>OY728137.1:285671758-288171758 GCA_963277665.1 Viscum album | reverse complement strand
CACCCAAACACAGTAGTGAACACCCCCAAGTAGCCTGTAGAGGTACTCTCCGGACGAGTACCGCGGGTCTGCACTATCACACAGGTAGTGCTCTGTCCGCCATGGGTCTGCACCCAAACAAAGTAGTGCTCAGTCCACTGGGCTAGTCGACTCACTCCAAGTCGAGTCGATCAAGCAGTCGGCAGGTCTCAGCTGGCTACACGGTCTTCGTACTCCGCACACTCGTCTTTGGGAGGGTCCGCTCCATGAGCTACAGGTCGATACTCTAAGTATCTCAAAGTCCCACGAAGAAGTATCTCAAAGGACCGCCTCGTTATAGGGGTCTCAACGCAATAGACGGCGCGTCAATCGGACGCCCAGTCTGTGAGTTATTAGCCTTTTCGTCCCAAGGGCCCGGTTGGTTTCGTTTGCGAACCAAACTGGCCGTATCTAAACTGTACCCCAAACTCTCAAAAGGTATACTCATAGGGACCATTTCTCAACGTGATCACCAACGCCGCTGACAGTTCATCAAACGGACGTCCGGTCTGAAAGATATCAGCTTTTCCGTTCCAGGGGCCCGGTTGGATTTCGGGTACAATCCAACTCGGCCATACTCCAACTGCATCCAAACCTCGGGCGAATTATGCCAAAAGTTATATCTCCTCAATAGGAATTCAACGAGACATACGGCGCGTCAATCGGACGCCCGGTCTGTGAGTTATTGGCTTTTTCGTTTTAGGGGCCCGGTTGGTTTCGTGACCGAACCAACCCGACCGCACTCCGACGACATCCAAACCTCGAGCAGAGTAATCCAAAAGTTTCGTCTCCTCGAGAGGAATCCAAAAAAGTTGACGGAACGTCAATCGGACGTCCGGAGCTCAAGATATAAGCGTTTCCACTTTGAGGGCCTGGTTGGTTTCATATCCGAACCAACTCGGCTGAACCCAAAGTACTCCGAAACCTTGAGTGTAATATGTCTTAACGACCATCTCGGTCCAAGGATCATATCGCCGCTGAGGGTGCGTCGATCGGTGGTCCGTAGACTATGATATGGGAGAAAAAACGAAGAGGCCCGAAAACGGGGGGTCTGGGCCCGGCCCAACACCCCCCCCCCCCCCCCCCCCCCCCGTGTCGGCCTGAACCGGGTCAACCCGACCCAGGTCCGGGTCCGGCCCGGCAGGGCGCAGCCCGGCCTGACCGGGCACGACCCGGCCTGGTCCGCCCAAGCCGGCCCGGCTCGGCCGGGTGGTTCGCTGGCTCGGCCAGCGAGTCGATGCTCTGCGTCCCCCCTGGATCCCGCGCCAGCGACCCACGCCACTGGTGGTGTCCGCGGGCCACTGGAGTTGCTCCGGTGGTCCGTTTTCAATTCCACTTGCGCCGATGCTCATCCCATGTCCCTTTCTTCACTGCGGAAACATCAAATCATCTCTGCGGCCCGTTCCGTCAATGCCCGTCGATCCGCACGTCAAAAGAACAAACTGTGAAGTCTTCCATTCACCTTCGCGGTCCCAATTACGACCACACTTTCGTTCGGCCTCGACGGCGCGGTGTGACGGCACTGCGCATCCTTTCCGCATCCCTCTAGGTTCCTGCGCGGTGCCGTCTCACCATGCTTCCATCTTCTGAACTGCAACAACACAACAACATCGGGGGAGGTGGGTCGGCCGTGTTCGTGCGGTCCGACCTCCTCCCGTTAAGATGATAACATGCGGCCCAAATAAAATGAGGAACGAAAAAGGATATTTCACGAACAAGAAGCAATAAACCCCTAAATTTTCCCGCAAACAAGAATTCCCAACCCGCAACATATTCTTCACGGGTCAACTTGATGTTTAGTTGATCTGCATTCTTTGAATTATAAGGAAGTAACATGGGGTTAATTAACATTCACCAAACAATTCCCTACCTCAACATTTTCGTCGAACGTGAGTTCGTCATGGAATTAACCGTCAGGGAAGAAGAGGGTTGTTGCATCGCGGAAGGGGCATCGTGGAAGAAGCGTCATTGACGTCGCAGTACACGGCGTCGTGTCGTCGATCTCCGAGGGTTTGGCGTTCTTCGTCGGAGATCGGTGCGTTCTTCGCGTTCTTCATCGAAGAAGAACGCTTTCCTCCAAATCCTCTCCACGCCACAAGTTCCAACAGAAAAAAAATAAGAGTTATCTTATTTTATTAACTCACATGACACGTTTGAATTTCAAAACAAACGAAACGAACAATTAATTCAAGAATTAATTTTAACGATTTAACTGCCCAATTAAATGAGGTGTTTCTTAAGCAGAAAAATGTAAGGTTTGACTTAATTAAAAAGGGGGGTGCGGGTGCGTTACTTAAAAGTAAAGAAACGGTGGGGATTGTGTGGGTCTCACCTCACAAAATATCCTACCAATTGGGTAGGATAATGTGGGTCCCATCTAATCCGCTTAACTTAGGTTTAGCCAGCTTTAAGTAAAATAAAATAAAGTGTCGCACCACTTTTATTTTATTTCTTAAATTAACCCCAAAAAAACCCCACACCTGAGAAAATGCAACTTTGGAAAAGTTGTTTCTAAAAAATTATCGGCGCTGCGATTCCATCGTTGCCCTCGGAATTCGATTCTGAGCACCGGTTCAAAAGTTAGAAAAACCTGCTCGTTCGGTCACTGAATGTACCCGAGCTAAACTTCGGAAAATGATTTCGAGCACACCGGGCCTCGGAATCAGGCGCCGTCAGAACCTTCATTCTTGTAAAATTCCAAAGAAAATTAAGAAGAAAATTTCCTTGAAATTTCTGGGTCTTTACACTACTCCCACCTCAGGGCTTTACGTCCTCGTAATGCTTTAACACAAACTAGGGATACAAAAGCGGTACTGAGCACGCATCTGAGCCTTCTGCTCCAATGTGCTCACCTGGAGGTTCCCGTACTGCCAGTGAAAGCGCACCCAAGGAATCAACCATCCTCATAGGATCCGCTCCTGTCGATCCTTGATTCCCACTGGAACCTCCATGAAAGACACCCCATTGCCAAAGTCTAGCTCCCCATGGATGATGATATGTGAAGGATCACGCACGTATCTCCTCAGTTGAGATACGTGGAAGTCGTTGTGCACCTGGTGCAACTGATGTGGATGGGTCAAGCAGTAAACCACCCCGCCTACCCAGCTGAGGACCTAGGAAGGTCCGCTGAACCTCGGAGATAACTTGCCGCCTTGGCCACATCTCTGTAAACCTCGTCGAGGTGAGACCTTTATAAAGACGTGATCATCATCCTCAAACACAAGAGGTTTCCAATTCCTGATATAACTGAAACTAAAATGACTGCTGCCATGAGGGTAAGGTTGACCGACTCAAGAGTGATCGGTTGCACCCTCCTATGCATGAGTTTATCCAGTGCTGCCTGGGGTTTCCTTTTCGTCGACCAAGGAAAACCCATCCCAACTTCGTAGTTAAACCACAATCTTTTTGCCTAATACCGTCAATCTATGTATGAACTGTGATTGCCCAGTCCATACTCAATCCAATGTCATAAGTCCTTGACGCTGCCACCAAGATATTCCAACCAAAACACTCATCTCGAGGGTCTGACCACACTGTCGGCATATGTGTGATTATCGAGTCTTCTCCCAAGGTATCTCTAGATGTGAGGGTCAAGTCCACGGCTTACCGGAAACTCTATGTCTGGGACAAGATTCGTGGAAGGAAGGAATGATTCATATCGTCTGTTACTACGGCAGCTAGTAGTGGACACAGACTGTCCCTCGAATCATTCTTAGAGCCATGGAGTCACTCTCCCTGACCGCAAGCGGCAACTCTCTTCCCCTGTCCTCCAGCTCCCTGATCCTGGCGGGGACAACTAAGGTGGGTGGTTGTAGCATGTTAAAACGTACACCACCACATGCTGCTCTCCTAGCTCTGCCTCCACATCTGCTGCTTCGCAGACTCATCTCTCCTTAAAGATTCCACTTCTTGAAAAATTTAACATGCATGAGTCTCTAAGACTGGTGCCAGTTTGCTGTTTCTTACTGCACTGTGCAGTCTTTATCCGCTCCTGGATGACCTGCACCTTCTTTTCCTATGATCTGAAACAGCTGCTAAATTTTCTCCTTTTCCGAAAAGATAAACTCGGTCTCATCCCCTGAATGAACCACACCCATTGCCTAATACAGTCAATCCTGACATGAATGATGCATTCAGGCCATGGATGACGTCGTAAGGCCTCGACATAACAACCAAGAGATCCAACTATCACTCTCGCCTCCAAGGGTCGAGTCACACTATCGGCATCAGTGTGAGGTCACTGGGTCTCCTCCAGTAGAAATCTAGAAAGTGAGGGTCAAGTCAACAGTCTTAATCGGGACCACTTAGTATCGACCAAACAAAAAGACAGGAAGGCAAACAAAGATAAGTGTCTTTTTTACTATTGAAGCCCATAGTACAAAGACATGAATACAACAGAAACATGGAACTACAAGTACAAGGGACGTATCCACTAGTTCCACTTATGTCCACCTGGGTTCGGAGCTCTAATGCCTTGTCCACTGCTCAGCTGTTGCTCAAGCACCCATCGCTGCTTCTGCCTCGTTGGCTCATCCAAAGCCTGCGGATCAACTGTACGAGGAGTCGGACAGTCCCGTGCCAGGTGACCCTTCCTGCTGCATTCATAACACTTCCTGCTCGTCGTACGGCTGGCTCTGGTCTTCTTGGACCTCTGCATCATCTGTCTACTTCCCACATATGACTTGGCTACTTATCTAAAACCATGCGGCAAAGGCAGAAGCTCCTGTACACGCTCGGGGTGTAGAGCTACTGGCACAAACTCCACCCTGAAGAAGGTCTCAAAGTCTTCCCACGTAAAGGTAATCCCGTTGAAAAACTGGAACAAGTTGCTCCACCACCTGCCTGCTGCTTCTTGAAGAAGGCTGGCAGAAAAAGATCACCATGAAGTCTGCAGGCGTCCCCACTAGCCTGAAGACTCTCACCACTGCCTCCCGCCAATCCTCAGCCGCCTTTGGGTCTGTCTCTCCCCGGAACCTGGGTGGCCTCTGGCGCTGGAACTCGTGCAGTACGCTCAAGTGGCGTGCATCCCCTACTGCTGGGGCTGGTGGTATCGGTGTCCCAATGTATGGTAGTACCGCTGGTGCCTCCGCTCGTGCCTCGATTGCAAGAGGGCCCTGTACCGAAGCCTCGTCGCTCGGAAGGATGTCAGTACGCACATCCCTCTGGGCTCTAGCTGGTCGTCCGTGAAAAGGCATCCTGAATGAAACAACGTGACACGGTCAAACGATTATACCTGGTGAGCTGACCTGGTTTAAGCTGTTTTAAGGGAAAACCTTTGAAAACACACACGCAATCAGTGTTTTCGTGCACAAAGTCAGAAATCAGTTGTCAGGGTCCTGGTGTATGGATACATCGGCCGCCTGCACCAACACTGGACTCCCTGAACTGAAGACCAAAATCGGTACCCTTAACACTATTGCTTCACAGAAAGAAAATATCAGAGTTATAAGTTCTGCGGTAGAACCGACTCCTCTGATACCAATTTTTCACGACCCGTCCTCGGAGCCCGTGCCGTGACTACCCCAAGTCCGCCTCCCATAGGCCAAGGGCTGGCGACTAGCACCAAAGGCGTAAATCCCGATAACTGGGAAGGCATTGCCATTATAAAAGCAAACAAACATCACAAAGTACAAGCGGAATTAAAACACTAAGTACAAAAAGAATTGCTAAAAAGTAAATGGGCCATAATACAAAACCCAACTAAAAGTACAGCTACAACTGAACAAAAGTACAACAGAAAAAGACAACAGCTGGAAGAATGGAAGCGGCTCATGGGTCGTCCTCCTCGGATCCTACCTGAAGGGTAGGTACAGATAGCACAGCTCCTGGATCGTCCACCACAGATCCTACCTGAAGGGTAGGTATAGATAGCGCATCTCCTCAATTCTCTCACCCGTTAACCTCCTCTGTGTGTCGTGTCGTCGTGAAGTCCACCTCCGGATACTGACTCGTCGTGTGGTCCACCTCCGGGTACCGTCCAGTCCTCGAACACTCGGCCTCTGTCAGCGCTGCCCATCGTGTGTAACCAACACAACGAGGTGCGGGCATAGCCTGTGCAGGGGTGAGTATAACGATACTCAGTAGGGACCCTGAGACCCTCAAGGTATCACTAAAACCAACTTGTATAACCACAAAGAATATCTCAATAGATAACCTCTACTTAGGTATATGCCCACGCATATACCTAAGTTATCAAGTAACCCATCTCAATCATGAGGAAAACACCAAGATCATGAAATCAAAGGATAACCACTACCCAGGTATATTCCCATACGTATACCTAAGTTATCAAGTGACCCATCTCAATCATGAGGTAAATACAAAGGTCAAAAGCTTCAGCTCAAACCAGGATTTTCATTATCGAAACCGTAACTGCTGAAGAGCCCCGCCTCTGGAGTGTACAGTGGTCCTGTCACGACTCCAAGGTACTGCTCACTAACCTAAGATTGCTGAGGTACTCCTCCTGTCGAGTACCGCGGGTCAGCCACCCAAACACAGTAGGGCTTCCCATCGGGGTATGCCACCCAAACACTGTAGTGCACACCCCCAAGTAGCCTGCAGAGGTACTCTCCGAAAGAGTACCACGGGTCTGCACTGTCACACAGGTAGTGCTCTGTCCGCCATGGGTCTGCACCCAAACAAAGTAGTGCTCCGTCCACTCGGCTAGTCGACTCACTCCAAGTCGAGTCGGTCATGCAGTCGTCAGGTCTCAGCCGGCTACACGGTCTCTGTACTCCGCACGCTCGTCTCTAGGAGGGTCTGCTCCACGAGCTACAGGTCGATACTCCAAATATCTCAAAGTCCCACGAAGAAGTATCTCAAAGGACCGCCTCGTCATAGGGGTCTCAACGCAACAGACGGCGCGTCAATCGGACGCCCGGTCTGTGAGTTATTAGCCTTTTTGTCCTAGGGGCCCAGTTGGTTTAATGTGCGAACCAACCTAGCCATATCTCAACTGTACCCAGAACTCTCATAGGTTATACTCATAGGGACCGTTTCTCAACGTGATCACCAACGCCGCTGACGGTTCGTCAAACGGACGTCCGGTCTGAAAGATATCATCTCTTCCGTTTCAGAGGCCCAGTTGGATTTCGGGTACAATACAACTCAGCCATACTCCAACTACATCCAAACCTCGGGAGAAGTATTCCAAAAGTTCCATCTCCTCAATAGGAAATCAACGAGATAGACGGCGCGTCAATCTGACGCCCAGTCTGTGAGTTATTGGCTTTTTCGTTTCAGGGGCCCAGTTGGTTTCATGAGCGAACCAACCCGACCGCACTCCGACGACATCCAAACCTCGAGCGGAGTAAGCCGAAAGTTCTATCTCCTCAAGAGGAATCCAACAAAGGTGATGGCACGTCAATCGGACATCCAGAGCTCAAGATATAAGTGTTTCCACTCCGAGGGCCCGGTTGGTTTCGTATCTGAACCAACCCGGCCGAACCCAAAGTACTCTGAAACCTTGAGTGTAATATGTCAAAACAATCGTATCGTTCCAATGATCGCATCGCCGCTGACGGTGTGTCGATCGGAGGTCCGTAGCCCATGATATGGGCGAAAAACCGAAGAGGTCCAAAAACGGGGGGTTTGGGCCCAGACCGACCCGGCACAACCCCCCCCCCCCCCCCTGGGTCGGCCCGAACCGGGTCAACCCAACCCGGGTGCGGGTCCGGCCCGGCAGGGCGCGGCACGTCCTGACCGGGTGCGGCCCGGCCCAGTCTGCCCAAGCCGGCCCGGCTCGGCCGGGGGGCTCGCTGGCTCGGCCAGCGAGCCGATGCTCCGCAGACGCGGCGCGCGCCGCGTCCCCCCTGGATCTCGCGCGGCCGCGGGATCCATCAGCTCGCCGCCGCGGCTTCAGCAGCAGCGGTTTCTCCAGTCGGCGCGCCGGGGCACCGCCGCGCCGGCGACCCCTGCCACTGGTGGTGTCTGCGGGCCCCCGGAGTTGCTCCGGTGGTCCGTTTTCAATTCTTCCTGTGCCGATGCTCATCCCGGGTCCATTTCTTCACTGCGGAAACATCAAATTGTCTTTGCGGCCCGTTCCGTCAATGACCGTCGATCCGCACGTCAAAAGAACAAAATTCGAAGTCTTCTATTTTCCTTCGCGGTCCCAATTTCGACCACACTTTCGTTCGGCCTCGACGGCGCCACGCATCCTTGCCTCATCCCTCCAGGTTCGCGCGCTGTGCCGTCGCACCATGCTTCCATATTCCGAACTGCAACAACACAACAACATAGGGGGAGGAGGGTCGGTCGTGTTCGTGCGGTCCGACCTCCTCCCGTTAAGATGATAACATGCAGCCCAAATAAGACGAGGAACGAAAAAGGATGTTTCACGAACAAGAAGCAATAAACCCCTATAGTTTTCCCGCAAACAGGAATTCCCAACCCGCAACAGATTCTTCGTGGATAAACTTGATGTTTAGTTGATCCGCATTCTTTGAATTAGAAGGAAGTAACATGGGGTTCATTAACATTCACCAAACAATTCCCTACCTCAACATTGTCGTCGAATGTGAGTTCATCGCGGAATTAACCGTCGCGGAAGAAGAGGTTTGTCGCATCGCGGAAGGGGCGTCGCAGAAGAAGCGTCATTGACGTCGCGGTACACGGCGTTGCGTCGTCGATATCCGAGGGTTTGGCGTTCTTCATAGTATATCGGTGCGTTCTTCACGTTCTTCGCGTTCTTTGTGTTCTTCGTCGAAGAAGAACGATTTCCTACAAATCCTCTCCACGCCACAAGTTCCAACAGAAAAAAAAGAGTTATCATATTTTATTAACGCACATGACACGTTTGAATTTCAAAAGAAACGAAACGAACAATTAATTCAAGAATTAATTGTAACGATTTAACTGCCCAATTAAATGAGGCGTTTCATAACCAGAAAAATGTAAGGTTTGACTTCATTAAAAAGGGGGGTGCGGGTGCATTACTTAGAAGTAAAGAAACAGTGGGGCTCGTGTGGGTCTCACCTCACAAAATATCCTACCAAGTCGGTAGGATATTGTGGGTCACATCTAATCTGCTTAACTTAGGTTAAGCCATCTTTAAGTAAAATAAAATAAAGTGTCGCACCACTTTTATTTTATTTCTTAACTTAACCCCAAAAAAAACCACACCTGAGCAAACGCAACTCCGGAATAGTTGTTTCTAAACAATTACCGACGTTGTGATTCCATCGGTGCCTTCGTAATTCGATTCCTAGCACTGGTTCAAAAGTTAGAAAACCCACTCGTTTGGTCACTAAACGTACACGAGCTAAACTTCGGAAAATGATTCTGGGCACACCGGGCCTCAGAATCTGGCGCCGCCAGAAACTGTGTTCTTGTAAAATTCCAAAGAAAATTAAGAAGAAAATTTCCTTGAAATTTTTGGGTCTTTACAAAGTATTTCATTATGTTGTGTTTTCATGTGATTTTGTGACATACTTATGAGAAGGGAATTTCCATTGAAAAACATTGGGTCGTTATATTTTTCCCCCTTATAAAATATCACCCTTGAAATTTCGTTTTACATTCTAAGAAAAAAATAGGTATGGGTGCTTTTCCTTCATTGTTTCCTCCAATTCCCATGTTTCCTCCTCGTACTTATGGTTTATCCATAGTACCTTGACCATATGAGCAGTCTTGTTGTGTAGAACTTTTTCTCTACGATCCAAGATCTTCATTGGATGCTCCTCATAAGAGAGATCATCCTCCAACTATACCACCTCTGAAGAGAGTACTTGTGAAGGGTCTGGTATGTACTTCCTTAATAAGGATACATGAAATACATCATGTACTTTAGACATGGTAGGTGGAAGTGCTAGTCGATAGGCCACAGCTCCGACTCAATCAAGGATCTCTAAGGGGCCAATGAACCTGTGACTTAACTTCCCTTTCTTCCCAAACAACATGAACTTCTTCCATGGGGATATACATAGAAATACCATGTCTCCAACTTTGAACTCAAGGTCTCATCGACGGTTATCTCCATAACTATTCTGTAGACGTTGGGCTACCTTGATATGCTTCTGAATGGTTTTCACCTTCTCCACCATTTCATCAACCATTTCAGGTTCTAGAAGCTTACGCTCACCGACTTCATCCCAACATGTTGGTGTTCTGGACCATTTCCCATAAAGGGCTTTATATGGTGCCATTCGGATGCTCGAGTGGAAACTATTTTTGTAGGAGAATTCAAATAGTGGAAGATGTTGGTCCCATCCTCCTTTGAATTCCATTGAACATGCTCTCAAAAGGTCTTTCAATGTCTGAATAGTTTGATCAGATTGGCCATCAATTTGAGGATGATAGGCCATACTAAAGTTTAGTTCAATGCTCAGAGCATGCTGGAGACTTTTCAAAAACATCGAGGCGCATCTCGTATCACGGTCAGATACAATAGATTGTGGTACTCTATGCATCCTTACCACTTCTTTGATGTAAATCCGGGAAAGTTGATCCAATTATAAGTCCTCTCGAACCATGATAAAGTGAGTTGTCTTCGTAAGACAATCCACAACGACCGATATATCATTGTTTTCTCTAGATTTACTTGGAAGCCCAGTGTCAAATTTCATGGTAATATTCTCCCACTTCCATGCTGGTATGGGTAGTGGATGCATCATCCCCTTAGACTTTTCTCTATCAACCTTCACTTGTTGATATACGAGACACTTTTATGTATATTCGGAAATCTCCCTTTTCATATTGTCCCACCAAAAGTTTTCCTGGAGATCTCGATACATCTTTGTGCTCCCTAGGTGGATAGAGAAGGTCGAGCTATGTGCATCATTCAATAGATCCTTCTTTATCTCTGGATCAGATGGTACACATAATCATGTCCCAAATCTTACAACTCCTTCCTCATCATTTTTGATATTGGAGGATTCCTCATTTTTAATAGCTTCCACCCTTTTCTGAATTTCCACATCCTTTCTCTGAGAATCCTTTATTTTCTCCAAGAGGCATGGTTGAGCAATCATTTGAGAAAGTATTGATGATGCTCCTCCCTTAATTATTCCCATGTCAATGCTTTGAAAATCTAAGAAGATCAGATACTTTTCAA
The DNA here is from genome assembly GCA_963277665.1 of Viscum album. NCBI lineage: Eukaryota > Viridiplantae > Streptophyta > Magnoliopsida > Santalales > Viscaceae > Viscum > Viscum album. The sequence goes on along the minus strand of OY728137.1, from coordinate 288,160,690 downwards.
TTCTCATCATCGATAAAGATCCAGGATCCTTTCTACATAGAGAATATACCACCTCGTTTGCCTTACCGAGATGGTAGTGGATTGAGCAGTCATAATACTTGATGAGATATATCCATCTTCAATGGAGAATATTAAGCTCTTTCTGTGTGAATATATATTTGAGACTCCTGTGGTCAGTATATATCTCACATTTTCCCCATAGAGATAATGATGCCTGATTTTCAACGCAAAGATCACAGCCGCCAACTCCAGATCATTTGTGGGATAGTTTCGATCATGGATTCTCAGCTACCTTGAGGAATAGGCTATCACTTTATCATTTTGCATTAGCACACCACCTAAGCCTTTATTAGAAGCATCACTATACACCACAAAGATTTCTTCACTTGAAGGGAGTGTGAGTACCAGCGTAGTGATAAGCCTCTTTTTCAACTCCTAGAAATAGTCTTCACATTTCTGTGTCCAGACAAACTTTACTCCCTTCCGTGTCAGCTTGGTCATTGGGTTTTAAAATCGTAAAAATTTCTTCACAAATAGTCAATAATACCCTGCTAGACCTAAAAAGCTTTGGATCTCTGTTACAGAATTTGCCCTCGACCACTCTTCAATTTCCGTCGTCTTGGAAGGGTCCACAGATATCCCTTTTTGGGGATAACATTCCCCAAGAATGATACTTCCTCCATCCAGGACTCACATTTACTGTACTTTGCATACAACTTATCCTTTCGCGAAGTCTTTAACAAATTTTCCAAATGCTCCTCATGTTTCTCCTTGCTCTTGGATTATATCACAATATCATCAATAAAGACCACCAAATATTTATCGAGGTAATCTCTAAAGACTCTATTCATTAAATCCATGAAAATTGATGGAGCATTAGAGAGTCCAAAAAGAGTAGTGTCTATACCTCGTTCGAAAGCTAGTCTTGGGAATATCTTCCTTCCTAACCATTAGTTGGTGATATCCCGACCAAAGGTCCACCTTAGACAAAAATAACAGGCCCCATTAAGCTGATCGAACAAGTAATCTATCTGTGGAAGGGGTACTTGTTCTTTATAGTGATTTTATCGATCTCACGATAATCAATGAAGAGGAGAATTGATCCATCCTTCTTCTTGACAAAGAGAATAGGAGACCCCCACGGTGAAGCACTCTGGCATATAAAACCCTTCTTCATATTCTCCAGTAACTACTTCTTCAGATCTTCTAGCTCTACGGTGTCCATTCCGTAAGGTGTCTTTGAGATTGGTAGAGATCTAGGGTTAAGTTCAATTGAGAACTCAACCTCTCGGTCAGGAGGAAGACCAAGCAACTCTTCGGGGAATACATCAGTGTAATCCCTCACGATGGGCATGTCTTCAAGAGTGATTCTATCCTTTTTCCCAATCATTTGAGCTAGATATGATTTCTAATAAGGAAGCAGTATCCAAACTTGAGACGAATATTCTAAAGGAGACTCATCTTCCTCCTTACACTTGTAAATAATCGGAGGATGCTTCGGGATGTGAAAACTGATCTCCCTTTCCCGACAATTGATGTTGGTCTTGCACAACGATAGCCAATCCATGCCCATGATAATGTCGAACTCCACTAAATGATGTATGAAAAGATTTGATGGGAGGTTCAGTCCACAAACATTAACTAGGGTGGAGTTATAAAAAATCAATGCAATAATTTCCAAATTCACTATTCTCACAGATAACTGTTCCTCCAAATTTTGATGTGGTGTTTGAATAGTTCTACTAAACTTTCAAGTTATGAAATAATGCATAGAACCATAATCAAATAGTATGTTAGATATTTTTGAATGAATAAAAAGTGTACCAGTCACAACATCGTTTTCCGGCTCCACCTCAGCAATAGTGATAGAATAAGCCCTTACTTGTGTCCTTGGAGATTGTTGCTGATTACCTCTGACAACCCTTGGCTTACGGAAATAGTTTGCATAATGCCCGATCTCCTTGCAGTTATAACATTGCATTGAAGGCTGAGTGTTGATCTGAAACATCCTTTCTTCTTCAACATTAGCGGGATTTTTCATATCCCTTCGGTAGTTCTTGGACAGATGACCAAACTTTCTTCATCTGAAGAAATTCTTGGTTCCCTTGAGACAGTCACCAAGATGCTTCTTCCCACAATTTTTACAAAGGGAAAATTGAGGCTTCTTTTCATAATGGGATTTTTTTGATGAACCACCCATGTTGTTCTCCATTTTCCACTTCTTGTCACTAGGCCCATGAGACCACTGAGAGTCTCCAATCTCCATTTCAACCTTAAGGGCACAACGGACTATCTCCTCATATTTTTCGAAGTCTTGAATAGCCAAAACATTTCATCAGCTCGGATTTAGTCTGCTAAAGAAGTGATCCACATTACTTTCGGCGTTCATGACGAAGCTAGAGGCGTACCTTGAAATCCTTGTAAAGTTCACTTCATATGCCCCGATGGACTCATCTTTCTTCTTCTTGAGTCCAAGGAACTCTCTTTCCATCTTGAGATGGAGGGTTCGCGGAAAATATTTATTGAAAAACATCCACTTAAATTCCTCCCATTCTATGGAATCAATTTCCTCTTGGGACTTTGTATTCATGATCAGTGCCCACCACTGATAAGTTTTCCCATCAAAATGATAGACTTCTAGTACAAATTTCTCTTTTTCCGAGCACTAGAGGATAGAGAAAATCTTTTCAATGGAGTTAATCCATTGTTCTGCGAGGAGGGGATCAGAAGACCCATTAAACATGGGAGGCCTTTTCTGCATGAAGTATTCTACAACAACTTTCTCTTTCCTTGGCGGAGGGGGACGTTCCACCTGATTCAAGTTATTATTAACGACTCGAGCCAGAAGAGAAAGTACTGCCATGAAGTTTTGGGCACATACTTCTGTCACAACAGGCATGTCTTTTGGGAAATAATCACATCTCCTATCACATTGGTTATTGGAACATGTTCTTCTATTTCCCGCCATTAAATAAGAAAAAGAACATGTAATTAGAGGTCTTGAATACTTATCTATTGAGCATAAAAATAAACTTTGAACATAAAAATATGAACTTATAAAGAAGAATTATATCCTGACTAGTGATTCCTTAGGTTTATATCTAGGTTATCCTTGATATATTTCTTAACTTATATTCTTATGGGCTTATTTTTGTCCCTTAATAGTAGTTTGTACTAAGCTCGTGAATATAACGAAGCATATACCCCTGGAGTATCGTAACCAAGAGTGTAACAATGATCATTATCGTGCACCAGTTCTCATTCGAGTCTCTCTCAAAGCGATGTTTTGGGGTTTTACCATGAGATACAACTTTTCCAGAGTCACCTCTACCTACTCGCATCCAGAAAGGGATGTATTTTCCTGATAAACCACTTAATATATACTCACCAAAATTTAGGACTATTTTCTTATACATAGTATCATCATTAAGGTTCTCAATAAGGTTCTCTATTCCTAATCTCCAAAAAAACTAAACCATCCTCTGATGCCAACTATAGTGACCCAATCCTTTTACATAAAACATTTCATGATTTTAATGATAATTAATCATTAGAGTACAAGACAAGGATCATTAAGTCTAGTGTCTTGGAAGACTATGTAAATATAATATAAAACATGGGTCTAAAAAAACATTTTTATTTAATCTCCATAAAGAGCTTCTAACTTCCTTTGAGCCCTTACATCTTCATAGGGTACCCTGGGGAACACATGAACAAAGGGATGAGATAAAAAATCCTAGTAAGGGAATGAACATAAGGATACATCTCAAGCACATGAGTTAGGAGGCATGACATAATGATTTACAAAGCATAAAACTCATAAAATAATTTAATATAAGAATGGGATCATATAAACATGGAATCATATAAATGTGCTAGAATCATAAATCATATCTTTAGTGCGGGTCAAGGCTAACCGCCAATCCCATTTCCCATTTTAGTACGGGTCAAGGCTAACCGCCAATCCCATTTCACATCGCATCTCATGAGACTTAACCTTACCCAATGAATTGAAGCTCTATTTGGGTGCACCCATATCAAAATTTTCATGAATATTATTACCACATAAATATTATTACCACATATACAATCATACATAATAAACCATACAGAAACATAAGGGTACCCATGGAAAGAATTGGGTACCACAATCATGACATAAATCACAACCAATGGGAATATCATGAATGTCTCCATGTAAGGAAAGAATTTGAAAATAAATTTACATTAATAAGGTAAAATAGTCATATAACATGGTAAGTGGTGTCAAGCATAAGTGACAACATATGAGAAATGTATTTGAGGAACATTAGCATTAACACATTTTTGTGCAGTTTTAAAGAAAATACTAAAGAGATTTTAAAATAGTAAAGAATACATTCTTTTATATAAAACCAGAATTGAACCAAGAATATTTTCATAATAAAAAATACTGAATTTACAAAGATAATGGTGTCTTAAAACATAAGATATATTGAACTTGAAATCGGGTAAATGTTCGTGGAGTTCCTTTAAAATGAGTGTGCTTATTGGGAAGTATCGAAGAGAGATTCACTTAAAAACGTGTATATCCCTGAAAGAGAATGAGAGATGGATCTTGGAACATGAGTTTGGAGCATATAAACATAATTTTGAAGTTATACATAAAATAAAATACAACAACATTTTGGTAAAAATAATGATAGAGCAACCCGAAGGAATAAAGGAAGTTCGGGTAGAATCCATCATAGTTTATTGGCATGGCATCAGATGTAACTAAGAGGGCTTGATGAGAGAGATAAGGAGTTTCTCATCACTTATAAAACATTACATCAGTCTAGACAAGTTTTATAAATATACCCCATAACTTGGTATTACACAAAAGGCATATCATAGAGAACAACCCTGATTAAGAGTAAAAAGGGGATGACCCCTTACCTTAAATTCGTTGGTGTTCTACACTTGTTATTAACGACCTGAATAAACAAATTAGGATTATTAATTAATAATTCATGTACCTCTTATTTATTAAATTTATTTATTATAACCCTTTTTAGTTCATTAAAATCCATTTTTATTAGTTACAAGGTTCAATTTCATTTTTCGGGCTCATTTGTTTACTTGGCTTTAAAAGATCGGTTCACTTATATTCAACTTTGGATTATATTCAAGATTAAAGTGGTTGTCCATAATTGAAGTTATATTATTTAGTTCATATCCAGGAGATTACATGGTTTTAATTTTAATTAGGTTACTTAGATTGAACTCGAATTATTATATATATAACCATAGTGATAATCGTTTCTGTTAATAGGTGGATTTGATTACAAAGAATGTGTTTTGACTTATAACTTAATAATTTATGTTAATAGATGGATTATATTTTCTTTATAATCTGGTTCAACAATAACACAAATGGTTTCATGACTATAATTAATGATAATAAGAGGAATTGGTAAAATGTTGTCCTTGAATGTGCTAAATTTTCACATCTCAAACGGTGCTTTCATTTCTTTCAAATAAAAGGGTGGGGAAAGGATAGATGATAATGAAATATAACACTAGCATGAATACATTCCAGTACATTTATTTTACTGAATTTATCATACTATTAGGGTGAAGGGAGGTGAGAAAATAAATAAAAATAAAAGAACTTAAAAGAAAAGAAGAAATTGGGAAGAGGAATTTTCCTCTTGAGACCTCCTCCTTTGAGAACCTCCTAAGGGGAGAGGATTTGGTATTTTGAGGAGGATGAGAGATTTTGGACATGGGGGAGGACCTTTGGGAGAGATTTGGGCAGAATAATGGCAAGGAACAAGGCTTGAGAGGAGTGGAGAGAAGAGGGAGTAAAGGGGGGTTATAGTGGAGGAGAGGAGGGATTTCATAATATTATAATCATTAATTTATTATTACCTCCCAAGATAAGGAATAGTAATTATTCCATGACCAATAATAGAGATTTTATCATGTGATCACGAAACAAGTTGGATTACATCATCAGAACATCATCGATGACTCAATTAATCCATTATTTAGCATTTATTGTGAATTATCGGATTCTACAATTCATCAAAAATTCATGTATTTCAGAAAATTCCCAAAAATTCAGCCTAACCATTTTTCTACGTTTAGAATCCTAAAATGTAGTCCATTTTTCAAAAATAATTTTCTAAATATGATTATTTTAATATTTAATTAAAATAATAATTTATTATCAAAACCAGTTTTAAAACGTTCATTAACTTATTCTAAAACATGGGTATATCGTACTTCCAACTTGAATATTATTTTTATACCACCATAGGTGAGCTTACTATTCATTAGGGTATATCTCTATTCATAAGGGTATGTTACTATTCATTAGGATAGGTTACTATTCACCAAAAATTAAGTTTTCTTTATCAGACTCCAAATAACTTACTGATTACAACAGTGTATGCCGGATTTTTGAAATTCCAAACACATAGGTGGAGAAATTCTGTTTAAAGATCACTTTGCACTTAGTTGTTCATTATGTTGTATTTTCATGTGATTTTATGACTTACTTATGAGAAGTTAATTTCCATTTAAAACATTGGGTAGTTACATTTTTCCCCCCTAATGAAATTTCACCCTCAAAATTTCATTTTACATTCTAAGACAAAAACATGTGTGGGTACTTTTCCTTCATTTCTTCCTCTAATTTCCATGTTTCCTCCTTGTACTTATGGTTTCTCCATAGTACCTTGACCAGATGAGTAGTCTTGCAGAATATAAATTTTTCTCCATGATCCAAGATCTTCACAAGCTTCTCCTCATAAGAGAGACCATCCTCCAACTTTACCACCTCTAAAGAGAGTACATGTGAAGGGTCTGGTATGTACTTCCTTAAGAGGGATAACTGAAAGACATCATGTACTTTAGACATGGTAGGTGGAAGTGCCATTAGATAGGCCACATCTCTGACACGATCAAGGATCTTGAAGGGGCCGATGTACCTGGGATTTAACATCACTTTCTTCCCAAACCTCATGACCTTATTCCATATGGATATATGTAGAAATACCATCTCTCCAACTTTGAACTCAAGGTCTTGTAAATGGTTATCTGCATACTTCTTCTGTCGACTTTGGGCTGCCTTGATATTCTGCTGAATGGTTTTCACCTTCTCCACTATTTCTTCGACCATTTTAGGTCTTTGTAGCTTACACTCACCGACTTCATCCCAACATGATGGTGTTCTGCACCTTTTCCCATAAAGGGAATCATATGGTTCCATTCGAATGCTCGAGTGGAAAATATTGTTATAGGATAATTTAACCAGAGGAGGATGTTGGTCCCATCCTCATTTGAATTATATTGAACATGCTCTCAGCATGTCTTCCAATGTCTGAATAGTTCTCTTAGATTGGCCATTAGTTTGAGGATGATAGGCCGTACTGAAGTTTAGTTCAGTGCTCAGAGCCTGCTGGAGACTTTTCCAGAACTTAAAGGTGAATCTCGGATCACGATCAGATATAATAGATAATGGTAATCCATGCATCTTTACCGCTTATTTTATGTAAATACGTGCAAGTTGATCCAATTACAAGTCCTCTCGAAGTGGGATAAAGTGAGATGTCTTCATAAGACAATCAACAACGACCCATATAGCATTTTTTTCTCTAGATGTATTTGGAAGTCCAGTGACAATGTCCATAGTAATGTTCTCCCACTTACATGCTGGTATGGGTAGTGGTTTCATCATCCCCTTAGACTTTTGTCTCTCAACCTTCACTTGTTGACATACGAGGCACTTTGATGTATATTCAACAATCTCCCTTTTCATATTTTCCCACCAAAAGTTTTCCTGGAGATCTCGATACATATTTGTGCTCCCTGGGTGGATAGAGAAGGTCGAGCTATGTGAATCATTCAATATCTCCTTTTTTATTTCTGGATCATATGGTACACATAATCGTTTCCCAAATCTTATAACTCCTTCCTCATCAATTTTGAAATCTGAGGATTTACCATTTTTAACAGCTTCCACCCCTTTCTAAATGTCCACATCCTTTCTTTAAGCAACCTTTATTTTCTCCAATAGGGATGGTTGAGAAATAATTTGATAAAGGATTGATGATGTTCATCCCTTAATTATTCTCATTTCCATCCTTTGCAAATATAAGAAGATAAGATCCTTTTCAATTCTCATCATTGATAAAGATGTTGGATTCTTTCTACTTAGATCATCTGCCACCTTGTTTGCCTTATCGGGGTGGTAGTGGATTGAGCAGTCATAATCTTTGAAGAGATATATCCATCTTCATTGGCACATATTAATCTCTTTCTATGTGAATATATATTTGAGACTCTTTTGGTTAGTATAAATCTCACATTTTTCCCTATAGAGATAATGTCGCCATATTTTCAACACAAAGATCATAGCTTCCAACTCCAGATCATGCGTGGGATAGTTTTACTCATGGATTTTCAGCTTCCTTGAGGCATAGGATATAGCTTTCTCCTTTTTCATTAGCACACACCCTAATACTTTCTTAGAATCATCACTATACACCACAAAGAGTTCTCCAATTGAAGGGAGTGTGAGTACCAATATAGTGATAAGTCTCTTTTTGACCTCCTTGAAACATTCTTCACATTCTTGTGTCCAGACGAACATTACTCCCTTATGTGTCATCTTGGTCATTGTGTTTGATAATCATGAAAATTTCTTCACAAATCGTCGATAATACCCAAATAAACCTAAAAATCATTGGATCTCTGTTATACAAGTTGGCCTCGGCCACTCTTCAATTGCCTTCATCTTGGAAGGTTCCACAAATATCCCTTTCCTAGTTATAACATGCCCTAAGAATGATACTTCCTCCATCCATAACTCACATTTACGGTACTTTTCATACAACTTCTCCCTTCGCAATTTCTTTAACATAGTTTCCAAATGCTCCTCATGTTCCTCCTTTCTCTTAGATTATATCAGAATTTCATCAAAAAAGACCACCACAAATTTGTCGAGGTAATCTCTAAATATTATATTCATTAAATCCATGAATATTTCTAGAGAATTAGTGAGTATGAAGGGCATCACTATGAAATCATAGTTTCTATACCTCGTTCGAAAGGAAGTCTTGGGAATAAATATGAAATAGACACCTCTTTTAGAAAATCAATAATCTTTAAATTCTGTATATATCAAATAAATATGCAATCAACACCTCTTTTAGAAAATTTTCTATTTCAGGTTCAAGTACTCTAATAATTATTTGATAACCTCAAAACATTAAATTCAAGTAATCTAGAATGAATCAATATAAATATCAAGTAATTAATGTTATTTGAAATTTTTTTATTGTTTCATTCATCTCCACCATTATTTTGAGGTGCATAAAGAGTTGTCACTTCATGTTTGTTCACTTGGGATTCAAAATATTAAGAACTATAATATTCTCCATTATTTTTTAGATATGTGGAATTAAATTTTAATATAACATTGATTTCCAACCTCATCTTTATAGATTTCCAATTTATCAATAACATCATATTTAGAGTACAAAAGATAGACATTGAAAAATATAAAATAATCCTCAATGAAAATAATAAAATAATTTTTATTATGAATGGTAGATATAGCATGAAAATATCAAACATAATTATGTACTAATTAAATAAAATTACTTTTCCATTCTATGGTTATAAATTTTTTCATAATTATTTTAGTTTTCATTCATGTAACTCATTTATGTTCAATTTTATCAATGTTAGGTGATAATTTCATTTTCCATATGTCATGTACTTTTTTAACATTAATGTGACCTAAATGCTTGTGATATAAATCAAAATACACAAATAATTGAGATAAATTTCATTTTTTATTTAATTTAGATAATCCATCATAAAAATGATCATTTATAGAAAAAAAATAACCCTTTAATAGAACAAAGCTACATATATCAAAGATAAGTTTATATTCATTGTTGTTCAAAAAACATCCCTAGGATGTGTTCTTAAAAATTATTGGAACATAGAAACATCAATTAGAGTAAGGATAAATCCCAAGATAAACAAAATATTTACTATACCCTTCCCTTATATGTTTATGATTTTGGAGTTCCCTTTTTACAGAACTTGTATGACCAAACAATATGTTATAGAATTTAATGTCCCACATTTTGGGACCATGGCTGAGAATACCTGTGTGGAAAATGTGGTTCAATATCATATTATTTACCCCTGTTATATTATTATTAATGTAATTATATAAGAATTTCTATAATAATTTAGACTCTAATTTATTCCAAATTTTATTTTGGAATTACAACACCTTGTGTTTCCCTTTAAAAATAAAAAGTTATTTCAAATATATTTTAAATTTTTTAAAAAATCGAACAATATTTTGGTATAATTTAATGTGAATATATTTTTATGAAATTTTATTATGTTACATAGTCCATTTGAATCGAAAATATATGATAAAATTGACTATGTTGAATTTATCCATTAATACAAACATCATTGGATAAACAAAATCCATGGTGATCCCAAGTTGTAAAATTGTATTGATAATGTTTTCGATAAAAATTTAATAATAATATGAATCATAGACCTCAGTGGTGAAACCATGCATTTTTCCCTCTATGTGATCTTTTAGGGTCTCAGTGTCAATTCTCTCCTCTCATAGATTTTATTTTTATGTTGTAATTCCCCCTCCTCACTATTTCAAAATTCTCTCAATTGTAAATAACTATAAAGGATGAATTTATATTGAATTCATAATATATATAATAAATAATCATAAAAAGTATGAAATTTAATCCAAGATATCTATTTATATATAAATTGTGGATAATTAAATATATAAATTTTTTATTTAAAATATTACATTTTATTCAACCTCTAAGGATGAGCACTACTTTTAAGACCACTAAAATAAAAAAAAATCATTGGGATTTTGGATGGATAATCATTGTTATTTTTATGTGATAACATTTATGATTGTATATTCATTATTAGTCAATTTTCCATCAATGATGTGGTTAATAATTTTTTCCAAAAATTAATGAATAATAAAAAAAAATTTATTTCGATGTTGAAATAATATTTAAGATCAATATATAAAACATTTAATATATAGAAAATCTATGATGAAATAAAATAATAATAATAATAATTCATGATAAATTTCATACATTATTCATTAAACTATTTAATCAAATAATTCATAATTAAAATATTAAATATTAAGGGTTTATTAAAAATTACATTGATTGTGTAGAATTAATAATAATTATTTTTCCTATAAAAACAAATTAAATTTACCCTAAAAATTAAATTGGTCTTTTATGTCAACTAAATTCATTAAAAAAAGTTCAATAAAGTGCATAAATAGTAATTTATTAATTCATAATTATTTATTTATTTTATGAATTTTTAACTATTATTATTTTAAGAATTCAAAATAAAAAAGTATTTTATTCATCAAAAACTAATTCATTAAATTAATTAATAAATAATAATTTATGAAAAATAAATGATGTATTAAATTTTAAGTTAATTTTTCATCTTTTTTATTATTTATAACATTTATTAGTTACACAAATAATCATGTTACTAGGATGCATTCATATAATTCTATAATTTCAAGAGGTAGAATAAGTTCAATAAGTTCATCTCTAAAACATTTCAAGACTTATTAAATTACCAATAAATGTTAATGCATGTATTGTAATTTGTATTAGACTTAAAAAACTCATGTAAATTAGTTTTACATGTGTCAAAGTATATGAGGCCAAACTTCTCTTGAGAAATTAAATGAATATATAATAAAAAAATTTACTTTAAAATATATAATTTCAAAAAGGATATTGAAAATATATATGGGAAATAATTTTAATAGGATTATTCTAAAAATTAATCTAATGGATGACAATATATTATAGATTTTGGATCTTTGGGTAAAACATTTTAGTATTTTCTGGGATAAATAATTAAATTGAAACATCATTCAAGGAAATTTTTATATTTTAATGGATATTTTGTGATTAATTTCTTCATAATTTTAGTTCATATTTCCTTTAGTTCATCCAAATTAGTATCGAACACAACCATTTTGGATTCAAAGTAAACAGTGGGAAAAAATGAGCTTATCATTTCACATTCAAATAACCTTAATCATTATTTAATGTTAATATTTATCTACCTAGAAAAGAAAGAATCATGGGTCAATTAACTTATATGATATGGATAAAAAAATTGAGGAAGAGGAAAAGATAATGAGATTATGTTCTAACGACATGATTCCAATGTGATTTTTTTAATAAGAATCTAATGTTTTTAAATTTCCCAATATTTTGAAATCAAATAAAATGTATACATACCAATATCACTGTCTTCAAAGTGGTATTTTCTAGAATTCCAATATTTTACCATTTTTTGTTTAGATAAACATATATATATTCAATATTCAAAGAGTATAAAACCCCTCCTAAAATTAAAATAAAAAAAAATTGTTCCCTATAGTTTAACATCAAAATGGTTTTATTTCATAACAAGAGGGCAGGGTGAAATAAGTTTAAAAATGACACCATAGATGATGAGGTGTCTATGTTTTTGGAACAATTATTATTGAATTTTTTTTATATATTATTTATTTTTAATTAAAAACTAATTTAAAAACATTATTTTGTATATATATTTGTCTTTGTGTGTGTACACATACACATTAATCATAGTGTATTTGTTTAGTTTTTTTGTTTATATTTTATCTTTGGGGGATACACAATAATTTTATATGATCAAAGACAACCCTTAATTATTTAATACCATAAAGAAATGAGATTTATAAAATTTTAACATCCATTAATTATCTATAAATTGGTGATAAAAAGTTTTTTTAGCAACATGATAATTCCATACTCGATGAACAATAATATCCACCACATTAGAGAACATTGATTATTTATTTAAATCCGTCAACATTAATTAATGTGAATAATACATTTTAACCACAAATTTTACTAAACAAATCTCTTAATGAACCAAGAAATTTCTAAATTATTAAAAACATATTTCAATTGGGTGGATTTACATCAATAAAACTAAATGAACACATATACAATTTTCTTGATATATGTGACTAATTTTTTATAATAATTTTCCAAAGTATTCAATTGAACATCTCTTTTTTACATTTTTTATCATGGAAAATAATAAATATTTATTTAAAATAATTTATTAAGGATTAATTATTACATGGGAAAACTAAACACAAAAATTATTTATGATGTATTTACCACCATTAAAGTTTTTTTACACCACAAAAATTCAAAATTTCATGCAATTTGATAGGAAATTTATATTTGAAGCATGAAATATTTTTCTCTCATCAATTATAAAGTGAATATAAATTTTATTTTTAATATAGTATTCTAATGTAAACATTATTACATTGGGTTAAAACCTGTAACTTATGATATTTATGACATGTATGATGTCTGGCCTCATTGGGAGCCCACCTAGGTCCAAAATAAAGTTTTTAGTGTCTCCTAATGAACAAAAAAATTATGATAATAAAAGTTTAATAAATTAAATGGCGTAAATTTTTATTTTTTGGTGGGAATAACACTTATCCAAAATGCATATGAAATAAAAACATAAATCTAAAATCACAGGATCTTATGTATGAATTGGATTGATCAAAAGAATAAAGATAAGAATGACAAACCATTCACTAGTCAATCTAGTTTTTAAAATCTTATTACATGGGATTGATCAATATCATTAAAGAGAAACCAGTAGTGCCTCCCTCTTAGGGTTTCCATGACTATATAATTATTCTTTTTCTTTTGAAGGATAACACTTTTATCTTTGGTCTCTAAGAACCTTCAGTTAAAGGATAGTAAGAATCCAGAGTGTGAGAATTTAAAACATAAGGTGTTATGACCATCACAATACACTATATGAGGATCAAGCCAATTTATATAGGCCACTGATAACTAAATCTTCATCCATACATTGATTAAGTATTTTACCAAATGGGTTAAACATTTCAAATCCTTGAAATTATTGGTTTAGTACTCGTAAAGAATGTTTATCTTTTATATGATCCTATAAAGAATTCAAACACTATAAAATATTCATTAAATGAAAAAAAAAATTGTGTATAATCTCTATTGTATGTAAATTATATTGAGTCTCTCCTATTATTTCATAATTTTTATGGAAATTTAAAATACACCACAGCGTATTGACATACACTATATCAAAGTTGATTTCATATCTAACCACAACAAGATTTTACCCACTCCATCATGGTTTTTTAGTGAATATTCCAATAATCTACCATTTTCATTGAGGCCTCAAATACTTAGTGTGATTTTTTCTAACATAAAAATATATGTAACAGATTGTGAAATCATATAAAAACACTTTTTGATATTTTGAAAACTCGTATTGGAAATGATATCATTAATTTTCACCAGATGTAACATCATATATAAAAACTAATTAAAATCCATCAAAAAAATTTCAGGGTATCCTCCAAAACAATTATGTGGTTGATTTAAATGATTCATAATCATGATCATAACTATCATAAACACAAAATGAGACAGCATGAGACTTTTTAGCATTAAAAAAATTAGGAATTCCCATATCCATAATTGTAAAAAAACAGTGGCCCCTATAAATTTTTCAATGTTTCCAAATAAATAAAGGGATCTAACATGATATCTCTTGAACACATGTATATCAATATGTATATCCACAAACTATTTCATATACTAGTATGTATAATCATATTATCCCTTTTTCCAACACATCGAATGTCTGTATGATATAGAGTATCTCATTCCCATATTACTTACTCATACATTCTCGATTCTATGTGTATAGACAAGCCAAGTTGATAAATAAATCAAATTCCATTAATCTAATCAAATGATAGAATATCATACCCCTCATCTAGATAAATAACATAATCAAACACATCATATATAGGAATGGAAAAAAACTTTCACATTCTATCACAATCGAGGGACTAAATTCTGCATTCACCACACAAGAAGGAAAATTCCATATTTGTTCAGCCTCAAATTACTATAGAATCATCTATAAATCATACCATCACCTAATTAGAGAATCTTTAAGAATTGTGTAATAAAGGTATAAATGTATGAATATTATCATGTTATATAAATTTGAAACCATGTGTATGAGGATCCAATATGAAACAATTGGTTCGGGCAAAAAGTGGAAGCGTTAGAAGTAGGTGTTTTCAAACATTTCATGTAATGACTAAGGAAAAAAAGTACTTCATACATATATATTAAATAATTTTATAGTAATATTCAATATGTTACACAATTATACGTTCTAAATAACTACAATGGTTTAGATTATTTTATAATATAAATAAAACCAACTTAATTCATGAATGGTATTCTACATATCCCAAAAAGTTCGTCCCACAGAGTAAAATTTTAGGACATACCATAGATAAAACCATTATTCATAACATGGAGGAAGTAATTGTAAAAAAATTACAACTCAAATTCTAATTAAGGTTAAATATAATAGATTTCAATCAATGATTATCATCATTGGATAAGTATAAGGGTATTATAACATGATCATAAATTATAATTATCATACACAACCAGTCAAAGATCATTAATTATAAATCATGGAATAATATTTTACCAAAACCAAAGGAATAATTAATAAGAGTGAGAAATCATAAATAATCAACCATGATCTAGGTGAATAAACCATAAGCATATGAAATAATTTTTTTATATACACATAAGAATAGAAACAAATCCTTGGTCAAGGCTCACAGCAAATACCATCATAGTAGATTTGGTTCACTTCTTATTCTGTCAATTCCTTAGTCAAGGTTCACTCCAAATTCTATATTATTAGACAGATTCCTATGCTGAATAGGGTTCACTCCTCATTTTATTCATTATTATCTCATGAGATATAAATTTTACCCAATTCACTATAGGTATATATAATTTTTAACCCACAAATCACATAGTGAAAATCACACATATATGTTCCACAGGATCGTAAAATATTCATCATATCATCAAATCATAATAACCCATGTAAATTAAATAGTATTCAAAAACATTTCATAATTTCATTATAGCATAACCCATGGAAAATAAACGGGATTCATAAAGGTTTCATCATAACATAGTTAACTCATAGGAAAGAAATGGGTTTTAAAGAATCACCCTTAAATCACAATCATTATAAGCCATCTAGAGACAGAAAGTGGATGGTTTCATGAGATCATATCCCTAGAAAAGAATATAAATCCTTAAATAATGTTGACATAGATGAAAAATACATTCAAAATATCATTCAAAACATCCTTTGAAAACATATTAAAATATCATTTATTTTATATGATTTTTACAAAACATTCCAAAAATATCAAGAGAAACATTTATTTTGGAAATAAAAAAGTAATAATGTACAATAATATTCAAATAGATAAAATTTCATGATGGTGGCCAAATCTTGTCATGCCATACATGTTTAATAAAAACATTCCTTTCACACTTTTTGTAAAATTAAAAAAAAAACTTTTTTAGAAATATTTAAAAATATTGAATTTTAAAAATATTTAAATAAATTCAAAGGGAGTGAAAATGAAAATTTTAAAACCTTTCAATAATAGGTAATAAATTACATTTCTTTTAAGATTATGGACATAGAATAAAAATTTTGTCGACCAAAAAACAATGTGGTTCTCTTTTCTATAAAAACATTTTTCTCAATAATTTTAAGAACCAAAAAGAGTAAAATGGTAAAAAAATATAAAATTTCTATTAATAAACAGATTAATATAAAATATATGGGGTTTAAAGGTTAATATTTACATAATTTACTTTAATATGAATTTACCATAGACTATACTAAAAAAGAAATGAAATTGTAAAATAAAACCCTGCCTTAATTTTGGTCTTTTTAGTACACATTAATATATACTAAATAATAGAAATATATTCATTATAAATATATTATAAAACCATAAGCAAAAATAAATTACAATGTACCATCTGTTTATAATTTCTAATTAACTGGTTTATTTTCAATGCATGTTTCAATTTTATAGATCGTATACTTGCGTCATAGTTATTATTTCAACATATCAAGAATATTATTCAGGAAATAAATATCACATTTTATCATAATTCATGATTTAATTAATATTCATATAAACTAATGGTGAAAAATGAATAACATCAATGTGTGGAGGTCTTAGTCCACACGTATGTACAAGAAATATTATTGCATTCTAAATTATTAAAAGTTGAGAAGGTAGATAAGATATTATAATTATAAAGGAATAATTATGTCTTCAATATAATATATAACCATTAATTCTATCATAATAACTAAATATTAATTATCTTTCTGGAAAATTAATCATATCACTATGTAGAGGAGGTAGCCCACACATACGCATGAGCGATACTTTAATTTATTTTTTAATTGATATTTGTGTAAAATGGATGATACATCATCATAATTACTATTAATTATATGAAATATATTTAATTAATTTTTTTATAATGTATACCACATATTTAGAAGAGATTAAATAATAAATAAAACCAAAAGTACACAGTTTAGCATTTTGCCTCTTTACCGAGAAACATCCTTTGGCTTATACCTTAATCCTTGAAAAAAATTATTATAATTAAAATAGAACAAAAAGTACATTGGGATAGTTGTTAAGAAGGGTATTTATTGGAAATTGTATACATATCATGAAGTGTTGTGAATGGGCTATAGGTGGTTTCCTTTTATAAAGGTTGGAGAGGATAGACATTGAATTTTCCAAAAGATTAAAACATATTAATGACTTACTCAATTAAAGTCAATCCAAGATGAAAAATATTCAAAGATAATAAAGATATGGTATAGAACCGATCCAAAAAAAGTAATTAGACCAAGTTTTTTTATATTTTAACCATTTTATTTTAGGTCCCCCCCACCCCTCCCCTAAACCCATTTTAACATTAACCATGATATAAAATTCTTATTGTATTTACGATTAATTATAACTAAAAATTATGTTGGAATTATTACATAATATTAATTATACAGATTCCAAATATGGAATACATTTTAAAAGATTCAATTTATATAAATTTTATAAATTCATTTGAAAATAAGTGAGAAAGACTCAACATAACTGTTTGTATAGAAATGAATTTTTAATCATAAAATTGAGTTTACCTTAATTATATACCATATAAGAGCTATTAGATGAATGTTAAAATATTTCATTGAATATATTATCTACAGATTTAATTAAAATAATTCATATATAGATTTTACTTAAATTTATTAGGATAAAATGCATTTTTCACATATAAACATTTTTTTATAAAACATATCTCTTTACCTTTAAATGATTTTATTTTACTATATAACTAATATAAACCTAATGAATTTATAATAAGGATATGTAAAAATAATTTTTCATATTTTACTGAGATTTATTTATACCCTCAAATCAAAGTCATGTTTATAAGTATCGTATTAAATAATAGTATTGTAATAGTATTTTAATAGTATTTCGCGATTAGTTTAAACTAAGTGTTACATGTGTATAAAATTAACAATGAAATTAAATTTATTAAAATAGAAATATATCATAAAATCGTTGGTTCTTAAATTATACTCCCTAATAGGAGTTTCTCCCTCGAGATTACATAATTATGATATAAATAAATGAGTATTATTCTCTCTCGTAAATCTTTGGGTTCCCATGTAGCTTCATTGGACTTATAGTTTTTCCATAAAACATTGACCAGGTGAGTGGAACTATTTCAAAACACTTTCTCCATTTAATCTAGATTATATAAATTTTTTTATTGATATGGGATATCATTCTACAATGGTACAACCTCTATATTTAGTACATGTAAATAATTATATTTGTACTTTCTCAATAGAGATACATAGAACACATCATAAACTTGAGAGTGATTAAGTTTATGAAATAAGTGATAAGAAACAGTCCCGATACAATCAAAAATTTTAAAGGAACCAATATATCTAGGGATGAAATTTTCCTTCTTTAAAAATACAATAACCTTTTTCACATAGATAAACTTAGAAATATCTACTCACTAACATTGAACTCTAGATCTCACCAATGATTGTCAGCATAACTTTTCTATCAACTCTAAGATACAATAATGTGTTTTTGAAAAAATATAACCTTCTCTTCCATTTCCACATCCTATACAAGTATTAATAGATTTATTTATAAAAATTATTCCCAATATGTTGATTTAATTTGGTTCCAAATATAGAGGGTTTCATAAGGACCCATCTAAATGATTGATTAAATGCAATTATTGGATGAAAACATGAAAACAATGGGTTGATATTGATAAATTATATAATCCATATAACATCCTCTAAAAATATTTTTTTTAATGATTTAATGGTCCATTCAAATTGATAATATTTTTTGGATGATTTACAATACTAAAAATCAACTCTATATCAAAAATCTATGAATACTTCTCCACAAATTTTAGGTAAACCTAGAATCCTAATAATATACAACAATATGTGGTACCCATTGAAAAATTTAAAAATTCCTTAATATTTATCATAGAAATATAATCAAGAGATAAATACTCTACGATTGAAATTAAATGCACTTATTTTGAAAGGCAAACAAAAAAAACCCAAACATCCTTATGTCTGCTATATTTTTTGGGAGTCTAACAAAAAAATCCATTGTAATGTTTTCCCAACCCTATTCTGGTATGGGTAATGGTCATAACAACCCGTGAAAATTTTATCACTTAATCTTAACTAGATAACATACCAAGAATTAATATGCATACTTTACAATATAACTTTTCACGTTATCCCACCTAAAATACACTTTTAGATATTTATACATCTTCATACATCTCAGATTAATAAAAAATGTTAAAATACAAGATTCATAAAACAACACCTTATTCATGTATAGAATTTAAGGGATTCATTCTCAACTCATAAACCTTATCATTATATAAAAATCATGGATGATATCAATAACATTTCTCACATTCTTCTATAGTTCCAAACCCTCTTTATGCACCTCTTTAATCCTCACATTGATGGATGGTCAAACATTCAATAGAGAAAGATATTATATATCACCATTCCTCAAGATTTAAAGATCTATATTCTAAAAATCCATAAATATTATGTCTCTTTTAATCCTCACTAAATACAAACTACCATGGTATTTTCAACAAAGAGTATCACTATCTTTCTTGGCTTCCCAGGGTGGTAGTGTATTGAGGATTGATAATATTTAATCAACTACAACTATAATAATTGGAAAATATTCAAATATTTCTAGGTGAATATATACTCTAGGATTTTATAATCAGTCTATTTATCACATTTTTCACTCTAAAGATAATTCCTCTATATTTTCAATCCAAAAAATTACTATTGTCAAATCCAAATCATGAGTTGGGAAATTTTTCTCAAGAATTTTCAATTTTCATAATGCATAATCTATCATAATATCATTCCAAATTAGGACACATATCAATAAATTCTTTGATGCATCACTATACATTAGCAACCATTCTTTACTATAGGGTAGTGTAAGTACAGGTGCAGTGACCAACATGTTTTTCCTCTCCTTAGAATTTTCCTCACATTAATCTATCTAAATGATGTTTTCCCCATTCAAAGTAATTTTTTTTGTATTAGATAACAATGATAAATATCTCACCAATCATCAGTAGTTTTCTTCCAACCTAGAAAAACTATGGATCTCTATTTTTATGGTCGGCATGGGATATTATTAAATAACATCTATTTTTTACAGATCTAATGATATACCTTCACTTGGGACTTTAGGACATGAGAATATGACTTTCTGTACTGAAAATTAAGACTCATAAATTTAGATTATTGATTCTCATTACTCGAGGACTTTATCACAATCCTTAAATAATATCCATGCTCTTCATTACTCTTATAATATATAATAATATTATTTATAAAAACTACCACAATCCGATCGAGGTAATATATAAAGACTCTAATCCTTAAATACATAAATATAAAATGGTAATTAGAATGTCTAAATAGAATCACTATGAATTAATAATGAACATACCTTTTATTGTAGGCTATATTGGGTATATCCTCTTTATTGGCCTAAAATTAAAGATATACAGAACAACGGTCAATCTTGGAAAAGTATTGTGATTAATTAAATTGATCATACAAGTTATCAATATGGGGTGGAAGATACTTTTTCATGGTAGTTATCTTTTTAAATTCTTGATTAGAAATTAAAATATGCATTGATCTATATTTTTTCTTAATAAAATGAAAAGTTTCACCCATTGGTGATGCACTAGGGCATGTGAATCCCTTATTAAGATTTTATTTGAGTTACCTATTTAATTCCTATAACTCTATAAATTCTATTCTATAAGAATTATATGAAACAGGTGTATCATTGGCCATGATTTCTATTTAAAACTCATCATATTGGTTCAAGGGAATACTTGTAAGGTCTTCAAGATACACATTTTAGTAATATCAAACAATATACATATCTCCAATGTTGTGTTTCTCTTCAATAATTTCATACAAATACCCACTGTGAATGGGTAGTAATACCCATTCAAAAGAAGTAAATTCTATTTGAAGTTCATATTCATTGTCATGCCAAAATAAAATCATATTTTTATTTACAATATCAAATTTTATTTTTTTATTCTTAGAATTTCATTTAGAATCTATGTAGATAGAGTTAATATATGCTCAAAATCACATCAAATTCCACCGTAGCGTGAAAAGTAATATTTTCATAGGGAATATTTTTCTAAAATTAAAAATGATATCCCCATATCTTAAATAGATTAAAAGTTCCCTCTAACCACCATAATACACTTGAATGATTTCTATAACATATAACCTTGATTTATCTAAAAGTTATCCCTTGGTTTATGGCATTAACTTATCTAATTCTAAAGTTCACGACACATATGAAATTAAACTATAAATGGTACCTAAGGATTTACTTTTATTTCCTCCCTCAAACTCTTCATTTCTCCTCCAAAATAACTTTCATTTTTACCTTCTTTTTAAGACCTAAAACATATTCTCATTCCTTTGATACATTTACCTGCGTAATTTTTACCACATTTTTTACAAGTAAGAAGCTCAATCTTTTTCTGTGAATTGTCTTCATCAACTGAACTCCCTTGAAGCAACATATCTCATAAGGAAACTCACCCAAGTTTATGTATTTAATAATATAAATATAAATAATATTAGGCATAATCATAAGGTTTCAGGGTCCAACTCTTGTTTAATTATTTTTATCATGTGGAAAATAATTTCATTGTCCAACACATTCAGTATTAACAAGATTCATCCTAGATTTATACATTTACGAAAACAAAAAATAATAATGTGAGAAAAACTAATATAGTGGCTAATGACATAATCATGAAAAATTATTCATATGATGTACAAATAATGACACATTATTTTCAATATATGGAAAATTAGGTTTAACCTAGGTCATTCATGGTCATAATCCATTAAAATCCTTTATAATGATTCAAAAAGAAAATGTAAGTTAACATAAGAATATCCCTTAGGAGTTTCTAATCGTGTATATAGTCTTAATACCACTAATAATTCATCGATTAAGATCAAATTAATACCCAATATTACCCATGAAGATTTATTACCCCTAGGTGCCTCTATGCTACAACCACATCCACATAATTGTTTCTAGAAAAGGATTATTTTTCTAAGAAAATAACTCAACTTATACCATACCAATGCTTCAGTATGTTATCCTATATATAGACATATCTTATGGTTTTAAACAAATTTCTATAATACTAATCTAAAAAATTACTAAACCCTAACATGATACCAACTTAGGTGACCCAAGAATTTTATATACACATATATATATTACAACATTTTATATGAATATTAAATTCATGACATAATTATAAAAACCCCAAAACTGTAAAGGTTTAATGTGTTTATATACTATATAAAAAATCATCTTCTTACATTAAATATTTTTATAATAACCTACATTATTCTTCTCAAATATAACACTTCTTAAACATACCCTAGTTATAAACATTCTTCATAACTTGAGGAAAATAAACATACGAATGGGTGATCAAAGATTATCAATAAGGGTAAACATAATACATATCAATCAATGATCATAGGTGAGAATAAGATACGAATAAGGGTGTATTAACATGATAAAAACATGTAATAATCATACCCAAATAGTAAATAGCATCAATCATAAATCATGGAATAATGAATTTTCATAAAAAAAGACATAAGTTGTAAGCATGTGGAAATATCAATAATGGACCATGAACTATGAGAATATTCCATAAGCATGATACATAAGTTTTTGAAATATATATAAGTGTACAAGAATCATTTCTTTATTCAAGGATCACTAACAAGACTATCATAGTGGGTTGGGTTCACTCCCCATTCCATCATTTCCTTAATCAAGGATCACTACAAAGAATGTCTCATTAGATATATTCCTTAAAAAATTAGGCTTACATTCAATTCAATTCCTTATTATATCATGGGATATTCATCTTTACCAAATTCATTTAATGTATATATAATTTTAGAACAACCCATCACATAACAAATATGATATATATGTTTTCCAAAATATCATAAAACATTCCTCATATCATAACCCATGTAAATGAAAAAATATTCATAAACATTCCACTATTTTTTCATAGTATAACCCATGTAAAATTAAATTATTTCATAAAGGTTTCATTATAACTTAACTAACCTTTGGGAAAGAAACATGTTGCAACGAATCATATGTTAATCATCATTATAATAAGACATATAGAGAAATAAAGTGGATGGTATAATAAAATTGTATCCTAAGTGAATCATAAATCCCTAAAGTATGTTTACATAGATGAAAAATACCTTTAAAATATCATTCAATCATTTCCTTGAAAAAAAGAAAAATATCCTTTTGTTTTATATCATTTTAGTAAAAAAATCCAAAAATATTGAGAAAATATATTACTTTTAAAATAAACAGGGAAAATATTAAAGAAAAAATCAAAGCAAATAATGGTCATAATGGTAGAAAAATCAATTCATGTCGTATACATTAAAGGAAAGCATTCCTTTCACGTTTTTGTAAAAGGTCAAAAACAACAAGTTTGGAAAATTATTAGAAAGATTATTTTTAAAAAAAATTAAATAACATAAATGGCAGTGAAAATGAAAATTTTAAAACATTTTAATTATAGGAAATAAATTTCAAAAAAAAATTTGAGGAGAATGGACATGGAAGAAAAATTTAGTCAACTAAAGAGGAAATGTGGTATGGTTTTTTTTAAATAAGTTCTCAATAATTTTATGTTCCGATGATAGGAAAATATTAATAACACATAAATATATATGAATAACATAATTAGAATAAAATATATACAGTTTAAATTTTAATATCCAAATAATTTTCCTTAATGTAAATTTAGAATATACAGTCCTAAAAAGAAATGAGATTATACCACAAACCCTTACCTCAAGTTCCAAATTTATTTATATGCATTCATATAACATGTTTAATAAAAATATATTTATTATAAATATATTATAGAACCAAATTCATACATAACTTGCTATTTTCTTTTATAATTTTCAATTTTCCTTTTATTAATATTTTTGTCGTTAAAATGAACATTTTGGTGAAAACTAGTATTATTTTCATGCATGTTTTACTCCGATAGTTATGATACATGAAAATTGACAATAATTTACTAATATTTATGGTATTAAGAATGAAAAATTATCATATTTTCTTATAATATAGACACTTATAACTACTCATATAAATTTGTGATGAAAAATGAATCACATCACTGCGTATAAGTGGAAGTCCACATGTATGGACGAGCAATGTTATAATTTTCCAACGAATGAAAAACTAAGAAGGTAGATATGATATTATAGTTAATGAATCATAATTATTTCATTAATATAATATATAAACTATAATTATATCTTTATAACCTACCATGAATGATAGTAAAATAAAATGAATTATATCTCTACATGGAGGTTGTAGTCCACACATACGCACCAGTGATGATTTTATTTCCTATTTTGTGGGAATGAGGTATAAAATGATTTATCAATACAAATAATATATATTGTGTATTTTTAATATACTATACTCATTAATTAATAATGTATACTATATATTTATAGGAGGTAGGAGAAGAAATAAAATTGAATTACTCTTTTAAGAGTTATACCTCTTTATTGATAAACATCATATGTCTTACGCATTAATACATGAAATTATGGTATTATGATCAATTAAAATACATATGGGACATGGTTATAGAAGATATTAATTGATTATTCTAGGTATTTGATGATATATAAGGCACTTAATGTTTGAGGAAGAGATGAGAGGGGGTGTCCTTTTATAAGGGAGGGAGAGGTCACACTTGGAATTTCTCAATATATTAAAATACATAAATGTTTTACTCAATTATAGTGAAATTAAAATTAAAAATAATATAATATAATAACAATATAATAGTAATACCATAAACCAATAAAACTATAGAATATATTTTGTGATTTTTTAAACCTTATATAGAAGGTTTACCCTTGATAAAATCGTTTTCACCTTAACCGTGGTAACAACTTTTTCCTATTTTTATAATTAATTATGCCCAAAAATTAAGTTAATATTATTAAATAATATTAATATTGTTTAATAAAAATATTCAATCCATTTTATAAGATTTTATTTCTATAAGTGGAAGAATCCCATTTTAAAATAAGTGAGCAAAACGCAATAAAACTATTTTTAGAAAAATACATTTTTAAGAATAAAATTGACTTATCATTCATTCATTTCCAAGTAAAAATAATTATATTAATATCAAAAAAAATTATTGGATATATTATCCAAAAAAATTATTTAAATCATTCATAAATAAGGATAAATATATAAAACTTTCCTAATTTAAATTAAATGTTCTAATTTCATAAGGTGGTCAAGTATAACCCAAATAGCATTGTGCCCTTTAAATGTTTCGGGGTTTCCAAAAACGAAATATATGGTAATGTTTCCCTATTTCTATAATGGTATAGGTTATAGTTATAAAACCACCTTATAATTATATCTCTTATCCTTAACTCTCTGATATTCTAAGCATTAAAATACACACTCTATAATATACATCGTCAAGTAATCCCACTAGAAAAACTCTTTTAGATCTATATAAAACTACATACATTCAAGATGAAAAGAGAATAATGAACTATGAAATTAATTCAACAACTTATTCTTAGATTATGGTATTGAAGGGAAACATATATAGTTCTTGAACCTTGTCATTCCATCTTAATCATGGTTGAGATTAGGAAAATTTTCCACCTTCTTCTACAGTTTCACATCTTCATTCTACACCACTTTAATAATTTCATTAATGGATGGTTGAACATTCATCATAGAAAGATGTGATATTTCCCCTTCATTTACGATTTCAATATCCAAATTATAAAAATACAAAAATATTGGATCTCTTTCAATCCTCATCATTGAAAAACTATCATTGACTTTCTAAATCAAAATATTTTACACCTTGTTCACCATCCTATGGTGGTAGTGTTTGAGAAATCATAATATTAAATCAAATACAACTATCTACTTTGTCTAATATTCAACTCTTTATAAATTAATATATACATCTTGATTTTATGATCATTTTATATATGAAAACAACAACCATAAAGATAATTCCTCTTTATTTTCAGTGAAAACATTACTTCCAATGACTCAAAATCATGAGTTGGGTAATTTTTCTCTTGAATTTTAAATTTATTCAATCCATAAGTTTTCACCATATCATTATATATGATGACATGTCCTAGTCCCTTTTAGATACATAACAATAGGTCACAAACCTTTATCCACTATAGGGTAGTCTAAGAATGGGTGCATTAATTAACATTCTTTTCATCTCCTTGAAACTTTAATCACATTCATCTATTTGAATGAACTTTGATCCCTTATAAGTGAAAAAGGTTATTGTATTGGATTTACATGATAAATATCTCACAAAGCATAACTATTATCCTTCCAACCTAATAAAACTATGAATCTAGGTTACCATGGTTGGTCTATGCTATTATTAAATAACTCATATCATTGAAGGATACTAAAATATACCCTTAATTGAGATTATATGACACAATAATGTGGCTTTATATAGCCAAAATTTACACCTGATAAATTTGTCATATAACTTATAATTACTCAAGGTCTTCATCACAGTCCTTATATGATCATCATGTTCTTCCATACTCTTATAATATATAATAATATCATCAAAAATACTACCACAAAATGATAGAGGAAATATTTCAAGACTTTATTCATTAAATTCATCAAGATAGTGCGGGAATTTCTAAGTCCAAATATCGTCACTATTAATTCATAATGGCCATACCTTGTTTGAAAGGATACCTTTTTATATCTTCCTTCTTAACTCTCAATTGATGATATCCAGAATGAATGTCAATCTTTGAAAAGTATTAAACTTATTATGGTTGATCAAATAATTCATTAATATGGGGTAGAGGATACATGTTCTTGATATTGATCTTGATGAGTTATTGATAATAAATATAATGATATATCTTCCCATATTACTACTTATCCAAAAGAACTGGTGCACCCCATGGTGACTCACTATAAAATATAAATCCCTTAATAAAATTATCTTCGAGTTTCTTCTTCAATTCATGTAAATCAATCAGGTACATTATATATTAAGACTATGAAATAGGTGTATCACTATGCTTTATTTATATTGAAAACCTAACTTTATTATTGGGTGATAATTGGGAAAGTCTTCAGGAAATACATCAACATAATATCAAATAATAGAAATATATTCAATCTGGAGTTTCTTTGCAACCATTTTAGAAAAATATACCTCATTAATAGGTAGTAAGACACACGAAATAGAATTAACTTCCATTGGAATTTCATATTTATCCCCACACCTAAATACAATCATATGTTGATTTAGAAAATCAAATGTGATTTTCTTATTCTTAATAATTTATTTAGAATATGTGTAGAGAGAGATAATAAATGCTCAATGTCATATAAAATTACATAAAAGGATAAAAACTAAAAAAATTATAGGGAAAATTCTTACAAACCTCAACATGACATTCCTACCTATCAAATAGAGGAAACTTATTCCTTAAGCATTATGATATCCTTCAATTTTTGGCATAACATAGACCCTTCCTTTATCTAGGAGTTATAACTTGTATTAGGTAATTAAATTAGATAATTTTAATGTTTAATGAACATAAAAATTGAATTATACATAGTACCTTGAAATTTAATCTCTGTAACTTCCCAAAACGCTTCATTTTTACACAGATATTACTTGCTCTATGACCTAATTTTCTAAACCGAAAACATCTTCTCCTTCATTTGAGAATTTACATGGGTAATTATTTATACATTTTCAACATGAAGGAAGATGAATCATATTTCTTCCATCTTCTTCATCAGCTAAACTACCATTATACTTCATTTTCTCTTATCATGGGTGTTAGTAAACTCACTCATATTGAGGCTGCTAGTCATATAACTAGATAGAAGATTAAGAAACATTATAAGTTTTAATATTCCATATCCCATTTAATTTCATTTATCATCATAAAAATCCTTCAATTATCATTCACATTAATCATAAACACAATTCAACCTAGTTCAATCCGTTGAATAAAACTAAAATGCATTGTGTGAGAAACAATAAATTTAGTTACAAGTCATGAAATCTTGATAAATCAATCATAGGATGTCTAAATCATGACACATTATTTTCAATATATGACAATTTATATTTATCAAGGGAAGTTCATAGTCATAATATATCCAAATACTTCATAATGTTTCATAAATAAAATGTGAATGAACCCATTTTTATCCTATAGTAGTGTCAATCCATGTGTACAGTATTAGGCCAACTCATCCTACAACAGTGATGATTAAGTTAATACCCCATTCCCCCCCATTTAGAGTTGTTACTTCTGGGTTCATCTTTATCAAAACTACATCTAATTACCATTATCCAGATAAGAGTATATTTTCTAGGTAATTCCCATAATATTTACATTACTAAATATTCAATATTTTATCCTATATATAGACTTATCCTCAGGTTTTTCAATAAATATTTCTGATTCTAATCTCTAAAAAAACTATTCATTACTCTTATACCAATTAAGGTGACCCAATAATTTCATAAATATATATTACATTATTTTGGATGAATAATAAATACATAACACAATTATACATTCCCTAAAATAGAAAGGTTTTAGAGTATTTTGAGTGTCAATAAAAAATCATCATATTTAATTAATGATCTTCAACATCTCCCAATAATTCAATCTCACATATTACATTTCATATAGATATTCTACTTAAAATCTTTATCCATTACCTAGGGAAAGGAAACCTAACAAACAGTGATCTCAGATTCATAGTAAGTGTAAATAAAATAGATTACAGTCAATAATCATAAGTGATTATAAGATAATAATAAGGGTATGATAACATAATCATAACATAAAATAATCTTACACAATCATTAAAAGATCATTAATAATAAATCATGACATAAGTAATTCTTAGAAGAGGAAAAACAAAAGTCATAAGTGTCTGGAATCATCAATAATAAAACATGATCACTCTAAAGATTCCATAAGAATAAGATATATATTTTTGGCATACACATATGTATAGAAAATCATTTCTCTTATTATGTATCACTACCAATACTTCTATAGTTAATTGGGTTCACACTCAAGTCTATAATTTACTTATTCAAGATTCACTCACAAAACTATCTTATAGGATAGTTTCCCTTACTAAATTGGTTTCACTCTTATTTCTAGTCCTCATTACCTCATGAGATATCTATCCTTACCCAATGTAATTGAATGATATATAATTTTGGGACCACCCATCACATAATGAAAATAATACATATGTGTGACACAAGATCACAAAATATTCATCATATCATCATATCACAACACATCTGAATGAAATGGATTTCCTAAAAATTTCATTGTTTTGTAATTTTGTAACCCTTTGAAAAGATATAGGGTTCATAAATGTTTCTTCATAACTAAATTTTCTCATGGGGAAGAAACAAATTTCAAATAATCATCTTTAAATCATCATCATAAAAAGTCTTCGAGATAAAGAAATTGGCTTGTATCAAATGATCATATCACGAGTGAAGCAAAAAATCCTTAAATTAGGTTGATATAGATGAATGATTCCTTTAAAATATTATTCAAACCATTCTTTGAAAACATGGGAAAATTTCATTTTCTTTAGTAGAATTTTAAAAACAAATCCAAAAAATATTGAGAAAACAATTTGTATTTAAAATATCCAAGGAGACATGTAAATGAATCTTCAAATCAAACAATTTTTATAATGTTTGGAAATTTTTTCCATTCTATATATGGTAAAATAATACATTCCCTTCACACTTCAATAAAAATTCATAAATAATATTTTCAGAAAAATTTATGAAATATTACTTTTAAAAAATTAAAAATATAGCAAAGGGATTGAAAATAAAAATTTTAAAACATTTCTTATATATTTAATAACTTTTTATAAAATAATTTATAAGATTATGTACATGAAAGAAAACATTTGTTTCCCAAGGCGAAATTAAGGTTGACTTTTCTTTAAACATTTTCTCAACCATTTTATGTTCCAAATAGAAAAAAAATGGTAATAATACATAAAAATTAAATTAATATCCAGATTGATAAGCAAATATAATTTTTTTAATGGTTTATATCAATATAATTTCCCATAATGGAAATTTATAATAGACAATCGTGAAAAGAAATGAGATTATAACATAAACCCTTACCTCAAGTTTTTTTCTTACTTTGTATGAATTCAAATACAATGTATAAAAAATATATTTTTATTATAAATATATT
Source organism: Viscum album (assembly GCA_963277665.1). Classification (NCBI taxonomy): domain Eukaryota; kingdom Viridiplantae; phylum Streptophyta; class Magnoliopsida; order Santalales; family Viscaceae; genus Viscum; species Viscum album. The sequence goes on along the minus strand of OY728137.1, from coordinate 288,129,604 downwards.
ACATAACCATATTTAAAAATAAACTACTATGAATCAGTTATTTATATTTTCTAATTATCCTTTCATTAATAATTTCTTCTTTAAAACGAACATTCATGTTAAATCTGGTTCGTTTTCAATGTACAGTTCAGTTTGATGATTATATAACCTGAAATTTTTCCTTTGTTTAGTTATATAAATAACATTAATCTTGTAATAAGTATAATATTTACTCATTATACACACTTTTCAAACTATTAATATAAAATAGTGATGAAAATGAATCACATCACAGGGTGGAGGTGGTAGTCCACACGTATGCACGACCACATTTTTCGAGGAATGGAAATGTAAAAATATTTATAACATATTATAATTATATAAGCATAATTATGTCATAAATATCATATATAAACATGAAATACATCATAATAACCAACCATGAATATTGGTGATAGAAAATGAATCATATCACTATGTAGAGGCGGCAATCCATGTGTAAAAATGAATGAAACTTTAATTTCTCATTTGATAGAAATAAAGTGATAAATGGTTGACAAATAATCATAAAAAAATTAAGTATATTTTTTATAAATATTTAATATTGTTAGTGGATTCCATATATTAGGAATATGAAGAATAAAAAATAAAATTAAAAGTACTTTGTTAATAGTTATACCACGTTGTTGAGAAACCACCTTTGGCTTACACCTTAAGCCATGAAAGGATTTTATTATAATAATACAAGGAAAAATAAGAATTTTTTATAAATTTTATAAATTTATTATGTTTTTTATTATCTAATATAAAATACTCAAAAAAATTTATGAGGAGAGGATAGTTGGAGCCCTTTATAAATTTGGGAGAGAACAAACTTGTAATTTTTTATATGATTTAAATATATTAATTTTTTAATCAACTCAACTGTCTATAGAATGAAAAATATTTAAAGATAATAAATATATTATTTAAATCCCATAAAACAAGAAAATTATAGAATTTTTTTGTGGTATTTTAAATATGATCACTTAGGTTAACTCCAAATAAATTCGTTTTAACCTTAACTATAGTAACACATTTTTTATGATTTCAGAGTTCATTATTAAAAAATTAAGTTAAATTTACTACATAATATTATTTTTATAATTAAAAATATTTAATAAATTTTATAATATTTAATTTATATATGTTTATTAAAGTTATTTTAAAATGGGATCAAAAATCATAACAAAACTATTTTTCGAAAAATACATTTTTAAGCATTAAATTGAGTTTACCATAATTTCTTGTCATGTAAAAACTATTAGATGAATGTTAAAATATTTAATTGAATATATTATATAAAAATTTAATTAAAATAATTATTCAATATATATTAATTTAATTTATTAATAAAAAACACATTGTGTGTGTAAAAATAGTTTTTTTAAAAAACATCTCTTTTTATCTAAAAATTTATTTATTTTAATTTATCTTTAGTTAGAAACTTATAAATTAATTTTGTACATAGATGAAAACTAAATTTTCATAATTTATTTGTTTCTATTCATACTCACGAATCCATTGGATTGGTGATAACTATCACATTAATTACTAACATTCGAATTTTATATCGCGGTTTGTTTAAACTTGTTGTTGGTTGTAAAGAAAGATATCAAAGAAATTAATTTTATTTAATGAGAAATATATCATATAATATTAGGGAGTTATAGAGACCAATTTAAAAACATTATCATTAACTAATCACCACATTCTACAACATAAGGATCTCATGTTATTAAGCATAAGTACAAACTAAAATCAAAGAGTACCTCGTTTGATTTGAAGACTCGGAATTGTTCCACTCACTTTAGATGATAATTTCTCAATGGAAAAAATTCTTAAACCCTATAAATCATCCACACATACTCTGAAACATTTATTTATCATCGATAATTATAATTCAGGTGCTAGTGTGGATGAAATGAGTGTATTTTGACATTGTAATGATCATGGGAGAACCACTACTATAATACTAGAAGCCTTTTATGGATCGAGATCCCAAAACACTAACTTATCTTTCTAGAACCTGAAATAGAGGTTATAGAGTCTCTAAAGCCCAAGTTAATTAATATTATGTGAAATTTTATAATTATTAAGGTTTTTATAATTACTTTTTAACTTATTAATATTTCACTTAATGCCTTTAAAAAGTTAACCCTTCTAAAAACACCCAAAATAACACTTATAACCTTCCATCCATGTTGAAATGGTCATGATTAATTTATCACTTACATGTAAAATTAAAACCTTATAACAAGATAAAATATGATTCATTAACTTAGCTTGCATCTCCCATTAATATTTAATGGGCCTTGAATATTAAATATATAATATTTATTAGAAAAATATTTTTGTTTGTATTCGTTGAGAAACTTGTGAACATGATAAGTAAATAAATTAATTTTTCGTTATTACAAACTTTAATAATATTGAAGTTATTTGTTTTTTTAAAATATTTTAGACTTGGGCATATCTCATCCCCCACCGTAGGTCCTACAATTTCCAAAACACCAATTCATTAGAATTGTCCATGATTTTTAATATTATTTGAATGTGACCCTCTAGGACCTCATGTTGATAGTGTTAAGTGATAATCATAAACTCGTATAAGAGTATAACAACCAATAATGTTTCCTAAGAAAAAAATTTAAGTCATATAAATGTAAATATCCTATTAATACACATTGTGTAATATAATCTCTTTATTACATGATATCTTATAAAGCGGGAAGCACACTTCATGTCATCATCCTTTCATGATTTAATTATTTATGAACTTACAAGATGGAATTACATTTGATAACCAATGTTGTGGATTTATTAAGGTGCTACCATGATGGTCAATCGGTCCATGATATCTTTTCCTTTTGGAAGAGGAAAATTCATTCTTGATCACTCAATCAATTTCATACCCTCAATGATGAACCCAACAAAAGCAATATCACCACAATAAATATTTAATTGATTTCATCTTGAATAAAAGTAATAGATCAAATGATAAACATTGATAATGATCTCATGTCTAGATACTAGTACACATTCATATACATATTAACTACCAGTTATATCCAAAACATGTTATGTTTCTATTGGCAGGTTATTAATCACGATATCCTATACTCGGGATCACTAAGTGAAAAAATCATGATAAAAAAGTATCAATACTTATGATCCCCCAGCACCTGATATTCAGACATCATCTATGTCTTGTTATTATAATGAATCTAAACCATATGAAACGTGTTTAAGATTACATTCATAGTATCTTGGGGTTTTCATTATATTTGGGAACTGTAATAACCTTTAGATATAAAAATTAATCTAAGGACATTACAATATAAATAATGGACATAGAGAAATTAACACTATTATGGAAATAATAAATAATAAATAATTATATTTATACATGATATGGTAATATAAAAGTACCAAACATTTTTTGGTCTAGGGAAAAAAAATTTAATAACCTTACACTAAAACTAGAGATGACATTCTAACTATGAACCTATTAGCTCTTAAAAGACAAAAGAAATCCTCTACTAAGTAATAGTATTGGTTATTAGGCCTAAATTTTATTCCTACATGGAAACTTTACATATATGACATTTACTATTTAATTAAAATCCATCCAGAGATGACATCCATAAATATACCCCTATTTTACTCTTTCTTAAACATGACATCTTAGCTAGTACCACTATTATAAACTTATCATAATGATAATAATTTACTTTTAAAGTATGATTCCAATAATTGTAACTAATATTTTCATATTTAATACTTATTATTTAGCTACATACTAATCCAAAAAATACTTTGTATTTTTAGATATGGATATTGCAACACCCCAATATTTTTTATAAATATTTATTTTTAAATTGATTTTATTTATTCAATAGATTTCATTGCAAGTGACATTGAGTTTTAAATAAACCATAAGATAGTGTTCAAAAAAATTCTATCACATTGTATTTAGATTGGTAGAAATAAATAATAATAAGTAAAATATGAAAAATATAAAGACTATTTATTTATAAAATTAATTCATAAGTTATCAAATGATTAGAATTTAAAATAAAAAAAATTAAACAAAACTGATGAATTTTATATCAATATGTTAATTAATCTTTTTTAATGATTTTAATGAAATATATATATTATTTACTTGATCAAATGTTTTAAAAATAAAAAAAAATATTTTTCTATGATTATGATAAGAATAAATATAGTTTAATGCTTAAAAATGTATTATTCTGAAAATCGGTTTTTCTCATATTTTGTGCACTTACATTAATATTAGTTTATGGAATTTATAGGTATAGATTTAGATAAATTTAATTACGTATTTATAATTATGAGCTTTAAATTTGGTAATTAGGCTCCTTTTTAGTCAATATGAATAGTAATTATGATAGAATTTATTACCTCGGTGAAGGGTAAAATTGATTAATCTAGACAAAAAATTAGTGATAATGGACTAGTTTTTCATCCTATTTCTTATTGTATTAATTTAATTCTTCCATTAACACCTATTTTTAAAAAAACATAATATATATTTTTCGATTAAAATGACTTATATATTATTTATATCAAATAAAGTCACAAAATGTCAATTTATTTATTTTAAATATCTCGAATGTGTCCACATAAGAAAAAAAGTAGATTATGAACTAATATAATTTTCCATTATAAGATTAATAAATTTATTTTCATGATATAAATTTATTTAAGTATTTCCCCCCCTTGGATAATATTACGACCTTTATAGTCTTTTATTTAATAAAAAGTCAAACATCCCACACACTTATTTTTATTATTTACAATATTTTTAATATGGGGTTAACCAGAATATATTCTCAACTATAAATATTATTTGGAAATATAAAATATTAATCTTAATCATTGTAATTTATTTATAATTATTAAAAATAAAATTCTTACACTAAATTCTTACACAACCCTGATTTCGTAATTATTCAATTAACATAAAAATAAGATAAATGATATTAAAAATATTAAAAAATAATAATTTTAGATATTTAATTTTATAAATGAATTCTATAGACTACTTATAAATTTTTTGGACATAAGAAAATAATTTTTTTGAATTTTATATTTTTTTTATATTTTAAAAAATAAAATTATTAAATAGTATCAAAATTCACAATAATTTTATTTTAGGGGCTTAATATTTTATTAAATTATTTATGGGTTATAAAAATATTTCAAAAATACAAAGTGAATATTAGGTTGTCCAAAATTTCATAAATTTACCATTTCTGGACCAATTTTTACCGTATAAGTAAAATTTTAATCTTTTAATATTAAAAAATTTGTTACCATATTTTAAATTAAAATTTGTTAGTTAAGGGTTAATCAAAATGATAAGGTGTAAAATAAAACTAAAACTGGTCTAAAATATTTTATATTATGATATTATGATATTATATTAAATTATAATATAATCCATGTCCATTTTTTGGTATTTCGATTGGAATTTAATTTATGATAATTTAATCTTTTGAAAATTCCAACACTGCCCCTCACATTAATTAAAAAGGGACACCTCATCAATTACTCAATTACACCATTTTGAGCCTTATAGTTAACCCATACCCATAATTATATCTTCTCAAATTCTCTAGTCACCTTATAAAGGTGAGGGTCCTCCAAAAATACCAACCCTCGATCCCTTTAGAGGAGATACAAAGGAGATATTTTGAAGAAGAGGTAATCACTCTAAATGATCACTTTATTTTTATACTCTTCCTTACCTCTTATAAATATATTATATATATCATAAAATAATAAATTAATTATTCTTTACTTTTTTACATGATCTTATGATTATTAAAACCCCATTATACACTCTCTTTTCCATCAAACAAGAAGTTGAAGTATCGATTATGACTACATATGGCTTACCATCTCAACGTAGTGATACAATTAATTTTTCATTATAATATTATATGGATATGTATTATTATGGGTTTAATGAATAAATATATAATATATATGATAAATTAATTAATATTTAAATATGAATTATTATTTACCTTTCTTTCATTCCATAAATCGAAAAATAAAAACAGCGTTCTTGTATATGTACGGCCTAACGTCTCCATAAAAGGTATAATTCATTTTTATATTTAAAATTTTATGAATAAATATAAATATTTATATAATTATTATATATGATTTTTTATTCCATAATTAAATATCTGTAAATTATGAGTCTAAGATCAATGTATAAGGACGAAGACTACCGAACCAAAACATGCTTGGAAAACGATGCATTTAGCACCCTGAATAGTGATTTTAATAAAAAATTATTAATAAAACGGTTATAAGATGTCATAAATAAATGGTACATGGAATGATGTAATTATTTTTATGGAATAAATGTATAATAGATTAATATTTATTATACATGATGTTTTAATGTTAATAAATAAGTAAAATAAGAGAGGTAAGGGTTTATTTCTCAATCTCAACATTTTTTAGGATTGTTAAAATTTAAGTAACTACAAGGGAATATTTATATTCCATGTCTATGTTTCATAAAAATGTTTGGAAAACGTTTATGAATATTGAAATTCATTTTTATCCATTGATTCTTGCTCAAATTTACCCAAGAGATGAAGGGAGAATGGTCCTTGTAGTTTAGCTTGGGTTATCGAATCCTCAGAGACCTATGAAGAAACCTATAGACACGTACATTATATAGAAATTTTTTGGATATGAAGTTGCCAACTTGGGTTTATTTTATATGGTTTTAAAGTATAAATAACAGATTTAGGTGAATTCAATTAAAAATAATGATTTGATCCTAGGTTATCGCTCGGGGTGGATTGGACGTATTTTCCTTTTAATGATTTCAATTTCTTAAATTTGAGATGGGTTTATTTAAAGAGATAAATAAACATCATCACTTACTGGTTTAATGCCTACACCCTTTAATACTAATCACCTATACACTTGGAGGATCAAATTTTTGATCACTTCAAGGTAAAGGTTCGTATTAGCACTTGAAGTGTGTGGCCTTAAATTCAACAAGGACGATGGAGTTTAAAAATCATCAAATAAAAATCTCAATTAAATAAGTGATTATACATTAATGAGGTGATAAATAACATCCAATACATCCCCTTGATACTCACTTGGATCAACCAATAAGTAGGTTATCCCTCCATTGATTTTATGGTTTCAATGGAAGCGGAAAGTAGACTCATGAGGGAGGAAATTGAGAAATAAAAAAACGCAATAAAATAACAATAACTCCACCGTTGTGTGATAATCTCACAAAGTTTGGTAAGAAAAAGTTCACACCTTGAACCAATGGTATCAAATTGATAAGGATAATAACAGAATAATAATATAAGAAGAACTTGTATTAAGAAACAAGGGTGAATTAAAACACCTTACATGTGAAGGAAGAACATTACAAAGAGAAATTGGCAGCATAACATTAAGATGAAAACAAGCTCAAAGATTCTCAACTCCTCCACCACCACTACCTTAAATAGGAATTTTGGAAGCCTTGGGTCGAGACTCCAACAGTAAAAATCATCCCACTTGATTATGGTAGGCCTAGGGTGGTGGAAAGCTTGTGGAACTTAGACTTTTCCACATTTGACCTGAGGTGGCAGCCAACTTTCATCCACCGAACAGACGTGCTTTGATGGCCTTTTAGATGGCCGAATCAGAGTGGTACATAGAAGAAGAAAATGGAGCTCTGGATTTCTTATAACCTCCGGTAAACTATGGTCCCATTTGGAGTGGTGTATTCCGAGATATGATCAAATTAGTGGGCTGTTGTTCTGGGCCGCAGAATCTGGCCCAGAATTTTATCTCTAACTTGGGCCGCCTAAATGGACACCATGGAGGCCGAATTATCCTTCAATCATGAAGATTGATTTGTTCCTATACATGTCTTCCAGAATAAAGAAAAATGTGGGATTCATTGGGCCTGTATTTTGGGCCCCACAGTCTCATAAGTGGGCTGGTGTCCAATCTTCCTTCTCTAGATTTTCTTCCATTCATCTCCAAATATCTCCATCATCATTTATGTATCATCCATTGATCCCTGAATGAAAAATTTTCACATTTAAGTGTAGATATAGTTCCAAAAATATAAAATTAAAATATTGATAATTACATTCCTTAGAATGAGATGACTCATTGGGCCTAAATTGGTGTATATTAGGCATGATGTGCACAAATGATGAGAATGGATGTTCATAATGAAAATGCACTAACTCAGGCCCATAAGATCAAAAATGAACATTTAATACCATTAAAATGTAATTAAAATATATGTTTTTATTGGATAATCACACCCCCCAACTTGAGATTTGTTAGTCCTGAGAAAATAATTCAATGATTTTATTTGAATTCCTTTTTTCAAAGACATTATAACAAATAGTGCTCACAATGTAAACTGCACACAAATATATTTTTATAACCTATCAAGATAATTTATAACAAGATAAATTTAAAAGTAGATCCCAATCCCAAGCCCATTCCTTTGATCAAATCCATCATCATACTTCATCCAACTCAATTAGGTGAAATGATGTGTTGTGAATCACAATAGATATGGGGGTTCATTTACATTCAAGGGGGAAATCATGGAAGCGCTAGGTGGAATCACATTTAATCCTAATATGAGTATTCTTCATTCCTTTTTTTTGGATATTTTTTTTATTATTATTATTTTGCAATATTTCTATAGTAATTGAGATTGCAGTTAATCAAATTAACCCTTGTAGCAAGACTTTGCCGATGACTCCCAGACTCAAAGGCCTTAGGGCACCAAGTGAAGCCCACATACTCGGGCATTGTCTCGAGATAACTTAATCAAAAACAAAGAAATATTACCATAAATAGAGATATATTGAAAAACTCAGGGCTAGACAACTCTGGATTCACAATCCCCAAGTGTCGAAAGCCTCTCATTTTATCAATCCATTGCTCTACACGCAAAATTATTATTTTTTATTTATTTTTTTAATATTTTTTTACTTTTTTTTGAATACTCATATTATTCACAAAAATCAAAATAGCCTATGCTATTTATTATGGGACCCCAAAAATTCAAATTAGTACCCCACAGTCTAGAGGACGTGCATTGTGGCATTTTGATTTAATGGGTGAAAATAAAAATGATGAAAATTTTCATCAGACAACAAAACATCCAAAATCAATGCTTTTAAGCTTAATCATGAATTAAATTAACAGTCAAGGAAATAAAAGTTATTTTCTATGTAGTTTTAATGTGATAAAATATGTTATTATATTAATGATAAAGGAATTTTACTTCTTTTTTTCATTGTTTTTTTAAACAAACATTTTTTTTCCACACCCCCCAACTTAGAATGAAACTGTACCTAGTTTTATAAAAATAAAATTTAGAATGGGGTAGTGGAATAAAATGGGAGTTCAATAAGGAAATTAGAATATGAGGATTATGGAATGAAGTGACCTAGTGGTTGAAGTTTGAAGTTCTTCTCGCTCGAATTTAGTCCTTTGATATCCATGTCGCTTGCAAAGTTCCCTAGTGGAAAAAGGAAAACAAAGAAACAAAAAAAACATATATATATTTATATATAAGTAAAATATAAGTATATATATAAATATTATAGAATAAGTAAGCACATTAAGCCGTAGGTCAGTGGTAAGAGTGCTCCCCTATCTCCCTTCGGTCCCGGGTTCGAGTCCCCGCGGCTTCGCCGGTTGTGACGGGGTTTTCCCCATGGCCTATGGCGTGTCCCCTTTTTTAATTATTATATTATTATTTTTATTTTTATTATTTTTATCTTAACCTATAAAATAATAAAAATACAACAAAATAAATTGATGATACATTGTCTTCTTTTTAAATTTCTGGGTAAGGTATTACTCAAGGATCACACCACATGACATGGATGAATATGGTGCTCCCCTTTCGTACCCATCCATACTCATAATAGAAGAACAGGTCAAAAGTCTATTTTTTTATTTTTAAATATAAAAATGATTAATTAATCTTATTTGAAAAATAAAGATGATTCAGAAAGATTAGAAACATAAAAAACACGGGTTGCCTCCCGTGCAGCGCTTTGTTTAACGTTGTTAGCCCGACATAGATCCTAAATTTATCAATTTTTTTCTGGTTTATAGATTGGCTTAATTAACTCAACATCTATTTCCTGTTCATTGAATGATTCAATGAATGTTTTTAACCATTGACCATTGACCTTGAAAATGTGACCACTAGTGGGATCTTGAATCTCTACTGCCCCACGGGGGTATACATGATGCACTATGAAAGGACCTGACCATCTAGACCTTAACTTTCCCGGGTCTAAATGAAGTTTTGAACTATAAAAGAGCACAAGTTTTCCCGGTTCAAATTTTTTGACCTTGATATTCCTAGATTGGTAGGCTTGAACTCTAGCTTTATTGATCCTTGAATTTTCATAAGCCTCCATCCTTAGTTCCTCCAGTTCATTGAGATCTAATTTCCTTTTTGTTTCAGCCAATGAGAGGTCATAATCCATTTTCTTAATTTCCCAAAAGGCCTTATGTTCAATCTCCACTAGAAAATGGCATGCTTTACCATAAACCAACCTATATGAGGACATTCCTAAAATGCTTTTATATGCGGTTCTATAGGCCCAAAGAGCATCTAAGAGTTTCACAGACCATTCTTTCCTAGAGGGGTTGACAGTTTTCTCAAGAATTTGCTTAATCTCCCTATTCGCTAACTCAGCTTGACCATTGGTTTGAGGATGGTATGCAGTATACACATTATGAGAAATACCATACTTAGAAATGAGTGAAGAGAATGGGCGGTTGTAGAAATGGTTTCCTCGATCACTGATTATAGCCCTAGGAATTCCAAATCTTGAAAATATATTCTCTTTCAAAAATATAATCGCAACTTGATGATCATTGGACTTAGTGGGAATGGCCTCAACCCATTTTGAGACATAATCAACAGCTAAGTGCATGTAGAGGTATCCCAGAGAGTTTGGGAAGGGACCCATGAAGTCAATTCCCCAACAGTCAAATATTTCAACCACTAAGATGGGAGTCAGTGGCATTTGATTCCTTTTTTTGATGGACCCTACTTGTTGACACCTTGGACAGCTTTGAAAAAATGTGTAGGAGTCCCTTGAGAGGGTGGGCCAGAAAAGACCACATTGAAGAATATCAGAAAATGTTTTTTTAGAAGAAAAGTTACCTCCACATGCCTCATTGTGACAGAATTTAAGGATAGACTCTTGTTCAGATTCTGGAACACACCTCCTAATGACTTGTTCAGGGCAGAACTTATAGACGTATGGATCATCAAACACATAGTGTCTAACATTAGAAAGAAATTTCATTCGAGCTTGAGTCCCTAAGAATTTTTGAATGACTCCTGTCACTAAGAAATTTTCTATGTCGGCATACCAAGGGCAGTCACTCACAGAGTATAGGTGTTCATCGGGAAACGAATCAGACACCGAAAGGTGATTTGAGTTGTCTTTAAATTCCATCCTTGAGAGGTGATCAGCTACAACATTTTCAACTCCCTTTTTATCCTTGATTGTGAGGTCAAATTTTTGTATGAGAAGAAACCACCTAATCAGTCTAGCCTTAGCATCTTGTTTTTGGAAGAGGTATTTTAGTGCAGAATGGTCAGTGAACATAGTGATGGGGGATCCTAAGAGGTAGGACCTAAACTTCTCTAAGGCAAACACAATATCAAGTAACTCCTTTTCAGTGGTGGTGTAGTTTATTTGGGCATCATTTAAGGATTTTCTTGCATAAGTAATGACATAAGGAGTTTTATCATAATGTTGACCTAACACATCTCCTACAACAAAGTCACTGGAATCACACATAAGTTCAAAAGGAAGGTTCCAATTTGGAGATTTCATAATGGGAGGAGAGGTGAGAGAGGATTTGAGGGTTGAGAATGAACCCTCACATCTTTTTGTCCAATCAAATGGAGCATCCTTTACTAGTAGAGCACAAAGGGGATGGGATATTGAACTAAAGTCCTTGATGAATCTTTTATAGAAACCAGAATGTCCTAAGAAAGACCTCACTTCCTTGATAGTTTTGGGTGATGGAAGGTTACAAATGATGTCAACCTTGGTTTTATCAACTTAAATCCCCCTACCTGAGACCAGATGGCCTAAAACTAGTCCCTCTTTAACCATGAAATGGAATTTTTCCCAGTTTAGGACCAGATTCTTTTCTTCACATCTTGACAAGACTCTCTCTACATTCTGCAGACATCCCTCAAATGTATCCCCAAACATAGAGAATTCATCCATGAAGACCTCTAAAAAATCCCCTACCATGTCTGAGAAGACTCCCATCATGCACCGCTGGAAGGATCCAGGGGCATTGCATAACCCTAAGGGCATGCATTTGAAAGCAAAGGTTCTGAATGGACATGTGAATGTAGTCTTCCCTTGATCCTCTAGGGAGACCTCAATCTGATTATACCCTGAGTACCCATCTAAGAAACAGTAGAACGCATGACCTGCCAACCTGTCAAGGACTTGGTCAATGAATGGTAAGGGGAAATGGTCCTTCTTGGTGAATGAGTTTAACTTCATATAGTCAATGCAGACCCTCCATCCACTACTCACACTTGATGGAAGAATCTCTCCATCCTCAATGGTTATCACTGTGATTCCAGCCCTTTTTGGAACCACTTTGATTGGGCTCACCCATTCACTCTCAGCTATGGGATATATGATACCATCTTTTAACAATTTCAAAAGTTCCTTCCTTACTACCTCCATGAGATTAGGATTGAGTCGCCATTGAGGTTGACGACATGGCTTTTAATCAGATTCCATAACAATCTTATGAGTCCCAACAAGTGGGCTAATCCCAGGAATATCAGAAAGGGTCCAACCAATGGCTTTCTTATGCTTCCTAAGGACATCTAGAAGCATCCTTTCATGATTGGATTCAAGAAAAGAAGAAATGACAATAGGATGTGTTTGATTGTCCCCTAGGAAAGCATACTTGAGTGTAGCGGGAAGTTCCTTCAATTCAAGATCAGGTTGGTTTGGAATTTCAATAGAATATTGGGACATTAGATCAATTTAAATTTCTTCTTTTAGAGTTTCAGATAGGATTGATTCCCCAAATATAGAAGTTTCTGCTACTAGATTTGCTTGATCAGATTTAGGGAAGGAAGTTGGAGTGGTCTCCATGAAAGTGGTTTCTTGAAAGGTTTCACTGATTGTTGGACCTAATACTTCATCATAAGAGAAATTTGAAAATGATTCAAGCCAAGGAGATAAACTTCCTTCATATGAACAAAGGAAATCAATCTCATCCTGACTTAAACATTCATCAAATATTCCTTGATTTTCCATGGATTCATTATCAATGCTTCCTATCATGTTTACTTCATGAATGTCCTCGTCATCCCCTATTTGTGATCTTGCATTATAGATATTCAAGTCAAGACTCATGTTCCCAAAGCTTATGGTCATGTTACCATTTCAAACTCGGATAACAGAGTTGATTGTTGCAAGGAAAGGACGACCAAGGATGATTGGGGTTTGTTCCTTATTTCATAAGTTTGGATGGTTGTCAAGGACAATGAAATCAGCAGGGTAGATGATGTTTTCAACCTTTACCAGAACGTCCTTCAAAATCCCCTTTGGAACCCTAATGCTACGATCAGCAAGTTGATGTGTGATAGATGTGGGTTGGAGTTCTTCTAGGCCTAACTGGTAGTACACAACATATGGGATGAGATTGACATTAGCACCTAGGTCACACAAGGCCTTGAAAACTTTTCTTTCTCCTAGTTCAACATTTATGTAATGGAAACCTGGGTCTTTCAACTTAGGAGGAATGGTCCCTTAAATGGTGGTACTCACATTAGCAGCCAAAAGGACATGGTTTTTATGTGAAATTTTTCTTTTAAAAGTGCACAAGTCCTTAAGGTACTTTGAGTAGGCAGGTATGGTTTGGATTCCATCGAGAAGGGGTATGTTCAACTTGACTTGTGAAAATATTTCTCTCAACGTTTCACTCAGTTCAGGCTTGGTTTTCCCTCTCATGCGTTGAGGAAATGGTGCAGGTTTTGGGGTTGTTTGTTGAAGAGTTATTTCCTTGATAATGTTTTCAGTTTCCTCAGTTTGATATTATGGTTCATTTGAATTTTCATCCAAGTTTGAATCTTCAAGTGGGTTCTGAATTAGTTGTTTAGGTTTCTCAATTGATTTCCCACTTCTTAAAATAGTCACAGCCTTTAGTTGATCATGAGTTGTTTGAGAAAAACTTGACTCTCCCCTTGAAGTTGAGGATGGAACCTCTTGAGTAGGCATGGGTACCTTTCCAGTTTTTATGGTTTGAAGTTCTTGTTTTAGGAAAGATACCTCAGGGTTCATCCTCTCCATTTGTTTTCACAGTTGTTCTAGTAGGCTTTGTGGAACAGTTTGGGTGGGTGCTTGAGTAGGCTGGTTTATCCCAGGGGGATATTTTGGAGGTGGGATGGTTTGTTGAAAATGGACTGATGTCTGTTGGTATTGGATAGGTTGGGTTTGGAACTGGTTATGGGTTTGGTAGTTCTGATGGGGGTAAGGATTTTGTCCATGTGGTTGGCTAGGTTGTTGGTTATCTTTCCGACGGAAGCCTGGGTGGTAATTATACCTTGGGTTGAAGTTGTTTTGGTATTGAGGCTTTTGAAAGTTCAAAGCATTTACTTCCACTGGGGGTCCTCCTAAAATAACATATTTTATGGATGTAATGGTTGGGCAGTTGTCTGTCTTATGGTCATGTTTGTCACAAATTGTGCAAATAGGGTCAACAGTTTGGATTTCATGGACTTTCCTAAGTTCTATCTCTTCAACATTCCTAGAGAGTGTTGCGAGTTTAGCCCTAAGGCTTTCCTCTTCTCTATGTGTATGAATTCTAGTAGTTCTTTGTGGCTTTTCCGAATAAGTTGAAGTTACCCATGTTTGGTTTTGTTCAGAAAGGCTTTCTAGAGACTCGTAATCATCATTTGGGGCTTTGTTTTTAAAGGTTCCATTACACATCATGTCAATGAATTGTTTGTTCCCCAGACCCAACCCTTCAAAGAAAATTATCACTTGTTCAGGAATAGAAAAAACATGGTGTGGAACCATGTTTATAGTGTCTTTTAACCTCTCCCAAGTTTCATAGAATGACTCTCCCTCTTTTTCAAAAATGTTTTGGATACTCTTTTTAAGTGCAATTGTTTTATGGTGGGAAAAGTATTTTTTGTAGAACTCTCTTTGTAGTTGGTCCCAAGAGTTGATGGATGATGGTATCAAATTGTTTAGCCAATTTTTATCTATATCCTTTAAAGAAAAAGTAAATAGCCTCATCTTAGCTGATTCTAGTTGATGTGGGGGACACATGGTTTCTACAATTTCATTGAACTCCTTAATGTGAAGGTAGGGCGTCTCGGAATCCATTCCCTGGAATGTGGGAAGGTGGTTTAGGACATGGGGTTTAAAGATGTAGTTGGAATCTACTAGGGAATTGTGTCTAATGCATGAGGGGTCATTGGTCCAAGAATGTGTGAGGTAGTCATTCGTGGTTTGATCAATTGCATTTCCCCAAGTTTGGGGCTACCTCATTTGGGTTTCCATTTTGGTTCCCACCCAGGTTTATGAGTTGGTTTCATTGAAGACCTTCCATTGAAATTGGCTCAATTTTGGACTATAGAGTATTAGGAATATTAGTATATAATGGAATAAGTTCCATTGGTGTACTTTACTCCCTAAGCCCAGGACTATCCACCCTAACAAGACGGTTTGATTGATCGCGGGTGTAGGCGGACATGCGCCAAAAGAAAAAAAAACGAGAAAGGGAAAAGATAAGAGAATTTGGATGAGAAAAGAATAAATGGGGGAGAATAGAATGGGTGTTTATATTACTTACTTGGGTCCCCAGCAACAGTTCCAAAATTTGATTCTCACTCAAATTTACCCAAGAGATGAAGGTAGAATGGTCCTTGTAGTTTAGCTTGGGTTATCGAATCCTCAGAGACCTAAGAAGAAACCTATAGACACGTACATTATATGGACTGTTTTTGGATATGATGTGGCCTAAATGGGTTGATTTTATATGGTTTTAATGTATAAATAACAGATTTAAGTTAATTTAATTTAAAATAATGAGTTGATCCTAGTTTATCGCTCGGGGTGGATTGGACATATTTTCTTTTTAATGATTTCAATTTCTTAAAATTTGAGATGGGTTCATTTAAGGAGATAATAAAACATCATCACTTACTGATTTAATTCCAACACCCTTTAATAATAATCACATATACACTTGAAGGATCAATGTTTTGAGTACTTCAAAGTAAAGGTTCGTATTAGCACTTGAAGTGTGTGGCCTTAAATTCAACAAGGACGATGGAGTTTAAAAATCATCAAATAAAAATCTCAATTAAAGAAGTGATTATACATTAATGAGGGGATAAATAACATCCAATCCAGCCCCTTTCAACTCCCTTGGATCAACCCATAAGTGGTTTATCCCTCCATTGATTATATGGTTTCAATGGAAGCGGAAAGTAGACTCATGAGGGAGGAAATGGAGAAGTAAAAAAACGAAATAAAATAACAATCACTCCACCGTTGTGTGATAATCTCACAAGGTTTGGTATGAAAAAGTTCACAAATTTAACCAATGGTATCAAAGTGATAAGGATAAGAACATAATAATAGGAGAATAATAACTTTTATTAAGAAACAAGGATGAATTAAAACAACTTACATGTGAAGGAAGAACATTACAAAGATAAATTGGCAGCAAAACATTAAGATGAAAACAAGCTCAAAGATTCTCAACTCCTCCACCACCACTACCTTAAATAGGCCTTTTGGAAGACTTGGGTCGAGCCTCCAACAGTACAAAGCATACCACTTGATTATGGTAGGCCTAGGGTGGTGGAAAGCTTGTGGAACATAGACTTTTCCACATTTGACCCGAGGAGGCAGCCAGCTTTCATCCAACGAACATACGCGCTTTGATGACCATCTATATGGCCGAATAATAGTGGGACATATAAGAAGAAAATGTATCTACAGATTTCGTATAACCTCCTGTAAAATTTGGGCCCATTTAGAGTTGTGGATTTAGATATATGATCAAATTAGTGGTATGTGTTTCTGGGCCGTAGAATCTGGCCCAAAATTTTATCTCTAACTTGAGCCGCCTAAATGGACACCATGGAGGACGAATTAGCATTGGATAATGAATATTGATTTGTTCCTATACATTACTTATAGAATCCCACAAAATTTGGGATTCATTGGTCCTGTATGTTGGGCCCAACAGTCAAATAAGTGGGCTGGTGTCCAATCTGCCATCTCTAGAATTGCTTCCATTCATCTCCAAATATCTCCATCATAGTTTATGAATCATACATTGATCCCTGAATGAAAAATGTTCACATTTAAGTGTAGATATAGTTACAAAAATATAAAATTAAAATATTGATAATTAAATTCCTTAGAATCAGATGACTCATTGGGCCTAAATTGGTGTATATTAGGCATGATGTGCACAAATGATGAGAATGGATGATCATAATGAAAATACACTAAATCTGGCCCATAAGATCAAAAATGAACATTTAATACCATTAAAATGGTAATTAAAATATATGTTTTTATTGGATAATAATCCATGTTTTTATTTTTAAAATATAATTTTAATGGAATATTTTTCTTAATTTTCCAACAAAGGTATTTTTGTGACTTTTTCATCAAAAATACGGAAGGAATATTTTTTATAAATTATATGGAATGAGTATATTTTCATTTTATCATGATTCATTAATTTATTTAATCTTCATTAAAATTGAATTGGGTCATTTTAAATGAAAATTTATTCTTTTATAATTGTGTTGAAATTAAAAAAATGGTTTTAGAACAGAAAGTTTTTTTTATCAAGAATTATTTCAAGTGATATTTTATATTAATTTTTCATCTAAGAATACATTACTTTATTCTACTCTTTATTTAATAAGGATATTTTATAAATATATCATCCCTATTATTTATCTGGATTTTTATATTTATTATAGAATGATTTTTAGGAATCTCGTTACATCTATATGGGTTATCAAATGATGAAATATTTACAAAACCCATTTCTTTTCATTGGTTCTCATATAATGAATGACTTGTGTTATTGTGGAACACATAATTATGGTTGTCATTATGTTAGGATTGGTACCTATATCTACTTCCAATTTATTGGGTAAATAATTATATCTCATGAGATAGACAGGACTAGAAGGGGGAGTGAACACAATTTAGTAAAATAGGGCGGGAATTGGGAGTGAACCCAGTTTAGTAAGAGACTATGTCCACTATGATGGTCTGGGAAGAGTAAAAATTCCGATATGATTGTCTTAGAAAACATCCATGAATACTTTAGAAATTATTTTCCATACTTATGTGTATGAAACAAATTCCATGTATTGTGAAAATATTATTCTCTCATTGATCATTTTCATTGATTTACTTATGATTCATGTCTTATAAACTTATAATATTTAATCAATACATAAAAAATATAACCTTTGATATGCAGTTTATAATTTATAATTGTTGTGTTTAGGATCTTATGCTCATATAATGCTTATGAAATCATTTTTATCACCTTTTTTACCCTTATTGAGCATCTGATCTCACCTATTTATTATCTTTCTTTTCTATAGGATATGAAGAAAGGTATTAAGTATGATGTATCAAAAAGAGTTATGGTTATTAATAAATAAGTGGTATATGTTGGAGAAGTTTTACAAACAAGTTGTTTATGTTTCCAAGTTTTCAGAGGCACTAAACTCAAATGTTTATAAAGTGTTTTTGTAATGTTATGTAATGAATAATCATCTAAAAATATGTATTATATCTATATTAAATTTATGTACTTTTATAGTTGATATCAGAGAAAGGTTTAGTTAACCTTTTGAAACTAGGATGATATAACCTTAGTATGAACCCTAAAGACAATTCTAAGTATGTGTTATCATATTAAAATTTAGGTATTGATCATAAATAACATAATATGTCATTGATTTTCCCACTGTGATTAGTGTTTATCACAATACAATTTTTGGTTTTAGTCAATGGTTGGAACCCAAAGGAACTGCATTAATACTAAATGTGAAGAGCAATTCAAAAATTATCCTCCTGGTCAACTAAATGTGATGGTAGTAGGAATAAAAAATATTTTTCATATTCTCACACAAATTTCACAATATATGAACCGTCCTGGACTTTAAAATGAGAAAATTAGGGAACAAAATTCTATTCAGACCTTCATTAGGTAGTGCCCACCTATTTTAAGTTGGTATTCTGATCCACTAATGGATGAGAAAAGGATCGGTACCACTGAAAAGATATTTTTGGTTATACAAAGTTTAAAACCTAATAAACCTAATAAAGTCGTTTTGTATGTCTATCATTATGACGGTGAAGTGGATAAGTGGTGGAATATTATAAAGAATAGAATCCATGTAATTGAATTGAGATCAAAATCTTATTTTTAAATATGTTGTTTCCCTATATTATTTTTATGAAAATGTAGAATTTATTCCTTGAATTAAATCAAAATAATGATGAATATATAGGGACCTATGAATAAAGGTGTACAGAACCTGTGAGGTATACTTCTAGAACTATCATATAACCTGAATGTAAGGTTGATCAATTCTATAGCATCTCAAAACTATGTCTCTGAAGGGTATTAACAAAAGAAAAATTAGTATCTATGAATAAATCATTGAATTTGCTCTCAAGGTTGACATGGATATTGGATTTACCCCTCAAAATTATGGTTTTGATAAGAAATAAAATATGGAATTCAATGGAAAATCTAAAATACATATAGAAAATAAGAAGATATTTCATTTATTATGATAGTGTGGAAAGAAACGTAAAGGAAATTTTCTTAAGGAGACAAGTAAATGTTTTGCGTTTAGAAAAGAAGGTCATCAGTAAATTTACTACTGATGTTATGGGAAAAATTTACCTAATTATGTGAATAGAGAGAAGGATTAATAGAATCCACCCCCACACATCAAGGATTAAAGTGTAAGGAAAATGGAAATTATGATAACCAATGCCCAAATATGAGGGTTAATGAGGATTATCGACATCAAAAACCTCTTAAGGTCATATAAAAAAAGAAAAATATCATGTGATTAGTATTGGAGTTGTGGTGAACGTGGATAAAGTGGTGAAATGTACACCTACCATCTATAATAAAATAGCTAAGGCCTTATTTGATTCTGGATCCACCCACTCTTTTATTTCTAAATAATTTTCTATGTGTATCACCATATCACCTCAAAAACTATATTTTGAGTTAGTTTTGAAAACTTATAAATGAAATACAATCACATATCAAGTTTATAATTCATCTATGGTTGAATTTTGTTGTAAATTGACTCCTATAAATCTTGTGATCCTTCCTTTTGTTTAATTCTCTGTGATTCATGGAATGGATTGGATTTTTATGTATAGGAATGATATTAATTTCTGAGGAATGGAACTCATATTTTATATTCTGAATGAACCTATGATCATCTATTGTTTCAAGGATGAATATAAAATTTAAATGGAAATTACTTCCATCTTGTGGGTCTTAATTCCTATAAATGAAGGTTATGTATCTCAGATAGTTGGGGAGATACTCAACATTAAGGATACACCTATTATAAAGTTTTTTGTTTATCTATTTCCTAAATAATTTTTAAGTCTCCCACCAAATCATGAATTTTAGTTTTTAATATAACCCATACCTAGGGAAAGGGCTATTTTGAAGAATCCTTATAGAATAACCCCAATTGAGTTTCAATAATTGAAGAATAAACTCTAGGAAAATCATGAGAAGGTATTAATATGTCTGATTACATCACCTTTGGTTGTACCTATTCTTAATATTGAAAATAAATTTGGATAAATGTGACCTTGAAATGATTATTGAGAACTTAACAACATTAATATCAAGAAAATGTATCCTCTTCACCGTATTAATGACTATTTGATCAACTATGAGGAGCTTAATACTTTTCCAAGATTTATCTTCATTTTGGATATCATCAATAGAGATTTATGGAGTAAATACCCAAGATGGATTTATTCCCAAGGTATTTACATTGTAAAATTATTGTTATTCCTTTGATCTTACTAATTCCCCCACCATATTCACAGATTTAATGAATAGATTCTTTAGGTACTATCTAGATCAGTTTTTGGTAGTCTTTAGAGACAATATTCTTATATATTCAAAGGGAAATGGAAAACATGAAGATCACTTGAGGATTTTAGTGAATACCATATTAAAGGAAAATTTTTATAAAAAATTTACCAAGTGTGAATTTTGGATTCAAAAAGTTTCATTTTTTGGTCACATAATCTTAAGAGATGATATATCTATGGATCCATCAAAGATTGAAGTTATTGAGAATTAGCCTATACCAACCTTGGTAATGTAAATTCATAGTTTTATTATGTTTTACTAGATATTATTGATTTTTTGTGAAATATTTCTCAAAATTATCTAATCCACACACCAATTTGATTATAAAATGAGTTGTGTTTATATGGATGAATAAATGTGAAGTGGGTTTCAAGGAGATAAAAAGAAGGTCTATCAGGGCACCTATGCTCACACTACTCTTTATCGGAGAATAATATGTGATCTATACTGAACTATCAAATAATCGACTTGGATGTTTTATCATTAAAATGATATCGTGATAGATTATTATTTTCTCCAATTGAAGGTCCCTAATCCAAATTAGTCAACTCATGATTTGGAGTTAGTTGTAGTAATTTTTTCATTAAATATCTTGAGTAATTATCTCCATAGACAACGGTGTGACATATATAGTGATCAAAATAGTTCAATGTATACCTTCACTCAAAAAGATATGAAAATTCAATAAAGGATATGGTTAGAGTTGATTAAATATTATGAATTATATTTACAATACCCTGGGAAAGTGAACAAGTTGGAAGATGCTTTGATCCAAAAGGATCGTGCTAGCTTATCGTTGATTAGGATCACAAAAGCTCCAATATTTATAGATTTAAAAATTTTGGACCTATAAATATTAATGTATGGGGATAACTCTAATATGACTAAAATTAATATTAAACCATCTATCTATATGAATATTAAAGAGACATGGAAGGAAGATATAGATCTGAAAAAAAGTGAGAAATTTTCTTATGATTAAATTTTATTATGCTAGAATAATAAGGTTCAAGAACTATTTTGTGTCCTTATCATACTCTATTTAAGGAATGATCTATTGTATAAGGCTCATAGTTCATCATTATATATTTATCTTGGAATCAAAAAGACATATTGAGACATGAAAGAGTATTAATTAGGGGGGTGAAATGAAAAGAGATGTTAAATATTATGTTTCTCGATTCTTGTTTTTTTTAATGTTAAGGCCAATAGATAGAATTATAAGGGGATGTTAGAGCCATTACACATAACAAAATGAAAATAGGAAAACCTAACCGTGAATTTTGTCATTGGAGTCCCTAGAACATATAAATGGAATGATTGTATATGGGTTGTAGTTGATGGATTTATGAATTTTAAATACTTAATTTCTATTAAATAATATTTCTACCCAGATTACCTAATAGTAATATATATTAAATAAGTTTTAATATTTAATGGAGTTTCAATTTTCATTGTTTTTTATCTAGATTCATGGTTTACCTTATAATTCTGGTGAAGTCTTTAGCAGACCCTAGATATAGAGTAATGTTTATGCACTACTTATCATCCTAGGAAATATCATCCGTTTCATAGAAATATTCAAACTTTATTATACATATTGAGATCTTTCTCTATGGATTTCATAGGACTTTTAGATCAAAACCATTTATTGGTAGAATTCTCTTAAAATAATAGTTTTTTCTATAGTATTTAGAAGGATCCTTATGATTCCCTCTATGGTAAGAAGTAAAAAACTCAAACTTACTAAAATTGTAAAGACCCGTAAAATTCAAGGAAAATTTTTTCTTAATTTTCTTTGGGATTTTACAAGAACTCAGTTTCAGATGGCACTTGATTCTGAGGCCCGGTGTGCCCGGAATTTCTATCCGAAGTTTAGCTCGGGTACGTTCAGTGAAGGAACGAGCATGGATTTCTAACTTTTGAACCGGTGCTCGGAATTGAATTCTGAGGGCACCGATGGAACCGCAGTGCTGGTAATTTCAAAGGAACGCTTAATCCATAGTTGTGTTTACACGAGAGAATTTGATAAAAATTGTGGAAGTTAAAAATAAAAATTTAACAACAATTTTTATTTTTACTCTAAGTGTTTAATCCTTGGATGGAAGGTGGGTAACTACCCAACCTCCCTTGGGAAGTTATGAGGGTGGTGGGGCCCACACAAACCCCGCCTCTTCATATCCTCTAACCTCCTCAACTCCCATTAACTTTGTTAACTTAAGTTTATTAACTTATGGAATTAATGAGGTGAGTTAATGTGGAATTCAAACACTTGAATTTCAAAAGCCTTAATGTGTTAATAAAATAAGTTAAGAACTTATTTTATTAGGTTGGTGTTTAGTTTTTTGAGAGCCTTTGGAGAAAAAGATAAGGGAGTCTTGAGTTCTTCATTCTCTTTGATGAAGAACGCGAAGAACGAACGATCTCTAACGTGAAGCGCCGAGCCCTCGGAGACCGTCTTCCGTGACACCGATCCGCGACGCGACGTCTTCTTCCACGACGTTTTTCTTCTATGACGTCTCTTTTTGCGACGGTTTTCCGTGATGAAATCTCCATCAATGTCTTCGAATCCTCGCTTTGCGACACCGACGTTTGTCATCTCTTTTATCAAGGTAGGGGATTATTTAATTATTTTTTGTTCGTGATTTCTAGTTTGTCGTTCTTTGTAGTTATACGACCAAATGATAACGATTAACGAGAGGGGGCCGGACCGAACAAACACGACCGACCCTCCTCCTTTATCCTTGTTTGATTCTTTGTGGTTGGGACTGAATGGGGTGGTGTCGTCGCACCACGCGGGATCGAACGGAAAGTAATGTGCGGCGCTGTCGCGCCGCGCCGTGAAGTTGAACAAGGACGCGACGCCGTCGCGCCACGTCGAAGAAAACCGAAGACACCATGGCTGGAGCGGGGCCACGATGGAAGGGCGTGGTGTCGTCACACCGTGCCGGACAAACCATGCCACGGCCGGTTCCGGGCCGAGGCGGAGCAGGGTGACCGGCAGTCGGTTCCGGGCCGCCGGTGTCGGCGAAGAAGGGGAACGGCCGTCGCCGGTCCCGTGGAGGCAGAAACCGGTCGGCCGGGGTGGGCCGCACCCAGGTCGTGCCGGGCCGGGCCGGGCCGGGCCTCCAGGACCCGGGGCGGGTCGACCCTGTTCGGTCCGACCGGGGGGTCTCGGGCCGGATCGGTCCGGGCCCGAAACCCCCGTTTTCGGACCGTCTTCGGTCTTTTGCCCATAACATGGGCTACAGACCACCAATCGATGCACCGTCAGTTGAAATGCGATCCTTGAATCGAGAAGGTCGTTTCAGTATATCGCACTCAAGGTTTCGGAATACTTTGGGTTCAGCCGGGTTGGTTCGTACACAAAACCAACCGGGCCCTCGGAGCGGAAACGCTCATATCTTAAGCTCCGGACATCCGATTGACGTGTCGTCGACTTTGTTGGATTCCTCTTAGTGAGACAGATCTTTTGGCTTACTCGGCTCGAGGTTTTCATGCAGGTGGAGTATGGTCGGGTTGGTTTTTCCTTTAAAACCAACCGGGCTCCTAGGACGAAAAAGCCAATAACTCTCAGACCGGGCGTCCGATTGACGTGCCACCTGCGACGTTGAGTTCCTGTTGACGATACAGATCCTTTGGATACATAAATTCTAGAATATGTGTCAGTTGATGTATCAGCCTCTCGGATCGTGGAGCGGACCCTCCCGAACGAGCTTGCTGTGTGCGGGAACCCTAGAGCTGGCTGCGACTGCTACTGTGACTGCGACGAAGATTGTGCAGAGATCCTCAGTGGATTCCATGACGATGACTAAAGCACTCAGCGATCCTGTGTGGATCAGTGCTACTGATCCTGTGTGGGTCTGATCCTGTGTGGGTCAGCGCTCAGCGGTTCTGTGTGAGCCAGTGCCTACAGATGTTGTGTGGGACCGATCCTGTGTGGGTCATTGCGGGGTTAGTATCTATCGATCCTTTGTGGGTCCGACGACTTAGATGGATCAGTGATCATCTCTATCGTCTTTCGAAGAAGTATACATGTGTGAGCTGAATCCTGTTTGAATTCTTATGTGTATTGTGTTGTGATATCCTGTGTGGATTACGTTTTTCTTTCCTGTGTGGAATTTGTATGCTTTCCTGTGTGGACTGGGTTGTACTTGGGCTCGGAGTTTGGAGCGTATTGGAATTGATGACTTAGGTATATGTATGGGCATATACCTAAGAAGTGTCAGTTGTTTACTTCGTGATTGTATCTTTCCTTTGTGGTTTATCCTTTGTAGATTTTTGGAGACCTTCGGGGGTCTCGGGGTCCCTACTGAGTAGCTTATACTAACCCCTACACGGGCTATGCCCGCACTACGTTGTGTTGGTTGCAGACGACGGACAACGCTGATCGTGGTGGAGGCTTGCAGAGCAGGACGGTACCTAGAGGTAGACCACTGGGCGGGACGTACTTGGAGTGGTAGACTGAACCCGAGGAGTAGTGGAGGCTTTCTGTACCCACCCTTCAGGTGGGACTCCCAGTGAACGGCTTGACGTTGCGGCTTACTTTTCAGTTTTTGTTTTCCCTTTCGAGTTGTACTTTACTTTCAGTTTGGGTTTGTATTCTGGCTCACTTACTTTTACGCACATACTGTTGTACCAGCTTTTACTTAGTGTTTGCTTCTTCTGCTTGCTTGCTCTGTGGTGTTTGTTTACTTTACAAAGGCAATGCCTTCCCTTTTTACCGGGATTTACGCCTTGGTGCTAGTCGCCAGCCCCTGGCCTATGGAAGGCGGGCTTGGGGTAGTCACGACACGGGCCCCGAGGATGGGTCGTGACAAATTGGTATAACAGGAGTTCGTTTCTACCGCAGAACTTTGAACTCTGATCTTTTTATATGTGAAGCAATAGTGTTAAGCGTATTTGGTGTTGTCACTACCACAAAACTGGGCAAGGCATGCGCCTGCCTTTATCAGCGCAAACAGTAAAGCGCTGATAAAGGGCCGGGCCATTATCAGCGCTAACAAAAGCACTGATAAAGGATTGCCCCTTTATCAGTGCTTTTTACTAGAGCTGATAAAGGCTCACGCGGATTTGTTAAAAACCCACGGGTCCTCTTCCTCCTCCCTGCACCCGGTAAATCTCTCGCGGAAGCCCTCCTCTGCGCCGCTGCCGCCGCCGCCGCCTCCTCCACCGCCTCCTGTTCCACCACGGCCGCCGTCTACTCTTCTCCTCCTCCTCCAGCCGCCGCCTCCTCCTCCTCCGGTCGCTGCCTCCTCCTCCTCCGGTCGCCGCCTCCTCCTCCACCGTGGCCTCGTCCTCCTCCTCCTCCACCGGCGCTTCCTCCTCCTCCTCCTAGTCTTCGGCCTCATCCTCCTCCTCCACCACCGGTGCCTCCTCCTCCTCCTCTGCCTACTCCGCTGCCTCCTCCTCCTCCACGGCCTCCTCCTCCTCCTCCTCCTCCTCCTCCTTCGCTGCCTCCGCTGCCTCCGCCCTACCTCCGCCCTGCCTCTGCGCTGCCTCTGCGCTGCCTTCGGTGCCTCTGTTGTCGACACCTCCTTCTCCTCCGCCACCGGGTCCTCCTTAAGGTGATTCAAATTGAATTTTAATGAATTAATTATCTTTGGAATGGGTAAGTGTTTGGCCAACTATTCTTCGTGTTGAATCTTCAGTTTCCATGGGTGGTTTGGGATTGTGGTTATGTTTTGATCCTGACTATGGGTTTTTTTATGATTTCCCACTACTTAATTAGACTTATTTAGTTATTCTTATGTTTCGGTGTTTTCAATTGGTTTGATCCATGTTGGGACCATTAATGTGGTATGTTAGGAAAGTGCCTTGGAAATGGGTGAATTGATTTGGGTGGTTTGGGGCTACCCTTGGTAGTAAATGAGTTTAGTTTGATTGATGGTTTCCAGGATGACCCTTTGGAATATATAATTTGTATGGCCATAGAAAATATAAATTGAAGTTTTGAATTGAATTAAATCATGATCATGGCCTTTTAAATCATAAACAAAAATGTAAAATTAATTAAATATAAATCTTAGTTTAATGTTTTAAAATTTTATGTATATGAAATGTATTAAAGTGAGGAATCATGGATTGAGATGTTGAATTTTTTTATATTTTAATTGGAAGTAATGGATTGTATGGTATTTTTGAAATTTAATGTTATAATTTTAATTCCATGGGAAGTCCCTTGGATTCCATATGAAAAGGATGGGTGTGGAATTCCTTGGATTAATTATTTGGATTCTTGATGATTTATATTGGTGTGGAATTCAATTCATGAGCCTTGGAATCCACATGGGTATCATGTGAATATAGGGAGTGGAAAATTACTTGGATTCGATGAGGTCCAATTTAATGGAATTCATCAAGAAAGATAGTGGATTCTATATATATTCATTATTTTTAATTCTATAGGGAGGATCCCACCGGAATTTGGGTAATGTATTCATTTATCTAATGATATAGATTAATTTCATGGATTATTCAGGGTGTCCCTTATTAAATACTGAAGGATGAGCTCTATAGATTTATATAGATTATTATTGGTATGGAATTACTCGATTTTTGGACAAGTATTTCAATAATTATAGTATACTATAGTTATGGGAGGTCCCCCAAGTTCAAACCAGATGAATGGATTTTCTGAGAATTATTGGGATGGAATTCATTTTGGAGCCATATAGATTCCTCTCAGGCTACTTGATTATGGTTTCCTCGATGAAGTGCCTTAGAACCAAGTTGAGACATGATACTTACACCATGATAAAGGGTAATGGATATGGAAGAAGTATGTAGTGTCAACCTAGGATGTCCTCTTGAGACCAAAGTCATGATACATTTCTATTATTTTCAAATATTATTATTATTACCACTTCACTTATTTCTTCTACACCTTTATGATTTATGATAAATGATTGGGTTTTCATTAGACACCATTGATAGTGGATTACTATGTTGTAATCACACACTTCTCCAGCATCCACATAACATGGGTACCTGAGTAGATGCTCCTTGGTCATAGGTTCTTGGTTTAGGGCATTTCCTGTGGATGATTTATAATTATTATTTGGTTAGGATGGAGTTTGGAGTAGGAATCTGGGCCAAAACATAGAAAATATGGGGGTTGTACTATTTTATGGTATTGTTCTCTTTTCTTACTTTTTAGATAGCTATAATTGTTCTTATTATTATGTACTACCATGTATATTATATATGTAACATCATTATGATATTTCCTGGGAAATGTTTTGGTATTTTATCTCATGATGTTGATATATGTAGTTTGTGATGTTATATGATGTCTCCCTTATTTACTTATGTGTTTCACACTATTGTAAAGAGGATATAGTCTCCCCACTATACCACCTATAGACACTCACTACTAGTCAATAGCCTCTAGCATATATGGAGGTACACTTGAGGCTATGTAGCACATCATATCAAGGCTATGTACACTTGAGGCTATGTAGCACATCATATCGACCTATAGACACTCACTGCTATTCAATAGCCTCTAGCATATATGTAGGTACACTTGAGGTTGTTTTGGGTGTTTTTAGAGAGCTTTGTCTTTATTACAATATTATAAATTCCTCATATTTTGTTTAAGAAGTATTGTTTCATGGTCACATTATTTCCTTGGAAGGAGTTCTAGGTTATCCAGAAAATGTTCGAGAAGTAATTTCTCCTCTAACATACATACTCATCCTATGGATTTCAAATAGGATGAATATAAATAAAGAATGGATGAATGCCAATCAGTTGACAAAAGAGTATAAATAAGGAGTGAAATATTTTATCAAGTTTGCAAAAGATCATGCATGTGACTCTTCTCAAATCCTTTGTCCGTGTTTACGCTGTTGTTATTCAAAACAAATTAGTCCAGATGAGTTGGAAGTACACTTGATCTGTCACGGAATAGATCAAAGTTATACATGTTGGAATAAACACAGGGAAACAACGAATGTAAGTAGTGACTGGGGTGACACTGCGTTTTATGGATCATCTGATATGATTACAAACATGAACAATGAAGATGACCGTATGGAGGATGTGATTATAGATGTGAATGATGATGAAGATCGTATTGAGAAAATGACAAGGACCTTCAAAGATGAACTTCGTGATTGCACAAAATTGTTTGAGAATTTAAAAAGTTGTGAAAAGACACCATTGTATGCTGGTTGCACTAAATATACAACATTGTCAGCCGTACTGAAGCTGTATAATTTGAAAGAAGATAATGGGTGGAGTGACGACAGTTTTACGAAACTACTTTCCCTCTTGAATGACATACTCCCAGAAGACAATGAGCTCCCGAGCCGAACATACGATGCCAAACGAATGCTATGCTCTATGGGTATGATCTCTGAAAGAATACACGCCTTCTCGAATGACTGTATACTATTTCTCAAGGACCAAAAATCAGTTAAAGAATGCCCAAAGTGTGGTGCTTCTCGATACAAGAAAGATGAATCTAGTCCTACTAAAGTTGTATGGTACTTTCCAATCATTCCAAGGTTTAGATGCCTATATGGAAGTGAGGAGACTGCAAAACAATTAACATGGCATGCAGATACAAGAATTAAAGATGGGATACTACATCACCCGGCAGACTCTCCTCAGTGGAAGAGAATCAATCATGAGTATCCTGAATTTGGAAACGTGTCGAGAAACCTTCGTCTTCCGTTATCTACAGATGGAGTGAATCCTTTTGGTTTTCAAAGCAACAGTCATAGTACATGGCCGATTATGTTGATAAATTATAACTTACCACCGTGGTTGTGCATGAAAAGAAAATACATCATGTTATCTATGCTTATATCAGGACCAAAACAACCGGGTAATGATATTGATGTTTATTTAGCTCCATTGATCGAAGATTTGAAATTATTGTGGGATTCAGGTGTTACATTGTATGATGCTTACAGAAAGGAAGATTTCACTTTGAGAGTCATGTTGTATGGGATGATAAATGACTTCCCTGATTATGGAAATTTTTTAGGATATAGCATTAAAGAAACTCAAGGTTGTCCCATTTGCGAAGAAGGTACACAATCAATTAGGTTGAAACATTCATCAAAACCCGTGTTTCTAGGACATCGCAGATTTCTACCGTGACGACATAAGTACCGTTATTGGAAGACATCATTCGATGGAAGTTCAGAAGAACGTACAACACCATCTCCACTAACAGGCGATCAATTGTTTGAGAAAGTTAAAAATGTGGACACTACTTTTGGTAAACCGGCTTCAAAAAACCTTACGAAAATCGGTTGGAAAAAGAGATCAATTTTTTTTTAATTACAATACTGGAATTGCCTGTATGTAAGACATTTTATTGAAGTTATGCATGTAGAAAAAATGTATTTGACGGTGTTATTGGCACGTTGCTAAATACATCTGGAAAAACAAAAGATGGAATTAAGGCTAGGTTGGACATGGTTGAGATGGGAATACGAGAAGAGTTGGCACCAGTGAAGGGTGAAAAACGAACATTTCTTCTTCCTACTACTTACACTCTTTCCAGGTAGGGGAGATATCAGTTTCGCAACTTCTTGAATGACGTAAAGTTTCCAGAGGGGTATTATTCAAATATCAGTAACCTTGTGTCAATGAGCGACTTGAAGTTAAAAGGTATGAAATCACATGATTGTCATGTTTTGATGCAAAATCTCATTCCAATTGCTTTATGTTGCATTTTTTCCAAGAATGTTCGCCATACATTAACGAAACTGTGTTTCTTCTTCAATGCTATATGCTGCAAAGTTATAGACCCGGAAAAATTGCCAGCTATGGAAAAAGAAATTACCGTCATATTATGTGAATTAGAAATGTTCTTCCCGCCTTCATTTTTTGATATGATGGTTCATTTGATGGTCCACTTGGTGAGAGAGATTCGACTATGTGGTCATGTACATTACAGATGGATGTACCCCATTGAACGGTATATGAAGATTTTGAAAGGGTATGTCAAAAATCAAAGTCGGCCAGAGGGTTGTATTGCAGAGCGATATATTGTTGAGGAAGCCGTTGAATTCTGTACCGAATACTTATCTGGTGTGGAAAGCATTGGCTTACCGAAATCTCTTCACACTGGGCAGCTTGAGGGTGAAGGAATTTCTAGAAGAAAGGTTGTCACAATCAATATTACAGATAGGGAGTAGGCCCACCTTTATGTATTGCATAACAGTTTCGACGTTGACCCATATGTTGAAATCCACAAAGAAATTTTTAGGCACTTGAATCCATCAAGGGATGAAAAATGGATATCAGATACACATAATTGATAGTTTATATGATGGTTTCGAGATCATATTTTTAAGAAGTCAGATGAAAATCCAAAGTCAATTTCGGAACGACTTCGATGGCTAGCCGGAGGACCAAGTGTGTATGCATTATCTTACAATGATTATGTAGTTAATGGTTATACATTTTATACTAATGAACATGATAAAGACAGTACCATGTAGAATAGTGGGGTTATACTTGTGGCTGAAGCGATGCATGTTTCCGGTTCTAAGGACAGAAATCCAATTTATGCGAATATTTCATACTTTGGCATCATCAAACAAATATGGGAGTTGGATTATACGGAATTTCAAGTTCCGATATTTCAATGCAAGTGGGTTGATAACAGGAGTGTTGTTAAAATAGATGATTTGGGATTCGTGAAAGTTGATTTTAGTAAGGAAGGGGAGAAAGACGAACCATTTATAATGGCATCACAGGAAGTGCAAGTATTTTATGTTCCAGATCCCACAAATCAAAACTGGTCAATTGTTCTGTTATCAAACAAAACAGCTGAAGGGTCAGATGAAAATTCAATGGAAGATGACCCTTTCATTGGGACTTCGCAATCATTTCGCAGTGGTCCCAATGTAGACGACGTTTTGTATGTCAGAGGAGACCACAATGAAGCGATATGGATAGTTGATAGACGGGTCAAATCCCTTCAGCCTTTAAAAAAAAGGGAGTTCAATAATCAGGTTATTGATTTTTATTGTAATATAGATTGTGTTACATTATGTTATTATCTGTTCGCTGCTTCTTTTATGTGATATAAATTAAATTTTAAACCAGTTCTGTAGATAATGACTTCTTTACCTGCTGATGCACCCAATCCCGAGACACAACACGTCTCTCAACCTGTTGCAGCTGGTCCCACTGCTGAGAGACAACAGGTCTCTCAACCTGTTGCAGCTGGTCCCACTACTAATGTACAACAGGTCTCTCAACCTGTTGCAGCTGGTGTCAGTGCTGATGCTAGCGCTTCGGAG
Organism: Viscum album; assembly: GCA_963277665.1. Classification (NCBI taxonomy): domain Eukaryota; kingdom Viridiplantae; phylum Streptophyta; class Magnoliopsida; order Santalales; family Viscaceae; genus Viscum; species Viscum album. Next base: position 288,097,046 of record OY728137.1, on the reverse strand, counting down.
AAACATAATGATGATGCAGAAACTGAGGAAATGGTAGGCGATGAAACCCCAGCGAAACAAAAAAAACAGGTGCTCCGTAGTTTGACAGTTTTAGCAAAAATCCTTAAGGCAAGAGCAAAAGGCATCAAATATGAGGTGGGATGGAATATGCTTGGCCAGCATGTAGACCCCAACAAATCCATGTTTAGTAGCTACATTGGAATCGTCACTCGACAACGCGTGCCGATTGACGTAGAGCCGTGGCACCATGTTGTCAGCGGGTTGAAAACATTAAATGTGGGAAGAGATTACGGTAACATTACGATATCATCTATTTAATTTATTAATATAAAATAAAATATTGAAATATTGACTAACCCTTCATCATCTCTTGAAAAGTGAATTTATAGTAGATGTTTCGCACAAAGAATATGTTTTCAGACTGGTAGGAAGGATTCATAGAGGCTTTCGCAGCATTTTAACGAAACATCATCTGAAAGATGCCGAATGGAAAATCAAGCTGCACCCGCCTCCTCTTTATACACACTTAATATCCCATGGAACGTGGGATGCATTTTTCAACCGTCGTGTGGAACAGAATTTTCAGGTATGTTGTGTTTGGTTACACGTTGTGTAACATTGCTTGTATTCATCATGTTGATTGATAGGTTTTTATTTATGAAACAGCAACTGAGTGCTGAAAATAAAGAACGGGCAGCAAAACCAGCGTACCCCTACCGTAAACCAAGGTTGGGGTACGCTTTAATTGAAAAACAATTGGTATGTATTTTAAAAGTACTGTAATAATTTTATGTGACATAAAACAACACTGTAACCATGTTTTTCTGTTTATATGCATATTGATGAAGAAAAATCTCAAGTCACTTCCATTCCACGCCATGTGCTATGGAAGGAGGATCGAGTTAATAAAGAGGGGAAACTGATAGATGAAAACACACAAAAAGTGTGGGAAACATGTGTAAGTATGACATAATATAAACTTGTTTTTCATTAAATAACTGTTACATAACGATGCTTACTTATTTTTTCATATTTTCTATTTGACATAGTCACAGGAATCAACAACACCCGCACCAGATGCAGACATACTTTCAAAGGCCTTGAAACAGCCAGAATAGTATGGTCACGTCAGAGGTGTGGGTTTTGGGGTGTCACCCCGGACATATTTTCAGAAAAAAAAAACAAGAGGATGAACAAACTAAAGAATTGCATGTAATGAGAGATAAAGTAGCTACCCTTGAAGAACTAATCCAAACTCAGGGAAAGATGCTAACGAGTTTGATGGAGGAGAGGCGAAGAGAACAAACAACTCAGGAACAACCCCCGCGAGAAGATCCACCCCTTACTAGCTTTGAGGCGAGCCATTCCCCTCAAAGACTTGACTTAACCGAGGTAATCAATGTTATAATATTCGTTTTTGTGAGATTTGAATCACAGAAAATGATACCTTTCATGTAATGATATTCTACAGGGTGAAAATGACTGTGATTTATATCTGTGAACTCCCACCCATGGCCATGTAGCGAGGGCTACGGTGTTCAATATGCAGAATGACACGCTACACTCCAGAACACTTCCAACCGGTCATGTCAAAGTGTCGATTACTGTAGATCATGAGCTGAGCGCCGAGCTACCCGTGCCAAATGACGATGACGACATTCATACGGTGGAAAAAGCTGTTGGAACATTCGTTGCATGGCCGTCGAATCTTGTAAAAAAACATGTCGAGCAGGAGGTATTCATTTCCAGTTCATTTTTCAAGCAGAACCTTTAACATTAAATTAGAAAATGGCTGAACTGATGAATGTTATTACATAAGGATAAAATGGAGAAGCTAAAACAAAAGAGCGGCTCCAACTTTGGATCAACCAACCGATCAAAACGATCTACTGAGAGCGCGTTCACCCCGCCCGTTCTATATCCACATTTAATATCATTGCAAGCTCATGTGGATATGAAAATGAAAGACGGCAAGAGTCATACAATTGTTTGTGAAAGAGATATGTACGGAGAGGAAACAATAGATTTCGTTAGTGCAGACGTTGTTTCTGAGAACATCACATACGATTGGCTAGGAGCCTCAGTTATAAATGTATACATGAGGTATGTTTTCATGATTTGATTTTACAGAAGCTGATATACTTTGATACTTTAGGACAACGATCTGCGAGTCATTTTTGACGTGTACGAATCGACCGCACCTCAATCCGATGCACGGCGTGACCGGTATGGCTAAAAGTGTTTGATATCAGTTTCAAATTGAGATAAACTTTGGAAAACAACACCAATGACGTACGCCAAACCGAGCAAACGCGTTCGGATTGTTTTGATACTTTAGGACAACGATCCGAGAGTCATTTTTGACGTGTATGAATCGACCGCACCTCAATCCGACGCACGGTGTGACCGGTATGTCTAAAAGTGTCTGATATCAGTTTCAAATTGAGATAAACTTTGGAAAACAACACCAATGACATATGCCAAACCGAGCAAACGCGTTCGGATTGTTTTGATACTTTAGGACAACGATCCGTGAGTCATTTGTGACGTGTAAAAATTGATCGCACCTCAATCCGACGCACGGCGTGAACGGTATGGATAAAAGTGTCTGATATCAGTTTCAAATTGAGATAAACTTTGGAAAAAAAACAACAATGATATATGCCAAACCGAGAAAACGCATTCAGATTGTTTTGATACTTTAGGACAACGATACGAGAGTCATTTGTGACGTGTATGAATCGACCGCACCTCAATCCGACGCACGGTGTGACCGGTATGGCAAAAAGTGTCTGATATCAGTTTCAAATTGAGATAAACTTTGGAAAACAACACCAATGACATATGCCAAACTGAGCAAACACGTTCGGATTGTTTTGATACTTTATTACAACGATCCGCGAGTCATTTGTGATGGGTACGAATCGACCGCACCTCAATCTGACGCACGGTGTGACCGGTATGGCTAAAAGTGTCTGATATCAGTTTCAAATTGAGATAAACTTTGGAAAACAACACCAATGACATACTCCAAACCGAGCAAACGCGTTCGGATTGTTTTGATACTTTAGGAAAACGATCCACGAGTCATTTGTGACGTGTACGAATCGACCTCACCTCAATCCGACGCATGGTGTGACCAGTGTGGCTAAAAGTGTCTGATATCAGTTTCAAATTGAGATAAACTTTGAAAAACAACACCAATGACATATTCCAAACCGAGAAAACGCATTCGGATTGTTTTGATACTCTAGGAAAACGATCCGCGAGTCATTTTTGACGTGTAGGAATCGACCGCACCTCAATCCGACACACGGCGTGACCGGTATGACTAAAAGTGTCTGATATCAATTTCAAATTAAGATATACTTTGGAAAACAACACCAATGACATATGCCAAACTTGGAAGACGCGTTCATATTGTTTTGATACTTTAGGAAAACAATCCGCGAGTCATTTTTGACGTGTACGAATCGACCGCACCTCAATCCGACGCACGGTGTGACCAGTATGGCTAAAAGTGTCTGATATCAGTTTCAAATTGAGATAAACATTGGAAAACAACACCAATGACATACGCCAAACCGAGAAAACGTGTTCGGATTGTTTTGATACTTTAGGAAAACGATCTGCGAGTCATTTGTGATTTGTACGAATCGATCGCACCTCAATCCGACGCACGGCGTGACCGGTATGGCTAAAAGTGTCTGATATCAGTTTCAAATTGAGATAAACTTTGGAAAACAACACCAATGACATACGCCAAACCGAGAAAACACGTTCAGATTGTTTTTATACTTTAGGAAAATGATCCGCGAGTCTTTTGTGACGTGTACGAATCGACCGCACCTCAATCTGATGCACGGTGTGACCGGTATGGCTAAAAGTGTCTGATATCAGTTTCAAATTGAGATAAACATTGAAAAACAACACCAATGACATACGCCAAACCGAGAAAACACCGTCGGATTGTTTTGATACTTTAGGACAATGATCCGCGAGTCATTTGTGACATGTACGAATCGACCGCACCTCAATCCGACGCATGGCGTGACCGTTATGACTAAAAGTGTCTGATATCAATTTCAAATTGAGATAGACTTTGGAAAACAACACCAATGACATACACCAAACATATTGATTTTACATTATTCCCTTTCATTATTATGAAAATGAAAACTTTTGAGTTTAAAATTTCATATTTTAGTTTCACATTTCCATATTAATGTATTCTTTCATATTACTGTTTTAATTTCTTTCATTATTGCATTACTAACATAATATTTGTTTTCTTATATAGGTGAATTTTTTTCCTTGAGTTCGGATGCTTTGTTCGGCAACAAATACCGTCGAGAGCGGATCACGGATATCAAAGGATGAAACATGAATGTTTATAACTGTTGTTGAATAATTATAAATGTAACCATGTAAAACAATGTTTGAAATGTATATAGCAATGTGTTTTTTTTGTATTCATGATGTTAAGTAAATGTATATACCGTTGTCGGTCAAAATATTGGGTGCGGGTGCTATGGTGTGCAGGTGTGCATGTGCTACTTTGTGCAGGTATTTAGGTGTGCAGGTGTGCAGGTACTGTTTTTTTGGTGCAGGCGATGGGGCCTTTATCAATGCTTTTTTAGCACAGATAAAGGACACCTTTAACAGCGCTAGAGGAGCGCTAATAAAGGAACCCTTTATCAGCGCTCCGTCAAGAGCCGATATAGGAGACCTTTATCAGCGCTAAAAGAAATGCTGATAAAGGGGACCCCCCCCCCCCCTTTATCTACGTCGGCATCAACAGTGCTTTTCTAGCACTGTTAATGCCGGTTTTTAGCGCTGATAATGGCCCAGGTTGTAGTAGTGGGTTATCAGTCTAGGGAGTCTAGTATTGGTGCGGCGGCCGACGTATCCGTACACCAGGACCCTGACTTCTGATTTCCGACTTAATGCACCAAAACATTGATTGCATGTGTATTTCAAGTTTTCTTCGGGATTACTTTGTATCTGCTCACCAGGTATACTGTTATGACCGTGGCGCACCTGTTTCCTTTTCATGATGGCCCCACGATGGAAACCAGCTAGGGTTCCGAGAGTTGAGCATGACGACATCCCACAGAGCGACGAGGCCTCGGTGCAGGGCCCTTTGTCAGCAGTGGCACCGGCGGTAGCTCTACCCGCCGAGCCACCGATGCTTCCAGCACCAGCCGCTGACTATGCACGTCGCCTCAGTGCACTGCATGAGTTCCAACGCCAGTGACCGCCTAGGTTCCGCGGGGAGACGGACCCCCAGGCAGCCGAGGACTGGCTGAAGGCTGTGGTACAAGTTTTTCGGTTAGTGAGGACACCAGCAGACCTCATGGTGATCCTCGCATCAAGCCTACTTTACGCAGCAGCAGGCCGATGGTGGAGCTTGATGCTCCAGGTGCATGATGAGGCATATCTTATCTGGAAGGACTTTGAGATCCTCTTCCGCTCGGAGTTCGTCCCAGCCACCCTCCGCGTGGTGCGCATCCAGGAGCTTCTACAGTTGTGGCAGGGCAGCATGACAGTCGCCCAGTACTCGATGAGATTTCCCGATATCTCGCGCTACTCTACAGACATGGTATGGGACCCATTCTTCCGGGCCCGGACCTTTGAGCAGGGATTGAGACATGAGATCAGGGAATCGGTGATCTCCCTCAGCATTTCGACCCAGACAAGAGTATTGGAGTGGGCCCTTTTGATCGAGAGCTTTCTTGCTGAGTCTACACCAGTGCCGAGGCCCACCGTAGGGCAGAACGTAGTAGAGTCTTCTGCAGCAGGCAGTCGACGGATGACTCTTGGGTCCAGGCAGACCAGAACCTCAGTAAGATGGCCTCAGGACACTAGCTCAGCAGTGTGGGGCACACAGTTCGGAGCCAGTCTTTCGAGAGGCAGGTAGTGCTACTCATGCGGCGGGCAGGGCCACATGGCTCGTGACTGCCCGACCCGCCGTGCCGAGGAGCAGCAGACAGTTGAGGGACCACCGAGGCAGAGACAGAGGGTCGACCGTGGTGGTCCGCAGGGAGCAGGAGGATGAGGCAGAGGAGCTATCCGAGCAGCAGGTCGTGGGCAACGCTTTGAGACCCTACCACCACCACCACTAGGAGGTCCACCCCGACCACAGGGAGCTGGCGGGTAGAGACAGGCACAGCTCCAGACACCAGATTCCTACAACCACGGCGCGCCCGAGATGATTCGAGGTACTATCTGTGTCTATTCCACCCTTGCTGTAATTCTTATAGACATACGAGCGAGTCATTCTTTCATAGTCGCTGCACTTGTTCGGAGCTCGGAGATTCCGACAGAGTCGTTGGCTCGATCTTTACGGCTAGAGACTCCTACGGGGGAATACTCGATGATTACGCACTGGTTCCGGCAGTGTGAGCTTACTCTAGGAGGCTAGAGCTTCGGCTGGGAACTTTTTGTAGCGGCGTCGAGGCCTTACGACGTCATCTTGGGCATGGATTGGTTGTCTACGGTCCATGCACAGATTGACTGTATTAGGCGCAAGGTGCGATGTGTACGCACCGACGGGAGCATGTTCACCTTCACCGGCGAGAAGGGAGCCTTTGCAGCATAGGATGGACTTCTGCAGAGGAGAGGACAGCCCATCACTCACCAGTTGGCTAGCCTGATCCTAGGAGCTGTTGACGTGCGGAGTCATGGTTTTCCTGCAGTGGTGGATCCGTATGCGGACGTTTTCCCCGACGACGTTCCAGGGCTACCTCCTAGCAGAGAGGTAGACTTTTATATTGAACTGTACCCCGGGACAGCCCCGATGTCGACTCCAGCATATCAGATGGCCCCCACTGAGCTTCAAGAGCTACGGGTACAGTTGGAGGACTTGCAGGGCAAGGGGTTCATCCGACCCAGTGTTTCACCCTGGGCTTCCCCGATATTGTTCTCCAAGAAGGCAGACGGAAGATTGCGACTTTGTGTCGACTATCGTCGCTTGAACCAAGTGACATTTAGGAACAAGTATCCTCTACCGAGGATTGATTACCTATTTGATCAGCTCAAGGGAGCACGGTGGTTCTCAAAGATAGACCTCAGGTCAGGCTATCATCAGCTTAGAGTTCGAGATGAGGACGTGCAGAAGACATCCTTTAGATGTCGGTATGGCCACTATGAGTTCTTGGTTATTCCATTCGGTGTAACCAATCCTCCAGCAGTGTTCATGGACCTCATGAACAAGATCTTTCATACATACCTTGATCAATTTGTCGTATTCTTCGTCGACGACATTTTGATTTACTCGACGACTGAGGAGGAGCACGCCTACCACTTACGGGTTGTACTAGACACACTCAGAGAGAACCATCTTTATGGTAAGCTCTCGAAGTGCCAATTCGGGATATGTGAGGTCCACTTCTTGGGGCACGTCATCTCTGAGACGGGAGTTTCAGTGGATCCTGCGAAGATCAAGGCAGTGCTAGCTTGGGAGCCACCCAGGAGTATGACGGAGGTGTAGAGTTTCTTGGGACTAGATGGATACTACCGGAGATTCATGCCATACTTCTCCAGAGTTGTGGAACCACTCTCAGCATTGACGAAGAAGGGGAAACCCTTCATGTGGTCAGACAGATGTCAGCAGAGCTTCCAGGAGCTGAGACAGAGATTGACCAGCGCACCTATCTTGAGGTTGCCTAAGGCGGGAGTATGGTACGTAGTCTACTGCGATGCATCAGGGATTGGACTCGGATATGTCCTGATGCAGGAGCAGGCCATGATCGCCTATGTATCACATCAGTTGAGGGTGAATGAACAAAACTACACTACCCATGACCTGGAGTTAGCAGCGGTGGTCTTCGCTCTGAAGACATGGCGACACTACCTGATGGGCGAGCACTTTATAATCTTTTCTGACCATCAGAGTCTCAGATACATCTTATCTTAGAAGGATCTGAATCTGAGACAGCGGCAATGGCTCGAGTTCCTCCAAGAATATGACTTTGAGATAGTCTATACTCTTGGGAAGGGGAACGTGGTAGCTGATGCTCTCAGTAGGAGGACGGGCATTCAACTACTCGAGGAGGCGACAGAGCAGCTAGCCTCTTTGCAGATATCCTTCGTGGATAGAGATGGAGAAGCCTTCCTTCAGTCTCTCACAATCACCCCTCCACTACTGCAGTGGATCAGAGAGGCACAGTGTGGGGACGCTGACTGTGAGATGCGGCGTGCACAGATATCCTCAAGACAGGCACCTGATGGATTCTCCTTTGGAGCAGAGCACGACATCCTTTTCAGAGGACGTAACTTGGTACTAGTTTCTTTACAAGAGGAGGTGCTGAGAGAGTTTCACACTTCTCCTTTGGCGGTACATCCTGGAGTGGAGAAGATGTACCAGGATCTCAAATGATAGCACTGGTGGCCGGGCATGAAGAAGGTTGTGGCAGAGTTCGTTTCTCGATGCCTCACCTGCCAGCAGGTGAAGGCTGAGCACCAGGTACCAGAAGGCTTGGTACAACCCTTAGAGGTTCTGGAGTGTAAGTGGTACGGGATATCTATGGACTTCGTGACTGGACTTCCACGCACTTCCAGAGGTCACGACTCCATCTAGGTGATTGTCGACCGACTCACCAAGTCGGCGCACTTTCTACCCATTAGAGAGCAGGGCTCAGTGGAGAGCTTGGGACGTCTTTACGTTCAAGAGATTGTGTGGCTTCACAGTGTTCCATCATCTATCATCTCTGATCGAGATGCTCGATTTACTTCCCGTCTTTGGAAGGGGTTGCAGGAGGTGTTCGGGACGCAGCTACATCTGAGCATAGACTTTCACCCTCAGACGGATGGTGATATGGAGAGGACCATTCAGACTCTCAAGGACATGCTCCGTGCATGTGTCCTCGACTTTGGTCGTAGCTGGGAGGACCACCTAACCTTGGTGGAGTTCGCGTACAACAACATATAGCACTCCACCATCGGGATGGCACCATACGAGGTGTTGTACGACTGACCTTGTAGATCTTATTTGTGCTGGACAGACCCGGGGGAGTCAGCAATTGTGGGACTGGAGATGGTCCAGGCCATGACAGAGAAGGTCCAAGTCATCCAGGAGCAGATGAGGACAACTTAGAGCCGGCAGAAGTCATATGATGACAGGAGGCGGAGGCTACTAGAGTTCGAGGATGGCGACCACGTCTTCTTGTGTGTCTCACCTCAACGTAGATTACGGAGATTTGGCTGAGGTGGCAAGTTGTCTCCACGCTTCATCGGATCGTTCCAGGTCCTCAGCAGGATTGGCGAGGTGGCTTATCGTCTGGGTCTACCACCTCAGTTGCACTAGGTGCATGATGTTTTCCACGTGTCTCTGTTGAGGAGATACGTGCATGACCCGACGAATATCATTGACCATGGGGAGCTCGACATTGATGATGGGGAGACTTTTGAAAAGGTTCCAGTGGAGATCGAGGATCAAAAATAGCGGGTCCTATGTGGACGGTCGATTCCTCTAGTGCGCATCAGATGGAAGCACCTGAACCTCCAGGAGAGCACTTGGGAGCGGGAGGCTCAGATGCGTGCTCAGTACCCACTTTTGTTTCCCTAGTTTTCGATGTATCTTTACGGGTACGTAAAGCCCTGAGGTGGGAGTAATGTAAAGACCCCTAAAATTCAAGGAAAAATGTTTCTTAATTTTTTTTGGGATTTTACAAGAACACAGTTTCATACGGCACTTGATTCTGAGGCCCGGTGTGCCCGGAATTTCTATCTGAAGTTTAGCTCGGGTACGTTCAGTGAACGAAAGAGCGTGAATTTCTAACTTTGTGCTCAGAATTGAATTCTGAGGTCACCGATGGAACCGCAGCACCGGTAATTTCTTAGGAACGCTTAATCCGTAGTTGCGTTTACACGAGAGAAGTTGATAAAAATTGTGGAAGTTAAAAATAAAAATTTAACAAAAATTTTTATGTTTACTCTAAGTGTTTAATCCTTGGATGGAATTTGGGTAACTACCCAACCTCCCTTGGTAGTTTATGAGGGTGGTGGGGCCCACACGAACCCCACCCCTTCATATCCTCTAACCTCCTCAACTCCCATTAATTTTGTTAACTTAAGTCTATTAACTTATGGAATTAATGAGGTGAGTTAATGTGGAATTCAAACACTTGAATTTCAAAAGCCTTGATGTGTTAATAAAATAAGTTAAGAACTTATTTTATTGGGTTGGTGTTTAGTTGTTTGAGATCCTTTGGAGAAAAAGCTAAGGAAGTCTTGAGTTCTTCATTCTCTTTGATGAAGAACGCGAAGAATGAACGATTGCCGACGTGGAGCGTCGAGCCCTCGGAGACCGTCTTCCGCGACACCAACCCGCAATGCGACATCTTCTTCCACGACATTTTTCTTCCGTGAAGTCTCTTTTTGTGACGGTTTTCCATGACTAAATCTTCGTCAACGTCTTCGAATCCTCACTTTGCGATGCCGACGTTCGTCATTTCTTTTATCAAGGTAGGGGATTATTTAACTATTTTTTGTTCGTGATTTCTAGTTTTTCGTTCTTCGCAGTTATACGACTAAATGATAACGATTAACGAGAGGGTGACAGAACGAACAAACACGACCGACCCTCCTCCTTTATCCTTGTTTGATTCTTTGTGGTTGGGACGGAATGGCGTGGTTCCGTCACACCACGCGGGATCGAACGACAAGTAATGCGCGGCGCCGTCGCGTCGCGCCGTGAAGTTGAACAAGGACGTGACATCGTCGCGCCGCGTCGAAGAAAACCGAAGACACTGCTGCCGGAGCGGGGTCGCGGCAGAAGGGCGCGGTGTCGTTGCACCGCGCTGGACGAACCAAGTCGCAGCCAGTTCTGGGCCGCGGCGGAGCAGGATGACCGGAGGAAGGTTCCGGGCTGCCGGTGTCAGCAAAGAAGGGGACCGGCCGTCACTGGTCCCGTGGAGGTAGAAACTGGCCAGCCAGGGCGGGCCTGCCGGACAGGTGTGCAGTCGGGGGTTCAAACCCCCGGCCGGCGAGCACAAAATGGCCCCCATAATTGGGGGGTCGCGTTTACACCAGGGGGGCAGGCGCCCCCCCCCCTCCTTGCCAAAACGGCTCGGCCAGTTGGTCGAGCGCCTGGCCAGCGCGCGGGGCGTGCTGTGCCCAGGCCAGGCCGGGCTGACCGGGGGGTCTCGGGCCGGATCGGTCCGGGCCCGAAACCCCCGTTTTCGGACCGTCTTCGGTATTTTTCCCATAACATGGGCTACGGACCACTGATCGATGCACCGTCAGTTTCGATGCGATCCTTGAATCAAGACAGTCGTTTCAGTATATTGAACTCAAGGTTTCGGAATACTTTGTGTTCGTCCGGGTTGGTTCGTACATGAAACCACCGGGCCCTCAGAGCGGAAACGCTCATATCTTAAGCTCCGGACGTCCGATTGACGTGCCATCGACTTTGATGGATTCCTCTTAGTGAGACGGATCTTTTGGCTTACTCCACCCGAGGTTTGGACGTAGGTGGAGTACGGTCGGGTTGGTTTTGCCTTAAAAACCAACAGGGCTCCTGGGAAAAAAAAGCCAATAACTCTCATACCGGGCATCCGATTGACGCGCCGTCTGCGACGTTGAGTTCCTATTGACGATACAGAACTTTTGGATACATAAACTCTGGACTATGTGTCAGTTGATGTATCAGCCTCTCGGCTCGTGGAGCGGACCCTCCTGAATGAGCTTGCTGTGTGCGGGAACCCTAGATCTGGTTGCGACTGCTACTGTGACTGCGATGAAAAATGTGCAGAGATCCTCAGTGGATTCGACGACGACTACTACAGCACTCAATGATCCTGTGTGGATCAGTGCTACCGATCCTGTGTGGGTCCGATCCTGTGTGGGTCAGCCCTCAGCGGTTCTGTGTGAGCCATCGCCTACAGATCCTGTGTGGGTCCGATCCTATGTGGGTCATTGCGGGGGTTAGTACCTATCGATCCTTTGTGGGTACGATGACTTAGATGGATCATTGATCATCTCTATCATCTTTCGAAGAAGTATACCTGTGTGAGCTGAATCATGTTTGCTTTCCTATGTGGATTGTGTTGTGCTATCCTGTGTGGATTACGTTTTTCTTTCCTGTGTGGAATTCGTATGCTTTCCTCTGTGGACTGGGTTGTACTTGGGCTCGGAGGTTGGAGCGTATTGGAATTGATGACTTAGGTATATGTATGGGCATATACCTAAGCAGTTTCGGTTTTTACTTCGTGATTGTATCTTTCCTTTGTGGTTTATCCTTTATGGATTTTGGGAGACCTTCGGGGGTCTCGGGGTCCCTACTGAGTAGCTTATACACACCCCTGCACGGGCTATGCCCGCACTACGTTGTGTTGGTTGTAGACGACGGACAACGCTGATCGTGGTGGAGGCTTGCGGAGCAGGACGGTTCCTGGAGGTGGACCACTGGGCGAGACGTACTCGGAGCGGTAGGCTGGACCCGAGGAGCAGTGGAGGCTTTCTGTACCCACCCTTCAGGTGGGACTCCCAGTGGACGGCTCGACATTACTTCTTACTTTTCAGTTGTTGTTTTCCCTTTAGAGTTGTACTTTACTTTCAGTTTGGGTTTTTATTCTAGCAAACTTACTTTTACGCACATACTATTGTACTAGCTTTTACATAGTGTTTGCTTCTTATGATTTCTTTCTCTGTGGTGTTTGTTTACTTTACAAAGGCAATGCCTTCCATTTTTACTAGGATTTACGCCTTGGTGCTAGTCGCCAGCCCCTGGCCTATGGAAGGCGAGCTTGGGGTAGTCACAGCACGGGCCCCGAGGACGGGTCGTGACAAAAATGAAGTTGGTGAAAGAAATATATTGGAAGATAGAAAAGAATATATCCATTCAATGGTAAATTAGAGTATCTTTTAATTGAAAAAGAAATTTATGTCTACAATTAGTAGAAATACCTAGAGTTTGAAGAGGATGAAAAGGTATTTCAATGAATATCAACCTAGAAGAGAGTGATGATATTTGGAAGGAATTTAAATATAATTCATATGTATATCAGTCCTTTTTTTATTCTTAATCTGATTTGGATCATAGCTTATCTATTGTCACTACCACTGAATCTCTTTCAATCCCATGATGTTTTCCATGTATATCTCCTTAGGAAGTACATAATTGATCTTTAAGAAGTACTAAACATAGTGGTTATACTGATGGAGAAATATCATTCTTATAAAGAATAACCAGTAGGGATTATATATCCTAGGGAATAAGTCTAATGAAATAGGACCACTCGACCGGTTAGTATTTCTTGGAAAAGCCACTAATTTGATAAAGCTATGTAGAAAACTAAGGATGTGATAAGATAGAGTAATCATATTATGTTTTTATCTGAGTGAAAAATTTCATGGTAGAAATTAATTTAAGGGGGTAGAATGTAATTTCCAGATATTTTTAAGAAATATTTTTCTTTAAATAATTTTCTTTCTTTGATACCTTGTCATGAGTGAAACACCAAGTTTTAAACAAACTGTGAGATACTATTAAACAAGGACATTATCTCCTAGAAATTATATTAGTGGGAATGAATATTAAAAACTAAAATATGAATAATAAATTGTCCATTGATTTATAAAATAAATTCATTTTTTATCAAATGATTAGAATATAAAAAATATTTTAAAATAAAAGTGATGCATTTTATATCAATATATTAAATTAATCTTCTTGAACTGTTTTTAAGAAATATATATATTATTTAAATTATAGAATTTTGTAAACATTGAAAAAATATTTTTCTAAGCTTATAATAAGAATAAATCAAGTTTTATGATTTAAAATGTATTTTTCTTAAATGTTGTTTTTGACACATTCTATGCACTTACTTAAAAATTAATTTATTATATTTATAGGTATTGAATTATATAAAATTAGTTAAATATATCCAATTATGATTTTCAAATTTGGTAATTAGGCACCTTTTTTTCTAGTCAATATGAATAGTAACTATGATAAATTTATTACCTCAATAAAGAGTAAAACGGGTTAATCTGCGTCAAAAATATGTGATAAGGCCAAAATATTCATCTTATTTATTATTTTATAAATTAAATTCCACCCTAAAAAACTTATAATGAAAATACTTTGTTTTAATTTACATTATTCTATGAAAATGACTTATATATTATTTAAATCATATAAAGTCACAAAAAGTCAATTTCCTTATCTTAAATATCACTTATATGTCCATATCGGGACAAAGTATATTAAGAATGAATAAAACTATCCATTTTAAACTTAATAAACATATTTTCATGATATAAATTTATTTATGAATTTTTGGGCCACTTGGATATGATTATGACCATTATAGACTTTTATTTAATGAAATTTCAAAAAAATTCACACTCTTATTTTTAATTAGTATAATATTTTTAATATGGTTATAACTAAAAGATAATCTTGAATATAAATATTATCTAGAAATATAAAATATATATGTTCATCATGGTAATTTTATTTATAATTTTAATAATTTATGTATTTACCCTAAATTCTTACACAATAATGATGGATAAATTATTCAATGAACAAAAAAATAAAATAAATGATAATGAAAATATTAAAAGTGAAATAATTTTAAATATTAATGGTGATCCATAAATTCTCTATATAAATGTTTTATTTTAAGGATATAATAAAATAATTTTTTCTTATTTTAAATGTTTTCTTGATATTTTTAATAGTTAAAATAGAGAATATTATCAAAATTGATAATAATGATATTTGATGGGATTAATAATTTATTATATTATTTAATAATAATAAGGATATTTAAATAATAATTATTGAGTATGTTATGGTATAAAAGTTCATTAATTTACCATTTATGGACCAATTCACACAATATATGTAAAAATTAAAACATTTTAATATTAAAAAATTGTTACTATAGTTGAAACTAAAACAGGTTAACATAAGGTCAATTAAATTACTAAGGTTTATCATAATAAAAAATGTTTTCAAAAATATATTTTTAATGATATTACAACTTTATATATATCTTAACATCAAATACATGTCCATTTTGTGGTATTTGTAAAGAAAATTAAATTCTTATAATTAAATCATTTTAGAAGCTACAAAAGGCCCCCCTCACCTAAATTATAATAGGGATCTTTCTCCCTCACATATTTACAACACTTTTAGAATTTTATATTGACCAGAACATACCAATTTATCTTTAAACTTTCCTAGTCACCTTCTAGATGTTCATTTACTCACAAAATACCGACCCTTGATCCCTTTAATAGAAATCCAAATGAGACGTTCCGAAGAAGTAGTGACCGCTATATTTGATCACTTTAATTTTATACTCTTCATAACCTCCTCTAAATATATTATTTTTATCCTAAAATAATAATTAAATTATCCTAAGTATGCTGGGATTATATTTTGAATATTAAAACATCATTATTCACCCTCTTTCTTATCAAACAAGAAGTGAAAGTATCAATCGTGCGTACGCACGACTTACCATCTCTATGTAGCGATAAAATTCATTTTACACCACCATATTTTATCAATGGGTATTATAATGGTCTTAATGAATTTATATTATATACATTATATAATAATAATTCTATTAATATTAATTATTATTTACCTTTAATTTATTCTAGAAGTTAAAAAATTAAATTAGCATTCATTCGTATGTATGGCCAACAGTCTCTATGAATAGTGTAATTCATTTTTCAATTTATAATTTCAATGAATGAATATAAGAATTTATATAATTATTATATATGATATTTATACCATTATTAACAGTATTTAAATGATGAGACCAATATCAAAATATAAGTACCAAGACTATCAAACCAAAAAATGCTTGGAAAACGAAGTTGTTATCACCCAGAATAGTGATTTTAATAACAACTTATTAATAAATGGGTAATAAGATGTTATAAATAAATAATAAATTCTAAGATATAATTAAATTTATGAAATACAATTACAATAAAAAAATATTTATTATACATAAGTTTTGAATTTCCAATGATAAATTGAAGACTTCATGTATGGGTTTATTTTACAATCTTGTCATTATTTGAGATTTTTTAAATTGAAGACTCCACTATGTAATATTTCTCTACCATGTCCATGTTTCTTAAGAATGTTTTCAAAAATGTTTTTAATATTACCTTATTAATATTTGAATTCATTTTTACCCATGTTTTACTTTTTACAAAATGGATTGAAATGAATATTTTAATCATTTTCTAAATAAGATACTTTGTGACCTTTCTGACAAAAATATGGGAGGAATATTTTTTTAACTTATATTGAATGATCATATTTTTTCAATTTCATGAAACCTTAATTTCATGAATCTTAATCTACAAAACTTTGAGTATCTTTTCAAAGAAATATTTTTCATTTATAATTCCACATCATTTTAAAAAATGTGTTCAAAACAGAACGACTATTTTCCTCATGAATTATATCATGTGATCTTTAAATTTCATCTTTCATGTTAATTATGCTTTAATGGGGATATGTCAAAATGATACTATCTAAATTATTTTTTTTAGTTTATGTTTATTATGGAATGATTTTTATTAATCTTCTTACTTTTATATGGGTTACGCAATAATGAAATATTTATAAAACCCAATAATTTTAATGGGTTCAGATATGATGAATTATTTATGTTCTTATATCTCACATATGTATGGTTTTAAATATTTTATAGGTGGGGCCTATAAATCCCTATAATTTACTGTGTAAATAGTAATATCTCTTCAGATATACAGGACTAGAATGGGGAGTGAACCTTGTTCAGTAAAACCATGCTATAATGGGGAGTAAACCCAGTTTAATAAGGGATGTTGTCCACTATAATGGTTTATTGATTGAACCCATTAAAATGTGATATTATTGGAAAATATCCTTGAATTATATGTATTTTTTTGATACTTATGTGTATGACACAAATCCCATGTATTATGACAATATTATGCTCTCCTGGCTCATGTTCTTTGATTTACTTATGATTTATGTCTTATTAACTGCTAATGTTTTCTCTATCATTTAAAATTACAGTATTTTATATATATGCTATAATTTTGAAATGTTTTTTTTCATGTTATTATACACATATTATGATTATTAAATCATTTTTATCACTCTTGTTTAATCTTACTGAGAATTTGAGCTCACCCCATTATTTATTTTTTTCCCCAGGATATAAATAAAGGTATAAATTATGATATATAAAAAATGGTTATAGTTATGAATAAATAAGCGAGAGATTATGTATATGTTTTATGAACTATATTTTTATGTTTTCAAGTTTCCAAAGTCACTAAATCCATATGATTATAGTGTGGTTTTGTTATGTTATTCAATAAATATTTATCTAAAAAGATATAATATCACTCTATGAAAATTATGGGTAGTTATCGCTACCATTGTATTTAATAGGTTAATTTTTCTCATTTATTTATCCTGACTATGATATTTACCCAAATTATATATAGAAAGACTAGTTTTTTTCACTTTGTAACAAGTGTTACTTCACCTCCAAGTACTAGTTACATAGCCTTTATACCTTATTAAGTACTACTGAATAGTATTGATGGCTTCCCATGGAGTTCTCCTAGATTTATCAAATATTTTCTGACTAAAATAAATTTTTCAGTAATATAATTCATGTTTTATATCGTGGTATATGTGATATATCCATCAATAAATAATATGGAATTAAATAAATATTTTAATATCTTTTAATGTCTCCTACATATCTTCTTAGTGATATTTATTCCATGTGACATTAGAAAATATTCCCTCTTAAATTTTTCCAAATTGTATTTTTCGATGCATTGTCAGTATATGTATTTGACTAGGTCTATTAAGCCGATATATCAACCATAGTAAATATTGTTCCCTATAAATTATGAAAATACATTAAGTCAATATTTGGAGAGATTCATTCTATACTATTATTATTAACTATAATAATAATAATTTATTTCATATGTTTCCTATATATTTTACTTAGAAAATAATTAATCTCTCACTAACCACTTATATACACATGTCAATATACCATTTCAAATGAATATTCAAAGATCATTATGCTTTGTTCTATCTATAAATGGATTTCTAAAACTAAACTATCATATTGGTCTTCTTTAATATCATCAACCCTTTCAGTTTCACCATATAGATGTCACCCATTTGGTTTCTATAAGGAAACCAATATTGAAATGAAAATTCCCAATATATTGATCATTAAAAATTTCAATGACAAGTGTTATTCAAATGTATTTTCGCATTAAGTATTAGTATGACTAATTTATAATTATTTTTTTCAAACATGCACCGCCCATGTAAAGTTTCTTTTGAATACCCACTAATGAATTTAAATCAATTAGAGAAACCACCAAAATAAAAACAAAATTTTATTACATGGAAATTTAATTTCCAAATTTATATTAATTATTTATTAATAACTTATTGAGAATTACTATTTACTTTTATGATTTATCACTCTTAATAAATATTTTGTCACTCATTGTAGTGAATATAAAACCACCACTAATGTTTTAACATTCCTATATAGTATGTGTATCTAAAACATTCCTTTTACATGATCTCTATTAGAAAATTTTCCCATGCCAACTATACTTGCATCTTTAGATTTTACTTTATCCATGTCAGTATTTATCTCACTCTCTCTAATTGAGATATGCACCCCACTATATAAATATAGTCTATCACTAAATTAAAAAATTTCTATCATAAAGATTTTGGTAATATCCTTTGAAAACGTTATGATAATTACATTAGATTCACATTATGTTATTCTTGATTCATGTTTTTCATTGACTATGCTATTAAAAACTCTTTGAATCTAAACTAGTGATTTGTGACCTAATATATTTATTTTATATTATAAATCATATGAAATCAATTTTTTATTTTAGTTGATATATGGTTATGGGTTAAATTTATTATTTGACAATAATTTTTCAAAATTAAAATAGAATACTTTTGAAAATCTTTCAACATTCATCATTGACACTCATTTAAAAAAATTCATAACCCTAATGTGTATAAGGAAATGTGAGTTTTGTAATTACTCCACTCAATATTTTAATAATTGATATATTCTTGTAAAACTCATCATACATCCTCCTTTTACTAGCATCGTGTACCTAATGTGTAAAGGTAAATTAAAGTATATAAATAAATACACTATATTTCTTAATGATCATTGAATACTTGGTTAACATATACTCTAACAATCCCACCCGGTGGATGTGTAACGTTAATAACATGTCACATGATGAACTAGTACTAAAAGATATATGGCATAACTTTATTTATAAAGGTTTATTTTTTAAAAAATTGATAAGAAAGTGTATTGATAATACCTATGTTTTCTAGCTATAAAAAGTCTACAACAAATACTACTTATGTCATTAACAACAAGTTTTATTTTTACTTAATAAAGAATTATCTTACCAAAACTTGGTTTTGCTGAATCTTACATTTTATATTCATTATTTTTACTCTTGATTAAAGTATTATAAAATAATTAATTGAGTATAAAAACCCACAAACAACATTTATTCCATGATGAAATAATTTCTTGTTGTTTCCAACATACACCTGAGATAAATGGGTTTGTAACACTCAACACTAAATTTTTGTTCAAATAAAATAAATCAGCTTGGAAATGTGGAAGTTGTGAGCTTCTCCCTACTAAAATAGGAATCACCCTTCCTCTTCTACTTAGAGAACTCACCTTACATACTATAATGTTTCTGAACTTACTTGGTTACTATGTTTGGATACAAATGTGTGACACACATATAAAATCTAATATCAATGAAAAAATAGAAATAGCACATGTAATGATGAACATATATAGAGTATAATATTTTAAATTATTATTCTTCACTTTATTTCAATTTCTCTTACATTAACTAATCTTTCCACATGTGATGAAAATATTCTCATGTTAAATGCTCTTCCAATTAATATTTGGTTTTGTAGAAGGATTTTTTAAGGTTTCTTTGGTGGTGTAATTTCTATTGGTCTTTATTCCTTATCCTTCTTCTCATTGAGCATATAAACTAAATATTTATCATTTTTATAAGTAATAATATTCTTGTATAACATATCCCAAAATATATTGAAAAAAAATTTCCATACTATTTCTTTATAAATCTCAATGATTTTTGACTAATTGGGTGAAAAGTGTGAAAGAATTATATTTATTAAATTATCATGATCCAATATGATTCCAAATTTCAATTTAGAATTATTCAGTGTAATCATAATCTCATTGATCTCAAACTACACATTATCCTTGAATACTTCTCAAAGATAATACAACATGGTATAACCATCCGTGTTTTTATGTTTATTTTACAAATCTTAATACATTGATGATATTATTATGATGTAAAAATCATATGCACTGTAAAACCCAAAAATTTTAGATCCTCATTAAAAGACAAGTTTCCAACCTTATACTCTTGTATCCTATGTTAATATGTGTCTGGGTAATGGATAGTGGGCTTGAAAAGATTTCGTAAACCTCGTAGTGCGAGTTTTCTA
Organism: Viscum album; assembly: GCA_963277665.1. Classification (NCBI taxonomy): domain Eukaryota; kingdom Viridiplantae; phylum Streptophyta; class Magnoliopsida; order Santalales; family Viscaceae; genus Viscum; species Viscum album. The sequence goes on along the minus strand of OY728137.1, from coordinate 288,076,465 downwards.
ACCTTCCTTCTAATCTAGGCATCAACACGTTGTGGTCTAAGTGGATTCACTATAGCAATGTAATGGTGTTAGGGACATGTCGTAATGTAAAAAGGTTATGCTATAATGGTTTTGAGATGATTGGATTACACCATAGAGGATAATTCCTCATCGTAATAAAGTCATTCAAATGGGTGTTTTCAAGGTATCCACCGCATTAGAGGTTAGTTTGAGGAGGCAAGGTCAGGGAATGTTAGAACACACCATAGAGACCCTTCAATGTTAGTTACATACAGTGGATTCACCCGCTTGATTTTTGAGAGTTTAAGAATTAAATGTAATGTTACAAATTCAATTTGGGGTTTTGTTTCTAAATAGATTTTTTTATTCTTTTCATATTTAAGAGGGAAATTTATGAGGCCTAAATGATGGTCTTCTACATAGTATTGATCCCTCCAAATCCCTAATCTTCATTCTTGTGTCACCTAGTTTGGTAGATCTGAAGGGTTTTATCACATCTTCATGTCATAGTACCTCACCATATGCCATAGTGGCTCATTTCAAGCATGGTTCTACACTACATTACTAATCCTTATTTCATAGTGGTTCATGACCATGATGCAATCACATTTCATGAATTGTAGAAGTGTTTTCTAGTCCAGTCTATGCCATAGTACCAAGTACTTCATCCAGGTGGATCCTTCTAATGAACCACTAGATTATAGAAAGTTTCCCTAATACCATAGTGGTTATTATCATCACAACTCCATGTATAAGTGACAAGCATTATACTGTGGATCCCTCTTAAATTTACAAAGACCCTTATTCCTCATTATTCCAAATGATCTTGGGTTTTTCAATAAATGAACTCAGTAGTACTTAGAATATGATCGTGTTCTAGTTGGTGTATGAACGTTTCATGGGTGAAGACATTATTTATGAGCCTTGAATTCAACATTGATAACCTAAGTTTGGATCCCATTTACCTTAGAACATATATTATTGAAAGCTATTGGCTTTATTGATATGTGAGTGTGTAGCTCTGGGAAACCTATATTTCATGATTGATCGCATGAAGTGTATGCATACCCTTTGACATGTGCTTTTGTTTCATGCATATGGATTCTGATTGTTATGATACATACTATTTGATGGGATGTTTCATCTTTCATATATATTTTTATCATATGTTGTCTTCAATATTCTACAGCTGAGCATGTAGATTTGGCCAATTTGGTTGACAAGTGTTATATGACACATGAAAGGGAGTATCCTCCATGAAAAATGTACTAGAATTTGATCGACATGAACTTCGACTATTCTAGTCAGTTAGGTGTTTTACCTTCTTGCGATAACAATTCTAGAAGGTTATGATATACTTTGGTAAAAATTCAATATTTAACACATGATTAGGATATCCAATCAAGAGGGATGTTCAAGACTTGGGGTCTGCGTAGACTTGGATAGTCCCATTTGAAAGAATGTGTCACATAATTAGGGCTATACATCAAGGAGGATGTTTTGGGATAGTTACAAATGTTTCTACAGACGTGGTGTTGAAGAAGTTATGTTTCTCTTAGCATGGTTACAAAGTAGGTAGAGCTATTCCTTGTGGAACTAGTGTATGTTTTTTATATATGTGATGTATTGATGGTTACATATGTACACTTTTTATGAACATGTCATAAACTTGTATGATTTATTCATAGATGATAAATTTCATTGGTGGTGAAATACTAATTAATTTAGTCACACCATACTCAAGAATTTAAGTGTGCCTATATATTTAAGGTCCAGATACCTAGTAAAGAGAATGGTGTCTACGGGGGTGGATGATTAGAGGATCACTGAGGTGTTAGTAGACCTGAACGAACTCTGTGAAACCCTGTTTATTTATTTATTTATCATTAATTAATAATCTATTTTGGATTTCTACATTGGGTGATATTATTGGTATGAAATGTATGCCATATTCCATATTTATCATTTTCAGCATATTTATTTATATTATTTATTATTTCTTTTGTTATTATTTGTCTGATGATGTGATATAGAGGGTAGAGTCTCCCCAAGGATGGACTCAGACCCCTATAGTTAGTCAATATCCTCTTGTGTGTTGGGAGGCATGCATGAGGTCGTGTGACCCTCTAGCTTGAGCCTTGTGGTTCAGGTTGGAGTGTTACCAAATCTTATCAAAGTACTTTGATTCACTAACTTATCTTCTCTATTTCCATGATTTGGGATAGTATAGATTTTAATTACAAGGTTTGGGACTCTGGCTGAGGAACTGTGTTTGTGCCTTACCATTACTATATTGTGGACCTCTAAGTTTTCAAAAAGTGGGGAAAATTATGTCATACTATTACAATGGAATAAATTCTCCTTGGGTGATGAAAATGATGTTGATATGTGATTTAGGTAATTTTAGGAGATTTCATGAGTTGTGACTAGGAACGTTGGCTCACATTCCATATATATACTTTTGGTTATTATATATATTAGTTATTTAATTAAATTTATTTATTTGTGCTATTTTTTTTGCGATAATTTATATGGTTTTGTGATATGTTTGTGTAGTCATGTTATTGTGATATATCATTATTTGGAATTGATTAGTTTAAGTAAGAATGTTGTTTTATTAGTGTATATATATATATATATGTGTGTGATGAATCTGAGAAATGTGTAGGGATGGTGATAAGGGCTAGTGATAATGGGGTATACCATGGGTTGTGGGTTGAATCCTAGAAATAACATTGTGTAGTTACATAGACTTGTTAGTACCTTTTTATGTTCTTAATGTTCCTTCAATTGAAAAAAATTACACCTTATAAAATATGTGGTCTGATTCTATTTCCATTTTATTTATCATAGTTTTTGGAGGAGCATCTCATTAGTTTCCTTGTTTGGGTGATCTGTTTCATGCTCTTTTTTTCAACTTCAATCTCTTTAGTTATGATTTTAAAACCTTTTCGAAAACTGTATTTTGGATTAAAATAGGTTTTTCAAGTTCTTTGAAAAATGTTTTTAAATTACCAAAAACTATGTTTTATAAAAACATTCTCTTGGAATGACGATACATCTCAATGAAGTTAATATGACCAAGTGGATTACTCCTTGGTTTTAGGATTACACTACAGGGGATAATTTTTTGTACTATTTAATATGTCCAAGGGGTTGGGGTTATTATTTATCCATCACCATGGTGGTCATTTTGAAGATTATTTTCATTGGTGTGTTACTATGCCACAATAACCCTTCCATGTTAGTTACAAATAACTGGTTCACCCACTCAATAATCCAGAGTTAAATATATAAATAGGATGTTACAAATTCAATATAGGGTTTTATTTTTTAATTTATTTCATTATTAGATTCACATTTAAGAGGTACATTGATAAGGATTAAATGAAGGTCTTCCATGTGGTATTGAGCCCTCCAAATTCCCTAATCTTTATTCTTACATCACCTGGTTCAGGAGCTTCGAAGGACTACATCACATCTCCATGTCATAGTACCTAACCCTACGCCACAATAGCTCATCTCCAATGTGGTTATATGATTATGTCCTCATCCTTATGTCATGGTGGTTCATGAAAATTCCATAGTTTTCTTCCCATAATCATTGAAGTCTTTTTTGGTGTAGTCTTTTATGTAGTACCTGGAACTACACCATGGCAGCTCCTTTCAAAATTGAGTTTCCCATATGCTATGGTGGTTATTTCTAGAACATGTACACACCATAGTGACATTACATTCACCATGTATCCTTCTTAAATTTGAATAGATCCTTCTTACTCCCTCCACCAATTGAGCTTGGGTTTTCTGAAAAATGACTTCTGGAGTCCTTGGCATGAGATTATGTTCTCGTTGGTGTATGAATGTTGTGCATGTTATGACATTGTTGATGGGCCTTGACTTTATAGTTGACGAGTTTAGGTAAAAATCCCTTGACATTATCACATATTTTATTACATTTTATTGGCCTATTTGACATGTGAGTGTGTTTCCGTAACAAACAAATGTTTGATTCTCGATCACATGATGTGTGTGTGTGTGTCCCATTACATGTGCCTATTCTTCATTAATATGGATTGTGATTATTACGATACCTATTTTTGACATGATGTTTTATTTATAAAATTTATTTTTATCATATGTTTTGTTCTTGTGTCTTATACTATTGATCAATCAGATTTGACCTATTTTGTTGACATGTGAGATGTGACAAATGCATGGGACTATCCACCTAGATGGATGTGGTAGAATTGGATCCACATGATTTTAGACTATTCCATTTTATAGGATGTTCCATGTTCTTATGGATATCCATTTAGGAGGTATGTTCTAGACCTTGGTCGGTATGTGGTATTTGATGCATACATGGGGATATCCACTCGATAGGGATATTCAAGACATGGGGTTGGCATATACTTGGACAATCACATCTGTTGGAATGTTTCACATTCTTATGGTTATCCATCAAGAAGGAATTCAAAATTCCCAGTAAGGCTTGATAAATTCCTTTATAGTGTCGTATGTCACCATGGATCCTATAATCATGGGGAGAAAACTTGGATACAATATCATAGTGGTGTTTCTTATGACACTCTATTTTTTCTCTTATTTATTTGAACCCCCATAATGGTTGTATAACATTCTTTCTAACAAGGATTTATAAATTTTACCAGGACAGTTCTCATTTCACATAAATTTTATGGCATGGTCCTTCAATTTAAATAGCCTAAATGTACATTTTGAATAGAACTATGACATGGTAGTAGAAAAAATCATCTTCAATTTTCTCCATCCTAATATGATTCAATCAAATAAAAATGGATGAGCCTCTGATTAAACTTTTAGTTTTTGATAGGGTTAACACTTATCCAAAATGAAATAGAAAAAACCATCAAAAACTAAAACCATGGGATATTCTATATAAATTTAATTGGATACTATAATTAACAAAAGAGTAGTGTACCTTTAACCATTTTATCTAATCTGTATAAGCATGTCAAATGAGCTTGATCAGTATAACTGAGGAGTAACTAATGAGTTTTTCCATCCTAGGGTATCCATGAGATTCATTAATCTACCAATGCTTAGGAATTATCTCTGTAATATTTAATTTCTAGTAGAACCTCTAGTTAAAGGATAGAGAAAGTCGAGAGAAATATAAATTCACCACTAAGTAGTTTTAACCACCACAATATAGTGACTGAGGAAAAAACTTATGTATATAGGTATTTAAGAAAAAAATGTTCAACCATAAACCAATTGAGTATTTCAGTAAACACTTCAAATGATTCAACCCCTTAAACATTTGATTAATTCATCATAATTATAATTTAATGCTTAAACTATAATATCAAACATTAAAAATCTATAAAATATTCATAACATGAAATGAAAATACATGTGTTTGTGATTAGAGATAAATTTTAATGAGTCCCACATGATATTACATAATGTTTATAGTCATGCTTAATACACCATGGTATAATTCCATACACTACATCGTGGATGATGAAACAATTAACCATGACATGGTTTAATCTTCCAATTCATGGTTATTTGGTACATAATACAATATAAGTAACATTTATGGGATATGTTTCCACAAAGAAACCTAGAAACTAGTTGATAACAATTTAAAACACAAAATAATACAATATAATGAATAAAATTCCTCAATCATATATAATAATATAAAAATTATATGTTGTTGTGCCAAAATTTAGACGTTATAATGGATTAACATCATTGAAACATATGTTAAATAAAAAATTACATGACCAACAATAAAATGAGAAAAAGGACCCATGAAATATCCTATTTTCTTAAACTGAAGTCACAATACCAATAAACTATTTGATTTACCTGATACCTCTCAATTACCCAATCCACACTCTATAGTTTCTTGATAATATTCATGTACACAATTGAAAATTCACATGAGTATACATGAAAAGTTGAATATTTATAATTAAAAATTTGTTTTTGTATAATGAGTTTGACATGAAAAATAGAAAATAAATAGTATTATGAGTAATTCATTATAAGTTAATCCAACCAGACTTCAAAAGTAGAAATCAAACCTTATTAAGGATCACTAATCCTAAAGATGTCCATAACTCACTATAAATAAACTCTCCCCAAATAAAATATAATATATATATATATATACAAAATATATTCACACACATGAAAAATAATATAAATTTCATTGAAAACCATGCCCACAAGTGAAATGTTGTATGGAATGTTTTTATACCCTTAAATACCTCTAACCCAAAAACTCTATGATTACAAGGGGTACATAGGTTATCTATAATTTTTACCATGATATATCTTGATTAATGTTGGGATACACTATTTTTATAATTGTTTAAAATTGTTTCAATCATATATACACCATGACCTTTGAGGTGTCCTCCATATAAGAAAATGATAACCTAAAGACCACTTAATAAAATAGTGTAATGGAAATATTATTTAATCCCAAAATTATTCTATAATCTTCCTAACTATTTTTTTGAAGGATTAGTAATGTCAAATTTAGTTAACCATAGTCAAGTGTTTATGAGTCCTCAATAAACAATATAAATAATGATCATAAACAATAAGGAGAATTATTTAATGTTGATGCACTTAAGTGATTTATAAGGTATCCCCATGTCTAAACAAGTCTATGAGAGGATTCAAATATATCTCCAAATAATGAAAAGCACAAAATCCTTCACCATGTTTTAATAACACATATATTTAAAAAAGTTATAACACTAAAAAATATAGTCTTATATATCCCATATTGATCCAAGATCTACTAGAAACATTTTTCATATACCATTGATACACCATGAATGATACTAAATCACATGTAGTCTTTATATAAGAATCATGGGATGCTTTTTTGATGAATAAAGACACCAATTACACAAAAAAATATAAATAGAAAATTATCCCTTAGAAAATGAAGCAACCTGAACTAATATATGGTCAAAATATAAATTTACATAAGTTGGTATTTAGAATGATCTTAAAAAATAAAGTAAGAACTATAATTTTTTTAAATCAATAATTAAAAAAGGTGTTATTTTTGTTGGTTCGACTAATTAGTCCGCATAATCACTCATTTGGTTAAATAAATATAGTGTTCCCCATAGATCACACAAGTAGTTCATCCAATCGGTAGGTCTTATCAGATAAAGTGATAAATGAATTCAGCCTAACTATTATTTGATCATTCCAATGGTTCATATGACTACTCAAGTTAATAAGTGAATACTTAAGAAATAAAAAATATAACATGAGAAATTTGAATCATAATAGCTTTAAAAAACTCAATTATTTCACATAATTAAATATCAATAATCTTTTTTATCAACTCTAAATCCTTAATATTATACCTAATAACCCCTAAAAGTATTATAAACAATTTATTTCCTAAGAAATATTTAAATCTCCATTAGATCAAAGAAATGGATCAATTGATCAAATTTGTTTCTTCCTAAATGGGTAAAATCTGAGAAAAACATGAATTTTATTCAATAACCAATTGGATAAAAATAAAATTTCAGGTAATTAATCTAAATATATAATAGAATTTTGAAAAATCTCGGTAATGGTAAAAATTAACAAATATGTGATATAAATCATGGAAAATATAGTTTCTTAAAAATATAAGTTTTCATAAATAAATTATATATCATGGAAAACTTTTGATATGATTTTTTATTAATAAATTCATTTTCATTAAATAAATTTAATAATGAACATTTTTATTCAAGAATTTTGATATAAATGATTAAAAATGAAAAAATTGAATGATTTGGTTAGCTTACATCAAGAATACAAATTGAAATATTAAAAATGAAAAATAAGAAAAATAATTGAGAACCTTATCTTTGATCACTAACTAATTCAATATTCATTCATTATTATCCATCATGAAAAGAAGAATGATGATCTAGATAAGATTAAATTTGTCATTATAAATTTATGTAGGTATTATTAGAGTTTGTTATAATTAAAAATATACGTATTTGAATTTTATCTCTAATTTCTCCCTAGTCAACTTATGTTTATCATTGATCAAACAAAAAAATTATTATACTATTGTAAACTTAAAATTTTATAAATTTTTGAAATAATTTTAATCATAATTTTACTTCATCTTATTCATAGTAAAAATTTCTATTTTCATTTAAGATATATAATAATTGAATTGTTCTTGGATAAAAGCTTACTTATTTCTGAATAATAAATTTATTTGGTTCAACATCCATCTAAATATTTAGAATTTCATTTATAACAAATATAGATTTAAAAAAAACAAAAACGGGATAAATAAAATGATGTAATTAATGAAAATTATTCCAACAATTTACATCAATGGAATCAGATCAAAATGGTCGTATAAACATGAAAATTGTAGAAAAGAAGGAACCTTCAGAATTACTAATGGAATTCTTCCCTCCTCCAGGACTCCCAATTTAAGGTTTTTTCATCAATGACTTGTGAATTTTTGAAACCAATAAAAAAGGAATGATTATATCTCATTAGTCTCCTCTTGAATATCTTAAATATTCACTACATTCTCAATTATCACTACATAAAACACTGGAAATATCATTTCTCATTACATCATATATAAGGTACCATTGAAATGATTCTATACCTATGATGTCTTAAATATATTAATAAATTACTATAACTAAGGAGTAAACTCTAAATGACACATCACTTCACCAATATACTCCAACTCCTCAAACGTTCACTCAAATTTATAGAAAAATATCAACCCTCTTCAAAATAAAAAACACCAATCTTTAAAAAAAATTAACCTCATCCTTTAATCATTGTATGACTTCCATATATTCATTTTTTTTCATGTTATCAAAAATTATCTACATAGTATCTATAATGTACTAAATATTTTCTAAAAATTGAATTATTTTATGGAAAAATTCACCAAACATAAAGAATATCATAATAGTTACTCAAAAAAAATGCCTCTAATCATGACATCAAAATTGTGCAGTGATAAATTTTTTATTTGTGAACTCAATAAAGATAATGTTATCAATACATGATCTTCTAATTATAATATTCAAGACTACAAAATTCATTCTAAAAAATTTATAATTTTTTATGTCTATTTTCCATTATATGGATAAGATACATTTCCCAATGATATCAAAGTTTAAAGAGCATAATATAGAACTTACATAGATTTGATGAAAAAAATCATCTTGTTTAAAAACATTCATTGATGGAAATCCAAGAAAGCTTACCACATATAACATATGTAGTTTCAAAGACTCTATGTTTTGATCTACTCATTGATTGGAATAAAATTTATTAAATTTTTAAATTTATTTAAATTAACACATATATAATCAAGAATGTTGTTTTTTTTATAAAACCAATTAAAATAGTTCATGTATATATCCACTTGAATAAATTATATAATTTTGAGTGGTTAAAATATACTATGTGGAAAATGATGATAATTTTCATCACTATATATTTAGTGAAAAATTAATCCAAAAACTTTAAGAGTGACTTTTAATTCATAAAAATCAATATTGAGTCATAAATATATGATATAAAACTTCCCTACAACAAGATAAACTAATATAGTAGAGTTATGAAACATTGTAATTACCACCATCAATAAAGGAACAATAATTCTACTATGTAATAAGATATAATTTTCTACATCTTTTAACTGACTATTTAGTGAATAATGAAGAAAAATAATATCTTTTAAAGCCCTAATATTTGTTCTGTGTGATATAATAAATGATATTTTATAACAATATAATAGTTCTCCATTTCATAAAAGTTTTCTTGACTACCAACCTCACTAAGGTGAAGGTTTAACTTGTTGTTTTACTATGTCAACCTCAATTAATCTTATGTATCACGATACACCACTTTTATTAAATTATAATGAGTTTCTAACATAATATATTGCTAAAACCTTCAGTAAAAATGATCTAAAAACCAAATCATACAGTAACATAATTAATTACCTCAATTAATAGATAATTTTTCACTAGGAAAAAACATAGTGAAATATTTTGTGATCTTTGAATATTTAAATGCACTATTTTAATAGGTAGTTAAGAAAATTATTAAAATATGCAATTTAAAGTTCTAAATCAATGTTTGTATAGTTAAATTCATTAATTTTCTATTCCATAAACAATTAGCCAATACATTAACACCTTTATGTAAAAATATATTCATTTTTACTATGAGAAGCATTATATTATACCTCATTAGATACCACTTCCTTTGGAAATATTATGACATATGTATTGGTCATCCTTACTTTTATAAATTTTAAATTAGATAAATCTTGATCCATATATAAAAACCATTAAACTTTTTGGTTAGTGATGAAAATAGAGTTACAACACTAGAAATACTGGTTATGAAGTGCCTATATTAGCTTTTCAAATTCAAAAAGAATTTGTTCACTAATATATTCATCATTGGTTCACAATAAATATTATCCCCACCTTCACTACCTCTATTGTTATTCTATACCACATAATAATATTTCCCATAAAATTATTCACTTAGTCCCAAAACTAATATTTTCATAGATTTTATAAAAACGGATGCTCTTGAAACACCTCTATTAAAATCCTAAGATAAAACTAATTATCATAAACAAAACATTAATGTTATAAAACTTAATCAAAAAATACTACCATTAACATGGTAATATAAGTTTAGATTATCATTTATTTAATTACATGTTTTACAATATTAGTTAATTAATCCAAATAAAAATACCAAGTTCCAATAATTTAAACATTATAATAGAAAATTTTATTTAAAATTCCATCCATCAATATCCTCAACTAATGATACAACGAGTGAAAATATATGATTGAATATTAAATTCACCAATTAATATATTAAAAATTGTTTTTATAAAATGGGAATTAGAAATTTATTCCATTGATGGTTTTTTATGTGATTTTTTATTAGATCTGGGAGATATCAACAGGATCAAATGTTAGTTTTTTACTATAGGGATTATTTAACTTATGTGTATTTGAAAAATCGAAATTACCCAAAAGATATTGGCCCTTATAATTTTTCTTCAATTTCTAGAGGTGAATATGTTTATCATAATAATTTCTTGATGGGTATGGTCTATTATGCATATATTACATGAATTACTCATGCTTAAAATAATAATTATTAAGGTGGAACATAATTTTCAAAGGTGTACATGATTAATTATCATTCCTCTATTATATTTGAATCTTATTTTAAGTTCAATTACCAATGATTTCATAAATTATTATAACCCTCTATTTAATAAAATCTTGGATAATGGATATATTAACTTTATTTAATAAATTAATCAATTTTTATTTTAGGAAACTAAATAATGTAATCTTTACATAATTCCATGATTAACATTTATACTGAAACCATTATCTTTGAAAAATAAATAAATGGTTACCAATCACCTTATACTTGTTATTTTCAATAAAAAACATCATATTATTGAGTTCCTTATAATGGTGCAGACCTCTCCAATCCATTATATTTTTAAAATATGGTGTTTGAAGTGTTATGGGAACTCAAGGTGACTTATTTAATCACTTTAAAATTTTACATCTTTCCAATGGAGGTCCCTGATGGTAGGTCATGACGGTAAGTCGTTATGGTGAGTTTCAAAGCAGTAGTGAGTCGCAATGGTGACTCGCAATGGTGTGTCTCAAAGTTGAGTGAAAATAGTGAGTTTCTATAGTGAGACACACCCATGAGTCATAATAGTGAGTTATAAGGGGGAGTTTCAAGGGGGAGTCACAACGGTGAGTCACAATGGTGAGTCACAATTGTGAGTCCCAAAAGGGAGTCACAACAGTATGTCCTAATGGTGAGTCGTAATGCTAAGTTTCAATGGTAAGCCATAATGTTCAGTCACAATGGTGAGTGTCAACGGTGAGTCACAACTGTGAGTCTCAATGGTGATTTTCAACAGTGAGTCACATTGGTGACTCACACTAGTAGCTCACTTGAGTGACTTTCACTATTAGCTCACCAACGATGACTCTCACCAATGACTAGAATTGGTGACTTGAACCGGTATCTCACCAATGGTTACTCGCACCAGTCACTCATCCAATGGTAGTTAATTCCATTGGTGATTCATGAACAATGTTTCAAGCTCCCTACAAGTTTTCCCATTTAACATTTCCTTTTACATAAAACAATTTAAAAGCCATGTTTTAAGAAATTTGAGAGTGATTCCAAGCCCATTAGTCATGACTTTAAAATCTTAATAGTTTAGGGAGATTTTTATTATTCAAAGCATGTTATCCTGACCAGATCCTACTTTAATGGAAAGTTAAAAATATATCTAAACCATTATCTTCTTAGTTTTTTTAAAGGATGATATATATTCTTATTTTGTTCTTCCTTCTTTTTTCCCCTTTTACAAGATTCCTTGAACCTCTCTTGACCATGGAGTCATGTTTTTGTGTTGTATATTTTGGACTAAGAATTCCCTCAGAAGTTTTTCTATGGCATGTGTGCCCCTACTTTGGTGCAACCCAGAAGGGTCAATCGTATCTACTTCCAAGTAGGTTTACTAAATCCCTCTTAATTGTGCATCACGTGGGGTGGGTTTATGAATGTTTCCCTTTTAAAGACAGTTGAACCGAAATTAAATATAGATAATTGAATCAGCTTTAAATCAATAAACAGGGGTCTGGAAAAAAGTTTTTCAAGTTTCTGTTTTATTCATTTAATTGGTATTGGGCTTATACTGGCTATATACATATATAAAATCTTGGTTTTTGGGGTCCTTGGTTACACAATAAATTTTTATAAATTCATGTTTTTCTACTTATTATTAAAAAAATTCATGGAATCTATTGACTGCATATACTCAGCTAAAATAAATGGATACCTTGTGATTATAATTTCAGTGATTCCCATAGAATTAACAAGTTTAATTAAAATAGGGGATGACTTATTAAATATGAATATGGTTTTCTTTCGATTGTGTGGTGGTGTGGCTATTAGAATGATTTTGTGTCATGGAATGGCTTGGGCGGTGTAATGGAATCCCAGGTTGAGGGATTGGTTGGTTGTGGAAAGGATGAGTAGTGTTGGGTAGTAGGGCTATCGACATGGTTGTGATGAGGTGTGTTATTAGGTGCGGTTATGAGTGGGTGTTTTCTTTATTGAGAAGATGTTTTGAGAGGAATTAATTTGAATAATGATGATGGGATTGGTTGGTATGAGTGTTAAAATGATAGTAAATGTAAAGTGGGTCAATTTATCATGGTTCTCCTTCCTTTATGTGACCTTTTTGGTTATTCTTGTTTGGGTATGTGTTATTTAGTTTCCCCAGTAGTAATGGAACAAATAAATACTTAATAATGTTGAGATTACATGAATTGGTTTGGTTAATGGGAAAAAGATTATTATTGAAAAGTTAAGTGATTTGTTGAACAATTGACTAGTGTTAAAGCAAAATTATGAAATGAATGGGTGTTAATAGAAGGATATTTGTGAACCATATTTAATTTTATCAACTTTTGAACTGAATGTTTCTAATACTAATAGATTCATATTGAGGTATTTTTAATTGTGAATTCCATAGTTTGGGATTGAGTGCTTGATATTATATATATACAAACACTGTATCTTCTTGTGACTTGTGATTTATATATTCACTCCACCCAAGTTGAACACTATGTTCCAAAGACCCCCATCATCATGGGGGAGGGTGTCTTTCCAAAATGTCATGGTGGGAGGATCAATGGCTAGACTCCCGCTCTTCCTTGATCCCTCTTCCAGGTGTCAATAACATAAGATTCTTTTATAATGTTGTTTTTCATGGGGACCAGGTGTGTGTGGGAGAGTTTTTCCTTCAAGTTGTCTTCAAGATGAGAAGTTTTTTTTCTTCCCAAGGGTCTTCGGGATGTTTTGTGGTTGTGATCGTGGTGTCTGCGGGTGGGATGTGTTGTGGTTATGGCCTAGGTGTCTACGGGAGGGATGTGTTGTGGTTGTGTCCCAGGTGTCTATGGGTGGGATCTGTTGTGCTTGTGAGGCCTATGTGTGTGTAGGTGGGATGTGGTTTAGTATGTTCGAAAGAGGTTGGATCACTAAGATGATTTTCGTTAGGGATTTAAAGAGGCAAATCAGTGGGAAAGTGGTGTAGGGAACCCTATTATCAATGTTAATTATATTACATTACTTGACATGGGATATTTGGTGAGAATTACTTGGTAAATTTGGGATGGTTAGTATAACTACTTAGGTACCATTTTATTCTATTGTTTTCTCATAAGGAAATTAGTATGATTCTTTCAACTTGGGCCTAAGAGACCTAGGTTTTTCCTACAGAGTATACTTGTATGATCACCCTATATATATAAAACTACTTTCATCTTTCTAAGAGGACTATGGGGGCCGTTTTATGAATTAATAGCTTGGACTATGGTATATTTTTTTGTGTCTCTCCTCGGATTTACTTTTGGTACTTTGGTGTTTTATTACATTGTAACGGTTTTATTTTAAACATGCATGGGGGATGGATTTTGGATTTATTTTATTTATGTATACCCTAGATTTGTTTTGGGGTGAATCATTTTATATCCTGATCTTTTTTTAAAGTGAAATGCCTCCCATTTTGAGATATTGTATACCCTTGGTGTTGGTCGCCACCATGGGGCCTACTAGAGGCGGGACTCGGGGTGTTCATTATCTCTATTTCTCCATTACCAGCTCAGGAGGGGCATCTTTGGAGGGAGTGTGTCATGAAAGAATGGCATCAGAGATTATGGTTGAGAGAAAGGATGGACTTTGGAGTTATTCATAGTGATTATTTCATGGGTTGGTAGGTAAATAGTGTCAGGTGATCATGGTGTGTGATATAGGCCAAGGAAGACATGCTAGGGAACAGGTTTTTAGGGGCCCTCAAGATTTAATGCTAGGACTCTGATCTTATGGAATAGCCATGTGAGGCTACACAGTTTTCATGGTAGAGACCCTAGGAAATGTTCATGCATCATAATGGATTTTTTTCTTGTTTGAGTTGGGTTCTCTTGTGGAATTTGAAATGTATAATGAAATGAGTTAAAGTATTTAAAATGAATCTTAAATAAAATTCCACACTCCCTAGGATAAGGGATTCCTTGTTTACCTTTTCATCTAAGTAAACCGATCATCATCTATGTTTGGATTGGAAAGTTGAGTCTCATATTTCCAATCAGATTGATCTATGGACAGTTGATATAGTGGAAGAGGACAAATAGTATAATATAATTTAATCTGCTTTCCAGAGAAAGGAATTGGGAAAGTATGAGGGTAGTGTTTTGGACATGAAGATAGAAACATGGCTTGTGGACCTTGAGATCACCTTTATTTTGATTTGGATCCGACAGAGTTCTGGTTTCCTTTAGTATTGATCTAGATGTGTGGAGTTTTGTGTTAGTAGTGGATGCTTTATCTAGGGGAGAGGAAGGAGGTTGATGTTATGTTCGTTAATTTCGAGAAGGAGTTCTAAGCAGAAATATTTTCATCAACCATGAAGGATGAGAAGAGGTAAGAATTACCCTCCCTCCAACAAGGGAGTATATCAACACAGGATATGGGGATTAAGTTCATGGATCTCCTTTATTTTTCCTTAGACCTCTTTCTAGTGTAGGAGTCTCATGAAATATGTCTAGAGGAGGCACTTCGTTTATCTATCCAGTACGCGGTTTCCCCCTTTATGATGCTAATAGACTTGGATGTCAAGAAGAAGGTGGAGGTAATTGAGCACACACACTCGTGAGGAGGTATACTATGAGAGGGGAGTCGGTATATTTCTTCAAAGGGAAAGGTTCCTAGCAATAGGTCTCATGCACCAAGTCCTTTGAGGTTTCTACTGGTGGGGATTCATCCTCTATAGATTCCTTTTAAAACTTATGTTCCTCATGAATTTCCCATAAACTTAGAATAGAGGTATTTCATCTATGGACTCCATAATCTTCTCTAGAATCGGTATCCAGTGTTCGTTCGAGCATAGTACGGTGGAGGTTGATAGGTTCAATGCCAACCTCAGTAGTAGTTTCCATCTAGGTAGTTTCAGCAGCAGGGATAGCAGGATAATGTTCCACCATGGGGAGATGGATTAGGTAGAGGTTGACCATAGGATATTCCTTATGGAACTTGACCCAAGAGTGTTCATGGGGGTAGTCATTAGAATATGGTTTGGTGAGCTGGGCATAGTGAGTTTCACAAAATAGAGAGAGCAATTCCAGTATGTCTAGAGATCATTTGATGTACGATTGATTTGTTTATTACCCTTTATTGTGATTTCTTTTGATTCAAGAGCTTCTCACTCCTTTATTTCGCCTACTTTATCCCATGATATGGGACTAGAAGTAGAGAGGCTTCCCATGCCCCTGTTGTAGAGTACTCTATTCAGAGGCCAGACCAACTTATTTTAGGTGTGTCAGAGGTGTAGACTGATGATAGGAGCTCATAAGTAATATGGGGATCTCTTCTTTCTATAGATGTGACCATAAAATGTTTTGATCAGAATCTAATGGTTTTATTCCACATGTGTTGCTATCGACTACTTCTGGAGAAGATTCATATTTTCAGACATGGATGGTTAATGTGTGGTTTTCATTTGTGAGAGGAGTTTTCAGGTGGATAGTCGGTATTTAGGGCCACTTTATTCCTCGGTGGATGGGCTTTCAGTGGAATCAGCATATGTTAGGATGGTGGAGTTTCTCAGAGTTTTGGGGAGTTCTTAAATTTTTTCCCCGATGAGGTTTTGACTCAACACCCTCGACGTGACGTCAAGTTCAGGATAGACTTGAATCTTGATGGTACTCCAATTTCAATGGCTCCTTATTGGATGGAACCTTTCAAGTTACAGGAGTTGAGGATTCAGATAGATGATCTGATGAACATGTCGTTCATCTGGCCTAGTCTTTCATTTGGGGGTTCTATAGTGTTGTTCTCAAAAAATGTGGATGGTAGTCTCAGATTGTCCATAGACTACTAGAGGTTGAATTAGATGATGTTCAAGAACTTTTAACCTCTTCTAAGAATAGGCAATATTTTCGATCAATTAAGATGGGAAATTTAGTTTTCGAGGATCGATATATGATCTAGATATCACTAGTTGAGGGTGAAGGAGGGTGATATCTTGAATATTGTTTTTAGAAGTAGGTATGGGAACTTCAAGTTTGTAGTCATGCCTTTTTTTGTTATGAATGCACCATTTGTATTCATGAGACTCATGAACTCCATATTTCATGAGTTCTGAGATTGGTTTGTCATCATATTCATCAATGATATCTTGATTTAATTGAAGTCAGAGGATGAGAATGTCGATAATCTCATAACTATATTGTAGGTTCTTCGATGCCACCATATTTATGGAAAGTGTTCCAAATGTAAGTTATGAACATGAGAGATGGATTCCCTTACACATGTGGTGTCACCAAAGGGGGTGGAAGTAGACCTTTTGAAGGTTAGAGTAGTTTTTTCTTAGGCACCGCCCAAGAATGTGGAACAAGTTCGTAGTTTTCTTAGTCACATAGGCTATTACTAGATTTATATACTCAATTTTCCTCAAGTTACATCAATGTTGAAAACTCTAACAAGGGAGGACCAGGATTTTGTGTGCAGTGAGTAGTGGTAATAGGTATTTGATTATTGGAAGGAAAAGTTGTTTATCACTCCAGTTCTTTGGTTACCTAAGAAAGATGTGATGTTTTTGGTATTTTTCAATTCCTCCCACTAAGATGATTCTTGATACAGAAACGGGAAGTGATCTATTATGGGTTTATATAGTTACATCTCCATGAACATAATTATGCCACCCATGATCGAGAACTAGTATCGATCATGTGTTCACTGATGTTTTAGTAGCATTAGCTGAATGGGGAGCACTTTTTGGTCTCCACCAATCACAAGAGGTTGAGGTATATATTTTCCCAGAGAGATCTGAACTTGAGACAGTGAAGTTGGATGGAGTTTCTTTAGGACTATGATTTTGATATCTTCTACACCTCAAGAAAGGGGAATGTCATGGCTTATTCCTTGGGTATGAAGTCATAGGAGGAGTTTGTTTAGGAATCTATGGATTCTTGAAAGGTAATGGAGGAGTTGGATGCCTTATACCTAGATATAGGAATTGTTGGTGGAAGAGGTTATTTTTTTCAAATGAACTTTCAGTATTCTATGATCTAGTAGGTGGAGGAGTCTCAGTGTGGAACTCAGAGGCAGAGGTGATGCACAATCGCATTGACAATATTGATTCACTGGAATGATGGTTGGAGGATGGTTAGAACTGGATATTGTTTTGACGGAAGTTTTTTTTCCTGGCCGCGATGCTCGTGGGATTCCTTAGAGATTTTCATAGATCACATTTAGCAGTACATGCAAGAGTATCCAATATCTATTGTCCCTTGATGATATAGTTTTGGTGTCCTAGGATGAAATAGATAGTGGCAGAGTTTTTGAAAAAATTCTTCATCTTACAGTAGGTGAAGTTTTACCACCATGTTCCTATTAGTTTGTTGAAACACTCAGTTGTTCCCTATTGGAAGTGGGATGAAATATTTATTGATATTTTCATAGGGTTACCCTAGGCTCAGGGAGGCTACGGTTCTATTTGGGTAGTGGTAGATCGGTTGACAAAATCTTCTCACTTTTTAGTGATAATGGAGTAGGTAATAGTGGATTCCTTGGCAAAGAGATATGAGGATCAAGTGGTGGGGCTACATGGAGTTATTAGATCCATTTTCTCAAATCAGGATATATTTTTTACCTCATGATTCTTATGGGGATTGTTTCTTCTTTTGGAACCCATTTATGCATCATCATTACCTTCCACCCTCAGACAGATGGGAAGGCCAAATAGACTATCCAGATATTGGAGGATATGATGCGAGCATGGGTCTTGGACTGTCAATTATCTTGGGTGCGACACTTACCCTTGGTCAATTTTTCTTATAATAATAGCTATCATTCTTCCATTGGAATGGATCCATTTAAAGCTTTGTATAGAAGACTATGCCATACACCATTGTACAAGAAAAAAGATAAGGAGACAACTTTCCTTGGTCCTGAGGTATTGCAGAGAATGACAGAGAAAGTTTAGGTTGTTTATGAGAGGATAAAAGCAGTACAGGACTGGAAGAAGTCATATGTCGATCGCAGGAGGAGGCCCTTGGAGTTTGAGTTTGGGGATCATGTTTTCTTGATGTTTTACCTTATACATGGGATGTAGAGGTTTTGAAGAGGGATAAAAATTCTCCCAATTTCATTGGACCCTTCAAGGTGTTGGAATGAGTTGGTGAGGTGGCATACCTATTGGCACAACCACCATAGTTGGAGAGGATTCACAATGTTTTTCATGTTTATCAACTCCATATATATATTTACGATGAATCTCACATAATTGAATGGGGAGGGTTGGATATCAAAGATGACTTCATATACTTGGAATGGAAGATAGAGATCCAGGATCATCCAGAGAAGTTACTGAATGGATGGACCATTCTGTTGGTTTACATGTTGTGGAGGCATGGTGGCCTGGAGAATAGTACTAAAGAGTGAGAAACACATATGTGTTCCCAGTACCTGGAGTTGTTTTGAGTTTTTCCTTTTTTTTTGTTTTGTTTTGAAATGTAATGTTTGAACATTGTTTTTATGAAAAGATTTTTATTCCATTGAGTTGAGATGTGTGTGGTGTATTGTGTGATAAAGTCCTAATATGTGAAAAGGGGAGACAGAACTCCTAATCGAGATGCATTAATGGTGATGTGATTAAACACATTTTGGAAAGTCAGTGTTGCCCAAAACAGATATTATCTTGACATGGGCAATGGAATTCCCTGATTCTTGTGTCCAGGACAGTGTATATCCTCGACTATGGCGGTTTTTGGTTCGGGTTGTGAATAGGTTGAGACATTTGTATAGTGGTTGTGTGGTAGTGTGTTTTTGGTTCTTTGGTTTGGCATGTTAGGTTGGTGGTAATGATTGGGGATTGAAGAGATTCTTAAAAGGTATCTTAAGGGGTGGTTTTTCATACCACTATTCTCATTTCTCCCATTTTGGTTTAAAATTATCGAGGATGGGAATAGTTTTAGAGGTATCTGATGTAATGGCATGGACATCTTTAGTACATTGCTTTGTAAAAATTCAGTGTTTTAAGTATTAGAGGTGGTCAAGGTGACTTTTCAGCACTTTTTAAAATTAAAATCTTTCCAGCAGTAACACTGATGGTAGGTTGTGAAGGTGAGTCACTATGGTGAGTTGTGGTGGTGATTCACAATGGTGGGCCACAATGGTGAGTCACAATGGTGAGTCCCAACAGTGAGTCAAAATGATGAGTCACAATGATGAGTCGTAATGGTGACTCACACTGATGACTCACACCGGTGACTTGCACTAGTTTCACACTAACAATGCCTCACACTAGTCACTCGTCCAATAGTATCTCTTTCCAACATTGATTCATGAACATTGTTTCCAGCTCCCTACAGTTTCCCACCATTAACATATCCTTTGATGTAAAATGATTTTAAAGCCTTGTTTTAAATAATTTGAAAGTGATTACTAGCCCATGAATCATACCTTTAAATTTCTAAGATTCTTTGGGGATTTTAATTAGTTAATTTACAATATATTTATTAAATCTGACGTTAATGTGAAATTAAAAACATATCTAAAACACCGCTCTGTTTTGTTTTCTCAAAGGCTGATATATCTTCTTCCAATATTCTTCCTTCGTGTTTTTTCATGGTATGATATGCCCTGAACCATTATTCTTGAAGGATTCATGTGTTTTTCTTGTATTCTTTGGAATGAGTTTTCCCCTAGAGGTTTTCTAGTGCCTGTGCACCCCTTCTTTGGTGCTACCAGTAAGTACTTATTGTCTCTTCTTCTAAGTGGGTTTCCTTCATCCCTCTTAATTGTGCATCATGCGGGGTGGCTGTACAAATGTTTAACTTATAAAGATAGGTTGATCCAAATTAAATATATATAATTGAATCAACTTTAAATCAATAATAGGTGTCTAGGAAAAAGTGTTGCTAATTTTTGTTTTATTCATTTATCTATTATTAGGATTGTCTGGCCTATATGCCTACTGAAAATCATGGCTATTGGGGGTCCGTGGTAGCACACCAAATGTTTATTAATGAAATTTTTTCTACTTATCATTAAAAAATTCATTTAATTTTTTAATCATGTATATTATAAAAATAGATACCCCATGATTATACTTTCTATGACAACACCCAAATTAACAAGTGGAATTAAAATATGGGATGAATAGTAAAATATGAATATGTTTTTACTTGGTTTGTATACTGGTGTGGTTTTTATAACTATTGTGTTTCATGGAATTAATTGGGTGGTTTAATGGAATATCATGTTGAGGGATTGGTTGGTTATGGGATGGATGAGCAAGGTTGGGCAGTATGGCTTCTGAGATGGTTGTGATGAGGTGTGTTGATGGGTACAGCTGTGAGTGGTAGTTTTGTTTATTGAGAGTATATTTTGATTTTAATGACTTTGAATAATTATAGTATAAGTGGTTGGTATGACTGTTAAGTGGAGAAGAAATGTGACTTGGGTTAATTTACCATGGTTCTCCTTTGTGCGACCTTTGTTGTGTTTTTTGTTGGGGTATGTGTTATTTAATTTTTTGGGTAGTGATGGAATATATAAATACATAATAACGTTTAGATGACATGTGTTGATTTGTTTATTTGGAATGATTTTTTCAATGATTATTTAAACGATGGGTTGCATGATTAAGTATGGTTGAAGATAAATAATGAAATGAATGTCTGTTAATAAAAAGATAATTATGTGGCCTCTTTAATTTTATCAACTTCTTAAGTGACTATTTTTGATACTAATAAATGCATATATAGGTAACAGTTTCTCTGAATCCCATAGGATGGGATTAATTTCTTGATACTTTATACATATATACAATGTATGTTCTTGTTATTTATATATGCACCCCACCCTATTTGAGCACTATGTAACAAACACCCCCATCATCATGGGGGAGGGTGTCTTTCCCAAACATCCTAATGGGAGAATATATGACCGACCATACACTCTTCCCTGGTCCCTGTTCTAGGCAGTGATAGCCCAAGATTATTTGGGAAAGTTCTGGTTCTTGAGGCCCATTTGTGTGCGGGTGAGTTGTGCTTCCCATCTGTCTTCGAGATGAGAAGTGTTGTGCTTCCCATGTGTCTTTTAGATGAGGTTTGGTTGTGGCTCAGGTGTCTGCAAGTGGGATGTGTTATTTTTTTGTCCCAAGTGTCTATGGAGAATATGTGTCATGGTTGTGCGGAATAGGTGTGTGTGGGAGGGATGTTGTTTGGTATGTTCGAAAGTGGTGGGAGTGCCATGACATTTTATGTTAGGGTGTGAGAGCAGTTAATCCATGGGGAAGTGTTGTAGGTTCCATATTATCAATGTGAATTATATTACATTAATTTACATAAATTATTTGTTGAGTGTTCCTTAGTGGGGTTAGGATGGTTAGTATAGTTGCTTCGGTGTTGTTTGGTTCTATTGTTTTCTTAAAGGGGAATTAGTATGATTTCTTCCACTTGTTAATGAGAGACCTAGATTTTTCCTAATAAGTATACTTGTATGCTCACCCTACATATATAAAATTGATTTCAAGTTTCCATTAGGACTATAAGGACCGGGCTAGGCATTATTAGCTCGGACATTGGGACAGTAGTTTTGTTACTTCTTAGCATTACTTTTAGTCCTTATTTTTGAGTTTTATTGCACAATAATAGTTTTATTTTAAACATTCATGTGGGACTATTTTTTTTATTTCTTTTATATATGTATATCGTGGAGTTGTTTTGGGGTGGAACATATTATCTCTCATTCTTATTTCTTTAAAAAGTGAAATCCCTCCCATTTTTGTGAGATTGTATACCCTGGGTGTTGGTCATCACCCTAGGGCCTATTGGAGGTGGGACTCAGGGTTCATTATCTCTATTTCTCCATTTCTAACTCAAGAGGGGAATCTTCGAAGGGAGGGGTTTTGAAATTACATATTGAGAAATGGAACATGTAAATTTTATCATTGTAATAAAACCATTTTATAATATTTTATCCATATAAATACTCAATTCATGGAGATATTTTTTTCATACTGCGTAAAGAGAAATATAAATTTATGTAATCCAAAAATAAGGAATTATTATTAATTAAACATATCAACGTAGTTATATTATGAAAACCTCATTTAGAAAAATAATTATTACCTCTATGACTACACAGTAAATATAATATAACTTTTCTTTTTCTATAAAAAGTGAAATAATAAAAAATTTGTAAGATATAATATAGTTATTGTGATAATGGTAGCCATACTAATGATAACACTAACCTATGAACACTAACTAATTATGATTAGTAATCATGTAGATAAACATACACTTATATTAGCATACCCAAAAACAAATTGTGGATATCTAATCCATGTTAGTAATGAAATACTATGGTGGAATCTAACGAAATATCATGTACCACGATGAAAAATAATATCCTAATTCCATCATAAAACTTCAACATACTTGTAGTGTGTTCATCATCTAATAAACTATTATTTCCAAATCTATTGGTTCATTAGTTCACTCAAAAGAAATAACTGATCCATGATATACGGTATGTGGTATAAATAAATTTTGATATTTTAATTTTGATATGCAATTTATTTCTATGTTTTAATCATTTTATTTTTTTATTTCTATATAAATTTGGTATTGTATATTTTAAATAGGATTAAAAGGTGTTTTTAAGGACTTTAATGACTATTTATGTGAGAATAAGTGCACTATTTCTAAGAAAATTGGTTATGGTTCACATGTGAGAGTTTTATATAGAGATTAAATTTAAGAAAAGGTGAATAAAGAGTCAAAATCAGAGTGTTAAATGAAATGGTTGTGGTTTCATAATGAAAATGAAAAAAAATTTAAGATAATTAGATTATTATTTTTAAATTTTATTATATGGTATTGGTTTAACGTATGTATTTTAACAGAGATAATTCTAATGTTGTGGGGAACATCACCACTTTATATTTTTCAAATATTAGAGTTTTTTCAAATGTATGAACAAATAAAAAGACCATTTTAATTAGAATATTAATTTTATAAGTTCATAGATATTTTATACTAAAAAAAGAGTGGAATGAAATGTCATGAAAATTTTATTAAGGATATGTAAAATTGAATAAATTTGAGAGACAATTTGGTGATTATGTAATGGTTCTCAGAGTTATCTAATGATGAAATGAAATACCTTGTTGTGATGGGTTCCTTTTAATAGTGATGTTTGAATAAAAAATATTTATATATAAGAGAACATGTTGTAGTTTTAGGAGGTGATACATAGTCACTAGAGATTAGATCATAATTTTAGTTACACAATAAGTTTATTTTGATACCCTTATAAAGAGATTATAAATTGAAAATATTGAAAACTTTTCATATTATTTGGTGAAATAATTTCTTTTAATATGTGTATTCACTATAATGAAATGGGTACCTATATTATATGTGTTAAATATGTAATTAAAGTATGGATTTTTTTATTCTATTTTTTTTATTGATATTTTCTATTTGGGTGTTAATTCTTAATTTAAAAAATTATTATTTTAAATTTCATGGAAATTTCTAATTAAAATAAAAATTAAAAATTGACATGAAAACTATAATATTTTAATTTTTAATATCCATGGAATGAATTGATATTATCTAAACTTAGTTTTAATTTAAACCATACGGTGAGTGAATTTATTTTTCATATAGATAAATTAATGAATCAATACAATTATCTGATAATAAGTATTAGAACAAGAGATAACTTATATGTATTTCATATATTAAAAAATATTATTGATATATATTCTAATTTATTCATTCATGATCATAGAACTCATATCCACTACACTCTCATGTATTCAATAGACCTAGAATACCAAGTCCCTTATTTGATTCACCATAGACCTTCAACACCTTCCTCTGAATCGATGGAGGTCAATAAATAATGAAAATTGAGGAATACATGCTGTTGAGAAATAGTTTCCCTTAAACGGCCTATAAAATAAACATACAAAAATTAATAAAAAATAATCAAATTAGACTAATTTAAGTCCATTCATGACTTCATATATCTCTTTCCAAAATTGTATAAATAATAACCATTTTTTAAATTAATAACTAATAAATAAAAGTATTTTATGAAACAACCATATGATTGAATGAGAAATAAAACACATGGGGAGATCCCTATAAGGCTAATAATATTCTAAAAACTTTTAGAATAACCATCACTAGTTAATACCAAAAAACTCTAATTATATGATAAATCAAAGCCATTTACCAACCCAAATGTCACAGCCTTTATTGAACCTATGAATTAAAAATAAAGGATGTGTGAGAAAAAAAAAGTGAACATGTAATTATTGAGCATAAAACTCTATAGGATATCTTTATATGGAATAAATAATATTTAATGAATGGGAAATGAGTGTATATGCGGTATTTTTTCTATAAATAAAAGTTGTATATAAATTTTAAATATAAATGTAAGGGATAAAACAAATGATTGAATTTAAAGAACTAAAATCAAAATATTACAAATTACTTAATTTATAATATAGTAATAAAAGAGGTTTTTTCAGCCTTTCATTAATAATTATCTCCTTGAGTATCCCAAATCCAAATTAACCAAGGTATAATATCCCTAAATATAATAAATTAAAAAAATTAAATGATATTTCAAGATCAGAATATAATACATGGGGTTTTATGAGAATCCTTTATAACAATCTTCCAAGAGGAAGTTACTGTGTGTAAATCTCCTCTATGAGTGACCCACCGATAAGAGATAAAAAATAGGCCAACCATGAAGGTCATGATCTCCAAATGAAAATCAAAGCATCATGAACCAAACCAAAGTTTTCACATATTGGGACAAATAATCAGTTTATCATATAAAATAAAGTGGTAATGATTGAAATAAATGTTGTATATAATGAAACCCAACTCTTACCCCATTATATCCCATCAAATGATAATATAAATAATTTAATAAATAACATGAGGAATCATGAATCTATATGATCCTCCAAAAATAATGTAATTACAAAAATAAAAATTATTTTTATATTGTAAAATAAAAAAGATGAATACAACTTATATTAGCAAGTCTAATTTCCCTCTGATGTTTTATTTCTTCACTTATTATAAAATTCTAATAAAAGATAAAACATTAAACAAAAAAAATAATTAAAATCAATAACAAATAATTACATAAATTTCATTGTAGAAGATAATTTATAGGTGCCATGGTTTCTTCTAGTCCTCTAGTTTGTGTTATTAGGCTGTAAGAGAAGTTGTGAAGAAGTTTATAGGAATTTAGTGGAAGAGGTGTAGTTTTAGTTTAAATTTTTACTCGAAGGTATAATCATGTCGGGAACATGTGTGTTAAACCACAATATTTAGGTTAGAGTAGATGTGACATTATGTTCAGGTTGGTTTCATCATGGTATCTAAAGTTTCTTCATGAAGGGTTTGATTACATCGTTATGGTTGATCTATGAGGTTTATTTATTTATCAAGATTAATAGTTTTATCTCATTATTTTTTAGTGTTAAGACTTCATTTTTTGATATTTATATTATTCTAGGGTAAATTTGTCTATTAAACTTCATAGTTTCACTATTTTGAGCATTGTGCAGTAATGGTTCTTATTACAGTATAGTCTTATTTCAAAGTTATTGGGTTGGGGTGGAGAAGGTTGTGATATAATCTATAATTTTTTTTAATTGGGTGTTATGGCATGGAGGTTCTCATTTCACCAAAACCATATTTATAGTGAATTTAAATTTTTTTAACCGAAAAAACCATGAAGATTATTCTATGATTCATAATGAATATATACATTACACTATGATGTTACGTATCATACATTTCCTTGTGTTTTGTTGATATTTTAATTTAAATTTGGGTGTATTGTAATTATATTCATTCCTTTAATCTTATACTAGACCCAATGAAACATTGGTTTAATTTTTCTACTCTCTCATCATCTCTTATAGGGGTTAGATTCTACTATTTTTTATATCAGTTTCTTCTTGATCTAAGGTACTCTCTATTTATCCTCTCTTATATTCTTTTTTTTTCATTTATTTCATACCTCTTTTTTTCCTTATCATAATGTCATGTTCTGGGTTTTGGATTCTATGTTGTTGATTTTTTGTCATGTTTTTTTTGGGTTTATGAATCAAAGGTTTTTTATGGTTTCTCTTTCGATTTTGGTTGTGTTTGGTAAAAGTTCTTCTCACATCCTTATGTAGTGATCATTAAAGCTTCGTTTGTGGTAAGGGATTAAAAATTTTCCACTTTCATTTTGTATAGAATGTGTTTTTATCTTGTTTCTTTATTTGGATAAATATCTGGAATTTACCATATAATTATAATAAATCATACGTGAATAAATTAAAATAAATTGTGCACTTAAGAAAGATTTTATTTTTTCCATTTTTATTTTCATATTGATGTTCTTTATATAGTTTTTTTATGAATTATGATTTATTTTTATTTTTCTTACAGATATATTAAAACAAGTTGAACAACTCAAATATGTTAATATAGTAATGGAAATAATTATAGAATATATATTTTTTATTGTTTATATAAATTGTTAAATGAATGATAAAGTAAGTGAATATAGAGTTATTTTTAAAATAACGATTATATTACTTTTATGTTATTTCTATAGTTGTTTATTTTTTGGTTTCCAGAATAGATTTTTTATTTTTATTAGAAATAAATGGATATAGATATAGATATGTGGTTTTTTATGTTAGTTTTTTTATTTTGTGTTATATTTTTTGTTATATTCTAAGTATATGGATGATAAATAAATAAACAGAATAAAATATAATAATGGTTTGTGATTATGAAAATTAATATGGTGGAATTAATAAATGAAGTGGGTAGGATAAATATTATTTGGTAAATAAAATGTTAAATATTAAAGTGTGACTGGTTCAATAAAATTATAATATTTTAAAATAAATGTGGCATAATGAATGTATTGTGGCAACTAAATTGAAATAATATAATTGTTAATCAAGAATATGGAATTTATTTAATCAATGAGGTTATTTCATGTTTGTGAGTTGTTATTTATTTTTTATGGAGGCCAAAATATATGTTGATGTTAGGTAGTGGTGTTGTTGTAATGGCTATGATTGTTAAGGTTTTGTATTAAAGAATTGAATATTAGGTAGGTCATGGGTTATATTATGTAACCATTATGTTTTATGTTTTTTCTTATTTACCTCTACCTAAGTCTGATAAACTCAGTGATACCTATCTGAGATTCTATATTATGGATATACACCAAACTTCCATGATGTAGGTGACTTGGATGGCTATATATCCCCCTCTTCCCAACACTATCTTATGGATATAGTTTGGGTTGTAATGGCTCTATTTTATAGTATATCATGATATGGGATCACGGTAGAGACACACATGGGATTATGTGGTAATTAGGTCTTGATTTTTCTCTCCTTCATATATACATTCTCTATAGTGGTGCAGTATGTTGATGTGGTAGTGATGTGGACATGAATTTTTATATGTGGTCGTTATATAGAAATGGTTATGTGATATATTTATGTTTCATTTGGATATGGGTACATATAGGGGATGGGATCCCCAAGACATATGCCATTTAGGGTGTGATGGAAACTAGTAAAGTGGGAAAGTGTATGTTAGTTACCTTCCCATATATTTTACTATTATTATAATATTACAATACATGTGAAAAATTTTAGATGAGTGATCCTTAGTGAGTATTGATATGAACTAGAATTTTCTTTATAAAATTTCCTTCCCAATACATATATACATATATATATCTGTGTGTGTGTAAATGAAACACATGCACAACATAAAAAATATACAATATTTTATTTCATCAATATATATCATTACATATAAAGTGTAAATATAATACATAAAATTAAAAATAGTATAGTGGATAAAAAAACATAAGTAAATAATAAAAAAGAATTTTATATTCAAGTACAGTATGATTCCTTAGAATTATCACACTCGTAAAGAGCAAAAAAAGCAAAGAAATACTATTAGAAACAAGTTAAGATTTTTATACAAGAAATGTAAATAGAGTGAATGAATAATTTTGGAAATACAATGTATTTATAGGAAGTGTAAATATTATATAACATTTATGAAATTTGACTATTGGAATAGAAACTTGGTAATTAGAATAATAATATAATTTTTATAATAGTAACATGATCATTAGAATATTGAAATAATAATTTGTTATTTTATGAAATAATAATATTAGAAATTTATATCATAAAACTACTAAATAAAATATTTAAACAAAATAAAATAAATATTTTACACAAAAAAAAGAATAATTTAATTTTTAGAAAAACCTATATGTATTATTTTATGTAAAAAAAATTAATAAAAAAATAAAAATTAAAAAATCATTTTTATAAAATGGATTTAAAAAACACTAACTATTTATATATAAATAATAATACAATTTTTTGAAATCATAATTACATTTTCTAAGAGTCGGAAAATAAATCATGTCATAAAAATTATTATTTTTAAATAAATTAGTATTATATTTAAAAATAATATTTCACATATATATAAAGTTATTTTCATAAAATACTCTTTTTTTTGTTGAATGATGTTTTCAAATTTTCATATAATTGATACTTTGGTAATTTTCATAAATAGTAAAATACAAATGTGTGTAGTAAAATATATTATAATTATTGTATAAGTATTTCATTTTGTAATAGTGTATATAAATGAATTGTTTAGGTTTATACAAGTTATATAAATATTTTGATGTCACATTTACTATTAAATAACAAGAACCTTACTATTTAATTAAAAAACTATTTGTAGAAATAATATTTTATTCTAATAATTTATTCTAAACACACATATCCTGTACTTTTAAATACCATCCTTGACCACCCCATTTTTCCTCACTTATATCTTCTCTTTCGAAATATCTACTAAAATACCTCTCTTAAGTCTCTTATTTAATTTTTGGATGGAATAGTCTTATAAAAACACCCTTCCTCGAATCATAGAGTGTAATCCTAATGACTTATCTCAAGGAGGAAAGTAAGTTAGCTATTTTGAGCTATTTAAAATTCATCATTCATTATTTTATTCCTCCCCTTGCTAAATTTAATAAACTAATGTTCCATAAATAATTCATGAATATAATTCTATAATAATCTGAATTATATTATCCTATAATTCATAAAAATTCAATGTATAGTTTATAACATTCATTCCATCATGGATGATTTTAAAATTCTATATGTATAATGTTATAATTTATCTATTACCACCATACACGGATGGTTTTAAAAATTTATTTAATGAATAAATAAAATATTTATGAAATTTTTAGGATTCTAAAAAAAAATTGTAATTATATCAATGAAATTAATAATAAGTGTTTGTGGTCATTTTAACTACTCATAACTAGTGTATCAAGACACTTTTTATAATATGAAACTATTTAGAACCATCCACCAAATTATAAATTTTTTGTTCAAAATTAATGATAGAGACCCTATAAAACTACATTTATAAAGATTAACGAACAATTTCATAACACCTTTGATTATTATCAATATAAAAAATTAGTTTTAGAGAAGTTGACCAAACAACAATAAGTTATTGACATGAGAAACATCAATATAAAAAATAAATGAAATATAAAAATAAATGGAAATAAATATATGGTATAAAACTTTATATGGATATTTATTATTCTATTTAATTATGCAATTCAATTATTCAATAATTTATAGGTGTGTTGAAGAAATTTGATCTTCATGGTAATAAAAAGATGTAATTTTTTTAATATAATACATATTATATCTCTCTCTCTTTATCTTCCCCTTTCTTCTTTACACTTAAGTTTTTTTAGTTCTTTAATAAATACTCCATTAATGTATACTATTTAATTTAACCTTTCTTTTATTGATATTTTTATGTTTTACAGGTTTCTATTCAGGTCTCCTTTTTCAAATCAATCCTAATACAAGGGAACTTCTCTACTTACTTCTTACTTTTCATTTACATCACTTATGAAGGAAATCATTTTTACAAATCACTTTATTTAAATAAAATTATAATTATTCATCTATGGTTTTGAGTAAATGTCTATTCTCCTATATATTTTGAATGTTTTTTTATCCATGTTGACCATACACTCTAATCACCACCTTGAATTATTGGTAACTAGAAATATAAATTGTGGTTCACCAATACGCAAGGAAGAAATGAGATGGGTAGGGAATAGATAGTGGCTAGGAGTTATTAAACACTCACATAAAACTATCAACCATGTATGGTGGAATCATTTTTTTTCTTGAGTCATGTGGAATAAGGTAGAAGGGAAGAAAATGGTGGTCGGGTTGAACAACCACTTAATCCTTGTTCAAGAATCAATGGCTTCCAATAACATTTATTAAATGTAATGCCTAAGATATTATATTTATATATATATATCTTAATATTATATGGATTAAATTTTAGACCAGACACTGAGACTACGTGTGATTATGAGGCCCGGTGTTCCCAAAACAATTCTTTGAAAAATATTAAAATATTGTACATTATGCACGCATATATTTCCAGAAAAAGTAGAATAACATCTAAAAAGGTTCTTGAATTTGAAATATGATGAAATTTTTGTATTCATAATAGTGGTTTTACCCAAGGTTTTACGTAACATTATTTGATGCGGGCCGATTATAGAAATTCATCTAGGAAGTTTTAAATGAAAAAAATAAATTGATAAAAAATTATTTTATTTTTATTTCATCGACATAGAGATACAGTGATGGATATATTTTAAATAAACCCTTTGGAAGATATCAATTTTTAGGAACATAACCCTATAATCCTTAAGTGTACTTGGAGAGAGAAATATGGATAATCCTCTTGGTATCCAATGACTGAACATCAGATCATATATCAATGAACGCAGTTCTTGGGAGATATCACCAACGACAATGACGCAGTGACATATCTTCCTCAACGAGTGGTCCAAAATATTGGTATTATGTGTTATTTTGATCCTTATTTTATATCCTTTATTCCTCTAATGAATTTAGACTAATCCATGAAAAAATTATCCCACAGATCGATTGTACTTGCAGGATACGATGATATTTGTGGGGTTTATCGAGTTTTGGTTCTAGAGATTTGTTTTTGATTCATTCATCATTCTTAGGGGAACAAATCAAGGCCAACATGAACAACAAACAAGGCTCATTCCTTGGGATTTTTTATTGTTCTTTTTATCCCCCGATTTCTTGTGTTCTTGATGTGCGTTCTTGGTTCCCCCCCCCAACTTTGAACAATCAATCATTGAACCTTATATTCATAGTGAAACGATCCGAAACTAGAGATCCCAAATTGGGGAGACTCAACGGATTTGTGATGATGGCCGTATAAAATGGATAGAATCATTTTATAAGAACCCATTATTTGGTTGAGTTGCGTTGGGATGGATTTAATTATATTTTTGAGCCAATTGAAGGTGAAAGCCCCATTGATTTGGTGTTAGGGTGGAGAAATGACCTATATCAGTATTTTTGAGGTGAACAAACCCCCAGAACTAGATCAAGAAGATTGGTTAAGGCATGTGGAGGAATAATAATAGTTTCTATAAGACCTGATACACACGATGTATAGTCCCTAATACATTGTCTTTGTTCATCGTTGGATGACTCTTCATGTACATGGGAAGTACACAGACATGGGATAGAGTAAACAGGTTTCCTACATGATGTGTACTCCCCCACATGGCATGGCCTAGACTGAGTACATGGGATACCCCATGTACTAGTACACGTACGTGCATACATTGGAAGGCTCTGTGTACTAGAACATGTCCAGAGTACACAGGCGGGCCTTATATGGAAGGGCATGGTGTACGAATCCCTCGGCACGTCGTGTACCCCATATTCTAAATGACATGTTCTAAAGACACGGTTCGTTGTACATGGGCAGTACCTGGGGTCAAGTCACATAGTGTGTGACCCAACTGTACATCGTGTACCCCTCCTTACATGTATTAATTCTATTTTCCATTGTATCTTGAAAAAGTTTTGTTATGGTTTGTTCCATTTAAAATTTTAATTAAGGTAGATACAAATCATTTCTCAGTCAAAGAACTATGATCCCTTCTGTAGTACTTCCTAGATAGAGTTATTGGAATCCCCTAAGAGGTCCAGAGTAGGATCCTCTATTCATTATTTATGCCCGTAGTCGAGTTCTCGGTATCAATGTGACCAACACTGCATGGGAATAGATATTATACTTAGCAGGTTAATCTAGAACGAGCTTTTAGTATAACCCCATGGCCCTAAATGTGATCTTTGTATTTTTTGTCTTATCTCTCTTCAGATCTATCAATGTATATGTCCCATGGTGGATCCCGTTGAGTAGTACCTCTTAGGTGGAAATCATCAGTGCTATTGAACTCAAGAGTGTCTTCTCCCAAATGAGTGCTTCGTGGAATATTTGAGCTGAATTCCTATGGTTTGTGTATGCAGTCATTGTGAATTACCTATAGATTATGTGTCTTGGTTGAGTATATCTGGATATTCTTGTTATATGTTTTTTAGACATATACCTACGTATATATGACTGTATCTTTCATATTTTTGTATTTATTTTTGGTTTATGGGTGTCCAACTGTGTATTTCTATACTAACCCCTACATGGGCTTTTCCAAACGGGTCATTCACTATCCATATGATCAACGCATTGATGGATTCCTAGGTTGAAAAGGACTAGATGGTGCTTTGTGAGACTAGAGAGACCAAGGTGTGTTCCTGTAGCTTTTAAAAAGCAGTCCCAACACCTTTTTCTTATAGGTTATACTTTTGGTCATATACCCTTTTTGTGGGCTTGAATTCTATCCTAGTTTACTTTACTTTACATCCCTTCATACTCTGTTTGTGGGATACAGTGGTATGCATTCATGCATTGTTTACATAGTGGTTTTTATATTTTAATAATTTGTGGGATTGGATATGTGTATGTGCGTACAGGTACATAGTCAATGCCTCCCATGTTAGTGATATTTCTAATTGGTTCTAGTCAGCAGACCTTGTCCTATTATAGGCAGGCTTCGAGAGTTACGACATGGGCCCCACTAGGATGTATTTTAACATAGAGGAATTATAGGTGGTTGGTTCTACGGTAGATCCAAGACTCTATTATAATGGTTTGGGAAATATTTTTATGTGTTTTGAGTTTGGTTTTCAGTCTAGGGACTCCAGTGATAGTATAGTGGCTGACTTATCCATACACTAGGACTCTAATAAACTAATTTTTAACTCGGTACCTAAGACCACTGGTTTTAGGTAAAATAATGGTAAATACATATAATAAGAATGGGTTGTGGTTTCCATGTCCTTATTGAGTCAAATCTCTATATATACTTATTAAATGTGGTACGTCTTGTTTTTTAAAAGATTCCTCTATGATGCATACCAGCAAGGATTCAGCAGCCTGATCATGAGGATGACCCCCTCAGTGAAAAGGCTTCAATATAGGGACATGTTCCCTAGATGTCACCTTTGGGTGGTGCACCATCCATACCACCACCTCTAGGGAAGCACGTGGTACCCTAAGTGCAAACAGATCAGCAGCACCGCCTGAGCGTGCTTCATGAGTTTTAGAAAAAAAGAGACCCATAAGGTTCTGAGGTGAGTCCGACCCTCAACCAATTGAGGACTGGCATGAGGTGGAGACCTGAGTTTTCTATCTAGTTAGGACACCTGCATATTAGATAGTGTTCTTGGCAGTGATCCTTCTGCACAACTCAGTGGGATGATGGTAGAGTTTGGATATCTATACTTACGACGAGGTGACTCTTTTGTGGATTGAGTTTGATCACCTCTTCAGAGATTATTTCTCACTAGTTACGCTAAGATATATGTGTATTCAAGATCTTCTTTAGCTCCAATAGGGCAGAATGAATGTGGTAGATTATTCATCAAGGATCAAAAACCATTCCAGGTACTTGATGGATATTTTTCAAGATCAGTACAATAGGGATAAAACTTTTGAGGAAGGTATGAGTACTGATATTTGAGCTAGTGTTTTCCCTCTATGCATTCTGACATATTTTGGGGTTCTTGAGTGATATTTGTTGGTTTAAATCTTCTTAGATGAGCAGATACAACTGTTTATAGTCAAAACTAGATAAGAAGAAGATACCTCAATATTAGGGAGCCAACCATAGTCTGAGGGATCTAGGCATGGGATATGTTTCAATTGGAGGTCCCAGGATAGAGGATCTACAGTTTAGGGCTCACAGAGTGGGTCTAGTCATCCTAGAGAGAGACAGTTCTATTCATTTGATGGTAGGGATATATTTCTTGAGAATTTCCATCCCATCTTACCGCTAATAGGCATACTATACATGGTCCACTAAGTCAGAGATAATGACATTAGAAGTTAGATACATAGGTAGTGGACATGGGAGAGGAGTTAGGAGAGAAGAAGGAGGTGGTCAATGTTTCGACTTGCTACCACCACCACCCCCAGGTGGTCCACGCCAGGCTCATGGAGCTGGGAAATAGGGGAGTGGACATATTCACATGGTAGAGGAATAAAACCTTGGGGAACCAAGAATGATTCAAGGTATGATCTATGTCTTTTATACTTTAGTTAACATACTAATATATATAGGTTCTATTTATTCCCTTATCTCCACATATCTTGTTCAAGACCTTGAGATTCTGGTTGAACCATTGACATGACCCTTACACTTGGAGACACCTATAGAAGGAGACTTAGTAATCACACACTTGTCCTAGAAGTGTGAAATGACCCTTACAGGATATAGTTTTAGGTGGAACCTCTTTTTGATAGCATTGAGTCCTTATAATGTCGTTATTAGTATGAATTGGTTATCTATATTCCTTGCCTAGATTGACTATTTTAGACAAAGGGTGTTATGTTTCCATAGTGATGGAATGGGGTTTTCCTTTTTCTGTAAAAGGGAAACCCAGAAATCATAGGATGGACTCATTCCAAGGATGGTGAAACCGATTACTAATCATTTGGATATCCTGACCCTCGGTGTAGTAGATGTTATGATATTCTAGTTTCCTGTAGTGGTGGTTGAGTATGAGGATGTCATTCCAAAAGATGTTCCAGGGTTACCTACCTACTGGGAGATAGACTTATGAATTTATTTACACCCTAGAATGGCACCGATATTCATACTATCATATTTTATGGCTCCCATAGATCATCACGAGCTAAGGGTATAGTTATAGGATTTGTAGAGGAAGGGATTCCAAAGACCCAGTGTTTCATCCTGGGAAACCCCAGTTTTGTTTTCAAAAAAGGCAGAGGGGAGCTTGAGGTTTTGAGTGGAATATCTACACTTGAACCAGGTGAACATGAAGAACAAGAATCCACTAACAATAATTGATGACCTCTTTGATCAGTTGAACGGGTAAAAATAGTTATCAAAGGTTGACCTAAAATCTGGTTATCACCAACTGTCAGTACGAGATGAGGATATACTGAAGAGGGACTTTAGATGTTGTTATGGTAACTATGAGTAATTGGTGATACCCTTTGGTTCAATAAATTCCATAGAAGTGTTCATGTGACTCATTAATTGGATCCTTCTGCCATACTTAGATCAATTTTTGGTAGTCTTCATCGATGTTATCCTTGTGTACTCGGGGTCTGAGGAGGTGCATGAGAGACACATAAGAATGGTTCTAGATATACTCTGAGAGCACCAAAATTATGGAAATATTTCAAAGTTCTAGTTCTATATTTAGGTGGTCCAATTTCTAGGATAGGTTATCTCAGCAGATGAAGTGGAAGTGGACCCAGCCAAGGTTAAGGCGGTGTTATCATGGGAGCCACCTAAGAATGTGAAAGATATGGGGAGATTCCTCAGGATAGTTTTATATTATCATATATTAATACCTGATTTCTCCAGGATATCCGAACCTATGACATATTTAAATCTAAAGGAAAATCTTTTCATGTAGATTGAGAAGTTCCATCAGGCCTTTCAGTAGTTGAAGTATAGTTTTATGAGTTCTCTGGTCTTGATATTTCCAGAGAAGGGTGTCAGGTACATAGTGTTCTGCAATGCATCAGGGACTGGTATTGGCTATGTCTTGATGCATATGTAAGTAGTGATTGTTTATGTTTCATTATAGTTGAGACCACATGAGAAGAACTATGCTTCTCATGATCTTGAGTTAGCAGTGGTAGTCTTCATGTTGAAGATGTGGTGACACTACCTGAAGTGAGATCATTTTATTGTCTACTATGATCACAATATTCTCAAGTATATCTTGTATCAGAAGGATATAAACATGGTACTGAGGTGATGTCTAGAGTTACTACAGGACTATGACTTTGAGATTTTATATACTCTTGTGAATGGGAACGTGGTGGCAGATGCTCTCGTCAAGATATATAGTCTGTAGTTGTTGAATGATACATCATAATAGTTGGCCTTATTGTAGTTATCCTTTGTGCATGGTGATGGCACAGTTACCTTCAATCAATAGTTGTTACACCTTCACTCTTATCTATTATTATGGAGGAATGGATTGGTGATACTGACTGTGATACCATACATGCTCATATGTCCATAGGGAATGCTCCTGATATATATTCCAAAAGGTGGGTAGCATGTCATTCTTTTTAGAGGACATATAGTAGATCTAGTGACATTATGGGTGGAGGTTCTAATAGAGTTTCACATGTCCCCTTTGAAGGTACATCCAAGTGTGGATAAGATGTACTAGGACCTCCGATATTAGTTTTGGTGGCCAGGGATGAAGAAACGAGTTGCAGAGTTTGTCTCTCGATGCCTTACTTTTCAGCAACTGAAGGCTAAGCACCAAGTTCTAGCGGGTCTAGATGAACCCCTTAAGGTGATAGAATGAAAGTGGGATGGGATGTTGATAGAATTTGTGATGGTTCTACCACATAAGTCCAGGGGACATAATGCCATCTAGGTGATCATTGACCAAATCACCATGTCATCCAACATCCTATCTATCTGAGAGTAGATTTTAGTAGAGATATGGGGAGGCCTATAAGTGGATGATATATTTTGACTCCATGATGTTCCATAGATGATTATTTTAGATTGTGATGATAGTTTTACAACCCATTTTTGGAAAGGATTACAGGAGGAATTTGGGACCAAGTTAAGATTGAGAACAGTGTTTCACCCACAAAAGGATGGCCAGACAGAGTAGACCATTCAAGATCCAGAGGGAAACTTGTAGTCTTTCACATTAGACTTTGGTCATTATTGGAAGGATCACCTACCATTGGTGGAGTTTTCATAAAATAACACCTACCATTACACCATTGGTATGGTTACATTCAAATATTTGTATAGGAGACCCCATAGGTCACAACTTTGCAGAACTGTCCCAGGAGAGTCAGCACTTGTGGGCCCCGAGTTTGTGTGAGCTATTACAGAAAAGGTGCAGATCATCCAGGAGTGGATAAAGACTACAAAAATCCATTATAAATCTTATGATGATATGTGATAGAGGCCTTTGGGGTTCAAGGAATGAAACCAGTTTCTTCTTGGGGTTCCACCGCGACGCGGATTACAGAAATTTTGATGGGGTGATAAGAAATATCTTAGATTTATCAGCACTTTTCAGATACTACATAGAGTTTATGAGGTGGTGTACCTCTTAGACCTACCCCCATAGTTAGACTATTTACATGACGTTTTCCATGTGTCACAGCTGAGGAGATACATGCATGACCCATCCCACGTCATCGATTGGGGGGAGCTAGATATTGAGGATGAAGAGACATTTTCTGAGTACCAAGTGAAGCCTAAGGATTAGTAGGAGAGGATCCTTAATCAGTTATTTATTCTTTTAGTGTGTATCTGGTGGTAGTATAGGAATCTACAAGAGAGAACATGGGAGCAGGAGGCTCATATTCATTCTTAGTACCCACATATTTTTGAGTAGCATTTGTTTTGGATTTTTAAGAACAAATATCCCTAATGTGGGAAGAATGTAATGTCCCATATTTTCTATTTATTATTTTAAAATTTTATATGGTTTAAATTTGAGACCATACGCTAATATGGAATGTGATTTCAAGGCATGGTGTGCCCAAATCAATTGCTTTAAAATATTAAAATATTAAAATATTAAATAGAACGCATGCACAGATTTTCTTAAAAATTTCAATAACTTTTAAAATGGTTCTAGAATTAGAAATGTGAGGACACCGTTGAGTTTGGAATGAACTCTTTAACCTAGGAATGACCTTACATTTCCTATCACTGGTCAATTATTGAAATTCATCATGGACGTTTTAAATGGATAATATAAATTGATTAAAAAATATTATTTTTATTTCATTGATGGAGCGATAGGATTATTTTTGATAAACCCATTGGGAGGGATCCATGTTTAGGCTCCTAACCTTGGAATCTTCTAGAGGCCCTAGATAGAAAGTGATCAAGAGAATCCTCTTGGTAGGTGATGAAAAAACCTTGGATCAGAGATCAAAGAACATCATTCTTGGTAGATCTTTCCAACAGAGAATACACGATGACCAATATTCATCAGAAAGAAATCAAAAATCTTGGTAGGATGCATTATTTGGATTCTTCTTTCCCATTCATGATTCCTATTATGAGCGAAGAATATTTAACAAACATATTATCCCACAGATGGATTATACTTGCGAGATGGGATGATATTTTTGGGGTTTATTAGGTTTTGGTTCAAGAGATTTGTTTTGTATTCTTTCATAATTCTCACAGTAACAGATTAAGGCTGGAATGAATAGTGGTCAAGGTTTGTTCCTTGGGATTGTTCCTTGTGATTTTTTCTCCCATGATTTCTTGCATTTTTTATATGCATTTTTCATTTTCCCCCATCTTTGAAAACACTTTTGTTCAACCTTCATTCTTAGTGAAATGATCTGAAACTGGAGATTTGGCATCAGGATGACTTTATGGAGGTGCGATGAGGATAGTGGTGGATGAATCAAACTGATTCAGAAGAAACCATTCTTTGGGAGAGTTGCATCGGTATAGATTAAATCATATTTATGGGCCAATTTATTGTCTAATACCCATAGATTTGGTATTAGGGTGGTGAAAAGACCTTAGATATAGTGTTTTGAGGTGAACAAACCACCATAATGAGATCTGGTAGCTTGGTTGAGGTGTGTTGAGGAAAAAGAAGGGTTTATAGAAACCCTGATACATAAAGCGTGTAGTCTTGACTACATGAAATGTGTTCGTTGATGGAAAACTTGACGTATACATGGTATGTACATGTACAATGGGTAGAGTACACAAGTTCCCTACACGGCATATACTCCCACACACGGCGTGGCCAAGACTGATTACATGGTCTACCTCATGTATTGGTACATGAATAGGAATACAAGGGATGGTTCCATGTACTGGCTCATGACCCGAGTGCATGGGCGGACCTCAGATGGAAGTGAACAGTGTGTGACTCCATCTACATGACATGTACCCCCTATTATACATGAAAAGTTCTAAAGACATGGTCCATTCTACATAGCCAATCCCCCAAGTCAAGGGACACGACATGTCACCCTCTTATACGATGTGTACCCATCCTTACATGGCTTGATTCTCTTTTCCACCATATCATGGATAAGTTTTTTTAGGGTTTGTTCCCTTTATCATTTCCCTAAAAATATGTACGAATCATTTCCTACTCACAAAATGATGATACCTTTAGCAATAATTTCTGGATAGAGTTGTTGGAGTCCCCAAATAGGCCTGAAGTAGGATCCCCTATTCCTTCTTCATGCCCTAGGAGGATTTATATATATAGACATGACCAACACTATGCCAGTGTCGATCCTATACTTGGAAGGTTAATCCAGATTGAGTTTTTGGTATCACCACATGTCCCTAGTTATAATCCTCGTTTTTTGTGTCTTATCTCTCTTCAAATCTATCAGTGCATCCATCTCTTGGCTGTTCCCATTGAGTAGTACCTCTCAACAGATGTCATCAGTGCTATCATATGTAGGAGTGCGTTCTCCTAAATGAGTGATTTATGGAATCTTTCATCTAAATTCCTAGGGTTGGTATTTAGTGGTTGTGACTTACCTGTAGATTGTGTGTATTAGTTTATTATATCTAGATATTCATGAAATATTTGTTGTAGACATATACATATGTAGATCTAACGTTATCTTCCCTTTTTTGTATTGCTTTGTGTTTTCATGGTTTCCTACTGAGTATTATTATAATCATCCCTACATGATATTTTCCCACAAATTTCATGTCTTGTGCATAAGATTGACCCTTAGATGTAGTCACAGTCAGACTATGACTAGATGATGCTTTGTGAGACCAGAAAGACTATGTTGTGTTCCTTCAGTTTTCAGACAATTGTCCCAGTACCTTTTTGTTATAGGTTTTACTTGTTTTTATATACTATTTTTGTGGGATTGTATTCTAGTCATGTTTACTTTACTTTCCATCATACTATGGTTGTGGGATACAGTGGTATTATTTCATTTTTACTTAGTGGTCTTTATATTCCATCATTTCTGTGTGATTTTAAATGTGTGTGTGCATGCAAGTATATAGGAAATTCCTCCGATGTTTTTTATATACCTACTGACTGCTAGTCACTAGCCCCATCCTTATTGAAGGTGGGATTGGGGTGTGTCAGCGTTGTCCACACTATGATGGGTCAATATAATAAAAATTGAAAATAAAATAATAATGATAAAAATATATGTTAATAGGTATTGATTCCATGAATAAATATATTAAATCATGAGTCAAACAAATCATATTTATACAGTGTGTGGAGTAGTTAAAAATAAAAAAATCATGACTCAATCGTAAATCATTGACCCTTCAAGATTTGGGTTTTCACTATAAATTATTTATCTTCTCTTCAAAAAAAAATACCTCCAATTATCTTTAGGTATTCATCATTATTGGCGGTTAACACTGATTGAGGAGATTAAATATGAATTTCTTGGTAAAATATTAGGTCAACTAGAATTTAAATTTTTGAAATGAAATGAATCTACTCTGGGTTTTGAAACCTAAATGATAAATTTTACCACATTTAGGTAAAACCTTCCATTCTAAGTAAAAGTTAAATGATAGATTTTGAATTAAGGGGTCTATTTAAGAGGTATTAATTATTCAACTCATTCACATGCATGAATAGAATAAAATATTTTATTTTTAGATACAAATATTTGATGATATATTTCAACACTACAAAAATTAATTTAAATATAAAATTAATAATTAAATGTTAATAAAAATATTTAAAAGATTAAATTAAAAATATGGGTCTCTACATCCTCACTACAATTAAAACTTTCATCCCAAAAAACAAAACTACTAGGTACATTAAAAAAATTTCATATATCATCCCCATATAAAATTATTTAACTCCTTTATACACACTTATTAGTTGTCTTGATTCCTAATGATCTCTACTTTTTTATATAAGAAAAAAATTCATTTTTATCACTTTCATTTGGACTTCAATTTCCATATCCCACATTACTACAAAACATCAATAAGTTCCAACTCACTTCAATATAGTTCCTAAGTACCCATATAAATACTCATCCAATGAACATTTTCTAGTCCATTTACCCAAAACCTTATAAATACACATGTCTCCATTCACTTAAGTATGAAGACAATATTTTGGCCATCAATAATAAAAATTGAAATAATTCATATAACGAAGGTATCTTTTAGTGAATGCATTTTTTCACCAAAATTTTCATGTGAAACCTAAGTAACTATCATAAGAAGAAACTATTATCAATTTGAACCCATCGATTAGAGTCATCAATGATAACATGAAATCATCCTCACTGAAGCTTCAAGGAAATATACATTCCTTAATATTTCATATTCCTTCATGTGACCCATATAATCTTCTCTTTCATTATCAATGATGGTCAGGTTAGGTCGATATTGATCCCTCACAAAACTTATCTATGAGAACTTTAGGTTATTAATCGGCCAATTTGAACCACCATATATATAGATCATAGCTCGCTGGTTACCCATTGAACCATAATCATAAGTGGTCAATCCTTACCAATTCACATGGCATCAATCTGCTTGTTCCAACCCCTTGGATAAAACCCAACACAACTCAAGTAACTATATAATATAACCAACAGAAACAGAGGCTTAATTATCATCCCATGTTTTATAGATATACTTCATGGTTTCATAATTTAGTAACATATTTAACAAGAAAATTATTTCCCCCTCCATTCATGAGTCATGTTTCAACATACTTCTCAAGATATTATAGAAGAATTTCCAAATAGAATTCTCTCAATGCATTGCTAGAGTTATATAATGGTGATGGTTGAATATTATATACTTTAATATATCTATACTCAATTAATATTACCTTATATTAAATCTTATTCTATGATACCCTGCAATAGATCGTAATGAAATATGACTATCAGTCAAACTCATACTGATTTGTCCATGAAAAATGACACTCTACTAATCATGGGAATTAAATAATCCCATCATAATATAGGATATTCCACATTAAGAATCAAGTAAAAAAATAAATGGTATAAATTGAAAAGAATAAAAGTGGTATAAAAGAGAATATATAAATCCTTGATACCTTTTCTTATCCTTCATGGAATCGAACAAAATTCACGAAATATCTAGCCATTGTAACCTCATCCTAACACAACTCATAGGACTAATATCATGCCAATAATATCAAGATAATAGAATAAATAAACATAAAATTAAAATAGATAGTTAGTAAAAAATCAGATTCTTAAATTTCAATTATGGAATAATCTTGTTGAGATAAGATTTTTCATGGATAATTGGAGGAAAACAATAAATCATCCCTAATCATCTAAGGATCCCAAACCTAGCTTCCAAATTACAATAAAAACTACTTGTAAAATGATCAATCCTAATTGGATATGTAAATTAGAATATTGAAACTCTTAGATACATAACCCTATACATGAAATAAAAATTATTTCATACCAGATTATCTTTCATTAATAACTAAGTTATGTTGAAGGACCCATACTTCAATGAGGGGAATATACATCAGTCAAGGGAGTACCTGAAC
Organism: Viscum album; assembly: GCA_963277665.1. Classification (NCBI taxonomy): domain Eukaryota; kingdom Viridiplantae; phylum Streptophyta; class Magnoliopsida; order Santalales; family Viscaceae; genus Viscum; species Viscum album. The sequence continues at coordinate 288,032,184 of OY728137.1, read as the reverse complement.
CCACTAAAATAGGATGCACATACCTATCATTAGGTAAATATATAATCCTATAATAGAGGACTTGTATCTCGATCATCGTGGGAGTAAATACATCACTAATAGAGGAACCACTCCCCATACATTAGGGGAGTAACCACTCCTACTAACATTGGAACTACATCCAGGTCATTGGGAGAGTATTTACTCTACTGAAGGGGGAACCAATCCCTAGTAATTGAGGGAGTTCTTACTCCACTGATGGAATAACTATTCTTTAGTTATTGGGGGAATACCTACTCCACTGATTGAGGAACCACTCTTAAGGCATTGGGGGTGTGTCTGTAACTATTTATCATATAGATGACTCAATCCGTATTGATGACTTGTGAAATAAGGAATTAGATAACCTTGTTAGGTATATTGGATACTTATACATCATCAAGGATATATCAATAAGAGAATTCCAAACTATATGATTATACCACGCACTCATTGTCACCAAAATCCTTATCCCAATGTTATAGTCATACAAAGAAAATTATACACATTTTGGTTTACTATAATATTGAGTAAACCACAATAGTAAAACACAAACCATCTATTATTTCCCAAAAAAATTTGTTATTCATAGAGGGGTCTAACTATTATTTTGATTAATTTTGTTCAAAACAATGTTCTAAATTCTTATCTAAAAGTGAAATCACTTCTTTTTGGTTACCACATTGTTAAAAATTAAAATTACCTAACTGATATATGATACATGAACCAACATAAACATACAATGGGAGCAATGATTTAAATACCCAATTATAAAAAAAATTATTCTATTCCATGTATATAAATGGTATATCCACCATATACCTTAACTAGTATCTCTTTTATAACAACTAAATATAAATACATTGAAATTGTTTGTCCAAAATTTTCTAAATTTTACCTCACATGGGACATATCTCAAAACTTCATCAATATGACATAACCTATCTTTGAAAAAACACTCACATGACCCAACCCATCAGGACCCCACCCGGTGTAGATGACATGATAAGTGCCCCCCCCCCCCCCGATCCTACCTCTAATAGTCCAGGGTTTAGTTTCTGGTGCCATGATAGAATAACATATCATAGGAGGCCTTAACCAGTAAAATTGAAACAAACCCAATCATCTCCATATACTAAGTAATCCTAAAAATAATAATTAAAATATTATAACTATTAAATAAAATTAATCTGATTGAATCCAATCAATAATAATTCAATATGAATAAAATTAGGATGTAAAGGTCATTATAAAATAAAAACATCATAAAATTCAAAAATGAACAAATCAAAAAAATGACTCATCCTCAAATAGAAACTCATAGCATGAGCATCAACCAAAACAATATTTACTAAGAACTACTATTAACTAGTTCAACCAACATCACATATCCTATGATCATCTCTAAACTTCACATCATCTATATAGAAAAAAAACATATGTGGGAATAATTCCCATCCAAGGATGAGTATAAATATACATTATAGGATGCCACAAAAACAAATAAATGAAATAAAATAAAGTTTAATATGAAACTAGAGAAAAGGGTTAAATGATAGATAAAGATATGATTTAATGAAAGATGCAATCAAATATAAATAAAGTCATTATATCTTAACCCAACTCAACAAAGATCATAAAAAAACTATAGTACTCACTGAAACATAAGATCAATAATATCAAAACTACCCAGTTTCCTAGAAACCATGAAATATTTATGAAAGGATAGAAAAGTTGAAACCAAATAAACTAATTTCCTCATAATATAATGGACACCCAAAATGAATTCCTAGACTTGAAGGGGAAAACTATACCTTTATTCTCACTCTTGAAAAGGGAAAGGGTACAAAGCATCACTTATGAATTATAAAAAAACAACCGAAAACATATGAATCAATCCTAGGGGTGATCAAAAAAGTAGAACCTATACTCAACAACTCTCCAAATATATGAACTCTAATAATATCATGGGAACCACTACTTTCCTAAAAAATGGGTAATTAATTTAGAAGTTTCAATAAATAACTACATCTAAAACAAATTCATATCTCATGAGAATAAATAATAAAACTTTAATCAAGGAACCTTCATTTAATGAGTGACTGTGGTTGATTACCTCCACCTAACTAGATATATGTATATCAGTCAAGGGATTGTTGACTCCGTTGATGGGAGACCTATACCACACCCCATGAGGGAGTTCCCTATATCATTACATGAAAATAAAAACCATTCCCTATCAATAAAGTAATAAAAATGGATTATATAAACACTATACCAAAATTAGTGAACCCATACATTGGCCCTTATAAGAGTTCCAACACCATTAATACATAAGTAACCTATACCTCATCAATGATGGAACGGATAAGGGAGTTCCTATCCCTAAATTTACACTACTTCTTACCTTACAATCCTTGAAACCGAGGAATGATTGGATGGGTATCACGAAGAATTCTCTTAAGTATAGTCTTTCTCTCTCACAAACTCTCTCTTACTTCCATAGTATACCTGTAAGTAAGGTAGGTGAAGGAAAAAAGTTGACTTTTATATCTTGGTTTGACAACTAAGATCAAATTACATCAGGACCCAATGAATATAATATTACCTATCTCATATATTCACTCAAATACCACTAAAATAAAAAATAATGGGTGAAAAGAAATTATATAACCTCTTTAATGGTCTATGATTCATTTCAAAATCTACATATCCCTATAGGGACACCATAAATAAGCTTAATTGATTCCATGATTGAAATTAGGGACTTGAACCCCACAATTATTAGAGAGAGTGAAAAATAATAATATATCTAAGACACCAAATATATACCATTAGTATGTTTACTAGGGAGTATTGAACCCTATTTTGACTCCAAATATCTTTCTCAAACTCACCCATTAAACCTTTATATCCAATGAAATTGAATTTCTAAAAATAAATAATAAATAGTATTTTATAAAAATAATATTTGTACTATCATATTCTATCTTTAAAAATTATCATAATTGAATACTCACAAGTAAATCTTCAAAACCTGGTAAAAAATGAAATGGCCAAGAATGGTGAGTATCGAGTCATGTGGAAAATGAATATGGGTGTTATTAAGTGAGGGGAGAAATCTTCATGTCATGTTTCCTATGAATATACGGAATGAAAGGCATGTTCATGTAGATCTATGTGTGAATCAATAGATTTTTTGGTTGGGTTGATGCAGACCAGGCTCGTGGCCCCACTACCCCACCCAGTGGAAAGGTCAGGCCACTTAGAGGGGGTATGGTCCAAGGTGTAAAAGCCTAAAAATCTTTCAGGCTTCTAGGGGTAATTTCACATACAGTGTGTCCATATGTTAAGTTAGTCTATTTTTCATTACTTTATCAGTTTCCCAACCTTGTGACTGGTTTGGGTCACCACATAGGGTTTACCCACACCATATAAAATCATCATGGGTTTGGAAGGAGCACATAACATTATATGTATACTAGCCTTGTGACTATGTAATATTATCATGCAGATCAATCCCTACTAGTTTTATCTTTCCTCTGATCCTTAATGTCATTCAATATTTCCATATAGTGATGGCCTAACTAGACAACATATGTTTCTCATGCTTGCATTAGGGTTAGACAAACAAACCTACTATCTGATTCAACCAACTATCTTTTCTCCCCTTCAATACCATATCATAGTGGATCTTTATAAAATTATATCTAATATAATATCTAAATACCCTCCCAATTTTTTCCATTTTTTATGAAACGACATCCTCCATGGTCACTAGAGTCTTCACCCTCACTATCATTTCATGTTGGTTGTTTTCTCTACCCACCCAATCCTATGTTGCTACTAAATCTACTAAAGATTCCCAATGTTATATTCCCTGGGAACCTCTCATTTTCATTCCTCTATTTGGTCCATTTTTAGGGACCCTTCCACTATACGCAACTATACTAACCCATGAAATTGTTCATCACATTGAACCGCCTTTCACCATAATGGTTAGTGATGGTTCACCTAAACATGAGGGAAAGGAAAAGGGGTAGAAGAGACAACATTTGAGAGTTTTAACAGCCTCTCATACAATTTTAGATTATTGACAACACCCCATTTCACCATTGTGAGGCCTATGTCATGAGGGGGAATAGATGGGGAATGGTCAAGGTTGACCAACCACCTGATATTTATTTACATAATCATTAGTTACATGATAATCACATGAAAATAACATTTCAAACAATGATTAAAATTTATAATCATGTGTATTGAAATAAAAAATAAAAATATTCATGAATGATCAGATAAATTTTGACTCTCATAAAGAACGAAGTAATTTAAAATAATAATGTTTTTATTTGATGGATAATTAATGAGGATTTAAGATTCAGTTTTTCTCTATAAGTTATTTATCTTCTCCACAAATTATAAGATATCTAATTATCCTTATGGTATCATTGTTGTTAAAATATTTCCCTAATTATGTACATAAATATAAATTTATATAGTGAATATTTTGATAATTAGTATGTGATTTAAGACTGTAAATAGGATTGGTCTGAGGCCCAAACCCCAGAATATAACTTAATAATATCCTAGGTAAAACTCCCATGACAAAGGTAAACAAAAATTATGTAATTTTTATTAGGATAACTATTTAGGTGATATTAGTCACTCAATTAATTGATTAACACATGATAGAAAGAAATTTTATATTTTTAAATATCAAATATTTTTTAGGAGTTCATGAAACTATAAAAATTAATTTGAATTTATGATTTATTAATTAAATATTAATTAAAATATTTATAGGATTCAATGAAAAATCGATGACCCTATATTATAATTTATAATTCTATGTTTTATATATTGGCTGGTATTTGGTATTATATGTTTTTTAATTATTTAACTTGTTTATTTTCATATGTAAAAATTGTAGATACATTCACTTGTATACACTTGAATTTTACATGTTGGAGATGATGTTCCATGGTGTTTATTATTAAGTATTTATACTCATTCCTTACATATGCTCCTAAGTGGACATGAAATTCTACTATTATTGGGTGGGAGGTTAGATTTGGTAAATGGATTTATATGGCATGTTTCCTAAAATGATTATTCATTATTGAATCTTTCAATGCGTAGTGGAAGTGGTAAACCCATGGGCAATATTATTTTTTGTCAATATCAATGTATAAATTTGATGCATGATTCAATGAATCCTTGGAATATTAATAGAGAGACTTTTTTCACATTAAATTTATAATTAATTTAATGAAATAATTTCCTAACTTGATAATTATTCTCATTGGTGATAAAAATTATATTATTGTATCAGTGTTGTGGTAGGAGATTCCAAACTATAATCCCCCTAGTTATATCCACACAAGCTTTATTAATCTCAGAACATCATTGTTGGTACTTTGAGTACTAGAACTGAAGAACCAAACACCTTAAACTATTCATTATTGATCACATTAAAATTCTCTTAGGCATGATGGAATTTATATATTACTATATTAGTCTTGAAATTGAGGAGGATGGTTATCTCTATTTTCTGATAGAATTAATGAGAAGTTATCTTTATTTATTTAAGATAATTTTATTGGAATAAATCACTGTTCCCAATATTCACACTCGCCAAATTGATATAAATTGGGCCATATAATTATGCTTGGACAATTAAAAATTGCACTAGTTCCCTTTGTCTAATTCTGTATTCTAAATAAACCCCATGTAAACGATTATTATTATTATTATTATTATTATTATTATTTTCCTTGACATGTCCTAACTAGTAGATGTTAAATATAATCTTACTAAATAAGTTGATCCAAATTTATTTAAATGGGATTATATAAATTATATCTTTTCAATCGGGCCCCTATGTTTTCCTATTAATCCTCATCATCTTTTATTAAACCCCAAATAATAATAAAAATATTTAAATGAATAAATATAATTATTTTATTTTATCAATAAATAAAGAAATATTATATTCACTAAACATGAGAATAAATATTTATGTTAATATTCATGTAAAAAATAAATATTTAAATTTAATATGTTGAATAAGTTTTGAATATATAAGTATTTATTTATTACCATATGAATAAGTAAACAAGTGATAACTAATTATCATATTCACTAACTTATGAATAGTATTTATTTAATATTCAACTCGCACGTATTATAACTCGGATATGTATAGTGATTGAATTTATGTTTTCAACCTAACTTGAATAATTATTAAACCAAAAAGTAGAAATAATATTTATAATATTAAATTAAAATAGGATCCAATTGATATTTTTGAGATTACATAGTGTGTGGCCCTCAAGGCCTATTTTTGAATGGGATTAAGAAAATATACATAAATTCTAATATTTAATCTAACAAAATATAAAGGAACCCAAAATGAAATAATTTAATGTTTCAATTATATCATCCTCATAAAATATCTTATTTTTTAACATAATTTATTTTTCTTGATATCTCATTAACCAAGTTTCATACTTTCTGTCATCAACCGATAATCATGATTTATCTCTCTATAACTCTCTAAAATGAACTTGTTAATTAACTATCATGACCATGGATTTAATTAGACAGTTTAATTTCAATCAAACTGTCATTGATATCAACATCCATTAAGTCATAAGGGAGAAATCATTTCTTATCTTATTATATTATTTTCATGTCACTTATAACACACCAAATGTATCATATCTCTTTATAAGAATCTGTTTTAATATTTTTCATAAATACCAAAATGAACACAATTTATGATATGTATTAATAATAATCTCAAGTCTAAGGACTAATACACACATATGCAGAGAGGAATATCCAAAAACACATAAAACATGTGGAATCACTATTGGTGGGTTTGTACTCATAGTCACTTTTATTATATGTTACAAAGTTTTAAATTCATGAGATAGATCCTCAATAGTTTTTGAGCATCCAAAGCATGACAATCAAATAAAATTTTGTTTCATGTATGATAGTTGTCATATATATCATATGACTATGTTTAAGAATATATTCATATAATTTTAAGGTTCACATTAAAATTGGGAACTACTACCACATTTTTATATGACAGATAATCTAATAACATTATCACATTAATGTTATGTAGGGGAACAATAATCATTTGATAATATATTAATTAATATTATTGTCTTAAAATATTCTATTAATCGATACTAAAATTTTGATAAATTTGAGATAGAAAACTCCAAATTCCACTAGATCCAACTATTAACGATATATTTGATCTCACATGATAACCATGCTTCTTCTAAATATTCAAATAGATATTAGGCATGCCACCTTGTCTTATGGCTATTCTACTTTCTGTAACATCACACCATTTATAATACCCATTATGAAGTGTTTTCATATATAATATACATTTTATAATTTGAAAACATGACATCATGGATAATACCATAGTTTTAGGTATATGAAAATTTATATTAAGATAATAATTTACCCTCTTAGTATAATTAAAAAATTGGAGCAAGTCATTGCTAAACCACTTAATATGCTATATTAGAAAAAACAACATAATCAATCTATGTTGATATAGAAACCATTGGTTGTACTATCTTTTTATTTATTATTACCATTTCCTTTCTATGATACTAAATTAAACTAATAAAAAAGATATCAATTTTGTATCCCTAAGATTACTAATATACCTATATCTCTATTTACTAGGAACTCATCAATTATACTTTCTCAAGTACTACCAGACAGTTTTGTCAACTAGCCTTTGTAGTTCTCTTGGACTTGTTTGATGTTTTACCACTATGATTTATGAACTAATCATATAAAACAATAGAATATATCATGGAATGTGAAAATTATTCTAATAATTTCTATATATGGAACTATATTTATTACAATAATCTCATATTGTTTCTTCACACATCAACATGGAGATATTTTGTAACACACTATGGTTTTAAAATAGGAACATCATATTTTATTACGTATATGAAATGAAACACCAATAATAGAAGATAATGTCACACACTAACACTTTAAGATACATTTCTTTTTAAATAAATTTAGTCTCTTCAATAGTTTGTGACGCATGTAATACCGAGTTTAAATGAAACACAACACTCTATTAAAATATATTTAACTAAAACATGACCATTATAACCGAGCCATTAAGTTTTAGAGAATGAATAAGACTAAATAATATACAAAAATACATGGTTTTAAAATTTTCATTGGTTATCTATAAATTATAAATAAAAATAAGAATCATTTTGAATTAAAAGAAATGCTTTTAGAGAAAAATATATTCTTCAAAGAAAGAGGTTTTCTCGCTTCTTGTGCACTTATGATAAAATTAATTTTTCAAAATTATAAAAAATTTATTTAATAAAATAAAATTATTTTTTAAATCATAATTTTAAAATTATCTTATGGTGAGTTTATGGGATTCTTTTAAATAGTTTGATTTTTTAAAGAATAGTAAAAAATATAGGTTTTAATGAAAATGACTTTTCATTTAAATTATTAAAAAATTAAATTATATATTAAATAGTTTTTTAACTAAAATTAGTTAAATTTCATAAATATTCAATTAAAATAATCCATTTTAATAAATTTCATATTGATTTATGATATAAAAACTTTTTAAACTTTTTCATATTTTTCTTACGAGGAACCATTATTTTGACGCGTCTATAGGTTTAATTTTAAATTGAATTCTATCACTTATATGAATTAAATTTGGAAAAAATTATTCTATATTTTCAATAATAATGATTTATATTCGATAATAGTTTCAACTTAATTTTATACCATTTTCATTATTAAAGCAGTAAAAAATTAATTGTCATTGTTTTGCTAAAAATAGGTTTACCTGGGGTTAAACTAGGAAGATGATGGATAAAAATGACCTAAATTTGTATAAGTCCTATTTTATGAAAATATAAAGACCATATTACCTATAATTTTCAACAATGGACCATTTTTTAGCCTTTTTACTTGTGAAAAATGTGGGTACACTATATTCTTTTCAAACATTCCATGTGTGTCCTCTCCCCTACTTATAAATGGTCAATCCCTCCCTTCACTTATTCACACATTTTTGGGAAATTGGATTTTCCAAAAAATTAGAAACCCCTAAAAAAATCATTATTCACATTATAGTTAGAATTTTATACCCAAAAGTCTAACCCAATCATACTTAAGAGGAGATCTAAAGAAGGTTTCTCAAAGAGAAGGTAATTGTCATAATGAATCTACTTCGTTTTCCTTATTCTTTTCCTACTATATACTATGTATTAACACTTAAAATATAATAAAAATGGTATATTAAATATAAAAATATTTTATTATGTTGATTTCATAATATTAATCCATATTTTCCTTCATCAAATGGGAAATTAAATCATTGATCGTGAGTTTGAAGGACTACCACCTCATGAACTGATGTAACTCATTTTCTATAAAAACATCCCATTATTATATATAATTATGGATTTAACATGTTTATATTATATTAATTAAATTATTATACTACTAAAAATATAATATCCCATAACCTTTTTGAATTCTATGTCGTTTAAAATATAGTAGTGTCACTTGTGTGTACGAAGGACAACCACCTCTTGAAGCGATGTGATTCTTTTTTCACAAACGATTTACATAGAAAGTAATAAGTATAAATTTAATTAATATATGTGTTATATATAACGTGATATTGATTCTTAAAAATTAATATATTACCCACTTTATGATTCTTTCACTCATTAATGAATGATATCGTCGCTCATGTGTGTGTACAGCATATCGTCTCTACAAAGCGATGTGATTCATTTTCTATATACATCCTTAAATAATGATTGAAAAATATATATATATAACAATAAAATACTATATTTATAAAATAATGATTTATTAAAAAAGAATGTGGTAAAATGCTATAATAGTATAATATATGATATTATAAATATTAATATGGTTAGTTTTTAAACTAATAACGTGATTAAGACCATTATATATGAGTTTAAATCATGGTCAACCAAAATGAAGTGCGAGGTAAGGGACTTCATCTCAATTTACCTTCGTTAAGGCATATCGTAATGTTATGAACCTAGTTTATTTATATGGTGTATATATTTAAAAGTTTTCATGTAATATAAATTATACTCTATAATTCATTATATTTCAATTTTTAATTTTTATTATTTCATCTAAGTGTATTTTAATTAGAAATTTCCAAGTGGTAAAGAATTTCAAAACTTAATTTCTTTTCATTTGGTTATATTACTTCTTTATTATATTTGAAATTATAATATTATGTAGGTAAATAATTTTTACTATATTATGTTTTATTTATACTTATTATATGCGGATTTAAAATTTATAAAATATCAATTCATTTTTTAATTCTCACTTCAACGTTATGTTCTTTTTAAGGGTTTATTTAACAAATTCATTTTAATTGGGATTGGTTATGCGTGAATTTCCATTGAAGGAAATTATTTGATAATTATATAATAAACCCATTTAATTTTATTATCCTTTACTAATTCATGATCTTTTTAAAAAATAATACCATTTTCCTCTTTTGGTAAATAAAATTATTGATAAAATGTATTTAATAAAATGTAGTTTTATTTCTCTCTTTGGTCAAAAATAATTTATCTTCCAAATCCATGTTTTTTAAAAATGATTTAAAAAATGTTTTTAAAATTATCCAAATTATGTTTCAAATAAATTATTACCTATGTTTTACTTTTTAAAAAATGTTTTGAAACGAATCTTTTAATTTTTTTCAAATGAGGAAATTTTTAACCTTTTTGCAACAAAATAAGCCGAATGATTTTTTAAATTATATATAATGTATGGAATTTTTCATCATCATGACCACTCAATGTTTTAAATATTACTTTATATGATTCAATTTTTATTTTAAAATAAAATTATTTTGAAAATATTTTTTTATTTTTTGTTTTTAAAAAAATATTCTCAAAGTGAAACGGTAATTTTTTCCAAGAATGATTTTAATGACATTTTTATGGTATTTATTTTTCTAAACAACATAAAACCTTTATTATACTTATGATAAAATTAGGATAAGAATTATTGATACCATACTTATTATTTCTAAGAATGTTTTATGATTAATTTGACCCAGGAAAGTATTAAATTTTTCTTTATAGATTAATTTTTATAATATACTTTACCTTGAAATATTTACTTTCTTATTATCCTTATAAATTACATTTCCCCTAAATATCCATATTATTCACAATAGGGTTGACTTATCCCTTGGATTTAAACATTTTTCCCTGAATAGTATTTTATTTATCGATGTCTCTCAGTATCCAAATTTTATTCAGGTCATCCTAAATCATTAGAAACAAGAGGTTTTTGACCAAATTAAAAAATCCAAATTTTTTATAGGATAGTTTTCCCAAGTTTTACTATGTAGGTGTCCACATATAAGGAGTATAGCCGAATCCACTAGAAAAATAGTGGAATAAAAGTTGGGGATAATTTATCTAGTGTAAGTATATACCCATCTAATATAATTTTCTCATATGAATGATTTTAACCATATTTTTTGATGGATAATGTTTTTAAAAGTAAGGGTATCGGTATAGTGTATATTTTATGGTGATACATAAACTCTAACAAGGAAATAGTGGACCACATCTTCACTGATATTTAATGGTCTATAGTATTCTAGATAGGATTTGGCATCCTCCACGGGCAGTATATGTAGGTTTTAACTTGTGGGGAGTTTCTTAAAATTAGTTTTCAGACCTCTAATATGTGAAAATAAGAGAATATGGCGAGATTCATGCTGTTGGAGGCTCACTACTAGATGATCTGGGATTCTAGAAATAAGTTTTTAATCAATGGTATATCCATCATAGATTTATACATAAAAATATGGTATAGGAGTCTTGTGGAGAATTCAAGGTCCTTCATGAAGAAATGGGATAACAGTAGCATGGGGATAATGGTTATGGAGGTAATAATAAATGCGCACAGTTCAAAGTTTTTTCCCTAAATATGGAGATGGATGTATCGGGAGCTCCCAAATTATGTTCATGAACTCAATGTGAATGGTTCATGTGTTCTTGGAATCATACGGGGGATGCATTGTGAGGAACCCTGAAGGTGTGGTTTTTTTTCTTAAGAAGCTTTTATGGTCATAGTAATTCCATTATGACCAGAACCTGTTCCTTTCTTAATGGGATGGAAGTTTTCTTGACTCATAACATCACACTTTATGGCATCAAAACATATTCTTCTGTGATTTAAAATTCCACGTATGGTAATTTAGAAACACCCTAGTATATCATGTACCTCATTCAGAGGTTTAAAAATCATATTTCTAATGGTGTAAGATTGATACATACTTGGTGAGAAGCCAAAAATGTGGTGAATTTTATAGTTTCATGGGGTAATAAAAACACTCCTTGAATGGTTTTTTATAGTATGGGAAGCCTTCCTCTGAATTTGTTGGAATTGTTTGAGCCGACGCACTTGGTTTTTATTATTTTAGGCCTCCTTGATCTCCCAATCCTTTTCTTAATTTTTATCTTTTTTTTATTTTCCATATTTTTTTGCACTAAAGACATTTTTTATTAAATAATTAATAAAATTAGTTTTTGTTATGATTTATTGATAATGGATATTTTTCATGAATTAAATGGGTTATTTAATATATGGGGAATGAATCAGAAATATAGATACAGGTGGGGTATGATTATATATATCCCATTGATGCATCTGCAGTCTCATGAGACGAATAAGTTGTATAGTTATAGTAAAATGGGTATTTGTTATATGGCTACCCATTATTTGAAAAATGTCTTGTGAAAGGTCTTGAAAATAGAGGTATCTTGATGCCTGACATCATAACATCCAATAATAAATATTTTATTCATTTCATAATTTGGTTATTATTATCAATGAGTCTTTTGTATTGATATTATATTTGGATTCATTTCATTCTCATTTTATAGATTAAATGGCATGTGTTTTTAGTTATTTACCTTTCCATATTGATTATTCCTTATCTAATAATGAAATTTAGATTATTTAAATGAAATTTTTGTTCAATTATTTTCCTTTCCATGTTGATTATGATTATTGATTCATGATAGATTCCATTTTACTTAACCCTTAATGTTCATTTGAGCCCACCCTTACTCAGTTTCCTTTCCCAGGATCCTATTAAGTGTACTTTTAATTATATGTAATGATATTCTAGAGGGAATAATGATATTATCAAAGAAATTGTTTTAATTTTTTGTATAAAAATATATTATGGAAATCATTTATGTATCTGGTTTACCAAGCCTATTAAACTATTTGGGCCTTCAGGATGTGGTCGCTTGTATTTTGTTCCAATGTAATCATGAAGACACTAGCTTCCGGTTACTGGTCTTGGGGTCTCTATAGTTCGTATCAAATTATATTTAGTAGAAACCTTGGTAATTTGATTATGTAAAACATATATTAAGGAATATAACCCTATGATAAAATTTTAGGATAAGTATAGAAAAACATCATAAAATTTTGTTAAGGAAGATATTATTTTTTTTGTCCAAGAAATCAATCCCTATTTAGATACTATAAGTGGATTTGGTTCTTTCAGAAATGTACCTTGAGGTAATAGCTCTAAAAAATGTAGTCCAGTCTTGACTTGAGAATTAATTGGTATACGACAATGAGCCTAACTATAAAACATGGTTTGACACTCCATGGTATATTATTTTTATAATTCAAATTTTCATTTAAAAACATGATGATGGATTTGAATAGATAATGGAAATTAATGGTTTAGATTAATCCTATGGTGTATTATATTGAAAATAATGTGTCATGATTTAGACATACCATAAATGATTATATGGTTTTCCAATTTGTTTTTTGTTTCTCACACTATGCTTTTTTCTTTAAACCACTAGCTAGAACTTGAAGGAATCATGTTAACATTGAACATGGGGGACCATGTGGTGACTATTAGTTACTAAATAGAATGATAATAAGATTGAATGATATCATGATTATTCCAAATCTGTTATCTTGAAATATTATTAATATCCTATAATTTAACCAACTCTCAAACTCACCAAATGAAATAAGTGTGGATTTCTCAAAGAGTTTGGGTGGTGGAGACCATGGAAGAAATAAGGCATGATTTACTTCATGTCAGAAGTGTGAAAAGTGACACCTAGGAAGGTTCATCAAAGGAATGGGGAAAAAATTTATACATGGAAAATAAGGGCATAAAGAAATGAATTGTCAGGGAAAATTAATAGTGCAATAAAAGGAATTAAATTTCATCCTAATGATCAATTTATAGTTATTTTCCTTAAATGTGGAGAACCTTGTCATTATCTGAGTAAATTCCCTCTTATAAAGGATAACCACTAGCCTAACAAAGTATCTTTTTTGAAATTAAATGTTTGAAGTATTTTTGTATTGGGATTCGATAATTAAATTATGGAAGTATTTTTACCAATGGTATTTTGGTTATAAGAATCATGAAACATTAAAATTTATGTTAAATTTTAGAATCATGCATGTCTTGATTAACATAATATTTTTGGCTACCATTACTGGTTTTTGAGTTTAAAATTGATCATAATATCAAATTCGTAAACAACCCTTTTGAATATTTATATTTTAAGAATTTGACATGATTAATGATATTTTTTGGAAAATATTTATGCGAATACTACCGACTAGTATACTATATGAAAAAAAATTGAGTAATAATTATTTTACATGTTTTTTTAACTTAAGATTTAAGGGTATTAGAAACCTTTATGGTTTATTTTATCTTTGATGTTTTAGTAATTATGGGTCATACAAATTTTGGAACATTATTTGAATTATATTTATACAGTTTTAGAAAAATAAAAACCCATATGAAGGGTGATAACCTGTTGTATTTGGCGAAGACCATGGGGATTGAACCCACAACTAAAGGATGATAAGGGATTAGCACCCACCATTGGCCTACATGATGTTCTGGTCAATGTTTCCTTTTTTTACTTAAATGATTTGATAAATAAATAATAAAGGTCAACCAACAGTTATGATTTTAAGGATTAGATATTAATGATTAAATTTTTATAACTACATAGGTTTTGTAAAATATTTAGAAACACGTGGAAATACTCATCACTCTTATGGATCTTATTATTAGTTAAAATTTAATTTTAGTACTTTAGGAATAAAAATTCATTTTGGATTTTCATTTCTTAGAGCAAGAGGTGAACTAGAAATTGATCAAAGTAAAAACAAAGGATGAAATTTTTCTTATGAAATAAAAATATATCAAGTATATTTCCTTATATTCTTATACAGTTAAATAATTCATCAACTTTAAGAAAAGAATATTGAAACAAAAATGTTATCCTATCACCTTCATATCTGATGAATTGATGGCCTTTGGACCAATAAAATATTTATAGTTTTGTGTTTTTTTAATTTCACATGATCACTGAGAATCTTATGATTAAATACCTATATCAACCTCCCTCATTATTTGGGAATTACACTTTTCTTTTGTGTCCATATCTTCACTTCCAACCTATGTTCTCCTAATTGGAAACCAAGTTATTTGTAATTCAGATAACCTTTATTATTGATATTTCCCTCTATAAAGATGGAATTTTATTAAAACTTTTTAGAATGTGGGTTTTCAACAAAGAAAGTTTTAAATTTCAAACCTTTTATTTACAGGTTCAAGTTCAAATTATGAGGATGCAATTTATTGAAGGTGGGAGAATGTAACACCCCGAGATTTTAAATAGGAAACATCATGCTATATTGTGCATATGACATGAACAAATAATCTTAGAATAGAATTTGACACCCTCAGACTTTGAGATATATTTAATTTCAAATAAATTATTAATCTTTGGTATAATGAAACACATGCAACACCAGTTCTAAATGAAACACAATAATTTATTGAAATATTTTTATTTAAAACTTGAAAATAATAACAAAGATGTTAAGTTGGAGGATATGAATATGAATAACTAATATTTTAAAATAATTTTGCACGTTTTCATTGGTTATCTATGGAATATAAATAAAAATAATCATCATTTTAAAGTAAAATTAGTGTTTTCTGAAGAAAACAAATAGTATTTTTTAAAGAAAACTCTTTTGTCACTTCATGTGAACTTATGATAAAATTTATTTTTGGAACTTGTAGAAACATTATTTAATAAATTTAGCTTTATTATTGAAATTAGAAAAAAAAATTATCTTATGGTGAATTTTTTTTCTTTTTTTTGAAAATTTTTATTTTTCAATAAATAGTGAAAATGCTGATTTTTATTGAAAATTACATTTTCATTTAAATTTTTTACAAAGTTAATTATATTTAAAATTTTCTTTAAAGTAAAATTATTTAAATTATATTAAAATTTAACTAATTTAGCTCATTTTGGTCAATTTAATATTGAATTATGATATAAAATATTTTTTAAAGTTTTGATTGTTTTTCATCAGAAAAACCGTTTTTTACACGTCTGCGAGATTAATTTTAAATTGAATTACACCACTTAGGTAAATTTAATTTGAAAAAATGGATCCAATAATTTGAATAAAAATAATTAATATTATATATTAATTTGGATTTAATTTTTGACCATTATGAATAGTAAAAGTAGTAAAAATATTATCACGGTTAAGGAAAAAATGGGTTTATTAGAGGTTAAACTAAGAATATATGGGTAAAAATGACCTAGAAATTATTAAAAATCCATTTTATAGAAATTGTGAATCATTATAACCTATAAGGATCAATAATGGACCTTTCTTTATCCCTATGGCATGCAAAAAACATGGGTACATTTTATTCTTCCCCAAAAATTCATTTGTGTCCTCTCCCCCACTTATAAAAGGTCACTCCCTCCGTTCACTTATTTACAACCTTAAATCAATTTGAATCAACAAAAACATAATTAAATATCTATCCAAAATCATTATCTACATTTTAGACCTACTATTATTAACAAAATACCATTCCTATGGTCTTTAAGAGGATATCCAAAGGAGGTTTCTCTAAGAGAATGTAATTGTCTTAAAGAAGCTTTGTCATTTTATTTCTTCCTTTTAAACAATCAATTGTGTCTTAAAAATTAAAATATAATAAAACTAATATATACCATAAAATAAAATGTTATTATTTTGATGGAATAATATATATACATCTCCTACTTCATCAAATAGAAAACCAAATCAGTGATCATGTGTATAAAGGACTACCACCTCACGAACCGATGTAACTTGTTTTCCATCAAAAAATCTCATGATTGTATGTAATTATGTGTTTAATATATTTATATTATATTTATAAAAATATTAAACTTATTTAATTATAAAATCACATATACCTTCACATTTTTTATTCTGTTTAAAATATAATTATGTCGCTTGTGAGTGCGGCGGACTACCACCTCACGTAGCGATGTGATTTATTTTTCACATATACTTTACTTTGAAAGTAATAAGAATAAATTTAATGAATATAATTGATATATATATATATATATGAAAATATGTTGATGATATAAAATTAATATATAACGCAATTCCTTACCCTTTTACTCTTTAATGGAATGATATTGTCTCTCATACGTACATATAACATACAACCTACAAGAAGCTACATGATTCATTTTCCAAGTCTAACCTCCAAAAATAATTATAAAAATGTATATAATGAGTAAATATTAAATTCATAAAATTATTATAATTATGTATATTATTTATCTATATCCAATACATAAAAACCATAACTCTCATGACAAAACACACATGAGAAAATATGTTAATAAACACCTGAAACAACAAAAATAATGAAATACTACTCAAAAAATAGTGGTAAAATGCAATAATATGATCATATATAACATTATAAATATTAATATGGTTATAATAAGAACTAATAAAATTATAAAAACTATTAAACATGAGGTTAATTTATGTTCAAATAAAAGGAAACATGAGCTAAGGGACTTCGTCTCAATTTCCTTTTATTGAAGAATATTATAATTTTATGAACCTAATTTATTTTATATGGTGTATACACAGCCCCTTTTCAATATAATATAATGAATACTCCATAATTAATTTTAATTTAATTTTTAATTAGAATTATTTTTTCTAAGGTCATTTGACTTTAAAATTAACAAGTGGTAAAGAATTTAATAATACATTTTATATTTATCAGTTTATATTACTTATTCATTATCTTTGACATGATAAGATTGTGTGTGTTAATTATTTTTAATATATTATTTATTATTTCCAATAATATTATGTGTATTTATATTTTATGCACAAAATATAAAAATTTATTAATTCTCCCTTCAATGTTACGATCTTTGTAAGGGTTTATTTCATAATCTCATTTTAATCAAGATTGTTTATTCATGAATTTAAATTATAGGAAATTATTTGATTATTGTAACGCCCCGACCCCAGTTACCCAGAGTCGGTGCATTATTACTTAACATTGGTATGATCACAATAAAGATCAAATCTCGAAAGACCGATTGGTTTAGTAGTCTTGGAAACACTAGATATATTCATAAGTCTTACATTACATCATAAAATGAAAAACTACTACAACAACATATTGTCTCCATAATCCACACTCATATCCCCACATAATATCCCTGCAGGTCATTCATAATTTACTTCTTCACTTCCTGGGAAAAATAAAACATAGAAAAGGGGTGAGCTCAAATTCCCAGTAAGGATAACAATATAGCGGAAACTTTCATAAATAAGAATAAACATTTAAGGCAATGTATAACTAAAACAAAAGCCTTTCAAACATGAACTTTCAACATGGTATGGCATAAATAAAATGAAATAATCCCATTTACTTATTCACATGGATATTCTACTAATCGAATAATCACATGAAAAAATCAATAACCACTTTCATAATCTTGGAATGCATAATGCTGAACTTTAATTTTTTTGTCAAGGCCTCGTCCCAAGACCTTGGGGATAACTGTAACCGGAACCCAACCCGGAGTGCCTCTAATAACCGGACACCAACCCGGAGTGCCTCTAATAACCGGACACCAACCCGGAGTTCCTCTAATAACCGAAGACCAAACCGGAGTTCCTCTAATAACCGGAGACCAAACCGGAGGGCTTACTTTTATCGGTCCCCAACCCGGAACATACTTTTCTAACACATTCATCTGAATGAAAGGTTGAAATATAACATAAACATTTGGATTAAAAATAACTTATGAAATGTCAATACTTTAAACAAAAACCATGAGTGACATAAGAATAACGTATCCACTGTGAAAAATATCACAAAACCTTCAATAAAATATGGATGTTTTGTATCATAATAAATCAACTTCAAATAAGCTTAAAATCCATCAAAAGATGTTGACATAGATGAAATCAAAACTATTTTGGAGAAATATCACTTTTTTTTAAATCATTTTAAAAGTAACATAATTATAAAATAATACATTCAATTTGAAAATATTCTTATAATCTTGTAAGGGAAGCTTCGACGATTTTATAACGGCGGAAAATAACCGCACCCGCTGTATAATTTAAAAAAAACATTCTTACCTTAATTCTGTCGAAAAGGTTAAAAAGCACCTTGTTTGGAAAACAACGGCAAGATTCCTTTATAAACCACTTATAAAAAGTCAAACAAGGGTATAAATGACTTTAAACCATATTCTTGTAAATAGTAAAAATGTTTTGAAATACATTTTGAAGAAACATGGATGTGGATGATAAAGAGATCCCAGTAGATTATTACGTATAAACTACCTCGGATAATGAAGAGATTGTGAAATAACCCTTACCAATTTGGTAACTTATGAAACATACAACCCATGAAAGAGGTATCATACAATGAATATGTAAATACACATAAATTAAAGTTTATTACACAAAGAATATAATTATGGGCAGTACATACACCACACAAAAGGTAATGGTGGCAATATGGCATGAATCTCACAGGAATAAGGAGTGAGATGAAAATCCCTTACCTTGTACTTTTCCTTGGATGGGGTAGGTTAAGCTCCTGTATAATGGTGAAATAATTGTTATTAAATTATACAAGAATCATATATATATATATATATATATGATATCATATATGATCTTTTAGCATTGATTTGTTAATAATATCTTAGAATTATCGTCGTTTCGGGTGTAAACGTACTCGTTTTCTTTTATAAGTTTTGTTATATAAGACGTGTTTGTAATGGATAGGTTGTATATTATTCATATCCAGAATTATATCAAGTCCTTAAACATCATTTTTAAATCATCAAATGATAATTATACTTTAATGGATACGATGGAGAATGAATCTCATCGCGTTCGTGGAGACGGTAGTCCGTACGTACGCACGTGCGACAATATCATTCTTTTGATATTAAAATAATATATAAATGGATGGTATATCATATATACATAATCATTAAAATGTTATATTTATTATTTACATGAGTTACACATAATTATTATACCCATCCAAATAATAATATATTGAATAACAATTACACCACGATGTGGAGACGGTAAGCCGTACGTACGCACGTATGGTGACATGTTATTCAAAGGGTGGATATAATACTGAATATGGTTGTAACATATTTATAATAACATCACAGTATATGTAAGATACTGGATTTATTATTTTAGAATGGTAAGAACAAAGAAAGATGAAGTGGAAGAAGAAAGGAACTTGAAACGGGGTGGTGAAAACATTACCTCTTCTTCGGGTTCTTCCTTTTGATTTGATCAAAAGGGCTCCTTAGGTTGGCTTTATGATCAAACTAAGGCCTCTAGGTTGTAGTGAGGGATGTTGGGAGAGTATTTGGGTAGAGTTTGGCCGAACCAAAAGGCTTTTAAGGTGTGAAGAAATGAGAAGGAGGAGTGCCATTTTATAAGAGGGGTGAGGGTCACCATTGGAAAAGCTAGAAATATTAATTTATAATAAATTCATATTCGGTTTATAATGGCTCCAAAGTTGATTTTTCAAAGGTTAAGGTGGGGATAGGTCGAAAACCACTCAAACAATAGAATTTAGACAGGTTTGGGTACCTATATTAACCTTATCTTTAAGTATTAACTCTATGTTAATTAGTTTAACTTTTACAATGTCTCTTTGTATTTTTATATAATATGGTTAATAAACTTACTATATACATCCAAGAGACCCCCAAGTGGTCCATTAATGATGCACCTATCATGATAAAAGTCTCTTGGCCGAACCTTAGATTTTTAGGAATTTAATATCAATTAATAATATAATATTTGTTTTAAGAACTCTTTTATGTCAATTTTGACACTATTCAATAGTTTATTTTTGTGAAACTCATAAAATATTGATTACTTAGAACAAAGTCAATTACATCAATACTAATATATCATATTATCCTATAAAATTAGTTTAATTCATTAAAAGTTTCATATTATATTTATTTGGGTATTTATAATATCAATTATTTTAATTTTTCACTATTATAGTAATTACTGCATCATCATTGTGTCATAAATAAAATAAATTATTTAATGTCTAAAAATTATAAATAAAATTTAATTATGTAGGAAATCTTTTTATATTTCTAATGAATATTTATAATATAAAATCCAACATATATAACCCTATGTAACAATTGTTTTACTAAAAGATATATGCTTGTGTCATTTTTGTATTCATTTTAACTTAATTAAAATAAAGTGTCATTATCACTTAAAAGTGGATCCATGGGGTCCCAAAATCGACCCAAAGATGCCCATGGTCGACCATGTATCAACCAATAGGTTTAAGACACGTTTTAGGGTAATTTAGTATTATTATAATATTATTTTTTAACCCTTATTTACCGGATTTACCCTTAACCATGGTAAATAAAATATTTACCGCAGAAATTATTCAAAATGTCTAAAAATAAAAGTTACCTATTTACACAATTTGAACATCCTGATTCCAAATATGGAATCCATTTTCCAAAATTCAAAACACATAAGAGGCAGAAATTAATTTAAAATTAATTCCCGTTGTCAAAACCAAAAGCGTGTTTTTAAGAGATAATAACTATCAAAAGATTGACACTTGTTTATGTTCGGTTTAATTGTAAAATTATGTCCAATGACCAAAATTATATTAAATCGTAAAAATATATTCTAAATATACTTTAAAACCCCTCAAATTCATAATTTATCACTATTAATTATTTTGATTAACAAAGTTGTTTTTAATTAAAATTTAGTAATTTTCACTATTCATCAAAATATGAAAGTTATCTGAAATGTACCAAAATTTCACCTTAGGCTAAATTCGATATTCCGAATCCAAAAATGAAGTCCATTTTGAAATATAAAATATATATAATTTCAAAAATTAGGTATTACTATTCATAACAGCTAGTTTGATTGGTTGTGGTGTGTGTTAAAACTCAAGGTTGCGTACAACACACGCTACTGTATTATTCAAAGAAAGCGTACCGTGGAAGCTTGGGATGTTTCATTTTAAATTTTTGATGTCCCCATTTAGTCAAAAAGTTTAAAATATTGTATTTAAAAAGGGTTCACTATTAAAAGTTGATAAAAGTGCAATACTGAAAATGAATTTGTTCTTGCATTATGTCTAAGATACTCATAATATGGAAAAATTATATGGATTATATAAAGTTTAAAATTTATTTAATACTATTCATAACCTCTTTTGAATGGATTTTTGGTAAGTCATTGTGCAAGTGAACTCGGTGTTGCGTGTAGTGCAAGTTATTGAATTATTTTGAAGAAATAACACATTATGAATTCTTGGGGTGTTACATTCTCCCCTCCTTCAATAAATTGCGTCCTCGCAATTTGAAATTGTTCTTCGAAAATAAAAGGTTGAAAGTAGAAAATATATTTTTGGGAAAACCCACATTGGAAATTGGGTTACTAAAATTTAGTCTTAATATGAGGAAAAGAGAAATCAAAGGGTCACCACCAAATTATGATCTCGATTAGGAGAACATTGGTGGCAATTAGAGACATATAATTGGAGGAAAAATGTAAATATTTATAGGTAGTGATTAAGGTCATCAATCACAAACAAGTGTAAAATTGAGGTCCTTAAATTCATCAATCTATGATGATTTGAAATACCATCGGTTCAACATAACATAGGGTATTAGGATAACACATTTTTGACATTTCAAAATATCTTAGTTGAAATCCCACATCGAAAAATGAATTAATGAGGCCTCTATTTAAAATAAAGAGTCGAAAGTATGAAGATTACCAAAAATAACACATACTAGGGTTCCATGTAGGAAAATATGGATATGGAAGAAAAATATAACCATCAATTCTCTGATGGAGAGTGGTAGAGAACTTGGCTATGAAAAGGCCAACAATCCCAAAGCCATAAATTAGTGATGATTTAAGGTAACATCTAGGAAAACATTTTTGTTCTAAGTTGATTTTCTTAATGTTGAGGAATTTATTTATGAGATTGGCTAATATCATAAGGAGATATACTTAAATTATAATTAGAGTTTTGTCCATTAATAAATTTATACCACAAACTCATCTTTCACTCTAAAAGATAATAGAATGTAAAAAATTCTATTTACACTATTCGTATAGGGTTCCAAAATAAACGAATTTATAATTCATCTACAAGATCTTTTAATAAAAACTACATTATTTAATCCAGGACATCTCGTGGGCCAGTGGTAGGTGATACACCCTTGTCACCCTTCGGTTGCGGGTTCAAGTCTCGCAGCCTTGCCGGACGCGACGGGTTGTCGCCCGACTTCCGGGTTGTCCTTTTATGGAAATCCAAAATAATCCAAACTAGAACTATCCAAAATAATTCTATCCAAACTCATAGTCTAACATTTATAAGGAAGGTAAACATAATATAGATCCTTTTTACCCCGTAATAGCATATGAATACCTTCATCATGTATTACCATATTCCTTATTGATTACATTCATGCTCCCTTATTCCATATAGAATGCTGGATATACTTCATTAATCCAAAAATGTTTTAAACCCCAATAATGATGGAATATACAAATCATTAATCAGTTCCAAGGTAGTCAAGAATATCCAATATAATTTATCCAAAACAATCACATATTATTCCAAAATCACTACCTCAGTATCAGAACTATATTATGATTTATCATTCTCTCAACCATATATTTTCCAAAAATTTATCCTGCTATTGAGTCACTTTTCTTTGTTCCACACAATCTCAAGTCCTTAATGAAATAGTACTGTAGTACAATCCTTATATGCTCCATAATTATTATAGTATGTACATTGTTGATACAACACTCAATTGACATAATCAACATAAGAACTCTAATCATTCCTCTTCATCTGTGGTAGTATCATAACTTGATTATTATCCAATAACATCATTTGTAGCATAGTCTGATGACTGGGACATAGGTTCTCGTAGTGTCCAAACTCCTTGCAAATGAATCATTGTACATTTGAAACCATTTTCTTACCCTTGCAGTCACGTACTTTGTGCCCTTTTCCTCCACACTTATAACAAACTCTCATTCCTTTCAGGAAAGTTCCAGGGTGTTTCTTTCCACAGTTACCACATATGGGAAAATTCTTCTTTTCCCTCTTCCCTTTATCCATCTTTCTCTCTTCCATCCTTTTCTTCTCTTGATTCCCTTCAAAGCCATAGGACTCAGTGAAATTTTTACTTATCTTATCAACACATGATATTATTTCTTCATATGATGATAATACATGGGAGACTATTTCTCTTATAAATTCTAGCTTAAGACCATGAAAGATATGATCCTTCCTTCTCTTTGGATCATGTGCATTTCTGGAGTTCTCATTCCTTCTACTAGGCGCCATTTCTAAACAATGGCATACACTAGATCAGTTTATGAATCAAAATACATAATCCCATACTTATAAAACACTTAACATAAATTGAACTATTTATGGATATAATCCATAATCATAAAAATGTCTCCTTTGAGGATTTATATACTCATAAACCCTTCATAATGGTTTGTAATGAAAATGAGAATTATCCTAAGCATGTCCCCCGGGAGTGTCGTAACCAAGAGTGCAGCAAGGCCCGTTGTCGTGCACCAGTTCCCGTTCGAGTCTAGATCAAAGCGGTGTTTTCAGGTTTTACCCCTAGGTACATCTGTGCCAGAGCCGCCTCTACCTGCTCGTATCCATACAAGGATGTATTGCTCAGAAAACTCACAAAATATCTACAATACCAAAATTCTAGGAAGTTCTTCTACACTAATCCTCAAAGTTCATCTTAGGTCTATGTGCTCTAATCAGAGTTTATCTAAATCTAGCTTCCAAGGTTTGTACTAAACTTCCTCTGATACCAACTGTAACGCCTCGACCCCAGTTACCCAGAGTCGGTGCATTATTACTTAACATTGTTATGATCACAAGAAATATCAAATCTCGAAAGACCGATTGGTTTAGTAGTCTTGGAAACACTAGATATATTCATAAGTCCTACATTACATCATAAAATGAAAAACTACTA
This sequence comes from Viscum album, assembly GCA_963277665.1. NCBI lineage: Eukaryota > Viridiplantae > Streptophyta > Magnoliopsida > Santalales > Viscaceae > Viscum > Viscum album. Next base: position 288,006,589 of record OY728137.1, on the reverse strand, counting down.
CAACAATATATTGTCTCCATAATCCACACTCATATCCCCACATAATATCCCTACAGGTCATTCATAATTTACTTCTTCACTTCCTGGGAAAAATAAAACATAGAAAAGGGGTGAGCTCAAATGCCCAGTAAGGATAACAATATAGCGGAAACTTTCATAAATAAGAATAAACATTTAAGGAAATGTATAACTAAAACAAAAGCCTTTCAAACATGAACTTTCAACATGGTATGGCATAAATAAAATGAAATAATTCCATTTACTTATTCACATGGATATTCTACTAATCGAATAATCACATGCAAAAATCAATAACCACTTTCATAAGGTTGGAATGCATAATGCTGAACTTTAATTTCTTTGTCAAAGCCTCGTCCCAAGACCTTGGGGCTAACTGTAACCGGAACCCAACCCGGAGTGCCTCTAATAACCGGACACCAACTCGGAGTGCCTCTAATAACCGGACGCCAACCCGGAGTTCCTCTAATAACCGGAGACCAAACCGGAGTTCCTCTAATAACCGGAGACCAAACCGGAGGGCTTACTTTTACCGGTCCCCAACCCGGAACATACTTGTCTAACACATTCATCTGAATGAAAGGTTGAAATATAACATAAACATTTGGATTAAAAATAACTTATGAAATGTCAATACTTTAAACAAAAACCATGAGTTACATAAGAATAACATATCCATTGTGAAAAATATCACAAAACCTTCAATAAAATATGGATGTTTGTATCATAATAAATCAACTTCAAATAAGCTTAAAATCCATCAAAAGATGTTGACATAGATGAAATCAAAACTATTTTGGAGAAATATCACTTTTTTTTAAAATCATTTTAAAAGTAACATAATTATAAAATAATACATTCAATTTGAAAATATTCTTATAAGCTTTTAAGGGAAGCTTCGACGAATTTATAACGGCGGAAAATAACCGCACTCGCCGTATAAGTTAAAAAAACATTCTTACCTTAATTCTGTCGAAAAGGTTAAAAAGCACCTTGTTTGGAAAACAACGGCAAGATTCCTTTATAAACCACTTATAAAAAGTCAAACAAGGGTATAAATGACTTTAACCCATATTCTTGTAAATAGTAAAAATGTTTTGAAATACATTTTGAAGAAACATGGATGTGGATGATAAAGAGATCCCAGTAGATTATTACGTATAAACAACCTCGGATAATGAAGAGATTGTGAAATAACCCTTACCAATTTGGTAACTTATGAAACATACAACCAATGAAAGAGGTATCATACAATTAATATGTAAATACACATAAATTAAAGTGTATTACACAAATAATATAATTATGGGCAGTACATACACCACACAAAAGGTAATGGTGGCAATATGGCATGAATCTCACAGGAATAAGGAGTGAGATGAAAATCCCTTACCTTGTACTTTTCCTTGGATGGGGTAGGTTAACCTCCTTTATAATGGTGAAATAATTGTTATTAAATTATACAAGAATCATATATATATATATGATATCATATATGATCTTTTAACATTGATTTGTTAATAATATCTTAGAATTATCGTCGTTTTGGGTGTTAACGTACTCGTTTTCTTTGATATATTTTGTTATATAAGACATGTTTTTAATGGATAGGTTGTATATTATTCATATCCATAATTATATCAAGTCCTTAAACATAATTTTTAAATCATCAAATGATAATTATACTTGAATGGATACGATGGAGAATGAATCTCATCGCGTTCGTGGAGACGGTAGTCCGTACGTACGCACGAGCGACAATATCATTATTTTGATATTAAAATAATATATAAATGGATGGTATATCATATATACATAATCATTAACATGTTATATTTATTATTTACATGAGTGACACATCATTATTGTACCCATCCAAATAATAATATATTGAATAACAATTACACCACGACGTGGAGACGGTAAGCCGTACGTACGCACGTATGGTGACATGTTATTCAAAGGGTGGATAGAATACTGGATATGGTTGTAACATATTTATAATAACATCACAGTATATGTAAGATACTGGAGTTATTATTTTAGAATGGTAAGAACAAAGAAAGAATAAGTGGAAGAAGAAAGGAACTTGAAAAGGGGTGGTGAAAACGTTACCTCTTCTTCGGGTTCTTCCTTTTGATTTGATCAAAAGGGCTCCTTAGGTTGGCTTTCTGATCAAAATAAGGCCTCTAGGTTGTAGTGAGGGATGTTGGGAGAGTATTTGGGAAGATTTTGGCCGAACAAAAAGGCTTTGAAGGTGTGAAGAAATGAGAAGGAGGAGTTCCCTTTTATAAGAGGGGTGAGGGTCACCTTTGGAAAAGCTAGAAATATGAATTTATAATAAATTCATATTCGGTTTATAATGGCTCCAAAGTTGATTATTCAAAGGTTAAGGTGGGGATAGGTCTAAAACCACTCAAACAATAGAATTTAGACAGGTTTGGGTACCTATATTAACTTTATCTTTAAGTATTAACTCTAAGTTAATTAGTTTCACTTTTACAATGTCTCTTTGTATTTTTATATAATATGGTTAATAAACTTACTATATACATCCAAGAGACCCCCAAGTGGTCCATTAATGATGAAACAATCATGATATAAGTCTGTTGGCCGAACCTTTGATTTTTAGGAATTTAATATCAATTAATAATATAATATTTGTTTTAAGAACTCTTTTATGTCAATTTTGACACTATTCAATAGTTTATTTTTGTGAAACTCATAACAGATTGATTACTTCGAACAAAGTCAATTAAATCAATCCTAATATATCATATTATCCTATAACATTGGTTTAATTCATTAAAAGTTTCATATTATATTTATTTGGGTATTTATAATATCAATTATTTTAATTTTTCACTATTATAGTAATTATTGCATCATCATTGTGTCATAAATAAAATAAATTATTTAATGTCTAAAAATTATAAATAAAATATCATTATGTAGGAAATATTTTTATCTTTCTAATTAATATTTATAATATAAAATCCAACATATATAACCCTATGTAACAATTTTTTTACTAAAAGATATATGCTTGTATCATTTTTGTATTCATTTTAACTTAATTAAAATAAAGTGTCATTATCACTTAAAAGTGGATCCATGGGGTCCCAAAATCGACCCAAAGATGCCAATGGTCGACCATGTATCAACCAATAGGGTTAAGACACTTTTTAGTGTAATTTAGTATTATTATAATATTATTTTTTAACCCTTATTTACCGGATTTACCCTTAACCATGGTAAATAAAATATTTACCGCAGTAATTATTCAAAATGTCTAAAAATAAAAGTTACCTATTTACAAAATTTGAACATCCTGATTCCAAATATGGAATCCATTTTCCTAAATTCAAAACATAGAAGAGGCAGAAATTAATTTAAAATTAATTCCCGCTGTCAAAACAAAAAACGTGTTTTTAAGAGATAATAACTATCAAAAGATTGACACTTGTTTATGTTCGGTTTAACTGTAAAATTATGTCCAATGACCAAAATTATATTAAATTGTAAAAATATATTCTAAATATACTTTAAAACCACTCAAATTAATAATTTATCACTATTAATTATTTTTATTAAAAAAGTTGTTTTTAATTAAAATTTAGTAATTTTCACTATTCATCAAAATATGAAAGTTATCTGAAATGTACCAAAATTTCACCTTAGGCTAAATTCGATATTCCGAATCCAAAAATGAAGTGCATTTTGAAATATAAAATATATATAATTTCAAAAATTAGGTATTACTATTCATAACGGCTAGTTTGATTGGTTGTGGTGTGTGTTAAAACTCAAGGTTGCGTACAACACACGCTACTGTATTATTCAAAGAAAGTGTACCGTGGAAGCTTGGGATGATTAATTTTAAATTTTTTATGTCCCCATTTAGTCAAAAAGTTTAAAATATTGTATTTAAAAAGGGTTCACTATTAAAAGTTGATAAAAGTGCAATACTGAAAATGAATTTGTTCTTGCATTATGTCTAAGATACTCATAATATGGAAAAATTATAAGGATTATATAAAGTTTAAAATTTATTTAATACTATTCATAACCTCTTTTGAATGGATTTTTGGTAAGTCATTGTGCAAGTGAACTCGGTGTTGTGTTTAGTGCAAGTTATTGAATTATTTTGAAGAAATAACACATTATGAATTCTTGGGGTGTTACATTCTCCCCTCCTTCAATAAATTGCGTCCTCGCAATTTGAAATTGTTCTTCGAAAATAAAAGGTTGAAAGTAGAAAATATATTTATGGGAAAACCCACATTGGAAATTGGGTTACTAAAATTTAGTCTTAATATGAGGAAAAGAGAAATCAAAGGGTCACCACCAAATTATGATCTCGATTAGGAGAACATTGGTGGAAATTAGAGACATATAATTGGAGGAAAAACGTAAATATTTATAGGTAGTGATTGAGGTAATCAATCAAAAACAAGTGTAAAATTGAGGTCCTTAAATTCATCAATATATGATCATTTGAAATACCATCGGTTCAACAAAACATAGGGTATTAGGATAACACATTTTTGACATTTCAAAATATCTTAGTTGAAATCCCACATCGAAAAATGAATTAATGAGGCCTCTATTTAAAATAAAGAGTCGAAAGTATGAATATTACCGAAAATAACACATACTAGGGTTCCATGTAGGAAAATATGGATATGGAAGAAAAATATAACCATCAATTCTCTGATGGAGAGTGGTAGAGAACATGGCTATGAAAAGGCCAACAATCCCAAAGCCAAAAATTAGTGATGATTTAAGGTACCATCTAGGAAAACATTTTTGTTCTAAGTTGCTTTTCTTAATGTTGAGGAATTTATTTATGAGATTGGAATCATAAGGAGATATAATTAAATTATAATTAGAGTTTTATCCATTAATAAATTTCTACCACAAACTCATCTTTCACTCTAAAAGATAATAGAATGTAAAAAATTCTATTTACACTATTCGTATAGGGTTCCAAAATAAACGAATTTATAATTCATCTACAAGATCTTTTAATAAAAACTACATTATTTAATCCAGGACATCTCGTGGGCCAGTGGTAGGTGATACACCCTTGTCGTCCTTCGGTTGCGGGTTCAAGTCTCGCAGCCTTGCCGGACGCGACGGGTTGCCGCCCGACCTCCGGGTTGTCCTTTTATAGAAATCCAAAATAATCCAAACTAGAACTATCCAAAATACTTCTATCCAAACTCATAGTCTAACATTTTTAAGGAAGGTAAACATAATATAGATCCTTTTTACCCCGTCATAGCATATGAATACCTTCATCATGTATTACCATATTCCTTATTGATTACATTCATGCTCCCTTATTCCATATAGAATTCTAGATATACTTCATTAATCCAAAAAAAATTTAAACCCCGACAATGATGGAATATACAAATCATTAATCAGCTCCAAGGTAGTCAAGAATATCCAATATAATTTATCCAAAACAATCACATATTATTCCAAAATCACTACCTCAGTATCAGAACTATATTATGATTTATCATTCTCTCAACCATATATTTTCCAAAAATTTATCCTGCTATTGAGTCACTTTTCTTTGTTCCACACAATCTCAAGTCCTTAATGAAATAGTACTGTAGTAAAATCCTTATATACTCCATAATTATTATAATAAGTACATTGTTGATACAACACTCAATTGACATAATCAACATAAGAACTCTAATCATTCCTCTTCATCTGTGGTAGTATCATAACTTGATTATTATCCAATAACATCATTTGTAGCATAGTCTGATGACTGGGACATAGGTTCGCGTAGTGTCCAAACTCCTTGCAAATGAAGCATTGTACATTTGAAACCATTTTCTTACCCTTGCAGTCACGTACTTTGTGCCCTTTTCCTCCACACTTATAACAAACTCTCATTCCTTTAAGGCAAGTTCCAGGGTGTTTCTTTCCACAGTTACCACATATGGGAAAATTCTTCTTTACCCTCTTCCCTTTATCCATCTTTCTCTCTTCCATCCTTTTCTTCTCTTGCTTCACTTCAAAGCCATAGGACTCAGTAAACTCTTTACTTATCTTATCAACACATGATATTATTTCTTCATATGATGATAATACATGGGAGACTATTTCTCTTATAAATTATAGCTTAAGACCATGAAAGATATGATCCTTCCTTCTCTTTGGATCATGTGCATTTCTGGAGTTCTCATTCCTTCTACTGGGCACCATTTCTAAACAATGGCATACACTAGATCAGTTTATGAATCAAAATACATAATCCCATTCTTATAAAACACTTAACATAAATTGAACTATTTATGGATATAATCCATAATCATAAAAATGTCTCCTTTGAGGATGTATATACTCATAAACCCTTCATAATGGTTTGTAATGAAAATGAGAATTATCCTAAGCATATCCCCCGGGAGTGTCGTAACCAAGAGTGCAGCAAGGCCCGTTGTCGTGCACCAGTTCCCGTTCGAGTCTAGCTCAAAGCGGTGTTTTCGGGTTTCACCCCTAGGTACATCTGTTCCAGAGCCGCCTCTACCTGCTCTTATCCAGACAGGGATGTATTGCTCGGAAAACTCACAAAATCTCTACAATACCAAAATTCTAGGAAGTTCTTCTACACTAATCCTCAAAGTTCATCTTAGGTTTACGTGCTCTAATCAGAGTTTATCTAAATCTAGCTTACAAGGTTTGTACTAAACTTTCTCTGATACCAACTGTAACGCCCCGACCCCAGTTACCCAGAGTCTGTGCATTATTACTTAACATTGTTATGATCACAAGAAAGATCAAATCTCGAAAGATCGATTGGTTTAGTAGTCTTGGAAACACTAGATATATTCATAAGTCTTACATTACATCATAAAATGAAAAACTACTACAATAACATATTGTCTCCATAATCCACACTCATATCCCCACATAATATCCCTGCAGGTCATTCATAATTTACTTCTTCACTTCCTGGGAAAAATAAAACATAGAAAAGGGTTGAGCTCAAATGCCCATTAAGGATAACAATATAGCGGAAACTTTCATAAATAAGAATAAACATTTAAGGCAATGTATAACTAAAACAAAAGCCTTTCAAACATGAACTTTCAACATGGTATGGCATAAATAAAATGAAAAAATTCCATTTACTTATTCACATGGATATTCTACTAATCGAATAATCACATGCAAAAATCAATAACCACTTTCATAATGTTGGAATGCATAATGCTGAACTTTAATTTCTTTGTCAAGGCCTCGTCCCAAGACCTTGGGGCTAACTGTAACCGGAACCCAACCCGGAGTGCCTCTAATAACCGGACACCAACCCGGAGTGCCTCTAATAACCGGACACCAACCCAGAGTTCCTCTAATAACCGGAGACCAAACCGGAGTTCCTCTAATAACCGGAGACCAAACCGGAGGGCTTACTTCTATCGGTCCCCAACCCGGAACATACTTGTCTAACACATTCATCTGAATGAAAGGTTGAAATATAACATAAACATTTGGATTAAAAATAACTTATGAAATGTCAATACTTTAAACAAAAACCATGAGTGACATAAGAATAACGTATCCACTGTGAAAAATATCACAAAACCTTCAATAAAATATGGATGTTTTGTATCATAATAAATCAACTTCAAATAAGCTTAAAATCCATCAAAAGATGTTGACATAGATGAAATCAAAACTATTTTGGAGAAATATTACATTTTTTTTAAATCATTTTAAAAGTAACATAATTATAAAATAATACATTCAATTTGAAAATATTCTTATAAGCTTGTAAGGGAAGCTTCGACGATTTTATAACGGCGGAAAATAACCGCACCCTCCGTATAAGTTAAAAAAAACATTCTTACCTTAATTCTGTCGAAAAGGTTAAAAAGAACCTTGTTTGGAAAACAACGGCAAGATTCCTTTATAAACCACTTATAAAAATTCAAACAAGGGTATAAATGACTTTAACCCATATTCTTGTAAATAGTAAAAATGTTTTGAAATACATTTTGAAGAAACATGGATGTGGATGATAAAGAGATCCCAGTAGATTATTACGTATAAACAACCTCAGATAATGAAGAGATTGTGAAATAACCCTTACAAATTTGGTAACTTATGAAACATACAACCCATGAAAGAGGTATCATACAATGAATATTTAAATACACATAAATTAAAGTTTATTACACAAAGAATATAATTATGGGCAGTACATACACCACACAAAAGGTAATGGTGGCAATATGGCATGAATCTCACAGGAATAAGGAGTGAGATGAAAATCCCTTACCTTGTACTTTTCCTTGGATGGGGTAGGTTAACCTCTTGTATAATGGTGAAATAATTGTTATTAAATTATACAAGAATCATATATATATATATATATGATATCCTATATGATCTTTTAACATTGATTTGTTAATAATATCTTAGAATTATCATCGTTTCGGGTGTTAACGTACTCGTTTTCTTTTATATGTTTTGTTATATAAGACATGTTTGTAATGGATAGGTTGTATATTATTAATATCCAGAATTATATCAAGTCCTTAAACATCATTTTTAAATCATCAAATGATAATTATACTTGAATGGATACGATGGAGAATGAATCTCATCGCGTTCGTGGAGACGGTAGTCCGTACGTACGCACGAGCGACAATATCATTCTGTTGATATTAAAATAATATATAAATGGAAGTTATATCATATATAAATAATAATTAACATGTTATATTTATTATTTACATGAGTTACACATCATTATTATACCCATCCAAATAATAATATATTGAATAACAATTACACCACGACGTGGAGACGGTAAGCCGTACGTACGCACGTATGGTGACATGTTATTCAAAGGGTGGATAGAATACTGAATATGGTTGTACCATATTTATAATAACATCATAGTATATGTAAGATACTGGATTTATTATTTTAGAATGGTAAGAACAAAGAAAGAAGAAGTGGAAGAAGAAAGGAACTTGAAAAGGGGTGGTGAAAACATTACCTCTTCTTCGGGTTCTTCCTTTTGATTTGATCAAAAGGGCTCCTTAGGTTGGCTTTCTGATCAAACTAAGGCCTCTAGGTTGTATTGAGGGATGTTGGGAGAGTATTTGGGCAGAGTTTGGCCGAACCAAAAGGATTTGAAGGTGTGAAGAAATGAGAAGGAGGAGTGCCCTTTTATAAGAGGGGTGAGGGTCACCTTTGGAAAAGCTAGAAATATTAATTTATAATAAATTCATATTCGGTTTATAATGGCTCCAAAGTTGATTATGAAAAGGTTAAGGTGGGGATAGGTCGAAAACCACTCAACAAATAGAATTTATACAGGTTTGGGTACCTATATTAACCTTATCTTTAAGTATTAACTCTAAGTTAATTAGTTTCACTTTTACAATGTCTCTTTGTATTTTTATATAATATGGTTAATAAACAAACTATATACATCCAAGAGACCCCCAAGTGGTCCATTAATGATGAACCTATCATGATATAAGTCTCTTGTATGATCCTTAGATTTTTAGGAATTTAATATTAATTAATAATATAATATTTGTTTTAAGAACTCTTTTATGTCAATTTTGACACTATTCAACAGTTGATTTTTGTGAAACTCATAACAGATTGATTACTTCTACCAAAGTCAATTAAATCAATCCTAATATATCATATTATCCTAGAAAATTATTTTAATTCATTAAAAGTTTCATATTATATTTATTTGGGTATTTATAATATCAATTATTTTAGACTTTCACTATTATAGTAATTACTGCATCATCATTGTGTCATAAATAAAATAAATTATTTAATGTCAAAAAATTATAAATAAAATATAATTATGTAGTAAATTTTTTTATCTTTCTAATTAATATTTATAGTCTAAAATCCAACATATATAACCCTATGTAACAATTGTTTTACTAAAAGATATATGCTTGTGTCATTTTTGTATTCATTTTAACTTAATTAAAATAAAGTGTCATTATCACTTACAAGTGGATCCATGGGGTCCCAAAATCGACCCAAAGATGCCCATGGTCGACCATGTATCAACCAATAGGGTTAAGACACGTTTTAGGGTAATTTAGTATTATTATAATATTATTTTGTAACCCTTATTTACCGGATTTACCCTTAACCATGGTAAATAAAATATTTACCGCAGTAATTATTCAAAATGTCTAAAAATAAAAGTTACCTATTTACACAATTTGTACAACCTGATTCCAAATATGGAATCCATTTTCCTAAATTCAAAACACAGAAGTGGCAGAAATTAATTTAAAATTAATTCCCGCTGTCAAAACAAAAAGCGTGTTTTTAAGAGATAATAACTATCAAAAGATTGACACTTGTTTATGTTCGGTTTAATTGTAAAATTATGTCCAATGACCAAAATTATATTAAATGGTAAAAATATATTCTAAATATACTTTAAAACCACTCAAATTCATAATTTATCACTATTAATTATTTTGATTTAAAAAGTTGTTTTTAATTAAAATTTAGTAATTTTCACTATTCATCAAAATATGAAAGTTAACCGAAATGTACCAAAATTTCACCTTAGGCTAAATTCCATATTCCGAATCCAAAAATGAAGTCCATTTTGAAATATAAAATATATATAATTTCAAAAATTAGGTATTACTATTCATAACGGCTAGTTTGATTGGTTGTGGTGTGTGTTAAAAATCAAGGTTGCGTACAACACACGCTACTGTATTATTCAAAGAAAGCGTACCGTGGAAGCTTGGGATGTTTCATTTTAAATTTTTGATGTCCCCATTTAGTCAAAAAGTTTAAAATATTGTATTTAAAAAGGGTTCACTATTAAAAGTTGATAAAAGTGCAATACTGAAAATGAATTTGTTCTTGCATTATGTCTAAGATACTCATAATATGGAAAAATTATAAGGATTATATAAAGTTTAAAATTTATTTAATACTATTAATAACCTCTTTTGAATGGCTTTTTGGTAAGTCATTGTGCAAGTGAACTCGGTGTTGCGTGTAGTGCAAGTTATTGAATTATTTTGAAGAAATAACACATTATGAATTCTTGGGGTGTTACATTCTCCCCTCCTTCAATAAATTGTGTCCTCGCAATTTGAAATTGTTCTTCGAAAATAAAAGGTTGAAAGTAGAAAATATATTTGTGGGAAAACCCACATTGGAAATTGGGTTACTAAAATTTAGTCTTAATATGATGAAAAGAAAAATCAAAGGGTCACCACCAAATTATGATCTCGATTAGGAGAACATTGGTGGCAATTAGAGATATATAATTGGAGGAAAAACGTAAATATTTATAGGTAGTGATTGAGGTCATCAATCACAAACAAGTGTAAAATTGAGGTCCTTAAATTCATCAATCTATGATGATTTGAAATACCATCGGTTCAACAAAACATAGGGTATTAGGATAACACATTTTTGACATTTCAAAATATCTTAGTTGAAATCCCACATCGAAAAATGAATTAATGAGGCCTCTATTTAAAATAAAGAGTCGAAAGTATGAAGATTACCGAAAATAACACATACTAGGGTTCCATGTAGGAAAATATGGATATGGAAGAAAAATATAACCATCAATTCTCTGATGGAGAGTGGTAGAGAACATGGCTATGAAAAGGCCAACAATCCCAAAGCCATAAATTAGTGATGATTTAAGGTACCATCTAGGAAAACATTTTTTTTCTAAGTTGCTTTTCTTAATGTTGAGGAATTTATTTATGAGATTGGATAATATCATAAGGAGATATACTTAAATTATAATTAGAGTTTTATCCATTAATAAATTTCTACCACAAACTCATCTTTCACTCTAAAAGATAATAGAATGTAAAAAATTATATTTACACTATTCGTATAGGGTTCCAAAATAAACGAATTTATAATTCATCTACAAGATCTTTTAATAAAAACTACATTATTTAATCCAGGACATCTCGTGGGCCAGTGGTAGGTTATACACCCTTGTCGCCCTTCGGTTGCGGGTTCAAGTCTCGCAGCCTTGCCGGACGCGACGGGTTGCCGCCCGACCTCCGGGTTGTACTTTTATAGAAATCCAAAATAATCCAAACAAGAACTATCCAAAATACTTCTGTCCAAACTCATAGTCTAACATTTATAAGGAAGGTAAACATAATATAGATCCTTTTTACCCCGTAATAGCATATGAATACCTTTATCATGTATTACCATATTCCTTATTGATTACATTCATTCTCCCTTATTCCATATAGAATGCTAGATATACTTCATTAATCCAAAAATGTTTTAAACCCCGCCAATGATGGAATATACAAATCATTAATCAGTTCCAAGGTAGTCAAGAATATCCAATATAATTTATCCAAAACAATCACATATTATTCCAAAATCACTACCTCAGTATCAGAACTATATTATGATTTATCATTCTCTCAACCATATATTTTCCAAAAATTTATCCTGCTATTGAGTCACTTTTCTTTGTTCCACACAATCTCAAGTCCTTAATTAAATAGTACTGCAGTAAAATCCTTATATACTCCATATTTATTATAATAAGTACATTGTTGATACAACACTCAATTGACATAATCAACATAAGAACTCTAATCATTCCTCTTCATCTGTGGTAGTATCATAACTTGATTATTATCCAATAACATCATTTGTAGCATAGTCTAATGACTAGGACATAGGTTCGCGTAGTGTCCAAACTCCTTGAAAATGAAGCATTGTACATTTGAAACCATTTTCTTACCCTTGCAGTCACGTACTTTGTGCCCTTTTCCTCCACACTTATAACAAACTCACATTCCTTTCAGGCAAGTTCCAGGGTGTTTCTTTCCACAGTTACCACATATGGGAAAATTCTTCTTTTCCCTCTTCCCTTTATCCATCTTTCTCTCTTCCATCCTTTTCTTCTCTTGCTTCCCTTCAAAGCCATAGGACTCAGTAAACTCTTTACTTATCTTATCAACACATGATATTATTTCTTCATATGATGATAATACATGGGAGACTATTTCTCTTATAAATTCTAGCTTAAGACCATGAAAGATATGATCCTTCCTTCTCTTTGGATCATGTGCATTTCTGGAGTTCTCATTCCTTCTACTGGGCGCCATTTCTAAATAATGGCATACACTAGATCAGTTTATGAATCAAAATACATAATCCCATACTTATAAAACACTTAACATAGATTGAACTATTTATGGATATAATCCATAATCATAAAAATGTCTCCATTGATGATGTATATACTCATAAACCCTTCATAATGGTTTGTAATGAAAATGAGAATTATCCTAAGCATATCCCCCGGGAGTGTCGTAACCAAGAGTGCAGCAAGGCCCGTTGTCGTGCACCAGTTCCCGTTCGAGTCTAGCTCAAAGTGGTGTGTTCGGGTTTTACCCCTAGGTACATTTATGCCAGAGCCGCCTCTACCTGCTCGTATCCAGACAGGGATGTATTGCTCGAAAAACTCACAAAATCTCTACAATACCAAAATTCTAGGAAGTTCTTCTACACTAATCCTCAAAGTTCATCTTAGGTCTACGTGCTCTAATCAGAGTTTATCTAAATCTAGCTTCCAAGGTTTGTACTAAACTTCCTCTGATACCAACTGTAACGCCCCGACCCCAGTTACCCAGAGTCAGTGCATTATTACTTAACATTGGTATGATCACAAGAAAGATCAAATCTCAAAAGACCGATTGGTTTAGTAGTCTTGGAAACACTAGATATATTCATAAGTCTTACATTACATCATAAAATGAAAAACTACTTCAACAACATATTGTCTCCATAATCCACACTCATATCCCCACATAATATCCCTGCAGGTCATTCATAATTTACTTCTTCACTTCCTGGGAAAAATAAAACATAGAAAAGGGGTGAGCTCAAATGCCCAGTAAGGATAACAATATAGCGGAAACTTTCATAAATAAGAATAAACATTTAAGGCAATGTATAACTAAAACAAAAGCCTTTCAAACATGAACTTTCAACATGGTATGTCATAAATAAAATGAAATAATGCCATTTACTTATTCACATGGATATTCTACTAATCGAATAATCACTTGCAAAAATCAATAACCACTTTCATAATGTTGGAATGCATAATGCTGAACTTTAATTTCTTTGTCAAGGCCTCGTCCCAAGACCTTGGGGCTAACTGTAACCGGAACCCAACCCGGAGTGCCTCTAATAACCGGACACCAACCCGGAGTGCCTCTAATAACCGGACACCAACCCGGAGTTCCTCTAATAACCGGAGACCAAACCAGAGTTCCTCTAATAACCGGAGACCAAACCGGAGGGCTTACTTCTACCGGTCCCCAACCCAGAACATACTTGTCTAACACATTACTCTGAATGAAAGGTTGAAATATAACATAAACATTTGGATTAAAAATAACTTATGAAATGTCAATACTTTAAACAAAAACCATGAGTGACATAAGAATAACGTATCCACTGTGAAAAATATCACAAAACCTTCAATAAAATATGGATGTTTTGTATCATAATAAATCAACTTCAAATAAGCTTAAAATCCATCAAAAGATGTTGACATAGATGAAATCAAAACTATTTTGGAGAAATATCACTTTTTTTTAAATCATTTTAAAAGTAACATAATTATAAAATAATACATTCAATTTGAAAATATTCTTATAAGCTTGTAAGGGAAGCTTCGACGATTTTATAACGGCGGAAAATAACCGCACCCGCCGTATAAGTTAAAAAAAACATTCTTACCTTAATTCTGTCGAAAAGGTTAAAAAGAACCTTGTTTGGAAAACAACGGAAAGATTCCTTTATAAACCACTTATAAAAAGTCAAACAAGGGTATAAATGACTTTAACCCATATTCTTGTAAATAGTAAAAATGTTTTGAAATACATTTTGAAGAAACATGGATGTGGATGATAAAGAGATCCTAGTAGATTATTACGTATAAACAACCTCAGATAATGAAGAGATTGTGAAATAACCCTTACAAGTTTGGTAACTTATGAAACATACAACCCATAAAAGAGGTATCATACAATGAATATGTAAATACACATAAATTAAAGTTTATTACACAAAGAATATAATTATGGGAAGTACATACACCACACAAAAGGTAATGGTGGCAATATGGCATGAATCTCACAGGAATAAGGAGTGAGATGAAAATCCCTTACCTTGTACTTTTACTTGGATGGAGTAGGTTAACCTCTTGTATAATGGTGAAATAATTGTTATTAAATTATACAAGAATCATATATATATATATATGATATCATATATGATCTTTTAACATTCATTTGTTAATAATATCTTAGAATTATCGTCGTTTCGGGTGTTAACGTACTCGTTTTCTTTTATATGTTTTGTTATATAAGACATGTTTGTAATGGATAAGTTGTATATTATTCATATCCAGAATGATATCAAGTCCTTAAACATCATTTTTAAATCATCAAATGATAATTATACTTGAATGGATACGATGGAGAATGAATCTCATCGCGTTCGTGGAGACGGTAGTCCGTACGTACGCACGAGCGACAATATCATTTTTTTGATTTTAAAATAATATATAAATGGATGGTATATCATATATACAAAATCATTAACATGTTATATTTATTATTTACATGAGTTACACATCATTATTATACCCATCCAAATAATAATATATTGAATAACAATTACACCACGACGTGGAGACGGTAAGCCGTACGTACGCACGTATGGTGACATGTTATTCAAAGGGTGGATAGAATAATGAATATGGTTGTACCATATTTATAATAACATCACAGTATATGTAAGATACTGGAGTTATTATTTTAGAATGGTAAGAACAAAGAAAGAGGAAGTGGAAGAAGAAAGGAACTTGAAAAGGGGTGGTGAAAACATTACCTCTTCTTCGGGTTCTTCCTTTTGATTTGATCAAAAGGGCTCCTTAGGTTGGCTTTCTGATCAAACTAAGGCCTCTAGTTTGTATTGAGGGATGTTGGGAGAGTATTTGGGTAGAGTTTGGCCGAACCAAAAGGCTTTGAAGGTGTGAAGAAATGAGAAGGTGGAGTGCCCTTTTATAAGAGGGGTGAGGGTCACCTTTGGAAAAGCTAGAAATATTAATTTATAATAAATTCATATTCGGTTTATAATGGCTCCAAAGTTGATTATGAAAAGTTTAAGGTGGGTATAGGTCGAAACCCACTCAACCAATATAATTTAGACAGGTTTGGGTACCTATATTAACCTTATCTTTAAGTATTAACTCTAAGTTAATTAGTTTCACTTTAACAATGTCTCTTTGTATTTTTATATAATATGGTTAATAAACTTACTATATACATCCAAGAGACCCCCAAGTGGTCCATTAATTATGAAAATATCATGATATAAGTCTCTTTGCTGAACCTTAGATTTTTAGGAATTTAATATTAATTAATAATATAATATTTGTTTTAAGAACTCTTTTATGTCAATTTTGACACTATTCAATAGTTGATTTTTGTGAAACTCATAACAGATTGATTACTTCTAACAAAGTCAATTAAATCAATCCTAATATATCATATTATCCTATAAAATTAGTTTAATTCATTAAAAGTTTCATATTATATTTATTTGGGTATTTATAATATCAATTATTTTAATTTTTCACTATTATAGTAATTACTGCATCATCATTGTGTCATAAATAAAATAAATTATTTAATGTCTAAAAATTATAAATAAAATATAATTATGTAGGAAATCTTTTTATCTTTCTAATGAATATTTATAATCTAAATTACAACATATATAACCCTATGTAACAATTGTTTTACTAAAAGATATATGCTTGTGTCATTTTTGTATTCATTTTAACTTAATTAAAATAAAGTGTCATTATCACTTACAAGTGGATCCATGGGGTCCCAAAATCGACCCAAAGATGCCCATGGTCGACCATGTATCAACCAATAGGGTTAAGACACGTTTTAGGGTAATTTAGTATTATTATATTATTATTTTGTAACCCTTATTTACCGGATTTACCCTTAACCATGGTAAATAAAATATTTACCGCAGTAATTATTCAAAATGTCTAAAAATAAAAGTTACCTATTTACACAATTTGAACATCCTGATTCCAAATATGGAATCCATTTTCCTAAATTCAAAACACAGAAGTGGCAGAAATTAATTTAAAATTAATTCCCACTGTCAAAACAAAAAGCGTGTTTTTAAGAGATAATAACTATCAAAAGATTGACACTTGTTTATGTTCGGTTTAATTGTAAAATTATTTCCAATGACCAAAATTATATTAAATGGTAAAAATATATTCTAAATATACTTTTAAACCACTCAAATTCATAATTTATCACTATTAATTATTTTTATTTAAAAAGTTGTTTTTAATTAAAATTTAGTAATTTTCACTATTCATCAAAATATGAAAGTTATCCGAAATGTACCAAAATTTCACCTTAGGCTAAATTCCATATTCCGAATCCAAAAATGAAGTCCATTTTGAAATATAAAATATATATAATTTCAAAAATTAGGTATTACTATTCATAACGGCTAGTTTGATTGGTTGTGGTGTGTGTTAAAACTCAAGGTTGCGTACAACACACGCTACTGTATTATTCAAAGAAAGCGTACCGTGGAAGCTTGGGATGTTGCATTTTAAATTTTTGATGTCCCCATTTAGTCAAAAAAGTTTAAAATATTGTATTTAAAAAGGGTTCACTATTAAAAGTTGATAAAAGTGCAATACTGAAAATGAATTTGTTCTTGCATTATGTCTAAGATACTCATAATATGGAAAAATTATAAGGATTATATAAAGTTTAAAATTTATTTAATACTATTCATAACCTCTTTTGAATGGCTTTTTGGTAAGTCATTGTGCAAGTGAACTCGGTGTTGCGTGTAGTGCAAGTTATTGAATTATTTTGAAGAAATAACACATTATGAATTCTTGGGGTGTTACAATTATTGTATAATAAAACAATTTAATTTTATTATCCTAGGTTTATTCATTTAATTTTTATTAAATATTACCATTTTCTCTATTTGGTGCTTAAAATTCTTGAGAACATGTATTTAAAAAAATTCAACTTTATTTATCTTTTCGGTTTAAAATATTTTTTCATCCAAATCCATGGTTTCTAAAATATGTTTTCAAAAAAGTTTTTAACATTATAAAAATAATTTATTAAAGAAAATTTTACCCATGATATTATTTTTAGAAAAATTAAGTAATCTTTTTTTTGTTTTCCAAATGATGCACTTTTTAACCTTTTCACAATAGTGCGAAAAGAATGTTTTCATAACTTATACAGTATGTATGGGATTTCCAACCACTAATACCAATTAGTGTTTTAAATATTACATTATAAGTTTCAAAATATATTTTCAAAAAAATTATTTTCAAAATATATTATGAACTTTAAGTTTCAGAAAACATTTTCTGATTGAAAACGTTATTTTCCTCAATATTTTTTTAATGAAATTTTTATGGTATTTTTATTCATCAATGACATAAACCCTTTATTTTAATTAGGATCCATTAGGGATATGTAGTATTAATCCCATATTTATTATTTATTAGTATGTTTTACCATTATCTTGACTAGGTAAAGTATTGAAATTATCTTTCTTGATTAATTTTTTGTAATCGTTAACTTTCCCTTAAGATGTTCACTTTCTTATTTTTGTTGAAAATTATATTTCCCCTAAATATACATATTATTTATCATGCATATAATTATTAAATAAACCATATATCATATATACATCTGATATTTTACTTTCAATATTATATGATTTACTAGAAAAATTCTTATTATTATGTTTTCCTTACTCGATATTGAAATTTGTTGACAAGACTTGTTTTTAATGAATTAAATTGATCATTCGATATATGAGTAATGAATTTGACATGTTGATATAGGTGGGTCCCAATTATAGATAGTCCATCAATGCATTAGTATTCTCATAAGACAAATCAGTTGGCTAGATTTAGTTAAATTAGTTTCTATTGTATACAAACCCATCAGTTTTAAACTATCTTTTGAAAAGTATTACCAGTAGAGGTATCATGATGCCTGAGATTATGACATCCAATAATTAAAATTTTATTTTATTAATAATTTAGTTATTATTATCCATGATATTATCACAATAATATTATCTATGGATTCATTTTATTCTCAATTTATTGATTAAATAGCATGTATATTCAATTATTTACCTTTCAAATTTGATTATGCCTTATCTAATCAAGATAATTAAATTATTTAAATGTAATTTGTGGTTAGTTAATTACCTTTCCATATTTATTAAACTTATTGATTCTTGATATCTTTATATTTAATTAACCCTTACTTATAATTTAATATCACCCTTATTTTTTTCCTTTCCTAGGATTCTAGAAAAAGTATACTATGAATCATATGAAAGGATATGTCAGTGGGAATAATGATATTCTTGAAAAACATTATGTTGTAATTTTGTGTTTAAAAATGTAATATGGGAATCATGTGTGTGTAAAGTTTACCAAGACTACTAAAATAATAAGTTCTTTAGGATTAGATCTCTTGTATCTAGTGACAACGTAATGCAGCAAGTACCAGTTATAGGTTACTACAGTCGGGGTCACTTAATATTTCATACCATGTGAAATTTGAATCAATTCAGTTTTAAATTTTTCCATATTTAATTTTGTAATACCATGTCTGTGAATATTCTAATAATTGATCCAACATACCCCATAGATCAATTTTGTTAAATATCATTCTCTAGTTCATGGGTATCTACTCTAAGTCATCCTTTGGGAAATCATTTCATTAGTCTTAATTAATTATATAACTAAATATCTATTTTCTATATATTATTAGAATATTTTTCTTGGAAATCTATAGTTCTCTCACTAACCTCTCATAAACACATGGATGACTTATATTCTTAATAAAACTAAAATCACTTATATCTTTATTAAAAATAACATTTTATGATTGTGATGTTTTATTCAATACATAAATGAATTTTGTGTAACTATCATGCCTTATTAGCTTTGTTTTGTGTCATCAACCCTTCTAGATGTTCCATGAAAGAATATTATAGAGGGTTTCCTTCTTGGATGTTGGTCATGAAATATTTTCACCAAAACATGGTCATAGATGGTTTCTCTAACGACCCATACTTTACATACATTGTTAATACTTCAAAATTGAAGCACACTTATTACAACATATGACAAAACCACAAAGGACCGTATAGGTATAATGTATTTAGAAACTGGGAAACATAAACAACTGGTTCATAAATCTTCTACAGTGTCTCCCATTTATTTCATCATATCTACGGTCCCTTTTAGCATATTCTACTTAATATCCATCTTCCTGACCTGGGGAAAATAAAACATAAAAGGGTGAGCTCAAATGCTCAGCAAGGGAAAATAAAGGAAATAAAAATCATATCATATCTTTTTTTGAAAATCATAACCTGCAAAAGAGATCATAGTATCTTAACATGGAATAAATCATAGAAGTGAAAATGAGATCCCCATAATCATAACATGAAACTTTAAACTTTGTGGCATGCACACATAATCATGGAAAATCATTTCTTGTTAGTCATGACTCATTGCCAAGACTATCTTAGTGGACAAAGTCCCTTTCTGAACCGAGTTCACTCCTCGTTTCAGTCCTGTATCACTGAACCGAAATAACCTTCCGTTCCAGCCATGTCTATCTCATGAGATATAAAATCTTTACCCAATGCATTGGAGGGAGATATAGGTCCCACCCATCTTATAATGAATCATTTCTTATGTGTGCCACATAATCATAAACCTTACATCATAGCGTAACCCATGTAATAAAATTGGGATTCTTAAACAACATGACATCATAAAACAATTCATATAAGATAAAGGAATTCATAAAAATATTTCCATCACAACATAATCAAATCCATGTAATAATAGGGATAAAAACATAACCCTTTTATTATCTTAGATGGAAAATAATTTTGATAAAACATTTGAACTCCATTCTTGAGGAAAATATCCTTTCTACTTCAAAAACACTTTTCCTTTCTTAACATGTCATACAATTTTAAACTAAAAGAAGTTGATTAAAAATAAACTTGAATACTTGTAAAGGAAGATTCTTGGAAATAATGTTTTAAGAATCCATTCATGCCATATAAGTTAAAAAAAACATTCTTCGTACTTTTGTCGGAAAAGTCAAAAAGTACCTCGTACGAAAAACGACAAAATATTCCTTTCATACATATTACTAAAAACTCACCGAAGGGTAAAAATGGATTTAAACAATTTTAGGTGGATGGAAATAATATTACATATTGATGAAACATGGATGTGGATGATAAAATACACCCCAGTAAATACTTGCGAATAAACAATCTTGGATAAAAATGAGATTGTGATATTTCCCTTACCTTAGGTCCAATTTGCTTTGTACGTGACCGAATCTCCTGTATAATGGTTTAAATAATGTTATTGACTTATTCCAGAATCATACATATTGATATGATATCATATATGGTCATATTCTTAGCTTCTTGATAGTAATATTTCATTGTTACTTGTTACTCGGGTCTTTATTGCCTTTTGTTCTTATGCGTGTTTTGCCGAATACATTCTTATTATTATTTTAAGGTTTTAGATACCTTATATACAGAATTGTATTAGTGTAACATATATCATATTTATTCATTCAATTCATTTATATAATTACTATGTAATGATGATCATGTAGAACGAGTCGCATCACATCGTGGAGACGGTATTCCGTACGTACGCACGAGTGATGATATCATTCCTATGATCGTGGAATTGTATTAGAGTATATATATATATTATTTCAGTATCAATATTAATTTATAATAATCATAAATAGTTACTCATTACACCATTATACCCATCATTGTAAAGTGATGGTGGAAAATAGATTACACCACGGCGTGGAGACGGTATTCCGTACGTACGCACGCGCGGTGATTTCATTTTTCCGTAGGATGGATAGAAGGTGAATTAGGGTTGTTTCATATTTATAATAACATATCAGTATGTAAGTAATACTTATGTTATTACTTTATCATGAAACAACTAAGGAAGAAGAAGTTGAAGAAGAACGAAATTGAAAAGATCGTTAATGGATATTACCTCTTCTTTGGAACGCCTCTTTGAATCCTCCACATAGGGAACTAATATTGGTCTTTGAAGAAGACCAGAACCTCTAGGATTATTCTAGGGAAGTGGAGAGGAGAAAATGTCAGGGGTTGGCCGAGCTTGAGTGCTCAAATTGGTGTGAGGAGGAGGGGGAGGAGGTGCCCTTTTATAAGGGAGGAGAGGGGCACCTTAGGAATATCTCAAAATATTATTTTATATTAAAGTCAAAATTGGTTTATAATGGTTCCAAAGGGTCTTATTTCGAAGATAAAGTGGGGAAGGGTCTAAATCCTATCAACCCATAGGATTTAGACAAGTTTGGGATATTATTTTAACCTTATCAATTAGATTTAACTCTAAGTTAAATAATTTAACTTTTACCATGTCTTTTTGTTTTCTTTCACTATATGGTTAATACACTTACTATAACATGCCAAACGAACCCAAAATTGTATATTATTAATACATATATCCTTATCTAAGTCATTTGGCCGAACCTTAGATTTTTAGGAATAAAGTAACAATTAATAATATAATATTTGATTTAAAAACTATTTTGTGTCAATTTTGACACTATTTGATATATGATTTTTGTGAAAGTCATAAAAGAATTATATGTTCGAAACAAGTTAATTAAATCAACACTAATATATCATATTAACCTAGAAAATTAGTGTAATTCATAAAAAGTCTCAAATTACATTTATTTTGGTGTTTATAACATCAATTATGTCAATATTTCATTAATAAGATAATTACTGCATCATCATTGTTTCATAAATAAATTAAATTATTTAATGTCTAAAAATTACAAATAAAATACCATTATGTAGGAAATATTTTTATCTTTCTAATGAATATTTATAGTCGAATTTATCTTATGTATAACACCATATTAAAAATTATTTACTTATTAAACTTTGATTTTAACTATTTTAACCCTTCTTTAAATAAATTAATAATAAATGTCCTAATCTAATCCAAGTGGGCCTAAATGGTCATATTTTATTCCTAAGGTTGTTTTTGGTCGAATTACAATTATCCAATAGAATTAGGACATGTGTTAGGGTAATAGTAATATCATATTTACCCTTAGTTACCCAATTTACTATTAACCGTGGTAAAAAAAGTAAAAAGTTACTATTCACCAAAAATTATTTTCATCTCATTGAACCACATTTTAGTCCTTGATATTAACGGTGTCTGTCGGATTTTCGAAATTCCATTCACAGAAGCGGTAAAATTAAGTTTTATGCAAAATTCAGTTTTTTAACCTACCACTTAGTGGTTTCACTATTCATCAAAAATTGAAAGTTTTCAGAAAAATACCAAAATTTCACCCTAGGCTAATTTCGGTATTTCGAATCCAAAAATGAAGTCCATTTTAAAAAATAAAATTTATAAAATTTCAAAAAGTGGTTATTACTATTCATAACGGCTAGTTTTAATAATATTTTAATAGCATATCATTGTTTGGTGAAACTCGGTATTGCGTACGACGCAAGCTATCGAGGAAGGTTGCGATTGCGTGTAAGGTAAGCCAAGCTAGTATGTAGTGAAATATTCCTTTGATGATATATAAAAACAAAATATTACTCATAAAAATCTCGGGTGTTACATTCTACCCCCCTTAAAAAGAATTTCGCCCTCGAAATTCGTCACCTTGTAACAAACAGATGAGGATACTTCTCCCTCATCATATCCTCAAGCTCCCATGTAGCTTCTTCAAGTTGGTGGTTCCTCCATAAAACTTTCACCAATCGAGTGGTCTTGTTTCGTAGGACTTTTTCGCTACGATCCAGAATCTCTATCGGTTGTTCTTCATAAGAAAGATCTTGCTCCAGCGGTACAACTTCTGAGCTGAGTACATGTGAAGGATCTGGTATGTACTTACTCAGGAGAGATACATGGAACACATCGTGAACTTGAGAGAGATTCGGTGGAAGCGCCAATCGGTAAACTACCTTCCCAACATGATCCAGTATTTCGAAAGGACCGATATATCTAGGGCTCAACTTCCCCTTCTTTCCAAATCTCATAACCCTCTTCCAGGGAGATATTCGAAAGAACACTTTATCACCCACTTCAAACTCTAGGTCTTTTCTTCGGTTGTCGGCATAACTTTTCTGTTGACTCTGAGCTGCTCTTATGTGTTGTTGAATAGATCTAACCTTTTCTGCCATTTCATCAACGAGATCAGGTCCTAATAGCTTTCTTTCCCCAACTTCATCCCAGCAAGTTGGAGTCCTGCATTTCTTTCCATAGAGAGCTTCATAAGGAGCCATCTGAATACTGGAGTGAAAGCTATTATTATAAGAAAATTCCACCAAAGGTAGGTGTTGATCTCAACCTCCTTTGAAATCCATAGAGCAAGCTCTCAACATATCTTCTAGGGTTTGAATTGTTCTCTCAGACTGACCGTCTGTCTGGGGATGATAAGCAGTGCTGAAACTCAACTCTGTATCCAGAGTATGCTAAAGACTTCGCCAGAACATCGAGGTAAATCTCGGATCCCGATCAGATATAATAGAAAGTGGTACTCCATGCAATCTTACCACTTCCTTTACATATATCCTGGCAAGATGATCTAGAGAGAAATCCTCTCTAATAGCAATGAAGTGTGCAGACTTTGTAAGACGATCAACTATGACCCAAATAGCATTATTGCCTTTGGATGTTTTAGGAAGTCCTGTAAAAAAGTCCATAGTGATATTTTCCCATTTCCATTCGGGTATGGGTAATGGTTGTAACATCCCCTTAGACTTTTGTCTCTCAGCTTTAACTTGTTGACAAACCAAGCATCGAGAGACATATTCAGCAACATCTCTTTTCATGCCATCCCACCAGAAGTACTCTTTCAGGTCCCTATACATCTTCGTGCTTCCAGGATGAATAGAGAATGAAGAACTATGAGCCTCATCCAGCAGCTCCTTCCTTAATTTGGGGATGGGAGGAACACAAACCCGATTCCTGAACTTTATTATCCCATCACAATCAAGGTTGAATTCAGGAACATTTCTCACCTTATTTTGTAACTCGACATCTTCTTTCTGTGCCTCCTTAATCTTCGCATGTATAGATGGTTGAACATTCATTTGAGAAAGATAAGATTTTTCCCCTTCCATTATAATTCCAAGATCCATCCTTTGTAAATCCATAAATATTGGATCCTTTGTGATCCTCATCATGGATAAACTAGCATGGTCTTGTCGACTTAATGCATCTTCCACCTTATTTGCTTTCCCAGGGTGGTAATGGATTGATCAGTCGTAATCCTTAATCATCTCCAACCATCTTCTTTGACGCATATTCAACTCCTTTTGTGTGAAAATATACTTTAAACTTTTATGATCAGTATAAATATCACACCTTTCACCATAAAGGTAATGCCTCCAAATCTTTAATGCAAAGATTACCACAGCCAACTCCAAATCATGAGTTGGGTAATTTTGCTCATGGATTTTCAACTGTCGTGAGGCATAAGCTATCACCATATCATTTTGCATAAGAACACACCCCAATCCCTTCTTGGATGCATCACTATAGATCACAAACCTTTCTCCACTACAAGGCAGTGTGAGCACAGGTGCACTGGATAACCTTCTTTTCAACTCCTTGAAATTCTCTTCACATTCTTCCGTCCAGACAAACTTAACTCCTTTCCGGGTCAACTTGGTGAGTGGATTAGATAATCGTGAAAAAGCTTTTACAAAACGTCTATAATATCCAGCCAAACCAAGAAAACTTCGGATCTCAGTTACTGTTGTTGGTCTTGACCATCTTTCGATAACCTCTGTTTTTGCTGGATCCACAGATATCCCATCTTTTGAGATTATGTGACCCAAAAATGCAACTTTTTGAAGCCAGAATTCACACTTGGTAAATTTGGCATAAAGCTTCTCCTTTCTCAGGGTCTTCAATATAATTCTCAAGTGATCTTCATGCTCTTCCTTGCTCTTTGAATAGACAAGAATATCGTCTATAAAGACTACCACAAATTGATAAAGATAGTCTCTAAAGACTCTATTCATTAGATCCATGAAGATAGCAGGGGAATTAGTAAGACCAAATGGCATTACTATAAATTCATAGTGTCCATACCTTGTACGGAAAGCCGTCTTTGGTATATCCTCCCTTTTGACCCTTAATTGATGATACCCTGAACGAAGATCAATCTTGGAGAAGTATTGAGCTCCACGTAGTTGGTCAAATAAGTCATCAATGCGTGGGAGAGGATATTTGTTCTTGATAGTGATCTTGTTAAGTTCTCGATAATCAATGCAGAGTCTCACTGATCCATCTTTCTTCTTAACAAATAGAACAGGTGCTCCCCAAGGTGACGCACTAGGGCGTATGAATCCCTTATCAAGATTCTCTTGGAGTTGCTTCTTCAATTCCTGCAACTCAGTTGGGTCCATTCTATATGGTGTCTTTGAAATAGGCAAAGCACCCGGTACGAGTTCTATTGAAAACTCAACTTCACGATTTGGTGGAAGACTCGGTAATTCCTCCGGAAATACATCATCAAACTCCCGTACAATGGGAATATTCTTAATCGTGAGTTTCTCACAAACCATTTGAGATAAATAACCTTCATTTAGTGGAATCAATACCCATAAGATGGAAGAAATTTCCACTGGAAGGTTATGTTCATCCTTGCATTGATAGACGATCGTAGATTGATCTGGAATATGAAATGTGACTTCCCTTCTTTGGCAATTGATATGAGCTCCATGTAGAGAAAGCCAATCCATGCCAAGAATCACATCAAATTCCACTAAAGGAAGTATCACAAGATTTGCGGGAAGCACTTTCCCACAAACTTCGATCAGAGAAGAATTATAAACTTTTGATGCGACTGTTGTGCCATTAGGTGTTGTCACAGATAACTCAACATCTAATTTTTGAGGTAGTACGGTGATACCCTTAGAAAATTTTTCAGAAATAAAAGAGTGGGTGGATCCAGAATCAAATAAAACATTTGCTACTTTAGAGTGGATGGTATGAGTACCTTTCACCACTTAGTTATCGTACTCCATATCGCTGATAGAAATTGCATGTGACTTTCCTTTGTCTTTAGCCTTAAGATTTTTTTGACGTCGACCATCATCATCAACCCTTGGATTTGGGCATTGACTGGCATAATGCCCCATCTCCTTGCACTTGAAACATTGAAGTGTAGTAGGTTCATTCTGTGTATCCCTTCCTTTGTTTGCATCATTAGACATATTCTTCCCATTATTGTGGCATTCAAATGCCCGATGACCTTCCTTTCCACATTTAAAACATTTACTTGTCCCTTTAAGACAGCTCCCTCCATGTTTCTTTCCACACTTTGAGCATAAGGGAAAGTTCATCTTCTTTTCAGTGTGCTCTTTAGAGTTTCCTTTGAATTCCATCTTCCTCTTCTTATCAAACCCATGTGACTGATGGGTTACTCCAATCTCCATCTCGACTTTGAGAGCGCATCGAACGATTTCCTCGTAGCTATTGAAGTCCCTTATGGCTAACGCCCTTCGAAGACTTGGTTTTAAGCCACTAAAGAATCGATCGATCTTACTCTCAGGTTGGATAATAATACCAGAAGCGTACCTTGCAAGTCTTGTAAAATTTGCTTCATAGGTACCAACAGATTCATCATCCCTTTGCTTCAGTTCAAGAAACTCTTTCTCCATCTTTGTTCAGAGAATACGAGGGAAGTACTTATTGAAAAATAAGTTCTTGAACTCGTCCCATTCCATAGACTCAATTTCATCCCTTTGCCTCGTATTCTTAATAAGATTCCACCATTGATCAGCATCTCCTTCTAAACGATACACTGCTAGGATGACTTTATCATGTTCAGAACATTGAAGAACTGAAAATATCTTTTCAGTAGTACTAATCCATTGTTCAGCAACTAATGGATCAGTAGACCCACTGAAATAAGGTGGACGCTGCCTCATGAAGGATTCAATAGAATGTTGCTCCTTCCTTTGCTCGTTTGGAAGTCCTGCATGATTCATAGCTTGAGAAAGTTGTGTGAGCATGGCTACAAGATTTTGCATTCCAGCTCCCATATCGTTTGGTTGCTCAGGGGGACATTCATTGCATTTCCCATCGCATTCCACATTAACACGGTTCCTTCGGGTTCCAGCCATTGACTATAACCAAGAAGAAGAGTGTGAGCAACACTAATTATAATAGGAAAACCACATAATTCAAGAATAAAATTTTCATACTTAATGTCTTATCCTAGGTTATTCAAGGCCATTTCTAAAACACTAAGATTGTGTTCTATGCTTAGACTTATCCTTAGGGTTCTTACTAAGGCTTTCACATCCTAGTTTCCAAAGGTTGACTATACCTTTCCTCTGATACCAACTCTAACGACCCATACTTTACATACATTGTTAATACTTCAAAATTGAAGCACACTTATTACAACATATGACAAAACCACAAAGGAACGTATAGGTATAGTGTCTTTAGAAACTGGGAAACATAAACAACTGGTTCATAAATCTTCTACAGTGTCTCCCATTTATTTCATCATATCTAGGGTCCCTTTTAGCATATTCTACTTAATATTCATCTTCCTGACCTGGGGAAAATAAAACATAAAAGGGTGAGCTCAAATGCTCAGCAAGGGCAAATAAAGGAAATAAAAATCATATCATATCTTTTTTTGAAAATCATAACCTGCAAAAGAGATCATAATATCTTAACATGGAATAAATCATAGAAGTGAAAATGAGATCCCCATAATCATAACATGAAACTTTAAACTTTGTGGCATGCACACATAATCATGGAAAATAATTTCTTGTTAGTCATGACTCATTGCCAAGACTATCTTAGTGGACAAAGTCCCTTTCTGAACCGAGTTCACTCCTCGTTTCAGTCCTGTATCACTGAACCGAAATAACCTTCCGTTCCAGCCATGTCTATCTCATGAGATATAAAATCTTTACCCAATGCATTGTAGGGATATATAGGTCCCACCCATCTTATAATTAATCCTTTCTTATGTGTGCCACATAATCATAAACCTTACATCATAGCATAACCCATGTAATAAAAATGGGATTCTTAAACAACATGACATCATAAAACAATTCATATAAGATAAAGGAATTCATAAAAATATTTCCATCACAACATAATCAAATCCATGTAATAATAAGGATAAAAACAGAACCCTTTTATTATCTTAGATGGAAAATAATTTTGATAAAACATTTGAACTCCATTCTTGAGGAAAATATCCTTTCTACTTCAAAAACACTTTTCCTTTCTTAACATGTCATACAATTTTAAAATAAAAGAAGTTGATTAAAAATAAACTTGAATACTTGTAAAGGAAGCTTCTTGGAAATAATGTTTTAAGAATCCATTCATGTCGTATAAGTAAAAAAAACATTCTTTGTACTTTTGTCGGAAAAGTCAAAAAGTACCTCGTACGAAAAATGACAAAAGATTCCTTTCATACATATTACTAAAAACTCACCGAAGGGTAAAAATGGATTTAAACAATTCTAGGTGGATGGAAATAATATTACATATTGATGAAACATGGATGTGGATGATAAAATACACCCCAGTAAATACTTGCGAATAAACAATCTTGGATAAAAATGAGATTGTGATATTTCCCTTACCTTAGGTCCAATTTGCTTTGTACGTGACCAAAGCTCCTGTATAATGGTTTAAATAATGTTATTGACTTATTCCAGAATCATACATATTGATATGATATCATATATGGTCATATTCTTAGCTTCTTGATAGTAATATTTCATTGTTACTTGTTACTCGGGTATTTATTGCCTTTTGTTCTTATGAGTGTTTTTCCGAATACATTCTTATTATTCTTTTAAGGTTATAGATACCTTATATCCAGAATGGTATTAGTGTAACATATATCATATTTATTCATTCAATTCATTTATATAATTACTATGTAATGATGATCATGTAGAACGAGTCGCATCACATCGTGGAGACGGTATTCCGTACGTACGCACGAGTGATGATATCGTTCCTATGATCGTGGAATTGTATTGGAGTATATATATATATATTATTTAAGTATCAATATTACTTTATAATAATCATAAATAGTTACTCATTACACCATTATACCCATCCTTGTAAAGTGATGGTGGAAAATAGATTACACCACGGCGGGGAGACGGTATTCCGTACGTACGCACGCGCAGTGATTTCATTTTTCCGTAGGATGGATAGAAGGTGAATTAGGGTTGTTTCATATTTATAGTAACATATCAGTATGTAAGTAATACTGATGTTATTACTTTATCATGAAACAACTAAAGAAGAAGAAGTTGAAGAAGAAAGAAATTGAAAAGATCGGTTATGGATATTACCTCTTCTTTGGAACGCCTCTTTGAATCCTCCACTTAGGGAACTAAGATTGGTCTTTGAAGAAGACCAGGACCTCTAGGATTATTCTAGGGAAGTGGAGAGGAGAAAATTTCAGGGTTTGGCCGAGCTTGATTGCTCAAATTGGTGTGAGGAGGAGGGGAAGGAGGTTCCCTTTTATAAGGGAGGAGAGGGGCACCTTAGGAATATCTCAAAATATTATTTTATATTAAAGACAAAATCGGTTTATAATGGTTCCAAAGGGTCTTATTTCGAAGCTAAAGTGGGGAAGGGTCGAAATCCTATCAACCAATAGGATTTAGACAAGTTTGGGATATTATTTTGACCTTATCAATTAGATTTAACTCTAAGTTAAATAATTTAACTTTTACCATGTCTTTTTGTTTTCTTTCAATATATGGTTAATACACTTACTATAACATGCCAAACGAACCCCAAATTGTATATTATTAAAACATATATCCTTATCTAAGTCATTTGGCCGAACCTTAGATTTTTAGGAATAAAATAACAATTAATAATATAGTATTTGATTTAAAAACTATTTTGTGTCAATTTTGACACTATTTGATATATGATTTTTGTGAAAGCCATAACAGAATTATATGTTCTAACCAAGTTAATTAAATCAACACTAATATATCATAGTAACCTAGA
This sequence comes from Viscum album, assembly GCA_963277665.1. Taxonomy (NCBI): domain Eukaryota; kingdom Viridiplantae; phylum Streptophyta; class Magnoliopsida; order Santalales; family Viscaceae; genus Viscum; species Viscum album. Next base: position 287,975,295 of record OY728137.1, on the reverse strand, counting down.
AAATTAGTGGAATTCATAAAAAGTCTCATATTACATTTATTTTGGTGTTTATAACATCAATTATGTCAATATTTCATTAATAAGATAATTACTGCATCATCATTGTTTCATAAATAAATTAAATTATTTAATGTCTAAAAATTACAAATAAAATACCATTATGTAGGAAATCATTTTAGATTTCTAATGAATATTTGTAGTTGAATTTATCTTATGTATAACCCCATATTAAAAATGATTTACTTATTAAACTTTGATTTTAACTATTTTAACCCTTCTTTAAATAAATTAATAATAAATGTCCTAATCTAATCAAAGTGGGCCTAAATGGTCATATTTTATTCCTAAGGTTGTTTTTGGTCGAATTACACTTATCCAATAGAATTAGGACATGTGTTAGGGTAATAGTAATATCATATTTACCCTTAGTTTCCCAATTTACTATTAACTGTGGTAAAAAAAGTAAAAAGTTACTATTCACCAAAAATTATTTTCATCTCATTGAACCACATTTTAGTCCTTGATATTAATGCTGTCTGTCGGATTTTTGAAATTCCATTCACAGAAGCGGTAAAATTTATTTTTATGCAAAATTCAGTTTTTTAACCAACCACTTAGTGGTTTCACTATTCATCAAAAATTGAAAGTTTTCAGAAAAATACCAAAATTTCACCCTAGGCTAATTTCGGTATTCCGAATCCAAAAATGAAGTCCATTTTAAAAAATAAAATTTATAAAATTTCAAAAAGTGGTTATTACTATTCATAACGGCTAGTTTTAATAATTTTTTAATAGCATATCATTGTTTGGTGAAACTCGGTATTGCGTACGACGCAAGCTATCGAGGAAGGTCGCGATTGCGTGTAAGGTAAGCCAATATAGTATGTAGTGAAAGATTCCTTTGATGATATATAAAAACAAAATATTACTCATAAAAATCTCGGGTGTTACAGTTTCTATGAGTATTATAATTATAATGGATTTATCATCTTGATTATGAGATAGGTTACCATAATATAATTTATATAGAATATTCTTGAAATCTAAGACTATGAATCATACATTTTTGTAAGATATTGTACTAACCATGTCTTGTTTCCCTTTGAATACCCAAAAATGACTTTATATCAACTGAAGAAACCACCAAAATACAAAACTAGGTTTTTGTAAATGGAACTCATATCTTAATTCATATGAACATTTCAACAAAAATCAAGTTTACATTTACTAATTCCTTATCAAATTCATTATTCTTTTTGAATAATATATCACTTGTCATGGTGAATATAAAACCACCTATTTTAATTTTACATTCATAGGAAATATGGGTCTCTAAAAAAACTCTAATAAATATTGTGAAGTTTAGTTTTTATATGCCAACTCAAGTTTTTTTAAATAATTTAATTAAATAAAGTTAAACTTTCTCTAACTATATCAAGGGATATGTGCTTCCTTATTATATAAATATATATTATCTTGATTGATTCATTTCTATCTTAGGGATTTTAATATCCTGAGTGTCTTTAGTATAGCGATCACAACCCTAGTAACCTAGAGTTGGTGTCTTCATTATTACATTGGAATAAGATACAAGGATTCACATCCTGAAGAACTAAATAGTTTTAATAGTCTTGGTAAGCTAGATATATACATGATTTTAATATTGAAAATATCATGAATAATAATAACTGAATTATTGATGAAGGGAATTATTAATTATTAGATTTCATGATCTTAGGAATCATGATATCTCTAATGTGAAGACCGCTCACAAGATGGTTTAAAACTACATGTAAAAACCAGTTTAATTCTACCTTAATTATTTGACTCATGAGACCTACCAATGCATCGAGGGGACATATAATACAGAGTATCACCCCTCACTACAAGTCCTAATAATTATTTATATATTTAATAATTTATTTAATTCATGAACATTGTGCCTTATCACAAAATAATCATATTGAGTAAAGAATAAAAACTTATCAATATTTTTGTAGATAAACAAATAGATTTTAATGTAGAACACCATAAGTAAAAATGATATATTTTTTAAGAAATTCACATACCCATTATAAATAAGATGGATATTTATAGGAAACTTAATGCCCAATGATTATGGGAAAGTGAAAATATCAATGTAAATTTAATTACTACAAAAAATGAATCAAAAAATTAATTGTAATTGCTATCTTTGGTCAAATTGATAGTAAAACATCCATATAAAGAATAAAGATGATATAAAAACAATATATTCTCATTTTATTAAGAATAAAGGGTTTTCGTTTAGATTAGTATAAATACCATAAAAATATCTTTAAAAACATTCTTCAGGAAAATATAATTTTCATTTTGAAAATAAATTTTTAAAATAATATTTCCCAAAAAAAATTGGAAATTATTTTCTTTAAAAAAAATTAAACCTATAAAGTAAGATTTAAAACATTTTATTGGTTATGATAACTAGAAATTAATTTCATATTATACATGTTAAAATAAATATTCCTTTCAGTTTTTTAAAAAAATGAAATGGTTATTATTTTGAAAAATATATGAAGATTAATATCAGAAAAATTTAAAAAGTAAGAATGGTTAAAATTTTCTTTAAAAAATAATTTTTAAATATTTAAACCCATTACTAAAAACACTTTTATAAAACATGGTTTTGTAATAAGTTGGGTTTTTGACCAATGGGTAAAATGAATTTTGATTTTTTTAAAACATTATTCTCAATTATTATAAGTACCAAAGTGTAAGAAAATGGTAATATTAATTGAAAAAGTTCATAAATAACCATATAAGAATAAAAATAAAGGTTTTATTTTCCAATTATAAAATAATTTCCTGCAATGTAAATTTAAGTATAAATAATCTTGATTAAAATAATATTTGGAAATAAACCCTTATAATTGTCATAACCTTAAAGTGAGTATTATTAAATGAATTTATTATGTGTATAAAATTAAAATACACATTAAGTAAGATTAAATATAATAATATATATTAAAAATTCATTATGCGCATAATCATGAAATATCAAAGATAACAGAAGAGTAATATAACCCAATGAAAAAGAAATTAAGTTATAAAATTATTTACCACTTGGTAACTATTAATTTAAATGCCATTAAATTAAAAAATTCAAATTGAAACTTAAAATAGAATTAATAAATAATTTTTGATTATATTACATGTCAATGTTGTATTATATACACCATATAAAATAAATTGGTTGCATAGAATTAAAATATGCCTCAATAAAATTAAATTGAGAAGGAATCCATTACAAATATCATATCATTGAAGTGAGGATTAATCAATGAATGTATTATGTGTATAAATTGTAAATCCACATAAAAAATTATAAATACAACATAAAATAATAAAATTTAATTATAATCATAATCTTAGCATTATATAATAAATAAAGTAGAAATGGAAATTGAGTTAAGAAATCCCTTTCCCCGTGCTAAATTTTTGTTGAACCTGATTTAACATCACGTATAGTGGTTTTAAACTAGTTATTATTTTATATAATAACCATATTAATATTTATAATAACATATATCATCCTATTATAACGTCTTATAATCTATTAGTTAATAATCAATCATTATTTTCATAGTTTTAGGTTTTAATTTTCTTGTTTTCTCATTCGTACTTTGTCCTGAATGTTTCTGTTCTTATGAGTACTATATTGTTTCATTATCTCCAGAATAATAATAATGATATAATTATTATACTTATAAATCAATTATACTTTAAAACCAATCATGAAATATGGTTATGAAAGATAGACTATGTTACAATCATGGATACGGTAGGTCGCATATCCGTATGAGTAATATTTCCATTTTTCAATGAACATTATGTTAAATAGGTAGGTAATATTTTATCCATAAAAATGATAATAATATCATATATAATATATTATTTCTTAAAATATACTTATATATATTATCCATATGGTTTGGTGATGAAAAAAGAGTAACATCGCTTTGTGAAGGCGGTAGTCCACACATACGCAAATGATGTTAACATTGTTCTGTGTAAAAAAGGAAAATGATATATTATATTTTAATACTTATAAATATGTCATGAATATAATAATTGTTTCATTTATATCACATATATTCATTAACTTATTCTTTATAACTTTCTATGTAAATCATCAGTGAATGATGAAACACAACGCTTCGTGAGACGATAGTCCGTCATACACATGAGTGGCATTATCATATCCCATACAGAATGGAATGTAAAAAATATATATTTGATTTAATGACTTAATAGGTATTATTATATTATAAATATTATATATATACTTTATATCTATCATAATACCCAGCCATGATAGGTGATAATGAAAAAAACGAATGACAACGGTTCGTGTGGCTGTAGTCCGCCGTACACATGATGATTTCATAACCCATTTGATGAAATTTGAGATAGTTATAGGTAATTAACTTATTATAAAAAACATATAATTATATTAAGGATACTTATTTTATTATATAATCAGGTTTTAATAACAATTTAGCAAGGTTCAGGAAGAAATAAAAGAAAAACGATCACTGAATAACAATACCTATTCTTCAGGTAACTCCTTAGGTTTGAACCAAAAGCCATCCTAGGGCACATCTTTTCTAAAAAATGTATTATAGGATGATTTTTATTGAAATTTGGAAGCCATTGGTCATTAATTATCTTAATCAAAAAAAATTAAGGTGTGAATAAGAGAGGATAGTAGTGGCCTTTTATAAGTGAGGAGAGTGGCACACTTGTAATTTTTGAAAAGAAAAAGGTGTTCCCACGTTTTTCACATTTCAAAAGGATAAAAAATATATTATTATATATAATTATACAATATAGGGAATAAATATGTCAATATGATATATTTTATATAAGTTTCTATTTCATTTTAACCCATATCTTTTTAGTTTAACCCCCAGTAAATCTATTTTAACATTAAATGTGGAAGAAATTATAGTTTTCAGTATTCATTTTGATAAAAAAAATTAATTCAAACATATTAGATAATATAAATAATGATAAGTTAAAATATTTAACCCATTTTCCCAAATTCTATTCATAAAAGTGGAAATTTTTAAAATATAATTAATCCCACAGATGCGATGAAAATGTGGGTTTTCAAATAGAATGTTTTCAAAAGAATACAGAGCTTTTATATCAAAATTCAATATTAAAATAACTCCAATAACCTTTTTTGGATTAATAAATATATAATTTTACTAAATTTACATTAAAAATAATTGAAAATGTGATTTAACTTAAAAAATAATTTAAACAAAAAGCAAGTTTCAAATTAAAATTCAATATTTTTTACTATTCATCTAAAAATAAGATATTTTTGAAAAATGCCAAAAAATCACCCTAAGATATTTTTATATTCTAATTTAAAAAAATCAGTTCATTTTATAAAATATATTTTTGAAAATTGGAAAAAATTAAATTTATAGTTTTTCTGCAAAGTGCAACTAAATAGACTTTTGGAAAAGAAATCCAGAAAACTATTCTTTTTATTTAAAATGATTATTTTTTATGTCTAATAAATAGATAACCTTAATTTTCATAATTTATTTATTATTATTTAAACTTTAAATTAAGTGGATTATATATAATGGTAAAACAATATTACAGTCTGTTGAGACTTGGATTTGCGTGTTCTGGAAGCTATCAAAGAGATTAAATTTAAAGAAAAATATGTTATGGTATGTTTAAGCTCGTTGTTTCGGGTAACATATTATATTGAATAAAAAAATTATTTTGTGATTTTAGGGTGTTATATTCTCCTAACCTTACATAAATATTTCCCTTTAAATTTAAACATGATCTTAGTAATCAAGGTTTTGAAATTCTGTAAATACCATTGTTGAAAAATCCACATCATAAAATGGTTATAAAATATTCTCTTATTAATAGAGAAAGTAATGTAAAAATTTTCATATATAAAAAAAACTATGTTTCAGATAAGGAAGACATAGTGTTGAATAAAAGATAGACAGAGAATAAAAGTTTAAATAATTATAGAGAATGAAAGAGGTCATTGATCGTAAGAAAGTGAATTATCAATGGAAAGTTAAGGGCCTAAAAACCATAAATATATGATGATTTAAATTACCATAAGATTCATCATATATGAATTTATAAGGATAAAAAATTCAATATTTTTTCTTAATTTTGAAGAATTATTTTACTGTCTAATAATTTGGGGAAATATACATACTTGATACATTTTTATTTCATAATAACAATTTCATCTACTGGCTATGATTCGATGAATTTCCTATCTATCCCTTAATCAAAGAAATAAATATCCAAAAATTAATTTTCATGCCTAAATCACTAAAATTAACTTTTAACAGATTATAAGATCTATTAAAGAGTGATAATTATTTCTATATGTCTCCAACTATTTTCCAAAATATAGTTAGAACAAGTTATCCTAATAAATTAATAACTAAATATCAAAAGTAACACCACTATTTCATCATTAATATATATTTTTCAAATATTTTAACTAAAAATTAAATATTATCTAGGATATAATGTAGTCCAATGGTATCCACTAAACCCTTATCATCCTACAGTCATGTTATCAGGCCCTATGACCTTTCCAGAAGTAATTGGTTGTCACCAGATATGCAGGTTTTCCTTTTTCTAAAACTTTATTAATATAATTAATATAACATTACTCAACATTTAGTAACCCATAATTACTTCAATATCAAATAGAAGATAAACCTAAAGGATTCCAATAAAATTAAACTTATGTCTATAAAATTAATTGTTATTTCTCAAATAACTTTTTCAATATTATTAGGTTTGGTACAACTTCTAGTGTGGCACAAAACGCAATAAAGAAAACTAAAAATATACCACGAACCTAGGGAGTTGACCCTATGACCAAACCCTGAACCCAAACCCAATCTCACCACCCCATCCAACCTCATGAGGCTAAATACATTTTCTACTAAAATATATACATTCCATAAACTTTAATAAAAAATAAACTTAATCTTGTTAGACTCCCATATCATAAAATCTAAAAAGGGGAGTCTTATGATTTTAACTTATTCTCAATCATAAACTCATTAAGAAATGATGGTTTCCATAAATCTTAAGTTAATGAAGACATTTAATCTTCTAAAATTTAACATAATCATTAAATGTTTCATGATTCTTATATCAAAGTACCATTTATAAAAATAATTTAATAATAATATAATTCTAGAATACCAATATATACTTCCACCATTTTATTTCAACATAGTTATTTTTTTGGTCTAGTATTTAACCATTATATGAGGTAATTGAGTTGAATAATTCCTTGGTCCTCTATATTTATTAAAATGAACTTTAAATAGATCCCTATGATGGGATTTATTTCCCTCCATCCTACTCTTCTTTTTTTATTTGAAATTATTTTCTTTATTATCTTCATTTACACACATAAATTATTTTTTCCATTCCATAGAGACACTTTATTAGGTATCTCCTTCAACATTTCTTTCATAAATGAAATTGATTCTTATTTCCTCTATGATCTCCATCACTCTAGCTCTTAGAAAACTCCATACTTCTCTTCTTTGGTGAGTTTTAGATTTAGGTATTGTATAAGTTGTTAATCATATTTTTGGACAACTAGTTAGGGATAGTATTATTATTTTTCACTCCAATAATCATCCCATTAGTTTCTCATAGTCACCACATTGTACTTAATATTCAATGTTAACATGATTATTTTGATTTCCATCCACTTAATAAAACCAAAAGGCTTATTATAGGCAACAATAATCATAGGGGCAAAACCATTGAATCATTTATAGGCTATCTAAATCATGACACGTTATTTGTAATATAAGACACCATTGGTTTAACCGAGGTCATTAATTTTCATAATTAATTCAAATACTTCATAATGTTTTATAAATAAAATATGAATTATCCTAGGAATATCCCCTGGAATTAAAAACTAGTTGTGCAGTGAGGCTTGTTTTCATGCACGAGGTGATGATTGGGTCAATCCAAATGCACCCTTTTTAGATTTTTTACCCCTAGGTATATATGTTCATAAGAAATATCAACTTTTAGTATCCATAAAGGGGTTTATTATAGTAAAAACCACAAAATATCTACTTTTCCATGACATTAGGATGTTCTTCTATACATATCCTCAAATTCAATCAGAGGGTAATGTTCCCTAATCAATTTTTTCCTAAATCCAGTACCAAAGGAATCTACTAAACTTCCTTTGATACCAACTATATTAAACCCAACACCAGTAACCTATAGATAATGTCTACTTTATTACATTGGAATAAGATAAAAGGATTTTCATTTCAAAGGATCGAATAGTTTATTAGTCTTGGTAAACTAGATACATACATGATTTCCAAATTACATTTGAAAACACAAGTTTCATCATAATTTTTTTTTTGAATATAGGATATCCTTAAATATCATTCATAGTACATTTCATAGATTCTTGGGAAAAGAAACAAAATAAGGGTGAGCTTAAATGCCCAGTAAGGGTTAAATATTGTATAAGATATCATGAATCAATAATCATGATCAACATGAAAAGGTTAATAACTAAACACACATTCCATTTAAATAAGTTGAAAATAATGACAAGATAATCCATAACCAATGTGGAAAGGTAAATAAATAAAACCCATTTCATTTAATCAATAAACATTGAATGAAATTAATCCAAAGAAAATATAATTATAAAAATCTCATGGATAATATTAACTTAATTATTAAGGAATGAAATGCATAATTATTAGATTCCATGATCTTAGGAATCATTATACCTCTACTATCAAGACCTTTCACAATAGGATTTTAAACTACAAGTAAAAACCCATTTAATTATAGCTTACATATTTTTCTCATGATACCTACTAATAAATCAAGGGGATATATAATATTAGTCTCCCCCCATTATTTTAGTTCCAAATCATTCCTTATATATCGAATAATCAATTTAATTCATGAATAATGTTCTCTATCATCAAATGTTATTATTGATTAAATACTACATATTTATCAATAAGTACCCAGATAAATAAAAAACATTCAATATATAACACCATATATAAAAATGATATTGGTATTAAGAAATTAACATTTTCAAGATAAATAATATGGATATTTAGGTGAAATTTAATGTCTAGTGATCAGAAAAAAGTTAATATTTCAAGGGATACTTAATGACTAAAAAATGACTCAAGAAAGTGAATTTCAATACTTTCCTTAGTCAAAATTATCATAAAACATCCATTGAATGAATAATTGTGTTATTAATATGAATATTTACATTAGAGTAAGAATAAATAGTTTTTTAATTGATTAATATAAATACCATAATAATATCTTCAAGAACATCCTTGAGAAGAATATCATTTCTATTTTGAAAATAACTTTTATAAATAAAAGTGCACATAAAATTTTGAAAATAATTTTTTTATTTTATAAAGGAATCTTTAAAACATTTTTTTGTTCATGATGGGTAGAAATTCCATTCATTCCATACATATTAAAATAAATATTCCTTTCACTTTTCTAGTAAAAGACAAATGAACATTATTTTGAAAATGAAATTAATATTACATTCAAATTAATTTTTAAAAATTAAAAAATTTAAAAAATTATTTAACAAATCATTATGAAAAGGTTAAAAACAATTTTGAAAAAAATAGAAAACATGGTTTTAGTAGAAGACATATTTATGACCGAAGATATAAATGAAGTTAGATTTTATTGAAAACATTTTCTCAATTTTTTTTCGTAAAAAAGTATAAAAATGGTACAATTACTTGAGAAAAATCATTAATAACTTGATTAAAAGAAAATTATATGGTTTATTAACTAATGATAAAATAATTTTCCTCAATGGGAATTCAAGTATAAATAGTCCTAACTAAAATGAGATTGTGAAATAAACCCTTACAAAGGTCATAACATTGAAGTGAGGATTAATCAATGAATTTATTATTAATATAAAATGTAAATAAATTTTAAATAATTGTAAATACAATAATATATAGTCAAATTTAATTACACACGTAATCTTAAAAAAATCAAATACAATGAATAATTAATATAACCTAGTGAAAATAACTTGACTTGTGAAATTATTTACCACCTATTAACTTTTAATTAAAATTCCCTTAGGTGTAATGATTCAAATTTAAATTGAAGATACCATGAAGAATTATTTTTTCATGGTATTAAATTTCAAATTGGTAGTATATACACCATATAAAATAAATTATGTGTAAAACATTACAGTATACCCCAACAAAATGAAATTAAGATGAAATCCCTTATAAAGATCATATTATTTAAGTGAGGATCGATAAAAGAATTTATTGTTTGTATCTAATTTAAATCCACATAAAAAAATTAAATAAAACATAAAATTATAGGTCCTTAAACAAATAATATTACCATGACATAAGCAATGAAGTACAAGTTAAACCCAATGAATGGAAATTGAGTTAAAAAAACTCATAACTCATGCTTCCTTTTAGTTGAAAATGAGTTAGCTTCCTATATAGTGGTTTTAAAAAAAATATTAACTAATAAAAGAACCATATTAATATTTATAATATCCTATATGATCCCCTTGTTAAATTTTACCACCTATTTGTTAATAATCTATCAATATTTTCATTTTTTGGGGTGTTAATTGCCTTATTTTCCCATTATTTTTTATCATGAAAGTATTGGTTCTTCTTCATATTATATAGTTTCATCATATCCAGAATAATAATCAGGAAATTATAATCATATTTATAGAAAAAATTTATTTTTAAAACCAATCATGAAATATGGTTATGAGAAATGGACTGTGTTACAACCATAGAGACGGTAGGTCTTACGTGGGCATGAGTAACATTTCCATTTTTCAATGATCATTATAGAAAGAAGGTAAGTAATATATTAACTTTATATAATTTTGATAATATCATATATAACATATTACTTCTTTAAATAAATGTATATATATCATCCATGTGGTGCGGTGATAAAAAGAGAGTCGCATCGCTTTGTGAAGACGGTAGTCCATACATACATGAACGATGTTATCATTTTTTAGTGTAAAAAAAGAAAATGATATATAATATTTTTACAATGATAAATATGTCATTAATATCATAATTATTTCATTTATGTAACATATATTAATTAAATTTATCCATATTAGATACCATGTAAAGCGTTAGTGAAAGACAAATTATAAGAGACTGAAACCATGTGGTCAAACCCTTTGCATGTGCTTGAGGATTGTGGTTCTTGGAGGAGGATTTGAGAGAGTCTAGAGGTTTTAAGATACTAAAATATGAAATATTGGGTAAATACATGATTTTTAAATGGTTTTTACATCATGTATGTTTAGTTCACGGCTTGTTAATAATTTATCATAGGGTGCTTCATAGTGTATATTATTTCATGATTAAAATGATTGAGGCATTATATTTGTCAACAAGATCTAAAACATGATGATTAAATGATATATAAATATAACATAACATGAAAATATTATAATAAGAATTAGAATAAAAGGTTTTATGGCTTGGTGGTTTTCTCAAACCCTACGGTTGCTCTTATTTTCCTTCAGCCAGTGGCTCCTCCCTTTGTCATTTTTGGATTCATTCGATGAGGATGGATCCTTGGCTTCCTGTCTTCAATCCATGGTGATATGAGGTATGTTCTACCTCTCATCTTATAGTTATTTCATTATTTTCCTACTGTTTATTCTTTCCATGTGATATCAGATCATCTCCCATGGTTCTAATGGGGTTTTCTTAGTTGTTTGTTGGTGCGGTTGTGTTAGAGTATCCTTGGATAGATACACCATCTTACAAGATATGTGAGCAAAGAACCATGATATCAGTCAATTCTTGTGCAAGTAATATTGATACCTTTGAGGTATGGGATTCATTTATTCTCTTTTTTATGTGAAATCATAAATTGATGATGATTTATCCCTTTTGGTGGAAATGAAAATAACCTAATAATTATTGAACTAGATTAATAAGAATTGGTTGATATTAGTTATTGATGATGTTGATTCTTTATACTGTGTTATTGGTTTGCCTCTTGATTTTATAAATAGTGTTATATCTCTGCTATGATTTATTATCATGTTTTAATTCTCAGATTGGCATGATGGAAATTAGAAAATAATGTAAAGATGGAATTAAATTGATAATTAATTGGATTAATAATTAAATAAGATGCATGTTTTCAATATTTTAATTGTTATAATTTTATGATGATCAAATTGATGCTAGTATGCATGTTTAGTTATATTTGACCTCAATGTGATTAATGGAATTGAAAAATTTTATCGACCATGATTATTCTTTTTGATGATAAATAAAAAAGGCATGCTAGTTAGGATTAGTTCTTCTTATGGTTGTTGAAACTAGTTTAATGAGAAGAGCATGTTTAGATTTTGATAACTTTTAATTCCTTAAGATTCCTATATTTGAAACCTGTGAATAATAAATTGGTTAATTAAACATGGAATAAAAAATGGTTGTTTTATAACGATAATTTCTAGGGTCGGAGTTTCTCATTGTCTTAATAATTCCAAGTTCCTTGATTTGGAACCGTGAGAGCTTGTTTTCATGTAAATGTCGATTTCTTTGTTTTGAGGGTCCAACTACCCTTTTATATATTCTCTTTTTGTTTCATCTTTTGGTTATTTGATCTAAATACAATCCTTGTGTTTTGGGGTGGGGAGGCCCGAATGTGATATGAGTCTAGGATTGGTGAGCATGGGATGACTGAAGTGATATATGTGCAGGGAGACCCAGATGATGTGGTAATAGTTTATGCTTGTGATGGAGAGATGCATCATGATATGCATGTGGGTGTCAGGTATGGCACCAGAGTTGGTGGAATGGGTCAAATCTGGTTTTACCCATTGATTAGATGCGGAGAGATAGTACGCTTTCTTATAAATCTATTTAATGGCCAATGGTCAGGTTTCTTGTTTTATCTACATTCATTTCATTACTACTTGAGGCAGTTTGATGTTCTTGGTTTCATGTTTCCTCTTGTTGGTAGCATAGGATGGTTTTCCTAGACTAAATTTATTACAGAATAATTCTAATAATTAATAAATAATCTAAACTCATGGGTTTGCTAATGATGGAATGAAAATGCTTAAAATATTTTAATTTTGATAAACCATGGATTTGGTTTGGATTATTCCTAGAGAGCATGTACTTTACTCTAGTGGTTAATTAAATGTAATTTAAGGTGGAATAATGTTAATGGTTAATTAATGGATAATAAATTAATTAATGGAAGGAATTTTTTTAAAGAAAATAGGAAATTAATATAGCTATTTTCATTGATTGATTTCTTATATGATATTTGTTCTTAGAAGTGGCAGTTGGGATTCGAAGTGATGTTAGCTGCAATTGAGTCTAAGATTAGGTTATGTCCATAGTGTGGTTGTGAGATATTTTATATTATGTATATTCTGTGATTTCATATTATTCCACACAAATGTTTTTTAGGGAGACTGACACCCAAGGTAATCTGGGAGGGTGTTTTCCCTAACATCTTAGTGGGATAATGGATGCATGACTACCCCCTCTAGCCCTGATCTATTCTTTTTCGTAGTTCTTATGCTGATTTTCAGGGCGGTTAGTTTTTTCATATATGTGTATAGAGGGTCATTATGTATTGTGGTTATTTCACACACATGTATTATCGAATATAGTATTTAAAGGATTTTTATAGGCATGACTTGTATAGGTTGTGATGGATTGAGGTACTTACTCAGTGTATGGGTTGTAATGGATTGAGGTATAATACCCGATGTCTGATATACATCATACAGGCTTTGTTGGATCCCATAAATAGCTTCATTACTATATAAGGATACATGATATGGAATAATGTGAAAATGTGATTCATGAGGTTCATTTTGTGATTCCTTTCTCAGGTGTCTTTGGGATAGCTTAAATTTGGAGAGGTATTGATCAGGATGTGCATTATTGGAGAAGAGCGAAAAACTAGTGGGCAAGTTAGAGTGGGGTACCCTTGATGTTTCATTATTATATTTTACACTCTCTAGTATGCAATAATCAGTAATAGTTATTCATATTGAGGCTGATAATTTAGTATGCCTGTTTAGGTGACGAGTTGGTTTCACTATTGTGCATTATGATTTAGAATGCTTTCTTTATATTTTTCATGAGAGGCTCCAGGGAGTATCCTATGGAGTATAATGTTATGCTCACCCTATGTATATATAAATTTTATTTTTTAGGTTCGTCATAGTAGGTTGGATATTGGGATAGATATTACAAGCTCTTGGTTTTTTAGGAGAAGATTGGGATTCATGGGTGCTTCCATATTTACCTTGTTATTACATACAGTTTCATTTCAGTTTTTTAGTATTGTTTGATATTTCATGTTTTCACTTGGTATTTCTATATATATATATATATATATATATATATTTGATTAGTTTTTGTTTTGTGTAACCTTCTTATATCTCTCTTCCACATGTTTCTCTTAGAGGTTAATTCCTCCCATATGCATGTTTATTATACCTATAGTGTTAGTCTCCAACCCGAGGCCTACTTGAGGTGGGACTTAAGTTATATCCATCTCCCTCACCTTATTGTAGTATCTTATTGGGGATGGGGTCATGAAAATGTGGTATCAAAGTTTGAGGGATAGGATGGAATTTACATATAGTCATAGGTGAGGTTTCATGGGTTAGTAGACAAATAGATCTGTTTAGTCCAGTGATTTATGTAAACATGGGAGATCAGCTGATACACGGGTATTTTGGGACCTAAGTGATCTAATGCATGGACCTTTAAGATTATTGGGCCTACTAAATGAATTAATACTAGATTCAAGGTATATACCTAGGAAAATATTATGCATCATTCTTCTTTGAACCTGTATAATAAATTGGTAGACCCTATGATAGGTTAAAACCTTAAAAAGATAATAAAATAATTAATTATTGTTAAGGATTCCATGTTATAGTTTTAATATCCCTAATAGTTTTTTCTTTTGATATGAATGGATTCATGACATTGTCCTTGTTAGGTTTGTGCAAAAGAAGTTCAATAGGAGGTTTCAGTAGATCTCTATAAAGTGGAGGTCGATGACGATGACACTTGGAGGAGTAAACTCTAAGAGATTTGGCACGATATCCTAAAAAAGTATGAGGGATCCATTTCAGATTCAATCATGGAAGATAGTTTAGAGGAGGTTGATATAGCCTTCACCAAGATCTATGCTCAGAAGGATCATGGGGTTCTTTTGGATGTGATGATGTTTTATAGAGAAATGATGCAGTGGTGGTTTTTGTTACCCAAGGATCATGTGGAGTTGGTAGTCTCATGGGATAAGTTCAGAGACTAGTTCCAAGAAGATTTTATTTCTTTTACCTTGAAGGAAGCCAGTCACCAGCAGCTACATACACTTCAACAAGGGAGTTCCAGTGTGCGAGAGTTTTTTATTTGTTTAAAGACCCTTCTGTAGTATAATTTATACCTATTTTTAGATGAGGAGGCCAATGCGTGGAATTTCGGGGAGGTTTTTCATCCAAATATTTAGCACCAGGTCACCCTATTTTTGCTGAAGACATATCTCAAGCTACATGAAAGATAATAGGTTATTGAGAGGAAACTATGTAGAACAAAGTCATCGTGATAAGGGAGTATATGGGGTCCTAAAAATTTTGAAAATGGAAAGTAAATACTCCTATGTTTTTGGAAAATTAATGAATACGAATTGAAAGAGTGATTTAGAGAAAATTGTTGAATAATCCAAAGTTTAAAAACACAAATAACATGTCCGCATACTGAATCCCAGAAATGGTACGCATAAGACGCTAGCAGTGGAGCGATAGTTCATGAAAACCCGTGAGGTGTTGGCCCATGGATCGTTGGCTAGAGAACCGAGCATTATGTGGAATGAATACAAAGGTTATGCCCATGGTTAACTGTTTCATTGGAAGAATCAAGGAAGAGAATTTTTCCCCTATGTACAATGCGCACCACGAACTGTAACCCCACAGGCCTCCTTTAACCATGTTTTCCATGGTTGAGTGATCTCCCCATGGTCTTTCATTAAAGGTGTCATGATATCCATAGATCAAGCTTCCCCAAAACTCTATAAAACTACCCTGAAGAGATCCAAGAAGGAAACAAAACTCCATAGGATTGGATGGGCTGGTGAGAGGAATTTATGAAGAGATTGATTGAAGTGGTTTTTACCTCTTTTGATGAATTCCTCAAGGTATAAACCTACTACATGTCATGAAAATAGGGAAACATGATATTGATTGGTAGACTGCGAACCTAATTGGTGAACTGCGAACCATATCCCAATGGCAGATGAACTTCATGTGAACCAACGGATCAATGCCTCTACTCCACTCTGACGCCCTGCATAGCACAAGTCTACATGGATGGAACTCTGGGTTGTATAATACCTCCCTATTCTTGGTACCATGTAGCATCATGATATACAGTCGTAAACTGGTCTCACGTAGAAAAAACACTATGTGGAATGCATACAGGTTCGCGTACCATCATAGTATGCCAATAGTTCCTCCACCCACATAGAAACATGCTACGTAGGGATTCCCCCATATCGAATGAATAAATAGTACATGGAATGGGGAACCATCATTTTTTCATCTCTCAAGTTTTGATCATCTTCTTCCATTTCAATTGTCTCATATGCAGTCCCTCTGTGAACCATTCTAAAAGAATCAATCCAAAGCCTCTTCCAAATCCACCAGACCTAGATGGTAAAACTATCTAACACATTAGTGCTCCCTTTTCAGTTTTCATACCCATGGTAAGAGGGGACTCATAGGTAATCTCCTCAATTTTGTAGACCCCCAGAATGTCTATAATTTTACAATCCCATGGTAACCCAAGGTCCAACCATGGGATACTAATGTGAACCTTCCCGTTCTATGGATCAAGGGTCGTCACTAGATTTTTTATTCAATGAGGGATATTTAATAGTAAAATTGTTCATTCCTTCATTCCTTGTGATGGAGAATGATGCTTCTCCCCATCCCGAAAACTCCTTACATGGTACTCCTCTTGAGGCAAGTCCCGAACATTTTCATGGGAGGTGGCGCTCTTTCTCCTCTTAGGCTCAGCCCAAGACACGTTGAGATAGATCATAAGATATGGATATCCTAGATATCATCATGGGAGAGGAAATTTGAACATTTTAACCCCCATTATCTCTCCCTTTGGTCTCTAGTACCATCTATCGGGAAATGATATGGGAAGTTTGATCCTCACATCCATCGCCTCCTCTTGTTTCTCACATCGAGCTTGACTCATTTGGGCTTAGAGGTTCGCATTGATCAATACATCCTCATAACACCAAAGAATGGGCCTCCTTATAGGTTTAATACCCAAATGAAATGAACTACAAGAACTCTGATTCCAGCTCTGATCAGGATACATAGGATGACAGCCTTAGGCACGAGGTCAAGGGACATTCTCCGAACAAGTCAGTCCCAATAAAATTCCCTCAAACTATCTACGACGTCCTTGCTAGGAGTAATCGTCGACTTATTGGACATATCCAATGTGTAATCCCAATTATGACCCACATAAATGGGCCACCTCAAGGGTGTAAGTCCCAAACCAAACCAAACTACGAGGGATTTGATTCAACAAAAAAAGGGATATGTAAGAAGCCTCCCTGAGATCCAAACCCGACACCCAAATCACCCAAGTGTTCTTTGGGCCATATCCCCAGTAAGGACATATCCACCTAGGATACCATGCCTCTTCTGAGAATCTTGGTCCACATCATTATAAGTCCCACATGAAATCTTGACTTGACATATTTTTCCTAAACATCCTAGTTGCATGATGTTAAACTGCATGGATGGGTCCTCATCGCAAGACCTTAAAATGTCATGTGTCCAGTTAAGCGGCACCGAACTACATGGGTTCTAACTACTCTCATGATAAAACATAGTAATCCCATTTTATGGGTTTGATCCCATTAGAAAAACAACCCCCCCCCCCCCCGAAATGATGACAAACTCTAGAGTTCTTCATCACATGGCTTAAACTAGCATTGACTCAACAATTGTTGATCCATGTATATTCATGATCAATTTTTTTACCCAAGGTTAATTAATGGACACATGTTTGGTAAAGAACCAAGGATTCAAAAACATATGAACAGTTCATAAATATGTAAGTGTTTCCCAAAGTAGGCAATAGTCCCCCCCCCCAAGGGTGTGAGGAGACCGACCTCTCATCCTCTCAAACAATGTGTTCCTTAAGTGTATTTGTCCAAATCACCATCCAAAAAGAACCTGCCTTTGAAAATAAAGGTCCATGAAATGTGGATAAAAGGTTATTTATGTTTTTCTAGATCCATCAATAAAACTGATGGAGACCATACAAGGACATTTTACCTAACATGGATTGATTTCACAAAACACTTAACCCTTTACAATCACTCAACGGGACTAATAAATTCTGGAACCTACTTTTTGACATGATAAAGGATATACTGTATAGTCCCAGTGACACCATCTCACACACCATAGAGGGAAACGAGGCAAATTGGATTGAAACAAAAATGGTGAAGCCAAAGTGAAACCCTCCATAATAACAAACAATAGGTTAATATCCATCAGGCCATTTTGTTTTCCTGGGTGTGATGAAAATTGGGATGAAAAAAATAGTGAACCCAACACGAAACCCTCTATAATAACAGACAAATGGTGACCATTCATTGATCCATTTTGTTTTCCCTGGTGCGGTTCGAATAGGGATGAAAAAAAATGGTGAACCTGATGTGAATCCTTAACCAAGGTGGTAGTTCACCCTACCTCAATCCTCTTTCTCATTCAAAAGGAAGAGGGTCAATAAAGATCACAAATTATGAACGTGATAGTGAGATGATAATTTTTAGAGGTGTTTTTGTATATATATGTCATATATATTGCATGTATTATGTATAGATACCTTTAATCCAATTGCATCCCAAAATTTTTCTCATAAAGGATGGCCCTAGCACAGGATAGACCCACTGTACATCTCAAATGGTTTTGGTAGTTTATACCTAGAATGCGACAAACAAGTACCTCCCTTACCTTAGGGAGGTTGATGAAGTCGACACTAATGACTTTATCTCAGCTGCATAATAACCTCGCTCGAGGGCTCCTGCCGACGGATGTCACCACTAGTGGCGTAAACCTAATATCTGCGATCTGAAGAGAATATCATGTGGAGGGAACCTAAATAATTCCAATGAACATGGGCCCATCGGGCTGCCCACCAAGGGTGAAAAATCAATAATCATGATAGGGTCATTACCCTAGTCCCTGAGGAGGAGATCCTTCATACAAACTCTAAGGCATACCATGGGCATACATACAACTCTACCTCCTCTTCTGATGACCACCATAGATATATAGTGGCACAATAAGAGCTGATAGAAATTATTGACAATGCTCATCGTTCCTACAAGTTATATTTGGAGGAAAATTATAAGAGGATGAAAATCCCTACCAATGCACATGAATCATTCCACCCAAATACGGCGATAACCAGCTACAAGCATGGGAAAATTCCTTATGAATCCCAAAAATCACACCATCTGAATAAGAAGAAAAACTATGGGTAGTTATGCAACACTGCCAATGTATATGGATCCCACTAATCAAATGCGATGTCAATCAATTGGTGGAAGCAAATTCTTGCCCACCAATATCAAGCCCAATAGTAAAGTATAGTGGTGATAAAATATAAGCAAAGTCAAATTCATGCTCTTTCACATCAATCCCATGAGAAAAATATAACAACAAATAGGAATATGAAAATTCATGATGGAAAATATAAAGACCACCAGTCAAATATATTATAAACTAGAGAAATTAACTAGCGTATCCCAGCTATAGGTAGGGGTAGACTCGTTCCTCTTCCCTGGTATAAGAGAAATTCCAATACCCACTAGCAACACATGGAGGACTAGAGAAGGCACAAACTCTTGCTTTGACATCATAATGGGAATTCATACCTGTTCTAGACAAAGAAGTATCTCGTCGCATCCTGATAATGATAGAGGATCAAATGTCAATTCCAAACCATATCCTCCAAACCTGTCAAGACATCATCGCGTCTACAAAAAAGGAGAGGAGTTGAGCCCATGATCCCATCTCCCGGTAGGGGTGACACATCCACAAAATAATATGGTTACCCCAGGGTATATTTTCATCCCTACTCTAGTCCATGAGGGTCAACGTCCATGTTACGTGATACTAGGACAACTAGATCGGGAAAAAACACCCATTCTAACTAGGGGGACACCGGCCAAAGGTGGTGGCCTCTCCAATGTAGGAATATATGCCTGCCATAACACAAGATGTTTTTTGGAATATCCCAGAAACATTGTGGGAACCAACCAAATAGGGGCCTGTATATGAAGGTTGTTATCAATAGCAGGAAAACCCTATTTCCAACAAAATATCACCAAAAAATGAAGGGTGACAAAGAGAACCATAAAATGAAGTGCACACTCATGATCCTGCTCTTCTAGAAGCTAGAGTTATTAACACTATAAGACATATTTAAATATAGGCTCCAGATATTGTTGATCCATTTCCAAATAATGGAAGTGGCAGCAGTAGTTGTGAAGGTCCTACTCGCAATATTTCTATCATCTTCTCTATAGGTCCTCCCCTGATCACCCATAGGGGATTAATATATGGGCTATAAATGATCAATCATGAGAAGATATCTCCAAATTCATGTTAGGGTAGCCCTTCTTCTGACCAGAAGGTCGAACAGCAAGAATATACTCCCCTTCCTATCATCCTCCTTGATGTTCCTCCCCAATGTATATGTTGTAGATATTATTCCCCCTATAGTCGGATGTCAAGTAAGATGGTAGTACTCTCTATGAAGGAATCCATTGTGAAGGCCCTCCCAATAGTGAAATCAAGCAATGAGAAGGCCTTACCCTCA
Organism: Viscum album; assembly: GCA_963277665.1. Classification (NCBI taxonomy): domain Eukaryota; kingdom Viridiplantae; phylum Streptophyta; class Magnoliopsida; order Santalales; family Viscaceae; genus Viscum; species Viscum album. The sequence goes on along the minus strand of OY728137.1, from coordinate 287,954,251 downwards.
TTCTAGAATATAAATGAGGTCCTCCCAAAAATGTACACTGTAGATATTCTCCCTAAATCCTAACATCAATCCATAATTGTATCCCTCTCCATAATGGCAGTCATTGGAAAGGTCCCCCCTACAAGGAAATAAACAATAAGAATGTCCTCACATTACTATGGTATGTCCTAAATGTCCTCCTTAGGGAACATGACATGTAAATTTTCCCTACGGTCGGATGCTAAGTTTTGATGGTAGTCCTATCTACCACATCTTAATCTGTGAAGTTCCATCCCATGCCAGTCCAAATACATGAAAGACCTCATATTCTGAGGCACTTTGAATGACATGGTTGGGTATGCTAGAAAATCGATCAATGAAAAGTGAAATTCTTTACCATATAGAAAATGGCCTAGGGACATGCTCATCTTTTGTGCCACCCTCACACCATTCATGCATCAACAAAATCCCAACTAGCTCTGCTACTCAGGGTGAAATCGTCACAAAGAATCCAAGTTAGGAGAAAAAAGTAGAGAAAGTCCTCTCATAAGAACAACATAATATGTTTCTCATGAGAATATATCTATCCAGGGATGGCATACTGGTTTTGTTTTAGACCATATCTAATTATCATTTCAGCATCCCAAAATATTTTTAGAAGAATATATGCATAATATTCACCTCAATATCTTCACAACTCTCCACTAGTTAAAAATAAAATTTCTTCTATATTATGGGTATGCATACCATGTCAGTTTATTGGGGGAGCTTCATTAGGAAATTACCTAGAATCCATTTTGTCTACATGACAAACATGATCAAAAAGTTAAAAGAAAAACCTTGAGTTTTCTTGCCTCCACACACTGAAAAAATTGTGTTGCCTCATCGGTGACGCCCCTTCTGGTGTTCACATCTGAGGGTGGAGAGAACATTGAGATATACAATTCACTACACATACCGTCTGGAAAAACATACTAGATATGGAATCCTACAATGTAATCATTTGAAGACATCAGCCAAATAAAGTACCTATTCAGTAAAATTGTACCACTCAATAATAATTGGTCTTGACTAAGTCTCAAAAGCGTCAGGCCCAACAAGAGAAAGCCATAGAGAAGCTCCTAAACCAGGACATCGAGAACATTCCACAGGATATTCACCTATGGGAATCCAACCAATAAGCACTGGCCATCTCCTTGGAAGTCAATAATTAATGTTTATATCCTGAACCATATCCGGTTCATGCCCTCACTATAATGTGTGAAATCAAGGAGGTTCAATTAGAAAAACCAACCACCATAGTATAGGAGCAACCCCAGACTATAGGGATGGGGGAATTTTTAACAAAAAGTTCCCACATAAGAGTAATATATTCAGGTCGAGACATATCAATGGGAGGACATGAGAAACCCTAGCCTATAGTGCTACGATCATTTTTACCTCAACCACCCACCCAGTAGAAGTTAGTCTCTTCCCACATGGGGAGGATAAAAAATAGAGAGGTTACTCATTCTATCCCATCTTGTGACTCATGTCCCTTGGGGAGGAGGCATAATTATAGGTCATGTCAAGGATTCCTTCAATTCACTCTTCACCAAGAAACTCAAAGACGGTCCCATAATGGAAGGAGAAGATCCAACAAGGGATGCAAGATGCCCTACTACCATTCGGCACCCAGTATGCCACCTCCAATGCGCTATGAATTGGTTAACATCATGGATGTCAATCACATGGACCTTACTGAAGATAATCCAAATGAGGAGGATGTAAGAGCATATTTTTTCCTTCTAGAGGCGGTCCACACCGATCATTAAGGTGTGCATACCCAAAACTAATGGGCCACCTTACATTTGGGCACTATATCAACTAATCTATCATTACATCCTTCGTGAATCCCCAATAAGGAGAAGAATAAGAAAAGGGTTTCCTATAAACCACCTCCTCCTCCCAATGAGAACACTTTCCTCACACTTGAGGAGAGATTTGCTCAATAGGAGGATGAAATGAACGTGATAAGGAGAATCAATGTTGATATACTATGATCAATCTATTCTACTAGGTATGTTCACTAGGTAGAGAGTCAACACACACTTCCATCATATGTACCTCTACCATATGGGATCATCTGGATAGATGAATCAAGGCTAGAAAGATTGATCAAGGCATCTCCATGACCATCATTCTACCTAAACCTAATCCTGATAGGATATTAAGATTTCCCCCAATTGAGGAATTTACTGGATGAGATTCATGTGAATACACAAAGGATTCCCCTGGCTATGTATCCACCTCAAGTTCCAATAGTGTCGACACATCAAATCATTCCCCCTATTGTACCCACCCATGCTCAAGTTCAACATGACATGCACCAAGGGTTCATGAATTCCATTGAATAATTGACGACTTTATTAGAAGCCATGGAAGAGAGGTATGCTCCAATATATCTAGAATGGAAAACTTAATGTAACATCCCAAGTAAGTAATGAATAAAAGATATTTTTATCTATGTCTATTAATGGTTAAGATAGTGTTATAGAGGCTTAAAATGTAAATAAATACAATCTTATGCATGGAATACACTAATATTCTTACAAGATTGTTTTACTGCCTTTTGATGGCAAACCATTTTTGAATCTATATTTTGAAAATTTTATAAACTATTTTTGTCAAAATAAACTTATTCTTTATGATTGGGACATAAAAAGTTACTTTGTGTGAATTTTTGGTATTTTTCTGACAATGTTCATTTTTTTAATGAATAGTGAAAAATACTGCATTTTACATTAAAACTGCTTTTTAATCTAATTTATTTATATTATTAGATTATCTTTTGAATTGTTCTTAATGAGTAATATGAATATATTTTTACCATTTTATCCAATCGTGGTCATTGTAATCAATTTCACTTTGAAATTAGACTTAAACTGGTGTCAATCTTTTGATACTTATTGTTTTGTAAAAACACGCTATTTGCTCTGGCAGCGGGAATTAATTATTAAATTAATTAATTTGACTTATATGTATTGAATTTTGTAAAATAGACTTCATTTTTGAATTCAGAATATCAAATATATCTTAGGGTGAATTTTTGGTAATTTTCTGAAAAACTCCAATTTTTGATGAATAGTGAAACCACTAAGTGGTACTTATAAAGACTGATTTTCCGTTTAAATGAAATTTTGCCATCATTGTGTTTTGAATTTCAAAAATCCGACATACATGGTTGTCATTAAGAAGTAAAATGTGGTTCAATGAGATTATAATATTTTTTTGGTGAATAGTAACTTATTAAGTTCTTAATCGCGATTAGTGGTAATTAGGGTAGTTTAAGGTATAAATAATGCTTTAATAATATGAAATGACCTAGACACATGTCCCAACCTTATTGGTTGTGTCATGGCCGACCAAGAAAAGCCATGGGTCAACTTGGGGACCCCATGGATCCACTTTTGTTGGGAAATGACAAAAATAACTTTTTATTTAATGTAAAAGTAAAAATGACACAAACATAATATGTTTTACGAAAACAATTTTTACATGGGCTTATAAAGATCATATTTTTGATTATAAATAGTAATTGGAAAGATAAAAATATTTCCTACATCATAGTATTTTTTGTATAATTTTATACATTAAATTAATTAAATTATTTATGACATAATAATGATGCAGTGATGACATCATTATTTGACGATTTAAATAAAATGGAAAGACAATGTAAAATCTATGAACTACACATGTCCAAAACCAATTTGATGAGTGGATTTCGAACCCTTATCACCTTATCCACTAATTATATCAATGTGGGACCTTTTAAAACCGAAACACATTTTCAAATAATGTAATATTTCTTTACTTTCCAAAAGTGCCCCTCCTCTACTCTTATAAAAGGCCCCCACCTCTACCTCATTTCACAAACTCTTCAAGCCTTTGGCTCGGCCAACCCCTGCCCATTTGCTCTCTCCACATCCCTATCCTCATCCTAGAGGATTCCCTTTGGGCAGAATCCTTTCAAAGGAAGCCTTTAGGCTCAAATCAAAAGGAGTTACACTTTTTAAGGTAATTCATTCTCTCATGTTCATTTGTTTTATTTTGCTTCTCCAACCCCCTAAACTCTTTTTATTTACTTCTTTTGTAACAACACCAGTATCTTAAATATACTAGGATGTTGTTATAAGATTTATTTGAGCTAAAATCTCACACAACTACATCAAATGGTTAAAGAACATACGGTTTCCGTGGATGGCGAAATTCTGCCTCCCGAAACGATGATTGTTCAATACTCATTTAACACCTTCAAAGGTGGCCATTATGATGTCACTATTTTAATATATGATAGATAATATGTTTATGTTTTCCTTAAGCTTCTTTTTTTCATTTTGGGCATACCTTTATGGTTTCCATTATTGGTAAACACGATATCTTCATTTTAGGAAGTGCGGACTACCGCCCCCCTAAAAGTGATTTGATTCGTTAATACCATATGTGGGATGTGTAAAGGACAAAGTTAATGATATTATATATGTTATTATACTGTAATTATAATATACTCTTATATCATTATGATTCCATTCTAGAAAATATGAAATAGAAATGGAAGTAGCGTTCATGCGTACGTACGGCTTACCGTCTCCATGAACGGTGCATTTCATTTCTTACCTCTAAATGTGATGTAATATTATAAATGCATGTATGTACTGGATATATATGACATATATGATATCTACATCATGAATACCATTCTGGATATAATGAACCTTTGACCAAATTAACAACATGTAAGTGTAAGAAGTCTATTTTTGACTTAAGAACCAAATACCGACAAAATGAACATTATTAACTTATGAACATTATTAACTTAACTGATTACATGATGTTCATAACATGGTATAAAAGGAATAATGAACTTGAAAAAGATTCATAAGCAAGTAGAGATTAACTCAAGTTTATTATTCATGAGATTAAAGAACGGTCGGGTCAAGTCGGATACGAGGTATGGGACTTCGTCTCAATCTCCTTTCGTTGAGGCAAATTTTATTTTATACAAAACTTTATTTTATACGGTGTATAAACCCCTTTGACTTTTACGTTTAATCAAAAGGAATATTTTTTATACGAAGCGTTTACTAAACGACAAAAGGGAATGTTTTTGTCGTACGTATGCGGCGACAACGACTTCTTCGCCGTCATGACCGTTATTTGAGTTTCGGCTTCCTCTACAAGCCATACCTTCTTTTTAAAAGAAAAATAAATACCATGTTTTACTTTTCTTTTATTTTGGTATTGAAAATGGTTTTCATAATGTTTTTATATCAATGGGTTGTATTGATATCTTGTGATTGAAATGTGGAAATTTTATGTTTCCTTTATGCATGTTTTATGTGATATGATTATGTTATGGTTCTTGGGCATTATTATGAAGACGGGTGGTTCCGTGATAAACTAAGGGCGGGTGAGCCCGTTATAGCTCTCCAATGCATTGGGTAACGCGAAGGAGTGAAACGTTAAGGTTTCTCCGAAGAGATTTTAGGGAATATACTGTGATGGGTATTCCAAACGTAACCAAGAGGGTTACTCCCTACGTAAGAATGTTATGAATGCCTCAAGTTACCTTTATGTCTTATGATTTCTATGATTTATTCATGATTTTATGAGGTATGTTAAAGTGCCTATGTTTTATGGGTAAAGTATGATTTCATTCTTATGTATATATGAACACATTTTTCATTTCCATGTTTTTTTTATAACCCATACTGAGTTTTTATGCTCATCCCAAGTTTTTGAAATGTTTTTCACAGGTCAAGGGAAAGGTACATGTTAAGATGATAGAGTCAAGGATGTGTCAAGAAATAATCCATGTTTTATTTTAAATGTGTTTCCATTGATGGGAATGAAGAATACTATATTTATGTAACCACTTTGTTTATATGTGGAATGTAATGCAAGTTTTATGATCTAATTCTCTAAAACTATAAACCCAAAAAGATCCTCAATGTGTAATCTTGTAATAACTCAAGATTAAGTAAGGTTTAAGGCTGGGGCCTTATAGTTGGTATCAGAGGTCGGTTTAGATAACTTTAGGAGTTAGAATTCTATTAAATGATTATCCAAAAATATATTTTTTCAAAATGATATAGCATTTAAAGATTACAATGTTTCTTCATCTAAGACATGTTTGTTCAGAATGGTTTTCCGTAGAGGAAACAGGGAAGCAGTGCTAGGAAGGCATACAGAAGGAAATAACCTTCCGAATCAGCATCCATAAATGGTCGGAATTGGAACTGAACAGTTTGTTCCAGTAATGTCGCAGTTGACTCAAGCGATAAATGTCGGTGGTATCCATGCACGAGATCAGCCAGAACAACCGCAGAGGAACATGTCAGTGGTGGAACATTTCATGAGGCAACATCCACCATCATTCAGAGGATCATCTGACCCTGTTCTAGCGGAAGGGTGGATTAAAGAACTGGAGAAGATTTTTGATGTCATGGGGTGTTCAGACAATCAAAAGGTTAGTCTTTCTATTTACCGTTTGGAGGGTGAAGCAGATCAGTGGTGGTCTATGGTTAAAAATATCAGGGACACCGATGAGATTGATGCACTTGACTGGGATGAATTCAAAGGTATGTTTCTTGAGAAGTATTTTCCTAAGGCTGTTCGACTTAGGATGGAAAAGCAATTCTTGGAATTGAGGCAAGAGGAAGACTCAGTGGCTGCCTATGAAGAAAGGTTCACTCGATTGGCAAGATATGCTCCAAATTTTATCCGGGACCTTGATAGTAAAATCAATCATTTTTACTCAGGATTAAAGCCAAAGTATCGAAGGGAATTAGCTTCTCGTGAGTTTAAAAGTTATGAAAAGCTTGTTCGATGTGCTGAGAAGGTGGAAATGGAGTTTGCCGATGACCAAGTTTTCTATAACAACCAGCAGAAGAAGAGACCGAGGTGGCAGGAGAAAGGTAAGAATTCTTCAAAAAAGTCTGATGGTAAGAGAACTAAGTTTCTAGTTTGTGATAAATGTGGCAAAATTCATGCTGGGGAATGTCTTCTGAATTCTGGAAAGTGCTACCGATGTGGTAAGATGGGACATAAGGCTCGTGATTGCACTGAAAAGGATCAAGGTGAAGGTAAGAACAAATTTGATTTACAGTTAGTGAAATGTTATAAGTGCAATGAGATGGGTCACTATGCAAACGAGTGTCCGACAAGGAGCTTGAGTGATGGGAAGCAGTTAGACTACAAGCAGAAAGGGGTGGTGAAATCCTTTGCAACTACTTCAGCAGATGTCGGGCCATCAAATGAAGTTGTATCAGGTACTTTGTTTGTTTTTTCAGATTATGCCAGTGTGTTGTTTGATTCGGGGTCTACACATTCTTTCATCTCTGAATCCTTTTCTAGTAAAATGGGAATACCATCTCAAGAAATGACTCCTGAACTTTTGGTAAAAACACCTGGGGGAAATGTCGAGGCAAAAAGAATTTATAAGAATCTTCCTATCCTTATCTGTGGAAAGAACCTACTTGCAAACCTTATTGTTCTACCTCTAGTAGAGTTTGATGTTATCCTGGGTATGGATTGGCTCTCTATTTACCATGATAAGATTGACTGTAGAGCTAAAGAAGTTTCTTTTCAGAAAGAATTTCAGTTTGTTTACAATAATGAACCCTTAGTTTTGATAACATATCAAGAGGCCGAGAAACTTTTGAAAGATGGAAATGAATGTTACCTTGCACACGTTGTTGAAAATAAAGGAACTGTTCAGATTAATGATGTGCCAGTGGTAAATGAGTATCCTGATGTTTTTCCTGATGAGTTTCCTGGAATAATACCAGATCGGGAAGTTGAGTTTACTGTTGACTTAGTTCCTGATGCTAAGCCAATTTCAAAACCCCCTTATCGAATGGCACAAATTGAACTTTTAGAGTTGAAGGAGCAATTGCAAGATTTATTAGAGAAAGGTTTCATTAGACCTAGCACATCACCATGGGGTGCTCCTATTTTATTTGTTAAAAAGAAAGATGGTTCTATGAGACTTTGCATTGATTATAGAGCCTTGAATAATATCACTGTTAAGAACAAATATCCTTTGCCTCATATCGATGATTTGTTTGATCAGCTCCAGGGAGCTCAGTTTTTTTCAAAGATTGACTTGAGATCGGGGTACCATCAGCTGAAGGTAAAGGAGGCAGATAATTCGAAGACTGTGTTCCGTACGAGATATGGACATTATGAATTTGTAGTAATGCCTTTTGGGCTAACCAATGCACCTGCTGTATTCATGGACTTAATGAATAGAATTTTTCATGAGTTCTTGGATAAGTTTGTGGTGGTTTTCATTGATGATATTTTGGTGTTTTCTAAAAGTAAAGAGGAGCATGAAAAACATTTAAGGGTTATCTTTCAAACCTTAAAAGAAAAGAAACTGTATGGGAAATTCAGCAAGTGTGAGTATTGGTTGCAACAAATTTCTTTCCTTGGTCACATTGTTTCTAAATATGGAATAACTGTTGATCCTGCAAAAACAAAAGTTGTGGAAGAATGGCCAAGACCCACAAATGTAACTGATATTCGTAGCTTCCTTGGTTTGGCGGGTTATTACCGAAGGTTTGTTAGAAATTTTTCACGGTTATCTAGTCCAATGACTAAGCTAACTCGGAAGGGTGTTAAGTTTATCTGGAAAAAAGAATGTGATGATTGTTTTCAGGAATTGAAAAGAAGATTGGTGAATGCTCCAGTTTTGGCACTACCTTCCAGGAATGGTGAGTTTGTTATATATAGTGATGCTTCATTGAAAGGACTTGGTTGCGTCCTAATGCAGAATGATCAGGTAATTGCTTATGCTTCACAACAGTTGAAAACTCATGAGGTAAATTACCCTACACATGATTTGGAATTAGCTGCTGTTGTTTTTGCTTTAAAAAATTGGAGGCATCATTTGTATGGAGTAAAGTGTGAAATATATACCAATCACAAAAGTTTAAAGTATATATTCACTCAGAAAGAGTTAAACATGAGACAAAGGAGATGGATGGAATTAATCAAGGATTATGATTGTACAATTCATTACCATCCGGGAAAAGAAAATAAAGTGGCTGATGCTTTGAGTCGAAAAAGTAATGCTTCATTAAAAATGTTGTGTTTGGAACGTGATCCTTTGGTTAAGGATTTGATGAACTTTGGCATAGAAGTTGTTGGTGCAGGAAGTCCTTCTGTTTTGTTTCAGGTATCAGTGAGATCTTCTCTATCAGATAAAAACAAGCAAGCACAGAAGCAAGACAGTGAGTTGCAGAAAAAGATAGAGCTGGTTCAGAAAGGTAAGTTGCCTGAATTCAACATTGATAATAATTGTGTTTTGAGATTTGGGAAGAGATTGTGTTTTCTTTGTGATTCACAGTTGAAGACAGAATTTTTATGTGAAGCTCATAGTTCTCCGTTTTCAGTTCATCTGTGCAGTACTAAGATGTATAGAGATCTGCGGGAGTATTACTGGTGGGATGGAATGAAAAGAGATATTGCTGATTTTACTGTGAAGTGTTTGACTTGTCAGCAGGTTAAAGCAGAGCGGCAGTTACCAAAAGGGATGCTTCAGCCTTTACCAGTGCCAGAGTGGAAATGGGAGAATATATCCATGGACTTTGTTGTTGGATTACCGAAGACATCTCGAGGTAATAATGCAATCTGGGTTATTGTTAATCGCTTGACCAAATCTGCTCATTTCCTTGCTATACGAGATACTTTCTCTCTTGATCAACTTTCCCATTTGTATCTTAAAGAGATAGTCAGGTTACATGGAGTTCCTCTCTCCATTGTATCAGATCGTGATCCCAGGTTTACTTCTAACTTTTGGAAAGGCCTTCAGAAGTCGTTGGGTACTGAATTAAATTTTAGTACAGCTTTTCATCCTCAATCAGATGGGCAGTCAGAACGAACAATTCAGACATTGGAGGATATACTACGAGCTTGTTCTATGGATTATCAGGGAAGTTGGGACCAACATCTTTCTTTGGTTGAATTTTCATATAATAACAGTTTTCATTCCAGTATACAGATGGCACCATTTCAGGAATTATATGGGAAGCGGTGTCGAACTCCAGCTTTCTGGGATGAAGTGGGTGAAAGGAAGTTGATGGGACCAGAATTGGTAGAAGAAATGGCAGAAAAAGTTCAACTGATTCAGAAACACATGAGAACAGCTCAGAGCAGGCAGAAGAGTTATGCGGATAACCGGAGGAAGGATCTATCTTTCGAGGTAGGTGATCATGTTTTTCTCAAGGTTTCTCCTTGGAAAAGTGTGATGAGATTTGGTAAGAAAGGAAAGTTGAGTCCAAGGTTCATTGGACCATACGAAATTCTGGAAAGAGTTGGATCAGTTGCATACCGAGTGGCTTTACCTCCGAGTTTATCTCAGGTACACAATGTTTTTCACGTTTCGATGTTGAGAAAGTATATGCCAGATCCATCTCATGTTTTGAGTCCAGAGGTAGTTCAGCTGGAAGAGAACCTATCTTATGAGGAACAACCGGTCCAGATTCTTGACCACAGGGAGCAAGTGTTACGGAATAAGGTGATTAAGCATGTAAAGGTTTTGTGGAAAAACCACATGATTGAAGAGGCAACATGGGAATCTGAAAATGCAATGAGGGATATGTACCCCCATTTATTCGATAAGTAAATAAATTGCGGGGACGCAATTTTCTAAAGGGGGGAAGGATGTAACATCCCAAGTAAGTAATGAATAAAAGATATTTTTATCTATGTCTATTAATGGTTAATAGAGTGTTATAGAGGCTTAAAATGAAAATAAATACAATCTTATGCATGGAATACACTAATATTCTTACAAGATTGTTTTACTGCCTTTTGATGGCAAACCATTTTTGAATCTATATTTTGACAATTTTATAAACTATGTTTGTCAAAATAAACTTATTCTTTATGATTGGGACATAAAAAGTTACTTTGTGTGAATTTTTGGTATTTTTCTGACAATGTTCATTTTTTAATGAATAGTGAAAAATACTGCATTTTACATAAAAACTGCTTTTTAATCTAATTTATTTATATGATTAGATTATATTTTGAATTTTTATTAATGTGTAATATGAATATATTTTTACCATTTTATCCAATGGTGGTCATTTGAATCAATTTCACTTTGAAATTAGACTTAAACTGGTGTCAATCTTTTGATACTTATTGTTTTGTAAAAACACGCTATTTGCTCTGGCAACGGAAATTAATTATTAAATTAATTAATTTGACTTATATGTATTGAATTTTTTAAAATAGACTTCATTTTTTAATTCGGAATATCAAATATAGCTTAGGGTGAATTTTTGGTAATTTTCTGAAAAACTCCAATTTTTGATGAATAGTGAAACCACTAAGTGGTACTTATAAAGACTGATTTTCCGTTTAAATGAAATTTTGCCATCATTGTGTTTTGAATTTCAAAAATCCGACATACATGGTTGTCATTAAGAAGTAAAATGTGGTTCAATGAGATTATAATATTTTTTTGGTGAATAGTAACTTATTAAGTTCTTAATCGCGATTAGTAGTAATTAGGGTAGTTTAAGGTATAAATAATGCTTTAATAATATGAAATGACCTAGACACATGTCCCAACCATATTTTTTGTGTCATGGCATACCAAGACAAGCCATGGGTCAACTTGGGGACCCCATGGATCCACTTTTGTTGGGAAATGACAAAAATAACTTTTTATTTAATGTAAAAGTAAAAATGACACAAACATAATATGTTTTACGAAAACAATTTTTACATGGGCATATAAAGATCATATTTTTGATTATAAATAGTCATTGGAAAGATAAAAAGATTTCCTACATCATAGTATTTTTTTTATAATTTTTAGACATTAAATAAATTAAATTATTTATGACATAATAATGATGCAGTGATGACATCATTATTTGACGATTTAAATAAAATGGATAGACAATGTAAAATCTATGAACTAAACATGGCCAAAACCAATTGGATGAGTGTATTTAGAACCCTTATCACCTTATCCACGAATTATATCAATGTGGGACCTTTTAAAACCGAAACACATTTTCAAATAATGTAATATTTCTTTACTTTCCAAAAGTGCCCCTCCTCTCCTCTTATAAAAGGCCCCCACCTCTACCTCATTTCACACACTCTTCAAGCCTTTGGCTCGGCCAACCCCTTCCCATTTGCTCTCTCCACATCCCTCTCCTCGTCCTAGAGGATTCCCTTTGGGCAGAAGCCTTTCAAAGGAAGCCTTTATGCTCAAATCAAAAGGAGTTACACTTTTTAAGGTAATTCATTCTCTCATGTTCATTTGTTTTATTTTGCTTCTCCAACCCCCTAAACTATTTTTATTTACTTCTTTTATAACAACACCAGTATATTCAATATACTAGGATGTTGTTATAATATTTATTTGAGCTACACTCTCACACAACTACATAAAATGGTTAAAGAACATACGGTTTTCGTGGATGGCGAAATTCTGCCTCCCGAAACGATGATTGTTCAATACTCATTTAACACCTTCAAAGGTGGCCATTATGATGTCACTATTTTTATATATGATATATAATATGTTTATGTTTTCCTTAAGCTTATTTTTTTTTATTTTTGGCATACCTTTATGGTTTCCATTATAGGTAAACACGATATCTTCATTTTAGGAAGTGCGGACTACCGCCCCCTAAAAGTGATTTGATTCGTTAATACCATATGTGGGATGTGTAAAGGATAAAGTTAATGATATTATATATGTTATTATACTGGAATTATAATATACTCTTATATCATTATGATTCCATTCCAGAAAATATGAAATAGAAATGGAAGTAGCGTTCATGCGTACGTACGGCTTACCGTCTCCATGAACGGTGCATTTCATTTCTTACCTCTAAATGTGATGTAATATTATAAATGCATGTATGTACTGGATATATATGACATATATGATATCTAAATCATGAATACCATTCTGGATATAATGAACCTTTGACCAAATTAACAACATGTAAGTGTAAGAAGTCTATTTTTGACTTAAGAACCAAATACCGACAAAATGAACATTATTAACTTATGAACATTATTAACTTAACTGATTACATGATGTTCATAACATGGTATAAAAGGAATAATGAACTTGAAAAAGATTCATAAGCAAGTAGAGATTAACTCAAGTTTATTATTCAGGAGATTAATGAACGGTCGGGTCAAGTCGGATACGAGGTATGGGACTTCGTCTCAATCTCCTTTCGTTGAGGCATATTTTATTTTATACACAACTTTCTTTTATACGGTGTATAAACCCCTTTGACTTTTACGTTTAATCAAAAGGAATATTTTTTATACGAAGCGTTTACTAAACGACAAAAGGGAATGTTTTTGTCGTACGTATGCGGCGACAACGACTTCTCCGCCGTCGTGACCGTTATTTGAGTTTCGGCTTCCTCTACAAGACATACCTTCTTTTTAAAAAAAAAAATACCATGTTTTACTTTGGTATTGAAAATGGTTTTCATAATGTTTTTATATCAATGGGTTGTATTGATATCTTGTGATTGAAATGTGGAAATTTTATGTTTCCTTTATGCATGTTTTATGTGATATGATTATGTTATGGTTCTTGGGCATTATTATGAAGACGGGTGGTTCCATGATAAACTATGGGCGGGGGAGCCCGTTATAGCTCTCCAATGCATTGGGTAACGCGAAGGAGTGAAACGTTAAGGTTTCTCCGAAGAGATTTTAGGGAATATATTGTGATGGGTATTCCAAATGTAACCAAGAGGGTTACTCCCTACGTAAGAATGTTATGAATGCCTCAAGTTACCTTTATGTCTTATGATTTCTATGATTTATTCATGATTTTATGAGGTATGTTAAAGTGACTATGTTTTATGGGTAAAGTATGATTTTATTCTTATGTATATATGAACTCATGTTTCCTTTCCATGTTTTTTTTATAACCCATACTGAGTTTTTATGCTCATCCCAAGTTTTTGAAATGTTTTTCACAGGTCAAGGGAAAGGTACATGTTAAGATGATAGAGTCAAGGATGTGTCAAGAAATAATCCATGTTTTATTTTAAATGTGTTTCCATTGATGGGAATGAAGAATACTATCTTTATGTAACCACTTTGTTTATATGTGGAATGTAATGCAAGTTTTATGATCTAATTCTCTAAAACTCTAAACCCGAAAAGATCCTCAATGTGTAATCTTGTAATAACTCAAGATTAAGTAAGGTTTAAGGCTGGGGCCTTATACTTAACCTAACTGGGTAAGAAATGTTATGCCACTAACAAATCTCAAGACCCCCGTATTCCTAGTTTTTAATGGATCAGGGGACCCGAAGCAGCATCTAATGCACTATGTATATTATTGTGACACCGTGAGGGGATCCCCGGAGTAATAAGAAGCTATGAATCCCAGATTATTTTTCCTAAACATATGTGGTTTATCCTTCATGTGGTATAACAGATTTCCAGCTAGTTTTATAACAGGCTGGGAGGATCTTCAGTGCTGGTTCCTATTCCAGTTCATCTCGATGTTGCCAAAAACAACAGTGAGTGACCTCATAAACTGAAAATAGTGAGAGAATTAGAGAGTTTTAGACTTCATTACAAGATAAAAACGTTTGACTTACTCCATGAATCAATAACTCCCCCCAATATGAGATGTTTTCCATGTGTATCTATAATCTCTCTGATGAGCTACGAGCACCCCTCATCCTGGTAAGATATACAACTAGGTTCTGGGACTTCTTCGTCATCGGTCGAAGGATTGAATATTCTTTATAATGGAATAATATCAAGACCTGGGTAGCCCCATCATCCACATTAAAAATATCTATAATATCTAAGGCAGCTTATGTCACGATTAAGCCATACCATGTGATGGATCCAACTCTAAGGCCCACACCAAACTGTGCAGGCCCCCTGGGACATCAGCATTCTCCCCCGCCTAGATAATATGAGTGAAGGGGTGCTAAGATAGATCAATTAGAGGAACAAATAAATAAACTTAACTCATTTAAAGATGACCATGTATGTGACTAATTCGTAGTTTCCATGAATTCCAATTTTCCTTTACTTCCACAGCCGAAGAGGGATGATGATGTAGATCTTGATGACCATCCCGATAACTATCGCTTCAATAGGATATTTGGAAACAACATCCAGGAGTGATTTTTCTTCAAGTAACTCCTATAAAATATAATATATTTTAGAGAAGTCAAGCTGTGACCACCACTAGTGAAAATGGTGTATGTTTCCACCACAGATTTGAATGAAGAAGGGTAGTGGGAAAATTTTGTTAACAAAAAGGTGAAAATTTTTGATAGTTGGATGACTCGGAAATAATCAACCAAGCCCATTGTATCTTAAATTCTTAGTTTAAGCAGCTGAATGTGACTCTAATAGGTCTTGATGTAACATAACTAACATACGTGGCCCCATAATCATCCAAAGGTCGCCCAACCAAAAAATAGTCTAATCAGAAGGGCGGAAAGCAAGTGCAGCAAGGTGAACTTAAACCAAACCCAATGTCAACTTTCACACTGTTAGATTTCATGCCATAAGATCTGAGAGTATGGGCACTTCCCTTCTAAATGGCATAATGGGCTCGACCCCACCAAATGGCACCACCAGAATAAGTTGATTGGGTAATGTCATCATTAGAAGAAGAGTTGATTTTTGCCTCCGTCAATGTCATCCACTTAATGGATCCCATCTATGATGATGAATATGGTTATCAAGCAGAATTCCTGACACCCAATTAGGGGGATAGAGGAAAATGCCAAAAAATCTAGAGATATCAGGGGAGATGCAGCCATGGCCAAAATCAAGCTTATGGCCACACCCCCACTCAAACGGTTAGTGTTACAAAAACTCATTAAAGGACTCCCCAGTAGATCCAAAAAGGACAAGAAAATTCTATTACCCCCCATAATAATCCACCCAAGTCTAATCTTTCTAGAATATTAATTAGAGGAATAATAGGTGGCTAATTTCCCTCATCATGCAAGAATACCTTCTCAGGCCAATCCAAAAAAAATGGAAGCTCCTTTAAATCTAATCCCAAGGGCCAACCCATCATCATCAGATGCCCAAACCCCTAAAGATACTATGAAAGGGAATCGCCTAGATGAGAATTTATATTCTTTAGATCAGAAATATGAAATTTTGAAATAGTTAACATTGATACCAGTTAATGTATCGATCCTCAATGCACTGAATCTATCAGTAGATATCAGGAAGGCACTCATCGAAGACTTGAAAACTCCCCATGAGTTTGAATCTGAGGTAGCCACAACTAAAGCATATTGGATAGACCAATCCTACAGAATTCCACATAGTTATCTCCAACATAGATCAAGATTAATACATCATCATTCAAGGACACATCAAACCCTTATATGTGTATGACATGATAAATGGTGTCGATATCCAAAAAGTATTCATTAACAATGGATCTGGAGTTATTATCCTCCCATTGTGGACACTTAGTTAGCTAGGCTACAATGAGGATGATCTGATGCCCTACACCCCAACTCTGTTGGGCTACGACAAAAGTGAGTATAATTCATTAGGACAAATCAATCTCGAAACCCAGTTCAGTGACCTCGTATCTCACACAGAATTTCTGGTGGTCTGAAATAATATGGCTTTCAACACCCTACTAGGGAGGCCATGGAATCATCAACACATTGAAATCACCTATTCTTACTATCATTAACTCAAATATTTTATTTATGGTTAGAGTGGGACATTGTATACCGACAAGGCCCCATTCAACCTCTGTGAATCACACTATATTGATGAAGGGTTCTACGAGCCAAAGCGGAGAAAATTTCAGTCAATGGTGTTGATTGGATTGATACCCCAAATGGTTTAGAAATGGTTCTCGTTGATCCCCTTTGGCATATTAGGGAATAATATGTGATTCCCATCAGTCATATTGAGCGTACATGTCCATATTCAGATGCGTATTCATAAATGCTCAAGATTTTGGTCACAACTGATGATCCTGATAATGTTGAAAATCTCACTAACTTCCAAGATAATCGTTATGGTTCAGATAATAATATCTAGGAACTAACACCAAAACTTCATAAAATCCATTCCTCATCCACTAAGGTAGGAGGAATTGTCTTGTCTCACAAATAAGATGAGGAAACTCTTTTACCCCTCACTGCATCTTCTCTGGAGAATCCCTCACCGACGACCAAGATATAAGAAGCGACCTCACCTCCCAGAAGCCAAAATTGCATCTCTTCCCTCAAATATGGATAAATAATCTCAATAATTGTTTCCCAGTCTATAGATGAAGAGGAAGATGGTGAGGATGCATAGGAGGAAGAATAATACCTATGGAATTCCCCTACAACATTTGAAGAAGGTGTATCTTCCTCCATTGATGAACTCAAGGAAATAGACTTGGGTATGTATGAAGACATGTGACCCACTCGGATTAGTGTGTGAATGACTTCTAAAGAGAAATAGGTAAACACCTCTTTACTAAAGTAGAATCAAGATGTTTTCATCTAGAATTATACAGAAATTACATGCCTCTATCCAAAGGTGGCCACTCGCCACTTAGACTTTCCATAAGACCATTGTGGTTACAAGAAAGCTTCCAGAAGGACGAACCCAACACATGCTTCCAAAATAGAGGTTTAAGTAACAAGATAATTAGATCCAAATTCATCCAAGAAGCCCCATAACTCATATGTATAGAAAATATTTTCCCTTCCAAAATGAAAAATGGGAATATCAGATTTTTCATTGATTTTAGGAATCTCAATTGGCACTGCCTAACAGATGATTCCCCAGTCCTGATCACAGAATTAATGATGAAACTACCAGATATTTGGGCCTCTCTTTTATAGACATATATTTAGTATATAATAAAATATTAATGGCCTATTAGGATTAATAATCTATCGGCTTCAGGTCTCACTAGGGAGTATTCTTCTACAAGGTAATGCCTTTTGGTTTGAAAAATGTCAGCACCACATATCAACATTCCATGCACCACATATTAAAACCAATACTTGTAAGGTTCATCGAATTTTATGTGGATGATTTGGTGATTAATTCATGACAATGCTCAAACCACCAAGAAAATCTTAAAATCGTCTTCAACAAACCAAATCAACATAGTTTGAAAATAAACCCCCTAAAGTTTACTTTTGGTGTTACCTTAAGAAAATTCCTTGGATTTGTTGTGAGCCACCATGGCATTGAGATTTACCATGAAAAGACAAATTTCATCCTTATTATGTCACCTCCATGCAACCTCAATGAGTTGAGAGGACTCCAAGTACACTTGGCCTACATTCAGCGCTTTATATCTAACCCCATAGGAAAATTCTTTCCCTTTACGAGGTTGATGAAGAAAGGGGTATAATATCAATGGAATGATAATTTTTGGGAAGAATTTGACAATCTCAAGAGATATATCTTAATCCCATAGGATATAATTCCACATGTCAAAGGAATACCACTCATTCTATATGTGACCGCCTTTCAGTGATCTCTAATCACCTTCCTCGCATAGAAGAATGATATCAGCAGTGAGAATATTCTCTATTACCTTAGTTGAACCATGATCGATGATGATACTAGAAATTAAAATATCGAGAAAACCTACCTTTCATTAATAATTATGGTCTACAAGATGAGGCATTACATGTATCACCATGAGGTCCATTTGGTCTCACTTTGCAACTCGGTCAAGTATATTCTCAGTTTTCCATTGTTAAATAGACTCATGTTATGGTGGGCAGTCATTCTATAGTAGTTTAATATATAGTTCATACTCTAAAAAACTATCTAAGTCCATTAATTAGAAGATTTCCTAGATAAGAATCAGTTAATAGATGTGTCCCCATTATATTCTAAGGTACCTAATGAGGAAGTGTTCCCTATTTAGGAGAACTACCATATATGGGAAATTCACTTTGTCGATACCTCCAATATCCTGACAGAAAAAATAATAAAATACACCAAACACAAAAAAGTGGGGCTATGAGTCATAATAATATCCCTATAAAAGAAATTCTTACCTTAATCATTCCTAATATCAAAAGGGTGAACAAAAAATGAAGTAGAATATCATCCCTTATCACGGTCTTAGAGCTAGCACTCCAAGTGAAAGACGAACACCTAAAGATAGAAGGAGATTCAGAACTAGTCGTTAAGAAATTCAATGGTGACTATGTTATCAAGAAAGTGGAGTTTTTCCATTTGATGAACCATGTCTGAGAACTGATGGAAGAGTTCCCATCAGAGGCAACATTGACTTATGTCCCTGGTTAACAAATATGCAAGCCGATGTAATGGAAAATGTAGTCACGGCTCTAGCCGACCCAGATTGGAATGAAACGGTCATCAGTATTTCCCACTGACAGATGATTTTACCATTCATTCATGCCAACATAGAATAAATCAATGAAATCATCCATATATTTGAGTTGTATGGTCCCACCACTGGCTGGATGACTCCCATTGTAGATTACCTTCAAAGGGGAGAGCTCCCACTAGACAGGGCTGAAAAAGAACAAATCTAGAGATAGGCAACCAAATTCCTCCTATATGATGGCATAAACCAACCAAAGGATCTCTGCAAGGGAGGAATTTATTGAGTCCTTCTTAGGTGCATTGATGGAGAAGAGACTGTCGCCATCATGAAAAAAGGTGTATGATATAACTTTTAGAGAAAATAAATCAACATATAAGATCTCAAAACAGATTCAAAGGCTTGGGTACTATAGGCCCACCATAATGTAGGATTTTACCACATTCTTCAATAATTTCCATTTCTTCCAAGTTCATTCAAATTTTATCCACCAGCCCCTAGAGTTACTTCACAAATCCAAGAAATCATGGACATTTTTTATGGGGAATGGATGTCATGGGGCCATACCATCCCACCATGGCTAGACAATTCAAATACATTCTCACATAAAAATACTTCTTTTATAAATGTGCATAAGCCACACCCTACAATGAAGTTAGTGAAAGAAGCATTGTTAACTTTTTGAAATCTGACATCATCACCAGATTTGCACTAGTGAAGAAAATGTTATTTACGTCAGTTATTTTTCATTTTTTACGTCGGTTTTTAGACAAAGTTAATAGGGATGACGTTATAAATAAAGTTTTTTACGTCGGTTATTTAAAAACCGACGTAATAAACATAACATCGCGGTTTTTATCACGTCGGTTAATTAATAACGGACGTGAAAAAACCCAGGGGGCGGGGTTTATAACTTCAGTTATTATATAACTGCCGTGATAAACCGGGGGGGCTTTATCACATCGGTTATACAATAACCGACGTTATAAACACGTGCGGGGGACATTATCACGTCGGTTATTTAATAACCGACGTGATAAACTTCTAGGCGATGGTTTATCACGTCGGTTATTAAATAACCGACGGCCTAAAGCAGTCTGGGGGGGGTTTATCATGTCAGTTAATCAATACCTGACGTGATAAAAGTCCTCGGAAATGTTTTATCACGTCAATTATTTAATAACCCACATGATAAACCATTTCCCAGGCCATTTATCACGTCGTTTATTGATTAAGCAACGTGATAAATCATTTCCCAGGTCCTTTATCACTCCGGTTATTACATAACCGACGTGATAAACCATGCCATATGTGTTTATCACGTCGGTTATAAAATAACCAATGTGCAAGAAATTTTTTTTTAAAATCGACTGCAGTCCTCTACTCTCGCCCAAAATCAACCAGAAACCAAATCAATAATTCATACCATAAAAACAGAAGGAGATCAAAACATGAACTAAAGCAAATTTAAGCATTTACATTGATAACATATAAAACATACCCCACTTGATATCCCCCACCCTCATGTGTACCCCCTGTACAGCCCTCCCCCACCCCATTGGAGCCCCCACCACACCCTTAGACTGTCCCCGACCCACTGGACAGCCCCAAACACACCTCAACAACCCCCCCTCCCCCCCCTCCCTCCTAAATAGCACCCCCTCACCCCCTCCCCCCACTTGACAGCCCCCACCACACCCCTGGACTGCCCCCGACCCCCTGGACAGCCCTAAACACCCCTCGACAACCCCCCCTCCCCCCCACCCTCTTGAACAGCACCCCCTCACCCCACTTGACAGCCCCCAGCACACCCCTAGACTGCCCCCCGACCCCCGGGCTAGCTCCAAACACCCCAGGACACCCCCCACCCTCTTGTATACCCCCCACACCCTGAACGGCCCTCCCCCACCCCATTGGATCCCCCCATCACACCCCTAGACTCCCCCCCACCCTCCTGAACAACACCCCCTCACCCCCTCACCCCACTTGACATCCCCCACCCCATTGGAGCCCCCACCACACCCCTGGACTGCCCCCCGACCCCCTGGACAGCCCCAAACACCCCTCTACAACCCCCCCCCCCCAACCCTCCTGAATAGCACCCCCTCACCCCACTTGACATCCCCCACCACACCCCTGGACTGCCCCCCCCCCCCCTCCGACCCCATGGACAGCTCCAAACACCTCGGGACAACCCCCCCCCCCCCCACCCTCATTTATACCCCCCCCCCCCCCACACACACACACACACACCCTGGACAGCCCTCCCCCACCCCATTGGAGCCCCCACCACACCCCTGGACTCCCCCTAACCCCCTGGACAGCCCCAAACGCCCCTCGACAACCCCCCACCCTCATGTATACCCCCCCACCCCACCGAACAGCCCTCCCAGACCCCTGGACACCCCCAACCCCACTGAACACCCCCCACACCCTTGAAACACCTCCCCCCCAGACCAGAATCCATACCAGAAAAACCATTATAAGTAGAACAAAACAAGAAGTAGCAAAAAATTAAACATTCACATATATAACATTCAAAACATACACTGTCAACTTCAAAAAAAACTAAATCCAACCTAAACGACTACCAAATACACAATTACAACAACAATATTCAAAATTACATTTTACATTACAAACAACTAAAATTTAATCAAACCTGTAAAATAATTTGACCACTCCACTTGTAAGTGTTTGATGTCTTCAGCATTATAGGGTTGAGGGTCAACTAAAATCTACAAATGAAAAGGATAGTAGTTAACGTGTATAATGAGTAAATCAAATAGAAATATTATGGAAAAGTTTAAAAGGAAATCTTACCAGGTCAAAATTCACAACTGTCACAGTTGTTATTATTTCATACATAAATCTTAACATATAATATCCGCATTTGATGAAGCCTTGTTATTCATGACAATTTTGTTTGAATGAGTGTAAATTCAATATATTATTTTAATGTAATAAATAAAAAGGTACAAATTATAAATGGATATTTACCTTCGCATTTACATATTTGATCTTTGCATTCCTTTTCTTTGTGTTTTTTCGAAAGTAGGCCCATGCCCTATTAGAAAATAATACTAATGGGGTAAATTTAAAATTCATTGTAATATATAAAACTATTTAGAAATTGAAACTTACTTTTCCAATATATTCTTAAAACTTTCCAGCACATCATCATGGACAGAGCATATCCAATAAAGTGCTTTGTCCCTTGGGAAAAAACCCCTAACATCCAATGATCACTGATAAAAGGAAATTTAACATTAGTGGTTTTTTATGTTAAAAGATAAATAACTCTTTGAGAGAGATGTGTTTCATACCTCTCACAAAAAGGCATCATCCAACATTGTGTGACTATATTCTTTTCAAGTCTTTCAGCAATATAAATCAATATTTGTTCCTCATCCAATGCACATGCTTCTGGGGAAATCAATTGCGGGTCCATGAATCCATATAAATCTGTCAGCTCATTCCTCTCACAAATTTTATAAAGATACCTAATAGAAAATAGACATAAGTATACATTTTTAATAAATATAACGCAGGGAAAAGGTGTTAAGACTTACATGTAAAAAATTTGCACCACATTAATTCCCAACTTATCTCCAGTAACAAGATCCATGATATCAGTTTTCATAATCCTCACATTTATTTCACGTCCACAAACATGAGATTCCATTGGAAACTCATAATGACCTGCCAACAAATTTGAATATCTTGATAATCTGTCAAGACTACTAGAATCTGTATCTGATGTCATAGCCATTTGTCTTTGTTGTTGTCTATACAGTATTTCTTTACCTTTGAAGTATTCCTGTAAAAATAAATTGAAAAATATATCAGTTTTCAAATGATAAAACAACTTTAATAAATATATATATATATATATATATAACATTCATACCTCTACGGTAATGAGTCAAAGAAGTATGGATGGAAAAATTAAAAAATGGCCGATACTATGTCCAACTGTCGCCACCTCATCTGTAGGTAATGGTACCCGAGCTGATCTATCTATAATATCCTTTATAGTGACCCTTTGATTCTCTACCTCTAATTTTTGATGATGAACAGTGTCTCCTATACAATATACCAACCCATATAAAACTATATGATGTTGAGCATCATCAACATACAACTCGCAATAAGTAGGAAGTTGTGGCGGAAGAGTAGGATAAAAAATTGGGTCAACAGACTGAGCTGGGGGAGTGGGAGCTACTGGCGGAGGTGGAGGATAAATAATGGGGTCTGCAGGGGGAGGTGGAGGAGTGGGAGCTGCAGTCTGAAATTGTCTTTGCATGTCTGCAAACATAGAATACATTGATGCTCTAATCTTGTCCTCCATCGTCGCATTAAAATTATGAACTTCAACCTCCAAGGATTCTATTTTTTTTATAAACCCCCTCAACATTTGAAGTTGAAGAACATGGAAACAATTTTCTTACCGATACACATGCCAGATATCATCTTACACGACCAGGATGTTCGGGCCTTTCCAATGATACAGATAAAATATCTTCCCTCCCAGTAGATATAAATGTCCCCTGTGAACTATGCTCCTCAAGAGAGTCCTATATTAATTAATTGAAAATTTCTATAATGATTGAAATTATATTAAGAAAATGGTTAACTTAAATAAAAAATATATATATCTTACAATCCTCTCATCTACGATTCTCGATTCATCCGAAAGATATTTCCCTTTTTTTCCCTTCCGAGCTCTCTTCCATTTTTCATGTCTAGATAGAGGGGATAGAGGGGCCACCTCTCCAGATCTTGAAGACTCAGCTCTTAGTTTTTGAAATTTTTCTGCCATCATTTGTTCTTCCAATAATGAAAACCCTCCCCAAGATAAACTATGAGGGTATACATTTTTAGATTGGATCTCCTGCTGATCTTTCCTTGTTTTCTGTAAATTAAGAATAAGAAATAATTAACAAAACGTTAATAAGATCATTTATATAAGAAATCTTATAAAAGTTTACACTGCCCTTACCAAAAATGACTCTTTTGTTCTACTTTCAAAAAAATTGTCTCCATGTGTCTTCATCTATAAAAGGATATATACGACATGGATTTTCATGACTCCTATGACCATAAATGAAATCAGATGAGAGGGTTGATTTGAAATCCCTCCATCTCCTGGAAGAAAATGATAAGAATTTCTTCCTGACTCCTCCAGTGTTAGGAATATCAAATGTCATCTGATAAAGAAGAGGTTAAACATATTATATATACTAGAAACATTTAAATAATATTCAAACAATAGCAAAAGATCTTACCAAAATCTTCTCCCATAATTGAGAGATTATCGCTTTATCCACACTTCTCCAGTCATCATACAGAATGCTTACTTTGCTCTTAGCCTGAGCTGCTGCAAAACTCTTAACAAATATCAAAAAATATATATATTTTTAAGATAAGACAAATATAAGTTTATATGAAAAAAATCATTATTTGAATGTAAAAAAATATGTAAATATAAAACAAATCTATGCATATTTAAAAAAATATTCTTGAATATTATTATTAAAACAAAATATAGTTAGATATAATAGTTTTAAATTACATTGAATAAAAGAAAACCATGGCGCCTACATAGTTGATAGAAAATGTGAGAGAATGGAGTAAACCTGAGAATCAAATCATATTTAAAATAAAAATTCAGATGGAGAAAATCACAATATAAATCCAATCATCATGGCACAATCATCATTTTATAATCTCATAAACCAAGATGCAGTAGTCAATCCCCCTGGACACCCCCAACCCTCTGGACAGACCCCACCCCCCGGACAACCCCCAAAACCCTCTGGACAGGCCCCCACCCCCGTGGACAGCCACCCACACCCACCCACCCCCTTGGACACCCCCCCCCCCGGACACCCCCCAACCCTCTGGACAGCCCCCACCCCTCTATACATCACTCCCCACCCCTCCTGGACACCACCCCCCACCCCCTACCCCCTTAGACACCTCCCCAACCCTTTGGACAGCCCCCACCCCCTGGAAAACCCCCAAAACTTTCTGGAAAGGCCCCCACCCCCTTAGACAGCGCCCCCACACACACCCACCCCCTTGGACACCCCCCTGGACACCCCCCAAACGTCTGGACTGCCCCCCACCCCCCGGCCAACCCCCAAAACCCTCTGGACAAGCCCCCACCCCCTTGGACACACCCCTGGACACCCCACAACCCTCTGGACAGCCCCCCAACCCTTTGGACAGCCCCCCGCCCCTCTAGAAAACACCCCCACCCCTCCTGGACACCACCCCCACCCCCTACCCTCTTGTACACCCCGCTGGACACCCCCCAACCCTTTGGACAGCCCCCCCCCCCCCTAGACAGCACCCCACCCCTCCAGACAGCACCCCCCACCCCTCCTGGACACCACCCCCACCCCCACCCCCGACCCCCTTGGACACCCCCCTGGACACCCCCCAACCCTCTGGACATCCCCCCACTCCCCGGACACCCCCCAAAACCCTCTGGACAAGCCTCCACCCCCTTGGACAGCCCCCCACACCCACCCACCCCCTTGGACACCCACCTGGACACCCCCCAACCCTCTGGACAACCCCCCACTCCACCCCCCCCCCCCCCTCGGACAACCCCCCCAAACAATGGTTTACATATAAAAACTAGGCATGGTGAACAAATAAAAACACATGAATTTAATATATACTTCATCATGAGATAGATGGAATCAAATATTTTTAAATATGGCTACTTAAATGATCGTATGATAATTAAAAATAACCATTGATATTCAACTAGTCAAATGATCACAAGTTTTCTCGATAACTAATATCATAATGAGGTAATGGATAATTCTAGAAATCTTAAACATATTTTCGAGGCCTTGGCCTAGGCCTCAAAAAATACTAGGGTAAGCCCTCAGCAGAACCTGTTTTTATTTGGAATCATGAGACATAGTGATGCATCGAAGGGCCATAAAGGTCAACAGCCATTATATTATATGTCTAATAGATTCTCATACAAAAGAGGATATACATAAGCAGTAACAACACATGAAATATCATTTCCAAATTCGTACACTTAATCAATAACCATTCTATGCAGTAATATAGGTGAATGAGATCATTAGTTGTCAATGACAACAAAAATTACCATCAATGTCGAGCATTCCCGAAACAAAAACAAACTAAATAGAAGTAGTTGAGGATTACATGAATATTGTGAGTCGATCTAATAGATCTAGGGATGATAAATAAGATGATGATGGAAAAAAGAGGTAAGAGGGTTCGAAATCAAAGAATCTTACCTAGTTTAAACATAAAAATCGCAGAACATTAATATAGACTATCCGGGAAAAAAATGAACGAAATAAATTCGTGGAAGGATTACTTGAGTGATGCGAGTTGAGATGACAGATCCGAGGAGAGTAAATATGATAAATGATGAAGGAAAAATGAGTTTAACGTAGTGAGATCGACGAGTTGATTAGGGTTTACAACGCGAGAGAGACGATCCGCCGGACTGTCGATCGAAAAATTTTAAATGAAAATCCACGTGGCTTGTTAATTTTTTAAATGTTTTATAACGTCAGTTATCTAATAACTGACCTTATAAACTGTTTTTTTACATTTATAACGTTGGTTATTCTAATAAACGATGTAATAAATGTATCAGATACAGCTTTTTTTACTTCGGTTATAAAATAACCGACGTAAAAAAATCCGCGTGTTGGTTTTTTATGTCGGTTATTCTATAAACGACTTAAAAAAGACATCAAAAATCATAGTTTTTTATGTCGGTTATTGTATAACCGATGTAAAAAACGTTCTGTGGGTTGTTTTGTTATGTCGGTTATAAAATAACTGACGTCAAAAAGGCCTCAAAAGCCGCATTTTTTACGTCGGTTAGTTTATAACCGATGTAAAAAAACGAGTTATCTACGGGTTTCTACGTCAGTTATCAAATAACCGGCGTAAAAAACCCACGTGCTTTGGTTTTTTATGTCGGTTATTTTATAACCGACGTAAAAAACACGTAGATATCTCATTTTTTACATCAGTTATCAAATAACCGACGTAAAAAACCCCCGCACATTTGTTTTTTACGTCGGTTAATTTATAACCGACGTAAAAACCGAACACATGCGATTTGTAACATCGGTTATTAAAATAACCGATGTTAAAAATCTACTCACCGCATTTTTTACGTTGGTTATAAAATAACCGATGTAAAAAACCACGTTTCACAGATTATCACGTTGGTTATATATAACTGACGTAAAAAATGGTGGCGTAAATAACGTTTTCTGCACTAGTGTTGGTTTCCCTCATACAATATTTATGGACAATGGAAATAATTTATTCTCTGTTGAACTGGACAAGCTATATCAATAGTATGAAATCAAATCAAACCAGTCATCCCGCTTCCATGAAGTGGAAAACGAGCTGATAGATGCATTAAATAAGATGTTATCCAACATTTTCTAGAAGATAGTAGACAAAGACAAGAAATCATGGTCAGAAAAGCACCTCCAAGATCTATGGGATTACTGAACCACGACTTGAACCATTGCTCAAGCAACCCCATATCCATTAGTATATGGGACAGAGGTGTTTCTACACATCGAAGTTCAATTACCATCGCTCTATGTGGCCATATGTGATTAACTATCCCCAGATGAGCAGTCCTAGAAACAGTTTGATGACCTGGAGGGGTTGGATGAAAAAAGGTTTCACACCTTTCACCATTTGGAAGTTTACCAGAATCAGATCACATGAGACTTGAACAAAATGGTTCAATATAGATCTTTCACTGAATGAGAGATGGTGTTGGTCCTCAAAAATCTGATGAAACTTAGAAATAAACCTCTGAAATTGGATCCAAAATGTAAAGGACCATATTTCATACCCAAGGTCTACTCAAATAGATCACACGCCTTAATTTAAATGTATGGATATCTCACCATAGCACTCACAAATACGAGGTTCCTAAGGAATTACTTTTTGTAATTATATAATAATTGTCTTAGCTGCATTATGTTAAACTACATAGAACCACCTACATTCATGCTACATGACATTAAATTGTATGAAACATTCCTCAGTTCCATGATGTTAAACTACATAGCACCACCTATGTCCATGATATAAGATGTTAAACTATACGAAACTCATCTTAGTTGCATGATGTTAAACTGCAAAGAACCACCTATTTTCATGCTACAAAATGTTTAACTATACAGAAATCATCCTAGTTGCATGAAATTAATCTTCACAGCACCACAATCGTCTTAGATGCACGGCGTTAAACTGCATGAAGCCACTTACATCCATGTTTCGCAATGTTAAATTTCTTGGACAAATCGTCTTATCCAGATTATGTTAAACTGCATGGAAAATTTTTCCAAACTATATGACATTAAACTGTATGGAGTTCATTGTG
This sequence comes from Viscum album, assembly GCA_963277665.1. Classification (NCBI taxonomy): domain Eukaryota; kingdom Viridiplantae; phylum Streptophyta; class Magnoliopsida; order Santalales; family Viscaceae; genus Viscum; species Viscum album. The sequence continues at coordinate 287,925,467 of OY728137.1, read as the reverse complement.
TTCAGAATAGTGATTCACCACGCATGAGTCAAATTCATGCAAGGGAAAGATAAAAATGAACCCCTTCCCATGTATGGGTCATATCGGTAGAGGGATTATATTTATGAACTATGTGTGTCTTGATTAACATTCGTTAATGGGATACATAGTGACGCCTGGATAATACATCCTGGTCCAACCACCAACCAAATTCAACAATGCCCCTTTCCCTATATATAGGCCAGACATATTTAGGGGAATCCAATCAAAGTTATAACCATATGATGTCAAACTGAAAGGTACCCTGTGAACTACATATGTCTTTATTTCTACCTCAAATGATACGTAGTGATGCCTATATTTTTTATCCTGGTCGATCCACCATATAAAAAAATTCCCCCTCCCTCTACATGGGTCATACTAGTATAGGGAACATGTTTTCAAAAATACATGGAAATTGATTCCCAACTAACTGGGATACATATAAAACATCCCTAAGGTTCAAGCTTGACACTTCACCCACCTCATCCTTTTCACTTTGGATCACTCTCATCCTTACTATATGATGTTAAACTATAGGGGATACCATAACTACAAGAGTCTTGATTTATTCCCTTTAATGATACGTAGTGGCACCCGGATCCCATATCCTCGTCTATCTTCCATGGAAAACAAAATTCCTCCCTCTACATATTAGTTAGACTTGAATATGGAAATTTATGAGTCCTAATTGCATAACTTTAAACTACATGTCTAAAGAAGTCCTAACCAAATGACATTAAATTGTAAGGTATCTCAAAAACTATGTGTGGCTTGATTCTCAGTATGACGAGATATGTAGTGACACATAGGCCTTCCCATGTCTAGCCACATGGATAAAAAAAATGACCCCAATCTCTTACATGTGAAACACAAATAGATGTAGTAGATTCCAAATCTAGATTCTTACATCCAGAAAGTATCAAAAGATCATACCCTCCACCTACATATGAATCAGATCTATGTAGAAGCTCTTGTACCTCATAACTGATCTCGGTCGAGATATTTCAAACATACCTAGATATCCCCCTTTCATCCATCAAATTCTATACCCCGGTAAATCTCTAATCCCTATAATAACTCATGTCTATTGTAAATGGAAAACTAGTGTCCTATAGACAACTTTTTGGACTATATGCATAATACCCTGATGGATCTGTATATGTTGCCCAAAAAAATGGCGTATCAACCAAAGGAAAATTTTTCCTCAGTATATACTTTTCTTAATTTTATATACCCATTCGATATTATTCCTCACATCATCCCTCCTAATTTGAGGACTCCTGGAGTCATGGTTTACATTGTCTTCCCCCTCTCACATCTGAGGTGTATCGGTGATATCCCATCCTGATTATCCCATATTTATGTATGATTCCATCAATATTTCATCCCAAAAACATGATAGAAAACTTTTCTACCAAGTTTATTTATATAATACTTAAAAACTTCATGGACCCATAATAGTTATCTCATTCACGTTGAATCACCCACGTCCTCACTACATGATGTTAAACTGCATGACCCAACAATTCTCCCTTCTTTGATCCTGTCATCCATAAGTGGTGTATTGAAACCCTTAACACCCCTTGTTTCTCACACTGATCATAGATCATTTGTTATTAGAAAATTTGGTAGGGGATTCCCCATAGATCTAGGGTAAACCAATCAATAATGATTGGTCCTACTAGAATGACTTTAAAAGGCATGTTATAGTTTTACCCTCCATGTTAGGAAACATAAAGTCATAACCTATGAAACTAAACTGAAAGTACCCCAAATGTATCTAAAATACCCCACCCTGTGGGTGACCTATATCTATGTAGAAGAGTTATAAACTCTATAAATAATCATGGCCTAAACTTTTATCACATATCCAGACACATATTTTACATCTAGAAAATGTTGTGATTTGATAAATTTAAGATATTAATAAACCTCCCAAACCATCGGATATGGGAAGACAGTGTATTTCAGAAACCATTGTTTGACTATGTGCACAATGTACCAAAAACTCTGCATCTGTTGCCCATAAATGGGTCTGTCAACCAAAGGAAAATTCTTCCTCAGGAGAGGATTTTCTTATTTTTGTATGCTAAATAGATTACAAGACCTATATTATCTATCCTGGTCCAAGATCCATTGAAACCTTGTCTTTATTCATGTCTTGAACATGTAAGAACACCTTGGCCCGACTATCTTCTAGTTAATCAGAGCTTCTATATCAATGTCCTAATCATAGTACCTTTAAACCACATGATGCTTGACAATAAATGTTCATTCTAGGGACCTGAAATGCCAAATAATTCCCACCCCCATGTTCTTATGCATAAAAAGAATCTACAAAGGAATGTTCAACGTGGGTCCCGCTTTATTGGTAACCCTATGTGTAAACAAAAAAATAGGTGCCCCATTCATAGACATGAACCAAATACATATATGGATTAACCTTAAAATAACTACGTCTAGATTGATTCATATCATCATAGGATACCTAGTGACATCCAAACCTCATATTTTGAGTCTATCTAGAAAACCAAATTTTCTCATCCCTGTCTGCGAAAGGGTAAAACCCATGTAACGAAACAACTCCCATTAATAGGATAAAAATGTGTCCACTTATTCTTAGTATTCCCAGTAATGTTCAACCTGAAATTCTCCCTTTTCATGTTCAATAACCCCTCTCCACACACCATACTTTATGTCTATAAAGGTATAAATCCTCATAACCATCCATGGACATCAAAAATCGATGGATAGTGTCATGTGGACACCTTTTTTTGACTATTCACATTATGCCTTGGAGGCTCTACATATGTTGCCCATATATTTACCTATCAACCAAAGGAAAATTCATCCCCATGAGAGGATTTTCCTACCTCTGTACTCCCCTATGATGTTTACATCTCACCTCATTCCCCAGTTTCAGAAACCTCTCAGATTATAGTTTATATCCTATCTCCCCTCTCATTCCTAAAAGTGATAAAACATTTCTAGTCAGCCCACCATGATAAAGGTAGATCGTTTATCCCCTGGTTAGAGTAAAATGGATTCCAATAATGATTATCAAATGTACCATCTATATGATTTTAAACTACACCATGGATCATCTATCCTTTACAAAATCTAGATTTGTGTGGGAGTGGTTTCTCAACCAAATCCAATACAAATGCCTTCATACATTTAGACATCATTCCCTCAACAGGCCACTCACTATGATCTTCAACAAAAAAAACAATTTCAAATTTCCATAAAACTTCTTAGCCATCAGATATGAAGGTATAGTGTCTTGTGGACACCTTTGCCTCACTACGCACATAATGAACCGATGGCTCTATAAAAGTGGACCCACAAAAAAAGGTATGTCAAATAAAGTCAAGTTCATCCTTTGGATAGGTTTTCCCTATCTCTATATTCCCCATGGATTTTATGGAAAATTTCATATCACATTCTTCAAAAAACACAATTCAATGTCAACAAAAATACCATGTCCATGTTTGAAAGTTTCTGGGACATTCTCGGTTAATGAGTCCTAAATTGGTTCCTTGCCCTGTAAATCATGGTCCAAACAGTTTTACCTAAAAAATATATAATGATAGTCTAGTTTTCAGGTCTTTAAAAATCCCATGAAATAAAAAACAATCTCTAGATTGAAAACCCTCAAATGGAACAATAGACACAAGTTGAGTGTTAGCAAACTAAATCTATGTCACATACAGTTTAGGAAAAAATGTTGAGAAACAAAAAAAATCAAGTGACAAAAAGTTTTTTAGGTTAAAAATCTACAAAGGGAGGCCTAAGAAAAAGTTATGTTATACCCGTTAAGTCTTCACCATAATGGCCTTTGGAAAAAAATTAGGGTTATTATAGAAAAGACACAATTTTTGTAGGGTTTTCATGTAACCCTAGAAATAGTCAAACTATGCTTGTTGAGCCCCTCGAGTCAAGAAAATATTATAGAATGATTTGATTATTTTAGTTACCCTGTATGTTAATTAAAATTGAAATCTGGTTGAGATTAATTTTTAAAGGAATCTAATCATAAATGATGAATATTATAGGGAAACGTAAAGGAGAAGCACTAGAGGGAAAAAATTCATTACATAAAGGTTTGGATGGAGTCCGCAACCTAGAGCCTCTTCATATGGGTGGGACATGACCCTTAAAAAAGATTTTTAGCATACACAATAATTTGTATCAATATCTAATTTGACTCTTCAATGGCCTGGAAAATCTATAACAAAGTTTCAGTCGCGGCCTCCAAACCTGCCCATAATGCCTCTGCCTCCAATGCTACATCAAGTCTAGCATTTTACCCTTCCTCCACTAGCCATTTTCCCTCGTAAAATGTGGTTTTTATTTTGGTCCATTATTGTATAAGACAATATAGTTTTCTAATCCACTACTCAACTTCATGATCGACCTCTTATGCTAATTACCTTTATTTTGATACCTCACTCTGCAGCCTTACGACTGCTACATCTTAGTCAGCAGCTTCATTCATAAGAATCTGTCTAGCTGTAGAAAGATGAGACTCGGAATTACAGCCAAAATATGGGAATCAAGCACACCATCTTTCTCCATGTCCATGACCATCTGTATCAATATGTCATAAATATCATGGTAATAAAATCCACCAAACCCCAAAACCCAAAAAAGGCAACATAATTTGGATAGTTTCATCGGCATATCGGTGAGTGGTGTTTGAGATATCAATATCTATATGCTCTTTCATGCCCTTTGGTGGTCACGAAGAAGCATTTCCAGACCCTATCTATTGGTCTTAGAATAAATCCCAAATGAAGAAACATATTCAGGAATAAACATCACTAGGGGAGTCCTTGACTCGATGAATTAGGCATGACTTGACCTCAGGGAAACTACACCTCATGCAGTTTCAACATGAGGTAGGACTGAGGTGTCAACTGAAACTGTAAACACTTTTGTTTTTGATCTTGTAGTCAAGGGTGAGATAAGTAAATACTCTCATCTCCTGAATCTAAAAAAACACATACATGAAAGAGATGGAAGAATGGAGAACTGACCTCCACCCGCTGGAGCGTTAATATCTTTAACTTCAATTATTGAATTATCGCCCAATAAAGACGGTACTAAATATTCATTATATAATAGAAATTTAGGGTTATAAAAAGGCACCCATGACATAGGTCCATGCCCGAAAAGACCAGAGACATCCAGAATATTTCTTATATAAATCAGGATCATAGGGATAATCAGTTTGGAAAAAGGCACAACGGCCAGCTCAGAATTTTTAGGAGCCAGAATCATAGCCTCTCCTTTGGCTGGGAAAAAATTCATGATGGCCCATTCAAAATTTTCAGGATCCAGGATAGTGACCTATCTTGTTTTTTTGACTTTAGGGAGAGCAGGATGAGCATGCTAGATTAAATAATTGACCTCTTAAGACATTCCCTCTACAAGGGTGGGGTTCACAGGGTTTGGGTAGTCAACTCCTCAAGAATAGGAGTTCCCTATATATCATATGATAATTGAGGCTCCTTGCCCAACTCAACAATGGATATTGATGTTTTATTGTATATATCTACAATGATAGGATTTTCATGCTCATTTGGGACCTCTATTTCTATATATTACACCATTTTGAGGATAGAGGCCACCTCATCCAAAATCAGAACCCTTTGAGAGCTAACAAACCCTAAACTTCCTCGATAGACCTAGCCTTCATGCCATGTTCATGAAAAATTGGCAATGGTAATACCTCTGTGATAGAAGGAACCAGAGTTGCATATGACTGGGCAACTGCTGCCTAATTACATATTGAATTTTCCTTAAAATATGAACATGAAAACTAATCATCAAGGTGAAAGTATTTGGTATAAAAACTAGATAAATAGATATAGAATTTTCTTGAAATACCTTTTTTTAATGAACATAGACAGTTGAGACTTTTATTAATATTTATAAGTTCTCCAAGGGAATGGCTCTCTAATGGGAATACAAATAGGATTAAGAGGGGGAATGGACTAGTAGGATTCAAAATAAGTACCTCCATGTGTTTAGTATTGGCACGAGAACCTTATATAGTGACCCCCCACATCTTAAGGGACACGTTCTACAATGGCAGTACCTCTGGAGGTGTACAATGAAAAAGGTATCACTTATGGGGTCTCCTATGAATCCTACAGAAGTAAGGAATAGAGTGATTATCCTTAAAATAAAGGAAATTGAAATATGAGGTCAGTAAGCAAGGTTACCTCTTCTTCTGTATCACTTAAATATGAGTATATTATCATCAATGCTACTCCATCAGACCAATGAAGCCTTTATTTGAAAGAATGAAGGCACCTGTCTATTTTGTTCAGATATTTTACAACTTCGTCTGCATATTCGTGAACAGAAAGCCATAAGGGAGAAATAATAACTCCAAATACCAGATGTTCAAAGTGTTCTGCTTGGATCAGTTCTCAAATATCTTCATTATAAACATTCACCCTCAAGTCATCCCAAAACTTCCAAGCCTTGTAAAGGCACCTGTAATGAGAATGGACAAGTCTGGAGGGACATTCCAAGGAAGTGAAGTGGGTTCCATCAACCATAGCTGCTTCTGGGGTGCCTCTGCAACCATGGAATCCCTGGAGGCTGGATTCTTGTGAGATTCAGAGCACGAATGAACAGTTTTCCCAGTTCCATCCCCAACTAACATTTTGGATTGGTAAGCACCTCCAGAGGTATCATCTTTTTCTCCATAGACTTCAGGACTTGTCATATCCATTACTTAGTGAGAATATTTACATTATCCATATCGATCATAGATTAGGGTCTCAAGATCCCATAAGTAAAGTTCCATCTTTTCATGATCGTTATCATAAGAAATGTCAATAGCCGCTGACATGTAGCCAATCCCAGTAAGAGAGACTTCTCTCTCCTGAATAAATTGGCACAAAGCGTGAGGTGACTTAGTTAAAAATGATTAGTGATCCCTCAGAATATCCCACTACATCCAAGCCACTGGAAAGAAATCATCGGTATGAATGAATGTCTGATTCTCAGTGAAATCATCAACAGCCAAAGAATTCACACCCCAAGTTGTCAAGAACTTCCTCGGGGGTTCAAAACTAAGAGACTTCCAAAGAAATTTCCATTGATGAAAATTATCAGCAGTTTCCTTTTGTTTCTCTTTAGCCTCATATGCCTTGGGTGTCCTAATAATAAGAAATAAGCATGAAAACTGGCCTTATAGATATGATTAAACCCAAGTATCAGCATGAACCTTTGTGAGGAAGGGTACAAAACCCCAGAATCTAGAAGCTTGATCTTTCACTTAGTTTCCTCAGGGGTAAACATTAGCCACAATTTTCAGACTATCATGACATGTTTTTTCTAGCGTGCACTATTAAGGGTAGGGGGACATATCATCTGGACACAGTTAAAATGATAGCCAAATATGTAAGGTTCATATCCTTCATAGATAAGTTCCCCATAAATACAGGAAACCAAGATACCCTCTCTTAAAGAAAAGTGGTTTTCTCATTTAACAAATTCATCTGATTCAGCATTCATAATGAAACTATTAGGGGAAGCTTAAGGACGATAATTAAAACTGTCAAGATAGTTGATTCGAGTCAACAATTATCATTCATTCGGTTTGGTTTGGTCATGCTTCCTATCTTGTGTGGGCTAGCTTGTCAGCATAACCCCGCTAATACTATGAAGATACAACCAAAGAACAACATCTGGAATTGGTAGTGGATTGATAAATGTGTAACCACATATGTCCTCCTATCCAGTGCTAGAGTATTTTGAAGGGCCCAATCTCCTGATGATGTGGATTCTCCTCTCTGACTTGTCCTAGTAGGTGATAGATCTTGGACAATATCAGAATGTCTAGGTTGATGCATTTTCTAGTGGCCAATTGAGCCACCATGACAAAGTTTGTGACTCTCACACCTCAAGAGTCTCATACTGTTACACGCCAGCCACTCAGAAACATGTCCAAAAAGGCCTCCAAATGGAACAATCGATCAACATCATGGAAAAGTCCCCATACCCATTTATGAAAGTGTCCCTCCTCTATGGTAGGCCAGAAAAAACCTATTCTCATTTAGGTTTCCTTGGTTGCACAGGATTTGGGTCTACGTGCACTGGGCTCTGGGCCGCTTTGCTTAGAAAAGGAATTAATTCAGTTAGAGAAGGAAAATTCTTACCTTGGGAAAGGTTCTATATCCTTTGAAAGTTGTTTCCCTAGGAAATGAGCCTCTTATTCAGAGGATGAGTCCTCTCCTCATCATCCCAGGTGTAAAAAAGAGGTAGCAACTTTCCATACATATCCCTTGAAATGGGGACCCCCAAAATCAATCAAAAGTCCCATAGACTAATGTCGACCTTCCCAAGGACTAAATAAATGGTATTTGTATATAGAATATATATAATCATAAGCTATGAAATGAGGGAACTGGTTTAATGAGCATAGGTCTGGGATAACTAGACATCCTCATATAACACCATGATCTAAAATTCAACCTAGAATTCTTCACAACTCCGACAAACCGAGAAAGAACATCCCCAATCCAAACCAAACTTACCTACAAAGTGAAGGTACTGCTTTGATAACTAGCCATGTTCTTCATTTTTTGTGTCCCTCCATGCAATTTAATGGTATAAATGTTTCGTTTCATCTATATTTAGTCATTCACCATTTAGATATTAAGGGGCATAGTTCAATAAGGACCCAGTAGTAGTATCCTTTTATATGAATAGTCCTTTTGATAAAATAAGGGCCTTAGGAATGGTGTTGTCAAAATCCAAGAAATAGGTTGGTTGGACTGACATGGTTCTACAATCGTTGTATAAGATAGTAAATCAAATCCATAAATGGGAAGCCTATCTAGATATAGATACTTCCTCTGACCCACAATAGGAAGATTCTCTAAGGATTGATGCAGTGGGGATACAGGGATTTTTTTCATCAATAGATTTTTCCATATTCTTCTCTTTTTCATCAGCAGCAGAAAGGTGATCAGAAACAACACTAGAAACCACAACATCATTAGTAAAATACTATGGAAGATCCATCTCTTTTTTGAACAAAAAGACCATACAAAAGTTCAATCCAATAAAATATTTGGTAAAAAGAAACAAAATTGTAAAATGACTGAAAGAAGCCTACATAAAAAATCAGTACGCATATTGATCCCCAAAATGATTCATGGAAGGCATTCCCCGTGAATTTATAGTTCACAGAACAACCCACGAGGCACTACCCCACAAATAATTATCCATCAAACTAAACATTTCGCAGATTGGGTAAGTCATACACCAATATTGCTACACGATTATCCGAAGCTTATAGTTTGATGAATTAAAGTCCATTTTAAAAATCAAGGTCCATTTCATGGATGATGATCACTGTGAAGGGTTTTCGGTTCACTAAATTAAAATCACAGTTCGTGGATAAATGATTTCATGAAGTTTATTCGGTACACAGAAGTAAGAAGATCCAAGACATGTTTGACAAGACATTTTTTCCAAAAAGTTTAGTAAAATACAAATGACCTTACCTCCCTATATATAGGCATGGTCACCTAATGATTCCACCTTTCTATCAAAAACAATTACATGTCATGATAGCTTTCTACATTTAAATAGTCGTCTCTTCATCCTGGTCGGAACCCATTTCGATGGGGATCATTTTTTGGGTCCTAAAAACATTGAAAAGGGAAATTAAATACTCCCATATTTTTAGAAAAGGAAAGAAATCGAATTGAATAAAGGATTTAGAGAAAATTGGTGGAGAATCCAAATTTGGAAAAGGAAAATAACTTGTCTATATAATATATCCTGTAAATATTAAGCAGAAGACGCAGACCGTGAACCGATAATTGGTGGAAATTTGTGAGGTGTTGGCCTATAGAGAATTGGCCAGTGAACTGAGTAGTAAGTGGAGTGAAGAAAACAACACTACTCCCCTCTAATTCTGTTGTTGGTGGAATCAAGGTGGAGAATTGTTTCCCCCATATACGACAACCACTGTGAATCGCAACCCTAATGGCCTCTGTTGACTGAGTCATCCATGGGCTGAGTGATCTCCACATGGGCTTCTGTAAAAGTTTTCTTGATATCCATAGATCCATATTCCCCAAAACTCTATAAAAGGACCTAGAAGGGATCCAAGAAGGAGACAAGACTCTAGAGGATTGGATGGGATGGTGAGATGAATTTCTTGAGTGATCGATTGACGAGGCATAGAACTCTTCTGATGAATTACCACAAGTATAAACCCACTACATAGTATAAAAATAGGGAAACAAAATATTAATTTCTAGACTACAAACCTAATTGGAATTCCTATAACTTTATCCCAGTGGTGAATGAACTTCCCGCGAACTTGAGTATCAATAACCCAACTTCACTCTGGCACCCCGCGTAGCACAAGGCTAGACAAATGGAACCCTAAACCACGTAGCACCTCGCTACGTGAACAAAACCCGGTGCTGCTTAGCATCATGCTACATGGATGAAAATTGGTCTCATGTAGAAAAACATTATACTAACTACATACATGTCTATATACCATCATGGTACATGGATGATTCTTCCACCCACATAGCAACACGCTAGGCAGGGAGACCCCCATCCCACACAAATAAACTATACCCAAAATGATTCACCCTTAGATATTCCACTATCCAGTTTTGATCATCTCTTTATATTTCTACTACCTCATCCATAGTCCCTCTGTGAACCAATCCAACATTATTAAACCAAATCCTCTTCCAAATCCACTATACCCATATGGTAAAAATATTAGGTGCATTAGATCACCCTTTTTATATTACATACCTATGGTAAGTGGAGTCGTGTAGGTAATCCCCACAATGGTGCAGACCCTCGAAATGACCATAAGTTTAGATTCCAATGGAAACCTGGGGTCCAAACTTGGGATACTAATGTGAACCTCCCTATTATAGGGATCAAGGGTAGTCACCAGTTATTCGATTCAATTAGGGATAGTGACAAGTCAAAGGGTTTATTCTTTCTTTATTTTTTATGAGGAGAGATTCTTCTCCCCTTTCCCAGAACTCATTACAGAGAACTCCTCTTAAAGTAATTTCCGAACCTTTCCACGGGAGGTGGGGATATTTAACAACTTAAACTCACCCTGAGACATTTATAGATAGATCATTGGATGTGGATATCCCAGATATCAATAAAGGAGAATAAATTGGAACATTCAAAGCCCCTTTCTCTCTCTCTCTCTCTTTGGGATTAAGTACCATCTATCATCGGATGATGAGGGAAGTTCACTCTTTAGATCCGCCACCTCCTCTTATTTCTCAAACCAAGAACGACTCATGTGGTCGTAAAGGATGTCACTGATCATTACATATGCATAACCCCAAAGCATGATCTCCTCTTATATGTAAGCCCCAAATTAAATGAACTATTAGAACTTTAATTCCTTCTCTTATCTGGATGTATAGGATGCATGCCTCAGGCCCGAGATTAAGGGACATTCTCCTTAGAAGTCAGTACCAATAAAATTCCCTCAAATACTCTAGGTAATACTCTCCAGGAGTAAGACCCGACTTATTGGGTATCTCACATGTGTCACCCCCAATCATTCCCCATGAAAATGGGTTTCCTCAAGGGTGTAAGTCCCAACCCAAACCAAACTATGATGTCTTCGATTCACAGTAAACCAGGATACATAGGAAGCCTCTATAAGGTCCAAAACTGATACCCAAATCACCCTAGTGTTCCCCATGCCATATTCCTAGTTGTCTCATATATACCTTGGAGACCAAGACTCTTTTGAGAATCCTATTATACTTCTGCATAAGTCCCACATGAAATTTTGACTGGGTATATTCTGCCTAGAAATCCTAGCCTCATGACGTTAAACTGCATGGATGGGTCCCCATCGCATGACCTTAAAAGGTGATATGTCCAGTTAAGTGGAACTAAACTATGTGGGTTCTAATTATTCTCATGATAATATATATGAATCCCATTTATGCGTTTAATCATGATAGTGAAACAACTTTCTTCCCCCTTGGATGATGATAAAATTCAGAGTTCCATGTCACATGGATTAAACTAGTGTTGTCTCAGCAATTCTTCATCCATGTATATTCATGATCAATTTTACAGCTCAGGGGTAATTCATGGAAACATTATTGGTAAATAACCAAGGATTCACGAACATACAAACGTTTCTTAAATCTATAAGAGAGTACTAAAATAGGAAATATTTCCCCCCAAAATGGTGTGATGAGCCAAACCACTCATTGTCTCGACCAATGGAGCCCTTAAGTGTTGTTATCCAAATATTCATCCAATGAGAACCTTAATTTGTAAATAAGTTCCATGATTCATGGATAGAAGGGTCATTGGGTGGTTCTGGATCTGAGAATAAACTCATCAGAGACCATATGAGGACATCATACCTGACATTGGTTGATTACACAAAACACTTAACCTTCGGCCATCACCTTCTAGGATCAATCAACTATGGAACCTCCTTTGTGACATGAAAAAAGATATTCCTCCCAGTCCTAGTGAAACCATTTCTCCCACCAAAAAGGTACATGATGAAAATCAGGTCTAAACAATAATGGTGAACCTGATTTTAAACCCTCCATAATAACAGACAATTGGTTACTATCCATTAGGACATTTTTTCCCTAGTACGATGAAAATCGGGATGAAACAAAAATGGTGAACCCAATGTGAAAACCCTACATAATAAAATATAATTTTTTATTGTTCATCAATCTATTTTATTTACCCTGGTGTGATGAGAATCGAGATGAAACTTCCTCAGGAAGTAGATTTGGGGTCGAGGGTTTCTAGTTTTCAGTATTGAAGACTTTCTAGTCAGCCGAGGGTAGGTCCCCGCCCTCATCATATCATTTCATTAGTGGTGGTGTCTCTCATGAATATGTTAAGTGTTCATATGCATGATTTTTATTATAGATTCCAAGGTCATCAGAATTGATATTTCTCTACCTCTCTGAGAATTCATCATGTGACAGGTGTTCCATTTTGTGTTCCTCTGTTGAGGTAGTTTCAAACGAGGCAATAGCAGCATGGTGCTCTACTTTGGGATCACCAGAGAGGATATGGGACTAGTAGATTATAGACCTGAGTTCTCCTCATCATTAAAGTGAATAGTGTTTTCATGGAGGTGTTTCTTATCATGTTTTGAGAGGTCATGGGGAAAATCTTGTTTAGCTTCATGCTTTAGCATTTCTAGGGCCATGCGAGCCAAAAATCATTCTAGGTACTCTTTGATTGTTTCCTACATGGGTGGATACTATTTGAAGAAATGCATTTCTTTGATGGATATGGAGTATGGTTTGTGTTTTTTTTAATCCACATTGGTTTGATCAAGTAGTTTTTAAGGAATGGGGTCTTACGATTGAGGCTGAAAGTAATATTGAATTTGGCGTAGTTTCCTAGTGTTTGCAAAATTTTTGGGACTCAAAATCCAGATTTTGTTCTTTGAAAAAGATGTATTTATACATAAAATGAATGATATGTATAATGGAAAATAAAATCATCAAGGGAAGGGAACCGCATAGCATGGGATAGGAACCACGCACCATGTACTGAGAATGGTTCGCTAACAACGAAGGGCACTACGCAGACCAGATGAAATTTTTAGAGAAATGGGAAATGGATTGTGGTGACAGTTTTTGGTTTGTTTCAAGGTTTTTAGTTTATGGGAAGTGAAATGATTACAGGATGGTGTTGCATCTTCAAAAATGATGATGATTTTTGAGATGCTGTTAAGGGAGTCGTTTGCAGAAATGAGGTGGAGATTTTTTCCACCTTGTAGGGAGAATGGCAGTACGTAGACTGTATAGGGAATATGGTTCATGGGAGATGTGCAGTACATGGTAAAGTTGATTCCATATCGAAGATTTGGTAAATCTTAGTTTAAAATATTTTTTGGATCTATTTAACTATATAAGGAGCACTACTCCCTTCATTAGACGCGTAGCTCTATGATTAAAAATCTGAGAGGAATTCGGTGAAATCAAGAAGTGGTTTATGGGAATACAACCTCATAAAGACATTAATTAAAAATATAAAAGGAATTTGGTGAATTCCAAAATATTTTATAGAAGACAATTCATGGAGTAGAAATAGTTCATGGAAGAAGAATTCTACTGAAGGAGGTGGTACGTGGAGCAGAGTCTGTATGTGGAGGAATAACATGGTTTATGGTGCTCTTGTAGTATGCATGGAAAGTGAGGCAGTACACGGAGCTAGGAATTACATAAAGGAAGGTAGTAAATGAGTGAAAAAACAAAGGTAGTTAACAAACGTGGTTTTTGAAGGCGGTATGCGGTCCTAAATTATAGAGGTGGTATGCGTAGGTGGTATGTGGAGCACTCCAGTACGTAGAAGAAGATGGACAGTTCACTGAGGTCAAGTTCTAGAACGTACGGTATGCACAAAAGTAGATTACATATATAGGGGAAATGGGACATCAATATAGAATATATCTATATTAAAGCATGCATGATTTAATACCAACCCATTGAAGAGAACTTTAATTTGATAAACTATGTTCAGATTCTTTCTAATGTATTGAGAAAGGGGGTCAATGGATGTGATTTGAGGGATGTAGTCTGTTGTCCCTAAAACCTTCTAGAAATGTGCCTGGCACAATGTGATTATGATAATATTTTGTACTTCACAACTAGTGGTGATTAGTGGAATTTTGTATAACCAAAACCCTGTCAGCATATGCTCCTTGGATGTATCCCTTAGTGGTGAACCAAGTAAAGTTGTTGTGTCTTTTCTTTGCATGTGATTGTTTGTTATGTTTACTTTCTCATCAGAGAGGTTTAACTGGTTCCTACCAACATGGGAACAAGATACATCAGTTTAAAAGAAAATTTTGACACCCAGATTCACCCCACCCCTCTGAGGATATTCTAGGGTCCTTCCATGGTAATTAGAGCAAGGTTTTGGGTGTTAAATATGAACTTTATTCCTAACATGGAGAATACATGGAATGTTAGGGGGGTCCCCATTTTTTATGGAAATAACTTTCATATCTAGAAGAATAGAATGAGATCACGTCTAAGATCTCTTCGAATGGAACTCTTGTTTTCCAATACACAAGGAATACTATTCATTGATCCAACTGGGAGGTTTATGACTGATACAGATAGTAAAATGATTGATGCAGATGCCAAAGCATATAATACCCTCACTATAGCAATTTATAATCAAATATATCTAAATGTAATAATTTTTACGTTAGAAAATCTTATGTGGGAAAAACTGGATAATATTTATCAAGGTGACGGCAATGTGAAGAAGGATAAATTACAAGTTTTCCTCAATTGGTTTGATGATCTGAAGGTGAATCCAAAAGAAAATGTAAATACCTTTTTCAATAGAATTACTGAAGTTGTTGGAGAAATACGATGACTTGGTGAAGAAATCCAAGGCATTGATATTGTAAAGATTATATTTAAAATACTTCCACATATTTATAATGCAATGGTATCATCCCTTGAGTAAATATATCTTTTCAAACATTCTTTGGATGATCTACTGAGCAACCTGGTGGCATATGAGATGAGAGTCAAACAAGAATATTCAATGAATCAAGTAAGAAAGTAAATGGAATTAAAATCCATGTAAAACATGGAATTTTAGAAGATACTATTGATGAATATAATGAGGAAAAAGACATTATTTCTTCCATTCCCCAGAAATTAAAGAAGAAAAAAAAGGGAATTTGAAGGCAAAATACCTATGGCTTGTTTTCATTGTGGTAGAGTTCGGAAAATTTCTTCACGGTGCATAAAAAAGTTCGATGATGAGGAAAGTGAAGATGCATACATATATAAGCCTTGAAAAAGGTTTTTCAAAAAGGGAGACTTCAAGTCTAGTAAGAAACTATAGATAAAGTTTTCTGTTTGTGAAAAAGAAGATTATAATAGTGAATTTTTTAAGGAATAAGAAATGAAAATTTAAATCTAGAACCCATGTTTCAATGATCGATACCATTGAAAAATTAGAAAAATTGGGAGATAAATCTAGATATAATAAATTGACCACTGATGTTGATCTTAAGTTTCAACTTAATGATGCTTTTGGTAAGCTTTACAATCAACAAAAAGGATGAAAAAAGTGGAACTAAATTGTGAAAGATTCATCTGAATATGTTGATATACTGGAATCTGAGATTGATTGAATTGTAAAATCATTAAAGAAACACTCAATAACTTGTAAAAGTTCAAAATATATAGTTTAACTAAAGTTCATAATTGGATAATGGAAAATGGTTAATAATGACCTTACATCTAGACTAGAGGAGAACTCCAAAACTATTGAGGGACTTGAAGATGAATTGTTACTCTTATGAGTAAACTTGAAAGTGAATTAATCCCAAAAGAAACAAATAAGAAAATTAGGTTTGAGAAATTCTCAGATTCTAAGAAACTATAGGGAGTTAATCATGGTTCTGATGGATGTGAAAAGGTTCTGAATTATCAAAGACTCTCATTCATGGGAAACATATAAATTGGTTGTAATGCTAAAACATCTAATTATATAAGTAAAATGGTCCAAAATAAAGGCAAGCTGAAAGTAGAATATATTACGAAGACACCTAAAGTCCAAAAAAATAAAGTCTCAAATCAGACTGAAAGGAGGAATGAAATTTTTCCTTGAATTTCCCAAGATGGTATATAGTCAAACTATCTTTCTAAGAAAGTTTACATGAGGAGGAATTGAAGTGAAAATAAATTTCCACTTAGGAAATGTAAATTCTGTGGAAATCTGAGTCATACCATGTCATACTATGAAGAGATAAGGAGCTATTTGAATAGGGAATAGATAGAAAGTCAAAAAAGGATAAAAAATTCATATACTAATTCTTATAAAAAAATGGTTTCTATGGATATTGTTTTCATTTTTCTAACTTTGTCCATAAATTTGTTTATTATAGGTATAGGAATTTCAAAATAATTCATACAGATCTCAGAGACAAGTCAATACTTGCCAAATGATGGTGTTATTATTACAAACATGTTATTTCATATGGAAGAAGGGTGTGAGTATTATTAACCTATTTCCATAAAAAATATATTTGAAAAGGAATATTTATCCTTCACTCAAACTAATATTTCATGGAAGGAAGAGAAGAAAATTGAAAAATCCAAACTTACAGAAGTATCTCTAATAGCTACCAAGAACAACATCACTTGGATTCTTTATAGTGGATGTTCATCCCATATGATGGGAAATCAATACCTATTAAAAAGTATCAAGAAAAATGTTTATGGGATAGTAAGATATAGTAATGACGATGCTTTGAAGATCAAAGGTTGTGGAAGCACTGAACTGGAGAATGGCGAGCTGAAGAAGGCTAAAATTCTTTATGTTGATGTGTTGTGACACAATCTCTTAAGATTGAGTCAGCTCTATTACTCAATAATTATATTTACATTCAATCAAGATGGGTGCACTATTAAAGGAAGAACAGGGGATCCTCTTATGAAAGGTTTCTGAACAGATGGAAACCTATATCAAGTTGATAGTAAAGAGAACATTTTCTACATGACTGTTGAAGAATAAAACATCATGTGGCGCTAGAGTTTGGTTCAAATCAAACGAAAATACATGGAAAAGATATCTAAGATGAATATAGTCATGGATATCCCCAATATGAATCATGAACCGAAAAATATTTGTGATGCTTGCATTTGAGGGAATTTGGTCTGCAATTCATATTGACCAAAGAAGAAAAGGGCATCAAATATTCTTGATCTCATTTATAGAGAAGTATGTGGTCTGATAAATGTTTATGGAACTCATGGATAAATGTACTTTATTCTTTATATTGATGATTATAGTAGAATAGCTTGTGTGATGGTTATATGTAGAAACTGGTAAGTGCTTGATTACAAGAAAACTTATCACTGAAGAGATGAGAATGATACTAGATAGACAATAAACGTTTTTTCATCTGAAAATGGTGGAGAATATACATCTATTTAGTTTGAAAACTATGTGGAGAAACAAGGGATACAGCATGAGGTGTCTACTATAAGAAATACATGGAAAAATGGAGTTGTTGATCGCCAGAATCGATAGTTGAATACTTTGCCCAGACCTATGCTGATTGAGAGTCATATCTCTCACCATTATTGAAAAGATGTCGTTTAAGCTGCAGTTTATATTCAAAACTGAACAAGGAATTATATGGGGGAAACCAAGACACCCTATGAGTTGTGGAAGGGAAGGAAGCCCTCTTGGAATTATTTTTGTGTTTTCAGAAGTAAATGTTTTATCCCAAAAAAAATGAAATCAAGTCAAGTATGGTTATACTATATATAAAGGAATATTCCTTAAATATTAAATTAATAGTAAATCCTACAAATTTTTTAACAAACATATTAGAAAAATTGTGGAAAATAGTGATATGAATATCATTAAACAAAAAATCACAAATGGCACAAGAAATTCATCTACTGATGTGATATAACATAAGGAAGAATATGGACATGGAATAGATCCAAATACAGAAGTAGAGGAAGGCATGAAAAAAATAAAGGAGTCGCATCATGATATTGACTCAGAAGAAGAATTATAAGAAGAATCCATGGGTGAAGAAAATTCTTTAGAACCTCAATGGAGAAATCAATGAGAAGAAATTGATTGATCTACCATCATTGGTTATTGGACAGCTCCCACGTAGACAAGGATAATGTGTAATAGTGAACAATATGTATTCCTTTTAATTATGGAACCACCCTCATTTGAAGAAGCTACAAAGGATGAATCCAAGGTTAATTTTATGAATGAAGAATTGGATTATATCGACCAGAACCAAACAAAGGATCTAATTAAGAGGCCAAAAATCCACAATGTGATTTGAATGAAGTATATTTTCAAAAATAAATTTTAATATCATGGAAATATGATCATAAATAAGGAACTTTTGGTGTGTAAATGTTATTCACATATTGAAGGTGTTGATGTTGAAGAAACATTTTCCCTGATGGATAGACTGGAGTCAATCAGACTATTTCATTCCATAGAAATTCAAAAGGGATACAAAGTGTATCAAATGGATGTCAAGATAGCTTTCTTAAATGGTGTTCTTATAGAAGAATTATATATTGAAAAATCAGTGGGCCTTCATCTTGGTAATGATGAAAAGAAGTTTTGTAGATTAAAGAAAGCTCTATATGGTCTGAAATAGGCACCATGAGCATAGTAATCTTCACAAGATTCTTATTTGAAGAAGCTCGAATTTAAAAGAGGAGGAGTGGATCAAAATCATTATGTGATTAATTATTAGAAATATTATTTCATGGTTCTATTCTATGTAGATGATATCATATTTGGAGGAAGCAGGTAGGGATTATTGGATGAATTTTCCAATCATATAAAATCATAATTTTAAATGTATATGATGGGTGAACTCACATACTTTTAGGGGATACAAGTGATTTAGAGGAAAGACTACACTTTCATTTCTAAAAAAAATATACAAAAGTGTTTATGAAAAAATTCAATATCAATTAATCCAAACTAATTTTGACTCTGATTGTGGTTGGAACTAAATTTGGAAAGAATGAGTATGGGACTTCTGTAGATCCCATAGTATATAAGAGAATCATTGGAAGCTTATTTTACCTAACTAAGACATGTTCGGATATTATTTTTCATCATTATTAGATACCCTCTTTCAATGTAATCCTAAATAAGAACATATGGTAGTGATGAAAAGATTCATGAGGTACATTCAAGGAACTCACAATTTTGGATTATAATTTATTGCAAGAAGAGATAGTGAACTATCAACATTTTCTGATGCTGAATGGGATGGATATGTTTTTGATAGAAATTATAAAATTGGTGTATCATTATTTATTAGAAATAAACTTATGGGTTGTTTGATTAAGAAATAGGAAAGTACTTCTCTTAGTACTGTTAAAGCTGAGTATATCTCTTCTACAAAGGCATGCACTCAGCTACTGTGGATGAATTAACAACTGACTGATATTGGTGACGAGGTGAAATAACCAATGGTGATTAGCTATTATAACAAGTAAAATTGATCTTACAAAGAATTCTATTCAGTATTCTGGTACAAAACACACTGAAATAAGATATCACTTTATCAAGGAAAATTTTGAACAAGGCATGATTAAAACGGATCTTGTTGGAACAGATGATCAAGTGGTCGACATAATAACCAAGCCAATGTTAGAAAATGTATTTTAAAAGCATCAGTTGAACCTTGGTGTTAAACCACCTCCTAGTGTATGAGGAGGTTTCGAGCGTCCCCTCTTTCTAGTTATTTTAAATATTTTAATCTATTTGTGAAGATGTTGCAAGTTTATGGGGGAGATATGATCCAGGGGGAGTGTCCTTCGAGCTCTACAAGTAAAAATATGATTCTTTGGGTTTATTTCAAATGGGGTAGAATGGATAAATTTAGTGTGTTATGGTTTAAACAATGAGTATGAAATATGAAATGAAGATAGATAATAGAGGAATTAAAAATTGTTACAGTGTGGAGAATGATGAGTTAAAAATGGAAAATGTTTGGAGACAATGAGAATGAAAATTTTTTTGTTTGATTGTTTTTTACACTGAAAATTTCTCATGTAGACATAGAATGTTGTTAAATGTTTTTCTTGTTTATTTGGTTTTGGATGGTTCTTCATTGAATTTATCTATGAATTGACAATTAACACAAAGGGGGAGATTATTGGAACCAAGGATATCCTTTTCTAGATATAGAGTATGGTTTGTGCTTGTTTTCTATTCACATTGGGTTGATCAAGGAGTTTTCAAGGAATATGGTCTTATGATTAAGGCTAAAAGAAGTACTAAAGGTGGAGTAGATTCCATGCATTTTCCAAATTTTTTGGCCTAAAAATTGAGAGTTTGTTTTTGGAAAAGGATAGATTTATTCATAGAAATAAATGAGATGTGGAATGGAAAAGGAAATAAACAAAGGAAGGGAACCACGTATCATGAGACATGGACCGCATACCATATATTTTGAATGGTTCACTAATGATGAATCATGCTAAGCTAACTAGATGAGACTCGTTTGTGGAATGAAAAATGGTTTTCGGTGAAGGTTTTTGGTTTCCATAAATACTTGTAGTTTGTGGGAGGTGGACAGTTTGTAGGATAGCATGTCGTTTGTGAAAACGAGGCAGAGTTTTGAGATGCGGCAAAGGGTGTCATTTGCAGAAACAAAGTGGATATTTGTGCTGCTGTGTAGAAAGAATGTTGGTATGTGCACCGCATAGAGAATACGGTTTATGGGATATATGTGGTATGCGGTAAATGCGGTTCCTTATCGAATATCTAGAAAATTTAATTTTAGATTATTATGAGGATCTATTTGTCATTATAAAGAGCACCAATACCTTCATTAGATGTATAGCTTTGAGATTAAAAATCTGAGAAGAATTTGGTGAAATATAGAAGTGGTTTACGAGAAGAAAACCCTATAAAGACTTTAAATAAAAATAAGAAATGAATTTGCTGAAGTCAAGAATATTTCACAAAAGATAGTTCATAGAGGATACATATTTCACAAAAGCAGTAGCCCACTAAAAGAGGTGGTATGAAAAGAAAATTCTATATGCAGAGGAAAAACTTGGTCTATGGTTCTCTTACTGTACATGAGGAAAGTGAGGTATCACATGGAGAAAGGAAGTATGAAAAGGAAGGAAATACATGAGAGCAGAAGCGAAGGTAGTTCATGAACATGGTTTCTAAAGGAATTATGTGGTCCTAGTTTACAGAGGCAGTACGTGGAGGTGGTATGTGGATAATTCTAGTACACGTAAGAAGAATGAAAATTTGTGAAGTTCAAGTTCAAGAACAAATAGTACATGGAAAATTAGATTACATCTATAAGGGAAAATGGGACTTCAATAGAGCATCTATCTATTGTAAAGGATGCATGATTTAATTCCAACCTATTGAAGAAACCTTTAATTCGATAAATTGAGTGCAGATTCTTCCCAATGCAGTGGGAAAGGGGGAGTCAGTGAAAGTGATCCTAAGGATATAATGTGTTATCAATAAAACATTATAAAGATAGTGCACCTATAAGAAAGTGACTATGCTAAACTTTTATACTCTAAAAATATTAAATTTTAGTGGAATTTGGTACAATTGAAAATATTTTGGTGTATTCCCCTTGGATGTAGCCCTTAGTGATGAACCAAGTAAAATTGATGTGTCCTTACTTTTCATGTGATTGTTTGTTTTCTTTACTTTCTCATCAAACATGTTTAATAGGTTCCTACCTATATAAGAACAAGATCCATAAGTTTAAAAGAAAAGGTTAACACCCTGGTTCACCCCTCCCCTCTCAGGTTGTTTTGGGGTCCTTCACATTATTTTTTAGATTTGGGAGAAACACCGACCTTTATATCACCTACCTTTGTCCATTATTTTGGAATTGAGGTAGATAGGCGTCTAGTTCCCTTGGAATTTACTATGTCAGCTGGAGGTTAAGATCACTTGTATGAAGTATGTAGATACTATGAGCTAGTTTTGGGGTAGAATATCTTTTAGGGATATTTCCAATGTTTATGGGTATAACCATATGGCATCATTCTTGGCATGGATTGGTTGTACTCAGTGCAGGCTATCATGGGTTATTTCAAGAGGCAGGTTGTGTTTTATGATGTTTATGGAGACGCATCAGTGTTTTTTTGGAAAGTGAAACCCCTTGATGGGTCATGGACATTTTTTATCCCTGTCATATGTGATGACCGAGATGATTTTGATCTCTTAATATGATTAGCAATCAGTGTTTCCCATGGTTGTATTAGATTACACTGATTCCTTTTTAGTGGAGGTTCTTTTGTTTCCTTGTCTAAAGAAGATCATTTTTGGGATCAAGCTACATCCAAGAGTGTCTAATATCTCAATTTATCCTTATAGGATAGATCTTTTTTATTTGTGATATTTTTTGGTACAGCTCGATGATCTATTTCATCAATTCTTTGTTTGGTCTAATGTGTCAACTTGAGGTGAACCAATTTTGTTAGTGAAGGGGGTTGATATATGTTTACAGCTTTGTATCAATTATTATCTCATAAACCAAGTGAGAGTGAATAATGTTTAACCTCTTCAATTAATTAATGATTTATTCAATCATCTTAATATAGAAAGTTGGTTCTCAAAAATAAATCTACGATCGGGATATCATCAGATGCATGTGAAGGATGATGATATTTTTAAGACTTCTTTACATTATCATCATGGGCATTATGAGTTCGTTGTGATGTTGTTCGGTGTGATTAATGATCAAGTTTTGTTCATGGGGTTGATGAATTAAGTCTTCTTAGAGTTCCTAGATAATTTTATGGTTGTTTTCATCAATGATATCCTTGTGTAATCCACATCAAAGGAGGATTATACAGATTATCTTCATGCTATTTTGGAAGTTCTTCATCATGAGCAGTTGTTTGGGAAGTTATCAGTGTGAGGTTTGGGATTCTGAAGTCTGTTTATTGGGGAATGTGGAGTCCTATCAGGTAGTAGCTATGGATTATTCTAATAATGATGTGGTTGTGTCTTGGGTATCCCCCAAGACAATGGAATAGGAAAGGATTTTCCTTGTTCATGAAGGATGTTATAGGAGGTTCTTAATTGATTTCTCTCTGGTTGTGACTTCTCTAAAATTCTTGAACCAAAAGAATCAATCTTTCATGAGTACTGAACAGTGTCAAAAATATTTTGAGTTCCTGAAGGAGAAGTTTGTTATCTCTCTAATACTTTGTTTTCTATAAGATGTAGTTTGGTTTGGGGTCTTCTGTGACCCTTAATGTATTATCTTGGTCTATATTCTAATTCCATAGAGATCAGTTGTTTCTTATGGGTATTGTAAGTTATATCCCCATTATAGTTACTATGGAACCTAGGATCTTGAGTTAGTGGATATTGTGTTTTCATTAAATTTACGGTGATTTTACCTCATCATCGATCATATTTTGGTTGTTACTAACCATAAGAACTTGAGGTATGTATTCTCCCAGCATGACTTAAACTTGTGTTAGTGTCAGTGGTTGGAGATATTGTAGTATTAAGACTTTCAGATTTCATATATGATATTTAAGGTAAATATTATAACTGATTCACTAAGAAAGAAGTCACATAGTGATGTCAGGCATGAATCTGGGGGTTCTTAGAGAGTAATGGAGGAACTCTCAGTGATGCATCAATATTTGGGAGAGTTTGAAAAAAGAGGTTGTATTTTCTAGATGACATTGCAGTCCTTTTTGGTGTAGCAAGAGAAAGATTCCCAGTTGGGTGATTCTAAAGTGGAGATACGAAAAGACCAGGTTGATTTTGTAAATTCCATTGATGGTTGGTTTGAGTATGGAAATCATTGGGTGTTGTTTCTATTAAGTCTTTTCATTCCTTTGGTGATGCATGATATAGTTCTATAGGAGTTCCATAGTTAACATTTCAGGGTATATATTGTTGTGACCAAGATATACCAATCCTTGATAGGTTAGATTTGGTGTTCTGGGTTGAGTTTTGTAGTTATAGAGTCTGTTTCTCAATGTTTCGTCAGCTAAAATGTAACGGACGGACATCATGTTACCGGAGGTTTTCTCCAGCCATCAGATTTTACCTAGTGTAAGTGGGAGGAAATCTTGATAAATTTTTTTACTGGTTTTACTTCAGATCATGGAGGCTATGATTCTATATGGGTTATGGTGGATCATTTGGAAAAATCATCCCACTTTATAGAAATCAAGTTTTGACCTCAAAGGTGGTTTTATCGAGGATGTATCCATAGGAGGTGGTGTGACTCCATAGAGTTTAAAGGATGATCATCTCCGGTTTACATCCTCATTTTACCTCTAGGATGTGGAGAGGTCTCCATAAAGATTATGGTTCTCAGTTATTCCATATTACCAATTTTCATCCATAGATAGACTATCTAACAGAGCAGACCATCCAAACTCTTGAATACATGTTGCACTCTTGTGTCCTAGATTTTAGAGAATTTTGGATGATGCATCAAGCCTTTTGAGTTTTCTTACACTAATAGTATCCACTCTACCATTATTATGCTGATGTTTGAATATTTTTATGTCCAACCATACCATTATCCATTTTGTTGGAAAAGGGTTTGGAGAGGTAACAATTCTCATGTCAAAACTGGAATAGAAAATGATATAGATGGATCAAGTAATTCATGGAAGGATGAAGGTAGTGCAGGATCTTCAGAAATCATCTACTGATCAATGTAGGAGACCTCTATACTCTAATGTGGGAGATCACATGTTCTTAAAGGTAACTGATCATCATGGTTAGTGAAGTTTTGGTCATTTGAGTAAGAATTATCACTGGTTTTTTGGGCTTTTTGAGGTGTTGGATCATGTTGGAGTCATATTGTATCAGATAGTACTTCCCCCAAAGATAAGATTGATACAAATTTTTTCCCATTTCATAGATCTATAGATATCTTCATGATTAATATCATGTCATCTATTGGGGTGAGATCAATATTAATGATAATGAAACCTTTGAGGAGTGTCCTGTAGAGATTCAGGGCCGCTATGAGATGGTGTTGTGCGGGTGTGATATTCCCTTGGTTTGTGTTTTGTGGAAGCATGGTAGCATAGAGGAGAGTACCCAGGAATATGAGTCACATATATGTGCTCAGTGCCTTGAATAATTTGATGTTTAGTTCATCTCTTGAAATGTTGTTCATTTTGTGG
Organism: Viscum album; assembly: GCA_963277665.1. Classification (NCBI taxonomy): domain Eukaryota; kingdom Viridiplantae; phylum Streptophyta; class Magnoliopsida; order Santalales; family Viscaceae; genus Viscum; species Viscum album. Next base: position 287,899,713 of record OY728137.1, on the reverse strand, counting down.
ATAAGGACCCTTCTGGTTTATGAGATGATTTCCACTTATTGCTTTTTGTGGATTTACTCTCATTTGAGAGGTATCTACTTTGGGATCATGTTTAGGAGTTAGTTATTTCTATTATGTATTTTCTCTTGGGTGAGGTGGTTGGGCTACTGAAATTGTGATTCCTTTGAGATGTATCTTGTGGGATCACTTTTCAGACGACCCCTTTTTTTTCTCTCTACGATGGTTTTGGATTCTTAAGAATGATAATTTATTGAGAGATATCTAATATAGGAAACCACATCCATGTGGTCTAACCCTTTTCATATTTCGGAGGATTGTGGTGCTCATAGGAGGATTTTAGTGAGTATAGAGGGGTTCAGATACTAAAATATGGATGTTTGGGGAAATAAGTGACGTGTAAAAAGGTTTCCCAAGGTGTACATTTATTTCACATCTTGTTAAATATTATTCATTGGGTGATTTGGGATTTATATTAATCCAGGGTTAAAATTTTCAAAGAGATATATTTTTTAGTGTGATCTGAAACTAGATGATTACACAACTCATTATCATTACACGTCAAGTAAATATTCTGAGTTGTGCATTAATAAAAGGTAAAGTGGATCCTCGGTTTCTAAAACCCTATGTATTATCACATTTTCTAGTATCTAGTAGCTCCTCCCATTAGTGTTTTAGGATTATTTCGATGGGGATTGACCCTTGTCTTCTCATCCTTGATCAATGTTGATTTCTAGTGATCTGAGGTATATTCTACCAATTATAATATAGTTCTTAAAAAATTTTCCTCATGTTTCTCCTTTACATGTGATGAAGGAACATATACCTTTTTTATAATAGGGTTTTCTTGGATTTTTATTAGTGAGTTTATTCCATGAAATCCTTGTATGGATTCATCTTCTTGTGGGAGAGGTTATCATAGATCTGTAATGTTGGTCTATTCTCATGTAAAGGGTGTTGATGCCTTTGGGGTAGGGGATTTTTTTTTTCTATTTTGATTATGTGAAACTTTAAACTGATCATGCCTTATCCATTTAGATAGAAATGAAATTAGCCTGAAAATTATTTAATTTGATTAACAATAATTGGTTTTGATTGTATGTTGATGATGTTTATGATTTATACTATGATAGTAGTTTTCCACATTATTTTCTAGATATTGTGATATTTATGCTATGTTTTGTTAGAATGTTGTTATTCTAGTATTGGAATGTTTTAAATTGGTAAAGAATATATACCCAAAAATAAATTGATAACTAATTGGCATAGAATTAAAGAATATGCATGTTTTAAATATGGTTATTGTTTAAATTTAAATCTGATAAATTTGATTCTAGTATACATGTTTAATTAAATTTGATCTTCCATGTGACTAATGGAATGGATAAATAATGGGGATCATGATTATTCCTGTTGATAATAAATAAAAAGGCATGTTAATTGGGAATGGTTCTTCTCACAATTTTTTAAATTGGTTTAATGCTAAGAGCTTGTTTAGATTTTGATAGCTCATAATATCTTGACGCCTTAGGTTTCCCGTACTTGGAACCTATTAATAATTAATCAATTTATTCAATAAGGAATATAAAATCTTTGTTTTATAAGGATAATTTTTAGGGCCTGAGTTTCCAATTTCCTTAAGAAGGTCAAGTGACTTTTTTTGGAGCCTTGAGAGCTCATTTGAATATAAAGGTTATGTTCCTTATTTTGAGGGCCGAGTTTCCTTGTTATCTATTATTGTTTTTTTATGATACCTTTGGTGATGTTATATGGATACAAGCCTTGTTTTGTGGGGTGGGGAGGCTCAGATGTGATATGAGTCTGGGATGGCTGATCTTGGGATGTCTAATGTGATATGTTGGCAAGGAGACCTAGATGATGTGGCATCAGTTGATGCTTGTGATGGAAAGATGTATTAGGATATTCATGTGGGTGTCAGGGGTGATACTGGAGGTTGTGGAATGGGTTAAGGTTTGGCTTACCCATTGATGATATTTTAATATATGGTACACTCTATTATGAATTTTTTTAATGGATGATGGTTGGGTTTCTTGGTTTTTCTTCATTACTTTCCCCACTGACTGAGGTAGTTAGACGTTCTTGGTTTCATGATTCATCTTAGTGGTAGCTTAGGATGATTTTCCTTGAGTACCTAGATTATGTAATGATGAAAATAATAAATAATAATTATTAACTAATGGGGTTGGTGATGATGGAATGAAAATAAATAATATATTTCATTCTAAATAAAGCATGGATTCAGTTGGGATTACTCATGGAGGTCATGAAGTCTACTATGGTGGTTAATGTAATGTAATTTAAGGGTGAATAATGATAATGGTTAATTAATGGATGATAAATAAATTAATGGAATGAAATATTTAAAACAAAATAAGTAATTAATGTATCAGTTTTAAATGCTTGATTGTTTATAGGATATATGGTATTAACAGTGGTAGTTGGGAGTCCGGGTGACATTTTATATAGTTGAGTCTAACACTAGGTTATTCCTGTAGTGTATTTGTAAGCTATATTATATCATGTATATTTTATGATTTCATACGCCACTCCAACCATGTAGGTTAGTGATATTGACACCCAATGGACTCTAAGAGGGTGTTTTCCCCAACATCTCAATGGGGTGGATAGATGACTACCCCCTCTATTCCCACTCTCTTATCTTGGTATTTCTTGTGCAGGTATACATGTTGGTTATTTTTATAATATATTTGTGTAGAGGTATGTGATAGATTGTGGTTATTTTAGAAACATTTATTACCAGATATAGTATCGAAAGTATTTCTATATGTATGACATGTATAGGTTTTGATGGATTGAATTACTCACTTAGTGTATGGGTTGTAATGGCTTAAGGTATAATACCTGATGATTCATATACATCATACAGGTTGTGGTGGCTCCTAGAAACTACTTGGTTACTATATATGAATATGATATATGGATGATGTGATGATGTGATGCATGAGGTGTACGTTGTGATTCCTTGACCATGTGTCTTCAATATGACATAATTTTAATGAAAGATGGATCATGACATGCGACATTAGGGTAAAGAAGTAAACTAGTGGGGAAGTAGCAGCAGGGTACCCTTAATGTTTCATTATTATATTATACACTCTCTTGTATGCAATAATTTTTGAGAGTTATCCATGGTGAGGCTAGGAATTAAGTATACATGTTTAGGTGATGAGTTAATTTAACTATTTTTATTTGTGATTTAGAATTCTTTATTTATCTTTTTTATAATAGGGTTATAGGATAATCCAACTAATTATACTCTTATGCTCAACCTACATATATCTAAACTATTTTTTAGGTCATATAGAGAAGGATGGATGTAGAGATGGATACTACTAGCTCATGGTTCTATAGGATCTGTTTCGACTTTGATGTCATTTTCATATTTACTTTTTTGGTACTTGTAGTTTCCTTTAAATTTTTTAGTATTGCATGAAATAACATGTTTTCATTTGGGATTTATATATATGTGTGTGTGTGTTTATGTAGGTGTTTTCTGGTGTATCCTTCTTATTTTCCTCTTCAATATGTTTCTCTTAGAGGGTATTAACTCCTATATTCATGTTCATTATACCCTTGGTGCTAGTCAACAACCTCGGGCCTACTAGAGGTGGGACTTGGTCAGTCCTCATATCTCTCACCTCATCGTGGTATCTTGTTAGGGATGGGTCCATGACATAAATCACATCACTTCATGGGGTGGTAATCCACCGTACAAACGAGCGACATTATGATTTCCCCTAATAAATGTAAAGAAAAAAATTTATATTTGATAAAATGAATAAAAAGGTATAATTATATTATATTTATCATATATATACTTTATATTCATCATCATACCCAACCATGAGAGGTGGTAATGGAAAAATGAATGACATAAATTCGCGAAGCGGTAGGCCACCCAACACTCAAGTGATGATTTTGTAACCCATTTGGTGGAAGTGGAGATGGTTGTAGATAATTACCCTAAAATAAAATCATATTAGTATATGGAAGATAATTTTGTTATTATATCATTATGTTTTAAAAATAATTTAAGTATATGGGGGAAGAAATAATATAAAAATGCTCGATGAAGAATGTTACCTCTTCTTTGAGTAACCTCCTTTGATTTGCACAAAAATCCTTCCAAGGATAGATTTATACCAAAATAATTCTTATAATATGAGAGGATGAACGTTTGAAAGTGATTTTGGAAGGTATTGGAGGATCCAAAAGGGTTTTAATGTGTCAATAGGAGAGGATAGGGGGAGTTCTTTGATAAGTGGGGTGGGTGCCACACTCCTAATTTTTGAAAAGAAAAAATGTACACCCATACTATTCACATGATAAAAGGGTCAAAAATGGATTATTGACGAGACTTAGACATTATAGGGTAAAAATATGGAAATTAAATATTTTAAAAAAAAGTTTTTAGGTCATTTTCTCCCTTATCTATTTTTACCCCAAATAAAACCATTTGTACCTTAACCATGTTAAATAACTTTTACTACTTTCACTATTAATTTTGGTAAAAAATTAAGTTAACCTTATTAGATAATATAAATTATGATGATTCCAAATATTAAATACATTTTTCCAGATTTCATTCACATAAGTGGATGTTTTTATTTTAAAATTAATCCTGCAGATGTGACGAGAAAGCAAATTTTCAAAAAGAAAATGTTCAGAGGTTTACAAAGATTATAAAAAAATAAAAATAAAAATAATTTCAATGAAATATATTATATAAATAGATTTATAACTGAACTAATTTTACTTTAAAACCAATTAATAGTATAATTTAACTTTATAAATAATTTAAATGAAAATCATTTTATAAATAAAAATCAGTATTTTTCACTATTCATCAAAAATGAAACATTTCAGGAAAATCCAAAAAAATTAAACCGATGATAATTTTGATATTATAATTTCAAAAATGAAGTTAATTTTATAAAATAAATTTTCTAGAAGTGGTAAATGTAAATTATAGATTATGTTCGTAAAGCGCGACTAAACTAACTTTTAGAAGAAAAAAACAGTTTTTTAGAAAAACTTCATTTTCTTTAAAATGATTATTATTTTATGTCTAATAAATTGATAACCATAACTTTAATAACTTATTCTTAAATATTCATACCAAAAAATTTAACAAAAGTTTTTAACTTTATACTATATTATAGTTCATTTAGACTCAGGGCTTCATGTTTCGTAAGCTATCGATGATATTAAATTTAAAGAAATATATTTCATGATTTGTTTAAGATCAATGTTGTGTTCCGCATATGATAAAAAAATACAATGTTATTATTTGGTAATTTATTAGTGTTACATTTAGGATAATTAACTGAGATGTACTTAGTACTTTTCTTAGAAATAGTTTGTTCATTGCAAACACTACTCATCAAAATTCATGAGGATATAACATAATGTAATGTCATCATATTTTAACTTATATGATAAACCTTGGTAAATATAGTTGGACTATAGTCAAAGTTTATACTATTATTTTAAAAACATTTCTAGAGAGGAACTATGGAAGACTTACCGTTTATATAAGACTTTCCATTGATCATCCTTGTACCACCATCATGACATTGATGTGTATATGTTAATGTGAGTTTAGGAAAATCTCAACTCTACATCTAAATGATTGGTGAATACCTGGTTAATATGTTCTCTGAATAACCCACTTGGAGGATCCTATATATTTTACCAATTTCAATCATTACTTCTATTTCATATTCCTAAAATATCTTAAAGGAATCCCATGGAGTATATGACCATGGATTATATGAATTTACCAATATATTCTACTTAGAATAGTTCGAGTGTTTCTTATTGAACATAATCTAAAAAAAAATTCTCTGGACTTTATATCTAAAGGGTTCATTTGTCTAAAATATTTTGAGTAAGTATGTCAAAATACTTAAGAGTTTTAGATCCTATGATTGAAACTACCCTTATGTGATTATACTTGACAATTATCCTTAGTTTTACATGACTAATAATTTTCTTGACACAACTAGGTAAGAAACTTATTTTTATATATATATTATATTCATCTTTCTTTGTTGATATTGGATATCTATTATTCAAGTATTTCTAAACTATTTTCTATATCTTAAATACATTAAAAATCATTTCAAGCATCAAATAATGTATTGTTGTGTTCATAACGAGACATTTATATACATTCTTTAGTAATAATCATTAAAAAATATTAGTCTAACTAGAATCAACCCACTTAGAAATCTAAAGTTGTGTGACTCTATTTGATGACTTAGGAATCACCCTTTTTTGGGTGCGCATAGAATTCACCTTACTTCTTGTAATGTCTCTTGACTTACTTTTTTACTGTATTTTAATATTGATATATATATTGTATATTGTATTTAATACCAAAGAATTATATCAAAAATATTATATGAAATGATGAATATACCTATATTAGAATCTTCTACATGAATCTAATTTAATTGATTATAGCTCTTATTCCAGTGACCTTTCTTTCCACAAGAGAGAAAGATAGCCTCTTATTCACCTTAAACTCTACGAATATTTTTCTTCTATAAAGTTTGTTGTATAGGCTCCATTAACATTGAGTTTTTCATCATATTTTCAACCTTTTATTTATATTCCTTCACTATAAGGGGTGATCAACCATGTTCCTACCAATCCTTGTCATCTTGGAAAAGCATACTCAAAAGATTTTTGATTGGATTATTCATACAATTAATCCTGTAATTATTGATTATAAGTATGATAATATGATATTAATGGATAATTTATTTCCATATAAAATCCCAACTTTGGTAACTGGTCACCATACTTAAGTATCTTAAAGGAAATTTCACTAGATAAATACCCATATTCTAATTTACATTGGTATAGTAAAGTGAAAATCTCATTTATATTAAGCCTATCTTTCTTATTTTCAAGGGATAGGATATGTGTTATCATGGGGTATGAATCCATGTCTTTTTATTTCATCTTCAGATCTTTATAAATAGATGATATCATGATACAAGAAACATTATAAGCATACTCCATGTGTCTCTTATAAGCATCATTTTCTCTTTTGATTACTTTTTGAGGTGGATGACGGGGAATAAGTGAATCTAGCATATAATAAAAAATTTCCTACGGTAGTGTAATGAATAAAGGATTTTTCCACTCTTGGAAATTTATAATAGTGAAGAAATTTTACTTATCCAATAATTTTCATAATTTTTCAGTGGTTTTTCATGCCATTTTCTGCAATGAATAAAAATTGAATTTTACTTTTTTATTTTTATTAATGAGTGTGACATAAAAATATTATTTTATTTATATCATGCTATTTCAAAAAATTAAAACATCCCACACCCTTCAATTTAAAATATCATATCATTTTGATATTCTAGTAGAGAGGATATGCATTCTCCTTTAAATAACATAGATGAGGTTTTGATTAATTTATTTTAAGGTATTTAAGAAGATAGTCTTTCCATATACATTAACTTATAGTTTCTTGATCTGTTGAGTGGGCTCCACAATCCTAAAATCCTAAAATCTGATTTTCTAAGCACTTTCCCACAAGTTTCACAAAGTCTTTTGAAGGAAACTACTATTGATTAAAACATGGTTAATTCATTCCAAAAAATTTATTATAACTCCTCAATAATTGAAAGTGTCTTAACAAGGTCCAGCTCTACACTTTGATCTATTGTTTTATTCTAACTCAAGTAATGGAAGGTGTTTCGGACTTAATAGTTTTTATGTCGGGTTTTATTTATATTATACATAAATATTATTTATTTTGTTTTTTATATTATTATGTATATTATTTGGATTTTACATTATTAATTAACCATGTTTAAATAATGAAATTTATGCATAATATGTTTTTTGTATTTCAACTTTCATGCTTGTTATTTATTTTCTTTGTGTGATCATGTTTAATAAACATAAATTTCATTAAAAAATACTGATGAATTTGAAAAATAAAATAAATAAGTGACATGACAATGATCATTTCAACACTGGTTGGTAAATCATGTGGAGATAAACCAACCGTGACCTTAGGGGGGACCATGATAAGATAATACCGGGATCGAGACATATCATTCCTCCATAAACTTGTACATACTCTTGGTTGGTTTCACTTCATCTTAGTCTTAGGCTATATCCTCATGCTCAGATTTCAATATATCAAAAATGATTACTCACACATTAGTGAGAATAATTTGGGGTTAAGGGTTATATAAAATAATCATTGAACATGCAATCACATTCATAATAAAGGTAGAAGGGATGATGTGAAAATAATTATATTTAATTTAATAATAAATTTCTCAAAAACCAGGAAATAAATAAATAAATTCAATAGTAAACCAACATATACTTAAGTTATTCATGATCATTATCATTCAAAATATAAAACAACTACTTTCAATCATTTATTTTAATTATTTATTTATTCAAAAAGAATTATAAAATTAATAATTTATACATCATATTAATAAATTAATTTTTTACCTTAATTTAAAATCTAAGAAACCCCTAAGATTCAAATCGTTTATAATTTTAAATAAATTAGTTACATTAATTTAAATTTAAAATAAAAAAATTGAACGGTGTGTACTAGAGGTAGAATGAAATATACCATTCTAATTCTATTTGAACCCGTTTATATAGGTTAATAGTCACAAAACATGTATCATTGCATGAAACAATGTGTTACTAACACTTTGTATGGTCCTTTTCATGTACTTTTTACTTACATGGAACTTATTCCTACATGAGTGTTGTGATATTCATGGAATATTCTTCCATGGATCAATTCATCTAGTCTACATGGAATATATGACCACAAGAAATGCCTTGAATATACACAACTTGTACCATTGGTGTTTCTGAGAAGTAAACTACTGGTATGATGACCATACCTATTATTAATTTACATAATTTTATGAATAAACAATTATTAAAACTTTTAATTTCATATAAAAAGCTAAAAATCACTCAACATGTAATTCATGGGAAAACCCTATCGCGTAGTGTGTAAAACCATCTACACACCATGTAGTTCAGTTTCACTTTAATTAATTAATTTTAATTATTCTCTACTCCCATAACATACCTGTATTGATGTTCACCATATATGAGTTTTCATGAGTTACACGATATGTACAACTAGCTACATGACATGTTCTTCATTTCTATTCGTTAGTGCTACATGCCAAGAGACTCAGCAAGTTACTCATGAAGATGATTACATGTTACATGGTGTTTATATTTAGCTACATTTTGTGTACTTCACATGATTCCATTTCACTTGGTTTGTAGTCAATATGCAACATGTAATAAATTACATGTCTCGTACTTTGACTATGCTACTTTCATGATTTACGTCGGAAAAACTATGTGGGGTTATATAGTGTGTAAGCTAACTACATGTCATGTAATTTTCTCCAAAACATATTCCAAATGCCCATCAATATGTGGGCAACAATTACACACCACGTACCAACCCCAACATGACATGTCATGATTGTAATGACCTGTACTAGTTTGATTGACTATGGGTAAACGACGTGTAATTTTAGTTTCATTTCATGTAACTATGCCCTGTAGCCAAAATACTTAGATCCTCAAGATAGGGTCTTCAAGTATTATTCATCTATTTCTGGCTTATTCTTGGTCATATTAACTAAACAAATGTGTTATCATGAATTTAATATTAAAGAGAGAATAACTAGAAATCAAAAACCTTCTAACCAAAAAGAAATCAATCAACCAAAAGATAAATAATTATAAAATATAATGTGATTGATTTGATACCAATTGAATGTTATAGAGAATAGAATAAGTGGTTGGGCTAAGGTACAGAACAATTGCATCGGTATCAATGAAAAAATCTGGTGTACATGAAAAATGAAACCCCAGAATCTCCAAAGATATGATTTTTTCACATTTAGTTTATAATTAATTTAATGAAAGAATAATGTTGACTTGATAACTCTTCTAATTTGTGATCAATATAAAATGTGTTCTTATCCTATCATCATGGTGGTGGAGGAATCCAAACTAGAATCTCTCTAGTGGTATCCATATGTGATCCAAGAATCTTGAAATGTTTTTATTGGTACTTTGGGTGCTAGTATAGAAGAAAACATTTTGTTCTTCCTTCAACATTGATCGTAATAAAATACTCTTGGGCTAGAGGAAATTTATCACTTGTTTTCTCTTCCTTGAGATGGAGGAGGAGGATTATCTCTCGTTCATGAGAGTGTTCTTTAAAAATTCTCTCTAAGGATTTGAGATGATTAATTATTCACAACTTTAACACTCTCTAAAATAATATAAATTGGGTTATATACTTAGAGTTAGACAATTTATTAATATAAAAGGGACCTTTATCCTTTTTTATATTCTATATAAAACCCATGTCAAATAATGTTAATAATAATATTATTATTAGTAATATTATTACAAATTATAATAATATATTCTATGACATGATCTAACTTTCATATATTAAAAATAATTTTACTAAATAAATAAAATAACTAATATTTAAATGATATTAAATAAATTATATCATTTTTATTGGTCCATTTACTTCGCATATCACTCCTCGAAATTTATTGAACCTCAAATAATAAATATTTATTTAAATAAAAAATATCAATATATTATTCATTCAAAAAATAAATAAATATTATATTCACTAGACATGAGAATAAATATTAATTTTTATATTAAAATAACTGTATAAATATTTATATTAATGTCTTCACTAAGTGTTGAAAAAATAAATATTTTTTATTAACATGAAAATAAATAAACAAGAGAGAATAAAATATTATATTCACTAACTCACAAATAATATTTAATTAATTTTAAAATCACATATATTCTTACTGGAATATATATAGTGATTGAATTTATGTGGTCAACCTAACTTGAATTGTTATTAAACCAACAACTAGGAGTGATATTTATTCTTAATAATAAATTCAAATAGAATTTAACTGAGATTGTGGATACACTAATTGTGTGAATAATTTTCCTATTTATCAGAAGAATTAATAAAACTTAATTAAAGTATATGATTGCTATCTGGAAATATATAAAGGAACCCATAGTGAAAGATTTCAATTTCCTAACGAAGACATCCTCTTAGAAATACTTACTATGTAATATAATCCCTTTTTATTGATATCTCATCATGAAGGTTTCATATTTCCAATCATCAACTTATATACTTGAATTATATTTCATTGACTCTCAAAAATGAACTTTTTGATAGACTACCATGACCATGGATTTAATTAGATAGATCCATTTAAATCAAAGAGACAATGATATCAACTTCCCTTAACATAAAAGGGTAAAATCCTTTCTTGAAAGATTCAGTTAATTTTGTATCATTTTTTACATAACAAACATATCCTACCTCTCCATAATAATAAATTTCCATAGTTTTCACCAAAACATAAAAGTATAAAATTCATGATATGAATTAATAACAACTTCATATCTAACTACCAATACACATGTCAGATTATAGGAATATCCAATAGCATATATAACATTTTTAAATTTTATTGGCAGTTCTATCCTCATTACATGATTTCTTGGAGATTACCAAGTGAGAAACATCATGAGCTGAAGCCTCTACCGCATTTGAGAATACAAAACCTAATAGTAAAAACATAATTAGGGTTATATTAGATAAATGTCACATATACCATAAGACATATGTTTAATAATATTTTCCTAGAATTTCAAGGTTCTTATTATAGTAGGGAACTTTTATAAACTTTAGATGTTACACATACTCTATGGAAATTATCACATTGATTTTATATAGAAGAATAATCAAAATTTGATAATATAATTATTAATATTCCTATATTATAACATTTCGCTAGTAGATAACAAAAAAAATTAGTTCACAAACTCCATTAATTATTTGGGTATGTCTGTCATATTTTCTTGACTAGTCTATTATAATTTTTTTGATTCATGAATTTAGATAGTATGTCATCTCATAATGATGCTACACTTAGTTCTTCCTAGAATAAAGTTATTTACATTATTTTTGGGAAATATCTAATATATAGTTGTGAATCACCACCCAATTATTATTTTAGATCCAATGTGGTTTTCATTATCACCTAGTGATTGGGGGACACACTTGAGATATGTAGTATTTTGGTTTGAGTTGATGAAATATCTAGTCTATAATTTTTCTTATATTATGAAATGTTTAAAATAATAAGTATAAAATTTTCATTCATTATTCTTTCTAAAAAATAAATTTTACAACAATCAACTTGTAATTCCATTATAGACATGTTTTCAAGTTAACTAATAATTTATTAGATCATATTGATATCATAATAGATAAAAAATATCATAACATGTAACATGTTTTAAAATTCAATTTATATCTCATAGTATCATACTAATAAAAAAATATCATGATTTTGAATTTTAAAGGTTTATTGTATTCTTTAATAAATAATATGATATGATTTTTTAATACAACATATGTTCATTCCTCCCCATTACACAACATTACTATAACAAATTTCCACAAATATTAATGTCCTCAAATTAAAATAACCAGTAATAATTCCAAATAATAATAAATATATAATGAAACCTTAAAACTAAAATTTAATGTAATCAATTATTTCCCAATAGAGGTTTATCCACTAAAAATATCTTATAAAATGTTTAAAATTTTTCTAATTAATACCTAATAATTTTTTTACATGAGATATCCATACAAATATTAATTAATAAATCATTCACCCAATACTTGAAAATTTATGCAATCATTCATAATTTCAAATAATATTTATCTATACAATAAATATATTAGCATATTTATTATTCGCTATTTAATATCTAATTTTAATAAAAATATATATATTAAAATATCAATACTTATACATTAATTCATTAATCCTGATATTATATACATAAACAACGTATGTAAAAGAAAAAAATATAACCTTAAATAATAATTTACTTTCACAACCTTTCCATTTCACTTATCCAAATGTTTATCATCCCACATTTTACTAATTTATTGGTTATTGATCAAGATTAAAAAATTAGTTGGTATAAAACATGTATATAATTAGTTCCCTTTCACACTAAATCAAAAATATTAAAACACTTTCATTTGTGTCATTTAATTTTCTATTTGATGCAGTTTTATGATCATTAGAAACATAAATTTCATTCTTATTTTGATTACATTGGTAGTAATTATTATTATTTTGATTCTTCTTTTTGGACCATCATGTTCAATTTATAGAATAGAATAGAGTCATATGATTGAGATTAATAATTATTTATAATTAGTTCATTATTTTTCATGATATTTAGGGCACACAGTCTCTCAAGGACTCTAAAATTATATTTTAAAAAAAATTATACTAAAATTAATGTAATTTTGAATTACTCATTACAGATAACATATTATAAAAACTTATAACGGTAATGAAAATTTTGGATGTAATTTCAATATTAAAAATATAAAATCACTCAAATTACAACCTAAATCCAAATACATGTATGAACATGAACAATATATATTTTTATTATAATCTTGATTACAACCACATTCACTTAAAGGAATAAAGTTGAGTCATTAAATTAATTTTTGTGACTACCCGTTAGAAATTGACAGAGAAATATTTATGAAGGATATAAGAGTAAATGATGGTATATACATACTTGGATGATAGTAGATTGATTTGGTCATGTAATATTATCATGTTTTACTCTATAAGATTATATCCCCCCTACCCATAAAACAAGTAGTAAAATGAGTTTGAAGAGAATATTGTCTAGGATAAAATTGTGACTTGTTACTGTATACATGTACTTATTGAAGAGTAACACTTGAATAATATTTTGAATAGAGATATTAATGGAATGATATTTATTATTTCAAAAAAACAAAGTGATTTTTATGAAAGTGGAAGACTTGAGATGAATCTCAATTTGATAAAGGGGCATGGTGTTTTTTTAATAGATTAGATATATTTTTCCATCCAAAGGAGAGTGAGTTTTATAGGCATGTAAGTATTTATTTTCATAAGTTATCCTAACTCTTGGTATTAGGTAGAAACAAATTTTGGAAAGGTATAACTTAACTGAATTTAATCTTGTCCATTGAATCACACACTTTAAATTAAGAAACATATATCACACCCACCCAATGAGCAGATATAGGACACATTATACATTTTTAGATTTATTGTCTAGATAATAATAATTTATTTAATTGGGATAACCCTCTAGGAACACCCATTTGGGAATGGTCTCAAACTTGTGTGACCAATTCATATTTCAAAAAAATTAAGAAACCACTAAATACCTCACATGGATGTAGCATGCAGAGTGCATCATCAAAGAGAAACATTGTTTGATTACATGTGTATTGGAACAAACACGGTAATAGTATGATGAACCATCCCCCAAAATATTTTACCACTTACTTATTCATTTTAAATATTGATAAAATTTCACCCTTAAAAAAGTAAACCCAACTTCTTCCCACTTTTCAATGTCGGATTCCAACTCATTCTCTTCCCCAATGAATGCGAAAACTAATTTTAAAAATTTAGAAAAAAATAAAAAACCCCAATAAATCTCACACCATTTTAAATTATTTAAAATTAAATTTTCAAAATTAAGATTCATACTCTAATGGAAATAATTTTCATAAATAAAGTAATCTCTTGATTTTAATATTTATATAATAAAGAAAAATAAAATTTTAATAGAGAAAAACGTGTAATCTTTATTGAACATGTAACTCTAGTTATCATCTAGATTTATATGATAAAATTCTTTTCAAATTCATTAGTTCTTCTTATATTATTCAAAACCATTATGGACATGTGCCTCTTATCTTTTCATGAATGATTGAGAAATAAATTCATAATCTCATTTTCACTGCCTCATTCCTATATTCACATAATTGAACCAAAAAAGGGTTACTATGTGTCAAAAATTTGTAACATATCCTTGGTTCATTGAGAGTTTTAAAACTCACAAAAAATTTATCACAAAAATCAAGAACCATTATCTAGGGATGTAATAGGATTTTTGTATTTGAAACACATATATGGTGGAATTTCTTACATTGAACAGTCAAGTGTAAAATCTATCACATGTTATGTTTATGTATTATCATTTTATTTCAAAGACATTAAACTCATCCATAAAGATGTTTTTTACACTAAATCCTTTAAATATCACTTTTTTAGAGGATCCAAAAAAATAATTTGATCAAACAAATACCAAAAGTTATGAAAATATCTTTTATCAACTTTCAAATATTGATATATCTGAGATGAATGTTCCTTCATTTTCCATTAAATAAATTGATCTATACACTATCAATCATTTGATCAATATCACAACGTATACAAACTAAAGACACTCGTATAGGATAGAATAGTTTATCTTAAAAAATAAATCTAATGCATTCCATTTATTTTCCACTAGATACTTAATCAAAAAATACCAAAATCCTCATTGGAGTCTATTATACAAGTTTGTTTCTCCAATACTAAAGATACTACTAAAACTTCTAGTAAGAAATATCAAACACTCATAAAATGGTAATACTCAAGATTATTAATCCAACAAGAATTATAAAATTCTTATTAAAACCTTGTGTTTCCAATTTAACATATATATAAATCCATGGTTACCTTTAAATATTTGAGTACTCTTTTGTCCATATCTCATAATGAATCACTTTTATTACATGTATACCAGCTGAAATTTCTAAAAATATATTCCATATTAAGTCTTGTAGTAGTAATAACGTACATGAGAGACCTAATAACTCTTAAATAATTCATTTAACTACCCACCCTAGAAGGATTTGGTATAAACATATCCCCAAAGCATATGGGGTGGAAACCAATGAGAAATGAAATTGTATAAACCTTTCTAAAATCTATTCAGTATAATGGGATTGAGTAAGAAAAATAGAATTATCATTCCTAATAATTTTGATACCTTATAATTCATTTTCTTTAGCTAAGTATTTAATATAAATGTTTATAGATAAAAAAGAATTTTCCTCAATAACTTGGTTCATATCAAATCGGAAAATTAATATGTCATCAATATATATAACAATCACAACACTATGATTATTCTAGATCCTAATATGAACAAACATATTAGTTTGGTTGACTATAAATACACTTTATAAAATTATTTCATTAAATTTATCCCATAATTTATTTAGAAAATTTTTTAACACCATATATGGACCAAACCAATTTGTAAATCATATTTTATTTTTAAGGTATAATGAATCCATTTGTTTATTCCAAATATAACTATTCCCCTATATCATCATTGTAGAATTCTTTTTTAACATTCATATGGATAATTTTAAAATTATATATATATATGTCAAGGTTATGCTAATTATAATAGAATTTTTCCTAACCAAATTAGCATATATATCAAAATAATTGATTATATCCTTTAGTGTAAACCCCTTAGATACCAATATTGGTTTATATTTTTTCAACAGTACCATTGATTTTATTTTCCATTATAAATACCCAATTATAAAATATTACTTATAGAACATGTGGAATATTGACAAATATATAAGTATTTTACCAAGTCATATAGTATATTTAATAATTTATAGGTTCCTCAAATGATTTATTAGTAACTTGTTTGATTTAGATTCATTATATATACATTATAAGAAATGAAAGTTCCAAATTTGGGAGTTGATTCCCTAAACCAAATACTGTGCACTTTATGATTACTTTTATTAATAATTTTTAATATTAATAAACTACATATAACATCATGTTTGATCTTATATGTGACACTGTATGAGATAATGTCATTTGGATAGATGCAATAATGAAAGGTCATAGTAGTTTTCTGATATTATGAAAACCTAGAAGTGCTATAGTAGTATTCTTAAATACATGTTTTAAAACCAGATTAAATAATTTGAGGAGAACAATTGATGTATGATATTAGGGGTGGAGACTCATAGGAATTTTAGGAACCATATTTTTCATGAACCATTGCTGATACCTGGGTACCCTGATACCCAATATGACTTTGACATCGCTCGAAGGGAATTCATGATCCCCACAGGTTGGTGACTAGCACCTAGCATCATACAAGATCAAAGAGTGAGTGAATTTTCCACAAAAACACTAGAAGATAAAATATTCCAAGTTAGTATTATCAACACTCTAAAAGTAGAAAGTACAAGAAATAATAGGTAAAACAAAACTCAAATCATTACATTATCAAATTACTCAGTATCTTACAAGATGAAAAATCAAATTTGTCATGAGATAAGTGGATAAATTATCCATCGGTCACCTTTATCATCAGTCCACATTCTAAAGGATCATGAACATCCACCACCTATAAGTGGTGATTTACCTTTACTTGGACCCCGAATTGGTCTAAAAACACTCAAAGGTAATGATAGGGTGTGTGCTATAAATCCTGGTAGGGTATAACCAATTGTCCCAGAATCAAAACCATAACAATTTACCATTAATGTTATCAATTTAAATAAAAAACAAAAGGAATTTCATTTAAAATATTTTAAAATAGAACATTATTTCATTAAAATAGGTGGAATATATATCAAACAAATATCAAAATAGTCTAAAATGAAAATTTTTTATAAAATATTTTATATAAATCAGTTGGCATGAAAAAAAGTGTTCAATAATCAACGACATGTATAACACTTGATGTTTTTATGAATCTTTTTTTCGAATATAATAGTTTTTATAGATATCTTGAATTTAAGGCAAAATTATGTAAAAAATTATTTATATATTATAACATTTCAATATTTTGCTACATGGAATAATTATTTGGCATTCATTACATGCAACATTGAGTTTCTACAAAACAGAATTTTATTATTTTAATTTAAATAGGATATTTTTAACATAGTCATTAAAATTAGTAATGTGATAGTAATAAATAATTTCTAAATATTATTTATAATGATTTTATATAAATAAAACATACTGATAATAAGAAATTATTTTTTACTGAATTCATTATATGTTTAAAAATACTATTTTCTTAAAAGAATTTCTTTTTATGTCCTATAAATAACAATAAAATTAATTCTAGAAACCTTTAGAATTTGAATTTTATAAAATAAAATTCATTATTGAATTCATAATTTCAAAATTATCTTAGGGTATCATTTTGGTATTTTTTTTAAACGTCATTTTTAGATGAATAGTAAAAAATACAGAATTTTAATTCAAAACTCATTTTTCATCTAATTTAGTTATATAGCTAAATTGTATTCTAATTTGGTTTTAAATTTTAATAAGACTATTTATACATAATTTAATCCATTTTTGTTTATAGGTACAAATTTCACATTGAAATTTGTTATCAAAACATTCCAAGCTTTTAAACATTTTTCTTAAAAAACCCACTGACACGACACGTTTGCAGGTTTAATTTTAAATTAATTTCTGCCACTTCTATGATTAGAATTTGAAAAAATGGATCAAAATTTTAAATAATAATAATTTATAATGTCTAATAAGTTCAACTTGTTTTTGTAATAAAATATTAGTGAACGTTGTTAAATTTAATTATAGTGATTAAGAGAAAAATTAGCTTAACAAAGGTCTAAACCATAAACATAAGGCCCAAAATGAGATAGAAACTTTTTTCAAAATCCATTTTTTGGAAATATTTAGAACATAATCTCCCTTTTATATGATTTTGACCATTATTGGAGCCAATTGATATAATAATGACATTATTGTAATTACATTTTTAAAAATTTACAAGAATGACACTCCTCCTCCACTATAAAAAGGCACTCACTCCTCCCATTTATTCACACCTCTCAAGCCCTTTGGATCATAAAAAGTCTACCTGAATCTTGAACCAAAATACCTACCTTAATCCTATAATCCTACCTTTTAGAATAAATCTATTGAAGGAATCCCTTCATTGCAAACCAAAAGGAGTTACCAAAGAAGAGGTAACATCCTTCCTCAAGATCTTTTGTTTTATTTTCACTATCCATCCTTTAGAATATTAATATTCTATGATTATATCATAACATAACTATAATTATTATTTTTATTATTATAAATCTCAGACCTAAACTTACACACACTTCCATCTAATGGTTAAAGAACTTATTGTACTTTTATACGACAAACTATCACCTGATGAAATGACGTTGTTCGTTTTTCCTTTAACACCTTTCATGGTTGGAAATTATGATGAAAACTATATTTTTATATGATATATATTATATTTATGATGTATTTATGCTTCTTTAATTTTTATATAATACATAACTTTATACATTCAATTTTTTTAAATATGATAATTTTGTTTGGGTAAGTGTGGACTGCCCCCTCCTCAAAGTAATGTAATTTGTTCACACTCTACTTGGAATGTATTAAGGATGGGTTAAGTAAATTTATATTATATATATGACATAATAATTCTACTAGAATTATTATATATACATATATACATATATTTCATTCAATTTCTTCCTTTTAATATGATAATTAAACGGAAATATTGTTCATGTGAACGTAGATTTTATCATCTCCATGAACAGTGTATTCCATTTCATATTTGAATATTTCATAGATTATTATAAATATATATATAATGAATAAACATTATATTTATATCATTTTTTATATTCTGTAAATTGGGATAAAAGTATTAGGCCTAAAAATATAACAAATTAAAACACATGAAAAAATTAAAGTGAATATTACCTGAAACATAAAAATAACATGGAAGTGTTAATAAGTGGTTTTTATAAAGCCATATATGGTATTATATATAATAATATGTTTCTTTGGTAGATTTATAATAAAATTATATTTATTAAACATGATTTATGAACGATTATGATGATATTCAATTCAAACGGTAAGGGGATTTATAGTCTCACTTTTATTTTTGTAAGATTTATGATTTATTCACAACTAGTTACTTTTATGTGGTCTATATACTAACCATGAATATATTATTTTATATTTATATTTAAATTAATGGGTATTTATATATCCATTTTATGATCTCTCATTCAAGGGGTTTATATTTCAAAAGATAACAAATTGATAAAGTAGTTTTGTCTCAATTTTTCTTCTTTTAAACACATGCCAGGAATTTCAAAAACCTTGTTTTCAAAAAAAATCAAAAATGTTTTTAAAGATGATATTTTAAGCTAATTTTCAATTAAAATGTATTTTAAAAATTTTAAATGGTTTCTAAGATTCCTTTAGAAGTTTTCAAAGCTATTTTCAAAGAAAAGTGTTTTCAAAAAATAGTGTTTTAAAAAGTGTTTTTCAAATAAGAAAGGATATTTTCCTCAAGAAATTTTTTTAAAATATATTTCCAAATTATTTTCCATATAAGATAAAATCCATTGGTTTTGTTCATTTATTTATAGTAAAATTGTACAAAAGTTCTATTCATATTCTTTCCGTGAATGGTTTATGTTTTTAGGGAATGATTTTTATGAAACTTGTTTCAATTTAATTGGTTATATGCTTATGAAACCCACTTATTTTCACATGATTTGATTTTATGGAATTAATATGAAAACTATATTTTTCTATAGGTTAATATATGATTACATGTTTATGAAAACCATTTCATTTCATGGGTTATGATATGATTGTTTATGAATTTATGGAAAATATATGTATGATTTCATTATGAGATGGGTGGGACCTATATCGCCCTCAAATGCATTGCTTAAAGATTTATATTTGATTAGATAATTATGAGAATCTAGTTTATTGGATTGATCCAGTATGGTTAGATGATGAAACCTGGTCCACTATGGGAAGATGGGGAAACTTGTTCCACTATAGGAATATGAGGAAACCTGATCCACTTTGGGAAGATGGGGAAACCCAATCTTCTAAAGGAAGTGGACTATGACTGGGGATGGTGGTGTTTCCCACCCAGTAGGTTTACTCCCCATAAATTTCCCTAATAAGTTCTAGAAATATATCTTAACTTATAGGGAATGATATTACAAGTTTTATGTCTCCCATAATTCAATTCCTATATTGGGATTTCATGGCTTATGCTCTTGATTCCCTTATTATTCATATCATATGAACTACCAATATTTATTACATGAATCATATTTATGATCTTTGATATGCAAGGTATGATCTTATAATGGCATGATCATGTTCTCATAGCCTTATTCTCATGTTTATGCTTACATATCTCCCTTTTTTACCCTTAATGATCATCTAAGCCCACCCATTTTTATGTTTCCATTCCCCATGTTAGGAAGATATGTATTATCTATAATATTTTTAAGAAGTGCACTAGTCATGAAGAACCTAGTGGGAGATAATGTAGCTCACTTTTTTAAAAGTGTTTTTGTTTCCATTTTCCAAAGGCACTAAACTGATATGGTCTTTGGGCATCCATTTTTTTAACATTTTAATTACTCCACAAAAAATGAAGTAATATTAATGTATGAAAAGATAAGGATTCTATAGTTGGTATCAGGGAAAATATTTAGTTAAACTTTGGAAAATAAAATTGGAAAAACCTTAGTGAGAACTCTACATACTTGTCTAGGGAAAAGTAAAAGTATAGTAAAATGTACTAGAATTTTGGTAAAGGATATAGTGATTGGTTTACTAGAAATAAATCCT
This sequence comes from Viscum album, assembly GCA_963277665.1. Lineage (NCBI taxonomy): Eukaryota > Viridiplantae > Streptophyta > Magnoliopsida > Santalales > Viscaceae > Viscum > Viscum album. The sequence continues at coordinate 287,877,964 of OY728137.1, read as the reverse complement.
TATCTAGATACTATAAGTGAGTGTGGTTTTGACATAGATATACCTAGAAGTAACAACTCTGACCAGGTGTGACAGGCCCTAACTTGAATGTAACTTGGTACATGAGAACAAGCCTTATTTCACACTTGGTTTGACACTCCCAGGAATGTATTTTGGGAATTCAAAAACTCTTCAAAAAAAATCATGAATAATTTAAAAAAAAAATTGGATATGAATAACCTAGGATAAACCTTGGGTGTCATAGATTAAGGAAGCTGTCATAATTCAGACAACATTTAAGTGGTTTTTCATGATCATTTTGTTCCTCAAAATAAAAAATGTTTCTTACTCTATGAATTTTTATTTTAACAAATGGATGGAACCAGACAGAACCATGATAATGGTGACTATGATAGAAAATAAAATGATTGTTCTTTGGAGAATCTAAATGATATGGGTACTAGAATGAAAAACCTTATTGTTACTCTCACACATCTATCTCAATATATGAAACATGATGAGTATCTAAATGTGAAAATGAGGGAACAATGTTCTGTTGAGTCCTTCATGAGGAAACATTCACATTCTTTTATTAGGTATTTTGATCCATTTATTTCTAAACACTAGATCGGTACAACTAAAAATATATTCTCCATTGTTCAGATCATGAGAAATTCATTATGGATATTTATTGGTTAGAAGGTGAAACAGACCAGTGGTGGACTCTAATAAAGAATACAAAGAATAAAAATTAAATTGAATCCATATATTAGGACGAGTTCAATATATTTCATGTAGATATTTTTCAAATATTTTACATTAGTTGTTTTACGAAGGGGTATAAAGTGAGATGATTTATTCAGTCAATTGTTCACAACCAATTTCACATTCTTTCCTTAAGGGTTATATGGAAACCCAAAAAAATTCTACTGAAATCTCATCCCACTTACTTGTTGGAACTTTATGTGGTTGAAGCAACATTAAAGGTCTCAAGTGCTCAACCTTGACCTGCAGACTTGTATAAAAATGTGAAATAAAGTTAGAAATGTCATATCTTATACCTAGCCACCAGAATCATAATTACCTATCATAAAACATCTTTTTAGTTCTAGAGTGAACTAACCACTAGGAATTATTGTAATCCTCCATTAATAATTTTCTTATGGATAAAATAAAAATAAAATTATTTTTAAAACAATGGATTCCCCCAAAAGAAAACATCAACTCACCGATGGTCTCCCCTCCACAAAAAGAGTCCCTTATAACAAATAATTCATCATCAATCTATTGATCCTGAATAATAATCTCTAGAAAAGAGTAGGTCAACCAAAAACTAGACAAAAAAACCATGGCCTATTTCTCTTGTACTCCTAAATATAACTATAGAAAAATAGCCATCATGTTCTGCTCTTCATATGATTCCTTTATGACCTAGGTTGGAAGTTTCTTAATCAAAGCATCAGCAATGAAATTACACTTTATTTGGGTATAGAAAATATCATAATGAGATGACTATAGGTACTCCACCCAATATCTCTTAATAAGTTTCAAATAATTTTTATATAAGATATAACTTAGGCTCTTGTGGTTGTAAAACATGATAATCGTTTCTACAAAAAGGTAACTTTTCCAACTATTAAGCGCATGCATAGTGGATGTGAGTTAAAGGTACTGAGTTAGATAATTATTCTCATGTTTCCAAATATATTTAGAGCCATAGGCTACCACATGATCACCCTACATAAGAATTATTCCCAAACCTGAACTAGATATATCACAAAAAATCACATATCCATGCTCGGCCTGTAGAAGAGTCAAAACTAGCGAAAGCGTAAAAAAGAAATTTCATATCATTAAAATAATTTTGAAATTTTTTATTCCTAGTGAAATTTACTCCCTTTCGAGTGAGATTAGTCAAAATATAATTAAACTTTGAGAAATACTTTACATACATACAATAATAACTCACTAAACCCAAGAAGATTTGAATCTTAGAAATAATTCATGATTGTTCCCATGTCATAATAGCTTTCACCATCTCAAGATCAATTGATGTACAATGTTCAGAGATCACATTTCCAAAGTAATTCACTTCCCAAATCTAGAAATAAAATTTTAATGGCTTGGAATAAATTCAATGATTTCTCAACATTTCCCAAACTTATCTCAGATGACTCACATGATCCTCCTAATACATAAAGAAAACTATCATGTTATCCATGAAGACCACTATAAATGTGTCAATATAATAGAGGAATATTATATTCATAAACTCTATACATACATTAGGATAATTTTTTAGACCAAATGGCATTAAAAATACTCGTAATTATCTTCCCTTATTAGAAAAGTAGTCTTCTGAATGTCATATTATTTTATTCTCAACTGGTGATTACCAGATCAAAGATAAATCATTAAAAACCACTTCTCCCATTTAAAATGGTCAAATAGATCATAAATATATGGTAATTGATACTTGTTCTCCACAATAAATCAATATAGTATATGATAATAAAAACAAAAGAGAATTGTTTTTCAGCTTTCTTAGAAAATAAATTAAGTGCGCCCGAGGTGAAACACTCGAGGGAATGAATCATTTCTCTAAAAGATTATCCAACTAATTCATTAAGACTTTCATCTCATCTGGTTCCATATGGTAATAAGAAATAGATAGTTTTTTACTACTATTCACTAAAAATAAAAAACTCTATCTATATTATCGCTGGAAAACGAGAGAAATTATAACAAAATTCATAGGTAAACTCAATAAAAACTATATGTTTTCCATCACATAAAGATTCAAAATCCAAATCAAAATAAAACACTGATATTACTTTACCTAAATCTAGATAAGTAGGTCACACTCTCCTTGACCTTAGGTCTTATTCATCCTATAAAACATGGAACAGCCCATCGGTCATAGTAATGGATACCCACTAAAGATAGCAGTCAATTCAGGCCTTATTAGTAATGAACCAATTCATACTAAGAATTGTTTCCAGAGGTTTCATGTAAAGAATAGAAAAATTCTAGAAAAGATAAATCTATGATAAAGAGGAAACACAAAAAGGATAATGGATACCATGCTCTCTCATCAATATGAACTAGTATCAAATTAATTAGTTAGTAAATATAAATCTATAATAATGTTACCTCTCACAGTCACTAGTCTTATATCATCTTCTGCTAGAGAATCTTTCACTATTTGAATAATATTTGTTTTAGATGGATGTGGATATAACACCTTAGATCTTGAAGTATCTAATTTCACCACATTACAATTAGGTTTCTATGGTCCCATTAAACTTCACATAGAAAAGAAAAATGGAATATTTAATATAGGTTTCCTGAGAAACCATAAGGACTGAAAATCTTTTGTGCCTCAGTACAAACACATCTCAAGTTACCAACATTTCTGCACTGGAAGTAAGTAAAAGGGACTATTCTAGGAACTTTAGGGGTTCTTGAGGATTATATATATCAATAACCACTAATATACTCATCATGATTCCTATTTCTTTTAAAGGAACTCATAGAACTACCATTGGGATAAAAAGGAACTCTCGTCAACACTGACTTGCTAGCCAGGTCAATATCAACCATCAGCACCCAATCCGGTATGTTAGCATGAAAAGTGAGCTTCATTAAGAAAAAATGTGAATGGATATCAAGTAAAATATCCATTTAAAACCATAGATGATTCATCTTATCATTTGATAAAGTCTTAGGTGAAAACTATACAAGCTTAGCAAAATGGTCCACATACTATGTCATTGTCCTTTCAGCCTGATGGTGGTTGTAAAACTCTATTTCCTTATCTAGAAAAATATATTCTAGATATCAATAATTAGACAAAATAAATCTAAATTAATTCCACTCTAAACCCTCATGATTCTTCACTATTACTATCTTATCCCACCATCTCTTGTTATTCCCTTCCAGTTTAAAGGTAGCGCATTTCACCTTAATAGCTATGGGCACTTCTAGGAAATAAAAAAGGTGATCTATCTTATTAAACCAATCCTTGGACCCTTGAGGATCATTAGTTACATGGAAATTAGGTCGATTATAGAAAAGAAACTCTTGAGAACAACTTTTAGATTCATCCCTTTGTGGTTCCACAGTTGGAACCTAAATAGGAATGGGTGCAGGTGCTTGTCCTATATCTTGGAAACCATGTACAACAATATCAACAAGAATCTAGTCAATGGGAGAATCCAGTGATTTTGTTTTACTAGTATCTTCCTCCTAGATAATTTTCAAACATCTTCTCAGAGGCATGATGCCACACAACATCAATAGATAACACTAAATACATTATAAGATTACTCAAATAAACAACTCAAACAAGAGAAACAGGAATATCACTACCATAAAATAACATATAAGGATTTGAATTTTGATATAACTAAACCAAAATCAAGGGAAAAGACTATAATTTGATCAATTTATTTATCAACACACCTTTTCCCAAACACCTATGGTGACTTAAGGCTCGTTACAATGAGAGGTGGCTAGAAAATCTCTTGTAAATACCTCATAAGTCCCGAAAATCCTACATCATATTTACCAGGATAAAAAAAAGTATATAATAACATCAAGGAAATATTATTAACCTCATGTGATACCACTTTTTCATGAACTATCCCAAATACCCTCGTACCCTAACACCTGAGCAGGCTCTGACATGGCCCAAAGGACTTTCCCAATCACCACGGTATGGGGAATAGCACCTGAAATCATAAAATATCAAAGAGGGAAATAATTTTAAAATAGAATAGTGGAAGATAAAATATTAAAATTCAATATTCTAAACACTACAAAAGGATAGAGTAAAAGAAACAATAGGTTAAACAAAATCCAATGCACTGCATCATCAAACTACTATATATCTAACAAGATGAAAACTAAAACATCTCATAAAACAAGTGAATAACATCTCTAATAGTCACCTACATTATCACTCAATGGTTCAAAGGATCAATAACATCTTCCACCTCCAAGTCTATCTTTCCCTATTCTCATACTTGGCATAAGAAATTCTATAAACACCCAAAGGAAAAGGTAGGGTGTGAGCTATAAATATCAGTAGGGTCTCACCAAGTGTTCCATAATCAATACCATAAAAAAGTACCATTAATTATATAAGTTTAAATAAAACAAGGAATGAAATTTCATTTCACATAATTTAAACTAAAACATTATTTCATTCAAATAGAAAGAATATATATCAAAGTAACATCCAAACAGTCTTACATGAACATTTTATATAAAATAGTTTATATAAATCAGTTGAAATAGATAAAATATTTTAATAATAATTAGTATTTATATCAAACGAAACAACTTGTAGAAACACTATGAAAAAATCCCCATGGTAAGTTAGTTTGTCAGGTAATATAAACCTCACACATCTCATAATGAACATGGATCTAGTTAGGTGTTCACACAAAAATACACCCAAGTAGGGGAACCCAACACGGGCAGTCTCCACTCCAATAAGAGGACCCATAATGGGTAGGCAGTCCATAGTTGTTTTAATAATAATTTTTATTATCAATATATTTCTAGGTAGTAAGCTTCATAACATTCTATCCCTAATTACCACTAACTACCATGGCTAACATGTTCTTTAACAATCAGTTAATCATTTCAAAACATTTCAATATATAATTTCCAACTTTCAGTTTTCAACATGCCTTTTCATTTCAAAGCCAAATCATATCTTTTCATCATTTAATGATCTTTTAAATAACTTTTCAGTTTAATCCATTTTATCAAGATCAATCATCAAATCATTTCATCAAAACAATTTCCAAATCAATCCATAATTTTTCATATATCCACCCCACAATTTCAATTCCAATGAAATTAGGGTTTTTATTAATTTTTATACCCATTTAAAATCAAAGATTGAATCATCTCAAATACATGTATTTAAATCATTTAAAAATCATTTTAGTTCAATCAATAAATTCAAGGTTTTGATCATAGGGAAAATAATTATGGAACCACCTGCCTTTAAATAAAATATCCATAAATCAACACGTGCAATATGACTCGCCAATGAAGAAAGAAGGTTCGAAAGATCTAGGAACACTACATAAAATCAAGATCCAATGAAAATTATTTTATATCCATCCATTATGTGATGATCCATCAAACTCTAATGAGGATATAAATAGAGATCTAAAGAAACTCTATGAGAGGAGATCCACTTACCTGGAGGAGATTGATTGAGATCAATACCATAGTTATCCGCTAAAGAAAGGGTTTGGAGGGACCAAATTTTCCTCTTAGGATCCTCTAAGGAAGAATAAATCATGTTAGGTATTAATGGGGTGATTTACCCCTTAAAATGGGGGGTTTTAGTATTTTAAAATAATTTTAGTGACATTAAGATCTAATACGCATGGTTAGCTAGAGGGATCGCACAGTTAAGGGAATCTATGCACCAGTCATGTGCCCCTACTATTTATGGGGAATGTTTTCCCTGGGGTGGGAGTACGGTTTTGGAAACCTTTCACTAACCATGCATTACCCAAAGTCTAGGGGGTTCATAGTTTTTACTAGGGGGAACAGTTTGGTCAAACTATGCACCAACTGTTCACAGCCCAAAAAAGTTTCCAAGAAAACCCAGAATTTCCTAGAACAACCCCAAAATAAGACCTAGAATAAAAGCTATCAAAACTAGGTTCAAGGAATACCTAAAAACATGTATTTTGATGTTACATTCTTATGTTTCATTCCTTTATTAATATATATTGTGGGATATTAGGAGAAAAAAGGCTTTCTAGTGGGAAATCCACATTTATATGTGTCATTGGATGTTTCTATTTATGTATATTTGTATTGATCCTTAGACTTTAAGATTATTTTTAATCAATATTATAAATCTCCCACTTTGATATATTGATGAAAAATGTGACAAAATATATTCTCTATGAAGTAGGATACATTTGGTGCATCACAGGTAATATTTCATTAATGAATAATGTGAGAAAATATTTTCCCCTTCCACCCATTAATGAAAGATGATATATTAGGTCCTTTGATAGAAATAATATAACCTAAATAAATTCATGGCCATGTTGTTCTATGAGAAAGTTTAATTTGAGAAAATTAAATGAACAATATATTTAGAACATAGGTTAATGACACCAGAATTAAACCTACTTAATTTGATATATTGGTATAAAGCTATTATATTACAGTATAAGAATATTATGTGGTTTTATATCACTACAAAATTTAATTATTTCTCTACGGGTTCCTTGGAGTGTTTCTAGATGCTAACCCTGTAATTTGGGAGGTTTCACCTAATTTCATTGAGAATGAGGCCAAGAGGGTCACAAACTAAGTGTATCTAGAACCTCGATTGAATAATATTATTATTTGAAATATTGAATAAATATTATTCCCACACGTGGTTTATAATTTTTCATGTTTACTTGATCACATATATTCTATCACTAGTTATTCAAGATAATATTTTTTTAGATGAATATTTAATAAAAGTTTATTTTTTGGTTAGTGAATATAATATTTATTTATTATTTAGAAAATAATGTAGTGATATTTATTAATTTAATAAATAGTCATTATTAAAGACATAGTAAATATTGGGGTGGAATAGAGCACCAAATTTATTGTCTAGGTAAAATATAATATATAGTAAATGTTATTTGAATATATATTATTTAATTAATTCACTAGTTTTGAGAATGTCATAAAATAATATTATTATTACAATTATAGACATGGGATTCTATGGGGATTAAGGAAATAATAAGGGCCCATTTGAAACTATTATTTTATATCCCTATCACTATTTAAACCCAATAATATTATTTCTAATGAGGTTTGTTGACTTTTGTTTTTTTTTTGAAAAAAAGCATATAAAGAATTATCTAAAATCCCTACAGAGATCCATCTCAAATAACCCTCCCAAGGATAGAGAAAAATCATCCACCAACACTACTTTTAGTTCTACAGATATCAAATATAATCCTTCTTGAAGTGATTCAAAGGGAGATCAAAGATTAACCAAACAAGAGTCGGGATCTACCGTGTTAGCACCTAAATATTCCTACGGTGAAATTTGGAGATTTGTGGAGAATGTGTCGACCATCACTAGAGGGAATATATAATTTATTTTTATAATTAAATGTTGGTGTGATATAGAGATATGGTTAAATTCAACCAAAAATAAATAATTTGTCAAAATATAATTTTTTAATTTCTTAAAATATTTATTGATCATTATGTGAAGATCTTTTTTTTTGGTTCTCGTTCCCTCTTGTAAATTAATAATTGATTAAATTACATTGTTTATAGTGTCTATCATCATTATACGTATCATATTAATCATTAATTTTGGAAAAATCCAAGTTGGGTATACCACATCTGGCTCTTTCCCTGTTCCTAGAACCTTTACAAAAAACATCACTTGTGGTAGAGGAATACATGAGTAAAAGCATTACGAAGTAAATAAATATAAAAAAACAATAAAACCCCTATATCTTAGCCTCAAATAAAAAAAATAGAAGTATGGTCTAAACACAGTTCCTAGGAACTATCATCTGTGTTAAAATATGGGTAAGAATAAATGGAGTTTTTAAAATATTTCAAAATTTCCCATAGCCCCATTAATTTTATTCTAATTTTATTCATTTAAATTGATACCTTTAGTGGAAATTCACATATTCTTGTAAATCCAAGTAAAAAATATAGTTTGAAAATTTTATTGACTAAAAAACCATATCTCTCTAGTTCTCTAACATATCTAGTGATCTTACATAGTACTTATGTCTTTGGAATAGAATTTTACATGGGGATTTGTGGAATTTTTTCCTATACTAACTCTTGTGTGTCTTGAGAATCAACATTATTGAATTCAATCTTACTCCCACTATCTCTTTTTGAGATTTTATCCCTCTAAAATAATATATATTTTCTTTCCACTATTACCTTCCTATATGAGGAGCCATATAGATAATATCTCTCTCATTACATGGGATATTCAATAAAGATATGCTTCCTGAACTAGGGTATTAGTTTTTATATGGATGTATCCTTAAAAAACTATTTGGAAACCCATTGGTGGAAAAACATTCAATGTTAGTGTTTTTTTCTTTTAATGTCAGTTATGAAGAAATATTAATACATGTGATGTTGAAAGTGGAACTTTCAACATCTGTTTTAGTAAAGCAATGTCAAAATATATATTTTTGAGGCTTTTGACATAGATTATTCTTATAACTGACATAAAAAGTTAATTTTTTTAAATTCAATATCGGTTTCCCAAAAAACATGTATTGAGAGTGAATTCATTTTTTAAAAACATTGATAGACTACTAATTTAGAAACCAAATGAAAAATATACTTAAAACTTTTACTTGATTTCATTTATTATGGTGGTTTCTTTCAAATTGATATGTTGTTTATTGATATTCCTGTACTTTTTAGGAAAGAACTCATGCGGAATCCACAATGGTGGTTGATACTGAATTTTTCACTCTGGATGGTAAATCACATGCTGAATATTTATCTACTTAAATAAATTATAAGAAGTATTATTCATCATAAAAATAATCATCAAAAAAATTCAATGAAGAAAAACAATAATAAAAACTAAATTATGAGAATAAATACCATGATAAAATCATCAATTGAAGAAGTGATAGAAATTTGATATGGATCGAAGAGGACTAGATCAAAAATATTAAAACAAAGGGAATTAGACATTATATAATGTATATAAAAATATTTTTGGCAGTGATGTAATCAAATTTTCATAGGATTTCAAAAACTAAAACCACACTATGAAAAAATTTAAATAGTATTTCCATGTGATTGAAATTTTACTTTTGACATTGGGTATACATATAACCAAAGTAAAAACCATTATAACATCAGGGTTCTAACTTTTTTTCATAAAATGAACATTAAAAGGTTTTAACTATTATTTTTATCTTTTTTTTTTATAAAACCAACGTTAAAGGTAATTTTGAATACCTTTTTACATCGATTTTATATAAAATAGATGATAAAAGGTTCCTACTTCACTTTTAACATTGATTTATAAAAAACCAATGTTAAAACCTTGATGGAAAAGAAAATTTTTCTACTAGTTCCCTATACATGAGTGTGTGACAAAATGTGTTTCCTTCCACTTGAAAGTTTGAATGGAATATTGTTTTCTACTATGGTTGGAACATGATTTAGTGCATATGCCACAATTTTTAATGCATACCCCTAGAAATATAAAGAAATATCTACATGATTCATCATCGACCTCACTTTTTCAAGCAAGGTATGATTCTTCCTTTCACTAAAACATTTTTATTATGGCATTTAGGGAGGAGTGAGTTTAGTTAGAATGAAAAACTCCTATAAATATTCAAAAAACTCATGATTAATATATTCTCCAACTAGATTGGATTGAAGAATCTTTATATTCTTACCAAACTAATTCTATACTTTTTTATTGAACTCCTTGAATTTCTTAGAGTTTCCTAACTTATGCCTCATTAAGTATAAATAATAAAATCTACTCAAGTCATTGGTAAAAGTACATAATTATTAGTATACTTCTATAGATTCAATAAGAAATGTTTCACATGCATCATTGTAAACTACCTCAAGAAGCTTTATTGTGCTTTCACCAATTTCAAAAAAAGAGTTTGTTCATCTTTCATTGTAAAAAAATAGACATCTTCAAAGTGGTTTTATTACAAAAGAATCTAAATATACATCTTTATAATAATTTTTAAATGTATTCTCATTTAAATGATCATGTCATTGATGCCAAAAATAGGTATGATATGAGTCATGTGAACTTTACTCTTTATCTATTTCCAACACTTGACTATTATATTATAGAACATAAAGACTATTATTGAGGTGATTCATAGCACAACAAATGTTATCTTTATAGAAGAAAAATATTTTATTTCCAAATTTGAATACAAATCCATTTGTGTCTAAAGTAATCATTTATATAATGTTCTTGGTAACAATAAGAATGAAATAATAAAATTTAATGAAAATAGTCATTTATGTTTGCAATGTATGGTGGTATTATCATATGGTTAAGGAAACTTGTTTTCCCTATTGGAAGCTCATGGATCCACCAATCCCTTTACAACCTTACTAAATCTAGTTGGTTTCTAAATTTGGATAAAAATTTGAGCACCAAAATTTGTACTTAATACCTAAATTATAGATATGGATATGTTATATCTGAAAAAAATGAAAATTAGAATCCCCTTTATTATTTTATATAGTGAAATTCCTCTAATAGTTTCCTTTATTTCCACAAAAAACACTCTCAATTTTATTCCTTATCCTACCTTCAAATATTCCTATTATTTGAAGGATTATTATCAAAATCCTTAAACTTGGAGTGAGTCTTGGGGATATTTTCCTTTATCTTCCACTTATTCACCATAAGGACTATAGATTCTTTATACCTCGTGTCTTTATTATCTTGGTGAATATGTGTAATAATACCCAAAAGAAAATTCTCACTATTATTAAAATCAAAATCAACAATAAATATAGAGAACCTTTTGGGGAGTGAATAAGGTATGAGGTCATTGTGCAACTCATTAGGTATCTGAAAACCCAATATTTCCAAAACTCAATGTATCCCACTATATTGAATACATAAGGCCCATCTGGAAAAATTTAATTGTATTTACACATTATTAGTGTTTTGGAGATCTCATACCACTCCTATATTCCCTTCTCTTGATAGAGATTATATAAGTGAGAGGGAATTAAGCATCCATATATGTTTTCATGCAGAATCTGGAGATCGCATTTCAAGGATAATAACATCAAAAATAGGAAATCTATCACATCATCGAAGTGTCTGAGATATATAGAGAGATCTTCCACACTCACCTCCTAATAAGAAACCATATAAATAGGGAATTATAATATATATGCCTTCCATTCTTGGCATGTTATATTGCACAAGTTCATGTACTACACATTCAAGTTACTTACAATAAGGAGGTTATCTTTATTCAAAATTTAATATAGTGATAATATCTAAAAACTATTAATTTTCATTTTCTAAAATAGAAACAAAAATTAAGCTTTAGTAATTTATCTTGATTACCAAAATGTGAAGTAATAAATTTTATTTTTCAGTCTCCTTCAATTTAATAAAGTCTCAGTACATATCATGATGTATATGTTAGAGTTGGTGTCCTAGAACCAACTGGTTGTACTTTGATTACATGGATATTTAATGTATTTAAATATTAAACATATTATTACATATTGATCATTGTTCTTCATGACTATGATTTAATAATGTCTTAGAGTATTTGTGGCGTTGATAAAGTCATGGAAGTTACTCATTATGATGAGAACTTTGAAATGCTATAACAATATTCTTAAATATAGTTCTATGGTTGGATGACATACTATGATGGGATACATAGCATGCAGACTGTCAGGTGTGAGTACTCGTTAGCAGATGAGACTTCCTCTCATGAAGTTCCCAGTTGGTAATCTTTATGACATGAGATTATGAGAACAGACCCGCCAGTAGAAATTCTGCATGTTTTGGTGTCATCATATATTTATATCAGTGAGTCTGTTTAATTATCCTTAGACTTTATGATTATCATTAATAAGTTTCATGACTTGCCCACTTTGATTTACTGACAAAAACTATCACCCATACAATTGGCAGGAAGTAGGGTACATTGGGTGTGTCATGAGTGGCATGTTATTATTGGATAAGTTGAGGAAGGATTTTTCCCTTACATTTATGGAAGTTTATATCTCGTCCCTTTTATTGAAATAGAATCGTTGTGTGAAATTCCGTGTACATTGTGTAACAAAGATTTTATTTCAGGAAGTCAAATAATGATGTATCAAGAATAAAAGTTGATGACACTATCATGAAACATGCTTGATGAGATATTGCGACAAAGAGATTATATTTCATAGTGATCATTCATATGTGGATGTCATTGTAGTGACTTTATATTCTTTCTATTGGGTGCCTTGACCTGTTGCTAGACATTACTCTTGGACATTAGGCAATCCCACCTAATTCTAATGGGAAATAATAGTAAAGGGTCACACACTAAGTATTTCTGGTGGTCTCGGTTAAATTCTATTTGATTATAATTAATAAATATTATTATCAAGACAATGGAATAATTTTATTCAAATTAAAATGATTAATTAAATTAAATAAATATTTATTCATCGAATTGTAGATAAACAATATTTATTTAATTTATTGAACATTTAATAAATATTTATTTACTAGTTTGTAAATAAAATATTTATTTAAGAGAATAAATTATTTATTTATTTATTAGGGTGTTCAATAAATGGAAGTGGAGTTCGAGAGGACCAAGTTCAATCTCATAGAAAAATAATTATTTGATAGATGATAAATAATTATTTAACTAGTTTGAACAAATTAAAATAACACTAATATTATTTTGGGACAGGTAATTTTATTTATAATTTCGTTTTGTTCAAGTTGGCACATAATAAATAATAACACGGTGTTATTATTAATAGCATGGGTTTTCTATAAGGTTATGAATGTATTTAATGGATGTTATGCAATTAAATATTGTAATTGAAGCCCCATGTCAATAAATAGACACATACATCTATTGTTCCAGGTACTTAACTGCACACCCTTTGAATTTTGAATTGTTGAGATAAACAATTTCTCTCTCAAACCTCTTCTTTCCCCTCTCAAGAACAAGATACGTTCTTCAAGGCCGAAAAACAAGTGATCAAGAACGACTGACACCAGACACTCGCTTCTCTATGCTACCTCTTAAAGAACGATAAGTGTCAATCGAATTCCATCGGAGCACGTGTGGATCACTAGTAGAGGGATTTTAGTTTGGATCCTCCCAAGCGCAATAAGATAATATGGAAGGGTCATTTCGGATGATCGACATCATCAATAATGAAAATAATGAGGATCTAGGTATTATTTTCTTTATGAAATTAATTAAATTAATTATAAACATGATTTGAAACATCCTCTCTATAGTTTTTGGGCCTCTTCCATCTTTATCAAAATATTTGATTATATTCCATGGAGATTGGTGTTCATCAATGTTTTGATCCTGGAATAATCATTGATGATTTTAAAAATCAAAGTTAGATGATGGCCCAACCATGCTTCTACTATGCTCGGAACCTTTAAGTGGTATCATATGGGTTACATCATAGTTTATAATTATTTAAATATTTAATTGATGATTTACACATCTAATAATTTAGTTGTTTCAATTCATGTTAATCATTCTACAAATCTGAATCTTGATATTTATTCCTCCTCTTTCATTTCTCATTCACCATACAGAAATTATCTTTTCTTTTAATTTTTATTAAAATAAAATAGGGGATCTCATTATAATGTTTCAAAGGTTCCTCATTGTACAACACCAGAACACACGATGTGTATTCAGTAGTACACGCCATGTAGCCAAGGTTCAATGCATCGGGTTTGGTCTTCCAAACCAACTCATGTCATTAGAGTTTGTCTAAGTCCTAATGACTCAGCGTGTTGACTAGGAACAGGTGGAACACGGTTTTTAGATTACACTCCATGTGGCCCACTAGACAGGATGTGTAGTCCCTTTAGGTTAGGGTGAGACCGTGTACCCCGTACACAGTTTTCCCAGCTGGAGACTGGGTAATGAGGAACTATATGACATGTGACCCATTGGACAATCCATGTACTCCAATGATTTCTAAAATACACTAACATGTCATTTCTCTGAGCGTGTACTTCAGATTGACAGTGAAAAATAGTACACGTTGTGTAGTTGCAACTACACTCCATGTACTCATCCAATTTATGCAGATTTATAAAAATTTATTATTATATTATACAAACTCTTGAGACATGTACCATCATGCCGGTGTAAATATGTGGCACAAAATGTGATATGTGTTTAATATATATTTGTTTAATTTAACATCAGCATAATTTTCATTTCAACTCATAAGGTAGTTATGAATAGGAATTCACCGGATTTCATCCAAGGTAAAAGTTATATACAAAGATAATTTTAAATGAATTTATTTTTTTTAAATTATGATGGATGAAAATATTAAGGAAATTCAGAATATGGTTTAAGATAAAATGATTGATTAATTTAAGATAATAATTAATTGATTCGAGTGTGATTTATCTTAAACAAGAATGATTAAATAATTGAATGATAGTTTTATTTATACATAAATATTGTTGCATGTATGGAAGATCATGATTTATACTAAGACCATTGTATGTGGATGGTTTATTTTAATTTCTTTATTTGAATTAAATTTTTTGGTCTATGAGCTGCCTCCTCATTAATATTTAGGCCCTTTGTGCCCAAGGTTTCTTTTATGTAAAATTTCTTTTTACCCTTCACCTGCATGTGAGTTAAAATAAGGCATATGTAATGGATGGAACTCTCAAGCTAGTGGAGATAGTTCAAGATGGAGCTGAGGAGAAACCAATCTGAGGAGATACATAGGTGGATTGGTGGAAATATATAAACATGAACCCAAAATTTTCAAGGTGTTTCTCCCAGATGATAGGGTTAGTTTATCTACCGCAAGATAAACTAACCATTAGAAAATATCAGTATCTTTCCCTTTACTTTATTTTATTTCTGTCAGTTGCATGGTTTATCATTATAAATGTTTTTGTTATGATCACATAATTAATGAATTAAACAAGTATTAAATATTGAACTAAAATAAACTAGACTTATGTGTAAAATATTATCAAGACATGGTTAATCACTTAATTAATTTCCACTTAATATTAATAATCATGTAATAATGAAAATAAAAAACTCACCTATAAGAGATAAAAATACCTCAAATAAAATATTAAGTCAGACCAATCCTTCTGTTACTTGATTAATGAAAAAACTCAATAAAACTATGTGTTTGACCAACCCTTATTATGACACTTACTTTTATACAGGAAGCCCTTATGAAAGGTTTCAGGTTGACTTAACCATATTACATAAAGAGGATTAGACCTTTCTAGAATTTTTGTAATATTGGAGGCAAGAGTTGAGGAAATCTAAAGTCATGTTTTCACTATTGGGGAGTCCACTCAACTGATCAAGGAGCTGTAAGCTCACAGATAGAAAAGAACTACCTGCCTAAATACCTTCTAATATCTTGACCAACCCTTTTGGGGAAATGAGAAGGGTAAATGGATCCCTAACACTAGAATTTTATGGCAACTAGACATTTCTAGTTCAATGGTGAGGGACATTGGGGCTTGATAAAATAGTGAGAGACTTAATAAAATTTATTATTTCTTATAAAATGCAATCAAGAAAGTCTTGATGATATACTCTTTTAATTGTAGAATAATAAATGACAAGCTCATCAACCACACTATCCCAACGATCAATTATGGATAAGGACTACATCCTCACCGGTAGTAACTTATAGGAATGGTTTAGATGACTTCAGTTTATCCTACACTATGAATGGAAGTCTTACGTAATGGAGTCAGCATTACCTGATCTTTCTACCAAAGAGACGATTGATAAGGATTTCCTGGTCTATGAGAAACATATGAATGAAGTGGTCTAAGTTCAATGTTTTATGCTATAATCAATGTCTAGTGAGCTCATAAAGTCTCATGAAAACATGGATTCTTATAGCATGATCGAGCACCACAATGGTCTTTACTAGAAGAGAGAAAGATAGGAAAGGTTTGAGATTTCTAAGGCACAGTTTTAGAGTAATCTTAGAGAAGGTGCCCCAATTGGGCCTCATGTATTCAAGATAATTGGCTACATTGAGTGCCTGGAGGTTCTAGATTTTATACTCCCCGAAGAAAAGGGTACTAATCTCATTCTTGCATCACTCCCTAAAATATTCTCTAACTTTGTTTTCAATTTCAATATGAACAACATTGATAAGTATCTATCTAGTATTCTTATCCTCATTATCCAAGTGGACAAAGATATGAAGCGTGAAAATCCATCAGTCCTTATGGTGAATAACAAGAAAGGGAAGGCGAAAAGATTTAATCCCAAAGCTTCTTCATGACTTTCCAAGAAAAGGAAGATCAAAGGGAAGGCAAGGGAATAGTAGGTTGTTGTTTTCGCATGTGGCAAGAAGGGTCACTGGAAGAAGAACTGCACAGAGGCTAAGAAGTAAGGGGAATCTTTAGGTGAATTTTTTATCGAATGCAATCTATCTATTTCTATAAAATTTGGTATTAGATACAGCTTGTGGTGCTCCCATATGTATTAAAATATAGGAACCAAGTATATTCAGAAATATTTACTGAGGGGAGGTAGATCTACTAGTAGACAATGGATCTAGACTTACTGTTGTAGCTATCAGAAACTACCACCTCACGTTGCCAGTTGGGATGATCTTGGTGTTAAAGGGTTTTTATTATCTGTCATCTATTACTAAAAAAATTATTTTTCTATCCAGATTATATACAGATGGATTTTTTTTCAAGTTTAGAAATGAATGTTACTTATTTTACAAAGATATCCTTTTTTTAGTAGGGAACATTTATACAATGGTCTTTATCTGTTAGATTACAAAAACCAAGTAATGTCAATCGATAACAAAGATACTTCACATGACTCATAGCACACCCAACTTTGGAATCATTGGCTAGTTCATGTAAATGAGAAATGCTTGACAAAGTTATATCAAGATGGATATTTAGATTCTTTTAAACTAAAACCACTTCGCGTATGTCATGCATTTTTATAAGGAAAAATGACCAAAGCCTCATTTAATGGTAAAGGTGAAAGAGCCAAATAATTTCTTGAATTGGTTCATACTGATGTGTGTAGAACATTTCCATTTAAAGTAAGGGGAGGTTACTCATACTTTATAACATTTACTGATGATTTTAGTAGATATGAATATATCAACTTAATGGGGTATAAGTTAGATTCTTTTGATAAGTTGAAATAATACAAGAATGAAGTTGAGAACCAGCTTGGAAATAAGATTAAAAAAATCCCCTCAAACTGAGGTGGAGAATATCTTAATAAAGACTTCACTTATTACTTACAGGAGTTTGGGATCTTATCCCAAATCACTTCTCCATACATGCCCCAGTGGAATGGTGTGAGAGAAAGGAGGAACCGCACCCTGTTGGACATGGTGAGATCAACGATGAGTCATGTGAGTCTTCTATTATCCGTTTGAGGATATACGTTACAAGCAGCGGCGCACATACTAAACCAAGTACCAACTAAATCAATAAATGGTATTACATATGAGTTTTGGAGTGGAAATAACGTCATATTATCGAATTTACATGTGTGGGGAAGAGATGCATTTATTAAGGCCTCTTCAGGTAACAAACTTTCACCCCAAGGCACAAAGTGTAACATTAAAGAATACCCCAAGGAAATAAGTAGATATTACCTATAAAACCCCTCAAACAAAAAGTTTATAGTGGAAATACATTCCATATTCCTTGAGAGGGATAAAATATCCAAAAGAGTTGGTGGGAATGAGATATAATTTGATGAAGTTGAGGCTCAAGGTACACAAGAGCTGGTACAGGAATAGATTCCACAAAGCCCCCTGGAAGAAAGAACTATTTCAGAGACACAAGAGTTGTATAGAAGTATAAGAGAGGTTAGAAAATTAGAATAGTATGGTTTTCTAGTTATCGAGGATGGTGACTCATTATTAGTTGATAATAATGAACCTCTAACCTACATAGAAGTAGTAGGTGGCACAAATGTTGCCAAGTGGCAAGAAGCCATGAATTCTGAAATGGATTCCATGAATCACAACCAAGTCTAGATTTTGGTAGATCCTCTAGTTGATGTAAAACATGTTGGTTTGAAATGGGTATTCAAAAATAAAATGGACATGGAAGGACAAATCAATACTTATAAGGCATGATTGGTTATAAAAGGGTTCAAATAGCATCAAGGCATTGACTATGACGAAACCTTTTCACCAGTGGATATGCTAAAATACATCATAATTCTATTGTCTATTTCCGCTCACCATGAATATGATATTTTTCAAATGGATGTCAAAATATCATTCCTTAACATTAACCTTTTGGAAGATGTCTACATGACACAACCTAAAAGGTTTATGGATCCAAAGGATGTCAATAAGGTATATAAGTTGCAGAAATCCATTTATGGATTAAAGAAATCATATAGGTCATGGAACATTCATTTTGATGAAACCATAATGAAATTTGATTTTATCAATAATGAACGTGAGACTTGTGTCTACAAACAGTTTATTGGGAGTGAATTCGTTTTCCAAATAGTATATGTTGATAACATATTAATTTTTTAAAATGAGATACCAGTATTACAGTCTATTAAGGCATGGTTGAATCAATGCTTCTCAATGAAGGACTTGGGAAAGGCAGCATATATTCTTGGGATCAAGATCCATCATGATATATCCAATAGATTGTTGGGCCTAAGTAAAAGTACATACATTGATAAGATACTGAAGAGATTCTGTATAGAATAATCCAATAGGGTATTGTTTACAACATCACATGGAATTCATCTTTCAGAGAAAATGTGTCTTCAGACACATGAGGAAAGAAAGATAATGGTAAGTAGTCCATATGCATCGGCAATTGGATCAGTCATGTATGGCATGCTCTGTACTAGTTTGGATGTCACCTACACATTGAGTGTGGTAGGAAGATATCAATTAGACCCAGGTGAACACCATTGGATGGTAGTTAAGACTATCCTAAATTATCTTAGGTGTACTAAGGATATGTTCCAAGTTTATAGAGCAGATGAGGAACTAATCATCAGAGGATATGCAGATGCTAGTTTCTAGATTGATCAAGATGACAAGAAGTCGCAAATAGAATACATCTTCACTTTTAATGGCAGTGTAGTAAGCTGGAAGAACTCAAAGAAGAGTGTGGTCATAGATTCTATAGTAGATTCTGAGTATATTGAATCTTCTGAGGTAGCTAAAGAAGTATTTTGGATGTGAAGCTTCATTTAGGAGATGGATTTTATATCTAGCAGTAAATATCCCAACACACTGTACTATGATAATACTGCAGCGGTGTCTCTCGCAAAAGAGCCAAGGTCACATCATCAGACAAAGAACATAATTCAGAAGTATCATCTCTTGAGGTATTTCCCCCAGATATATGAAGTTGCAGTGAGTAGTATTTCTTTTTAAGATAACTTGGTGGACTCCTTGACTAAATCCTTGACTCAGTAGAGACATTATCACCATTTTAGTTCTAGCGGACCAAAAGTTGTAGGCAGTTGGATCTACTACAAGTGGGATTTTGTAAGAGTTATTTTCCTAGAACCAACTGTTCATACATTGATTATATGTATATTTAATGTTTTTAAATATTAAACATCTTATTACATATTTTCCATTGTTCTGTATGATTATGTTGTAATAATATCCTAGAGTATTTTTTTCATTGATAAGGTCATAGAAATTCACCGTTATAACGAGAACCTTGAAATGATATAATAATATTCTTAAATATAGTTATATGTTTTGATTACATACTATGGTGGGATACATAGCATGAATACTATCAGGTGTCAGTACTCGTAATTAGATGAGACTTCCTCTCAAGAAGTTCTCACTTGGTAATCTCTAAGATGGGATATTATGAGAACAGACCCGCCAGTATTAATTCATCATGTTTTGGGGTCATTGGATATTTATATATATGAGTGTGTGTAATGATCCTTATAATTTAATAATATCATTAATATGTGTCACAACTTGTGCACTTCATTTACTGAAGAAAAAAAACTATCATGTAGACAGCTGGCGGAAAGTAGGGTATATTGGGTGCATCATGAGTGGCACTTTATTAATGGATAAGTTGAGGAAGGATTTTTCCCTTCCATTTATGGAAGTTGGTATCTCATCCCTTTGATTGAAATAGAATATTCATGCAAAATTCCATGGCCTTGGTGTAATGATGATTTTATTTCAGGTACTCAAAGAATGGAATATCAAGCAAAAAATTTGGTGACACTATCATGAAACCTGCTTGATGAGATAATGTGAAAAAGAATTATATTACACAGTGAGAATTCATATGTGGATGTTGTTGTTGCAACTTTAAGTTCTTTCTCTTGGGTGTCTTGACCCTTTGCTATATAGTACTCTTGGACTTTAGGCAAGCCTGCCTAATGCCATTGAAAAAGAATCTGAGAGGTTCAAGCACTAAGTGTTTCTGGTGGTCTCATTTAAATTCTATTTGAATTTAATTAAAAAATATTATTCACAAGACAATGGAATAATTTTATTTAATTTAAAATTATTGGATAAATTAAATAAATATTTATTAACTATATTGTGGGTAAAATTTATTTATTTATGTTATTAAACATTTAATAAATATTTATTTGCTAGTTTGTAAATAAAATATCTATTTAAGAGAATAAATTATTTATTTATTTATTAGGGTATTCAATAAATGGAAGTGGAGTTTGAGTGTACCAATGTTGGTATGGTAGTAAAATAATTATTTACAAGATGATAAATAATTATTGAACTTGTTGGCACAAATTAAAATAACGCTGCTACTATTTTGTGATGCGGTATTTTATTTATAATTCCATTTTGCGCAATTTGGGGAACTATAAATAATGATGAGGTATTTTTATTAATATCATGTGTTTTCTCTAAGGTTATGAATATATGTAATTTTTGTTATTCAATTAAATAATGTAACTGAATCCCCATGTCAATAAATAGACACATACGTCTATTATACCACGCACCAAACTGCATACCCGGTGAATTGTGAAGTGTTGAGCTAAATAATTTCTCTCCCAAATCCTATTATTTCCCCTCTAAGTAATGAGAGATTTTCTTCAAGTCTGAAGAACAGGAGATCAAGAACAACTGACACAATACACTTTCTTCACAGCGCTAGCACCCAAAGAGCGAGCGGTGTCGATCAAAGGCCATCGGAGTACATCTGGATCCCTGCTAGAGGGATTCTAGTTTGGATCCTTGTAAGCGCAACAAGATAATCCAGAAGGGTCATTCCAGATGATCGGCATCATCATTAAATAAAATACCGAAGATCGAGGTATTATTTTCTTTATGAAATTAATTAAATTAATTATAAACATGATGTGCAAGATCGTCTCTAAAGGCTTTTAGGCCTCTTCCTTCTTTATCTAAATATTTGATTCTATTCTGTGGAGACTGGGGTTCATCGTTGTATTGATCCTGAAATAATCATTGATCATGGTAAAAATCAAAGTTGGGTGACGGCCTATCTATGCTTCCACTACACCCAGAACCTTCAGTATAGATATTCTCTTGAAAAGCATCCATATTTCCCTACACATAAATTAGAATTAGTACTGAAAAGTAATTTGAAGGTATTTAGGTTGGTGGTACTTTCCAAATACATTAAATCATAACTACCTAATATATTGAGTGGACTCCCCAATTCTGTAATCCTAGACTTTCATTTCCTGAACACTTTCTTCTAGATATACAAAGTCCAACATTGGAAATAAACCCTTGATGTGAACTAGGTTAAGTTAACCCAATACTTTAGTTACAAGTCCTAAATAATTTAAAGCACCTAGACTTGAGACATATAGTTAATTTGAACTATATTTTCATCTTAACTCAATTGATAGATATATTTATGGATTAACATTTTCTTTGATGGGTTTTTGTCTTTTTATATAATGTTATTTATTTTATAATTTCACATGATTGTTAATATTATACATGTTTTACATAACTTATAGACCACGTCTTGATGTAAATAATTTATTCATGATTAATTTATTTTATATTGTCTTTTATACTTGTTAATTCATTAATTTCAAGTGATCGTGTAAAGAATCCAAGGAAAAAATTAAATAATATTTCACATGACAAAAATAAAATAAATAAAAGTTTCATGATCATGAGATTTATTTATTGGTTATTTTATACATTAGATGATAAAATAACCCTTTTCTTCAGGGTGAGAAAACACCTTGAACCAATGTATGGTTATAATTGCATCATCCCACCTATATCCAATGTATATACATGGTTGGTTTCACCACATATCAGAATCTATACTTCCTTATCTCCTTGTAGAACAATTCTTCACATGTATTTTCTCACAGATGGGTGAGGGGGACTGGGGGTATGGGGTTATATAAATGAGGTAGGGATTACTTTAGAGCCATAATATTTAATTTAACAAGCCTTTTATCTAAAAAAATACATCAAATAAATATTAAAATAAACAGAGACCCAACACATGCATTTTTTGATCTATATCATGATCATCCAAACCTGCAATGAATACACATATAAAACTATCTAATATTCATTTCAGTTCATTTTAATCAAGATTCATTGCTCCAATTAATTAATTTATTATTTAATTAATTTATTTTGTTCTCTTAATGTCCACTCAGAAATTTTTATAGATCCCCATTATCTGTAATTTTAAATAAATAAATTTAATTGAAATTTAATTAAGTACATGGGTTGTAATTGGAGGAAACACGGTTTTTTCCCTATATGAACTACATGTTGTTCCATATGGTTAGTGTTATGTACTACCCACTCATTTAGCAGGTGACATATACAATGTGTCATGTATTTACAGGGAGTTTAGTTCCCTTCGTGAAGTTGAGTAGTCATCCTAACAAGTATGACAAATATGACACATTATTATATATAGCTTATACTATCATTAATTCATGTGTGAAGTACACAGTGTGTATGAGGACCATACATGACATTCATTTCTAAATATTACATTAAAATTAATTAAGCATTTATTATTCTATAAAAATGCCACATAGTGTTTATTCCACTACATGTCATTAATTTTAGTTTATTTTTGTGACTAATTTTGATTTCACGCAATTAATTTATCTACTATACAACCTCGCTAAGTATTTACTCTATGTAAATTGTAATATGTTAAATATCATGTAAAGGTAAACACACATCATGTACCAATTTTGATGGTTATATGTAGTATAGGCTGGGAGACTTAGCATGTAATCTGTGTGGAAATTTATGACTTACACATAATATAAGTTAGCTAAATACCATGAAATCCCAAATGACCTTTGTTTATTGGCTTTGAGTCAATTAATGGTGTGTGATAAATTAATATCTATCCACTATAACTACATAGATATCGTGTTTCCCATAGGGCTAAACCATGTGAGGTTACATGACATGTACGTAAGCTACATGCCCGGTAACCCCTAAAACCATGTTCCATATGGATGGTCAACACATAGAGTGCAGTGAGTCTAGATAAACTTCTCCCACAAAGTGAACTATGATTTTTGAATATCATCTTACTATAGAGAATTTGGATACACTATGTGGACTTTGTATTTATATGACATGTAGTACTATGGTATTTGGAAAGAATCTTCTGCACCTCTAGATGGGATCTTTGAGAATTCTTCATCAGTTATTGGCTCTGTTCTTGGTCATATTATGGTGAACATATTTCATGCACTGAATTTACAATTAAATAATTAATAAAATAGAAATGAAAAATAAAAAATATTAATTTGATCAAATATTAATAAATAATTATATATGAATATTTCAATTCTATAATAACACTTAGAGGTATTATGGAATAGTGAAAGAGATCATTCCCATATACCACAATGGTTTCTCATCATTATTCTTTAATTCCCCCTTGTAACATGATTAATAACAACCCAGATATATAAGAAGACATGATATTTCACATATAATTTATAATTAATTTGTGTAATATATAATTAACTCACTTAAAATTATTTATTCATTAAAAAATTAGTTTACCTATTCTTATCATACCATCACTACATTTAAGGACTCAAGTGTATAATCCCTATATAAAATAAACATTTGGTTCAAAATCCTTTGAATATCTTGGTGTAATCACATGGTGCTAGAGTGAATGATTCTCACAACTTATATAATTCATTATTGATCACTAAAAGAATTCATTCTTGGTTAAAGAGTTGTTTTAACTCAAATACATGAGAGGTAGGATTAGTATTAGAGTAATTTTTAATTAATAGAGCTCTTGAAATATATTTATCTAGGTGTAACAACCCACACCGATACTTATTGTGAATTCAAGATGGAATTTGAGTTTTTTTCTAGAGAAGGGTTCATTTAATGAATTGATATTCTAAATGGAGATCTAATAATTATAATATATTATGAAGATGTTTTGGGCATGTAATAAGGTTAGGTTGGTGGTTTGGGTGATTAGGTGATCATCGGAGAAGGGTTTGGAAATCTCTACATCTAAAATTTAGCTTCAGGAAGGGCATTAC
The DNA here is from genome assembly GCA_963277665.1 of Viscum album. NCBI lineage: Eukaryota > Viridiplantae > Streptophyta > Magnoliopsida > Santalales > Viscaceae > Viscum > Viscum album. Next base: position 287,852,660 of record OY728137.1, on the reverse strand, counting down.
AGTGCAATAAATGGTGTTGCGGTGTATTGTCTTATAGAAAATGAGGCCATGGTGAAATGGTGAAGAGATTATCTATGGTTTTGGTGCAAGAAGAATCCCCAGTTTTCTGCCTTGGATCTATTCTGTAGTGGGTCTATAGGGTGCATGGACCTAAGGCTACCCACTAGGGGTGATTTGTGTCACAGCCCTGTGGTCACACTGCAGTGTGCCCCTGGAAGAAGGAAGCTACAACAGGAACCATAGGTTTCTGGTCATGGTTATGGATTATGTGTTTTACCACTTTCCATTTGGGGAATGGTGTAACTACATCGTTTATTGGAGAACAGGCACCATAGTGTTGTTCTCAAGGCCATGTTTTGACCTATTTCGTAGGTGATTTTTTAATCAAGGTAATATTAGTAAGTTTTTAGTCGGGCCCCTTCATTATTATGGGAAAGGATATACATGAGGGGAACCATTCTTGTCAAAATATCCCATATCTCCCCCCCCACGTTATATAAGGTGGTTCTTGATGGTGTTTTTTAGTGATTTTAAGTATGTTATTCCCTATTTTTCTTCTATTTTATTTCCATTGTAGACATCGGATTTTGGTCGAATTTGGGATGGGGTTTTAGTGATTATTATAATAGATCATGGTATAATCAAGTGAGGATGTTGTGGATTTCACTCATCATGGATGAAGGGTGTCCTGGAATGATGACCACGCTGTTTCAGTTTAGGTGTTTCAATGCCGTAATTTATTTAGGATTTTTTATTAAATTAGATACAATGATTAAACAGGTTTTGGGTGATATTGATTTTTTCTTGTATGGTTTTATGGATGTTTTATAGACCATCTTCATGTGGTTGGTCATTTTTTTAGTGTAGTGGGACAACACGGTGAGTTTCTAATGAATATTAATCTTTGGTTTAATTTAAATAATTAATAATAAATTATTAATATTAATTATTTTGGTATTGTATCGTGAGATAGGATCTTGTGTGATAGTATAATCATAGATGATGTATGAGATGGAATGGTCGATGTGGTTTAGATCTTGATGACGATGGTAACTTCATGCTTGAGGCAGGTGGCCCCTATGATAAAATTCCATATGTATGTTTATACATGGGTGTGCACGGAATATTCAATTGTATAAGTACATATAGAATTTTGGAGACTGAGGGTTCCTTCAGTAAGAGAGATAGAGGGTGTATATGCGACACCTTCAGATAAAAAAGTTATCTTTTACACTTTGTGTACTTTGGGATATCCCAAATAATATATCTCCTAGGGGAAAGGTTTTCAGTTGAGTTGAAAAGAGACCTTGGGAAAAATTGGGATTTTAAACATGTCGTGGGTTTCTTAGGTTTCATTCCTTAATCTAGATGGTCATGCATGAGGGGTTCAGGACTAGAGGTGATGGATGACATGTTCATTCATCTCATGCCTATAGAGTGACACCCTCTTGTGGGTGTACTAGTGAGTGTTAGGAGTAGAGTGAGTCCTTAAAGACTGGATGGGGTGTATCGAAGAGGTATTTTCTCCATGTGATGGGTCCAGAGATCTTATGAGAGTTATATGAGATGGGACCCAAGTGAGGTCCATGATGCAGGAACATAATGAGGTTTGTATCAGGATTATGGTAAGGTTTGGGAAAGTCATTCATGTTTTGAGGTCCCCATGGGGTGACAGATATGGTTTAGTTCCAGTGAGAAGAGATCAGGATGGATCTGAGGGAACCTAATGGATGAAGTAATGGGTGAGGTAAGAATTTCAGGAGTACTGACATGTTACAAATGGATTAGGAGATTTGTTCTAGGGGAGGGGAGAGGTCTTGAGTGACTAGTTCCCTATGTAAATATATGATCTTGTGATATAATTTTTATGCCTTGTTAATGTTTCATGTGTGTGAAGGTCATTATTATCACCCTTAGTAATAGAGGATGTAAGTATGGATTAGAACCTACCCTATGTGATAGATTAGTGTTTGAGATATATGAAATTTCCTTGAGTGACAAGGTATTGGTAGGTACTACCCATAATAAGGGGGTATCGGTCCATAATTGTATGTGAGACCCACACTGGGAGATGGGTATGGTCGGGTTGTGGCCTTACCTTAAGTGATAGCATGGTGGATGTGATGTGCAGCATCCCTAAGTGATAGGGTTAAATAAAGGTTTTATGTGATGTGATATATGTATACAAGGTCATACATTAGGAGATAAGGTATTTATTGGGATATGCATGACCTCACCTTGAGTGAGAGGGTGTTGGAATGACCACCTAGAGTGAGAATGAGAGTCTAGGATTTAGATAAGGGACCTTACACTACACCTTTGAGTGGTAATTGGGTCTTAGTGAGACAATCTACCCTCAGTATTTAGGTACGTGATGGGATGAGAGTTTAGTAGCATGAGGCAATGATGATATTTTGGTATGGATCTAAAGTATATTTGGCCGGGTGATGGGGTGGAATTGTTTGCACGTGATGTCCCAACATGCATGTTTAAATATTCAAGAGTTGTGATGGCCTAGTTATCAAAATATATTTTGGTGATAATATTTATTTATGTATCTCCTTTCCTCGTGAATATAAATGTATATGAAAATATATATAAAGGGTTCTTGTTAATACCCTTTTGAGATATATACCCACACCCTGTACAAGAACTTTTGTACACATGTATACCTTATGTTTCATTTTCATGTCAAATCACAGATGTTAGTGGATTTGGATTGAGAAGCTCGAAGAGTTTTGAAGATGAGGTTATTGGGGCCTGTGGATAGAAGTAGAGACCTTGTATGTTTTATTATCTTGTTCATTTGGTATATGTGATCAACCTAGTGGGCGATAAGTCATATATTCTATATGATGACATCATATTTTTATTGGATATGTTTATTTATTCACATGTGCTCTAATGTGATGATGTTTAGTTATTTTATTATGATTTATTATGATAATATAAAGTATTTTGCCTCTATAATGTATGATTTAGGCCCTCACCACTGGTTAGAAGAATCATGAATATGGGGAGGCATGAATTAGGTCAAGTAATGCACTAGGTTGGGACACTACTAAGCGGTCCATGGATCAAGGCATTGAAAAATGGTATTAAAAAATTTTATTTTGGATTAATATTTTGGGAGGTAGTTGATATGTGGTTTAGTAATTTTTAGATATTTTTATGGAACTAATATGGATGTATCGTGAACACCTTTTATGGTGTGGAGTCCCGGTTACTAGGGTGAAAAGATTAATGTTTTTGATTCTCATTGTTACAATTTGGATTTTTCTTCAAATATGATTTCTATATTAAAATTTTCATTTTATTTTTTTGGTTCTTATCATGTGGTAGATACAAGTTTTTTATATGCATCATGGTTGGAAAGTATAATTCACATGACTTACATGTTCTTGTGTATGATTGCCTTCACCGATGGTAGGGTTCATTTTCATAAAGTCTAACAAAAACTGATATGGTGTTTTCCTATATAAATGTTATTGGTATAATTATACTCAACCAAACCGTGGTGTTTTCTCTAATGAGAGGTTATGTATATCTATAGAAGGGGTTTCATGGATATGGAAATAAAATCCCTTAGGGTAAGTATAGTAAACCCTTTATGGGTTGTTCTAAGCATTTAATTCCCCAAAGGTGATTTGATGATGGTGGGTATGCATGTGAGGTGATCCGAGGATGGTCACAGGATTCCATGAGGATATAGGTTTGATCATATAATGTTTCAAAAATAAACTATATGGTTTTTTCACAAATACATTCTTGGTGGAACTCTACTTAACCGAACTGGTTGGTTACGTGAATAATCTTGATAAGGTTATGGAAAGTCGTGTAACTTGTTGTTGCAAAGTAGAGTGTTTGAAATTCCTAGTTCTTGGTATTTATGTCAGTTTAAAAGGAGGAATCAGTTGGATGCATTTCCATGTTAATTCTAGATACACTTTTGGTAATGTAGTGGAAGTGTGTGTAGATGATCATTTTTTTAGAATGAATCTTAGATGATTGGTGATCATGTGGTTAACCTTGGAATGAGTGAGACACCATGATCTGATTGGACGATATTGAACTATGTGTAGAGTATGGTCAGTGTTAGGGGAATGTGAGCCTGGTTTTGCTATAACGTGACTCATGGAATTGTGAATATTCTTAGGCAACCAAGTTATAAAGAATGTTTTTCCTATTGGGTTTGGATGACATCGATGTAAGACCGTGATTAAGAACTTATGAGAGGGTTCTTAGAAGATCACTCTACCTCAGAATGGGGTAATGAGGTTTGAAGTACCCATCAAATGATGTTGATTATATATTGTATTTTTTTCAATAATATAGAAAATTAAATGAGTATGTTTGAAGGATAATAAGTTTTATATGGATGTTATGAAAGTATATCCCCCGAAAGTTCATACTACAGGTGTTGGAACCATAAAAATAAGGGATATCATAGATGAAATTTATACTAATGAAATATGACACTATGTAAGATCGGATGATCTAATTGGATAACAGGAGGAACTCATGTCACTAGAGGTGATGAAGAAAAGTGATGAAGTTGGTACTATTAATGGATATTCGAGGAATTAATGAAAATAAAACCATCCAGAAAAATATTAATATATCAAAAAAAATCATAACTGATCTTTAATGTTTTAATAACTAGTGTTGAGGTATGAATAAGCACTATCAACCTCATATTGATTTGAAGAAGTAAGTTGCCTGAATGTGGGGGTTAGGAAGATTTAAGTACTAACTCAATGGGAAATTTATATATCCCATTGAATGTTGAAACTAGAAATTATGGATATTGGAGACCAAGATGAGGATTTTGGATATCTGATTTTTTGTTAGAAAATATGAGTTCATCAGAAGAATATTTGTGACTTCACTGAAAGAAGTTTTGTTAATACATTGGAAGAATATTCAATAACATAATATGAACACCCAGTAGATTTTGTAGATGTGAAGTCATGATATATATGGAAGAATATTACAATGATAGATAAACTATCAAAATCTACAAGAAAATATATTTAAGAAATTAATCATAAAGGTAAAACCATTAAAATATAGTCAGTGAATACGTGAGAAACTGGGGTTATCAGAAGTTCAAGCCACACTAAAGAATTTATAAAGTCCCTATGATTAATTCTCAAGTAATGTATGGTCACATTTACCTTACAAATATAGTTTCGATGATGGAAAATAAATCAAGTGTAGTGTCACTAAAAGATACATTAAAAAAGTATGAGTTCACTAAAATATGAAGTTGTTGAAACAATTTGATAATCCTAAAGTAATGAAGTGTTTATAATTATACATAAAATGATGATTTACTATTTTTCCATGGGAAGAAAATCACATTTCAATAACACCATATGTGAAACAAACTATGTCAATAAAATTATTAATTTGATCAGAATAATAATGGTTAATTTTAAATAATATGAAAGATTAATATCTAGTAGGAGGAACCAAAGGTATTGATTAAGTTGATCAGAAATTATGAATATCATAATACAAGTTTAGTCTAGATAAGTGTAAGTTGAGAACATTGGAAGCTGCAGGCTAAAGTTGAGTCAATCGTAAAGAGAAGTTGTAATATGAGTTCAAACTGTATGAAAGTGCATTGGATGGAAACCACCAAAAGCACCAGAATAATGTCAAAGGAAGTTTAAAGTACAAAAGTATATATAATATTTAGTGAAAAGGGTAAATTTAGAAGGAACCGGTTGAATTTAACAAAATGTTGTTCCCTGGAAGATTTCAAATGGACTTTACATTATTGTGAAGTCAAAAAAATATGATGATGATGAGAGTGGCGTTCAAAGTGTGATATTAAAGTAAGGGAAGTTCATGATTCATGCTAAGATCTATGAATGAGTTGAATAATTTTTACATCGAGTTTGTAAGGACCTTTCTACAGTCATATTGAATCCCACTCATTCCCAATAGTTATTAGAGGAATCTTGGATATATAAATATGTAACCTCATTCCTAATATGTAGAGTTAATGATAAAATATTAAGATAATTCAGATATAATCAAGAAGAAAATGAGGGGAAGAAGTCAGCTAAACACTTCCATTATAAGATCCAAAGGGTCAAAGTGTTGAGAAGACAAGAAATTAAAGTTATAAAGTACTAAGGGAGTTCTCCAGATCTATAATACTTGAAGAAGGAAAATCTAGACCAACATCGAGCACTAACTATCAAAATTATTGAATGTTGAACCTCATTGTAGAAAGAAATTTTTAAGTCCAGTATACCAAAAATAGGATATGATGACGTGTATGTTGGTTATAATAGAAGATACAATGTATTCAAAGTTTTATCCATGAGTAAGTTCATAAGGAAAACTTGAATACCATTTGTTCTAGTATAAACTATATCACATACCTATCAGGGGATAGGAGGATATTTTTATGAGATAGATCAATTGGTGAGATGCAAGTATAAACATCTAGTTGAGATATTGTATATATAAGGTGAATTGTGGGTTAAGGATAAATACTTCCCATTACACTTATAATCAATAATAAGATTATTATTGGAAAAATTGTGACTCGAGGGAAGTCGACATGACAAGTATTAGGTTCTCACATTAAGGATGAACCTTATAAAAATATATATGTGTTGTTTACTTTAAATTATCTATATAGAATTAAGTAAAACTGGTGAGGGGGACTTATAAAGATCCACACATCCTAATAGATGACAGAGGTTCAGTAAAATTAATGGAAGTAAGAAATTTAAGTTGAACTTAATTAGTAAAAATTGGTTACCCATGATTTACCCCCACCACCTCTAAGGGGGACTGAATAATCCTCATAGACTCTCAATTTGTAAAAAATGGTAGGTACCCACTATTGAATATACAAGTTTGTTCCTAATTATTTTTTTAATTTATTATATTGAATTGTATATTTTTTAAGTTTGAAGTAATAATATCTATATAATATAGGGAAATTAAGATTGAGCTAATGTAAATGAAATTTATTCCTGGTTTTAATAACATGGAAGTCTTGACCAAGAGATTGAAAATTTAGAAACAAAAGAATCTTAGAAGAAATAGAAGTTAATCTCTTAGAATCGGTGAATGGAGAATCCACCACTACCAGATGATCAAGTGAGTGGTAATATTATTGAAAATATATCAGAATTAGTTCTCCTAAATAATTATATTTCTCAAACTGGGTGAGTATGAATCCATTGAAATTATTATGTATTTTTTTATGAAATTAAATATCGTATTATATAAGTTACCATTGAGGTTTTCATGTATACATTTGTATTTATAAATGGAATTTATAAATAAATATTACATAATTATAATGAAACTAATGAAATGGAGTAAACATTAGTTAAGAAAGAAAGTGAGTGTAAAACACCTACTAAACTCATAGAAGGTAATAAAGAAATGGTTTTACATTCTTAAGAAATGTTTAACCTCACGGAAGAATAATTGAAAATAAGTTTTTATGAGAATTTAATTGTAAAGTATGATGTTAATAAAAGATTACATGAATTTAAAGATATATTAGATATCAAGAAATCTAAAATGAAAGTCAAATCAAGAACGATAAAAGATCTAAAAAATCACTGATATAAGAGAGAAAGGTTCATGAAGAACATTTATGGAAGGAAAAAATATGAATATGAAAAAACTTATAATATCTTGAAAAACTAAAGAAAACATTAAATTTAATGTTTCTTAAGTTAGAAATAATATTGAAAAAATCATAAGCTACTCAAGAATAATCTTCACTTGAAGTTGAAAAGAGAAACACAACTACCAATGTTTCTAAGAAACTTTTTACTCAAGATAGAGGTAGGAAGAATGTAATATCATCAGAAGGTTCATATTTAGATAAGAAAAAGGAAAAGGTATCCCCTTGTCTTGATTTATCTATATACAATGATTCACTTATTTTGAATAGTTCAGTTCATAATTCTAGACAAAGATTGGTATTGAAAATGAAGAGAAACCCACCAATTTTGTAAATGTGGTAGAATAAAGTTGACTATGAGATTCCCCTAAATATATTTGGAAGAAATAAGTTTATTTTCAAGAATAAAAAGATACATCCACCATTATTACTAAATCACAGTGAAAGGAAAGATGATTTTTTGGATAATACTACTGTTATAAAAATTTTGGACATCAGTCCATGGATTGTTGAAATAATATGTCAACTATTGGTAAATAGAGAAGGTTTATATTTAATCAGAGTAAGTTCAATGATAATAAGAATATAGATAAGATCAATCAGAGAACACAAAACAAAATTGAATAGAAGATTAATTACAAGTATTCCTTAGAGTGTAAAGAAAAGGAAATTACAAAGACTATTTCACCCAAGATAAAATAAAATGAAGAAGTTGAAATTAAGAGGTGATACTTACACTATAGAAGAAAGCATAACTTTTTGGAAAGATATAAAAAGGCTGTGAACATCTAGGTAAAAAAAATAAACCCAATGAAAATGTAATGGGTTCAAAACAATAAATTTTACATCCAAAGAAAAACATAAATTTCACCAAAATTTTCCACAAAAGGGTAACTTACCAAAAGAAAATAATATTCTTTGAATGTGTAACTTGGTCATCCACACTCCAAAAAAAATTATGAAAATATTACTTGGACAGGAGAATTTTGTGAATAAATGGGGATAGTATTTTTAAGATACAAATTTTTCTATGAAATAAAATTAATAGTGTAATAAGTAAAAGGAATATATTACGAAGGATTTCATGATTTTATGGCTAGAATAGTTGGAAGAATCATGGAGGTTTGAAGGAGAAGAAAGGAATAATTAATCTTCCTTTCTAGTGGAAGTTAATAAGATACCCCCACATAATGTAAAGAGTGAATGGAATATGAACCCCATGGTACCCAAGAATATTTATTCTTTGAAAGTTAAGGGAGAATGCATAAGGAAGAATAAATTTAAAGAAGAAGTCTATGGGTTAAGAAAATGTTATAATACTTGTTTCTATAATTGATGAAAATGAAATATCTGACTTATTCCAGATTGAACTAAATGTTTTTATTGAAAAGGGAATTTAAGGTGATGTATTTCAGGGGGATCCCTAAAGTGAAGAAAAATATGGTTATTCCAAAATCATTATAAGTATATATAAAAAATTAATATTTTGGACTATCAATATTCTCTAACACTAAATGATAAAAAAACTGATGTAGTAAATATTTAAGAACCCAAAAGAACGATCTTTGTCTTATGAAGATGAAGCTCTAGATGATGAAAATCTAGATAATCATAGATACTTTCATTTTTTTGGTACTTTTTCTATTCTCTCTAATCCTCATCTGAAAACATAAGATTAAACAAAATGGGGGGTATTTAACTTTATGAAAAAGTATAAATTATCTTGAAAAGGTAGAGAAACCAACTTATTTGAATTGAATTTTTTGTATCAATTTTCTAAGATTGATCCAGGAAATAGTTTTTATAAAAAAAATTTGAATTTACCCTTATAATTTTTTTTGAAGTTGTATCACTTGACAAAAAAATTATGGATGGATGTGGTGTCCAAGTTAATCATTATTGTTTACTAAAATAAATATAGCTCACATTGACTTGTAACTATTTTATTTGAGGCTCATTTATTTAATAAAAGTGATGAAATATTTCCCTTAAGTATTTAAATTTTTTATATTTATCTAAATAGAATAAGATGGGAGATGAAGAAAAGGTCTAAAGAATGTTACTCTCTCTCACCAATATTTTTTTTAAAGGTGGTTCCTCTGTCAAGCACTAAGAAACAATTTATACAATAAAAAGGAAGAACAGTTACATAAGTCTGAAGGAGGGTATTTTATTACAATATTTTTCATAAACAGGGAGAGGATCAACTGGTAGATCGTCCATCCAAGTGATGCCCTGGTTGATTACCCTATTGGAGAGACTGTCTGCAACCATGTTCGCTTCACGGAAGGCATGAGTGGAAATGTATCTGATCTATAGAAGTAAAGCAAGGTAGCTTATCCAGTGAGTAGCAAGAGGCCAAGAAAAGTGCATTGTACCATTCCAGATGGCTTGGACTATAGTGGTTGAGTCACTTTCAATCCAAATGTTGTTCCAGCCCTTTTGTTTGACTAAGTCAACCGTAAGGATCACAACTATCATTTATGCTTCTAAAACATAGGCGACACTGCAACTATTGAAGAATAATCCTTTACAATGGCCAAGGAAGTCTCTGAAGATAGATCCACATCCCGCGGGTCCTGGGTTTTATTTGGAAGCTCTATCAACATTAATTTTGATCCATCCTAGGAGATGGGATTTCCAGAAAACCTCATTGACTTTAGAGAGAATATGATATTGAAAAAAAAGGGAGATTGATGTACCCATAAAATGATGCTAATGATATATTGTATTTGTTTTCAATAGTTTGTGGAAGATTCAATGAGTAAAGTATAAGGAGAATTTTCCTATGAAATTTCAAGAGTCATGTCCATTAGAATTTCATATTCCAGATTGTGGATCCATTGAAAGAGAGAATATCATATATGCAAGATATAATTATGAAATATGACACTAAGGAAATCGTATTATCAAAATAAAAGATAGAAAAAACTCATGTCACCAAAAGTAATGAATAAAATTGAATTTATTACTATTGATGAATATAAGACGAATCAAGGAAAATAATACCATCCAGAAGTAGCTGGGTACATCAGACGATTTTAGAACTGATATTCATTATTTTCATGGATAGGGATAAAGTATGAAGATTCACTATCAACCTCATATTGAATTGAAAAATTAATCTTCTTAGATATGATCATCCAGAATATTTAAGTAATAACTCAATGGGAAATAATAAAGATCACATTGAAAGGAGAAGCTAGTAGTTGGGGAAATTTAATACCTAGATGAGGTGTTTGGAGATCTAAGTTTTTCTTTAAAAAGATGAGTTTATCAAAAGAATATTCATGACTTCATTAAAATTGTTTTTTTAATACACTAGAAGAAGATTTTTTAACAAAAGATTAGAACACATTAGATTTTACAAATTCAAAGTAGTGATATATCTAAAAGAAGAGTACACGAATAGATGAACTATCAGAATAAATAATACAGTATTCTAAAGAAAGTTATCCCAAATGTAAAACCATCATAAGGATTAACCAAAATGAATAATTAAAAATTTCCCTATGATTGATTCTTAATGAATGAAAGGTGACCTTCACCTTATGAAGAGAGTTTCCTCTAAAAGTATGGAAAATAAATGAAGTACAACATCACTAAAAGATACACAAGAAATTATGAGTTCACTATAAGATAAATCTACTAAAACAAGTTGAGAGGTAAAAAGTATTAAAGTGTTTCAAAGTATAATTTATATGATGCTTTACTATTCATTAATCAAAAGAACAGCACATTGGTGGAAGACCATTTTTGATCCCATCTGAATCTATTAAATAATTAAGTCAGTCAAAATAAGAATGAAGGAAGGATGGTGTTGAAGACATCAGAAGATGGATATTTTGAAGGAGGAACCAAATGATAAGGTATATTCTATAAAAAGTTATAAAGATCATAATATTATTTTATTATAGATAAGCATATGTTCAAAATATCAAAATATGGATGACAAAGTTGAGTTCAATTATAAGGAGAATCTATAAGACAATTTTGAACTGCATGAAAGTGCATAAGATGGAAACCAATAAAATGATAAGAATCATTTTTTGAGGAATTTTTAAGTATTAAAGGTTGCATAAGTTTGAGTGAAGGTGAATCCATATGTATAAGAAGATGATTGACTTATATGGAAGGTTATTCATAGGGTTATTCTAGATAGAATTTAAAAAAATTTAAGGTCAAATAGTTATGATTATATTGATCTAGATTTTCAAACTATGATATTCATGGAAGGAAATTTCATGATTCAAGCTGATATCTATAGATTAGTTTAATATTTTTAATATTGAGTTTTTCAGGATTTTTTATAGAGTAAAATATTGATATATTTAGAGGATATTAAAGGGGTTCAATGAAAGAGTTGAGATGGTGATATTTTCAAATTGAATCTCACATGTTCCCCTTAGTTATTAGATAAATATTGGCTATATAAATGGTGAAAAATTCATAATTTTTGTAGTTAATGATAAAATATTGATAGATTTAATGATATAATATAGAATCAAAATGAGATGTATCATCCGAAAAAACACATCCATTAGAGTATTATAAGGGTCAAAGAGTTTAAAAGAATGAAAATAAAAGTTTCAAAGTAGTAAGTGAGTTCTCTGGATACAGAAGGTTGAAAGGAGGAAAGCCAACCCAAAATCAATCATTGACTTGTGAAATTTTTGGCCATCAAATTTCAAGGTAGGGAGAGCTATGTAATTTCAGTATACCTAAACAAGGATAGATCGATGTGCATGTTGGGTAAAATGGAAGATAAAAGGTAGCCAGATCTCTTTCCATGAGGATTTTCATGAAGAAAACATGAATACTAGTGGTTCCAATATAAACCAATTTATGAACTTATTGGGAGATAGGAGAAGGTTTTCAAAAGATGTCACAACTAGTAGATACTAGTTTAAAGATTAATTTGGGAGATTGTATATACAAGATTCATAGTGGGTTGAGGATAATAAATTCTCACACCACTTTTAATAAATAATAAGGTTATTAATGAAAAATACATGACTCAATGAGAGTCGATATATCAAGGATTTTGTTTTTACATTAGGGCTAAACCTTTTAAAAATCCATGTGTGTTGTTTACTTTACATTGTCTACATAACATTAGGAAAGTTATGAGGGTGATTTATAAAGATCCATACATTCTAACTAATGATAAAGGTTTGATCAACTTATAGAAAGAAATAAATTTAATTTGAACTTAATTAGAAAAATTTTTCACCCTAAATTCACCCTCCCCCCCCCCCAGGGTGATATCATGATACCCTAAGAATATTAAGGTTAGTATGTCTTCTTTTGAAAGAATGTTTCTGTTAGGGTAAGTGTGTGATAGTTATGTGTAGTTCCTGTCAGATTTTTGAATTAGAGAAAGGTCGTGTGTGGGATGAGAACCGGTGTGTTTAATTAATATTGGGATGTGGTTCCCATATAATAGATAGTGTTAGGGGTTGACAAGATGGTTGAGGGTGGATCATAAGGAATGACACATTTGTGGTGTTTGGACCGATTTGGGTTGGAACACAATTGGAATTTTGAGGGATTTCATGTGGTGGGGGAGTACACCATTGGTCATTGGATGATGTGAACCTCATTGAGAGTGGTTTTCAATGGATGTTGAGGATAAAGTTCATGGTTAATTGGGAATGGGTGGATTTGTGTTTTTGTTGGATCTCATATATGAGCGGGGTGAACATTTAGAGTCATTAAAATCTATAATGGATAGAGTGTGGGATATGAAGATCATTTTTGGGTTTTCTAGGGTAATTATAATGATTCTCCTGTTGAAACACCCCTGTAAAAGTGAGACTTAAAAATATAAATCTTACCACCCATGTCAACAAGGTGAACCTTTATTTTTGGGAGCCTACCAAATTAAAAATCCATTGTTAAGCATTATTTTCATATATTAGTGTTGGGATGGGTGAACTCCTAGAAATTTTCTCAAGTTGTGTGTGATTGAGGACAAATCACACTAAAAGAACATATGTTGGGCTATGGGGATATTCATTAGTCTAATAAGTTACCTTGTTGGGTAATATCATGTGGTGTGATGGGTAGACAATTAAGGTATTACAAGATACCCATGGATTTATTTGATCAGGGTCATAGCTTGAGGTATTTTGGGTTGTAACAATTATTTTCATATCTAATGCCCACCTTGAAGTGTTGAGGTACTTCTTGGGTTTGAGGCATTGGGTCCACAATAAGGGTGTTATGTTTTAAAGGGGGGAGTGTAACACCCATGGAAAATTGAGACATAAAAGGATAAATGTTATACCCATGACAATAAGGTAAACCTTTATTTTCAAGAGACTTCATGATTAGATTTCCATAGTTAAGTGTGATTTTCCAAGAGTAGTGTCAGGATGGGTGACCACTTTGAATGTTTCTCTAGGTGTGTGTGAGTGAGAAAAAATCATACATAAAGAACATTTGTTGGAATGTGGATACTTTAATTAGTATAATAAGTTTACTTGGGGGGTAATTGATTTTGGGGTGATGGGAAGGCAAACAAGGTATTACAGGAGACCCATGGGGTCATTTGACCAAGTTTATGGCATGAGGTAGTTCAGGTCGTGACACTTATAGTGGGGAGAATGTTATCAGTCATGGAGGAATGACTCTTGTGTTTGATGGTGCATGGGTGTAGTGAGACCAGCTGGTGGATAGTTAATATGGAACTGGGATATCGATGTCTGGGTGGATCCTGTGTGAACTGGTTCTTTAGTGAATACCAAATTTGTGATTTGAATACAGTTTTAGTTAGAGTCAGTGCATTGGCATCCATATCCTGATAGACATGTGGTGATATAATAGTGAGTTGGATAGCTGGTGAATGGATACTTAGGGTGAGTGAATCATGGATAATCTATATAGTTGTGGATATAAACAATGAATTACATTGAGAGTCATATTTTGACATCATTGTGGGTGTTTGGGGGATTTGGTGATTCCTATAGGAGTTAAGTTATCATGATTAGGAGAGGTGGTGTGATTATGCATTGGGAGTGGAGGTTTTGAATTTTTTAGAGAGGTCAGCTAGATGTGAAATGACTGGTGTTTTGGGTGGAACTGATTTTGGTGGGGTGGAAACCACATCAAGCATGATGATCGACTATTGGAAGATAATTTTTTGTAGGCAATCCCTTTGGTAGATAGAACCATGGATCATAATTGACCTTTATAAGAATATTCAAATGGAGGGGATCACTATAATATTCAAGATAAATAAGTTTTTTGGAACTTAGGTGTATTGGGAGAGACAGATATGGCTGATAATTGTCTCAGGAATAGTGATGGTGGTGAGATTTCGGGTTAGTATTTGTTGAATAGTGCTCTTGGTGTTCAGAATTGCATAATAGAAGAAGATTTGGTATTATGAGGTACAACACAATGAGTTGATGGTGAATTATTTATTTAAATAGGTTAGGATTAATTGTTAGAGGACTGTTGAGTCTTCTCAAGGATCACAAGCATTATAGTGGGGAGTTTTTAATAACCTTCATTATTAGAGGTTGTGAAATCTATAGATAATTAGACATTTTGTCGTTGATAAGGGATTTTTTCACTAATTGGTATTTGGATCGAGGGTCTAAATATTTTATCATCTTTGGAATATGTTCATGGGCATGGAATGAGGCTTGATTGGTGGTTCAAGTACTCATGAGATCATCAAAGAAGGGTGAGGGTGTCCCTGTAGCCGAAATTCAACTCAGTCAAGAAAAATGGTGAAATAAAGGGAATTGAAGTGTGGTGCCACATGAATGAGGAATTTATGACACAACAATTAAGGGTTACATTGTGGTGGTTTTTTGGGAAAAATATCCATTCCACAACCCTGGGGATATACCATGGAGGGTCCCTATAAGGTAAGGCACTTGGGAGTCCCCTGAGGGGTGGTTTGCACCACATCCCAAGGGCCATGCCATAGCCTAGACATTGTTGAAGGATATTGTAGTGAAATCCAGAGGGGGAATGCCATAGTAGTGGATTGAGAGGTTGGCCCTCTACTTTTCAAGGTTCTTTCATGTTGAATTTATGTAGGTCATGTTGTATCCTAGCCTGGAACTGAGGCACCATGGTGTGGTCCTCATGGATACATCATATCCTATGTCCATTGTTGTTTTTTTAAGAAGTGGAATATGAGTACTTTTTTAGTCATCCCTCTTAATTTTTAAGGGAAAGGAGGTGCATGTGGGGAATTCTTGGTTGACCCTCCCCCTCTCTTCTTCCCTTTGTCCCCATATAAGGTTGAAGATTTCTTAATGGAATTATATGTTATTTATAGGTATATTATTCCATATGTTGTCCTATATTTTCTTATCATATCCTTATACTTTTTTTTAAAATTTGGTCTAGGTTTTCAGTGACAATTCCATTAGATCATGGAAAAATATGATGGTGACGATGGGGATTTCACTCAACATGGGTAAAGGGGGTCCTAAGAAGATTATTTCACTCCATATTTCATCATTTTGGTTGAGGTATGTTTATTATATAATTTATTTAGTTATGATTATTAAATTAGACAAAATTGGTGATTGATTCGATACTGAGTGATACATCTTTTTCTCGAGAATATGTTGGGAATGTGCTATAGACCATCCATTTACGGTTGGTCACAATTTTGGTGTGGTAGGAATGTATGGTGAGTTATTATAAAATATACCCCTTTTATTTAATTTAAATAAATAATTAACAAATGATATAACAAATTATTTGGGTGTTGTGGTATGATATTGGACCTTGGGTGGAAGTATGATCTTGGATAAGGCCTACACAGGATTAGTTGAGGTGGTTCAGAGATCAAAGAGGATGGTAACTCCATGTTAGATGTAGGAAAACCTTATCATATAACTTTATATGTATTTATATGTATGGGTGTGCATGCCTACATGAATTTCATGGGTTTAGGTAGTCATCTACATACTAAGAGAGAGAGAGATAGAGAGAGTTTGTGTGCATGTGTGTGTCTTTGAGCCACTTCGAGCTAGATTAAGGGATCTTTATCACATTGGGAGTTTTGGGATCTCTTGATGACTATATAGACAATGGGTGAGGGTTTTGATCATGTTAACATGAGATTGTGGGTATTATTGAGATGTGAAATGTGAGGTGGGTAGCTTAGGTCATATTTTATCGGTATCAATCAAGGAATATACCCTAAGTGGGTGAATTTGGGTATTAAAAATCCAAACTCTTTCTTTTATCATGATATAACTCTCTCCTTTGGAGGAGAATTTATTTATCACCCATATTAACTCACTTGATCAAATAAAATAGAAAATAATGAACAAGGTTTTTTACTTAGTTCACCCAAATGGGATAATCCAAGGTGAATTCATGACAATATTCCAATGCATCTGAGAAACTAATTTCGCTTCATTTGATTTTTTTACACAATATAGCATCCACACAATCCCTTTGTACTCACTATCCACACAAAAATAAATAAAACCCACTACTCTCCATTCCTAACAATGATTAACTCATTACTCATCTTCCACCAATAGGTGTGAAATGATCATATTATAATGTTTTTGTTTTATATAAATGAATGGTGAGAAATCACATTAGAATTTGTGTGTCACTTTTTTTAAAAATATAAAAAAAATTCATAGAGATGGAACACCTAGAATTTTCTCCTTATTATTCACCTCTTCCTTTCCCAAATTCCTATAATTCTCTACAAAAATGTCTTTTTCAGTCTCTATGTCCCTCTAATTAATATTTTATCTCACTATTTTCAGGCTCATTAATTAATCATTTTATGGAACTTGATGAGTATCTTCAAAACACTTTCTAATCGATGGTTACTAACTCCTTTAAATTCCAAAATATCAAGGAAAAGGACTTCCATTTACCATTCAAAATGAAATGTTTTTTGAAACACCTTAAACCAACTCACCATGGAGTGGTGAAAATCCTCTCTATAAAAAAACATCCTTCAGAATGGTTGACACAATGGCCACTTCATTGTTTTATATTCATTCCTAAAAAACTTGATACATGTCATGCTCACCTCAACAATATAAAGTTATCCTATTGTTCATTTCACATAGATATTCTATATAATGAGCATGGATTTCAAAACACTCGTTTTGGGCATCACCCTTTTTCATAGGTGAAATTCAACTCCACTAAGGTCACCAAGATGGCATTGTATCCTCTCCTAGCCCATTTTTATATCTCTAGATATTAATGAACTTCATGACTTTGACCAAGACCACTTGAGATATCTATATTGGGATTCACATTTTTTCATATGGAATCCCCCAACACATAAAAATATGTGTTATGGAGTAACTATCTACCACTGAGAGATTTAGCATATCCATGTTTCCTAAAAAAATTCTACCATCCCCAACTACACACCGACATTGAACTTCCCTATTTGGGGTAGGGATTCTCTCTAACTGTCACATCAAGTGAGACAGAATGTTTCTTCCTATTTTCACACCGTCTTCAACCATAAACACATAGATATACATTATTAAATGATATTGATTCACTCAAAATATTTTCATATCAAAAACATATTATCTATATTCATCATGATGTAGTGAATTCTA
Organism: Viscum album; assembly: GCA_963277665.1. NCBI lineage: Eukaryota > Viridiplantae > Streptophyta > Magnoliopsida > Santalales > Viscaceae > Viscum > Viscum album. Next base: position 287,834,408 of record OY728137.1, on the reverse strand, counting down.
TGGTAAGGGTTAGCTTCTCCAAAATATGAAAATCCTATTTTTCTTCCTTGGATATCCTCTACCACCAATTTTTTCAACAAACTCAACACAAAAATGCCTAAGATGTATTTTTCAAATAATATCCCAATTTTGGTTTTTTGACCACCCCAAAAAAACTCCATGCCCTATTAACTTCATCAACCTAAAACGTCTCCCATATTCTAGAAATGTATGCTTTTATTAACAATAATATGTCTTAATGTCTAGAGTAGAATATGTGATTTAATGAATGAAAAATAATTAATTATAATAAAACTTGATCCATTATCTATGAGAGAAATAATAATTGAATGAAAATATCCTCATGAACACATACCTCATTATATGAACATTTAGACTTATCTAGTCGATAAAATAAAATATTTTAGGGATATGTAAGTTATGTTAGGATAATTAAGTTAATAAAACATCAATTATTTTAAATTTTTTAACAAACCCAAAGGTGGAATCTATGTATTGAAAATGAAAAATATTTCCTTAATCATGATCTTGCTTACTCTTTTAGAAGAGAATTTAATTCTCTCCCTTACAAACTCTCTTGAGTTAATAAAGTAGTAAACAATAAATATAGGTGTTTTAATTGGTTCACCTAAATGGGTTAATCCAAGGAGTATGAATAAAACCATGACTATGAAATTGATACTAAAGTGTAATATTTTTTATTTTTTTATAAAATTGAGTGACCACACAATCCCTTTAGACTCATTTTCCATGCATAGATAAAGAATAATTCACTATTCCCATTTTCCAACAATGAGAAACTCACCGCTCCTCTATAGAAATGTGTTCCTACTCCTACTATGATGTTCTTATTCTCGATAGATTTATGATGAGAAATAACACAAGAATTAGTGTATCACTTTCTTCTTAGCTCTAATTAATTTATAGAGAGATGTAACTCCTATAATTTTCTCCTTATTCATCACATCTTTTTTCCAAAATAACTATAATTTCATTAAAAATGCCTCTATGATTTTATGTTCCCCTCTAGTTTATATTTTATATCACTCTTTTTATGAGAATTCATTATGAATTAGATGACACTTAATGGGGGTATTTAAACATATTAATAACCTCTCATTAACCTATGGTTACTACCCCTTTTTGAGTTCCAAAAAATCATTAAAAAATATTCCATTATCCATTTATATTGAAACATCATTCAAAATATATAAATAAATTCAATATGGTGTGGTGTAGAACTTCTCAAAGAAAAATTCCCCTAAAAATGGTTAACACCATGACTTCTTAGTAGTTTCTTCTTTATGTCAAGAAAACCTAATAGATTTCATGTCCACCACTATGAAATAAATTTCTCCTGTTAGTTGTGTTGCATAGATATTCTATTGAACAAACATGGATTTCAAAATTCCCATTTTAGGCTTAACCATTTTTCATAGGTGAAATCTAACTAAACAAGAATCACCAAGACAACATGGTCTCTTCTCCTATCCTATTTTGAAACCAACAAATCTTCATAAAATTTATTCCTTGGACCATGGCCACTTGAAATTACTAGATTTAGCTTCACTATTTCTCATATGTAATTATCCAGCATAAAAGTCCATGTGTTATGGTGTGACCATATACATCTGATCAATTTATTATTTATAGGTCTCCCATAAAAATTATACCACGCTCAGCTCCATGCCTATATTTCACTTGACCATTTTGGATAGGGAATCTCCCTAACCACCAAGCCAAGTATAATGGTGTGGTATACCATATTATTTCACCTTCTGCAACCACACCCACCTCAAGTTCCGCTATAACAAGAGAGGGATTCACCCCCAACCTTTTATATATCCACAACATATTGGACCAGTTGACCATGTTTTAGTTCATTTAATTATTAATTTTACCTTAAAAACTATAAAAATACAATTATTCTTTATTTTATAGCCCCGATAATCATATTTTTTTAAAAACAACACAAAATACCTCAAAGTTATTTTGATAATATATTCATTAGACTGAATGGAAAAAATGTCAGGCTTGGGCCTAGTGGTTATGGGTGAGATGGCTATACATCTCATGCCTGGTGATTGACACCCTACTTATAATGGATTGATACTTGGAGATAATTTCAATCATGGTGATTACTTTAGGATTTCATAAGGCGTGATTGAGTGGGATTTCCTCTGAGTGATGGTTTCAATGTTTTTTGGAGTTCGATATTAGAGGGGTCTTGAGTGATAATTTTGAAGGAGGATCTAATGAGGCTAGGATAGGTCTTGAGGCTTGGGTCATAAAGATTCTATAGGCTATGAGTTCACTATGGGGTTATGGACATGGCTTGGTACCAGTGAGTAGAGACCAGAATGAATATGAGGGACTCTAGTGGATTCCCTACTGGGAAAAGTGAGAATTCCATGAGGAAAAGATTGTTATAAATATACAATGATACATTTTTTAGGCGAGAGGATGCATCCTAACTCACTAGAACCCTATAGCGAGCTATGGTCTTATGAGATAGGTCGTGTGCCCTGTTGTTATTGCATATGTGTGTAGGTCATGAACCTCACCTTGGGTAAGAGGGGTGATAAGAATATATTGGAACCTAACCTATGTGAGAGGGTATTGATTAGGATTTATAACCTTGACCTAAGTGAGAGAGTATTGGAAGAGACCACCTTAACTGATGGGGTGTTGGTTTTCCAGTACATGTATGACCCACCCCAGTAAAGAGGAATGGTTAGGCTGTGACCTTGTCCCAAGAAAGAGGGAGGTGGATTTGATATGTAGACTCCCTAAGTGGGAGGTATCAATCAAGGTATGATGTAATGTGAAGCATGTATGGAAGATGCTACCATAGGAGATAAGGAATAATTTTAGATCTGGTAGACCTCACCATGAGTGAGAGGGTGTTTATAAGACCATCTTGAGTAAGAAAGTGAGTCTAGGATTTAGATGAGGGGTCTTACCATACACCTTTGGAGAATGGTTGGTAATCGGTGAGATTCGAAACCCTAAGTCTTCGAATATGTTCTATGATGAAGTTTTAGTGAAATTAGGTGATGATGGGATTCTGACATGGTGTCAAATTACGTTTGGTCTGGTATTGTGGGGGCCTAGTTAGCACATGATGACCTGACATGCGTGTGTAAGTCATCAAGAGTCATGGTGTCCAAGTTATCACATGACATCCTGATGATCATATTTATTTATATATTTTTTTCCATTATTAATATATTTTTTTCCTTATTAATATACACACAAATGAATACGTATATTTGGTGCTTGGTGAGGCCCTACTAAGTTATATTATCACACCCTACAAAGGTACCTTGGTGCACTTGTAGACCTTATGTTTGGTTTTCTATTTAGATTATATATTTTTAGTGGATCATGATGGAGAAACTCAATTTTTTTTAGAGATAGGCTAGTTGAGTCCTAGAGATGGTAGTAGGGAACCTGTGTTTTTTTTTCTCTTGTTCATTTTGTATATGTGATCAATCCAGTGAGAGATCTGTCATATGTTTTGTATGAAAACATCATATTTTTTATTGGATATTTTTATTTATTTCTATATAATTTGATGTTATGATGTTTGGTTATTTTATTTTGATATATCTCTATGATATGAAGGTCATAGTCTCCCGAATGTGTCATTTAGGACCTCTCCACTAGTCTGTGGAATTTAACGTATAGGGAAGAATGTATGAGATCAAGTAATGCACCAAGATAGAACATTAATGATCGGTTCACACACTAGGATGTTACACCAGGGTTAGGAGGATTATCTCTAGAGAATTTTGTGAAAATTAATGTCTCTAACATCTATCCCTAGACATGATATAACCATGTATCTATAGAGCTTGGTCACAGAATTAGTAATTTCACATAATCCCTTACCTTATCTCTTAATCCTTAGTCAACCTCACATTTAATAATAATATTATTATTATTATTATTTAATTATAGTGTGAATGTATTTTCAGCAATATAAATATGAATAAATTAATTAAATTTATTTAAATGATATTTATTATATCATTCCCATTGGGCCCTTAAATCAGTTCACCAATTCCATCAATGCTTTATGTTTATCAAAACCATAATAATGACTTTTTATTTAAATAAATAAATATCACTTCATTATTTATTCAAAAAATAAATATTATATTCACTAAAACTCACAAGTAAATATTTATTTAACATTAAACTCACAAATATATATTCTTTCGAATAACTCATTACTGAATATTACTGATCAACATAACTCGATTAATTACTATTCCATAGAACTTGAGAATAATACTTATTATATTATTAGATTCATATAAAATTTAACTGAGGTTATGTATATATTTAGTGTGTGGCCCTTTGAGTTATTTTCTTAGTGGAATGAGGTTTAGCCACCTAAAGTATAAGATTATCATCTTACATCACAAGTTTCCTCAACATATATTCTTGATAAGATTACTATAACTTTCCAGAAATGAATGTGTTGATAAAAACTCCATGATCATCTACTTTAATCACGTAGGTTCATTCCAATAAAATGTATAGAGATATCTAATTCCATTAATTTGGAAGGGGGAAATCATTTATTGACATATTCATTAATGTCATAGCACTCATGAGGCACCCAAATTATCTTACCTCGCCACCAAAATATATCATCACAGTTTCTATTATTACATCAAAGTAAGTGACTAATGATATGAATTAAAACTAATCTTTAATATATGGATCAATACACATGTTTGTAGATAGTAATAGCCAATTACATATAAAGCATATGTAATTCCTATCGGGATGTCTGTTCTTATAACATTCTCTCTTAGAGATTACCAAGGGAAAACTTCATGAGAAGAAGTATCAATGTATTATAAGCCTCATACACCTGATGTAGTGTGTCATCTATGTCCAATAAGATGAATTATTATAGTCATATAACTTATATTTAAGAATATATCCATTTCACTTCATGGTTCTGATCATAGAAGAGAATTGACATGGTCTTTTGATGCGATAAATACTCTAAAGACATTATCACATTAAATGTTATGCATAAGAAAAATCATTATGTGATAATATATTTACTAATATTCAATAAGATGAATATATATATGTAATAAAAAGCACAAATAATTTGGTTCTATGGAACTAAATCCAATATTTGATAACCTCAAACCATTTCTTAATTGAGTTTTTCTTTTTAATGATCTCGAAATTCATCCAGAGTCATAGCCTTTCATTTTTTGGATCTCGGTTTAGGATGTGATCATATTTAATAATGTCTAACTCTAAAATTAATCTTCAAAGACCAATGATAAACATCATGGAATTGAACATTTCCATTAATTTATATTATCTATTTTAGATGCCTAATTCAGTTGAGGAGTGTAAAGAGCTTTCATTTCATGTTTAATCCCTCAGAATTCATAACATAAAGGGATATAATATTCTCCTCTCTTGTTGGATCTGAGTCATTTAATTATAATAACACATTGGTTTTAAACCTCATTTTATAGATTCTAAGTTTATCTATAACTTTATAATTATAATGTATAATATAGACACAGAAAAATATAGAATAATAATCAATGAAAGTCATAAAAAACTTTTTTATTTATGGTGTGTGTGAAATGAAAATAACATACATCATTGTAAATTAATTCTAAAAAATTACCTTTACTTTATTTAGTTTTAATTTTTTCCCTAATTATTTTAGTTTAAATTCAATCAACACATTTATGGTCAATTTTATTAATGTTGGGTAATATTTCCATTTTTTACATGGAATGTGCTTATAATTTATATGACCTAAACAATAATGTTGTAAATCAAATGAATCTAAAAATATTTTCTTCTTAATCTTATGTGAATCCATTATTATACACTTTGTTCATGTTACATTATCTTATGTGAATTAATTATTATATGTAGGGTGATTTTTTTTAATTCAAGAGATTGATTTATTTACACACTATATATGATTAAGAATATTAATCTTTTATTTAAAATATTTTATTTTATTCAACAAGTTTATTCCATGATATTACGACCTCTATGGACCATCTCTTCTTTAAGTCCAAACCCAAAAGGGAAAACCCAAAACATGAGTGTGAAAATGAACACCAAAGAGAATGATTAGTGGAACTAAAATTTATCTCTATTCAAACAATCCCAAAAAATTAAATCGGATTCATAGTTACCAAATATATGTGCTGGAAAAAATATATGTTAACACCAAAAAAAAAATTAACCTGGAATACCCAAAAGGGAAAAACCATGAGACCTGGTCCAGAAAGTAGTCCATTATATTCAGTGATTACACAATAGAGACTCCCAAATATGTGTGTGATCTCATAATTAATACTCATATATAATAGCAGATCAAAGAAAGAAATCAGATGCAATGTGAAAGTAGCTTGAAAGGAATAATACAGCTTGATAAAGAAATCCAAATAGATCTAACTGAGAATAGATGATGTTCACCATCTAGATAAAAGGTTTATAAAAACACCACGATAGGATAAAATACCACCATAGATGAAATCTATTCAGACCTATATAATTTCACTGGTTTCAAAATCATGAATCCACTAATTGAAACCCTAATTAGACTATTTTGGAGACAAAAAATGAAAACTATGTTGCCACTCAAAATCATTCTCCTAAAATATGTTCAAAAATGATCCACCTCCAAAAATATCAATAACCCTAATATATCGTTTTTTTTTTCTTATTTTTTTCTTAAATGATTCATGGGACATGCTAGATAAGGAGGCACCCCAACAAACTCCCCCTCCAACTCAACTAAGGATCACAACTGACTCACCTCGGGGTAAACGCTTTGTTAACATGTATGAACCATTTTTCATCCATGTGGATCTTCTCAAGATTTAATTGTCTCAAATAAAGGATTCAACATATCCAATGATAATGAACATCATTATGTTTGACCTTTAATGAAAAGTGAGATTCTTTCCCAAACAAAGAGCACTCTAACTATAAAAAAATAAAACATACTTATCCTGATTAAAATTGAGATACTGAAAAAAAAATTCATCCAAACTAATTATTCTCATTACACTTTATCTATAATAAATTCATACTCTGTCATAGATAAAGAAAGAAAACTCTACAATCTAGAATGTTAAAATACTTCTCCCTGAAAAAGTGATCAAATAGCCTAATGTATGCTTCCTATAATCCATATCTCATTATATATCTGAATATATAAATTCAAAAATCATGGGTTCTAAATTTTTAAAATACAATATAATATCAAAAATAGTACAGAGATAAGAAAATATATACTTCATTTCTCTCTAATGCTCTATACCTATATTAGATATAAAATGATTGATCACACCAACTGCAAGAGCTATATCAAGTCTAGTACATTCCATCACATACATCAAACATGAAATAGTGGTTGAATGAGGTATGTACTACATATCCTCTATCTCTATTCATTAGTTAAAGGTGACTGACTTGTATTAAGCTTAAAATGTATAGAAAGAGGAGTACTAACCACTATCTCTCTGTCCATAGAAAATATCTTAATAAACTTATCAAATATCTATCTTGAGATAAACATAGTTTCTTGGTCTTTCTATCATGGGATATTGACATTCCCAGAATCTATCATGTTATACCCAAGTCTTTAATCAAAAAATACTAACAAATATTCTTCTTTAATCTAACAATTGAAAAAGAAACATGGACAACAATGAGAATATCATCAACATAAAGTAAAATTAAAATAAAATCATCATTAGTAAATCACTAAAAAAACAAAATGATTAGAAGATGTCTTCCTGAAATCCTGATGAAAAATAAAAAAAAATCAAACTTCTTATACCACTACCTTAAAGCTTTCCTTATACCATAAAAACTCTTCTTTAACCTATATGCATTATCCTCTTTACCTATTTAAAAAAACCTTTGGATACATCATATAAATACTATCCTATAAATATCTTTGTAAGAAAGTTCTATTCACATCCATCTACTCAATATTTAGATCCAAACTACCATCCAAACTAAGAAAAAACTGAATGCAATTCATTTTGATAATAGGTGAAAAATCTAATCAAAATCAATACATTTCTTATGATAGAAGCCTTTAACAACTAAACTTTACTTGTATCGTGGAACAGAACTAGATTCTTCAGTTTTAATCAAATAAATCTATCAATTTTGTAAATCATTATTACTTGTAGGTAACATCATCAGCTCAAAAGTATGGCTATCATGTAATGATATAATCTTTTCATCCATTTTCATAAACCATAATTATTTCTGATCACTTTCCATTAACTCTTTAAAAGATTCTGGATCTCCCCCTTCAGCAAGGAGAACATACTCAATCGGTGAATGTTGAGTATAAATGATACGATGCAAAGATAACCTTTAGAGTGGAACTACGAGTTTATTAATAGCCCATAAAATTGAATCATTAGACACAAAAGGTGCATCAGAAACATAAAATCCAACATATTCACCTTGAATATCATTATGCACTTCAACAGGATTATCAAAATAAACAATATGAGGTATATGTGAATCAGAACTTGGTTCAAGACTGAAAAATCCATCAGAAGTTAGAAAATTATATTTTTCCCCCTTATCGATATCTTCAATAGTATGATCCTCCTTAAAAACTGCATCATAAATTCTCATAATTTTCTTCAAAGTAGTATTATAGAACCTATACCCAAACTCAATATTTTAATAGCTAATAAAAATAAATTTTCATTAATTACCATCCGGTTTGGACCTCTCATCTCTAGGCACAAGAATAAAATCCTTGAAAAGAAAAATATATAAATAATCAAACTTGATCTGTTTTACATACTAAAACTTTGGAAGAGTGTTTGTCTACAAAGTAAACACAGGTGATAAATTGAAAATATAAGCAATAATCGATAAAGCCTCACCCCAAAAATGTCTCAGAAACTTTTCTTCTGAAATAGAAAAATGAACTCTTTCTAATAAATTCATTTTCATTCGCTCAGTTATACCATTATTTGTGGAGTCTTAAGAGGCGACTTTTGATTCTTAATACCAACTTGCATATAATACATATAAAATAGAAAACAATACTAACCCCCATTGTTATTTTGAATACATTTCAACATCTTACAAGATTCCCACTCATCTGAAACCTGAAATTTATTAAAAACACTAAGCGCCTAACTTTTGGCATACAAAACACAAGACCAAATATTAAATGAGTATGAATTAATAAACATCATAAAATAAATACCTCTATTAATGTTATTAGAATTCAAATAACCAAAAATTTTAGAATATAATAATTCAAGGTCATGTGACATAATAGGAAAAGGATGACTGCTGAAACTCACTCTTCTCGATTTTCCTACCATGTAGTGATTTCACATGTCTAATTTAACACTCTTCAAACCTGGAAGAAAACATTTCTTTTACAAATAACCAATCCCGTACTCACTAATGTTGTTGAGGCTTATATTCCATAACTTGGAAGACAAAAATTTACTCAACAATATTAATATTATCACATGAAATGGAAGATCTAGTCCAGTACAAACCTGACTAGTTCTTCCCCCATACACAATAAAATAACCCTTAGAAAGATTCCATTGTCCATCACTAAAAGTACTGAAATAAAATTTCATCAAGAACACCTGTAAAAAAATATTCAGATGAACCTCAGGAACATGTCGAACATTTCTCAAAATCATTTTACTTCATGTGCTTGTCTCCAAAAAAATAGTCTCTATGCCTACAACATCAGTATAACCATTATTACCCATATTTAAAATTCCAAAATTACCTAGGTTGTAATATAAAAATAACTCCATCCTTGATGTCATGTGAAAATATTCACCACTTTTAATAACCTAGCAGGAATCATTAGAAAAAATATTAATTGAGTCTTAAACAATTATAAGATCACCCCTATATCAGTGGATACATGATCATATCCAGCACCATCCTTCTTCTATTGATTTTCCTTCAATATTTTTTCTCTTTTTACCTAATAAAAAAAATTATTAACATGTATTTTCTTACCATAATGATAAAATTAAAACTCCCTTGCTTTGACCTATATTTTCTTCTATCTTTTCTCTTACCTCAACTACTCTATCCCTAATTATTTTCTTGAATTATCCCCATATTCTATGTTACTAAAATCTTGGAAGAATATCTATCTTGAGTATGTAATATGAAATCATTATTCAAAATATTAGACTTAACGAAATTGATTATCACGATACAATTAAAGTCATAACTAATTAGAGTAGCATGAAAAATTTCCCAATAATCGAGTAAAGTATTAAGAAAAAAAGCGGTAAAACCTCATCTTCAAAAGTAATACTCATATCATACAATTGATCAAACATACCTGATATATACTTAAATAGTGATATATATATTTACCTTATTTGTACCTAAAATTAATCACTTGTTTAAGGAGAAAAAATTTATTGTTTCCTATCTTGGAAGCATGTGTATTCTCAATCTTCTCCCATAAAGTTCTGGTATGAGAGATGTTGATAATATGGTTCATCACGTCATCTTTAACCCATATATGAATGAAACCGGAAACCAACTCTTTATAAAACTCTCATTCTTCGTCATACATTATTAATGGCTTATTAGTACTAAATACCAAAAGATTCATTCACTTGAAAAAAAGAATATCCTTTATTTTTACTCACCACATATGGTAGTTGGAACCATTCAAATTAGCCAACTATAATTGGTTTACATAAACTATAAAAACAAAAAATTAAACCATTTGATAGCTGATGTTGGGAAATATGGATAATGATGAACTTGTAAAGGAACAAAAAATATAATTAATAGTAGAAATAAACTTTATTTCCATTTGGTTAAGCTTAAAAATTTAAAGTATACGTGCAGTAACCAAATATATGTGCAGAAAAAGAAAAATTTTGACTAGAAGTTTCTAATGTGGAAAACCCAAAAGGTAAAAAACCATGGGACCTAGTCCAGAAAGCGGATATAATATAATCAGTGAGTACACGGCAGAGACTCCCAAAGATGTGCGGGATCTCAAAAGTAATACTCATATAAAATAGAGGATCAAAGGTATAAGGCATATGCAGTCTGAAAACAACCTAAAATGAAGAAAACACCCTGATAAAGAAACCTAGATAGATATGACTAAGAATATCATATATTAACTATATGGATAAAAGGTGCAGAAGAAAAACATTGGGATTAAATCCAAGACTATTTCATATGTAATCTACTCAGACCTAGAGAATTTCACTAGTTATAGATCTAAAAACAACTGAGTGAAACCCTAACTACACTTCATTGAAGGCAAGGATTGAAAACTATGATGTTTATCAAAATCATCTTCCTAAAAGGTGCTCAAAAAATCATTTTTCTTCAAAAATATCTATAGCCCTTATATATCATTTTTTTCTTTTTTTCATAAATGATTCATGTAATGGGCTAGTTGTGGTGGTTCCCCAACAATTATGATCTTTAAGGACTAGCCCACATTCTAAGGTCAACAACAATAAAAAAAAGCAATAAATTCATGCACAATAATAATTATTTTGTGATAACATTTTTTATTATATATTAATTATTTGGAAATTTTCTATGCATGACATGGAAGCTTATTTTTTTCTCAAAAATTAATGTATTATAAAACATTATATTATTTCAATGTTATAAAATATATTATAAATAAATATGTGGAAACTATATTATAAAATAATAATAATAATCCATGACCAATTCGATACATTACTCATCAAACTCTTTAATTAAATAATTAATAATAAAAATATTAAATATAATGTTTTTATTAAAAATTACATAGATTTTTTATAATTAATATTTATTTTTTATTTTTTAAATATTAATTTAATTAACTATAAATAAAAAAAGTATTTTTATGTTAAGTGAAGTTGATAAACAAAGGTAAACTGAATACACTAATTTGAGAATTCAAAATAAATTATTTAATCTATTAATATTTAATAGGGATGAAAATTAAGGATGCCCATTAACTAGATAATCAATAATATCTGACCCGATTAAATGGAATTAGTGTGGTGGTTAAATGAGTATTTATTGGGTTATATTACCAAATTGAAAATTTGATTAATTAAAGGATAGAGTTACGATAGTGCCCTTAGAGTACAATAAACCCGAATCTGATTAAATAAATTATTATTAATTAGTAAATACTAAATTTATAAATTATAATGAAATTGTAAAAAATATTTATTTATTTTTAATTCATTTTAAATTATATTTATAATTTAATTTTAAATTTGAATTCATCGACTATATTTTACTGTATAAAGTATAATTACAAGCTATATTCACTTAATTGTTTTATATTTTTATTATTTTTTTATAAATAATATTTAAATAATATGATTTATAATTAGGTAATTAAAAGGGTTAGAGTACATGAATTAGTAGTTAAAAATATAATAGGTAATAGTTAGGGTGATGAATTAAAAAAAACAGGTTAAAGTTATGGTAAGAGTTTTGTAAAAATAAATGGGTTAGATTTCTGTTACTCAACATTTAACTAGTAGTTGACCCATTATCATCCCTAATATCTAACCAACAATAATTTATTCTAAATTTACCTCAAAATATATATTTATTCATCCAATATTTATATTTTATACATCATAAGAAAAATATTCAATAAACAAGTATTTAATATATCAAAAATTAATTCATTAAATTAATCAATAAACAAGAATTTATGAAAAAAATAACACATTATATTTTAAAATATTTTTTCTTATTTTTATAACTTAAAAAAATTACTAATTACCCTTAGTGACATGTTTTTAGAATTATTTTATACATGTATTGGAAGTTTTATGATACTAACACAACTCATGTAGATTTCTTTTTCATGTTTCAATATACAAGATATCGAACTTATTTTAAAGAAATTATAACAATAGAAAATAAAAACAAATATCACTAGAAAATACGTAATTTAAAAAAATATATTGAAAATAGATAGAAAAATCATTTAATATAATGATTATTTCTTGTTTGGAATCTGTTAAAAGGATAATTGTATAAATAATTGTAAAGGATGGCTTGATGTTATTAATGTTGGTGATTAGAGTAAACTTTTATTGGTATTTCATGATTTAATAATTGAACTGAAACTTTGATTAAGTTAATTATATATTTGAATGAAAATTTAATGAATAATTACTTTATAATCATTATTTTATTTTATATTTAATTTAGTTCATCTAAATTAGGAATTAAAACAACAATATTAGATTAAAAGTAAAGGAAGGGGAAAACAAATGAACCCATCATTTTGAATCATACTTACCTTAATCATTATTTAATCTTAATATTTATATCTCTCTAAAAATTTAAAAATTATAAGTCTATCTAATTGTAGGAGATGGTCAATAAATGAGTAAGTGAGACAAATATTGGGAGTTAGTTCTTTCTCCATTATTTCAATGTAGAATTTTCTTCTAACAAGATATTTTTAAATATCTCATCATTTTTAAATGAAATAAAAACCCAACATAATGATATCTCTATCTTAAAAGTGTTTTTTTTTTCAAGAATTTTACCATTTTATTCTTTTTGAATTTAAGAAAACAAATATATATTCAAATTTCTATTGAACCTACTTTATGTTCTTATTGTATTTTTTTCAATGGTAATGATGTGTATATGCATGATGTTAATATTTGGTGAAGATTAATAAATTTTAAGATAAATGAAGTTCCAAACCAAGCTAATGATAAGGGGGTTGGAGATCCTAAGAATTTATTATTTTGTGTGATGAGTTTTGACTATTATATGAGAATTAAATAACTAAATTGAATCTTGTGAGTGAAGTGAGCTTATATCATATTTCTATGATAAAAAAAGTGATATGTTGTCATTGGAAATATTTGAATATCCATTACCACATATAAGAATTATTGGATTATGTTGTTTCCAACATTTATATTGCATGATGAATATTTTTTTTTGAAATTTTGGTTTAATATTAAGGATTATTCTCCTTGATATTTAATAAAAAAAATTATTTAAGTGTATTTGAATAATTGGAAGATGAGAATAGTTACATAAATTTGGAAGAATTCTGATCGGTTTATCTCCGTGAAATATCTATTGATGATAGATGAAAATTTATATCATTGTGCTTATCAAGATTGGAGAATAATATATTATATAGAAATAAACTTGGATGAGTTTTAAGAGGATATAAAATTTTGGTAGTAAAACTTCATTGAAATATTCAAAACAATGTTTATATGTTCCATTAATCTTTATAACTAATTAGTTTTTGGAAACTTTGATAAAGTAAAAGTTAAACCCTGAATACTTAACATGTTCCTTTGAGCTAATATGGATAATTTTAAAAGTCTCTAAGATCACTGAGATACATAATATAATATAAGGGATACATAATATGTTCTCCAGAGAAAGTGTAAATGCGACAAATACATGAATACATAGTATTTTTTAATGGATGAGTACGATGTTTTCTTGTGAAAAAAGAAATGTGTAAAAGGCATGAGGTTACTTGAGATACATAATATATTTAACTTCATACATAATATGTTTTCCAAGGCACTATGATAAAGTGGAAAAGATAAATATCTTATGCATAATACATAATATATTCTTTGGCAGTGGGAAAAGGAAATATGGAAAAGTGAATGATATTACGCACTGCATATGATATTTGAATCTCATATTGATATACAAGAATCTATTCTTCTAACATGAGTTCCAAAATTTAGAAATATTATGAGGTTTACAAAGATATCATTCAGATGATATTATGTTGATGTTAATGATTAAATATCACAATGCTAATTGTTCTTAGTCGTGAGTCATTCTAATTAGGTTTTGGTGATGAATATTGAGAAAGAATAGGTTTCCATGTTGTGAAGATATCTTAAAGAGAATGACCATTCGAACCTAGTTTTAGTGTTTTATACATTCTCATGACACAATAGGAGCGACACACTATAATTCATGATGAATTAAACATTTCAAGATTGATTCATGCAAAAAATAATGGTACCATAACCATGACAGAATATATTTAAAGTCTTCATGCAGTTGTGAAGTTTTAAATATTTTTATTATTTGTAAATAAGTTAATGAGTAATAAATATATGATATTTTTAGATCATGTAAAATATAAAAGACTGAGTCTTTAAGTGGAATAAATGAGATATTATCTATGATGATTTTAAATGAAATTAAAAACCAGATAAATTGGAGGTCTGAAGAATGATATCGATGGAGGTTTAAAGTTATGAGAATTATGGAAATTATATTCATTTGGTTTGTGAATATATATCCTAATAAAAAGAAGAAGGAAACTAGAAGATCCTGATAAGACTTTCCTGGGTATTATCTATGTATTGAAGAAGAAGTTTTGGCACCACTTTTAACTCAAATATATTTTGTGTGGAATACTTGAGGAGAATCAATGTTATAGTAAAGGTAATAATTCCTATGCATTGAAGAAGGATAAAACAAGATGAAGTCCAACATTAATACTACAAATCTTTATTTAGGTTGAAGTAGTAAGTGATCTCAGCTTATAATATTCTTATAATACAAATTCTGAATAAGTTCAAGGAATCCATTGTGATTTCATCAATTTAAGAGATAATATTAAATCTATTGGAGTATAATGTGGAGACTCAAGCTATATCAGTGAACATACTTTATGAGGTGTAGGCTGAATCTTGTATTTTTTAAAGAAAGGCTTAGTTAGTCCCAGATCCAGTTATCTAAAAGTTGTTGTTTTCATTGTACTTGGTTAGTGGTAGGATTACGGGTTTAAGGACATAATCATTAAAAATTATTTACTAATAATAAAAGAATATTAGGGTCTATATGGGTGTTTCACTTCTTTTTTGGGATAAAGGACCAAGATTAAGAAGGCCATAAATCCTTGGGAAGAAACCCACTATTTATACCAATTCCATGGGGTGTGTTTAGACTATCACACCCTAGTGGACCAGCATGAACCAAGCTCCATGCCCTTGTCATATGATCCCATGTATCAATTTTTTCTTATAAATAGACACTTTGACCTCCCACTTGTGTAACATATTCCCACCTTCTAGAAGATGAAGATTCACTCAAATCTCCCTTCACTCAGGTCCCCAAAACCCCCTATATTCTGCCTATGATGCTTAAAACCTAAGGTAATTAACAAAAAAGAATTTTAATTAAGTCGTTCGAAGGAAAAACATTCATAAAATACCACTTCACCCCTTGTATTCTTATACTAAGGCGAAGGAAATACCTTCATAACCATACAAGAGTGTCATGCGACTAACACTCAGGGGAGGCATTTTTCTAGGGAAAATTTTTCCCAAGTCTCATAGGGAATATTCTCCCTATTTAGATCCCCTTTACCCAACCCTTGTAAAGAACCGACCCATTTTTTCCTCAAACCCAACACCCGGCCTGATCTGTCACATACTTGAAGGGAATTTCGGATCCCCACAGGCTGGCCACAAGTACATGGGCATCGAATGAAAAAATTGAGGGAACAATTTCTCCCAATAGGAAAAACCACAGGGCCTACATATATATATCTATATATATAAAGAAATATAGGAATACTAAAAAAATATTCCATAACTATAGAGAAAACAACTAAAATAGAACAACTATAACATTATAAAAAACTCAAAAAGACAAGTTCAACTATAAAGGACTACAACCAATGGATACTACAAACAATTGTGTGGACAAACCCCCATCATCTTACCACCATCTACCCAGCCAACTAATATGAACCTCACTGCCTCACTATGGTGCCTTGCCTTTCCTTGCACTGGAATACAAACAAAAGTATACGAATCACCAAAGAGTTGTGTAGGGAGTGAGCTAATAAGATCAGTAGGATCCCACCCAGGTGTTCCACAGAAACTCTTTGTATAAAAAATACAATATGATCATTTTAAAATAAAACATGTCATGATAATTAGTAAAGAGGTTTTATAGAAAATAGGGTAAACATTTACCTTTTCTATCGTTTTAAACAAAATAAGGTATATCAGTTTTGAAGCATATTATTCTATATCACTTTCCAAAAGAATAAATATGCAAATCAAGGCTAACTCAGAAAGACAAGAAATATAAAATAGAATCATAGGTATCACAACACCAAATAATTTTGTAGGTCTATGAACTATACTACTCAAACCACAATAATAAAGTGCACAAAAATTTATCCAGGAACACGTGTCTAGGAAGTAAAGGAATACCCCATGACTAAACCCCCAAAAATGTCAGTATTAGTCCCCTAGAATAATTGTCCTGGGAAACAAAGAAAATATCCAAGACAAACCTCCTTAATAATCAAAAAATAGTGGGTGACAGCCTCAAGCTAATCCTTCCACATAAGTATCTAAGGAAACTTGTGTGATTAATTTCAAAAACCAATTTCAATTCTATGAAAATCATTTAAAACCATTTCACAATCCATTTATCAAAAACCATGGAAACCCCATTTCTCTTTTAAACCCATTTTTCACACACACAAAAAATCATGCTGATTTAATAAATTAGTTTATAAGTCAATAGCAATCAGGATCATTATCATTAGCTATAGACGGAACCACCTACTTCAAATCTTGGTTCGTACATACCCACAATGTAATCCACCAATAACAAAACCCATAAATGTCAACTAAGGACCCAGAATCAAATCCCTACATCTTAGTATTGATCCAAATCTAAACATAAGAGGTTGGTTGAAGAGAGGAAACCCACATACTGTGAGGAATAATCCTCGCCGCACCACAACCAACAAAGGAAAACTCATCAAGAAATTATATCTCTCAATGAATCTACAATAATCCAAGAATAAACATCCAACTTAGATCAATGGATCTATTACAACAGATATAGGGTGATATCATGATCAACCGCAACAAAGAACTATAAATAACTCTTACCCAAAGAGATGCATTATATATGCAACGAAGATCTGAAGCCAATAAAATAGATACAAAAGGAGAGGTGCCTCTGAAAATCACCTAGGAAGATTCTAGAGTCAAGATAAATAGAGTATAGAAAAAATGGATTGAGAAAAACTACTGAATTCATAATTTAAACCTTGTCATGGTCCCGGTCACAACTTTTACCCATGGGTCATGACATGTAGTCCACACTGAATAAGTTATGCCAAAAAAACCATCACCTCAGATTAAAAATCCATCATTTACACCCTTCATGATGTGTGTCCACCATTCACAACATGTACTAGTTCACATCATGATCTCACCTTTCAAAACTTTTACACAGCGGCTAGTACACGATGTGTACTTTTGGTACATGACTTGGACCATTTCACAGCAGCCGGTGCATGATGTGTACCTCGGGTACATGGTGTGTACTTACTCTTCAGCCTGTAGAAAGTCCAAAAAACCACTCCTAAAGACTTAAACCAAAAGGGAACTTAGAAAATGGGAAAGACTTACCCGATCAAGGTAATGATATGTTACAACCCTCATTATAGAGAGCCATGTCACTAGGCCCTCACTAGGTCGATCCCCTTTTCATGACCCTCACTTGGTCAAGCCCCTTTACTCGTCCCTCACAAGGGAAACCCCCTTCACTCAACCCTCTCTATGAGGATCCCCTTTTCTCAACCCTCATTAGGAAAACCCTCTATTATCAACCCTTTCTCAAGGGAAGCACCTCACCTATCCCTCACCTAGGTGAAGTCATGTCCTAGTCCTTCCCTTGGTCAAACACCTTTCCTTTTTTCCCACATCATGGTACCATGAACACACCAATTTCAATGGTATATTATCCCTTAACATAATTTTCCTACCTAATAATACAATCACCAAGGCCTACTCTAAATGCACCAGATCCAAATCATCATGGAATGCACACCAATGTGCACCCCTTCAATCATCGTAAAATTAGAATTACCAGAAATCCTTCATAACATATTGGTCCCTTGGGGTGGCCATGATCATGTAATCCCTTGATTACAAGGATTACTATCTAAAGGATACTATTGGGACTTTCCCAAGCTCATGCAGATCAACTTGGATGACCCAGGAATAAACCTAGTCAACCTGGGCACTTGTTGGATGCACTGGGACACTCATTGAGCCATGATATCATAGGATTCCGCACAAGGTTTAATCACCAGTTGAGTTCCTATTGATGATTTTATCACTATGAAACATCTATGAGCTAGGGACATCTAAATCATGATAGTACATACTTGTGTGTAAGAACCACTCATGCTCTCCTAGTTCCTGAGCAGCACCACAGGCCTTTTATCTAGGTATAATCCCAAACCTCTTCCTTGTAGGTACATATCCCTTATGATCCCAATTTTCCTTTATTGTCTAAACAAAAAATGACTGGAATTATACACCCATTATGGGCCTCCTCCACATAGGTGTAAGATCTAGCTCCTTCTCAAAGGGAAATATTCCCAAAAAGACATACCTTAAAGGGACATATTACCTATGAGGATTATAGAATTGAATTCCTTGTGTAATCCCCCATTAGATACTCTTATATCTCTCCTTTAATGACATAGGCAGCCTATTTTCATTATGTAAAGCTGCAAAAAAACATCCTTTCCACATGATGTTAAACTATATGTTTACAATCCTTCCACATGACCTTAAAAAATGATACTCAAACTATATGATCTTTGATTCCTATTTAAAAGGATACATGGGACACCTACCTGAGGTTTAAACCAAGAATCATAAACATACACATCCCAACTTATCATTCCATATCCCTTGTGAGTTTATACATCCCTACTCATTGGGCCATATTCACTTTGAGACCTTATTCACCTTCAGTAGCACCATATTCTCTTGGATTCCATCTTCATGGGGTCATATTCATCATGAAATCGTCCTTGTATTTCATCATTGGTTTGTACACCCCATGAGCCCAAATAATCTTTTTAGGGCTATATTCCCTATAAACCATCCTCTCATTGGTTATATTAAAAATGAGATAATAACCAGATCAGTGAGACTTATATCCATGAGATAAACCAATAACATATCTCATGATACTATATTATCTATGAATAAAATCCATCCTAATTGGGCCATATTCCCTTTGAGATCAACCAAAAATGGATGATCAAGCATAAGTCTCACAACAACCATCACTAGGCATGTTTTGTTTAAAATTTCACTCTATATGAATTTAAACTACTTAAAATTGGTCATGGATGTGTGACATTAAAAGGAACCATAATTTTATTTATAACATGACCCTAAAAGGATGACATTATTCCATTAAATGGAACCGAACTACATTGGTTCTGATTTCATTCATGGGGATACATAGGAATCACATTTATAGGTCTAATCCCAATACCATAACACCTACAACCTCCTTGGATGATGTTAAATTTTAGATTCCCCGATAGTTTTAATTTAAAGCATAGAATCACTAATTCCTAAATAGAAATATGGATAACCTATGATGTATAAAGATCTCACTTCAATGTATGATCATTACATAATTTATAGCATGAGGTAAACTAGACCCGCATTGGGATCTAGGAAGGATTCTATAATATTTATTGAATCTATAATAGTTCCCTGGAGGGGGAAATGATGACCCCCTTAAAGGGTTTTATTTTCCCAACCACACATTCCCTCGACCAATGTTCATTTTGAAGTGTCATTAGGTGAAATTCCTAGTGACTTCCTATATTTAGAAATAATATTCATGATTATAACCACGTTGAGGCATTGTAGATGAGGGATCCATCATAGTTTTTACCATAAATAAATATGGTGAACCCAATGTGAATCCTTTAACCATGAAAGTGATCAATCAGAAATTTCATTCCTTGTGATGTTGATATCTCCCATAGAGCATCTCCACTTCCCCATGGGTAAACTAATTTTGAAATTTATAATAATTATTGATCCATTACTAACTACAAAAGGGTAGTAAACAGAAGTCTGAGATCATCCCATGAAGAGGATAAAACATGAGACTCTGAATTGGGTAGATCGATATATTATCTCAATTACCAATTTTTTTATAAAGATTAACAAAAATAACTAAATTATATGGATGGAAAACCAATTAATGGAAAATAGTATCTTGGGATTAATTTAAAATTATTTCTATAAAAGAAATAAACAATATGCCTCAACAATAGATTAATTGAATAGTTGACCACTATGTGGTTCAATAATTATTAACCTCCTATGTATAATTTGGTTAACTCTATCTAAGATAATGAAAATACCATGGTCCTAAGAAGTTCATTATCCTAGATGAATTGGGATAAACTGTTAAAGTGGATGAAATATAAAATTTATTAACCCTATCTCGATTTAATTAATTAATTTAGATTTACTCCCCTTATAATTCTCTTGTTTAGATTCATTTAAGAATATATCATTTATATTAAGTACCACGACCAATTATTAACCAAAATGACTTTCCATGATTGAGATTAATAATCCATTAACACACTCATCATTTTACTATTGATCCCTGACCCCATAAGAAATTAGTCATGCATGACAACTGAGAACACCATCAGGTGTTAAGAAAATTTCTCACAAAAAAAATTCAAGAAATCAATATTGAAATCAAAACTTAAAAGAAAAATGGAAATAGAATTATATTAATTTAATTAATGTAAAAAAATATCTAAAACAAACTGGTGGAATCAGATGAACATAAAAAAAATAAAGTGAGAAAAAAAGATAGGAAAAACCTAAAACAATTCCCCCAAAAATACTTGATGGAGTTTTATATTTATATTTAACCACCATTCTCAATATGAATAGGTATTTCATAGTGTTAACAATAAAGGGATAATCTCTAAACTTCTTTGGGATCGAACCTATCATGGCATAAATGGGTGTGTCATAAAACAAAGTACCCAAATTCCTTTTTTAAATTATATTTCAAACTATCCAAGAATGATATAAGGATCTTTGTAGTGTCTTATTTACTTCTAAATCATATCTTGAATCACCCCATAATATTACAACACAAAATATCTATGGAATAAGATGGTATTTCTTTCTTTGAATCTTCACAAAATCTATCGTAGCATGAATGATTCGATCATTGTGAGAACAATGGCACACAACTACCAAAGATTCAAACTTATAATCATAGAATGGTCTAAATATTCATGGAGAAAAATAAATGGCCACACATCCCACATTTAAATATTCATCCCCCAACCAATTTCTAAAATATTAGAAGGTTGTATCAATAGTTCAGAATAGAAGCCCTGAGGCTTCACCACACCAGACTCTCCTACCCAGCTCTTTCACATGATATATAGTCCTCATAGTACTTGTATATCTTGGTTCCAATATTCTCTAGGATTATAAAATGATCCTCCCTACCTCCATCCTTATGCCCTATGGATGATTGGATGTAATAACCCTCGAGGTGGGATCGCCTGATCTCTTTGGTAGTTGGATTCTTGGCTAATTTTTACTCGAAAATAATGAATCACATTGTAAAGGTAATGTTGTGAGGTGAACTCAGTAAGATCATAAATAGGATTTAATTTTTTTTCTCTATCATAGTGAAAATCCCTTAGTATCATCAGTTTTCAAACTGTATCAAACCATTCTCACCCTGGTCAAAGGCTTCCCAGCGTGAACCACCTACAATTTTAGTAACTCTTCACTAATGTACCATCACCTATAGAACCTCAAATCATAAAATATTATAACAAAAACACCTCAAAATCACAATTAAACTCAAGAATCATTAATAAAAACACAAAAAATGAATTCATGAATTATCCAAATAAAATTCCCCAACACTTGAACAATTTCAGGTCCTTAAGAAATGAGCATCGCAAAAAATATTCCAAAGGTACCCAACCATCAATAATAGTGAAATCACGTCCAAACATGTCAATATAAATAATTATTAAACAAACCAACATCAAATATCAATAACTCATCCCCCTAAAAAACTATTCATGTTTCAAAATTGGACTTCCCATTCAAATCCCTTCATCCCTTCATCACTAGTATATCAACCTTTCTGTAGTATTCATATACATGTTGTGATTTATCTTTTTGATATATAGAAACTTAGAACTCAATATCATTTGAAACTATATTTATGGATAATATCAAGTGCACAAACCCTATCCACATGCAGGCAATAAACCAACACATCCACCTAGAAATCAAAACATGTATATCATGAGGAATTTTGAATTCATCTTCAAATGAGTCTGAGGATAAAGGTTGTTGTCTCGTGATATATAAATTAAAATAAGATGATGAAAAAACTGGGATGGATCCTTAAAGAACAATGCATGATATTTAAGTGAGATAAAATAAATGAACTTCTCCTTCAACTCCCCATCAAAAGAAAAAAGTTTCCACTTCCTTCTCTTCCCCTCAAATGAAGTCCACATATAAACATAAAAAATAGATATAACAATTAAAAAACAACAAGTTTTTAAAAGAATTTTATTCTTGATAGCTTTATTAACATGAAACACCGAGCTTTAAGCAAATTGGAATATATTACAAAAATATTATTATTTAACTGTGATCATTCTAACCAAGATTTTCAATTACTAGGTATGAATAGTATTAACTGAATCATGAAATATATATAAATTTCATACTCAATATAAATGTATTGATTAATTATTACTAAATAAAAACTCAATTTTCAGTAAAGTCATATTCTTCAATAATGTTTTTTATTTCATTTGGTGAGAAAATATTATAATTAAATTATGAAACTTTTAGAATATTTTTTTGATAAAAATGATTTAATTTTTTAAATTAACATGTAAAAATTATCCTTTGGTGAATTTTAAATAATTTTATGCAATGATTTATTTTTCATTGGATGGTGTAAATTACTAATTTTTTAAATACTTTCATTTATTTTAAATAAAGAAATTTAAAAGTCTCATTATATTTTTGATTTAGTGACACATGATCCACTTGAGTTTTAATAATCTAATTAATTCTATTTTAATCATCAATATTCATGATTTTGATATAAGTTAGCTTTTATGCTTAATAATACACTTCTTTTAAAACTATTTTACGTTGTGTTTTACGCATTTATAATAAAATTGATTTCTGAAACTTATAGAGATTCAATATTGAAAAATAGATACCATATTTAGAATAAATTGGTTAAATTTGGTATATATTTCCCTTTTTCATTATTAATAGTAACTATGGTAAATAATTTTCAACTTGGAAAGTAAAAAATGGGTAAAACAGGATTAAAACGTGGGATAATATCTCAAAATCTACCCAAAAAATTGAATTTGTTTCGTTTTATGGGATAATTTGAATATATTAATCCCCAATTCTAATATAAATAATTTTGGTTCCTTTTTTCCTTGATAATTACATTTATATTATATTAAGTAAAAAAAATTCAAAAATGCCACTCCCTTGCTTTTAATTTCGTTCGTATGTTTACATAGGGATAATGATTTGTTATGGATGATTATAAAAGTTTATTTTAAACAAAATTAACTTATTTTATGATTTTAATTTATTTTTAATTTTTTAACTTTCTAATTTCCTTAAATTTTTAAATAACACTGACATGATACTTACAAAAATTGTAGAAAATTCAAAGTAAATTATTTTAAAAACATCAAAAGTGATATTTTTGACCAAATCTTGGTGTGACATGAATATGAGGATTAATTATAATTTATAATTTTTGGTTAAATAGTTTATAATCAAATTCCTTTATTATATTGATTTCTTTAAATTCAACTTAAATGAAAATTTTCAAAAATGACATTAATGATATTTTATGAAAACTGACTAAATTATTTAAAAATAATAAAAAATCTGAAAGAGGAAAATCAAGATCATAAATGGTCATAAATTTCTTTCATTGGCCTTTTATGAACCAATTTTTACCTTATTAGTAAAATCATAACCCTTTAAGATCGAAAAATTAGTTACCGCAGTTAAGGTTAAAATTGGTTAACAAAGGGTTTAAACCAAAAGATAAGGATAAAAATAACACAAAACTTCTTTATATTTAATTAGATTATTATATCTTAATCATTAATTATTTTTATTAAAATTCATGGATATATTGAATCATTATACTCTAGGAAGACATTAATAATATTTAAATATTTTAAGTAATTCCAAGTATTTACTTTCACTCCCTTATAAAAGCAAACCCCTTCTCTCTCTTATTTTCACCACTTTAATTATTTTATCTCCACAAAACCCATTTTAATTCTCTTCTAAACTTACCTATCCATGAATGAAAGGTTCTTATCTTATTAAAATACCATTAAAAGGTTCCTTAATAAGGGATATATATGTTTCATACCGAAGAAGAGAAAATCATCTTACCCGGCCTATTTCATTTTATTTCTTGTTATTCCTCATAAAAATACATTGTATTTATAATAAAATAATAAATTAAATATCCTTAATATACCAAAATGTTATTATGATCATGAAACCACAATTATGAACCCTCTTTTCCATTATGGGTTTAAATTTTTTATATGAAATTTATGACATAATTATACTTATATAATTATAAAATAATATATAACTTCTTAGCTTCTAATTCGTTGGAAAATGATAGTGTCGCTAATGCGTGTATGTGGACAACCACTTCCACATAACAATGTGATTTATTTTCCATCTATTTTACTTGGATGGTAATAAGGATAGATTTAATGAATATATATGATATTTATTATATAATAATTTTTATGTACATCTGAATTATTGTTTACCTTTCTTTCATTCCATCCGTAGAAAAGTGAAAATAGTGTTCATGCATACATACAGCCTACCATCTTCATGAACGGTGTAATTCATTTGTTTATCTCTACCTTTTATGGATAGATATAAATATATATATAATAAATATATATAATATTTATATAAATATTAACATTCTAGATATTATTTAATCATGATAAAAGTATAAGTTCTGGAACTACAAAATAGAAATTCTCATGAAAAACAAAATTGTTAACACTCAAAAATGGTGATTTTACAAAGGAATTATTAATAAATGAGTATTAAAATGTTATAAGTGGATCATATATAATATTATAAGTTTTTAAAAGACACTAGTATATAATTATGATAAATATAAATTTATTATATGGGATGTTAGATCACTTTCAAAGTAATTATAATTTGAGGTAAGGGTTTCTCATCTCACTTTTATTTCTCTGATACATATGTCATATTCACTAATTTTTTACTTTATATGGTGTATAAACTACCCATGAATGTATTTTTTGATGTTTTTTTATGAATATTATTGGGTTTTACAAATATAACGTTCTCTTTTTTCATGAGTTTTTGATTTAGAGATTACCAAATTAGTAAGGGCTCTTCATTTCAATATTGTTTTGTTGACACATGTTGGATATTATGAACCTATTTGTGTTTATGAGGTGTCTATTCTACCCCTTAGAAAAATTATATCATTATTATCTTTATGATAACTATATTTTAATTTTAATTCAAATTTATCCTTTCATGGGTCTTATAATTCAAAAGTTACCAAATTGGTAAGGGATTTATATTATAATCTCATTGTTTATTAGGACTATTTATGATTAAATTTTTTATGATGAAATTTTATGATATACTGATAAAAAACCTCATGAATTTTATTCTAGTCTATTTATTTAAATAAATTACTTGTTTTACTTTCATTTTAATCTCTTTAAGAACTCAACGGACTGAAACAATGTTTTTAAGAAAAACTGACTTTATTTTTCTCATCAGTCGAAAATCCTTTTTCTTACATGTCCATGTTTTCTTTAAAATGTTTTAAAGAAGTTTTTTTTGCTATTATCCAATGATATTTTAAATTAATTTTTACCCATGATTTATTTTTTTTTATAAATTGTTTTAAAGGATTCCTCTTTTTATTTTTGTAATGAGGAACTTTTGAATTTTTACTGAAATTGTGAAAGGAATATTTGTTTTAATGTGAATAGCATGAACAAAATTTTTTATTGCCATGACCACTCAATATTTTGAATCTTTATTTATAATTTTCCAAGATTATTTACAAAGAAAATATTTTCCATAATATTTTGGAAAATTTTGGATTTTAAAGGAGTGATTTTAAAATGAAATGTGTATTTTTTTAAGAAATATCCCAAGTGATCTTTTAAAGGCATTTTCCTCTAAGATGACATCATTTGATGTTACTTATGATTTAGTGGGGATATGATCCAATTATTCTATCCTTATTATTTCACTTTATGTTTTATTATTATGATGATGATATATTTATGAAACACATTTATTTACCATGGGTTCTACTAGGATGTAATGTTGAAATGTTTATGAAACCCATTTCATTTCCATGGGTTATGATATATGATGAATGATTTATGATCATATGGAACACTTATTAATAGATTATGATTATGTAATGGGTGGACCTGGAATTATATATCCCTCCAATGCATTGGGTAAAGATGGATATCCCATGAGATAGTATGTACTATAATGGGGAGTGAATGTAGTCTAGTAGGAGACTTTTTCCACTATGATAGTCTTGGGAGAAAACCATGAATAATTATATGATGGAATGAGGAGTGAACCCAATACACTATGATAGTATTGGAAGTGATCCTAGACTATGGAAATTATTTTCCATGATATGTGAATTCCATAAACTTATGTATTATGTCAATTTTGTACTCTCATGCCTCGTGTTCTTTGATTCTTTTACGATTCATGTATTATGAAATTCTAAGATTTATGCCATGAATTTAGATTGTGATATTTAATATATAGGGTAAGGTTTTTAAATTATAAGATCATATAATCATACTCTTATTCTTAGGTTATGTTTAAGTGGTCATTACTATCTCTCTTGTTTACCCTTACTATGCATATGGGCTCTCCCTTTATTATGTTTCCTTTCTCAAGATTATTTAGAAATGTTTAAAGTATGATATTTCTAATAAGGTTTCTATTTATGAAGAAATTTGTGAGAGACGATGTAGATATCTTATGAACCAGTTTTTTAGGTATCCAAGTTTCTAAAGATTCTAAAACTATACTATTCAGGCATGAATCATAATTTTATGTAATTAATATTAATCTATTGAGATGTAATATATATATATATATATAAAATATTGGGCCACTGGAGTTTGTATTAGAGTAGGTTTTAGTTAATATTTAGACATTAGGATTATATAACTTTGGTGAAAACACTGGGATAAGTTTATGTATAGGATCATATCCTAAAGTCTTAATAAGATATAAATTATAAGTTTTCTTAGCAATGAATCTCATTCAAGTTATTATAAGTGGATATGGGTTTGGAACAGATACATCAAAGGGTAATAACCTTGAAAATAGTTGGTCAGGTATATCTCATCTATCATTATATAACATAGTGAGTTTTCCCTTATTGCGCACATAGTTTAAAACTTGGGGTATATGCTTTAGTTAACTCACATTTTCCTTATAAACCATTATAAAGTATTTGAATGGATTGTTGGTGTTGGGGCATGCAGGGGAATCCATTGGGATGGGAATTTAAAATTTCTCATCACCAGAGTGATGAAACTTCATCTTCTTTAATGATCTAATCCCTAAAAGGGGTATTAGGATCTCATAGAAATATTTTGAATCACAAAATTAAACTTGAATGATTACCTTGTTTGAATTGGTGTTGTGTTCAAATACATATCATCAGTAGTGATTGTTACTTGAAGAATATGAGGAAAAAACCCTCAAGATTATCCACACATGATTTTAGAGTCCATGTGAATGTTAATCATTGAATTGAAAGTGCTATCATGTAGTTCCAATTATTCCTTCCACATCATGATTATCACCACAATCTCATCCCTTCGATCCATGAATGAAATAGAATCTTGAAAATTTGGACAAAAACTGTATCTATAATGGATGTGGGAATAGAAGATAGGAACCCTCAATCCATTGGAATAAACATTCATTAGAAGAGGGATTATCCCTTTCTTATATAGTGGGAGTAAAAATACCCAAAAAGAGTTCCCCCAATACTATATATCAAGCACCCACTAAATAAGCATTAAATAACTCCTTGTGAAAAATTAACATTATCATACTCATCATTTATAATTTATCAGATACTTTTAATATATAAAATATATATTACGTAATAAAAACCAAGTCTTTAACTTGAATCGTAATTCCTATAACATTAAACAAACATTGAATAATGAAATAATATATTTTCATATAATATTTCCCATGTTTTTACTTAAATACTTGTAAATACATTTAATAAAAGATTCAAACCAATTATATTATACTTGAATAAAAATGAATTTATTATTTCATCAATGATTGTTAATACTTTTAAAACTCTCAGATCCCATGATGGGCCCACCATGTCCTATACACCTATTCACTAGAATAGGAAAAACTCTTGAATACGCCATTGTATGTGACCCTATAGAAACTTATCTCGATAACATTGAATATTATTCATAGACCAATAAAGGAGTCTAGAAACTCATTAAGGCCCCTAATAAGATAAGGAAAAAGACATAGTAATGATAACCTTTGCTATAAACATGCACTATTTAATATAATCTTTTCTTCTCAGGATATCTCATAAAGTGGAATGTACAACTTGCTTCCACATCCATTATTATTTTTGTATTCATTGACCATACTGGATGGACTAACCTTCTTCTACCATGTCCATAGATTTAGTAAAGGTACTACAATCCAAATCAAATGGACCTAAGATATCTCTTCCTATAAAAAGTGATAAATTCTTTCTTGATTATTAAATCAATGTTATAAAACCAATGACACCCCCAATGCAAGCTACCTTACTATGAATTTATTTCCATAGTTTCTCCTTGAAAAAAAGTACATTATTAAATAGTATACAGTGATAATAACCACAATTCATGAGAACATTACACATGCTCACAGATAGGAATTACCAATGACACCTAAAACATGTGGTGTTCCTAGTGGTGGTTCAGTCCACATGATCTCATCTAATTGAGATCACCAAGTGAAAACTTCATGAGTAGAAGTCTCAATACTTATAATCCCCAACAACTGATAGTCAAGAATCAACTATGTCCAATCAGTATGATGTGTCTAGACCATATGACATATTTTTAAGATTAGTTTCATAGTATATTTATGTTCTCATTATAGAATGGTAACTACTATAACCTTATGACATAACATTTAATCAATGGAAATTACCATATAAATATAGATGTAAAAATATCAACACTATTATGGTATGGTTAAATTAGGAATAACTCACTGAATGTGTGATATGGTAATCTAAAATTAATTTTCAAGTTCGTTCTAGGGAAACCACTATTATAACACTCCCACTTTCACTAGATCCAACATTCTGACTAACCTTGTTATCTTTCACAACATAAGATCATTTTTCTTCTCTAAGTTATAAATTTAGTCTTGGTCCTTCCACATTTTCATTGTGTGGTAATTCTTCTACATGTGACTTTTCCACTTTGAGTAAGACTTATCAAGATATGATATCCTCTAGTATATCCCTTTTTTACACTATTAAAACATGAAATATTATCTAGTACTATTTTTAGAATTATCAAAATTTATATTATGATAAAACTTTACTTAATAGGTGTGATTCCGAGAACTAGAAAAAATCATTGTGTATTGTACATTGCTTCTTTAGCTTCCTTGGAAACATCAATGCACTTGGTATATTTATACATGGCTACCACTAGCTTAAATTATCTCTACTCATTACCTTAGAAAGAATATGATATTAGATCATATAGATATAAAGGAATATTAGTATGTGTCCCCATAAAACTTGTATCATTTCCTCTCCACATACGAGGTATATATATTTTATACTTTCTCTAGTATAATTGGATAGTGTTTACTTCTTCCCTTCCAGTTATACAAGATATAACTGATATTTTCGTACTATAAAGCATGTGTTAGAAATATCACACACTATACACAACATGGAATATGTGACAGATCCATTATTTTTTTCTTATGTAATTATACTCACCTCTTTGATCTCATCTTATACCCATGCATGTATTCTTGGATAGATTCATATCATGTTACAATGGTAATAATTCTCTCTCAAATTTCTCTAACTTGTATTTTTCAATACCTTTATAGTATATATACTATTTAATAGTTCCAAGAAACCATTAGATGTAACACACCACGTTTTTTAAAATAAATTGAAATGCATGAAAATTTGTTTTATGTAGATATTTATAACTATCCATTAAACATAATTGTTTTCCACTAATATGTTTTGAATTTTGAAAAATGGTCATCTATAATTCTGTTCATTAAGATATTTAGAGTCTAAGGGAACTAAATTAATTTCTGGTAAATAGTAACATACCCTTATGAATGATAATATTGTAACACCCCGAGATTTTAGGAGAAATATTATTTTTAATTTATTTGATGTCTTTTGTTGTACGCTACACCAAGATTATCTTGAACTATACACAACACTTTATTATCTTATTGTATACGCAAACACTATTCTTGACACATTTATGAGTTCAATTTGAAAAAATATACTTATTCATTTCAATAATTATATAAAAATTTACTTTGGAAATTTTTTTAATATTTTTCTGTTAACTTTCATATTTTGATGAATAGTAAAAATAAGCTAAATTTTAATTAAAAACAAATTTTTTCATCAAGATAATGTATATGGTTAAATTATCATATTGAATGGTTTTAAATTATAAATAGAATATATCTTTACCATTTAATATAATGTAATTAATTATCATTAATTTTATATTGAATTCATAGGTAAAAACATTTCAATCTTTTGCAATGTTTTAACTTTTAAAACCCGTTTTCTCAACAGCGGGATTAATTTTAAATTAAATACTAAAACTTCTATGTTTTGAATTTGTAAAAATGGATTCAATATTTGGAATCATTAGGTCCAAATTATGCTAATATTCTACTTTTTATTTTTAGACATTATGAATAGTAACTACGGTAGATTTTATTTACTATAGTTAAAGGTAAATCAGGTAATTAAGGGTAAAAATAAGATTATGAAATTACTCTAACACCTACAAAAAATCTATTGGATGAATAAAAGTATACCCATATCACCTAAGGGTCTAAATAGATTCATTTCACGGACTTTTGACCATGAAAATGACGTAATTATTATTAAAACCAAAAAACGTGACAACATGTCACTCTCTTATATCTTATAAGTGTAATAATTTTACTTTAGTGATAAACTTCATAAAACATAAAACATAAATAGTATCCATAAATATAATAAAATTATCTACATCATTTGAATTAATTTATAATTTTTCGGGATTAAATAATTATCATTAATGGTGACACAATAATTGATGCAGAAATTGTTTATTTAGTGAAAAATCAATAATAAAGTTTTTATTAAACTAATAGTGACCATAAAAGGCACAAAAACTGATAAAAGATTATTGGTCATGTTCATTTAAACCATTATCATCCAATGGTCTAATATTTGACAATTTGGATCCTTATGAAAGTGATTATGACACTTATATTATTTTATTTTAAATGATGTCAAAGTTGTCACCTTCATAATTTAATAAATATAACAATTTAAATGTTATGATTTTAAGATTATAAATTCTATTAAAAGTATTATTATGTAAGATATTATATTTATCTGCATCATAGTATTTTATTTTTTATTTTTATGGAACAAATAAGTATATTAGGTAATTATACAAAAAATGTTGTAGTAATTATTTAATTAAGAGAAATATCAAATAAATGGTTTTAAAAATATTAAGATAAATAGTATATGAAAAAATTAATGTGTTACATGAATGTTTTAGATAAATATTACATGTTATAGATATATTAAACACTTTTGTTCGAATATATCATCTGTTTGGATTTTATTTAAATTCAAATAAATCAATAGTGTCAAAATTGACACTATAGTTATTTTATAAATATAACATATTATTAAATTGTTTAAAAGTCAAAAAAATATTTAAAAATTATAAATTTATATTTATATGGTTGAAAAATTCATAAAGTATCCAATTATTGAAAATTAACAACACATAAGTAAGTATTTATAATAATATAAAATTTAGAATATTATTACCACAAATAAAATTAAATAGATTAAATAAGGATAAATCAAGTTGATAAAGTTTAAAATAAATTCCCAACACGTCTATATTTTATTAGATGCTGATATTACAACCCTATCTCATCTCATATTATAATTTGAATCATTTTGGAAGTTTTTAAGTGGGATTTGGGTTTATTATAAATTAATATTTTAGAGGTTTCCAAAGGTGCCCCTCTCCTCTCTTATAAAAGGGAAGCTCCTCCCTCTCCTACTAATACCATTTTGGGCCTTCAAAATCAACAAAACCCTGCCCATTTACCTTCTCCACGTATCTATAAATATACTGGATATATTGTTCTTCTTTAAAGACCAACTTTAGTGTCCTAAGAGGAGGTTTAGAAGAGGCGTGTCAAAGAAGAGGTAATATCCTTTACCGATTCTTTAAATTCATTTCTTCTTCTAATTCCTCTTATTTATTTGTTTCATTATAAAGTAATAACATAAGTATCACTCATATACTTATATGTTATTATAAATATTAAAAAATTCCATTTCACCTTCTACCCATCCTACGGAAAACGAAACCACCGCGCGTGTGTACGTACGGAACACCGTCTCCACGTCGTGGTGTAATCTGTTTTCCACCACCACCGTACTTGGATGGGTATAATGGTGTAAATAATAACTATATATGGTTATTATAACATGATACTAATTCTGAGATATTCTATCATCCACTCCAACACCATTAAATAATTATGGGAATGATATCATCGCTCGTTCATACGTACGGATTACCGTCTCCACTACGCGATGAGATTCATTATCCATGTTAACCATTAAAGAATGATTATAAAGTATATATAATAAATAATAATGAAATATATGACATAATAATTCTACTGGATTTATGTATATATATATTTTTCATCTACTTACTTCCATCCAAGTCAATAAGGAAAGGAAAACAATGTTCATGCGTACGTATGACCTACCGTCCCCATGAACGATGTATTTCATTCCATTTATCAATATATTATATTCTGAATGTATATATAAATCATGTTTTATATTCTGGAAGTAATTAATCATGATCTAAGTATGGATATTAACAATTAAAATTCAAAACACGGATGATAAATGAAACGATTTTACCCAAAATACTGCTTTAACATGGAATTAACAAATGAACGGGTAATATAAAGTCATAAGTGAATCATATATGATATCATAAATATTACTATGGTTCTATTACAAGTTAATAATATTTTTAAACCCACTATATAGGAGTCTCGGACACATACGGAAGAAATTGGACATAAGGTAAGGGATAATTATTCCAATCTCCTTCTTATCCGGGATTGTTAATTCGTAAGTATTTACTGGGGTTATATTTATCATCCATGTCCATGTTTTATAAAAATGTTTTAATAAAGTTCTTACTATTCTTACATGTATTTTTAAAGTCATATTTACCCCCTTCTAACTTTTACTAAGATGAATGGAAGGAATCTTTCTTTTGTTTACCATACAAGGTACTTTTTGAATTTTCCGGCAAAAGTATGAGAAGAATGTTTTTTTAACTTATACAGCATGAACGGATTTTTACAGTTTCATAATTCATTATTTTATGAAGCTTCCTCTAAAATATTTCATGATTATTTTCAAAAAAATCCTTTTATTTTAAAATTTCATGGCATTTTTAGAAAAGAAAATGATTTTGAAGAAGAAAGGTTATTTTCTCAAGAATTCATTTCAAGTGTTTTATCAAAACTACTTTCCATATAAGATGAAATTATTTAATATGTTTATGTTTCAAGTATCATATCTATATTATTTACATGGTTTGATTTTTCTTATGATGAAATGATATCCATTAGTTTTGTGTGGATTATGTTATGATGGGATGATGTTTATGAAACCCATTTCACTATTTGGGTTATGATGAATGATTTATGTTTATTTTGTGGCACATGTAAGAAATATTTCATTATGAGATGGGTGGGACCTATATCTCTCTTTAATTCATTGGTTAAAGATTTATATCTCATGATATAGACATGGATAGAATGGAAAGGAAAATCTGGTTCAGTAAAACAGGGCTGGAACGGCAAGTAAACCCGGTTCAGTAATGGACTTTGTCTACTATAATGGTCTTGGCAGCAATGAATTGGCTACTATGGAAATCATAACATGTGATTAATGGTTTTCCAAAATTACATGTTTTATTCCCATGCTATTTTATCATGATTTATGTTCCTTTATGATATATGCCTTACGTACTGCCAAGAATTATTTCACAACTCAAGATTTTGATGTTTAAACTTTATGTTCTTGTTTTTAAGTACAAATGTATATGGTTTGTTTTATTTTCTCCATTTTCACACCTATTGAGAATTGGATCTCAACCTTTTTATGTTTTCTTTTCCCCAGGATATAAATAAATTTTTTAAGTAAGAAAACAAAAGGGGAAGATCTTTATGGGAGATGTTGAAGTTATTTCACAATGATTAGAAGATTATGTTCCGAGTTTCCAAAGACACTAAACTAATACGGTCTTTGGGCGTCTATTTTTTTTCATGTATTAATTATTCTGCAAAAGTAATGTAATGTCCATGTACGTCAAGCTTTGTGTCTCTACAGTTGGTATCATAGAAAAGTTTTAGCCAAACTTTGGAAACTAGGATGTGAAAACTTTAGTGAGATCCCTAGAAATATTTCTAAGGTATGTCTAGGGATATACCTAAGGTTAAGTATAAGTATAGGTTACAATCCTAGAATTATTATAACGATCATGAATAACCTAGTATTAAACCTAAGATGTTAGAGACTGAAAGTACTCCCCTCAATTATGTTGTTTTCCTAGTGTGATTTTTACCTCTCACACTATTCTTTTTTGGGTTTTAGAAAATGTTTGAAAATAGGAAGATTTATGATAATGGAGAATATGATGGACAATGGAATGATATTCTTCATGAGAAACCAAATGAAATAGGATTTGGAATGAGAAACATCATTATTATGCCTAATCAGCAATCTCATAATATGATCAATAATATTAACTTTGGTAAGTTTCCTGACTCAGCTAATAAGAGAAAGATGGGGTTTCAAGATGATAATAGTGGAAAGAAAGTTCAATTTCCCTCATGTAAATCATGTGGGAAGAGGCATAACGGAGAATGGTTCAAAGGAACTAGAAGATGATTTGGGTGTGGAAAAGAAGGATACAAATCCATTAATTGTAAAGGAAAAGTTTCATTTAATACAATGGACAAGGATAATGGTATTTCTAAGACATTAACAATGGTTAAATGTTTTAAATGTGGAATTTATGGGCATTATACAAACCAATTCCCTAAGGGAAAATCTCATGAAGAGAATCAGCATGGTCGTATGGGTAGTATTTATGTTGATGATAATGACGAGACTACAAATGATATATGAGATGAAAGAAGTGTTGATGAATAAAATGATGAAGCCCAGTCAATGTTTTAAGAAGGTAGTGGAATGATTGTATGTTTATCAAGAGTTATGTTGTATAGGTAATTTAATGGTACTATGGAATAAAGAAACATCTAAGGATTGTTACACTATTGTTTTTCCTAAAGTATTTGAAAGTATATGTTGAATGGTACTGGTAACAATGAAAGTTTATTCAGATATTTTTGGAAAGAAGATGATATGTGCATAATGAATGGATACGGAGAAAATAATATGTTTGATAGTATTAATGAGCTTATGATTGATATAAGGACAAAGTGACATCATGGTTTGAGTATATTGAAATTTTGGGATTTTGGTATGTGGAAATAATTAATTTTTGATAGAATTAATGTTTTCACTAAGGTTCTATGGTAATTCAAGAGAATACATGATTAAGTTCTTCACATGTTTGGAATATAACCAACAAGATATTTCTTATGATATATAAGGGATAAATGATTGTATTAACATGCTTGGTAGATGACCTCTCTAGTAATATTTTTCATTATACTATGAGGTTGGACATAAGTATTTTAGATAATCCTAAAGATTGGAATGAATTAAGTTAGACATCAGATATTATTGTTTAAGGCTAGATCATTTTGATATTATAATAGTATTTTTTAAGAAAAAGGACAACTCGTCACGTTGGACAAGGATGCGGGAATAGAACTCACAAATGATGTGCGATATGCCTTTATTACCTACCACTGGCCTACAGGAAGTCCCTGATTAGTAGATTTTAGCTTTATTTTATTAATCAGTATGATAGTTTAAGTATAAGTCTATTTTGGGAATCATATATAGTTAATCTCACCATAGATGGACTTATGTATATTTAATAACTTTGGCTAACTTTTTGAGATAGATGGAATAACCTATAATTCTATCATATGATCTGCTAAAATTTAAAGAAGGACAAATTCAACTTCATTTATTTAAATAAGAGATGAAGTGGAAATTGTTCATGGAATGGCCAATGATGATATTACACTAACATCAAGTAAGCATTTATCCTTATGCAAAAATTCATCAACTTTAGGAAAATGATCTTGAAAACCAAAAACGTTTTCCTTGTACCCTCATATCCGATGAATTAGATGGTACCTTAGATAATCAAAATTTTATGGATTTTTGATTGTTGGCTTTTTCATAGCCATGTTCTCTACCACTCTCCATCAGAACTTGATGGTTAGATTTCTCTTCCATATCCATATTTTCACCTATGTTCTCCTATGTGGAAACCCAGTGATGAGTTAATTTGGGTAACCGTTACGTTTCATACTTTAGTTTTTAAAATTAAGTTTTGTTATTCCTTTTTACGATGTGGGTTTCTATGAAAGAAACTTTCAAGTAGTAAACCATTTATAACCCCGAAAAATTTTGAGGGAAAAATTCATTTTAAGGGGGGAAGAATGTAACACCATGAGATTTTATGAGAAATATTATTTTTAATTTCTTTGATGTCTTGTGTTTTACACTACACCAAGATTAGATTTCACTATAAGCAACACTGTATTATTTTTTAGTATACGCAAACACTATTCTTGGCTTGTGTTGAATGCAAGAGCGACCTTCCTCAATAGCGTGCATTGTACACAATACCGAGTTTCACTAAAAAACAATATATTGTTATAATATTATTATGAACTATCCATTATGAATAGAATTAACCAAATCATGAATTTTATAACATTATAATTCATCTTACACATTATCTAGAACATTGTATGAGAACAAAATAAATATTTCGGGTAAAATAAGTATTTTTCAAAAAATTCATTTTTGCCGCCTTTTGATGGCGCACCCACATTAAATCTAGTTTTCGACACGTTTATGAGTTAAATTTGACAAAATAAACTTACTCATTGCAATAAGTATATAAATATTTACTTTGGTACATTTTTTAATATTTTTCTGTTAACTTTCATATTTTGATGAATAGTAAAAATACGCTAAATTTTAATTAAAAACAACTTTTTTCATCAAGATAATTTATATGGTTAAATTATAATATTGAATGGTTTTAAATTATAAATATAATATATATTTAACATTTAATAGAATGTAATTCATTATCATTAATTTTACATTGAATTCATAGGTAAAAACATTTCAATCTTTTGAAATGTTTTAACTTTTAAAACTTATTTTCTCAATAGCAGGATTAATTTTAAATTAAATACTGCAACTTATGTATTTTGAATTTGTAAAAATGGATTCCATATTTTTAATCAGTAGGTCCAAATTATGATAATAGGATTATTTTTATTTTTATACATTATGAATAGTAACTACGGTAAATTTTATTTACTACAGTTAAAGGTAAATCGGGTAATTAAGGGTAAAAATAAGATTATAAGATTACCCCAACACCTGAAAAAATTATATTGGATGAATAAAAGTCGACCCATATCTTCTAAGGGTCAAAATAGATTAATTTCATGGACTTTGGACCCTGAAAATGATGTAATTATTATTAAAACTAAAGAAAGTGACAACATGTCACTCTTTTTTATCTTATAAGTGTAATAATTTTAATTTAGTGATAAACTTCATAAAACATAGAAAATAAATATCCACCAAAAATATAATAAAAATATATAAATCATGTGAATTTATTTATAATTTTTAATTATTAAATAATTATCATTAATGGTGACACAATAAGTGATGGAGAAATTTTTTATTTAGTGAAATATCAACAATAAATATTTTGTTAAACTAATAGTCACCATAAAAGGCACAAACACCTGAAAAAAACTTATTGGTCGTGTAAATGTAAACCATAATCATCCAATGGTCTAATATTTGACCATTTAGAGCCTTATAAAATCTATTATGACACTTATATTATTTTATTTTAAATGATGTCAAAGTTGTCATCTTCATAATTTAATAAATATTAAAATTTAAATAATGTGATTTTAAAATGATAAATTCTAGTAAAAGTATTATTATGGAATATATTATATTTATATTCATCATAGTATTTTATTTTTAATTGTTATGCAAAAAATAAGTATATTAAACAATTATACAAAAATATTGTAGTAATTATTTTATTAAGAGAAATATCAAATAAATGGTTTTAAAAATATTAAAATAAATATTATATGAACAAATTAATGTTCTCCATGAATTTTTGAGATTAATATTACATGTTATGGATCTATTAAATATTTTTGTTTGAATATATCTTCTGTTTGGATTTTATGTAAATTCAAATAAATGAATTGTGTCAAAATTGACACTATTGTTATTTTATAAAAATAACATATTATTAAATTGTTTAAAAATCAACAAAATATTTATAAATTATAATTTTAAATTTATATGGTCCAAAATTTCATAAATTATCCAATTATGTAAAATTAACAACACATAAGTATGTATTTATAACAATTTAAAATTTAGAATATCATTACCACAAATAAAATTAAATAGATTAAATAAGGATAAATCAAGTTGATAAGGTTAAAAATAAATTCCAAAAATGTCTATATTTTATTTAATGATGATATTATAACCCTATGTCATCTCATATTTTAATTTAAATCATTTTGGAAGTTTTTAAGTGGGTTTTGGGTTTATTATAAATTAATATTATAGAGGTTTCCAAAGGTGCCCCTCTCCTCTCTTATAAATGGGCACCTCCTCCCTCTACTACTCATACCATTTTGAGCCTTCAAGCTCATAAAAACACATCTAATTTCCCTTCTCCACTTCCCTAGAAACATACTAGAGTTCCTGGTCTTCTTCAAAGACCAACTTTAGTGTCCTAAGAGGAGGTTTAGAAGAGGTCTGTCAAAGAAGAGGTAATATCTTTTAACGATTCTTTCAATTTATTTCTTATTATACTTCCTCTTCTTTATTTGTTTAATTATAAAGTAATATAATAAGTATCACTAATATACTAATATTTTATTATAAATATGAAACAACCCCATTTCACCTTCTACTCATCCTATGGAAAACAAAACCATTGTGTGTGCGTACGTACGGAATACCATCCTCATGCTGTGGTGTAATCTGTTTTCCACCACCACCGTACTTGGATGGGTATAATGGTGTAAAGAATAACTATATATTATTATTATAATATGATACCAATTATGAGATATTCTATCATCCACTCCAATACCATTCAATAATTTTGGGAATGATATCATCGCTCGTGCGTACGTATGGATTATCATCTCCACGACGTGATGAGATTCATTATCCATGTTAACCATTAAAGAATGATTATAAAGTATATGTAATAAATAATAATGAAATATGGGACATAATAATGCTACTAGATTTATTTATATTTATATATTTCATCTACTTTCTTCCATTCAAGCCAATAAGTAAAGGAACACAACATTCATGCGTACGTACGACAAACCGTCTCCATGAACGGTGTACTTCATTCCATTTATCAATCTATTATATTATGAATATATATAAATCATGTTTTAAATTCTGTAAGTAATTAATCATGATCTAAGTAATCATATGAATAATTTCAAGTCAAAACATGGACGATAAATGAAACGATTTAACCCAAAAATGTTGTTTTAACATGGAATTGACAAATGAATGGGTAATATAATGTCGTAAGTGAATCATATAAGATATATTAATTATTATTATACTTCTGTTACAAGTTAATAATATGTTTAAACCCACTATACAGGGGTCTCGGATACATACGGAAAAAATTATACATAAGGTAAGGGATACTTATTCCAATCTCGTTCTTATCAGGGATTGTTTATTCGTAAGTATTTACTGGGGTTATATTTATCATCCATGTACATGTTTTATAAAAATGTTTTCATAATGTTATTACTATTCTTACATGTATTTTTAAAGTCATTATTACCCCTTTTTGACTTTTACTATTATGAATGGAAGGAATCTTTCTTTTGTTTACCATACGATGTACTTTTTGACTTTTCCCAAAAAATATGAGAAGAATGTTTTTTAACTTATACATCATGAACGGATTTTTACGGTTTCATAGAGCCTTATTTTATGAAGCTTCCTCTACAAGATTTCATGATTATTTTCAATAAAATCCTTTTCTATTAAAATTTCATGGCATTTTGAGAAAATAAAATGATTTTGAAGAAGAAATGATATTTTCCTCAAGAATTCATTTTAAGTGTTTTATCAAAACTACTTTCCATCAAAGATGACATTATTTAATATTTTTATGTTTCAAGTATAATATCTCTATTATTTTCATGGTTTTATTTTTCTTATGATGAAATTATATCCATTTGTTTTTTGTGGATTATTTTATGATGTGATGATGTTTATGAAACTCATTTCTCTCTTTGGGTTATGATAAATGATTTATGTTTATTTTGTGGCACACATAAGAATGGTTTCATAGTTGGGACCTATATCTCCCTCCAATGAATTGGGTAAAGATTTATATCTCATGAGATATATATCATTGGAATGGAAAGAAAAATCTAGTTCAGTAATACAGGGCTGGAACGGCAAGTAAACCCGGTTCAGTAATGGACTTTGTCCACTATGGTGGTCTTGGTAGCAATGTCTTGGATACTATGGAAATCATAATAAGTAGTTAATGGTTTTCAACAATTACATGTTTTATTATCATGTTGTTTTATCATGATTGATGTTCCTTTATGATCTATTCCTTACGTACTGCCAAGATTTATTTCACAACTCAAGATTTTGATTTTTAAACTTTATGTTCGTGTTTTTAAGATAAAATGTATATGGTTTGTTATATTTTCTCCATGTTCACCCTTACTGAGCATTTGATCTCACCTTTTTTTTGTTTTCTTTTCCCCAGGATATAAATAAATTTTTTAAGTAAGAAAACAAAAGGGGAAGATCTTTATGGGAGATTTTGAAGATCTTTGACCATGATTTGAAGATTATGTTCTGAGTTTCCAAAGACACTAAACTAATATGGTCTTTGGGCGTCTATTTTTTTCATATATTAAGTATTCCGAAAAATTAGTGTAATGTCCATGTACGACAAAATTTGGGTCTGTAAAAATATGAATATTAATATGACCCTAATCAATAGTAAATTTTATTATCATTTTATTTTATTAAGGCTTTAAGATAATGGCATCTTGGTTAATTTTTCAATGTGATATGAAAGAATTTATAGTTTTAAAATTGTTATTTTTGAATAAATTATGATTTTATTTAAATATTAAATTAATAATATTTAGAAAATTATTTTCAAAAAATATAGCTTATTTTTTAATTCTACACGTCGAGAAATTTTTAGGGTGAATTTGTGTAATTTTCTAAAATTCTATAATTTTTTATGAATAGAAAAATACGATAAAATATGATAAAGGATAAATACTTTATTTACTGCATCATAGGTGATGCTAGGCTGATGTAATACCACATGGTTCAAACTCACATGCCATTATTACTATTTGGGGTCACATGAATTGAGGCTATTCATAGTCTTGAGCAAAAATATTATAATAGTGATTAAAATAATGTAAAATACATCCTCTCCTCTACTATAAATACCGTCCCCATTCCCCTCTTCCTCCCACACCTCTCAAGACTTTATCCTAACCTATGTTATTCCCAATCCTCTTCCCAAGACTCCTACCCACGTCCTAGAGCTTCTATTCTCACCAAAAGCCCAAAACCAAAGGCCATAAAAAGGATCTCAAGGAGAAGAGATCAAGAGGTAAACATCCTGTTTTGTTTTCTTTCTTTTCTTTCATTTTATGTTATTCTTTTTAATTTACTTTGGATTATGTTGGTATATGTCATTAAATATCCCCTTTAATTCCCATATTTTTTAAAAATGATGAGAGACCTCTTTTCCCTCATCAAAATATTTTATGAAATTTTAAGCGATGTCGTTAAGCTGCAAAATTTTCGTAACGGATTGCTCAACTTTTCTTTTATGTTGAGATTAATTTCTTTTCGTTTTCTTTACTCACCACCCCTTTTTCAAGAATAATTAAGGATCCATTATCTTAAATATTATTTATTTAATCTTGTTTATGGAATACTCACCATTACATTTCTTCTCCTCTCTCACTTATTCAAGAAATTAAAATACCATCTGTGATGTGTTGAATTTACGACATCGTGGACGATGTGATTTAAATTTCTTTTAATTACTTAAAAACTGGTCATGAAATCATTTTTATGGTTTAACCAGATTATAATTTATTTATTGAATCTTATATAAGGTTCTAAAATCATTTTTTACACATGCTATAAATATATGAAATAAAATGAGTTCATTACGATCGAAGAATCTC
The DNA here is from genome assembly GCA_963277665.1 of Viscum album. NCBI lineage: Eukaryota > Viridiplantae > Streptophyta > Magnoliopsida > Santalales > Viscaceae > Viscum > Viscum album. Next base: position 287,790,507 of record OY728137.1, on the reverse strand, counting down.
CAAAATGACCTAAACAAATATCAATAATGTTTTAACATATGAATCATCCACATGTTGTAATTAAAAATGATAAATGGTATAATTTATGGTTCATGGAATATTTAAATACCACTCCATTACAATTCTATAGTTTCACTTTCAATCGATAAGATCATCCATCATGAACCGATTATGGAAAACAAGTAAAGAAAGCACCCAAAAACAACGGAAGAAAAAAAAATAATAATTAAAGGGTGAAATGAGGTTACTAAATGGTCATATAAGATGTTATAAACATGAAAATAATTCTTTAAAATACCAGTAACCCACTTTTAACCATTATACAGGATGGTTAATTAATTTCAAAATAAGACAAACCTGGGGTAAGGGAATTCTTAACTCGATTTCCATTCTTTGGGTTAACATTCTACTTCATTATTTATGTGGTATTAAATTTGTTTTTGTGATTAATTTTGTATATATTATGTTTAATTATGTTTATTTATAGTTTATATACATATTTCATCCACTCAATTAAGTCTCACATCAATTATATGAAATTTTTAAGGGTTGTTTCTTTTAAGATCCTCTTTTAAAATTCTATTTTACAAAATTCAAAAGCATTGTTTTTATGAAATTATTCATGTTGTATGATTATGTTATGGTTCTTGGGAATTTTTTATGATTAATTCTGGTACCTATATCTCCCTCCAATTCATTTGGTATGTGTAAGTTGGAGTTCTGCCGTATGGTTATTTTAACTATAACTGCGATGGTTACACAAATTGTAAGGTAGCCGTGAGGGTTACAAATTATAAGGCAACCAAGAGGGTTGAAAAATTAAGAAAGTAATTCCACAAGAAACCTTTATGGTTCTATTTATGTTATTATTATTATTTTTGAATCTTGGGGAAATTACATTTTTCACAAAGTAAGCGACAAGTATGTTTTTTAAATGATTTCATACATTACAAGTATTCATGGAATAATATGTTATTTCCTTATTTTCATATCCATTACTAAGATTTTTGTGCTAATCCCAAGTTTTTAAATGATTTTATATGGTTATAAGGATGTTTAAGACAAATAAAGAATCCAGTTTAAATGTTTGAAGAGTTTTCAATGAGATCAAGTTTTAATTGAAAAGTTTTATATTTTTGAATAAAATAATATTGTTATTATGGAATCCACTCTGTATTAATGTGTAATGTTATTAATGTGTTATCTCCATTTTCTACAAATATCTAAACTTTAAAATATCCTCAATGTTAAAGGAAGTTATTTATTTACTAAATTGAAGTTTATGTAATGTAATGAGGTCGGGTCCTTATATTAGATCTACCTTAGTAGATCTCATTCCCTAGAACTTAGGTTGATACTTTAATTCAATCTCTAGATAATTTATTTCATTATAATATTAACTAATTGTAATACCAATAACTATTTTTCATATGTTATCATACATATGTTTCCTATAAAATGGTGGTTCTTCCACTAACATCTTATAGACACATGGAAAAAATTCATTCCAAATGAATATTGTATAATCATTTCACTTAATTCAATATCAAACTAGATTTCATTAATTTCACCCATTATTGGAATTCATTGGTGTCACTATTACATTATGGTTGTGTCATATAGATTTCTTCCACAATTATTGGTCTTGATTTCCAATTCTCAGTAAAATTGTCATAAAAAATAACTATGATGAGTAAAATTATAATGGATTTAGGTATAACAACTTGGTAATAACAACTAAGCCTTATTAGTACCACGCTTTTACCCTTGTATAATCTCATTTGAATACCCACCATAGTAATCAAAATAATAATCTCCCGGTATTTTAATACATGAAATCCATTATTCAATTTTAATTGATCTTTTCAAACTTAGATTTTTTTTCATTTAGTGCTTACTTATGGGATTTATTATTATAAATGAATAATGTATCACCATCCATAGTTAATATCAAACCATTGCCATGGTTTAACCTTCCTACGTAGTATGTATCTATGGAATATTCTTTTTCCACAAGCTATTTTGGAACTTGCTCATATGCCAACTATTTGCGCATCTTCGGCATTGACTAAATCCCTGTCAATATTTCTCCGACTATCTTGAATAGAGATGTGCACCCTTATGTAGAAAAATATTCAATCACTTTACTATAAGTTTTATATCTCAAGGATTTTTGTAATATCCTTAGAATACTTTAGGATAATTACTTTAGATACTTATTGTGTTTTTCTTGATTCATGTTTGTTTATATCCTTAAAAAACTCTTTACATCTAAACAGATTTTATGACCTGATTGATTTATATTATACTATAACTCGTATGATATTCATTTTTCATTATAGTTCGCATATGATTATGGGATAACACCACTATTTTAAAATCACATCACGAAAATAATAGAAGTTTATGAAATATATATAAATGAATATCATACGAGTTATAGTATAATATGATGTGTATAAGGTAATGTGCATTTAGGAATTACTCTACACTGTATTATAATGATCTCGGTATACTTGGTCAAGATGTTCTTTGAAACACAAGACTAAATCTAATCATATCCTATAACAATTCACATTACCTACTTTACGTTTTCATTCCTCAATACTCTTAAAGTAATCTTATAAAGTATAGTTTCTATTAGCTTACCCTCGGAATAGTTCAGGCTTTCTAACTAAACTAATTCTGAAATATTTGTTAATTAACTTTATTTATAAAAGGTTTATTTTTCTCAAACTAAGTATATAAGTGTGAAGATAATAATTATGGTATTTAACTCCAAAGAGTCTAAAATAATACTGGATATATCCTTGAAAAATACTTATTTTTTCTTGAAAGGGTATTATCTTTCCCCAACTGGGTATAATAGTATTACATTAAGTATTACCAATGATTTAAGAATTTCTAAACTATTGGTTGAGTATTTAAAAACAGAAACAACATTTATTCCAATAATGGAATATTTATCCATGTTCTCATACCAAGAGATAAATTTTTTTGGGGGATAATCAATAAGAGTTCAACAAGAATCAATTAAAAAGGAAATTATAAGTTGTCTACATCTCACCACTGACTTAGGAACCAACCTTTCTCAACCTATTGGAGAACAAACCTTACTTATTTTAATGTTTCTATACTTAAATGGTTATTTTATTCAAATAAAAATGTGTTATAGACATATTATACTCAATTATTAAAAGTTATAACAGAAAAATTACATAAAATTATGAATAAACCTGAAGAATAATTGATTACTTTCATCTTTAATTTAGTTCATAGAATTTAAGCTTACATAGTCTTATCTCAATAAATTCAAAGAAAATAATCTCATGTATAATAATCAACCTCTACTATTTGAAAGATGTTGTGAAGGTGCCTTTGGAATCACGCTTTTCATTGGCCTTTTCACTTTTTATGTCAACTTATTCACCATAAGAACTGCATATTATAATTTCATTGAGTTCTTACCAACTTGGTGAACCTTACCCAAAAAGTAATAAAGTATTTTCTTATTTTAATATTATTTTTTAAAATTAAATTAAACTAGAGAAAGTGGGTGATAGATATATAAGAATGTGATATATTGAATGATCATGATTTGTTTTCAAATTTTACACATAACCAGTATAATTATCACTGATTCATATCTTGCTTCACTTTGTCCTCATAAGATTCTTAGAGATGAGACAACATGTGAAATCTTCCATTTCCTCATGTTGTATCCATAACTCACATCATACGTTGATGATATCATAATGACGTCACCATCATATACACTATACATGAGTCTTTTATAAGACTTTTTCTCACTCATTCTTCCTGAGGAGGCTCAATGGGTATTGGGGACTCCAGCAACATGAATTTCATGTATCATAGTACTTTACACAAGTGCATGTAATGCTCTTAGAAATTATTTCTGATTAGGACATTGACCTTGTGTAAAATTAATCACAGTGTACCTATGGCATTATTTTCTATTTTCTATAAAAACAAAATCAAATATATTTTTAATTTTATCTTAATTATTTATTAGATATTAACGATTAATATGATCATCAAATGTCTCCCACTATATTATTGCACTTTATTAGCCCTCACTACTATATTTAGAATACTCTATTGATTGATTATTCTAGTGGCAAGGATCTATGAAATCTATCCTCATAGTATTCAAGATTTGATTACACCCATACTTGCAGAGTTTCAAGGTGAGTACTAATCTGGTCAACCATGTTGACTCGTGATTCCTTGAATTGTTGAGTAAATTACCATCTTATCAAAATCATAACCTTGATTCCATCAACACCTTACCACTAAATTGGTCGCAAGATAGTTTTGGCTACTCATTTTCTACAAAATTTAGTTTAGTCAACTCATCACTCTCATAAGAACTCCCCAATAGTAGGAGGCACCCTCAACTTTGGCTGACGATCACCCCATACACCCAGTTTTTTTCAAATTTTAGTAACGGAAGACATTATGACTTCATATTACTTTTACGGGTTTTTATTATTTCCTGATTAATGTAATACTTTTCTATTAATTATGTTCACACTATTTTGTCATGAACATAGCTAAAATTTCATTAATAGAATACATTCATCATGTCTTTATGCATTTTTTTTTTGTTCATTATTTTATTTGACTCCTATAGACATGAAAATGAATAAAATAATAAAAAATGAATAAAGGAAATAAATTATTTAACCAGTCTTAAGCATTTAATATTGTTTAATCCATTAAAACTCAATAGAATAACCATGAATTAGGGGTATAATACATGACTTGGTTATTTACTTGAATCATAGCCCACCACCAGTCTATTGTTTTCACTTATCATCTAGTATACCACCTTGTCTTAGCATGTCCCACATCTTAAATTGTCATCATAAATAGTACAAATGTACTTGTACGTAGGTAAGTTGGTATTGGGTAGCACAATATAAATACAAAAACAATTATGGGTACACAGAACCATGTACATATTAAACAGAAAACATATTATGCACATACCATTATAAAACTAATTAAAAATTACAAGCATCGCATGTAGGAAATAAATAATTAGATAAAATTAAATTAGGTTAACAATGGCTAGGTCATTACTCAACAGCATTCATTATATCAAATAGATGCATGAAAAAAATTAATAGGCAATAAATTTAAATTTGAGGCCATTTAATAAATTAAATGAAATATTTTAAATTCAAAAAATCTAATTCATTTGGTCCCTAAATTAATTTAATTTTTTATCCCTAAATTAAATTGATCAATTATTTTAATTTTATATTAAAATTAAATTAATTTTTTAAAATAATAAAATTATTATTATTTTTAAGAAAAAAAATAATTAATTAAATTTTTTGATTATATTAAAATTTTCTCAGGCCCCAAAACCCTTGTCTAAGCCTATTGCGGGTCAGTCCAAACCTGCACATCTTATTTTTGGGTTAGGAAGACCCACTATAGTGGGTTTCGAGTCAGGTAGACCCACTGTAGGATGGTTTGGGTTGAGCATACCCACTGTAGGACCATTGTGGGTCAGGTCAAACCTGCTTTAGTCATGGTTCACCCGATCTTGGATGGAAGTGTGTATCTGGGTGGTAAGATCAGAAATAAACCTTCATCTATGTGAACAAGAATGGTCATTTGGGATTTCCACATGTGCAAGCGGGGGTTGGGGATGGGGGATCTCATCTAGGGTGAGGGAAACAACTAAACAAACCTACATCATGGAGGCCTGAAGCCGGTGGTGGAGGGCACCCATTAGCTCAACTGAAGTGTTGTTGGTGGCGGGTAAGTCGATGGCCTAGAAAATGGTATGGTTGGGTGTTGTTCGGGCGTAAGAGAGATTATTCCAGGGATGGTGGGTTGGTAAGAGTCTGACCAAGGTGGAGGTGATGACGGCGAATACTATGTGTGGCTCAGGTCGGTAAGAGGGGCCAACTGATCTATATAAGGGAGAAAGTACGACCAGGCATGGAGGGTGAAGCCAGTAGGGAGGTCTCGAGGGTAGAGGGTGTGGACTCCCATGCAAGAACACTTTTCTCCATCTTTTTTTCTAAAAAACTTCCAACAATAAGGTGGAACACATGCCCCAAATGTGGTTTTAAATATAATTATTTTTTTCGGGGGGGGGGGGGGGGGGGGTTGACACATCTCACCACCCAAATATTTAATGTACCTCTTTTTAAAAAAACAAAAAATTATAACTTATATATATTTATTTAACATTTCCACAGTGTTGTGGAAGATTTTGGATCACCGGTTGGAGGGGTTTCAACCACCGTATTCTGGCCAGAACCTATCCATGAAATGGAAGGTGACAAGAATCAACATCGGTAGTCACCTCCCATCACCACACTGGGACAAAAACATCACATATATAATTATATGTTATTCAATTTTTAATACTCACAGAACTACAAATGATCTATATTAATTTTCCAGATGTTTGGAACTTGGTCATATGAGATTGGATTGATGTGCAATCAAACCCGTGGAGACTGAATGGAATCTCTCTAATTAATTTAAAGAAATTTAATTTTTTTCATAACTCAAAAAATTCACGTGACCACTCTTATACAAATTGTTGGTATTGGGGAGTACATCGGATGTTGATGGGATAGAGATTTAAAAAAACTTATCACCAGAGTGATGAAACTTCATCATATCTGATGATCTGAACCCTGGTATAGGTCTGAGGATCTCAAGTGAATACTTAAAAACACAAAATTAAACTTGACTTATTACCTCATTAGAATCAAATTCATATTTAACTGAAACTTTTCATCAGCGATCATCTCTAGAATAATCTAAGGTCAAACCCCTCTAGATCATCCATACACACATCAAGAGTCTATGGGAATTCTGATTTTCAAATTCTAGGTTCCTAGGAGAAGCTTCCAAAATTCCTTCATCATTATGATGATCACCACGATCTCATCCCTTCGACCCATGAAGTAAATAGAATCTTAAACATTTGGATGAAACTTTCTCTCTCTTGGATGTAGAAAGAGAATATAGGATCTCCAAATCAGTTGGAATTAATAGACATTGAAAAATATCTTCTCCCTTACTTATATAGTGGGACTTAAAATACTCGAAAAGGGTTCATCAACCCCCATATATCCAACGCCCACTAAATAGGCTTTAAATGACAAGTTATGAAAAAATAACTATGTCATATTCATCATTTATATTTTATCACTTATTTATAATATATAATAAATAAATTATGAGATAAAAACCAAGTCATTAACATGACACATAATTCCTGCAATATTAAATGAAACATGAATATTAAAATAATACTTATACATATAATATTGTCCACATATTTAATTAAATACTTTCAAATAATTATAATAAATCAATTCAACCCAATTATTATATACTTGAATAATAATGAATTTATTTATTAGTTGGTGATCGTTAATACTTGGAAAAACCGCATCCTTGTGGTGGGCCCCACCATTTCATATAGTTATATTCACAAAAATAGGGAAGACTCTTCAATATGTTATGGTGTGTGACCCTCTAGTAACTTATCTTGGTAATAGTGAATATTATCCACAGACCAAGAGCAGAGTCTAGCAACCCATCAATCCCCATAAGGAGTTAAAAAAACTCATAGAAACAACAACTTTTCCTAAAAACATGCATTGTATAATATAATCTCTTTGACTCGTGATATCTCATAAAGCAGGATGCATAGCTTGTGTCACCATCAATTCTTTATTTATAATATTTTGACCTTATTATATAGACTTACCTTATTTTATCAAGGGCATGGATTAGTAAAGGTACTACCATCCTGATCAACTAGATCCATAATATCTATTTCTATAAAAAGAAAAAAATATTTCTTGGTTATTCAATCAATGTAATACTGCCAATAATGCACCCAACACAATCTACCTCACTACGACTTCGTTTACATGGGTTTTTTCCTTCAATAAAAGTATGTGATCAAATATTATAAACTGATAACAATCTCAAGGTAGTAAACCATTATACATGCTCACATATAGGAACTACCAATGACACTGGAAACATGTGGTGTTCCGATTTACGGGTCAGTCCTCATGATCTCATCTTCTAAAGATTACTATGTGTGAACTTCCAAAGTAAAAATATCAATGCTTATGAGACCCCAGCACTAGAGAGTCAAATATCAATTATTTCCAGTCAGTATTGTGTATCTATACCATAGGATATATGGTTAAGATTAATGTCATAGTATCTTTTGGTTCTCATTATAGCTTAAAAACTGATATAACCTTTTGATATGACAACTAATGTATGGAAATTACCATATAAATAATGGATGCAGAAATATCAACCCTATTACGATATGAGTACATCAGACATAACTCATTATATGCATGATATGGTAACCTAAATGTACTATTCTAGTTGGGTATAGGGGTCCCACTATTAAAACATAGATGACAACCAAGGATGACCTAGGGTAAACCTAAGATTTCATATTTTGAAAAGAAGATGTCATGATAGTTATTATAATTTATCGCACCATAATTTTTGGTTTTAGTCAATGGTTGGAACCCTGAGGATTCATGATAATGAAGAATGTGATGGATAATGGAATGATTTTCCTAAAGGTTAGCCAAATTAAATGGGAGATGGAATGAGAAACCAGTTGATTATGCCTAATCAGTAATCCCATTATATGATTAACAATCTCAAATTGGGTAAGTTTCCAGACACATACATATGATGACTTATATTAGGGGTTCCTGGTGAGACCCTACTAAGTTATATTCTCACACCCTACATGGTCATCCCAATGCGCATGCAGGCCTTATGTTTGGTTTTCAGAGGTAGTGTATCAGGCTGGAGAAATTCGATGGGTTTTGGAGAAACGCTTATTAGGGTCGAGAGATGGTAATATGGCCCTATGTGTTTTATTCTCTTGTTTATTTTTTGTATATGATTGGCCTAGTGGGAAATTAGTTATATGATTTGTATGAAAATATCATACTTGTTATTGGATATGTTTATTTATTCCTATTTACTAAAATTTGATGATGTTTGTTTATTTTATTATGATTGATTGTTATGATATCAAGGGCATAGTCTCCATGATATATTATTTAGGACCTCTCCACTATTTTTCATACTATAAAGTATAGGGAGGCATGCCTGAAATCAACAAACAACCCATGCTAGGAAAAATTATGAGTAGTTTTTAGATTGGGATATTACACTAGGGTTGAGCATATTATATCTAGAGAATGTTGTAAAAAATGAATGTCTCTAATTCCAATACCTTGGGATGATATAATAAAGTATCTATATAGCTAGGTTAGAGAATTGGTAATTTCACATAGGCCCTTACCCCATCTATTAATCCTTATTGAACCTCAAATATAATTATATTATTATTGTTGTTGTTGTTGTTGTTATTTACTTGATGTGTGCATGTATCATGGATAATGTAAGACTTCAGACTTCCTTGAGGTATGTTTTTGTTTAATTTTTGTTATGAGTTTTAATATGGTTAAATAAAATTTTATCAGGTGTATGAGGTGGATCGTGGGTGTTTTGGGGGTACGATACATGAAAGAAGCGAGAATAGGTCCATCTAGTGAAAATTGCGCGGTTGGTGCATGATTAGTAGTAACTGTGCACCCAAATTTTGCTTGACTGGAGGAGGGGAGATCAATTTTTAGAAACCATGCAAGTGGGAAAGGGAAACTGTGCAATCTTGGATATATCCATCATGTATGGTCATTTCGTAGTTTTTTAAATTGTTTGGGTTTCCCAGGTAACTATGTGACCTAACCCCCCCTTGGACAAAGGGTGGAACATGGTTGGTGTGTGGTTTTTCCAATCATTCATCCAAACCATTTACCCCATTAAAAATGTTTTATTTTACCTTTTCACCCTCATGATTTATGAAACCTCACTTTTTTTCTTCCTCATTTATCCAACAGTAACCAAGGGTGATGAGGGTTTCCTCCTAAAATCCCAAGGGTCGATCTCCTTTGTTTATAGGTTATTTTGAGTATTGTTGGGTGCAGATCGAAGATCCGAGTGATTATAACACTCATTTTTATACTACTTTCTATATTAGGGATTATAGAATATCTCCTTTTATTATAAATACCTAAAACAATCTTTCCCAATGTTTTCTAGTTTGGGGATTTAAAGGTGGTTTGTTTCCAAATCAAAGGCTAAGGTTGAGCATGTGGTTGTCTCGAGAATTGAGGTTGGTGGTATAAAAGTTATATCACATAGTATTTTGATTTTTTTCATGTGTATTTGATTGTGATTTGGTTCCCTTGGGATGAAATTTTGGTTTTCCATTGTATAATTGATGTTTTAATTGGTTAGTTGATGAATTGAACCCCTGATGATCCCCATGGGATGCATTGAGGTTGAATGGACCAGGATAGAGGCTACCCATGGGTTTTGTTGTACATATGAACTTTTGATTGGGTTATTAAATAGGAAATTAAAGGTTTTAATAGAATTAACCCATGGTAGTTGTGTTTGACATGTTAAAATGGGTTGATGAGGGAATTCTATGAGATTTGTGTTAGTTTTTTAACATCGATTGTGAAATTAAATTGATGTAATTGTGTTTAATTGATAATGTGGTATAAAGGGGGTTTTGGTATAACATTAATGTGTTAAAAAATTTTGAAATGAAAATGGAAAATGTGTAAATTATTTAAGTAAATTTAATGAGTAATGTCTTAAATGATTTAGGATATGAAATGGAAAATGGGATTAATGGGATAAGGCATGAGGATGATTTATGCACTAAAATAACTATGAATTGTGAATGGTATGTGTACTCTATGAGTATGTCTTGTAAAATTTTATATATAGAAAATGAATAAAGAATAATGTGAACATTTATTAGTGTTATATGGGGTATTGACCTGAGGTTATATGCCCATGGGTCAGGTTGGGCTGAGGCCCTAAACCCCACCCCTAGAATGCATGGTTTATGGAGTCGAACACATGATATATACCCCTAATAGTTTCATAGAATGAGACTACCTATATAGATGTTACAATGTTAGTGTTATGTATTATTGAGTTAGGATGTTGGATTGAGGCTCTATGCTTCCCAATATATGGCCATGGCAAGGGTTGGGATGTTGGATTTAGTCATTATGCTTCCCAGACATGTGGACATGACTTGATTACTGAATAAAGGCTCTAGGATAAGTTGATAAATTGTGATTGGTGAATGGCCCCCTTGTGACATAAAATTTTTTAACCCCTTATGAATTTTTCATAGCACCAACATAGGACAAAGTGAAGTTTACAAAAAATACTAACCCAAGGGATAAATAATGAAAATGGTTTAAGTAAACTTGTTCACTAATGACATCTAACTTATCTTTTTTTAGATTGTCATCCTTTTAGTAATTATATACATTACTGTTTAGACTGGATATTTTGTAGACACTATTGGAGGTGGCCTACTGAGTTGTACTCACACCCTTCTCAGGCTTCCATTAGGTACCCAAGTAGACTTCAAGGTTATAGGTCAGGACAATGGCAAGGGCCCTATACTAAATGGTTGATTTGGGAATAGGGCATGCATGGATGAGGGATCTGAATGTGGAGTTAGTACTAATATGGAGGTTCTTATATATTTTTTTCTTTTTAGGTTTTCTTGAACCTAGAACAATATGAAATGACATAGAATATTTATTTTTTGGTTTTTTACTTGCACCCAATTTTGGGAAATGGTTAGTAATGTGTGTTTATTGTTTAGAGTTTCCTTTATTTTGTATTTTATATATTTTTTATTACTCTTATAAAGAGGTTATAGTATCCCCATATGTTCCATTAGACCCTCTCAACTAGTTGGCAGCCTCTGGCATATGGGGAGGCGCACCTAAGGTCATGTGGCAACCTGGCTTGGGGGACCGGTTTAGTGGCTCTTAGGTCGGGGATGTTACAAATTGGTATAAGAGATAGTTTTTTATTATTTTATTACTATTTTTGGATGGAATAAAGGATACTATGATGTTTCATGCCTTGGAAATGATATCATGTATGGGAGTATCTAACCTATGTATGGGGTAAAACCCATGTACCTAGGGTGGGATTGTTTTTCTTAATGTGTGTTGTTACGGTTGCATGATATTTCACCATTAGGTGATGCACGTCTTGTTTGTTGTGACTATTTCATGGTATTTTTATCATGGAAATAATGACACAAGGTTGTATATACATGCATCATTTAGGGAACATAATGGTTTAGGTGACATGCATCATGATAGGCACACATGAGGTAAAATAATGTAGGTTGTGGAAAAGTATAATTATTTTTTTCTTCTTTATGGCTGTTATAAATTGGGCCTAATGAATATTATGCAAACAATTAAATGTAAAGAACATAAATAAATGCTTAAAGATTAATTCCTAATGAAGAGTCATAAATGGTTTAAAATATTGTTGTGACAAGTTGAAAAGATGGAAAGATGCTTAAATGAGAAATATTTATTTTTTATTGGTTAAATGGTTAAAAGATGTGTATGTTAGAAATTTTTGTGTCTATGTGTGATTGGTTTACCCCATGAAGAACATGGCCCATAATAGGGATGGTTGAGGGTAGTGTTAAAAATGTGGTGATAGCCATTGGGAGAGTGTATGAAAAATGAGTTTTTTTATGGATAAAAGAGAGTTTCTTTTTGTGGAAACTTGTGGAATATTTTTATAATGTGGTTTATACATGTTCTTGGAATTGTGGAGAGATTACCCCATGATAACATTCACCAGTTGGTCGATGTGAGGATATTTCCAGGAATGCTCCTCCAGTAGTGGAGAAAAAACCCCATTGGTCTAGAGTAACAGAAGGGATGAGCGGTTCCATGAGAACTTTTTCTCATTTTATATGAAAAATGTAATGGATACAGGGTGGTTTGTGATTACTATGTTTAATTTGACAAGAGAGTTTCAGTTTCAGCACCCTGCGATGTTTTTTGGAGAGGGTGGACTTGGTTGTTGAGCATGCGGCAGGTTGGAACATAAAGGGACATGAGAAATAATATCCCTAATGTTGGGAATAGACCCTGTGTATTGGTGGTTTTGGTATTTAGAGTTCCTTATTTTGGAGGCCTTGGTGAGTTTGATGTATATGTCCTAGAGAGAGGGCCTAGTGATTTATTACCTCTAACCCTAGTTTGGAAAGTTGGTATTGTTCGACCCTCGAGAGTGACCCATGAGAAGGGTTGGTTGTGTTATTATTTCTCTTGGGTGTGTGAGACATAGGTGGATGTTCTAGATTTAGATAGGTGTGGGTTTGGACTAGAGGTACAAGTGAGAAGGTCCCTAGTTTTGGAGACGCAACTCGAGTTGGGACAATGTGTAGATAGTTTTTGGAAAATCAAGGGTAACCTCCAATGAGGGTAGCATAGTGTTGTAGGTTACATGGAATATGAAGTATGGGAGATTCTTCAAAGGTGGAATCAATTCATATTTAGTACCATCGAGTTTCATTAGATGGTATTTTTATGCCTTGGTTCCATTTATAAAAGAACTTGAGTTCATGTGGTTAGTTTTAAGGTTGGTTTCAAATGGAACGATAGTTAGAATACCTAACACGACGGTGTTGGAAATGATTTACGAGGGGATTGGGATGAATCTGGGTGGACAAGGTAAGATGATTCAAAGTATGGATGGACATCATGGGTATGGAAGTGACACACGAGTTGAGGGTTATTCATGTGGTTATATTTTTTGTATGAAATCAATGGTAGATGGAGGGGAAAGTTGAAGATTTCTCAAATCCAACGAGCCTGAAGGACTAGGAGGCATAGTTAGTGTGTGAGTGAGAATTGGATCTAGCCCTAGTGATGTACATTTCATGGGATCCTGAGTTGATATTAGTGGGTGAACATAGTTAATTACTTGACCTCGAGGGTTCTAATGAGGATTTAGTGATGGGAACGTGCTAGAGATACATGATGAGATAGGGATATGTAGAGGTGTAGTTCGGGTGTAAGTTCATGTTGTCTCCCATGGAATCAAAGTGGGTAAGAACTAGTGATTCAAGAGGCTAGCTAGTTTTGGATCAATTTGTTTCTACTATGGGTTACCAAGGTCATGGTGGAAAAACTTTAGAGGTTTGGTGGAAGTGATTCCATGAGAAGTGTGGGTTCATGGTTTCTTGGTAGAGAGTCAAAAATTTGTGGTGAGTTTGGTTAGAAACCCCACTTAAGTTGTGGTGCTCGGGAGTTGATGAGGTTTTGGTGGGCGGGGAAGCCTGATACTTTCAACAGGTCAGGTTTTTCCAATAGTGGGAGGTGATATTGGGGATGGATAGTTGTGGTGATGTTCATCGATGACTTATCATCACACTTATATCTAGTGATGATCATTCCTAATATCTTGACATCATCCTAGGTTTGCTGAGAGAACTTCGGCTTTATACCTAGTGACTTGAATTTGTTTTGGTTGGATATGGGAAATATTGAAGGTTATGCTCATGGGTCAGTATATGTGTAGCTAGATGGTGTGATGTACACCATCGACCATCTATGGTCGGGATCCTCATAATGGACCAGGTGTCAATGAACATCATGGGTGTTGTTCATGGAATCCAGGAATGGGTATCGGGTGATGTTTATTTTGTTGTTCTGGGAAAAGATATAAATCCATGTCTAAGCTTTGGTGTTCATCTTATGATCGAATCATGATTCATGGTGGTTGGAATTTCTTGAGGAAAGTGATCATAATGAAACTCCTAAGGTGGGGAGTGATACGTTAGTTCTGGATGTGTGGAGTAGAGTTTGAAGTTGATGTAGTGTAATTGGGATTCCAATGAGAAACTTGTGAGGGATGTGTTTGGATTCATCAGGAAAGACCGAGTGGGCCTTAGCTGTGGTAGTTGATTGATCCAAGCATTGGATTTGGTCTTTGATTGGTTCTAAAAGAAATATGATATGACTGTGTTAGAGTTATTAATGGTCATGGTAAGACACGGCAATGGATTGTGGAAATGGAGTTTGGGAGCTAAAACATCATCGGATGTTGTTTATAGACTCTTTTATGTGTGTTTGGGTACTATTTAGTGTCCTTAGGTGTGAAGGAATCCTGGTCAAGTGAGGGAGTGGTGTCCCAACAGTGAAGCTGAGTGTTTCTAGGATGATTCCGTCGGGGATAGTTCTACTTGGTTGGGAACAAGGGATGAAAGTGGTGAGTTGTAAACTGCATTTGGTGATTATTTTGGAGTGAAAAGTATGTTTTGAAATTTGGAAATAGGTTCTTAGTGAGATCCTCATCGTCTTTAGTCAATGTATGGATGGTGGAATTGTTTGTGTTAGTAATGATGATGGGTGCGATAGAGCATGATGATGGATTGGAGAGTAGTGGATACCTTGGAAGTGTAGTTTACCAGAATTTGGGGAATGACCCCAGTTGGTGAATTAGACGATAGTGGTAAGACTTAAGTGGGAAATCGCCATGGGTATGTGAAGGAGTAATGTTTCAATAGAGGGAGATGGGAGTTTTGGGACCAACCAATCAGGGGTGGTCCGAAACGATATGGTAAAGGGAACAGTCATGATAAGTTAGGTTCCACATCTGGTTTGATGTTTTTAGTGGAAAGTACATTTTGAAGAAGAAGGTGGACTTCAGAGAGGATAAGTTGTTATTAACTTGCGAATGGATGGTGTAGGTATTTCCTTATGGGTATTTTGGAAAGAAGGACTGGATGAAAATGTTGGGTGAAGTCCTTATGGGTGTTCGAGTGTAGTGAGTTGGGAAATGTGTCAGGTGTGTTGTGAAAGCTGAGTTGAGGTTCTCATAGTCTTTTCGATAGTGGAGGTTCCAACCATCAATAGTTTTTGGAGTGATACAAAGTGTATGATTGGAAGTACCACAGCAGACATGTGGTTAGTTAATAACGTGGTCAATGTTTTTGGTTGAATGGACTCGAGTAAGTACCATTTAGGTGATTTTCCCTTGATAACAAGTGTTGGATTAGGCTTGACTGGTCATGTTCCTTGGGAGTTTTGGTTGTGTTTTGGATGTTCAATTATGGAATGAGACTGTTGGAGCTCTAGTAGTGGACCAATATAGGTCGGGAAATGTGGTTGTAAAAACTGTGTGTTTCATTAGGTGATGTTGAGTATGGGTCACCATTAGAGTTTTGAAAATTGGGTAAGATGGTGCCATGCAATTTGAGCCATGAATTGCAAAGGGGATCGGTATGATTGGGTTCTAATTGGCTCTTCCACGATGGTATGATTCTCTATGGGATTTTTCCTTATATCGTTATTTAGGGGGGATTCCTAGGTTTCCCTATGGAGTTATTTTGGTGGATGTTTGGTTTTAGGTTGATCTGTCCTTTGAGGAGAATCAAGATCATTTTGTGGATCGTAGTGAGAAATTTTTGCAATGTAAGGTTATACCTTTGGTTAGAGTGTTATAGTTTCATGGTAACATCCAAAAAGACACTTGGAAGAGGGAGATGGATTTGCAGGCCCAATGGCCCGATCTCTTTCCTTGGAAGCTCAGTGATACTTCGGAGTGTAGCTCGAGGATGAGTCATTATATGGTGGGGAGGTTGTAAGATTCTGAACTTCCTTGAGGTGAGTTTTTATTTAAGTTTGGGCTTAAGTCTCTTTAATTTGGTAAAATAAATGTTTACCGGGTGTATGAGGAGGATCATGGGTGTTCCAGGGGTATGGGACACAAAAAAAAGGGACAATAGGTCCATCCAGGACATGTTGTACGGTCGTCGAACAGTTAGTAGTAACTGTGCGCTCAAAATGTGCATGCCTGGAGGAGGGGTGCAGGGTTTGAGGAAACCGTGCAAGGGGGGAAGAGAAATTGTGCGGGCTTAGATAGAGCCATCTCACACGGTCATCACACGGTTTGTCAAACCATGCAGACTTCCTAGGTAACTATGCGACCTGGCCCCCTCTTAGACAGAGGGTGACACACGGTTGGTGCATAGTTTGGCCAACCATGTGGCTAAACCGAGCACCCCATTTATTTTCCCTAAGGGAAAAATGACTTTTTCGACGGGTTATTTTTAACGGGTGGCTGACTCATAGCAAATAGTTTGTCGAAAGACACTATTTGTGATGAGAATTGTATCTCATAGAAAATAGTTCATTAAAAAGAGTATTTGTGAGGGAATATATTCCTTTCACAAATACCGATGGTGTACAATGCACGCCAAACCGCGGGAGGAGTATTTGTGATAGGGATGTACACCTGTCGCAAATGGTAACCCATTTTTTGTTATTTCTAACGGGTATTTATGCCCATCGCAAATAATTTTTCAGCAGGATAGTATTTGCAATGGGACCCGTCATAAATAATTTCCATCATTTTAAGTTATTTGCGATGGGAAGTCCACCTGCCACAACTAAAGTGTCGACAGTGGGTATTTGCGATGGGCCATATCGCAAATACTTTTTTTTACCACCGTCGTAATTAAAAATGATTGTACTATTTGCGACGGAAATCCTGATGCAAATATTCTCATCACAAATAATTTATCATATATATACCCCCACCCGAATTTTTATAATTCCATTCTTCTCTGAATTTTTCTCTCTTTCACTACTCTAATATTCTTCAGTTTAAACGTTTCTGAGTTTTAAGCTTTATATGGGAGCAAATTTCAAGCATTGCATCCGCTGAAAGATTCAGGTTTAAGGTATTTATTTCATTCTTTATTTTTTATTTTATTTAATTTATTTTATATTAGTAACAATTATTATTAATTAGCAGTTTATAGATTTAATTAGAATTGGTTAGTTTTATAAATATTTAGTTTTAATCTATAGTAATGTTTTTAATTAAAAGTAAATAGTTTTAATTTTTAATGATTTGTTTTAATTATCCATAATTAGTAATGATTAGTTGTAATTACTAATAAATATCTGTAAAAAGTAAAAATTAGCGGTAATTAGTAAAAATTAGTTGTAATTAGTAAATATTAGTGATATTTAGCGGTAATTAGTAAAAAAAATAGTATTATTTGGCTGTAATTAGTAAAAATTATTGGTAATTTGTACTAATTAGTAAAATATAATGGTAATTCAAAATAATTAGTTAAAATTAGCAATTATTAGATGTAATTAGTAAAACATGGTAATATATTGTCTAAAACAATTAGTAAAAATTTGTAGTAATTAGCAATAATTCGTATAAATTAATAATATTCCGTAAAAATGAGTGGTAATTAGTAATAATTAGTTATAATTATTAAAAATTTGTAATAATTTGTAATAATTATTAATAACTAGTAATAATTCATAATAATTAGTAATAATTAGTAATGAATAGTAATGACTCATAAAAATATTAATAATCAGTAAAACTTAGTAATAATTAGTATTGATTCATAATAATTTGTCGTAATTAGTAAAAATTAGTATAAATTTGTTCTAATTAGTAAAAATTTCAAATAAATTGTTATAAATTAATAAAAATTTGTAAAAATTAGTTGAAATTAGTAATAATTAGTAAAAATTAATAATAATTAGTAAAAATTAGTTATAATTTGTGGTGATTAGTAATAATTAGTAATAAATTGTTATAAACTAATAAAAATTAGTAAAAAATAGTGATGATTGATAAAAAATAGTAATAACCAGTAAAAATTAGTAAAAATTAATAATAATTATAATAATTAGTAATAATTAGTAACAATTAGTAATAATTAGTAAAAAATCATAAAAAATCATATTAATTAGTAATAATTCGTAATAATTAGTAAAACTAAGCAGTAATTAGTAAAAAAATTAATAATTATTTATAATTATAATAATTAGTTGTAATTAGTAATAATTAGTTCTAATTTGTAAT
Organism: Viscum album; assembly: GCA_963277665.1. Classification (NCBI taxonomy): domain Eukaryota; kingdom Viridiplantae; phylum Streptophyta; class Magnoliopsida; order Santalales; family Viscaceae; genus Viscum; species Viscum album. The sequence goes on along the minus strand of OY728137.1, from coordinate 287,771,688 downwards.
AATTATTAATAAATTGTAAAAATTAGTAATAAATAGTTATAAACTAATAAAAATTAGAAAAAAATAGTTGTAATTAGTAATAATTAGTTAAAATTAGTAAGAATTATTAAAATTTAGTAATAATTCATAATAATTAGTAATAATTCCTAATAAATTTTAATAATTAGTAATAATTAGTAATAATTTATAAAAAATTGTAATAATTGTAAAAAATTAGTAATGATTCGTAATAATTAAGGAAAATTTGATGTAATTAGTAAAATTTAGCATAAAATATTGATAATTAGTGGTAATTAGTAATAATGAGAAATAAATTATTATGAACTAATAAAAATTAGTAAAAATAAGTGGAAATTAGTAGTAATTATAAAAAATTTATAATAATTAGAAAAAATTAGGGGTGATTAGTAATAATTTATAATAATTATATGTAATTAGTAATAATAATTGATAATTCATAATAATAATAAGTGTTATTTAGTAATAATTATCGTTAATTATAAATAATTAGTAATAAATTATAAAAATTAGTAGTAAATTGTAATAAAATAATGAACATTAGTAATAAATTGTTATAAACTAATAGAAATTATAAAAAAATTAGTGGTAATTAGTTAAAATTAGTAATAATTAGTAATAATTATTAAAAATTAGTAATAAGTAATAATAATTAGTAAAAATTCATAAATATTAGTAATGATTACAAAAAATTAGTAATAATTAGTAAAAATAGTAACAATTAGTAATAATTCGTAATAATTAGTAAAAAAATTTGATAATTAGAAAAAATTGGAAAAATTTAGTGTTAGTTAGTAAAAATTAGTACAAGTTAGAAAAAAATGTAAAAAATAGTAATAATTAGTAAAAATTAGTAAAACCAGATATAATTTATAGTAAAACAAAATAAATTATTATAATGTATTAGAAATTGATATGAAATAATATAAATATTTATAAACTACTAGAAAAGTGAAAATGAAATAATTCATCCATTTTCAGGTCATGAGAAATGAAAATTTTGGATATAGTTGACCCAAATCGGTCATTTCTCTTGACCTAAAAATTGAAAATTTTATAATTTACACATTTTTAATGATTTATAATATATTTTATTACTTAATATAAAATTATAAATAAAACTAGTATTAATTACTAAAAAATAACAATAATTACAAAATATTAGTGATGATTTGTAAAGATTAATAAAAATTACCATTAAATCACTATAATTAGTGAAAAATAATGGTAATTAGTAAAAATATGTAAAAGTTAGTAAAACTCAGAGGTAAATAAATAAAATTGACAGTATTTACAAGTAAATTGTAATTTTTTAATTTTCTACTCTTTTTTGGGTCATATTATTCTTATATCGAATTATTCCTAAACAATTTATTTATTTTATATTTTTTATATAAATATGAAATAAGAAATTAAAAAAATATTTTTATTACATGATAATGTTTGGATAAATCATCACAAGAATCCAAATGGTTCTAGTATAAATCATGTATATATTGAAGGTGTCGAAGATTTTTTATCATTTGCATCATCAAGACCAGAACTTGTTTCAAAAGGTTCAATTAAATGTCCATGTAAGAAATGTGATCTGGGGAGGTTGGACACATTTGAAAACATTGGGTTTCATCTATTTCATTTTGATTTTCAAAAAGATTTTATTTTTTGGTATCATCATATTGAACATAGATCCAAAGAAGATGCTGATAAGTTTGTTTCAGATCCATCACGGTTTCACAATTTAGTACATGATGTGGTTGGTCTGTCTTTTCAAAAAACTAAAACTCAAGTTGATATTGTTTTAACTCTTATGTTGGAACCATATTAATTTTATGATTTTTTGAAGTCTACTAAAGATACATTATATCCTAGTTGAAAGATTAGAAAATTTTAAGTGGTTTCAAAATTTATGGCTATTAAATCAGATAATGGAAGGTCAAAAAACTATTTTTATCTGATATTATCTTTTATTAAATCATTATTACTTATGTTTCCTACAAATTTCTATGAGAGAAAGAGGTTGGTTCATAATATGGATCTTGGTTATCAGAATTATCTTATATGTTCAAATGATTGAATCTTATGTTATGGTGAAAATTAGTCATTGGTTATTTTTCCTTCATGTAGAAAATCAAGGTATAAAAGGTCTCGATTAGGGAATTCTAGATTGATTATTGTAAAATAGTTGAGGTATTTACTGCTTACACTCAGATTGTATCATTTATTTATGTCTCATAACATAATTTCATAGATTTCATGGAACAAAATGAATATTTTAACCAATAAAAACATAAATCATACTTATGATGGTGATTCATGGAAATATTTTGACCATGTACATCCATATTTTTCTTCAAAATCCCAAAATGTGTGATTGGGTATTTCTACTGATGGTTTCAGTCCATTCGGTTCTTATGGTAGTCAATATTCTTATTTGTCTATCTTTATCACTCCATAAAATTTACCTCCTTATATTTTAATGAATGAGTCATATATCTTTCTGAACTTATTAATTCCAGGACATCCAAAAAATAATATCAAGGTTTATTTGAATCTATTGATTGATGGATTAAATTTATTGTGGAGTAATGGTGTTAGTACATATGATGTTGTTGCAAAAAAATCCTAATTAAGGTTTCATTAATGTGGAAAATTAGTTATATCCAAACATATGTCATGTTATCTAGATGGAGTACACATGGTCCAAAATAATGTTTTTATTGTATGATTTACAGCAAAGTATTTTACTGGGAAAAAATACCTCAAGGTTCTATTTCTGTGTTTTTTGGGTGATTTTGTTTGTTGATAAATCCATATGACTGTAAATTAGTATGGTTAGTGTTTTCGAAGTATATTTTTCGGACTGCAAAGGAGGTGCACAAAATGATGAAGGGAAATAGGCCAAGGAATAGTTTCCACAGAGCAGCACTATGTGGTCTGTGAAGAGTGCTACGTGAAACGTGTAGCGAATTCAATTCATGGGAGGTTCATAGTTTATGGGAGGTTCAGTTTTTGTAGTTAAGAGGTAGTGATTTAATGAAAAAAATGGTGTTTTTTGTATAATAAAACATCTTTCTAAAAGGATTAAGGTGTTATGTGGGCTGCATAGAAGTTTTTGGTGAAGGCTATACTGCATTGATGTTTTGGGTTATTCAAATTAGTGGGTTTTTGCAGATCTATTTGCCTATATAAAGAGCCATAATCAGATCATTAAGTACATTGGATGTCATTATATAATATCTTAGCTGGGAGAATTTAGAAAATTTTGAAGTGGTTCATGAGGGATAATTCTATGAAGGGTGAAGTAATTCATGGGAACAATTCACAAAATGGTTTGTGGGGCTTGGTAGCTCGCAAAGGAAAAATGATTGTGTAGAAGAAGGTATTCATGAGGCATTATCCATCCACAAAGCAGGGGTGGTCTTCGAAGTACTCAAATCATGCAGTGTAAAGTAGTTCATGAAGGAATCAAGTAAGTTCACAAAATAAATTTCCACAAACTTACAGAACATGGAAAAGAGGGAATTAAACAGATCATCTACCTACAATTGAAGATGCATTCATTATTGATCATTAACGAAAATACATGTCCATAAACTCTGAGTGGATCCATTCCAGAGTAGTATGAAATGGAAGAGGAAGAAGTTTATTCTTTCCACCGGTAGTGAGCTAGAGAAAGAGACTCAGGGAGTGACCTTTGGGAAATTTGTGAGCTGACCCAAAAAATTATAAAGGTGGTGAGCCTAGGAATAAAATTGATCTATCCCAGACTTTGTAATTTGTTATTGAGCCTTAGTGTATTAGGTACATCATCACATCGTCATTGTATGCTCCTTAGACATATCCTAGTGAGGGTGTACCAAGTAAAATTTTTGTGTGTCATGTATGATTTCAATTCTGTTCAAACATTACTATAGGAAAGGTAGAGAAGAGTAATTTGTTTAATGGTGAAATAAGATCCTAAGGGGAATTATTTTTATCTTTCATACCTTGATTCACCCCACCCCCCATCAAGTTATTTAACCTAATTGGGACAACAATTGGTATCATATCTAAAGGTTTAAAGTCATTGGTTATCTCTAACTTGAAGAAATGGAGGTTTTAAATCACAAAGGGATTCTGATCTTTGATGGAAACAATTTTCAATTATGGAATAATTATCTGCAGTACTACTTCTAATCATTATAAATTGATGTCTTTTCAACATCGATACATGGAATTTCATCCAATATTGATATTGGTGTTTTATTAGAAGCTGGATGAAGGGAATTGAATCTAGACACCAAAGTAATCAGTGATTTATGGGGGATCTCTATCCAATGAAATATATATGAAAGTGATGTCATGTAATTCATCACATTTAATGTGGTAAAAGTTGTTGAATATTTATCCGGGTGACTCAAAATTCAGAGAAGAAAAACTAAAGGTTCTATGGAACAGGTATAAGGATCTAAAAATGCACCCAGATAAAACTCTTGATACATCATTTGATCAGGTGAATGTTTTTGTGGAAGACATGTGTGGTCTCAGAGAAATTATTAAAGATATAAATATTTTTTAAGTACATCTTGATAAAACTACCACCTCAGTTTAATACAAAAAAATTAATAGAAGATAAGGATCTAAAGGAGTTGATGTTTGATAGATTTCATAGTACTCTTATTACATATGTGATGAAAAATGATGATAACGATGTTGTGGAAAAGGGGAATTCCAAATAAGTTTCAATTCAAGGCCATGAAAAAGATCAATGTTTAAGATAATTAGTAGTAATATAATTTGGATGATGTCCTATCTTTTCTCTCCTCAAATATTTAAAGAGGAAGAGGAAAGTTCAAAGGGAAACTTCCACTTGCATGCTTTTGATGTGGAAAGATTGGACATCTTGTAGAAAAGATCCCTAAGAAGTTTCAATATGGTGATGGATATGATGATAAAATTCCCAGGAAGAATTATTTAGGAAATGTGAAAGGTAGGGTGCGTACCAAGAGAAATTTCTTCAAAAATAAGAATATTCTTTCAAAATAAGATGACAACTAAAAATAATCCAAGGTAGAAGAATTGGAGGACTATAAGGATCATGAAGCATATGTCATAGTGGAAATTTTCAAAAATTCCCAAATAAGGGAAGATAGTAACAAATAATTAAGTAGAATTCGAAGGAATAATTGACCTTCAGATCAAATTAAAAGCTTCTCTTGAAGAGATAAACATTTGAATAGAAAAAAAATAGTGTGGTTAATGGTAAAAAACTATGTATGCAACAAACAGAAGAATAAAAGTCTGAGCTAGAGCCTAAAATAGAATGGCTTAAATCTTTAATGCCAAAGAACTCAGAAAATTTTTTTGAGTACAAACTCAAAATTGAAGAAAAGAAAATAGAGATTGATGGTTTGACTAATACTGGAAAAGATCAAATCAAACGTATCAAAGAACTTGAAAAGAAAATTGTTAGTATGTGAAGGAAAGTTAAAGATCGGTAGAAACTATTGATTTAGGAAAAGCAGTATATAAGGGAAACACAAAAAGTTAAAGAATAATATAAAGTTCCGTTGAAATAGAAAAAGGATTTCTAGGAAAGGAAAACGATTGATTCGAATGATACAGCCTATATGGGGCTTGGTCATAAATAGAAAGCAGTAATGGATGAAATTAGACCACAAGATACCACTCCAAGGTTGAAGATTTATTTGAGTATGAATTAGAACCATAAGATTTAAAGAACACAAGGGAGAATCTATTGTGCAGTATTTTCACATAGGAATGCACCTAGTATGAGAGGATATTATTGTGGAAAGATGTGACACTCACAAAATGTATGTTTCATATCTAAGAGGTATTGGAGGGAACAATCCCAACAAAGGAATCTATAAAGAAATTATAAAAAACTGACCCGATTTACCCTTAAATCTAGCACCTGACTCAATCCACCACATACCCAAAGGACATTCCTAATAACCACGAGTAGGCGATAAGAACTCGGGCATCACACAACACACCATAGGGAACAATTTTTTCCAACCAAAAAAAACACATGGAATATATGTATACACATAACAAAATAGATAGTGTAAGACTAATAGAATATATATGCCATAATAGTAAAAAGAAAGTTGAAACTGACAACTACAAAAGTAGTCAAAGCTCCAAAAAAACAAGTCTAACTACAAGGACCAAAACCAAAAAAACTACTCCTTGAGATGGTATAGAAGAACTCACATCATCTCACAACCAACTACCCAAAACAATCTAACATGAAACACATTTCCTTATTTTTGTTCCTTTCCTTTCCATGTATTGGAATACATACAAAGTTATATATGCCACCAAAGAGGTGTACTAGGTGTGAGCTAACGGGCCCAGTAGGATCCCACCCAGGTTTTTTATTCCAAGTCTTTGTATAAAAATTCATGTATGGTTATTTTAAATAAAATAAGGAATGATAAGAAGGAAATCGATTTTATAGAAAACAAGATAAACATTTCCATTTTTCAAAGTTTTAAACAAAAGTAGCTATAACATGCATATTAAGGACAACCCAGAAATCCAAGTAGTAAAAAATAGAAGCAGTGTCATAGGTATTAGTACCTAGTATCACTATAGGTCATACTAGTAGACTAATCATAGCACAATAAATCAATTAACAATCCAGTTCTTAGAATACATGCCTAAGAATAAGAAGAATACCCCATGATTAAACCCCCCAAAATGTCAATATACATCCCCTAGAATAAAAGGAATAGGAAATAGAGGAAATCCCCCTAAGAAAACCTCCCAAAAATCACAAAACATGGACACTGGCCTCAAGCTAAACCTTCCACCTAAGTACCCAAGGTAACCCATGTGCTCATTTTTACAAATTTATTTCACTATTTCAAAAGTACCCATATCCTTTTCATTTATCAAAAACCAAGGAAAATCATTTATATTTTAAAACACTTTTTCAATGCACACAAACAATCATTCCAATTCGATTAATCAATTTTATATAGCAAGAACAATTGGTATTATTATCATAGGCAAGAGATAGAACCACCAACCTCAAATATTAGGTCGTACATGATCAAAATAGGATCCACCAACAAAAAAAATCCAATGATTACATGAAGGCCCTAGAATCAAATCCACATCTCAATATTGACTTATTTGGAAAAGAAAAGGGTTGGTGGGGAAGAGGAAACCACATACCTAAAGAACAAAAGCCCGATGCACTATGATCAACAAAGGAATGACCTTCAGAACAAGATCACACAACGGATCTTGCAAGAAAACAATAGAGAACACCAAATTAGATCAAAATATTTGATAACTCAACCCAAGGTAACTACCAGGATCCAAATCAGTGAAGAATACGAAAGATTACTCACCAATAGAGATGTACTGTGATCGCAACAAAGATCTAACACTGAATGGATTGATCCAGAAGGATTGGTGTCTCCAAAAAACACTGGATAAGTGTTCTGGGTGGAGAGAAAAAAAAAGGAAAAGTGGAAGTCGAATGGTAAACCTAAACCCAAAAGGCTCTCTAAAATTTCCCTGCTCGGGGTATTACATGATGTGAAATTACCATTCACATCATGAAGTCCACACTATTTAAGTATGCCAAAAAAACTCTTCACCTCGGATTTAAAATCCATTATTTAAAAGATCCATGACATGAAACTGACATTAACAATATGTAACCTTTCACAACATGAACCTTTTCATGACTTGAACCCAGCAACCATTACACATTGTGTAATCCAGTTACATGGCATTAAATCCTCCTTCAGCCTGTAGAAAATGCTGGCTAAATCTACAATTCCAACCAAACTCTAAATTTACCATTATAGGTATCCTCTCAATTACCTCTTATTACTCTACAGACAATGGGAAAAAGTGTAACCATGATGAGGTCAAGTACATACCTGTTCGGTAATGGGATGTTACAAACACCCCACCATAAATACTTTCTATCCCCTGGAAGTCATATGGAAGATGTAATCCTTGGAAAAGGATGTGACCACTGCTTCCCCATCAATAATTTGTGTTCCTAGGTCTCATCAGAATCTGATCCTTGTTTCCATATAACTTTGACCAATGGTATTGACCTCCCATGAAATAATTTCACTTGAGAGTCAATGATCGCCATTGGTTTCTACAAAATAGAAACATCTGGCTCTAAATAAATTTCATCCCAACTCATAATCTGAGAGGTATCATGATTTTACTTAATGATCTAAGACATGTTCAAGAAATTATGAATACCTATCAATTGAACTAGAAATTCTAACCAATAAGAAAGTTTTCTGAGCCACTTAGTGACCTCAAACGGTCTGACATATATCAGAGCCAACTTTCCCTATTTTACAAGTCAATGGTAACCTAACCGAGGAGAAACATTCAATAAAACCCAGTCACCTAAGGAATTATCCAAAGGTCGACATTGCCAATATACATATGATTTATGTTGACTCTGGGTTTTTATCATACTACAATGTACATCCTGAATCTTTATGGATGTTTAATGAAAAAAAATTGGCCCAACTAAAGATACTTCACCCACCTCATCCCAAAAAAGAGGTGATCTACACGAGAGACTATAAAACACCTCAAAGGGATTCACTATGATCGATGATAGATAAATTTTGTTATAAAAAAACCCACCTAGTTCCAATTTTTTATCTCATGATCCTCCAAAATCCAACTCACAAGCATGGAGAATATCCTCCAGGATCTAAATCACATGCTCCGTCTGATCATTTATTGATGGATGGTATATTTTTCTCAACTTGACCTAAGTTCCCATTACCTCTTGGATAATCCTCTAGAACCTAGAGTTAAACCTAGGATACCTATCCAAAACAATAGCAAAAGGAATTCCATGTAACCATATAATCTCTTACACATATATCTCACCCAGATCTTCAACCTTAGTGGTATCCTTGATCAGAATGAAATGATAAAACTTTGTCAACCGATCAGAAACCACCCAAATAGCATTACTCCCTCTAGGATTATATGGTAATATAATAAAAAAATACATAGATACCTTTTATTATTTTCAAATCAGAACTAGAAGAGACTGAAGTAAACTAGAGGGATTCAACTTCTCTCCCTTTATATGTTGGTAGGGGTAACAACGAGACACAAACTCTGTGATGTCATGTTTCATACCCAGCCACCAGAATCATCACATCATGTCTTAATACATATTTGTAGTGCCTGGATGAATGTCCCATGAAGTTATATGATAATAAAACTACAATAAACTTTTTACATATGTTAGGATAATAACCTAATTCTCAAAGTGGATCATACCATCAAAAAAAAGAGACCAACCAGAAATGGTCTCCCTACAACAAAGGCTTTCTTGAGTCTTCTAAAACTCATCATCGTGTTTCTAACTCTACAAAATAGACTCTAGGAGATATGATTATAACTAAACACTAGTGAGAACTTTTCCTAAAACATCCTCTTAAGCAATCAAGTGCAACTGAGTGAAAATCCCTATAAGGTTCCACTCCTCCTTCAATTATAGAATAGCATGTGACGGTACTTTCCTGCTAAGATTATCTATAATGAAGTTTTCCTTCCTTGGGGTATAGGAGATATTGAATTCAAATATTTGAAGGTATTCTACCTATATTATTTATCTAAGATTCAATTCCTTATGAGAAAAGACATAACTAAAACTCTTATGATCAGAAAATATTGTGAAACTCTTCCCAAAAAGATAGTATCATCAATATTTGAGCGCATGCATGACTGTGGAAAGTTATAAATCATGAGTGGGTAATTCTTCTCATGCATTCAAATTTGAAGAGATTTTTAATCCACCACATGGTCATCTTGAATAATCACACATCCCAAACCAACACTATAACCATCACAAAACACCACGTTCCCCTTGTCTAGATTAGGTAAGATCAAAATAGGAGCTGATGTCAGAAGTCATTTTAGTTCATCGAAAGAATACTGACACTTCACATACTATGTGAATTTCACCTCTTTTTAGTAATAGTAGTTAAAGGTGATTTCATATTAGATAAATCCTTAACAAACTGTTGGTAGTATCTAGTAAGACCAAGGAATCTTCAAATTTCAAAGATATTTTGTGGTTCCTTCCAACACCAGACAGCCTTCACCTTCTTAGAATCAACTGACAAGTCATGTTAAAAAATATAGTTCCCTAATAACTTTAATTGTTGAATCTAGAAACTATAATTTTAAATATTTCCATAAAAATAGTGACTTCTCAAAATCTCCATAATAAAACTCAGATGGTGCTCGTGCTCATGCTTGTAGTTTGAGTAAACCATAATATCATCCATGAACACTACCACAAGAGTGTCGAGATATTGATAAAATATCTAATTAATTAAATCCATAAAGACTGTGGGATCATTAGTTAGACCAAAAGGAATCACAAGATATTCATAATGGAAATACCTACTCCTGAAAGATATCTTAGGTATATCAGACTCTCAAACTCTGAGCTGATGAAAACCTGGAGGAAGATCAATCTTTGAGAACCACTTTTCCCCCTTTAGTTAATTATACAAATCATCCACATTTGGAAAATGATATTTTATCTTAACCTTCACCCAGTTAAACTTTTGATATCCCAAACATAACTGAAGTGAACCATCTTCTTTCTTAGAAAATAGCATAGGGGTTTTCCAAGGATAAATACTAGGGTGGAAAAACCATTTCTCCAGTAGGTTTTCCAAATGAATCTTAAGCTCTTTCAGCTATATTGGTGCCATAAAATAAGAAGTTACCAATATTGGTTGCGTACCTAGAACCAGGAAAATCAAAAACTCTACCTATCTCGCTGGAGGAAGACTAGAAAATTCATCTAGGAAAATGTTATTAAAGTCTCAAACAATAAGAAGAAGATCAACAATAAGATAAATTTCATTGGTCTCAAACACAACAACATACAACAAACTCTTGAGCTCTAGGCAAGAAGGTCCTTCACAACCAGACCTTGGGTCCCACTTACCCTGAAAAATGCGAGAGCTCCCATAGATAGTAAGAAACAAGAAACTTCGATGATAACAATCAGCCTCAGCTTGATGAGTGACATTATAATCCATATTGATGATGACTTAAAACAAATCCAAATCAATAAAGATAAACTCTCAAACCAACTATGTATCGTCTATCATTAATGAACAAGAATGACATTGAAACCCATACTCTTTCCTCTTACCGAGAGGTGTCTCTAACTCCATTATAAAAGACATATGTTCGGTTGGAATTTTAATAATATCAACTAAATGTGAATATATAAATAATTGTGAGGAACTAATATCAAATAAATCAATTTATACTAATGATTTAATAAGGATAGTACCTCTCACTATTTTCAGACCTATATTGACTTCCGTTAGACACTCATATATTGTGTAAAAATACTTCACTCCTAAGGCCTTCGGCTAGAGCCCTATAGTCTTTGAAGCTTTTTACTACACTATAATAGCCTTTAGATTTTATTAACCCTTACCATAATGAGTTATATTCATAGCCTCAAAGAAGAACTGTAAGTAACCAATGTTTCCATAACCATTGCACATTATTGCGGGCATAGGATAATAACATCTTGTGTATCTACCCTTTCCAAACGGATAGCAAGTCAAAGGCACATTTCTAGCTGCAACAGATGGTACATAGGAGGATCGCTAATGAGACCCACCTCCACCACTTTTGTGATGATCATGTCACTTCCTTTTCTTACCATTCACACCACCAAAACTTCCACTATATGAAAGAGAAGGGTTGGAAAAACCAACCTTGACTGCCATATCCATATCCTCTATCATAGATTTTTCTACTATCTCTGCATAGGTAGAAAGTTTCAACATTAACACCTATTATATGATATCCTATCACAAACCCTGCAGGTACTTCCGAGCCTTTAGATGGTCATTCCTTACCATGTCTGAAGCCAAACAGACAAGATTAGTAAAACATTGGGTGTATGCTGACACTGAACACTCACCCAGTTTTAAAGATGGGATCTCTAGAGACTTTCCCATCATTAAGGACTCCGGTCAAAACTAATAAAAGAGCAAGGTTTTTTAACCCTTCCAATCCAATTCCACGTTCCAATCTTCCTATACCATTGAATCCCACTATCACTTATCTGAACCCTCGAACTTGAATGTTGCACACTTTACCCTGATATTGTTAGGTGTCTATAGGAAGTTGAAGATTTGATTGATCATATCCAACCAATCCTTTGACTCTTACGATTCAATCATTCTTTTAAAGGATGGTGTCTTCCCACACAATAACTATTATCATTGATCTCTCTCTCATACAGCTTCTAAATGTACCTCAACAATCATTTTCTGAACTCATGGTGCCTCCTGATTTATAGTACAGACTTTTCGTATGATAGTCTTGATGATATTCTGATCTATAGGAAGATTATATTGTGGTGCATTAGATACACCTTTCTGAGGAACTCATAGAAGATATCTCAGAGGCATACTATTGCACACTGAAACATAATAATGATCATAAAACAAAAATAATCTCAATTAAAACTAGAAAACCTATTAGAATAAACTAAGATTTAAAACAAAACATAACACTAGAGACACACATCCCAACATCCCATTGAAACTTGTGTCTTTTTATGACAAGATCTGGCCATGAACTCATCATATCATATATCTCAAGTCCTGACAATTCTATCTCTAGTATAACAGATGTCCCAAGACAAGGAATCTTGAGTAAATACCTCCTCTAATGCCATTTTGTAACAAAATAACCTGGGTTACCCTTAAATCTGGCACCCAAACCAATTTTCCACATACCTAAAGGGCGTTTCCGATCCCCTTGGGCTGGCGAAAAGCACCTGGGAATCAAACAACACACCAGAGGGAACAATTTATCCCAACCAGAACAAACACATGGAATATCTATATACACATAAAAAAAGAGATATATGAATACTAATGGAATATATATTCCATAACATTAAAAAGAAAAAAGAAATGAACAACTTAAAAAGAAGTCAAGCTCTAAAAAAAAGGCCGTCTATAAGGACCAAAACCAAACAACTACTCTATACATTGGTGTGGATGAACTCCCACCATCTCACCACCAACTACTCAAAACTAGATGATATAAACCTCCTCATCTCATTGTGTTGCCTTGGCTTTACCAACATTGGAAGACATACAAAGGTCTGTGTGCTGCCAAATAGGTGTGTAGGGTGTGAGCTAACTGGCTCAATAGGATCCCACCAAGGTGTTCCATTCCATGTGTCTGTATAAAAATTCTTGTATGCTTATTTTAAATAAAACAAGGAATTATAATCAGTAAATAAGTTTTAAAGAAAACATGGTAAACATTTCCCTTTTTCACAATTCTAAACAAAATAAGTTATAGCATTCATATTAAGGCTAACTCAGAAATCCAAACAGTACCAACAGAAGTAATAGAATAGGTATTAGTACAGATGATCACTATAGTTTAGACTATAATAATACTCATACCATAATATATCAACGCACAATATATCTCCTAGAACATAATCCTAGGAAGCATAGGAATACCGCATGAGTGAACCCCCCGAAAATGTCAATATTTATCCCCTAGAAAAAAAAGGCCTAGGAAAAATTGGAAATCCTCATGAGAAAACCTCTTGATAATCAAAAAACATGGATGATAGCCTCAGGATAAACTTTTCACCTAAGTACCCAAGGTAAACCATGTGCTCATTTTCAAAAATCAATTTTACTATTTCAAAAGTACCCATATACTTTTCATTATCAAAAACTAGGGAAAACCCATTTCTATTTAAAACCCATTTTTCAATGTACACAAACAAGAAATTAAGTGTCATCAAGGAAAAATATGATTCACTTGTTTTGTAGGGAAATAATGTGAAAGGTCATCTCTACCATGTGAGTGTAGAATAATATATGTGTTTTCTATCTAAGGAAGAAGAAAATAATTTATGGCATAAAAATCTTGGTCACCTGATCCAAACATCCTCAGAATATTGAGTGAAATGTTATTTTTCTCAAGACCTAACTGGATTATCATGTGATCATACTCATACATGTGATTCTTTTCAACAAGGGACGATCATTCAAAAAACATATAAGGAAAAACAGAAAATGTCAAAAAAAGGTACTTTAAATGGTGCATATTGATGTGTGCGGACCTATTTCACCATGATCTATTGATGGGAGGAGATATTATGTTCTCTTAATTGACTATTTTAGCATAATGGAATGAATTTTATTTATCACTCACAAATCTAAGGTGTTTAGTTTCAAAATAACTTATCAAAGGGAAGTCGAAAAGATTATAGGTCAAAAAATCTAGAAGATCTAAACTAATAATGGAATAGAGTTCAAAAATATCCAAGTGGAGGATTATCTCAAGAAACATGGGATAAGGAACCAAGTATCAATAGTAAGAACTCCACAAAAAAATGTATTAGCGGAGAGAAGAAATTAAATTATCAACAACATAGATAGAACAATTCTCTTTGAGAAAGATATTCTAAATAGGTTTTGGAAAGAAGTAGTGATTACATTAGTCAAAACATCAAATAGAGCTTTTTTATGTATGAAAGAAGTGAAAACACCATATAAACTATGGTATGGAAAGAATCCAATGTTGAATTACTTTCTATTTTTTGAAATTAAGTGTTTCATTATCTATAAAGAGAAACACTGGAAGTTTGAATATCATGAAGATAAAGGGATATTCCTTGGATACCCAAGGAAAAGAAAATAATATAAATGTTTTAATAAGTATCTATGGAAGTTATTTTAAATAAATGATGTAACTATAGTAGAATATAAGAATATCTGTAGATGTTCCGGTTCTAGAGGAAAATTCAGAAGAATATCCAAATAATGAAAAGGATGAGTACAAACTAATATCTACACAAATATCAAAGAGAAGATCCAAAATTTATATACACAGCATAATTAGTGATCAGACGGCACTATTTTAGACATGGAGGATTAAGACTATAGAAAGCATAATTATTATCATAGGTAGAGACGAAATGTTTTGAGGAAGAAAATGGAGATGAGAACTGGGTCCAGACTATGAATGAAGAGCTTGAACAAATTGAGAAGAATCGGACATGGGATATTGTATTGAGGACAATATATAAGAATGTTGTCACGACTAAATGGGTATTTTGCATAAATATGAATAAAGAAGGTTCTGTAATTTGAAACAAAGAATGACTAGTGTGCAAAGGGTACTCTCAGATATACGTTATTTATGTTGATGAGACATTTTCACTTGTTACAAGTCTAGAAACAATTAGATTATTCTTGTCCATCGCAGTGAAAAGAAAGTTCAAAGTTTTCCAGATGGAAGTTAGTTCATAATTTTTGAATGGGGTTCTAGAAGAAGAAGTTTTTTTTTGAGTAGCTAGATTTTTTCTCATTCATAAAGACGATAATAGAGTTTTTTGGCTGAATAAGGCACTATATGGGTTGAATTATCACCAAGAGAATGATATTCATAACTACATCTATTTTTGAAGAAGCTTGATTTTTAGCGTGCTGGTGTTTATTACAATATATATGTCAAAAATGACAGTAATCAAAGTATTATGGTGTTGTTATATGTCAATGACATAATATTTGGTGGATCAGATGAAGCTCAGTGAAATCAATTCGTATAATTCATGAAAAGTGAATTTGAAATTTAATTATTGGTGAATTAATGTTTTTTTGGTTTATAGGTGACATGAAGAAATAATGACACATTAATTTCTCAATATAAATATGCCAAGGAGGTATTGAGAAGATTTGAAATGGATAATTCCAAGAAGATGATGAATCCAAGAGTTACCTGGATGAAACTTTCATGGGATGATGAAGGTAATGCAGTTAATTTCACATAATACAGGAAAATCATTGTTATTCTATTGTACATGACAGTGAAAGGACATAATATTTTTTTCCACATGCCAAGAAATAATATATAAAATCAATACCAAGGAAACCCACATGATTTTAGTAAAAATAATACTTCGGTATATCAAGGTAATAGTTTATTTTTGGTTTGATAAACAATGAAAAATCTTAGCAAGAGCTATTGGGTTATACATATGAATATTGGTCTGGTTCAGTAGATGATAGGAGATCAACTTCATGTGGTGTATTCTATCTTGGAATATTTTGTATTTCTTGGATAATTAAAAAATAGGATTTCATTTCATTGAGATCTATAGAATCTAAAAATATCAAAGCTACTCAAACATGCACACAGTTATTGTGGATGAATCAATAGCTTGGTGATACTTGAGTTGATATGAAGTCTCTGATCAGAATCCACTACGATAATTCACCTTCTATAAACCCTAGAAAAAATACAATCCACCACTCAAGGACAAAGAACATTGAAATCAAGTATCATTGTATCAATTAGAATGTGGATCAAAGACTTTAGAAGTTGGAGTATATGCCTATAGAACAACAGTTTTCATACATTCTGACAAAGGCCTAACCCAAAGAAGTGTTTCAATGGCATTGACTAGCTCCTTGAGTTTATTCAACTCCCTGCACTTAAAAAAGTGTGGATGTGGGACCCCCTCTCCTCTATATGTGGTTTATTTTTCTCTAATGTGATTATCTATGTTATTTAACCTATTTCATACCAAAACAAAGTGACCTTCATGTTTTTTTATAAAAAGGGATAAATTTTGGCTAAAGGTGATAAAATGTCTTAATCAATATAGGGGGAGAAGTCGGTAGGGGGAGCAGTGAAGTAGGAGGAGTTTTAAATATGATGATGATGATAAAGGTGGTAAATAAAAGGTTATATATCATTCTACATGTGGTTTGTGATGAAAGAATCTGAGTGGTTTTTGAATCAGGCGATTTATTGATAAAATTTTCATTATACGCATGTTTTTTATGCGGATCATGTCTTGCATGGGATTAGAGTGTGTGTTGAGTAAATCCTCGATCTCTATCTCAATTTCAATAAGAAAATGATGGTAAAAGATGAAAGAAGCATGAATGTGATATTAAAATGTAAATAGTTGTCAACATAGACAAATGGGGAGATCATTGGAAAAAAATACCTCAATATTCTATTTTGGTTCTTTTAGGGTGATTTTGTTTGTAGAATAAACTAGATGATTGTTAATCAGAAAGGTTAGTGTTTCCGAAGAAGATATTTAAGGTGGCGTAGTTTCCCAGTGTTTTCCAAATTTTTGGGCCTCAAAATCGGGAGTTTAGTTTATGGAAAAGGAAGGTTTTCTGCAAAGGAGTTCATGGAATAAAATTTACAGACTGTGAAGAAAAGTTCATGGACCTAAAAGAAGGTACACAGAACGATGAAGGAAAATCAGAAAAAATAATAATTTCTATATAGCAGCACTATGAGGACCGTGAAGAGTGTTACATGAATTGTGTAGAGAAATCATTCGATGGGAGGTTCATAGTTTTTCGGCGGCTCATCATTTGTGGTTAAATAGGTTGTGATTTAAGGAGCTACAAAGGTTTTCCATTTGAAAAATACAATAGTCTCTACAAATGATTAAGGCTCTATGTAGAACACATAGAAGTTCACGATGAAGGCTATACTACATCGATGTTTCAGGTAATATATATTAGCAGGTCTTGTGGATCTATATTACTATATAAATACCCCTAATCATATCATTAAGTAGATATAATTTCAATGAAGAATATTTTCACTCAGAGAATTCATAAAAATCCAAAGTGGTTCATGAGGGAGAATTCTGTGAAGGGTGAAGTAGTTCATGGGAACAGTTCACGAAAGGGTTTTACGGGGCTCAGTAGCTCTTAAATAAAAAAGGACCACATAGTAGAAGTGATATGTGAGGCATCATCCATCTGAGAAGAAGATGTGGTTCGTGAATCACACGCATCATGCAGTGAAAAGTAGTTTTTGGAGTATTCAAGGTTGTTCATGGAGAAAGTAATGTAGTTTGTGAAGGGACTAAAACAGTTTCTGAAAGAAATTTCCACAAACTAATAGTACATAGAAAAGAGGGACTTCAATAGAGAATCTACCTACAATTGAGTAATCATTAATTATTGATAATGAAGGGACCTACATGTCCATAAAATTTGAGTGGATATATTCCAGATAAGTGATAAAAGGAATAGGAAGATGGTGATCTTTTCCACCAGTAGTGATCTTGAGAAAGAGACTTAGGGAGTGACCCTTAGGAAAGTAGTGAGCTAACCCTAAATCTTTTTAAGGCAATGAGTTTGGGCATAGAATTGATATAGCTTGAACATTGTAATTTAGCATTGAGTCTTAGTGTATTTGGTACATCGGCACATCATCATTGTATTATCCTTGTACATATCCCAGTGAGGTTTAACCAAGTAAAATTGTTGTGTATCATGCATGATTTCAATTCTATTCATACATTACTATGGGAAAGGTAGAGAAGTGTTTTTTTAATGATGAAACAAGATTTTAAGGGGTAATTATTTTAATATGTTATACCCAGATTCACCGCCCCACCCACCCACCCCCCCCCCCCCCCCCCCCGCAGGTTATCTGGCCTAATTAATCCAATATATTTATGATCATCAATGGAATAAAACCTTGTTTTTTACTATCAATGAATATTTCTTCCTAATGATCCTTCTTTTCAGAGGAAAAAAATATCATTTCAAAAAAGCCACATTTGAAAGAGATAGATATCCAAAAATGATCACAGGTATTGAGTTAAAATCTGTTGTCTCTTCATTACCTACCATTACCATTGGAGTAAATATAAACTAAAAAAATAGACGGTTTTGTGAATGGACACAATTGGATTAAACTGAGTATTTTTTAGGATCTACCATATTTCTCTGATTTTTTGGTCCATCACATGTTGGATGTCATGCATATTGATAGGAACTATTTTGATAATATATTTTATACGGTTTTGGACACACATGGTAAGACCAAAGAAAATGTAAAGTCATGATTATATATTTCCCAAATTTACAGGCAATAAGAACTTGAACTGTTTGAAAATGAGAGATCATAGAAGTTAATGAATCCAAAAGAGGCATATATAGTTTCCAAAGAAAGTTTTTTAATATTTTGTCAGTGGATTTCCGATTTGAGGCTTTCATATGGTTATGTTTCCAATTTTTCTAAATTTTTCATACATGGTCATATTACTAGATTAAAAATTCATGACGGTCATGTTATAATGGAAATAATTCTGCTGATTGGATATAGAGGTTTTTTGAATTATATGATTTGGGATTCATTAAAAAAATATAATATATTTTCAATTCATGTGTGTGGAGACAAAAAACTATGATATACTAAGTAGATTTCAAGAATATGATGTTTGAATTTTATGAAAATTATAAGAAAAAAATTCACCATATTACTTTGATTCAATGAAACATTTTATATTACATTTTCCGCATAAATAAAAATGTAGAGGGATGATGCAATACCAATGGACGTACCCATATGATATATGAATGAAAACATTTAAGAAAAATGCACATAAAAAACATCAATTGAAAGATCAATTGAAAAAGCATATTTTCATGATGAAATTTTTTTTTTCTGACATCATTATTTTAAATCTGAATATCCATAAAAACTTAATTTAATGAGTTATAATGAGGAAAATGTTGATGATTAAATGAAACATCAATTATTAGTTTTCAATCAGTCTGAACTTGGATTTGGTGAAGTTCATGAATGATGGATTTCACATGATGAACATCACAGGGATCATACATATGTTCTGATCAACTATGAAAAAATTACACCATTTGTATAGTGAGTTCTACAATCACTTAATCTATATTTTTTAATTAAATAAATAATATTTTATTTTTAGGTTATATGATAATCATATTAAAAAAAATTCCACAAATTTCAGAAGTTTCTCTTGAAGAACGTCGGCCAAATAATTTTTCCTACTATTTTCAAAAACTAGTAAAGTAATTTTTTTATGGATTAACATATAAAATAAATTTATTACTTGTTATATTGATAATTATTTTTCAAATTTTTAGGTATCCCAACATGCTGATAAAATTGATAATCGATTGTGTGTATTGACAAACCCACTATCCAAAATGATTAAATCTTATAATTTATATGTGTTGAATGGTTTTAGATTTCATACACATGCATATGGTGAATCAAAAAAACAATGAATAGTGGTGTTTTATTGAGAGGATCTCAAGATATTGAAAGGAATTTGACTTTTATGGCTTGATATAAGAATTAATTAAACTGTATTATATAGGAAAGAATTATTTAATGACATTTAAATGTCATTAGTTGGATATATATAGAGACTTTCAATTTTATCTACATCATAGAATCATTGATATTAAATATAAAGTAATTATTTCATTAAATGAACAGTTATTATTGGATCATCAGGCACATCAAAATTACTATGATAATTTTTGTGCTGGTTCTAGAGAGTTAAGTGATTGGTGGAGCATAATAAAACTTATATCTCATAAAAATCAGTTTATCCAAAGTGAATTTAGTTCCACTAGAGTGCAAGGAATTGAAATTTTTCAAGAGACAACTTCAAATCCATATTTTCTACGAAGATTCATGAATATCAATGATGGAACCCCATAGTTATGATTTGATGGTCTCGATGGTGTTATTTATGTAACAAATGAATTTGAAATAGCAATAGATGATGAAGTTGAAACTCCTATGAAAATTGATGCTACTGATGAGGAATATGAAGATATTGACCACATCATATATGAATATGAGGATGAATATATATAAAGACACAATTACATATTGGTTATAGTCAATATATATATATAATCATCTTCAATTATTTTTGGACAACTTTGTTTTCATGTTTCAGATGACCGACAAGACTTATAATGACATATTCTATGAGCTTTAGAAGGTTTCATTATCTGGTGATGTTTCTAGTGATATGTCATTAGACCCTCAGGTTCTTAGTGTTTCCTCATCAACTTGGACAATTTGGGGCCTTGTGAGATTGATTATTCCCAACCTTATTCCCAAGAATGTCCACGTCTTGACTTTGATCCATGCATGCGAAGGTATGTTCAGTTGTGTATTTTAGTTAGTCTTCATTACTTTTCATTAATTTATTTATGTACTAATTATTTTATTATTTGTTCTAATATTTTCAGAGATTTTCTCATAGATTTGTTGGGTAGGAAAGTGCTATTTTTTGGACCTGTTTTTCCGAGGCATGGGTGACATGGGATCAGGTTCCCAGTATTATTAAACATCATGTGTTTGGTCACTATATGGTACGTAAATAAATAGTAGTTATTTTAAAATTTATTTAATTGTTAACTTAAAATTATTAAAACAAAATTGGGGTTTATGGTATCATATTATTGATATCATTCCAAGTTCAATCAGGTTGGTCTGGGAGGTGTGTATGTGTGAGCACTGTCATCAGTTTTATGCACAATTTGAGGAGGACATCCTTGAAGAAGGTAGGAGTCATATATTTTGATCATTCCTGATAAACCCATCAACCTTATTACATCTCATCTCAGGTTTGGGATAGATTATGATCATACTAGATGGGAGATGGTTTTCATAGGAGAGCATCATTAGGTTGGTAGGACTGGGGGAGGCAGGAGGTGGAACACTATGCTAGTAGTCGTATATTAAGTATGCATCGACGGCATATGGTAGGTATTTTTTAAATAATTTATATAACTTTATATGAAAACTATTTATTTTATATTCATATAGGTATTTAAACATCCCAATATTATAGATATTAGTGTTTATAAGAAGATGTATAGTGATCCTGTCACCTGAGAGATTACATGTGGTCTCCAGCATTAGATTGTGGTCAGTATATTTTTTTATTTTAAAAATTAAATGAAAATATTTTTTAACTATTTGAATTTAAAATTGAAAATTAAGGAGTCATATGAGGTCATGGCTTCTATGAAACATGATGAGATTCAAGAAGAGACTGAGAGTCAGACCACTGGTGTGGCAGGATTTGATGATGCATCATGGATGCAGACAACACATTATGCTTTCAAGAATGTACGAACAGTTGGTATCGATTCTCAACTGATATCAAACAGTTTTTATGGTACTGCTACATGGTCAATGTTCATCTCTAGGGGAGATCAATAAGATTAATCACTATTGGTATCATGGTATGGGGAGAATATATCAGATCAGAGTGAGCTTATTAAGTCCATGTATAGGGAGCAGGATGAGCTCCATCTATAGCACCAGCTGCGGCAGGAGGAGATGCGATGATGGAAGAAACGGTAGATTGAGTACATGCAGTGACTTTTTCAAGGATTAGGGATGGAGTTCCCTTCCCCTCCCCTTCCAAATGAACCTCCCCCTCCACCTCCCCCTCCATCCAACATCGAATTTTTATTCAAAATAATGTTTGGGAAACAAGAACTTAGAAACAAGAAACATAACAAAAATCACACCAAAAACAGCAATAAGAACAAGGGCACACAGGACCCAGGAAGGCCTGAAGTAATGTAGGCCCATAGAATCAACTCTGATTAAGTTAACCCCTCAGGCTTCAAGAAATTAATTGATGGGAGCCAAGTGACATTGGAGCCCAGTTGGTCCATAGAAGCAATGTGATCTGCAACTTTATTCCCCTCATGCCAAGCGTGCATCACATGAACATTTTAAAGCAGGGTGCATCATTTTATAACCATATAGGATATTGACCAAGGAATGCATCTTTTACCATGTATATAATCATAAAGGATCAAAGAATCAATATCATCTTGATAATAGCAATATTCCTCTGATGGAAAACAAATAACCCTACGAGAATTTCTCTTGCCTCACCTTAAAGCAAAGTTCCATACAAAAAATATGCAGTAAAGGCCAACACCACACTTATACACCACTCCCAAACCATTCCCCCTCCTCTCATTTCTCCTATCACATAGGACTGTATGAATTGAGTTTGTAACCAGAGGATAGAGGGTGCCAGCAGATCCATTGCCCCTAAATTCTGGTACCGAAAGGATTCACAGGAGGACAACTAACCTACAGTAGCATGAGTGATGGATCCTAACACTAGTTGGATATGAACGTGACCAGATCCACTAGAAGATTATGTATTCTCACAATAATAGACCTTATTGTAGGCAGTGTCCCTTCAAACCGGGCTTGGTTCCGGGCCTGTCACAGACACCAACACTCTGCACTTAGGATAACTGAACTCACCATTCTTTCCATACCCAAGATAGTTGTTCCATAAAACCATCTATCCAGAAATGGATCGTCATGATTTTTACCAGAGGATAATTCCATAAAACCCTTGAATAAGGACCATATCACTTGGTTCAATTCTCTCATAAAAAATAGGTGTGCAGTACTCTCTGCCTTTTATTGACCACAACAATGACATTTGGATTCCATACTGATACATAACTTCTTGATCTTCTCGTCTGTGTCCACTATGTGTTTCCTAATCCTTCAGTTAAAAAATATATTTTGAGGGAATTTATTTACACAAAACTGCATCAACCCAGTTATCGAGAGGATCTTGCAGAGCCAAGAATCTACAGTAATCTTTCAAAGAGAATTTTCCCAAGGAGGAAGCTATGAACACACAACTATTCGGGTCTGAATTGATGACAATAGATTCCTAGAGCATCTGTTGTTCTGTTTCCAGAACTACTTTGATAAGCATGGGGTGGCAGCTGGCTTCCATGAACAAGATCAAAGGTGTTGGGAAACCAGGAAAACCAAGAACAAAACCTGACCAGTTGTGGTACCAAAAAAGAATTTCACCTTCCCCAACGATCCAACAAGAGTGTTGTTTGAGGGTGTTGATAAGAAGAAGAATTTTGGACTAGAAAGGGGATGGATGACCATCATCCTCCACTTCATCACCCACCCATCTGCAGGACATAACCTTCCCCCAAAGAGTTTTCCCAACAAGCACTTCCCAAGCTATCTTGGCATGAATACAGTGGAGTGTAGAATTAAGACTCCTCACATTAACCCCCCCCCCCCCTCCTGTATAGGCTTCACCATTTTCTCCCATGAGACCCAGTGCCGCTTCCCTTCTGAATAATAATCCAACATGAATCATGCCAGAATCCTATAAATAGAACTGATAACACCTTTGGAAACATTAGTAGAAGCCAACGCATGAATGGGGATGGCCTAAAGGACATTTTTCACCAAATCAATCCTCCCCCCAAAATAAAGGTAACATTTCTTCCAGTTGAGAACTCATCCTATTTTTTTTCTCATGATATGTTCAAAGTCCCATACCCTTAGTCTCCCTGAAGATATAGGGGTCCTGAGTTAATATATGGGGAAGGTTCCACGTTGCATTCCCATCCTGATACAAAGACAATAAACCCTACTAGGCAAACTTTTATTAGAGATGTAGAGATTACTTTTGGCATTATCAATAACTGGCCCACTCCAGTAACAGTATTCCCCAAGGATTTTCTTGATGCCTCTAAGTGACCTCCTTCCACCATCAATGAATATAATTGTATCATCTACAAACATAAAATGGGAAATAGAAGGGTGGTCCCATTTCCTACAATAAGAAAGTAAAGCACCATTGGAAAGATATTTATTGATGAGGTGGCTAAGAGTGTCCTACGTAAGGGTGAAGATGCGGGAAGAAATTGGGTCTCTCTGTCAGAGCCCATGGATTTCTTTGAAGAATCCATGAGTCCTCCCCATGAAGGAGACAGTCATCCACGAGGAGCTGAAGCATCTTAAGATGAGTTATGCAGCCCTGTGAGAAAAACCCATAGTAGTAAGCACTTTATTAATAAAACCCCACTAAATCCTTTCACAGGCCTTATTCATATCCACTTGGATTTACAAGTTCGATCTATGGGTATTGGTGTTAATATCCCTCAAAATCTCCTAAGCCAGTCTGATAGCCCCCTGAATAGACCGCCCATTAACAAACCCATGTTGTTCAATAAAAGTTCACCAAGGGAGAAACTTGGACAACCTCAAGTTGATGATACTTACCAGAATTTTATAGGGTAAATTGCACGTACTCCCTGGTATGTAATACGAGAGAGAAGAAGGATCTTTAACTATTGGAATAAGCACTAAAGTGGTGGAACTGGAAACCCTTGTAAGACTACCACCCCGGAAGAAGTCTTGAACTGCAACAGTGATATCATCTCTAAGAACCTCCTAGGAATCCATGTAGAAATATCTAAGGAATACATCAGGACTGAGAGCACTCTCGGGATTGAGATTCATCATAGATGAGTGAATCACCTCCCCATCAGGAATCATCTCTAAGAATTCGTTGTCTTGGATAGACATAAAGGAATACAATGCCTCCTATATTGCCAAATTACCACTTGGGTATCCCATGGTCATCCTCAAGTTAGGTCCAACCAGGAGATTCCTAAAAAAATAATGATTCATGCTCCCCATAGTGTCTCTTTCATCTTAGTATGTACCATCATCAAGTAAAATATTCGGTTTACTGATTCAACTTCTTTCTTTGAAGAAAGAAAGGAAGTATATTGAATTCCTATCACCCTCATGAAAACAATTTACCCCAGATCTTTCATGAGACACACATTCCTTCTTAAGAATCATCTCTTCCCAAGAGTTCTTCCTACCTGAGAGCTCCTCAAATGCTGAGTCATTCCAGTTCTCCTTTAAACTTGATTCCATGCTTTCAATACTCTCTTCCATATCCTCCATATCTTGACCTAAGTGGGGAATATATGTGGCCTATACCTTTAGCCCCAACTTCAGTCACCTTAGTTTACTATGGACGAAAACCCATGAGTGTCCCTGAACAGGTCTACTCCACATCTTAGAAATTACCTATTTATAACCAGGGGTGTTAGTCTAGTGGTGGTAGAACCTGAAACCTTCCGAAATTTCCTACCTAATAGATAGGGAAATTAGTAAATGAGAGTGGTTGGAGATTCTAGGAACTAAGTGCTTAACATTGGAATTAAAAAACTTGGATAAAGAATTCACATTTTCAAGACACTGGTCAATCCGACTCTAGAACTGACTTCCGCCTCTCTGGTTATTGCACCATGTAAAGGGGTCTCCAGAGAACCCCAAATCCATCAAGCCGTTCTCTCCCATGAAATGAGAAAAATACAAGATGGACCTTCTTGGAAAACTACCACAACCCTTCTTCTCCTTAGGATCAACAATAACATTAAAGTCACCCCCTACGAGTCAAGGAGAAGCCTCCGGATCAAAATCACTCAAGTCCTTCCACAACTAGTCTCTACAACGAGCATCACAGCTCCCATGCACAAAAGACACCAAAACACTATCCCCCCACCCCTTTGACACCCTCTTAGTAATAAACTGGTCACTTGAGGAAACTAATTCCACCAAAATCTCCCTATTCCAAAAAATTAAGATGTACCTATTAATCGGATCCGTATGCAAGGCACCATGCATTTTGAGCTTGTAGCAGAAATCCTTAATCATATCAGGCCTCTGTTTTCCTTCAAGAATAACCACTAAGAGAACCTTTTTCTTCTTAATATCTGAGATAATGAAGTTTGATTTCACTTGTTCTCCAAGGACACTGGAGTTCCAAATGATCATAGGCAACATTTAAAAACACAGAGGGGTGGTTTTGACCCCAGGCTTCCTGGTATCTCTGGTGGTGGAAAGAAGAGAACTCCCTCAACTGTCTTAATTTGGATCGACTGTGCATACCATGGCTAGAAGCAGGGTGATATTCTTCTAACTAGGACTCTGAAGGAACCAAACATAGAGACTTTCCTCTCATAGTGCTGGGAGGGGAGACAGATAAGTGATCAGATTGCACAAGTTCAAGGGCCTCCACAACTCCAACCTAGAAACCACTAGAAGAGACCTGCAGACTGGCATCATCCAGGGAAGGAAGGTAATGCATCAGACCAGCATCTTTCCCCTGCATGAGAACCCCAGAGGATGGGGAAAACACCTAGGATATTGTATGCTAGAAGGTCCTCCCCAAGGTTCTTTCCAACAAGAACCCCTTGATAAAAACTGGCTTGGATTGACAAAATGCTCAAAACACACCGTATCTAACTGGGAGGGTGCCTGAGATGAAAAAGGCACTAAAACCGAATAGGAAGAAGCACTAGTGGAAGGGAGAGGGAGGGTAAGAAGAATTTCCTTATAAGCATTGGAGATTATTGGATCCACACCCGAAACTGGAGAAGAAACCGGGACAAGGCTTGACTCAGGACCAACCGATGGAGAGGCTAAGGCACTAGCCTATGCCGGAAGGGGTTGTCTCCATCCACCTTTCCTTTAGTTCTTGTAAACCTAGACTGAGTTCATATGGATGGAACAAGAGTTTCAGAACCTAGGAAACACCGAGAAGATTAAATCCTACCTCCACATCACCGAGCCTTGCACCTTCAAGGAGACGTTGTTTGGGAGAGAGACAGACAAATCCAACTCAACACAGATCCGAACCACCATAATTTCCTCATCACAGAGGGTGTGATCATCTACAAAAAGAAAACCTCTGCGGGAATCCCTGATGGCTTTAAGGAATGCCCCATTCTGGAATGGTAGAGGGAGGCTAGGGACGTTGATCCAGACTGTAGATCGGGGGTTATCCTTACCTCTATGAGCATCCAGCAACCAGTGGGACAAATTAAAATGCCAACGTCCAAAGGACTAGAGTGCCTTGCACCAAGCGTGGACAAAATCCCTTTCTAAAGTGAAGAATAAGCAGAAGGAGTTCCTATGAACAGAAGAGATGCACATGTGATCCTGTAAACCCCAAGATTCCACAACACGCCTAAAGGATGGAGGAGACGGCTTCTCGGCACCGAACCGGGCCACAAGGGTCCACCTGAGGCATCCCACCGAATCAACAAACACTACTGAAGTGACCTCTAGGGAAATGCATGAACCCTCCCATGACACTGTCGGAGAGATCGGATTGACTTCGGGAAAGCGCATTTGTGGAGCCTGAGACGACCCACATAGCTCATCCCAGAAGGAAATATCCGACAGGAAGTGCTTGGTCTTGACGTTGACCAGAGCAGGACCGGGATCGAATGGCCACAAGGCGGGGGTCTCCGCTAGAGCATTGGTGGCCACCACAACAACGGGTGGAAAATTTTGAAATCAGCAAGGCGTGTGGGGCACATTCTTTGACGAAGCACAAGTATCCATTTTTTTCAATTTTTCATTTTTTTATTTTTCATTTTTTTTATTTTATTCATTTTTTTCAGTTTTTTTCATTTTTTTCAGTTTTTTCACTTTTTTCATTTTTTTCATTTTTTTCATTTTTTCATTTTTTTCATTTTTTTCATTTTTTTTCATTTTTTTCATTTTTTTATTTTTTTTTATTTTTTTAAACTTATTTACGACGGGTGACAATACCATCACAAATAATTATTTGCAATGGATTAATTGTCCCATTGTAAATAAGTACTCATTTAAAAAAATATATTTGTGATATAAAGCCTCCCCATCGCAAAAAGATTGTTTTTGCGATGGGTCGTCGGAAAAACAATATTTTGTGATGTCATTTTTAGGAATGTGGTCGCATCGCAAATAATATTTTTTCTAGTTGTGATTACCTTTTTTCCCCTATGGATTTATGAAACCTCACTCAGGTTTCTTCCTCATTTCTCCTGCAGAAACCAAGGGTGTTTAGGGTTTCCACCTAAACTTTCCAAGGGTCAATATCCTTCATTTCTAGGCCATTTGGAGCACTGTTGGGTGCAGATCGAAGCTCCTGGTGATTCTAACACTCCTATTTTCTCTATTTTATAGATTATGTCTTGTATAATCTATAATATTATTTTGAAGCCCTAAAAGCCTCTTTTTCCAGTGGTTTCTAGGTTGGGTATTTAAAGGTTTTTTGTTTCCAAATCAAAGGATAAGGTTGAGTGTTTGGTTGTCTCTTGAATCGAGGTAGGTTGTCTACATGTTATATCACATATAATTTTTGATATTTTAATGTGTATGTAATTGTTCATTAGTGTCGTTGTGATGACCATTTGGTTTTCCATGGTAAAATTGATGTTTTAATTGGTTAATTGATGAATTGAACCCCTCATGATCCACATAGGATGCATTAAGGTTGAATGGACCTGGATAGAGTCTACCCAAGGGGTGTGTTGTACTTATGAACTTGGTACTGGGTTATTAAATATGAAATTGAAGGGTTTGAGAGAATGAACCCACGGTTGTTATTTTTGACATGTTAAGATGGGTTTATGAGGGAAATCTATGAGATTTATGTTAGTCGGTTAACATATATTTTGAAATGAAATTGAAGTAATTGTGTTCAAATGATAACATGGTATTAGGGGTGTTTGGTGTAACGTTAATGTGTTAATGATTTATGAAATGAAAATGGTAAATGTGTAAATTAATTAAGGCATGTGAATGAGGAATGTGTTAAATGGGTTGGGATATGAAATGGAAAATGGGCTAATGGGATAATGCATGAGGATGATTTATGTGTTAAACAAACTATGAATTGTGAATGGTATGTATAATAAATGATTATGGTTTTTGAAATGGTATATATAGAAAATGAATAAATAAACATGTTAACATGGATTGGTGGTATGAGGGGTATTGAACTGAGGTTATATATCCATGGGCTAGGTTGAACTAAGTCTCTAAACCCCACCCCTATAATACATGGTTTATGGGGTTGAACTAAGTCTTTATGCCCCTAACAGTTTCATAGGATGAGACTACTTGGAAATATGTTCCAAGGTTAGTGTTATGTATTTTTGAGTTGGGATTTTCGATTGAGGCTTATGCTTCCAAACATATGGTAATTTCATGGGTTGGGATGTCATACTAAGGCTCTATTCTTCCTAGAAATGTGGACATGACTTGATTAGCAGACCGAGGATTTAGGTTAAGTTGATAAATTGTGATTGGTTAATTACCCCCACCTCCCTTGTGATTTAAAAGTGTGTAACCCATTATGTATTTTTTATAGAGTCGGCATAGGCCTAAGTGAAATTGATGTAAATGCATAACCCATTGGATAAATGATGAAAATGGCTTAAGTGAATTTATTAACTAATGACACTTAACTTATCTTTTTTTTAGCTTGTCATCCTTTTAGAACTTTACAACACTACAATGAATTTCTATATTCAATTTAATTTTTCAATTAAATTCATATTTTAATATTCTTATTGTGAGTTTCTTTTATAGTTATATAGGGTGAACCTCCCAAGCCTCCTCTATAGTATGTGTTCCTTATCAAACCCTGGTTTCCGATTTCTTTTCCCTTCATCTATTTTAGGGATATCAAAGTACCTCTCCACCATTCAAGCACAACTCAGATGGATGAGAGTGGTAGAGAAAGGGCGCAAGTTCTCTTAAGGTTCTTAGCCTAGATATTGAGGGAGAGGGAAAAGTAGATATGCATCGCCATGGCCACATGGGACCCTCCTTCTTCCATTTCAGTTCTAAGCGAAGAGTAGATCCAATTTCGTAATCTCTAGTAGAGTCGATCTAGAAAATTTTAGTGCCAGTGTAGATTGGAAGAAAGCATGCAGACCGGGGCTATTTGTGCATGAAACCAAATCTGGGTCTAAACCCAGGAATTCCATTTGTGCATGATACTTGATCCTGATATCTATAATGGTGTAAGTTCACGTTCAAGACTACATCATAGATCTTCCTATTGATCTTCCTCCTTTGAATCGTCTATGAAGGATATCCATACAAGATCTAAGAGGAGCACAATTTCAACAACATATTTCTTGTCCATTGGAGGATCTACAACATAGAAAGGTTACATCGGGGTTCACTGATGTAGAGGTACTTCAACCAGCTCCTGGTGATTATATGTCTCCATGCATAGAGATTGATTGTAGATATCCTAGAGAGAAGTGGTGTCATTTCTTGATGGTTTCTGTGGACGTTATTTGTTCTTGTGGCCTGGTTCTTGGCCCACTAAAGTCAAGTAGAGAAGTGAGTGGATGGTGACTATTTGTGATCCTGGATAGCAACAACATATATGTACTATTGTGTCGATCTTGAGGAATATGATCTAGGAAGATTTGATGAGGCATGAAACATCATGATGGGTCTGACCATGTAAAGTCGAAACCCTGGTAAGGGGGGTTCTAGATTGGTGTTCATGATTATCGGTTGACTCATTTGTGTTGATGCTTTACTGTTCTCTTGTACTCCATTATTATTTTCATAATTAAACCCATGATGAATCTTCTATATGAATATAGGACAATTAGACGAATCATATTACTTCTCTACATCCATTTTCTAATTTCTGCATTTTTTTTGTTGACCTGGTTAATTCCTGAATGCTATATTGCTTCCTGATTTAATTAGAAGCTGTTTTTATGCTACACGCTATTTCCCTTATTCCAGCAAGTTTTTTTATTATATTAGTCATAAATATCGATGTTTCAGTGTTTTGGTTTACTTCTTTCCTATCATTGTAATTTCTAGTTTTGGAATTATTTTTGATGAATTATGTTCTGTTTATTTTTTTCATTATTACGTAACTGGAAAATAAACACAGTTTGTCTATATTTTGTAATTTTGAATTTGTGAACCTATTTTATACCCAATCGATCCTGAGTAGTCGAATGGGGACTATCTTGAACAGCACATCCCCCCAACAAGTGGTATCAGAGCCATATTGGGTATAATTTTGTGTCATTAAAATTCATAATCTAATTATTCACTTCATTAAATGATTTTTTTAATGGTTTTTACTATGAATCATGCTTTTACTATTTTTTTAGCTAGTTTGTGTTTTCTCTTTGGACATAATTTTAAATATGTTGTTGATTGATGTTTCCTTGCCTAGTTTTCCACTAGCTATTTGCCTATCAGAGCCCTAAAGATGATTCTTGGTAGTTTCTACCTATGTGTGTTTCTTTTTCTGAGGTTAGGAGGGGTTTGTGTGAGGTTGTCCTGGGTGAAAGTGCGTTGGTTACTGGTGAGTTGTTTGATAGAATATTTCTAGATGTTTAGTCTCTTGGTTCTTCCTTTTGCCTTAGGAAAGTGAACTAGTAATTATCTCAGGTTTTGTTCCATTGGTTTGTGTCCTGGATATGGCTGGTGTTTCTAGTTGTTGACCTTTTTAAAGTGGTGATTGGTCCTAGGTAGTGTTTAGAGTACAAGTGTCATGTGAATAGGTTCAGTTATAATCAAGCTTAATTGTGTTTCTATAGGGATCTCTTTAGTGATGTTAGGTGGTTACTAGTTATCATTAGAAAGCTAGACTATGATGGGTTTTCTTAGTCAGTAGTTAGATGCCCTAGGATCACCATTGTTATCATGGGTTTAGAGATTTTCGTTGGGACTCTTGGGGTTACATGGGATTTACAGTGGTACCCAGTTGTTGAGGAACTTCTCTGGTTGGATGAGTTCTAGGTAGTTTCTTCCCTTTAAGTGGAGAGTTTTTTGATTCTGTGATGGTTTTTGGTGGAGACTAGTTTTTCTTTTTCCTATTCTTGATTTATCGATGTTTATTTTATTTTTTCTATTTGCATGATTGCACTCATTTTCTAACTTATATTCAGTATGAGTTTTTTATGTTTTTTCCATGTTTTTTTAGAGGAAGGGTATTTTTGGGTTCTGTCATGTGTTGTGGGTATTGGTTAATAGTATGGGACTTTCTTATTGGCATGATGTTAGAGGTCGAGTCAGGTAAGTTCAGGTATGCTCTCTGTTTAGGTTTAGAGTTGGTTAATTTTGAGCATGTTTAATAGCTTTATAATGTTACAAATTTTGAAATCATGTGTCACGTGGATGCAGGATGAGTGACCGTTTGGGTCGTACCATATATGTGATTTCCTATTTAGGATGTGTTTCCCAAATTGATGATGATGGGCAGTGCAGAATCATCATGCAGTTGTGTTTTTAATTTTCAAGTTGGAGTTTTGAATTGATTAATATTAAAATCTTCATGAATTTAATTTCCATGGTAGATATTTTTGAATTTTTATATACAATTTAATTTTTCAATTAAATTCATATTTTAATATGCCCATTGTGAGTCTGTTTCATAGCTGGACAGGGTGAACTACCCAAGCCTCCTCTATGGTACATGTTTCTTCTCTAACCTTGGTTTCTCGTTTCTTTTCTCTTCTTATGTTTTAGGGATATTAGATCACCTCTACACCGTTCGGTCACAACTCGGATGGATGAGAGTGGGAGAGTAGGAGTGTAGGTTCTCTTGAGGTTCTCAGCCTAAATAATGAGGTTAAGGGTAGAGGATTTCCATGTCCTTATGACTACATGGGACACTCCTTCACCATTTTAGTCTTGACTGAAGAGCATTTCCAGTTCTGGAATCACTAGGTAGAGTCAATCCTAGCAATTTTAGTGTCAGTGGAGATTGGAAACAAGTGCGTAGACCGGGGCCATTTTTTCATGAAACTAGATCTGGATCTAAACCTGAGCACACCATTTTTATGTGATTATTAATCCCAAGATCCATAGTGGAATTCATTCGAGTTCAATACTACATCATTGATCCACCTACATATCTTTCTCCTTTGAAGCATATGTGAAGGACATCCAGACAAGATATGAGAGGAGTAAAATTTCAACAACATGTTTCTTATTTGTTGGAAGAGCTGCAGTATAGCAAGGTTGTGTCACGGTTTACTGATGGAAAGGTACTTCGACCAGAACCCAGTGATTTGTTATCACCATGCACGAAGATTGAATATAGTGGAACTAGAGGAAAAAAGGATACATTTCTAGGTGGATACTGTAGACTTTATTAGTTATTACGGCATGGTTATTGGCTTGCTGAAGTCAAGTAGAGAAATGGATGGATGGTGACTGTTTTCGATCCTGGACAGCATCAATGGATCTGGACTGTTGTGTTGATCTTAAGGAAGATGGTCTTGGAAGATTCGACGAGTCTTGTGGCATCATGATGGGTTCGGCCAGGTAAAGTTTAACCCATGGTAAGAGGTTTTCGTCTAGGTATTCATGGTTTTTGGTTTATTCATTTGCACTATTGTTTTACTGCTCTCTTGCACTCTATTATTCTTTGTATAGTGAAACCCATGATGACTCTACCTCATGCACATAGGCCAATTGGCCGAAGCACATTACATCTCTGCATCCATTTTTTTCTTCCCACGTTTTATTTTTTCAACCTGGTTAATTTTTTAACACTCACTTTCTTCTTTATTTAATTATAATCTATTTTATATGTTTCATGCTACTGCCTTTGTTCCTATAAGGTGTTTGATTATATTAGTTGTAAATTTTGTTGTTGTTATGTTTTGGTTAACTACTTTTGTAGTTCAGGACAAGGGTAAGGTCTATATGTTAGATGGTTTCTTTGGGTGTAGGGAATTCATGGATAAGGGATTCATATGTGGATTTAGAACCCATTTTGAGATTCTTCTATTTTTTCATTTTGGATTTCCTTTAACCTCGCACAGTATGACATGGCATAGCGTATTCATCATTTGGTTGTGGACTTGCACCCAGTTTTGGAAAATGGTGTGTAATGTATGTTTCTTTTTTATAGTTTAATTTATTTTGTAGTTTATCTATGTGTATTACTCTGATTAAGAAGGTATAGTATCCTCATTCCTTCCATTAGACCCTCATCACTAGTCATCAGCCTCTGGAATATAGGGAGGTGTGACTGAGGTCATGTGGCGACCTGACTCGGGGAATCGATTTAGTGTCTCTCAGTTCGGGGATGTTATAGATAATATAATATGAATAAATTAATTAATATTTATTTAAATGATGTTTAGTATATCATTCCCACTGTACCCTTAACTCAGTCTACCAATCCTATCAATACTTGGCATTTATCGATCCCATAATAATGATTATATATTTAAATAAATAAATATCAATGCATTATTCATTCAATAAATAAATATTATATCCACCAAAACTTAAAAATAAATATTTTTTAATATTCAACTCACAAATATATATATATATATATATTCAAATAACTCGTGACCGAATATTAATGATCAACATAACTTGGATAATTACTATTCCTCATAACTCGAGATTAATATTTATTCTAAAATCAAATTCATATAGAATTTAACATATGGTATAGATACATTTAGTGTGTGGGCCTCTAAGACATCTTATCAGTGGTTTTAAGTTGGATTGTCAAAATTATATGATCAACATCTTACATCACAAGTTTCATTATCATATATGTTTGATGTGATTATTTTGACTTTATTGAAATGAATGTGTTAATAAAACCTCCATGATTGTCAAATTTAATCAAAAAGTTACATTTTAATAAAAGGGTTAGTGATATCTAATTCCTTTAATTTATGAAGTAAAAATCCTTTATCGGCTTATTCATTAATTTCATATCACTAGGGAGACACCCAGATAATTCTACTTCACCGTAAACAAATATCATCACAGTTTATGTCAGTACATAAAAGTAAGCAACTCATGATGTAAATTAATATTAATCTATAATATATGGATCAATATACATGTTCATAGATAGAAATATCCAATTACATATAAAACATGTGCAATTCCTACCAAGGGGTTCTATTCTTATAACCTTCTCTCTTAGATATTACCAAGAACAAACTACATGAGAAAAAGTCTTAATGTATTATGAGCCTCCTACCCCTGATGTCATGTATCATATGTTTCCAATAAGATGATGTAATCAAACCTTATAACTTATATTTAATAATATATTCATTCCACTTTAAAGTTGTCATCATAGAAAAGAACTGATATTACCTTTGAAGCGACAAATACTCTAAATACATTATCACATTAAATGTTATATAGAAGAACAATAATTATGTGATAATATATATTTACTAATATTCAATATAATGAATATAGAGGTAATAAAGAGTAAAAAAGAATCTTCTTCTAGGGTACAAAGTCCAACATTTAATAACCTCAAACCTTTACATAATTGAGATTTAGTTTTTCATGATTCCATAATTCAAACTGAGTCATAGCCTTTTATTTTTTGGGAACCCTAATTAGAACGTAACAAGAAGTTAATAATGACTCTCTCCAAAATCATCTTGAAATGGATAAGATAAATGTAATTGAATTAACCATTTCCACTAATGATCTATTATTTATTTCAGCTACCTCATTCTATTGAGGTGTGTAAGGTGTCGTCACTTCATTTTTAATCCATCAGGATTCAAAATATGAAGGTCTATAATATTATCCTCTCTTGTTAGATTTGAGTCATTTAATTGTAATAACACATTGGTTTTCAACCTCACTCTTCCAATGCATGTTTATGACTATAGAGTTCCCCTTGAACCAAACTAGAAGGACTAACTAATCTGTTGGAAAATTTATTTCCCCATATTTCACAATCACAAGAAAGCACAAATGCATGGACAATATAGTGCACCATACCCATAGGATTCTCCCATATTACATTATCATTTTAAACCCCTTAATAAAGATGACTCTAATCCATTCTTATATTAAATTTAGGATTTTGACTCTTTATTTTTATATATTAAAATCAAAACTAATTTAAAATATCTTTAAAAACAATTAAAAAAACTCCAATAATATTTTTTCACAATATTTTTGTGAATGAATTATTATACACTTTGATTATGTTTCATAATCCATTTGAATCCAAAATCCTTGATAAATAATTTTTTTATTTGATTTAATGGAGGAAATCGAACATATCAATATTTGTTATGATATTCTAAGGGATGATTGGTTGTTTTCTAATTCAATAGATTTATTTTTTAATATAATACGGATGGTTAATAATAATAATAATTTATTTAAAATGATTTATTTTATTCAAAAAGTTTATTCTGTGATATTATGAACACTAATGACCAGATCTCTTTTTAAGGCCAATAATAATTACAAATTGGCACTAAAGTCATGCATAAGAATCATTATTTTGTGATAAAATTTATCATTATATATTAATTATTTGGAAATTGTCCACAAATGACATGGAGGCTTATTTTTTTCTAAAAAATTAATGTACTATAAAACATTGTATTATTTAAATGTTAGGAGTTATATTATAAATTAATATATGGAAAATATATTATAAAATAAAAATAACAATAATTATCATCATTCATGACCAATTAGTTACTTCAATCATCAAACTCTTTAATTAAATAGTTAATAATTTAAATATTAAATGTTATGGATTTATTAAAAATTACCTTGATCGTGTATAACTAGAATTTATTATTTGTTTTTTGAATATAATTTTATTATCCATGAAGAAAGGACTTATTTTTTATGTAAATTTAAGATGATAAAAAAACACTACCATTGATTGACACTTGTTTCTCAAACTAAGAATGAGTAACATTAGTTATAGGTTCTATTTTATTATTATTTTAGAAAGATTGAGTTGCATAAAAATTTGAAACATAAGATTCAAATAATTATAATCTTATTACATGGAAAAATGAGTAGGACTATCCAAACATGGGATTTCTCATTTGGTATAAAATTGGATATATAATTTCTGGATACATTAAATTCAATAGCCCATATATCCATTTCTAGGAGGATTAGGAAGCCTTCCACACACTCAACAACTCTTGATCTTAGCCTCCTCTCATGGGTACACTTGGGCCTACAATTCTTGGAGTTCATCTTTTTGAGCCCTGCACACCACCACCCTATCCACTACATGGGAAATATAAACTTTAGAATTCACCAGTTAGGTCCATAGACATGTGACCTCACCATCCCTCACCACGATAAGATCCATCAATTGACACTCCTCCTCCTCTTCCTGGTAAATCTTCTATTTAATCACCCACATGGAATCTATTCCACGGGCTTCAAACTCAACCTTCAAAAAAATCAGTTGATCATGCCCCACCCACTCCCACTTAACAAAAAATTCATGGATCATGGTGTGAATGGAATGATATTAAACTCAGTTATTCCTCAGAATCACCAACCAGTGGTGTCTACTATTGTGGTTGATGGTGGATATATTCATTTATACATATTTTGATAAGCTTTTAAACTATTTCTTTAAGGTGTCAAATTTGTCTTCAGGGATTGGCATAAAATCAAGTAGCCTGAACCTATACAAAGGTATCCATTATGAAAGTGACCACTGTCTAATGTCTATTTTGAGATCTTCCTCTACCATTTGATATTTTGCATCAATTATTTTACTAGTTCCCACTCAAGGTTTCTATTTTATTTTCCTTCTATTTACGGTGACATCAATAATGATCTTTTCTACCATGTTCAAATTTCAATAACATGGTGAAAGTTCTATAATCTATATAATTCATAGACTATGGTTAACAAAACAATTATTTGTGTATGTGGATATAGTATGGAGTTTCTTGTGGAATTTGGTTTATTTCATTAATTTATATGTGATATCCAAGTATAAATCATATAAGAACATTCATGTGAAGAGTGAGTTCTATGAAAAGAGAAAAAAGAACCCAAATTATATGAATACTTATAGTCCCATTTAGGACCCTTTTCTCTACATAAATGGGTAAATGTGACATTTATTATACCCTGATTTCACGATAATGGATAAAAAATACCCATAGGAATTTTTTTTATAATTCAATCCTTATTCCTCCATAAAATATAATTATAAGGATAGGGTTTTATTATGATAAAAATGTTTTTAAAACATATTAAGCAGAAATAATGATAATAAAATAAATATTTTGATTTATGGGGTAGAGTCTCACACAATCCCATGTTTCTTGTAATGTTTCAGAGGAATAGATCTACATAGACCGACTAGAAGGTTTCATGCTAAAAGGAATAGAAGGTTTAGATCCAGTCTAATATGAAGTTTTTGTGGGGTTAAGTAGGCACCAATACAGTGTAACTAGAATTTCAATGCTTTCAAAGTAGAATTAATGTTCATGTAGTGTGATGTACATAATTGATATTATATGAAGGTGTATTATGATGGGATTTTTTTATTTTACTTATTTATGTGCATGAATTTATCTTATTTGGACCAATAAAGTAAAGGCTAGAAGATCTAAAGATTCATTTATCTAGAAGATCACAAATTAAGGACCTTGGTTTTGAAAAGTGGACATTGGGGATAAATATTGAAAGAGACTTCAAGTCTATAACTTTTTTCCTAACTAAGTTGGATTATATCCAGAAGGTGTTGAAAATATTTATAATGGGTTAGTTAAAACCTATGAGAACTCCCAAATATGGACATTTAAAACATTAAAAGGAGGAGTTACCTAAAAAATATGATGAGTGAAAGGTAATAGAAAAGGTTCTATATGAATTAGTTATAACATGTATGATGTAAATCATGGTGTGTATAAGACCTAATATCATTTATGAGGTTTTTTAGTTAAAATATTGATGTTGAATCTAGGGAAGGAGCACTAGAAGGTTGTTAATTAGTTTTTTTTTATATCTCAATGGTTTATTAGATCTCAAGCTATATTTTAAAATGGATGATCCATTAAAGTGGGTTTTTGATTTTAACTTTGGATGATATAAAGACTCATTGTAGAGAACTACTGACAAAGAAGAATCTGTGGTAATCACTTATTTATGTTTTAAAAATTATCCTTATGTTAATTGTATTTCAAACCATGAGTTTGGGTGATTTGAAAGTGTTAAAAATGTTGGAAAATTTTGTCTTATTTTTAAAGTGGTGATTTAACCCTTGTGATTTATATTTAAAACCACTTTTTTAGCCTTGGATAATTTTTATATAAATGTTTTGTGTATTTATTTTCTTAAATATTAATATTAACAAATAAAATATGATTGATGTGAAAAAATAAAAGATGAATGCCAGTCTTCTGACAAAAGAGTATAAAGATGGAGTGAAAGAGTTCATCAAGTTTGAAAAAGATCATGCATATAACCCTTCTCAAATACTTTTTCCATGTTTATGTTGTTATTTCAAACTAATTAGCCCAAAGGAGTTTTAAGAGAACTTTATATTTTAAAGAATAGATAAAAGTTATAAATATTGGAATAATTATGGGTAAAAAGTGAATATAGCTAGTGGTTGGGACAACACTGCATTTTATGGATCATCTGATATGATTACAACTATCGATAATGAATAAGATCATATTAATGATGTGAATATAGATGTAAATGATGATAAATATTGTATTGAGAAAATGAAAAAGACAATTGAAGATGAACTTCATGATTTCCCAAGACAATTTGAGAAGTTAAATAGTTATGAAAAGAATCCATTGTATGTTGGTTGCACTAAATATACAGCATTTTCAATGATACTAAAGTTGTATAATTTAAAATTAGGTAGTAGATGGAGTGGATCTGGTTTTATGGAACTAATTTCTCTCTTAAATGACATGATCCTAGAAGCTAATGAGCTCCCTATCCGAACATACAATGCCAAAATAATGCCACACTCGATGGGTATGATATCTGAAAGAATAAATGCCTACCCAAATTATTTTATACTATCTTTCAAGGACCACAAATAACTTACATAATTCCCAAAGTGTGGTGCTTCTCAATACAAGAAAGATGAATCTGGTCCTATAAAAGATGTATGGTATTTTTCAATCATTCCATGGTTTATGTGCCTATATGGAAGTGGGGATACTTTAGGGAAATTGAAGTGGCACATAGATAAAACAAATAAATATAGGAAACTATGTCACCTAATAGACTCACTTAAGTGTAATATAATTGATCATGAGTATCCTAAATTTGGAAACAAGCCAATAAACCTTTGTCTTGCATTATCTACAGATATAGTGAATAATTTTGGTTTTCAAAGAAGCACTCACAGAACATGTCCAGTTATGTTATTAAATTATAACTTTCCATCATGTTTATGAATAAAATGAAAATAAATCATTCTATATATGCTTATATCAGGACCAAAACAATCGGGTAATGATATTGATGTTTATTTGGCTTCATTGATCGGGGATTTGAAATTATTATGGGATTTGGGTGTTACATTGTATGATGCTTATAGAAATTAAGATCTCATACTGGGATCCATGTTGTATAGGATGATAAATGAAATTCCTGTTTATGGAAAATTTTCAGGATATAGAATTAAAGGAACTCAAGGTTTTCCCATTTGCGAACAAGGTACACAATCAATTAGGTTGAAACATTCATCAAAAACTATGTTTATAGGACATCACAAATTTATACCTTGATGACATAAGTACCTATCTTGAACGAAATAATTCAATGGAATTTTAGAAGAATTCACAAAACCATCTCCACTAACAGGTGATCAACTATTTGAGAAAGTAAAATATACATAGATTGGTTTTGGTAAGCAATTTTCAAAAAACCTTACAAATACCAGTTGGTAAAAGAGATTTGCCTTTTTTTATTGAATTACCATACAGGAATTGTATCTATGTTAGAAATTTTCTTGATGTTATGAATGTTGAGAAAATGTATGTGATAGTGTCATCGTCATGTTGCTAAATGCACTCGGCAAAACAATGGATGAAATTAAGGCTGGGTTGGACATGGTTGACATGAGAATATGAGAAGATTTGGTGTTAGAGAATGGTGAAAAATGAAATTTTCTTCCTTGAAATTCTTACACTCTTTCTAGGAAGAAGATATATCAGTTTTTAAACTTATTAAATGATAAAGAGGTTCCATAGGTGTACTTATCAAATATCAAGAACATCATGTCAATGTCCGATTTAAAGTTAAAGGGTCTGAAATAACATGACTGCCATGTTTGGATTCAAGATCTAATTCCTATAGATTTATGTTGCATTTTTTCCAATAATGTTCATCATACATTAACTAAGTTCTATTTATTCTTAAAAACTATATGCTTCAAAGTTATAGACCTGAAGAAATTGATGACTATTGAAAGAGAAATTATCGTTATATTATGTGAATTGGAAATTTTCTTGTCGCCAAAATTATTTGATATGATGGTTAATTTGGTGGTTCACTTTGTGAGATAGATTGGACTATGTGGTCCTATACACTATAAATGGATGTACCACACTGAACGATATATGAAGATTTTGAAACAGTATGTCAAAAATAGAAGTTGTCCAAAGGGTTGTATTGCAGAGTGATATTTATTGAGGAAGTCATTGAATTATGTACTGGATACCTGTCTAGTGTGGAACTCATTGGTCTACTAAAATCTCATCACATTTTGCGGCTTTCAGGTGAAGGAATTTCTAGAATAGTTGTTTTCATAATGAATATTACAGATCGAGAGCAGGTGCAACTTTATGTTTTACATAACAGTTCAGAGGTTTCCCAATATTTTGAAACCCGAAAATAAATTCTTAGTAATTTGAATCCATCAAGGGCAAAAAGATAGATATAAATTACACATAATAAATAGTCTATAAGATGGTTTTGGGACCATATTTTTAAGTAGTGAGATGAAAATTCATATTCAATTTCATAATGACTTTGATGGCTAGTTGGAAGACCAAGTGTGTATGTATTATCTTACAATGGTTAAGTAATTAATGGTTATATATTCTATAAAAATGAACATGATGAAGATAGTACCATAAAAAATAGTGGACTTACACTTATGGATGAAGCGATGCATGTTTTTGGTACTAAGTATAGAAATCCAATTTACTCGAAAATCTCATACTTTGACGTCATCAAACAAGTATGGGAGTTGGATTATACAACATTCCAAGTGACAATTTTTCAAAATAAGTGGGTTGATAATAAGATTTTTGTTAAAATAGATTAATTGGGATTCATGAAAGTTTATTTTAGTAAGGAAGGGTACAAAGAAGAACTATTTATAACAGCATCACAGGTAGTGTAATTATTTTATGTTCTAGACCACAAAACTAAAAGTGGTTAATTGTTCTGTTATCAATAAAAACCACTAAAGGGTCAGATGAAAATTCAACAGAGGATGACCCTTTCATTGGGACATCTCAATAATTTCATAGCAGTCCCAATGTAGGTGCATTTTTGTATGTTAGAGGAGACCACAATGAAGGGATTTGGATAGTCTATAGAGGGTTCAAATTCCTTTATCCTTAAAAAAATAGATTTTAATAATTAGGTTTTACTTTTTGTAATATAAATCATGTTACCTCATTTTATCATCTATTCGCTGCTAAATTTATATACTCTAAATTAAATGTTAAACCAATTCTACAGATAATGACTTCTCCACATGCTAGTGCTCCCAATCTCGAGGAA
Source organism: Viscum album (assembly GCA_963277665.1). Lineage (NCBI taxonomy): Eukaryota > Viridiplantae > Streptophyta > Magnoliopsida > Santalales > Viscaceae > Viscum > Viscum album. Next base: position 287,728,584 of record OY728137.1, on the reverse strand, counting down.
CAACAGGTCTCTCAACCTGATGTTTCTCTTAGTGAAAAGGAACAATGACCCTATGCATGTGTCGGTGCTCCCAATCCTGCGGAACAATGGGTTTCTCAACCTATTGTTTCTCTCAGTTTAATGGTACAATAACCATCTACACATGTCGATGCTACCACTCTAGAGGAACATATTTATGATGTTTAATCCAAGAAAATGGTAGGTAGTGAAGGACTAGTAACATAGAAAAAATAACAGCACCATATTTTGATGGTGTTAGAAAAAATAATTAAGGATAAAATCAAAGGCATCCAACACAAGGTCATATGGAATGCATGGGTCCATCATGTTAACCCCAAAAAGGCCATGTTCAGTTGTAACATTGGAATCGTCACTCAGAAACGCATGCTGATTGATGTAGATTTGTGGAACCATGTTTTGTTTGGTCTTAATACACTAATGTGGGAAGAGATTAAGGTAACATTATGATATCATTTATTTCTTTTACTAAAAAATAAAATAATTAAACATTTACTTACTCTTCATTATCCCTTGTAGAGTACATTTATAGTAGATGACTCCCATAAAAAAATATGTATTAATTATTTTTGGTTGGATTCTCTGAGGCTTTCACACAATTATAAGGAGAGATCATCTTAAAGATAATGAAGGGAAAATAAACCCACACCCACTACTTATCTATGCACACCTGATTCCCAAGAAGCATGGGATGCGTTTACTGGTCGTCGTGCAGATGTGTCTTTTCAGGTACATTATAGATAGTAATGTGTTTTTTAATGATATGTGTATTCATCAGTTTGAAAAACAATTTTTTATTTATGAAACAACAACTGAGTTCTAAAAATTCGGAATGGGCAGAAAAACCAACGTACCCTTACAATAAAGAAAGGATGGGGTACTCTTCACTTGAAAAAAATTGGTATGTATTTTAAATCTATGGTAATAATTTTATGTGAAATTAAACAATAGCATAATTATGTTTCTCTATTTATATGTAGATTGAGGACTCCAAATCCAAAGCCGCTTCCATCCCATGACATGTTCTATAGAAGGAGGAATGTGTAAATAAATATGGGATTCTAATAGATGAAAACACACAAAAAGTGTAAAAAAAATGTGTAAGTATGACATATTAATTTTTTTACTTTAAGCCTATATTACATAATAATATTTACTTATTTTACTATATTTTTCATTTTAAATAGTTACAAGAATCAGAAAAACCTAGACCGGATGAACATATACTACGATTGGCCTTGAATCGGCTAGATTAGTATGGTCGCGTCAGAGGTGCGGGTTTTGGGGTGACACCCGTAACATATTTTGAGAAACATACAAGGGGAGGATCAAGATGAAGAAATGAAATAGATGATAGAAAGCCTATATTCCCTTAAATAACAATTACAATGGCATAGATTGAAGTTATAAAATTCTATAGGGGGTAAAGAGAAGAAAAAAACTCAAGAAAACCCATCATTTGAATATCCCACCCCACCCCCACCGTCTTTGAGGTGAGACATTCCCCTCAAAGAGCTATCTTAGTCATAGTAATCAATATTATAATAATCTTTTCTGTGATATGTGAATCATACAGACACTTATACCTTTCCTGTAATGATATTATATAGGGTGAATATGACTGTGATTTATATCTATCAACACTCACCCATCACCTTATAAAGAGGGATTCAATGTTCAATATCCAAGGATACAGTCTACACAACAGATGACTTCCAATGGGTCATGTGAGAGTGGTGATTAATGTAGCTCATGATCCAACTGTCAAGATACCCATTCCACTTGATGACAATGATATTCATATAGTCAACTGAGTTATTGGAACATTCTTCACACGGTTGTCACATATTGTAAAAAAATTTGACAAGGATGTATTTATTTCCAATTTATTTTTCAAGATAAACCTTTACCAATTAATGAAAAAATCTCTAAACTGATGAATGTTATTACATAAAAACAAAGAGAAGTGGGTGAAATGAAATACTCACTCAAAACAATTTTAAGAATTGACCAACTGATCTAAAATATCTACCGAAAACTTCTTTAACCCAACTTATCTATATCCTCATTTACTATCAATGAAGGTTCGTGTGGATACCAAGTTAAAAAAATTATTCACATAGTTTATTTTGAAGAAAATATATATAGTTAAGAAGCTCAAGTATTCATTGGTGTTAATAATGTAAGTGAAATCCTCAAATATGATTGGATAGGTGCCTCAGTTGGGAATTTATACATGAGGTATGTTTTCATGATTTGATTTTCCAAAATCTAATATACTATGTTAATTATGACTAAATACATTTCATTTTTTTGGAAGGTGTATATATCAAAAATAATTGAAGGGATTTCCCCATGAAAAAAAATTGGACTCATTATTCCTCACACCACCTATATAGAAAAACCAAAAATAAAATCCAAAAAAGGATGAAATAGTGGCAGGCCTTGTCAAATCATTTGAAAGAAAACTTTTGAATGAAAGACTCTTATTCATACCAATGATGTAGGGGTAAAACTCTACAATTTAATCATATCAAATATATTTTCATTTATTTCATTAATTATTCCTTTTTGTGTTTTTATGAAGCATTGGATACTCATTGATGTCAATTTGGATACTCCAAATATTTATTTCCTGGATTCAATGCATGGATACACAAAAAACTAACCACACATGATGGATTTTGTCAATTTTTAGTACACTACATACAATTTTTTAGAACTAAACATCAAATTATATAATAATTATTATCTTTTAATTTTGATTTTGTTATGATAGAGTGGTGCATAAATATCATGAAAAATAAGGAATGAGGATAGGGTATAAGCATGAGGACTCTAACCAGTTCTATGACTAGACAAGTATGAGGGTATATATAATAAAATTTCTTTATCCAAAAAAATATCAAAACAATTTACTTATTTTTATCAATGTTTCTACAATGTCCAAAATAATAAAATGGAAAATATTTTGGTTATTATGTTGGTAAATTTAGGATAGATATCTTATTCCATAAATAAACTAGAATCCCTGAAGAGGTATTTTTGAAGATAATTAACATTTCATTTAAAATATTTATTAATACTTTGTGTATTTATATTTTTCCAGTACTACTATGACTATCTAAAAGACTCATATTCGAAAGATGATATAGATTATATTAGAAATTAATTGGAAGCATACTTGATGGAAGAATGTACACAAATACCATGAATATGTTACTTAAATAGAAGTAGTGGATCATTTCATATTTATGTTTAATTTACTTATTTTTATTATTACTCACATAAGAATTGTTTTTTATACAGGTGGATTCCTTAGTTAGAGTTGGGGTCGTTTGTTTGAAGATTCTCATGCTCATGATAGATAGGAATTTGAGGATGCAACTCAGAATTCAATTATACGGTAAAGTTTTTTTAATATAATATGTTTTCCTCAAAATATTATTCATTCTCTACTGCATTAACATAATCTAAATTAAATGTTTGACTACTCAGGCACATAATGTCTTCAACATACTTCTTCTCCCTCAAAACCTTATCACCCTTGTAGTTTCCACATTATCACTTTACTTTAAAGTAAATGGAGGTAGATTTGACGAAAGTGATAAATATTGACAACACAGTGTTTATATTCCAACAAAGTGTCTATTTTTATTTAAAATTGACATTAATTTAATTAAAAAGAACAAGTGGAATACTAAAAATTGAGAAAATTCATTCATATTGTTTTCATAATTTATTAAAATTATCCATGATTCGTTTTTTCTATGTAGGATTCAACCTCACCTCAATACGATGCACGGTGTGACTGGTATGATCCAAATGTGTCTTTTTTTATTTAAAACTAACATTAATTTAAGTAAAAATAACAAGTGACATTATAAAAACTGAGAAAACAAATTTGGATTATTTTGATACTTTAGTAAAAATACCCATGAGTCATTTGTGACATTTAGGAATCAACCACACCTCAATATGATGCACGATGTGACCGGTATGACTAAAAGTGTCTGTTATCAGTTTAAAATTGACATTTTAGTTCAAAAATTATCACTCACTAAAAACCATGAAAATGTGCTCTAATTATCTAGATAATTTAGGCACAAATTTATAAGTCATTTGTGATGTGTATTAAGTAGTCTCACATTAAACCAATTCATTATGTGACCGGTATGACTCAAATGCATGTTTCAAGTTTGAAATGACATTTTAGTAAGAAAACACAACTAACATACTGAAAACCAGGAAAATGCATTTTTATTATTTTTATACTTTATTAAAATGATATATAAATAATTTTTGACATGTATGAATTAAACTCACCACAATATGATGCATGGTGGGATCGAAAAAGTGTCTCTGTTTTATTAAAAACTAACATTAATTTAAGTAAAAAAGAACAAGTGACATACTCAAAACTGAGAAAATGAATTCAAATTGTTTTATTAATTTATTATAATGATCCATGGTTCATATTGGATGTTTAAGAGTCAAACGCACCTCAATAAGATGCATAGTATGACCGGAATGACTCCAAGTGTGTCCTTTTATTTAAAATTGACATTAAAGTAAAAAAGAACAAGTGACATACTGAAAACCTAGAAAATGCATTATTATTTTTTACTACATTAGTAAAGTGATCCATGATTCATTTTTTACATGTAGGAATCAACCACACCTCAATATAAATCACGGTGTTACTAGAATGACTAAAAGTTTCTATTATCTGTTTAAATTTGACATTTTAGTTCAAAACGTGTCACTCACTAAAAACCAAGAAAACACACTCTGATTTTATTTATAATTTATTAAATAGATTCATAAGTTATTTTTAATGTTTATGAACCAAAATCACATCAAATTGATGCATTATGTGACCAGTACGACTCAAAATGCATGTTTCTAGTTTGAAATGACATTTTAGTAAAAAAACAACTGATATATTTAAAACCAAGAAAACACATTTGGATTGTTTATATACTTTAGTAAAATGATCTATATGCCATTTTTGACATGTATGAATCAACTCCACCTCAATATGATTCACGATGTGTCTAGTATAACTCAAAGTGTCTCCTTTTTATTTAAAATTGACATTAATTTTAGTAAAAAGAACAAGTGACATACTAAAAACTAAGAAAACACATTCAGATTATTTTGATAACTTAGTAAAATGATCCATGCATCATTTTTTACATGTGGGATTCAACCATGCCTCAATAAAATGCATAGTGTCACTGGTATGACTCCAAGTGTATCATTTTATTTAAAATTGACATTAATTTAAGTAAAAAGAATGATTGGCATACTGAAAACTGAGAAAAAACATTATTATTATTTTTATACCTTAGTAAAATGATCCATGATTCATTTTTAAAATATAGGAATCAACCAAACCTCAATCTAATGCACGCTGTGACTGGTATTACTAAAAGTGTATGTTATCCGTTAAAAATTAACATTTTAGTTTAAAACATGTCACTCACTAAAAACCAAGAAAATGCACACAAATTATCTTGATAATTTTATAAATTGGTTCATAAGACATTTTTGACATGTGTGAAGTATTATCACATCAAACTGATGCATAATGTGACCAATATGACTCAAAATTCATGTTTCCATATTGAAATGGAATTTTAATAAAAAAACACAATTGGCATACTGAAAACTAAGAAAATGAATTTGGATTGTTTTTATACTTTATGAAAACAATTTATACGTCATTTTTGACATTTATTAATCAATTTCACCTCAATATGATGCATGGTGTGGCCATTATAACTCAAAGTGTCTCTTTTTTATTTAAAATTGACATTAATTTTAGTAAAAAGAACAAATGACATACTGAAAACTAAGAAAATGCATTTGGATTGTTTTGATAATTTAGAACAAAGAGACATGAGTCGTTTTTTATGTTTTGAAGCCAACCAGACCTCAATATGACATATGGTGTGATCAGTAAGTCTCTAAGTGTGTCTTTTTATTTAAAATTAACATTAATGTAAGTAAAAAAGAACAAGTGGCATACTGAAAACCAAAAAAACGCATTTTTATTATTTTGATACTTTAGTAAAATGATCCATGAATCATTTTTGACATGTATGAATCATCCAAACATTAATCTGGTGCACGGTGTGACCGGTATGACTAAAAGTGTCTATTATCCGTTTAAAATTGACATTTTATTTCAAAATGTGTCACTCGCTAAAAAATAAGAAAATGCGCTCTGATTGTATTTATAATTTAGGAAAGTTCTCCATAAGTTATTTGTGACATGTATGAAGTAGTCTCATATCAAACCAATTCATGATGCAACTGTTATGACTCAAAGTTCACGTTTCAAGTTTGAAATGACACTTTAGTAAAAAAAAACTAACAAACTGAAAATAGAGAAAACACATTTAGATTCTTTTGATACTTTAGTAAAATGGTCCATAAGTAATTTGTGATGTGTGGGAATCATCCACTCCTTAATACAATGCACAATATTACCGGTATAACTCCAAATGTGTCATTATTTAAAATTGACCTTGATTTTTATAAAAGAACAAGTGACATACTCAAAACTGATTAAACATATTCAGACTGTTTTGATAATTTAGAAAAATTATCAATAACTCATTTTTGATTTTTAGTAATTACCTCACCTCAATATGATTCATATTGTTACTGATATAACTCCAAATGTGTCTTTTTTATTAAAAATTGACATTTTATTAAAGTATTCTTTCATATTAATCTTTAATTTATTTATTTATAGTATTACTAACATAATATTTGTTTTCCTATATAGGTAGAAAATTTTTATCAGGTCGAGATGATTTATTTGGAAACCAATACCATGGGAAAATACTTTTTAGAGGGTATCACAGACGTCAAAATATGAAACATTAATGTTTGTAAACGTTTGTTGGATAATTTTAAATATAAATATATAAAACATTATTTGAAATTTATTTCATTGTTTTTGAATAATTATAAATGTAATTTTATAAAACATTATTTTTTATTGAAGATTTCAATTAATTTTATATATCATTGTTTGAAATTACAATTTTTTCTAGGTGTGCAGTTATATTAACTCTACATTGCATCCACCTAGGCCTTTATCAATGATAAAAATAATGCTGATAAAGTGGATCCATTATCACTACTATTTTTAGAACAGATAAAGGACCCCATTTATCAATTCTTTTTTAGCACTAATAAATCCCCCCTATCATTCATTTTTTAGCACTTTTAAATTTCATTTTATGCATTGTTAAAGGGAGTGTGTGTAGTAGTGAAAGGGAAACTGAATACATTATCATTAATGTCAGAATTAAAAATTATTTATTTATTCTAAGAATATTTAATATGAATGACCATGGGTACCCATTCATCAGATGTACGACACTACCTGAACTGATTAAATATGGGTTAGAGTAGTGGTTAGATGTGTATTTATAGAGTTAGAGCATAAAATTTAAAACTCTATTAATAAACATATATTTCTCTTAGGGTACCATAAACCCAAATCTGATTATGTACATTTTTTTAATTGATCGATAATAAATTTTTAAATTAAATTACAATTATAAAAAATATTTATTTATTTTGATTTTGGTTCATATTATATTTATAATTAATTTTTAATTTTTAATTTTTTGACAATATATTATTAAATAAAGTACAAATTATAATCTATATTTATATTATTTTTTTATTTTTTTATTTTTTTTTTATAAATAAAATTTAAATATTTGAATTTCTAATCGGGTATTAAAAGAGTTGAAGTAGATAAATGAGTTGTTAAAAATCTAATAGGTTATAGTTAGAGTGATGAATTTTAAAAATAAATAGGTTGGAGTTATGGTAAGAGTTTTATAATAATAAATGGGTTAGTGTTCTAATAATCACAATTTCATAGGTAGCTAACCCATTAATATCCCTAATATTTAACCAACATTCATTTATTCTAAATGTACCTCAACATATTTATTAATTCATCTAATATTTATATTTTCTACATAATAATCCAAAGAGTTAATAAAAAAGTATTAAATTCATCAAAAATTAATTCATTAAATAAATCAATCAACTATAACTTGTGAAAAATGATGTGTTATATTTTAAGGTATTTTTGTGTCCTTTTTATAACTTAAAAAAATTACTAATTTCCTATACTAACATGTTTTTAGAATTCTTTTATACTATTCCATAATTATAAGAGGTAGTGTAAATCCAAGGAGTTTATGTTTAAAAATTATAAAGAGTTATTAAAGTACCATTAAATTTGTCTTGTTTTAGTTGATGTTTCATTTATTTCACTAGAATTAGGAATGAACACAATCATTTTGGATTAAAGTTGAAGATATGAAAAATGAATGAGCTCGTAATTTCACATTTTACTTAACTTAATCATTTATTTTATCTTAATATTCATCTCTCTAAAAAAGAAAAAAATCATGTGTCTAATTATAGGAGATGAAAAAAATCAAGGAAGAGAGAAAATGTTAAGAACCAAGATGGGGTGTCATCCAAACCAACACCTGACCTGGTCTGTGGCATGGACCAAAGAGTGTTCCCAATCTCCACAGGCTAACAAATAGTACCTGGTATCTACATTTCACTTTTAGGAATTATTTCACCCAAGATAACCAACCATAAATAATACTCAATAATAAATCATCACATCAAGATCAATATCCAAACCAAAAGACATGAAATAATTCCCAAGCCCAACATTTTACAACATTAACAAAAACCAAAAACACCAAAATGGAAAAGGAACAACTAAGATTCCCAAAAAACTCCATGTAACAAGAGGGACATCACTATCAATCCACCACCACCAACACCTATAAGAAGTGGAACACTTGCAACCGGATCCACCATCACCACCACGATACACCTTAACTTTATTAGTTCATACATAATAAAGTCTACATACACTCGAAGTTGTTTTTAGGGAGTAAGCCAAAACCCAATAGGATTCCACCCAAAAGAAGGATTCCATGCTATAACATTAGAAGATAAATCAACCTGAACATTTTCATAAGAAAGTTTTCAACATTTCTAAGAAAACACTTTAAGGAAACACATTTTCTATAAAACACTTTTAAGGAAAAAAATTCTCAAATGAACTTTCTTTTAGACTAAAATGTACTCAAGATCCATAGTATACCAATGGTTAGCACCACATCACAAAAGTATCATGTCATAAGAGAGCACCACGGACAATCCCTATAGGTAACTAGCATTATTGGGGCCCTATGAACCTCGTATCTCAGCGTTCAAAATCCTTGTTGTAGTTGTTTCCCTAGAACCAACTTCTTCTTAATTTATGATAAATTATATTCATAGTTTTTTTAATATTAATAAACTTCTTATCACATCATTATTGTTCTTATATGTAATATATTATGTGATAATGTCCGAAGAGTAGTTATCAAACTAAAAGGTCATAGTAGTTCCCTACTATGATGAGAACCCAAATGTGCTACGACACTATTCTTAAATATATTTTATATATCCTGATGATATAATTTTAGGGACACAAATGATATAGGATATCAGGTGTGGACACTCATAGGACTTTGAGGCACCTTCTCATAGTGTACTCCCTTGGTAATATCTGGTAGGATATTATGAGAACGGGACCCGCTAGTAGTAAATCCGCATTTATATATGTTATTTTATATTTATATATATGAACATGTGTACTGGTCCTTATGCTTTAATATTATTACTAATTGTTATTATGAGTCACATACTTTGATTTACTGATTAATACCATGATGACAGATGTTTGCATTGAGGTAGAATACGTTGGGTGCATCATGAGTAATATTACATTAATGAATAATGAAAGAAAGAATTTATCCCTTATGTTCTTTAATAGAAGTTAATATATCAGGTCCTTTAATGAAAATGACATATCCTTAATAAATCCCTGGACATGGTGTTTTATAGGAAAGTTCTATTTCTAGAAATTTAAAGAAAAAGACATCGAGCACATAGGTTGATGGAACCAGCATGCAACCAGATTGATTTGAGATATTGTGATAAAGGGATTACATTACACAGTAAGTGTCTGTATGAAGTATTATATTGTTTAGTAATTAACTCCTTTCTCTAGGGGTGCTTTTGAATTTTTCTAGATTCTAACCTTGGACTTTAGGTTGCTTCGCCTAATGCCACTGAGAAAGGGTACTAGAGGGTCACACACTTATTGTATCCATAATCTCAATTAAATAATATATTATTATTTATTATTTAAATTGTTAAATAAATATTATTCTCACCTATGGTTTAATAATTATTCATGTTTTCTTGATCGTATTTATTCCATCGTCGGTTATTCGAGAGAATATAATGTTAGAAGAATATTTATTAAATATTTATTTACTATTTAGTGAATATAATATATATTTATTTATTGGTGAATAATGCGATGATATTTATTTAATAAATAAATATATATTATTCAAGGTCTAATAAATATTAAAAACACATATGACATGGGACAATTCATTTGTTTGGTTGTGAAAAATAGATTTGTATAATCCTCTCAAGCCCTAGAGAGCTCTCTTCTCCAAGAACGCTCCAAATAAGAGAAAGCGATCTTTCTCCACTAGATCAAGGATAAAATTTTGGAATTCATTCTCATGGATATCAAAGGAGGACAATGAAAATGAAAGGATTTACCATGCTAGCACCTGGAGATTCCTTCGGCAACGTCCAGAGATTCTTGGAACACGTGTGGATCACTGCTAGACGGAATCTGCACTTGATTCCTTTAATGCAATGATGGAGAAACATAGATATATTTTCATATATATGAATAGAGAAATAATTATATCAAGTTAATTCTTAATTTAATAAATTGATTATAAATAATATGTGATGTTCCTTCCTCTGGTTTCAGTATAATTTCCATTATCTATTTTCTTTGATCCATTTCCATTGATCATAGTGTTTATCATCATATAGATCTCAGATTGATCATTGTTCATGAAAAAAATCAAATTTGGGAACAACCCATCACATGATTTCACTACGCATAGAACCTACAAGTGGTATCAGAGTGGTCACGTAATTATTTATAATTATTTAAAGATCATTAGTGATTTATACATTTTAATTTAGTTTTTTAATTCATGTTTAATTGTTATTTTAATCTAAATTACAAGATCTGATTCTTCCTCCTTCATTTATCATATATCTATTCAATGTAATTAATTTTATGAATGAAATAAAATCGAAGAACTCATCCAGAGGTGCCAAATATTTTGTTCAGATAACATAGGAGTGCATTCTGTCTAATCATAATTACATGTTGTGTACTTGTAGTCAATGAATCATGAATTAATTAAGTAATTAATTCAAACCATGTTCATTTATTACACGTGGTGCATTAGATAAATTACACTACATGTTGATTGGGCCAGGGTGGTGCATGGTCAACCGATGTACACGCTGGGTAGCCCATGTACATGGTGTGTAGTCCCTTTTTGTCATAGATGGGTTGTGTATTACCATACACGACCTAACTGACTGGTGACTATGTAATTCAGAGATGTTTATCCCATTGAACACACTATATACTCCATTTTCCAAGGTACGATCAACATACTGAGTCCCAAGGAATGTACCTCAGATAGACGGTGAGAGATGTACATGTCGTGTAGCTCGCATGTACACATCGTGTACTTATACCAAATTATGCATATTTAAATTTTATTTATTATATTATATAAAAATTGAGACATGTTATTGTGTGTGTTTATTAAGTTTATAGGACATTCCATGTGATGGGTTTTAATATTTATATATAAAAAATTTTAATTAATATTTGTGTAATGTTCATATATGCATATCATGTATGATTCATATTATAGTTGTTACTCTACATGCATTGAAACATAACACGTGACTAAGAAATAATATAATTCTTATAATCATTAAGTTTATAGTACACATCATGAAATTAAGCAATAATTTGTGTACTCCATGTGTCACAAGAGTAAACAGTAAATGAGTATAATACATATAGGGTAGAATTGGAAAGGTATTCACTGTATTTCCTCTAAGGTACATTTATATATATATATTTAATTTTAAATAAATTTATTTAATTTATTTAAAATTATAATGGATGAGAATATAAAGTAAATTCAGATGATAATTAAGATAAAATAATTAATTAATTAAATATAATAATTAATTAATTTGAGCATGATTTATCTTAAATAATAATGATTAGGAATTGAATGATAGTTTTATTAAATGTGTAATTCGTTGCATTCATGTGGATGATCATGAGCATAGACTAAAACATTATATTTTATTGGTTTCATTTAATTTATTATTAAATTAAATTTTTGGTTTTCATGACTTCTCTCCTCCTATTATATAAGAGAATCTGTGCCCATGGTTTCTTTTATATAGACCCCTTGTTTCCCTCACCTGTATGTTAATAAAAGTATTGTAATGGATAGAGATCCCAACCTAGTGGAGGCAATTTAAGTTTAGAGGTTAGGTGAAACTAACCCAATATAGATACATTAGTTGACATGTGGAAATCTATAACACGAACCTTAATTGGTTCAAGGTTTTTTCCCCCTAGGTCAATGGTTAGTTTATCAACCACTAGATAAACTAAGAATTAATAAAAGATCATGATCATACCACTTTATTATTTAATTTTTATCATGTTTCATGGTTATTTTCTTATGGATGTTCTTTTAGTGATCACATAATTAATTAATTAATGAGAATTCAAGATATAACTAAAATAAATTGGCCTATCTGTAAATATTATCTAAGACATTATTAATCACTTAAGTAAATCCACTTAATATTAACGATCATGTGATAAAGATAATAATTTTTAATTATGCATAAACGATAAAATCCCTAAATTATATATATTAATTTGGTATAGCCTTTCACTACTTCAATTATAATTGAATCATAATTCAAAGTGCTAGAAAAACCAAAGTTGGGGTGTTTTCTATTATCGGGGAATTCTAACATGATGTTTTGGGTTGAATTAACTTAGTTCGCATCAAGGGTTGACTGCTAAAGCATGACTTTGTGTAATTGAGATGCAAAGGTTGAGTAAATATAAATTAATGATTTCAGGATTGGGGATTTCACTCAACAGATCAAGGAATTGTGATGTTAATGTAGCTGGAATTTGCAATGCCTTCCTAAAACCATTCAAGATTCTTGACCAACCAAAGTAGGGTTAATGAGAAGGCGAATATGGATCCATTCCACTAGAATTTACATGAAATTGGATATTTCAAATCCAATGGTAAGGGATATTAGGTTTTGATAAAATAATAGGAGACTAGTAAATTTAATATTTATTTATTTTTATAAATTTTATCAAATGAAGTACTAAAATTATGATCATCTTATTTATAGAAGCAACATTAAAATGACTTAAAACATATAATTATTATCCATACTTGAGAAGGATAATCTTCTAACTAAAACAAATTTACAAGATTGGTAAAGACACTTATGTTTTATCCTTCTCCATGAAAGGAAATTTTGTGTGCTGTAAGAACCTATTCTTGATGTGCTTGGAAATGATGCAAGTGATGGAGCGTTAAAACTATATGAGAATCATTTAAATGATTCCATAGATGTTCAATGTTTCATTATATCATACCTGTCTAATGATATTTTAAAGCAACATGGGGACACGAATTCATATAGCATGATGTCTCACCTTCGGGATCTTTATCAAGAGAAGGTGAAACAAGAGAGGTATGAGATCTCCAATTCTTTGTTTACAACTAATATTCAATATTCTTTGTCAGTTGGGCCTCATGTAGTAAATATTATTGGATACATTTAGTTCTTATACATTTTAGGGATTAAATTTCAGGATAATTTGTGTGAAAATCTCATACATTCATCATTTTCCAAGAACTTCTCTAGTTTTACTGTTAATTACAATATGAGAAATAATAATAAGAGTCTTTCGAAACTTCTTACTTTGATTCTCCAAGGGGATAAGTAAATGGGGCGTGATGAACCCATGGTCCTTATGTTCAATAAGAAATGGAAGAATAGGAAAAAGGTTATCAAGATCTATAAATAGTCTAAATATTTTGAGCCTTGTCCTTCCAGGAAGAAGAAGATATAGAGGTCGGACAAGGAAAAGGAGGAAGTGTGATTTTTATGTGGCAATACAAGCCATTGTAAGATGAACTACATACAAAAGAAAGGTAAAGCTAAAGGTAAATTTGTTATCGAGTGTAATCATTCAATATTTACACATTGGGTATTAGATATAACTTGTGGTGATCACATCTGTATCCAAATGTAGGAACCAAATAGATTTTGAAAGATTGTTAAAGGAGAGGTGGATCTGAGAGATTTTAATGGTGTGAGGATGGATTCCCTAGCCATTGGTGACTACCACATTTATTTTCCAACAAGAATAATTTTGTTTTTAAAATATTTTTATTATGTACCTATGGTTACCTAGAACATAATTTATGTATCATGATTGAATACATATGGGTTTATTTTGAAGTTTGGAAATAAATTTTTTTTATTTAATAAAGACAACATATGTTATGGTATGGAACATTTAAATAATAGTATTTATTTATTAAATTACAAAAACCAAGTATTGGAAATTGATAATGAATCATGGTCACACGACTCATATAACACCCAACTTTAGCATCAGTGTCTTGGTCATGTAAACAAGAAGCATTTGAAAAATCTCTATCAATATGGTTATTTAGACTCTTCTAATCTAAAACCACTTGAAATATGCTATACTTGTTTACAAGAAAAAATGACCAAACCAACATTCATTAGATAGGTTGAAAGGTCTATAAAGCATATAAGATTGGTATACACTAGTGTGTATGGACCATTTCTAGTAGAAGCTATAGGTGGTATACTTACTTCATGACTTTTACTGATGACTTGAGTAGATATGGATATACCAATTTGATGAGGTATAAGTTCAATTCCTTTGATAAATTCAAGGAATTCAAGAATTAAGTATAGAATAAACTTTTAAATAAGATAAATAATCTTTAATAAAATCTTGGTGGTGAATATCTTAACCAAGAGTTCATTGAATTTTTATGCGAGTTTGAGATTCTATCTCAACTCACTCCACCTTACACACCATAGTGTAATGGTGTTTGTGAAAGGAGGAACCATACCTTGTTATACATGGTAAGGTCAATGATGAGTCATGCAGATATTTCATTATCCTTTTGGGGATATGCATTACAAATTGTGCCATACATATTAAACTGAGTACTAACTAAAGAAAAAAATATAATTCCCTTTAAGTTATGGATTGAAAAAAACCTGTTTTGTGGCATACATGTGTATGGGGTTGTGATGCATTTTTTAATGCCTTCTTTGGATACAAACTAGCACCCCAAGGCACAAAGTGTATCATTTTAGGGTATCCCAAGGAAAAAAAGGGATGCTACCTATACAACCCCTTAGACAAGAAAGTGATTGTCTCTATAAAAGACATATTTCTTGAGAGGGAGCACATCCTCAAAAGGGATAGTGGGAGAAATATTGAATTTGATGAAGTTGATGCTCAAGATATAAAAGAGTTGGTACAAGAACAGATTTCATAGGTCCCCATATAATAAGTAGTTCCCGAAACACAAGTACTTAATAGGTGTGTAAGAGAGGTAAGATAACTAGAGAGATATGGTTTTCTAGTCACCAAATATGATGAATCATTATTGGTTGAAAATGATGAACCTATCTCCCACAAGGAGGTAGTATAGAGATCAAAAGTCTCTAGATGAAAAAAACCATGAACTCTGAAATGGATTCCATATATCAGAACCAAGATTGGGTTCCATTCGATGTGCCAGTTGATTTAAAACTTATTGGATGCAAATGGGTATTCAAGAAGAAACTGGACATGGGAGGTAAATTAAATACCTATAAATTAAGGATAGTGGATAAAAGTTTTAAATAGTGTTATAGAATTTACTATAATGAAACCTTTTCAATGTTTTCCATGTTTAAATCCAAAAAAATTATACCTGATATAGAAACCTACCATGACAATGAGATTTGGAAGATGGATTCCAAAACTGCATTCCTTAATGGGAACCTTTAGGAAGATGTATATATGACACAACTGGAAGGGTTTGTGAAACCATGTGGTTCCAAAAGTATTTGAAAGTTAGAGAGATCCATTTATGGATTGAAGTAAGAATCTAGGTCATAGAACATTCAATTCGGTGAATCCATCAAAGAATTTGATTTCATTAAGAATAAATGTGATCTGTGTGTTTATAAGAGGTTTAGTGGGAATGAGGTTGTTATAATAGTAGTATATTTTAATGAACTATTACTTATTGTAAATGACATACCAGTCTTACAATTCTTTAAGGATTGGTTAAATAATTGTGTATCCATAAAGGACTTAGGTGAAGAAACCTATATTCTAGGGATCAATATCATTCATGATAGATCTAGGGGGTTCCTGGACTAATTCAAAGTACATATGTTGAACAGATAATAAATTAATTTAGTATGGAACAATACAAGAGGGGATTAGTTCCAGCTCCACATGGTTTACATCATTCTAAGAAAATGTTTCTTCATACACAATAGGAGAAAGAGAGAATTATTAATATCCCATATGCTTTGACAATAGGATCAATCATTCATTCCATGTTATGTACTAGACTTGAAGTTACCTATGCATTGAGCAGGATAAGTAGATATCAAGATTATATAGGAGAATAGAATTGGTCTTCTGTTAAGTCTATCCTTAAGTATCTAAGAAGAACTAAGGATATATTCCTAGTGTATGGAGGATATGAGGAGCTAGTTGTTAGAGGTTATAATGATGCTCATTTTTAGATAGATTAGAATCATCTGAAGTCACAATCAGGATTTTTTTTGTCATAATAGAGGATCTATGAGCTGTAAGGGTTCAAAGCATCCAGTTTTCACTAATTATACAGGGTATTCTAAGTATATAGTGGCTTATAATGTAGCCAATAAATCTGTTTGGATTCAAAAATTTGTCCAAGATCTTGATGAACTACCTAGAATTAAAGATCATATCACATTGTGTTGTGGTAATATTACAATGGTGAATCTTTCAAAAGATCTAAGTTCACACCAATGGACAAAGCATATACTCTAGAAGTATCATCTCTTGAGGTATTTTTATCTAAGAGGTGAAGTTTAAGTAAGAAGAGTACCCACAGAAGAGAATGTGGTGGACCCCTTGGCAAAAGGCCTTTCTCATAAAAAATATGAGTATCATGTGAGATCTATCAGACAAAAGGTTGTTAGAAGTTGTATCTAGTGAAATTGGAAGATTTTTGGAGTTGGTTCCATACATCTAACTTCTGTGTACTATATGATAAAAATTATTCATAGTTTTTTGAATATTAATAAACATCTTATCAAATCATGATTTTTCTTCTACATAACATAGTATGTGATAATGTCCCAATCCAACGTGCTTGTACCTGAGTGTTAGAGGCTCCTTCTTGGCATCTAAGACACCTATGATCAAATTCGGGAGAGGGTGATTTTCCAGGTTAATGTAGCAGTATTGTAGCAGTACTGTAGAAGGTATTGTTCAGTACTACAACATCCAGAACTATTCATCATATTTTGGCCTTTGGGAACCGGTTTGGGCATAAGGGTCTCAGGGACTTCGGTTCACCAAAGGCCTTCAGGTCATAGGGCCTTCGGGCCACCAATGGCTATCTAGCCATATAAAAAACCAAAGAAGTGCAGACCACATAGGAGCTGGCCCAGATGAGGATTCAGATCAAAATAACCAACCACCATAGCATAGCTAACCGGATTGGAATAAATACAGGGTATGGAAACTGCCATTGGGACCAGGCACCATGCATCTCTGCACAGGGTAATGTTATCTGATCAGCCATGTGGGGTGGGGAGCTAGGTGCCTTCAAGATGCAGATGCTGGGGAGGGACAATTTCAAGTGTGTTAGGTCTTAGGCCTTTGAGGTTATGTATTGATTGATGTATGGGACTTGTACCTTGGGCCTATAGGTCATGTAAGGGTTCTCCTTCAACCCTTAAAAGGCGGATTATCCAATATCAAATAAAAATAAGGCCTTCAGGACATTCGGGTGGATGTGATAATGTCCCAGGAGTAGTTGTCACACTAAAAGGTCATAGCAGTTCCCCACTATGAGGAGAACCCTAAAGTGCTATGACACTATTCTTAAATATATGTTCTATATCCAGATGATATCATTTGAGGGACAAAAATGATATAGTCTATCAGGGATATAGAATCATAAGACTTTGAGGCACCTTCTCATGGTGTAGACCCTTGGTGATATTTGGTAGGATATTATGAGAAAGGGACCCGCCAATAGAAAATCCACATTTATATGTGTCATTGGATGTTTCTTTCTACGAATGTGTGTATTTTTGTAAGACCCTAACCTTTTATGGAGTCATCTTAGGCACATTTTTAGGTACTTCTGGTTACTTTTTAGTACCATTGTTTGGAGTTATGTTTTGGGGTGCATTTGGGTTGGGTTCTAAGAATCTTTAAGGATAGAAAGGTTGTGCATGGTTTGAAAAAAGTTTGAAAAACCATGTTCCTATACCCAGGTAATCGTGTAACCCCAGATAGTAAGGTTCACACTATTATCACACAGTTAGGGAAACTGTGCTCCCCTGCCCGGGAAAACCGTGCATGCGGTTTTATTTCTTAAAAAATTATTTTAAAATTTTCTTAAACCCCCAAAACATCCCTATTTTAACCTAGGATCGATCTTGATGTATTTTGGACAATCCTAGAGCCTAATGAAATATTTCCAAGGTTTTTCGACATTTATTCTTCAAGATACAAAGCCCAAATCGAAGATCTTCTCTTCTCTTAGTAAGTGTGTTTTATCTCGAAGCCTATCCTGATCTTTCATTCTCCTTATCTTGGTCTTTTGGTGGATTTTATCCTATATTTCTTAATATCTAAATATATGTGGTGATATCTAGATCTATTATTGTAGATATCAATATATATTTATAAGATCTTGATATTTTAATATCTTTATTTAGGGATTTAGATCTGGAATCTCAGATATACATCATTGTGTTGCTCAGATTTTAGTGATTTTCATTGGGAAAACTTCTATTAATGAATTGAGGTGGGTGGTATAAATATAATTACCATAGTCATGGATTTGATAAAGATTATATAATTTCTAGCATCCTATAGAAATTTTTTCCTTGAATTGGGTTAATTATATTCACCAATTGAATTATTGAAGTTTTGTTGAAATAGGTGATTAATTGGGAAATTAAACATGAGACTAAGGGGATTCCCTATTAGATAATTAATTTAGGGAAATTAGTTATAAGGGATAGGGGTTTTAATCTATATAATTAATTGGGTATTAATTATGAAATATTGAATTGGCTATGTTGAGATAACTAATTGTGAATTAATTATGGGCTTTGATATTATGATCTAGATAATTAATTGTGGTATTAATTATGAAAAGTTGAGATTTAGAATGAGATAATTAATTCTAAAAAGTTAATTATGGGATTTTAATTGTGATATTGGTTAATTAATTAATTAATTAATGGTATTGAGAAATTTAGTTAATTATGGTGTTAACTAATGGATTTGATGTGTTTAACTAATTATTGAATTAGTGAGGGAATTGAGGTGCATAATTAATGGATGAATTAATTATTTGTTTAAGTATGAGAACATGTTCATTCTAAATTGAGAAGTACAAATGGTAATATGGTCATTATACTTATGAGTAAGATAATGGGAACATGGTCATTCTAATGTGAAGTATACATGGTAACATTGTCATTATACTTATGAGTAAAGAGAATGGGAACATGGTCATTATATTGAGGGGTAAGCATGGTAACATGGTCATATTACTTATGTTTATGATATTGGTAATTTTGAAAATGTATCTTATAAATGTGAAATTAAAAAATGGAAATAATGGCACTCCAATTTATGACCTCTCGCAAGAATATTCGAACTCTGGCATGAGTTGAATCAGGTATTGAGATATCATATCACCTTGAATACTTCAAGCTTCTGTGAGAAGCAGTTATTAAGATATGATATTACCTAGGGAACACTTCAGTCTCTGGTATGAGAAGAAGTTGGTATTGAGGTACGGATATCCTTGGGAACCCTAGATTTAATATAGTTAGATAAGAATAAGTGAAAAAGTGATAAACTATTTATAGTTTCATTGTACTTATTTCCTTATAGAACTGCATGCACTATCTTTTGACTGGACTTGTTTTAGGAACCATTGATGGTGGCCTACTGAGTTGTACTCACACCCTATTTTTGTTACTTGATCAGTATCCAAATAGATTATATTATTGCAGGACTAGATTAGGGAAAAGGCCCTAGGATGGATGGATGATTGGGGAAGGATCTTGGAGGAGGGAACCAGACATGAATCGGGACCTGTTTGGGGATTCTTAGTGTCTTTATTTTTAGTTTCATATTTTCCACTCGACACTTATATTGGAATATCATGTTTTTACTTTCCATTGAGTATTGTATTACTTATTTGGTTATCTCATGGAATGATTATTTTTATGGTTATATATTCTTCCACTATTGTTTATTTACTTCCACTGGTGTTTTACTCTGATAAATAAGGGTATAGTCTCCCCATGAATGACTTACTAGACCCTCACTGCTAGTCGTAAGCCTCTAGCGTACGGGTAGGTGCGCTTGAGGTCATGTAGTGAACTGGCTTGGGGTACTATCATGTGTATCCCGGTATGGGACGTTACAAAGTGGTATTAGAGATCCAGTTTTCTATATTTTTATTTTGTATTACTATTTTGGGAAAGGTAGAAAGGATACTAGGAAGATTCAGGGATTGGTAATGAGCTCGTGCATAAGAGTTTTAAACTCATGTATGGGGGAAAATCCGAGTACTCGGGGTGGGATTGTTGTTATTGTTTTTTCTCGTTACAGTTGAATACTATTTCACCTTGGGTGATGCACTTGTTGTGTGATGTGATTATTATTTATAAGAACTTTTGATTATTGCCACATGGCCAAGAATGGCACAAGAGTTGAGTCAGTATGCATCATTTTAGGCACTCAGGATTATTCTATGATATTCATCATTTTAGGTACGCACGGGAAAACAGGTTATGGGTAAGTTGTTAAACTTGAACTTTTTTCCTTGTTGAGATATTATAATGAAAAATGGTGCCTAACATGAATTGTGAAAGATTCCAAAATTATACAAAATAAAAATAATTTAGTGTCTAAATGAGAAACTTGATTATGATAGTGTTTTTACCCTTGTTAACCAAAACCTAAGAGTAAGATGGTTAAGGGTAGTGATAGCGCCTCGATTTTGACCGTTTTTGAGAGGTAGGGGAAAATATTTCTGTAATTATTTTCCTCTTACATAAATTTTATAAGTTTGTGTTATGAGAACTGAGATGTGTGTTTGGAATTGTAGAGAGTATGTCTCCCCGAATATTGTTGAGGGGAAAATCAAGGTCACGTGCCTAGGAATGATTTTTTTGTTAGGGAACTTGAGGTATAGATCATTCCAGTTGAAGATGAAGGGGATCAGTTTCAAGATAACTTTACCTGCTTTATGCAGTTTATGGAAAGATACCCAGGGTGGGTTATGAAAATTATGTCTGATTTGACAAGGGAGTTTTAGTTGCATCACCATCTAACTTTCACTATAGACGGTGGACATGAGGGAGTAGAATTATGTTTTGAGTCCATAGAGACAATAATTGACCATTTGGAGACTTTAGATGAGTGGAGAGTCAAGTTGGAAGCTTATATGGTATGGGGATCACTGAATCACTTGTGGGACATTCAGGTGCAAACTGGATAGACTAATGGTATATTATGGAAGGAATTCTTAGAGAGGTTCTTGGAGAAATGTTATCCAGATACATTGAGAAAATATAAATCTAATTAGTTCATGAATCTGACACGGGAGATCATGTCAATAATGGACTATTATGGATGCTACATAGATCTGCAATACTTTTCCCCATAGTTAGCAGGAGAGGAGACAGCTACAGTGAAATGTTTTCAAGATGGACTTAAGTGTGAGATTAAGCACCATGTGAATATCTTCAGGCTAAAAAATTTTATAGAAGTGGTGTATCATGCTCTTATAGTTTAAGTGAACCTAAGGGAGGCTTCCAGTCCTAGACAAGTTGTAACATCCCAAGTAAGTAATGAATAAAAGATATTTTTATCTATGTCTATTAATGGTTAAGATAGTGTTATAGAGGCTTAAAATGAAAATAAATACAATCTTATGCATGGAATACACTAATATTCTTACAAGATTGTTTTACTCCCTTTTGATGGCAAACCATTTTTGAATCTATATTTTGACAATTTTATAAACTATGTTTGTCAAAATAAACTTATTCTTTATGATTGGGACATAAAAAGTTACTTTGTGTGAATTTTTGGTATTTTTCTGACAATGTTCATTTTTTTAATGAATAGTGAAAAATACTGCATTTTACATTAAAACTTCTTTTTAATCTAATTTATTTATATGATTATATTATCTTTTGAATTGTTCTTAATGTGTAATATGAATATATTTTTACCATTTTATCCAATGGTGGTCATTGGAATCAATTTCACTTTGAAATTAGACTTAAACTGGTGTCAATCTTTTGATACTTATTGTTTTGTAAAAACACGCTATTTGCTCTGGCAGCGGGAATTAATTATTAAATTAATTAATTTGACTTATATGTATTGAATTTTGTAAAATAGACTTCATTTTTGAATTCGGAATATCAAATATAGCTTAGGGTGAATTTTTGGTAATTTTCTGAAAAACTCCAATTTTTGATGTATAGTGAAACCACTAAGTGGTACTTATAAAGACTGATTTTCCATTTAAATGAAATTTTGCCATCATTGTGTTTTGAATTTCAAAAATCCGACATACATGGTTGTCATTAAGAAGTAAAATGTGGTTCAATGAGATTATAATTTTTTTTGGTGAATAGTAACTTATTAAGTTCTTAATCGCGATTAGTGGTAATTAGGGTAGTTTAAGGTATAAATAATGCTTTAATAATATGAAATGACCTAGAAACATGTCCCAACCTTATTGGTTGTGTCATGGCCGACCAAGACAAGCCATGGGTCAACTTAGGGACCCCATGGATCCACTTTTGTTGGGAAATGACAAAAATAACTTTTTATTTAATGTAAAAGTAAAAATGACACAAACATAATATGTTTTACGAAAACAATTTTTACATGGGCTTATAAAGAACAGATTTTTGATTATAAATAGTCATTGGAAAGATAAAAAGATTTCCTACATCATAGTATTTTTTTTATATAATTTTTAGACATTAAATAAATTAAATTATTTATGACATAATAATGATGCAGTGATGACATCATTATTTGACGATTTAAATAAAATGGAAAGACAATGTAAAATCTATGAACTACACATGGCCAAAACCAATTGGATGAGTGGATTTAGAACCCTTATCACCTTATCCACTAATTATATCAATGTGGGACCTTTTAAAACCGAAACACATTTTCAAATAATGTAATATTTCTTTACTTTCCAAAAGTGCCCCTCCTCTCCTCTTATAAAAGGCCCCCACCTCTACCTCATTTCACACACTCTTCAAGCCTTTGGCTCGGCCAACCCCTGCCCATTTTCTCTCTCCACATCCCTCTCCTCATCCTAGAGGATTCCCTTTGGGAATAATCCTTTCAAAGGAATCCTTTAGTCTCAAATCAAAAGGAGTTACACTTTTTAAGGTAATTCATTCTCTCATGTTCATTTGTTTTATTTTGCTTCTCCAACCCCCTAAACTCTTTTTATTTACTTATTTTGTAACAACACCAGTATATTAAATATACTAGTATGTTGTTATAAGATTTATTTGAGATACACTCTCACACAACTACATCAAATGGTTAAAGAACATACGGTTTCCGTGGATGGAGAAATTCTGCCTCCCGAAACGATGATTGTTCAATACTCATTTAACACCTTCAAAGGTGGACATTATGATGTCACTATTTTTATATATGATATATAATATGTTTATGTTTTCCTTAAGCTTCTTTTTTTCATTTTGGGCATACCTTTATGGTTTCCATTATGGGTAAACACGATATCTTCATTTTAGGAAGTGCGGACTACCGCCCCCTAAAAGTGATTTGATTCGTTAATACCATATGTGGGATGTGTAAAAGATAAAGTTAATGATATTATATATGTTATTATACTGGAATTATAATATACTCTTATATCATTATGATTCCATTCCATAAAATATGAAATAGAAATGGAAGTAGCGTTCATGCGTACGTACGGCTTACCGTCTCCATGAACGGTGCATTTCATTTCTTACCTCTAAATGTGATGTAATATTATAAATGCATGTATGTAATGGATATATATGACATATATGATATCTAAATCATGAATACCATTCTGGATATAATGAACCTTTGACCAAATTAACAACATGTAAGTGTAAGAAGTCTATTTTTGACTTAAGAACCAAATACCGACAAAATGAACATTATTAACTTATGAAAATTATTAACTTAACTGATTACATGATGTTCATAACATGGTATAAAAGGAATAATGAACTTGAAAAATATTCATAAGCAAGTAGATATTAACTCAAGTTTATTATTCAGGAGATTAAAGAACGGTCGGGTCAAGTCGGATACGAGGTATGGGACTTCGTCTCAATCTCCTTTCGTTGAGGCATATTTTATTTTATACACAACTTTCTTTTATACGGTGTATAAACCCCTTTGACTTTTACGTTTAATCGAAAGTAATATTTTTTATACGAAGCATTTACTAAACGACAAAAGGGAATGTTTTTGTCGTACGTATGCGGCGACAACGACTTCTCCTCCGTCGTGACCGTTATTTGAGTTTCGGCTTCCTCTACAAGCCATACCTTCTTTTTAAAAGAAAAATAAATACCATGTTTTACTTTTCTTTTATTTTGGTATTGAAAATGGTTTTCATAATGTTTTTATATCAATAGGTTGTATTGATATCTTGTGATTGAAATGTGGAAATTTTATGTTTCCTTTATGCATGTTTTATGTGATATGATTATGTTATGGTTCTTGGGAATTATTATGAAGACGGGTGGTTCCATGATAAACTAAGGGCGGGTGAGCCCGTTATAGCTCTCCAATGCATTGGGTAACGCGAAGGAGTGAAACGTTAAGGTTTCTCCGAAGAGATTTTAGGGAATATACTGTGATGGGTATTCCAAACGTAACCAAGAGGGTTACTCCCTACGTAAGAATGTTATGAATGCCTCAAGTTACCTTTATGTCTTATGATTTCTATGATTTATTCATGATTTTATGAGGTATGTTAAAGTGCCTATGTTTTATGGGAAAAGTATGATTTCATTCTTATGTATATATGAACACATGTTTCCTTTCCATGTTTTTTTTATAACCCATACTGAGTTTTTATGCTCATCCCAAGTTTTTGAAATGTTTTTCACAGGTCAAGGGAAAGGTACATGTTAAGATGATAGAGTCAAGGATGTGTCAAGAAATAATCCATGTTTTATTTTAAATGTGTTTCCATTGATGGTAATGAAGAATACTATCTTTATGTAACCACTTTGTTTATATGTGGAATGTAATGCAAGTTTTATGATCTAATTCTCTAAAACTCTAAACCCAAAAAGATCCTCAATGTGTAATCTTCTAATAACTCAAGATTAAGCTAGGTTTAAGGCTGGGGCCTTATAGTTGGTATCAGAGGTCGGTTTAGATAACTTTAGGAGTTAGAATTCTATTAAATGATTATCCAAAAATATTTTTTTTTCGAAATGATATAGCATTTAAAGATTACCATGTTGCTTCATCTAAGACATGTTTGTTCAGAATGGTTTTCCGCAGAGGAAACAGGGAAGCAGTTCTAGGAAGGCATATAGAAGTAAATAACCTTCCGAATCAGCATCCAGAAATGGTCGGAATTGGAACTGAACAGTTTGTTGTAGTAATGGCGCAGTTGACTCAAGCGATAAATGGCGGTGGTATCCATGCACGAGATCAGCCAGAACAACCGCAGAGGAACATGTCAGTGGTGGAACATTTCATGAGGCAACATCCACCATCATTCAGAGGATCATCTGACCCTGTGCTAGCGGAAGGGTGGATTAAAGCACTGGAGAAGATTTTTGATGTCATGGGGTGTTCAGACAATCAAAAGGTTAGTCTTGTTATTTACCGTTTGGAGGGTGAAGCAGATCAGTGGTGGTCTATGGTTAAAAATATCAGGGACGCCGATGAGATTGATGCTCTTGACTGGGATGAATTCAAAGGTATGTTTCTTGAGAAGTATTTTCCTAAGGCTGTTCGACTTAGGATGGAAAAGCAATTCTTGGAATTGAGGCAAGAGGAAGACTCAGTGGCTGCCTATGAAGAAAGGTTCACTCGATTGGCAAGGTATGCTCCAAATTTTATCCGGGACCTTGATAGTAAAATCAATCGTTTTTACTCAGGATTAAAGCCAAAGTATCGAAGGGCATTAGCTTCTCGTGAGTTTAAAAGTTATGAAAAGCTTGTTCGATGTGCTGAGAAGGTGGAAATGGAGTTTTCCGATGACCAAGTTTTCTATAACAACCAGCAGAAGAAGAGACCGAGGTGGCAGGAGAAAGGTAAGAATTCTTCAAAAAAGTCTGATGGTAAGAGAACTAAGTTTCCAGTTTGTGATAAATGTGGAAAAAGGCATGCTGGGGAATGTCTTCTGAATTCTGGAAAGTGCTACCGATGTGGTAAGATGGGACATAAGGCTCGTGATTGCACTGAAAAGGATCAAGGTGAAGGTAAGAACAAATTTGATTTACAGTTAGTGAAATGTTATAAGTGCAATGAGATGGGTCACTATGCAAATGAGTGTCCGACAAGGAGCTTGAGTGATGGGAAGCAGTTAGACTACAAGCAGAAAGGGGTGGTGAAATCCTTTGCAACTACTTCAGCAGATGTCGGGCCATAAAATGAAGTTGTATCAGGTACTTTGTTTGTTTTTTCAGATTATGCCAGTGTGTTGTTTGATTCGGGGTCTACACATTCTTTCATCTCTGAATCCTTTTCTATTAAAATGGGAATACCATCTCAAGAAATGACTCCTGAACTTTTGGTAAAAACACCTGGGGGAAATGTCGAGGCAAAAATAATTTATAAGAATCTTCCTATCCTTATCTGTGGAAAGAACCTACTTGCAAACCTTATTGTTCTACCTCTAGTAGAGTTTGATGTTATCCTGGGTATGGATTGGCTCTCTATTTACCATGCTAAGATTGACTGTAGAGCTAAAGAAGTTTATTTTCAGAAAGACTTTCAGTTTGTTTACAATAATGAACCCTTACTTTTGATAACATATCAAGAGGCCGAGAAACTTGTGAAAGATGGAAATGAATGTTACCTTGAACACGTCGTTGAAAATAAAGGAACTGTTCAGATTAATGATGTGCCAGTGGTAAATGAGTATCCTGGTTTTTTTCCTGATGAGTTGCCTGGAATAATACCAGATCGGGAAGTTGAGTTTACTGTTGACTTAGTTCATGATGCTAAGCCAATTTCAAAACCCCCTTATTGAATGGCACAAATTGAACTTTTAGATTTGAAGGAGAAATTGCAAGATTTATTAGAGAAAGGTTTCATTAGACCTAGCACATCACCATGGGGTGCTCCTGTTTTATTTTTTAAAAAGAAAGATGGTTCTATGAGACTTTGCATTGATTATAGAGCCTTGAATAATATCACTGTTAAGAACAAATATCCTTTGCCTCATATAGATGATTTGTTTGATCAACTCCAGGGAGCTCAGTTTTTTTCAAAGATTGACTTGAGATCGGGGTACCATCAGCTGAAGGTAAAGGAGGCAGATATTCCGAAGACCGCGTTCCGTACGAGATATGGCCATTATGAATTTGTAGTAATGCCTTTTGGGCTAACCAATGCACCTGCTGTATTCATGGACTTAATAAATAGAATTTTCCATGAGTTCTTGGATAAGTTTGTGGTGGTTTTCATTGATGATATTTTGGTGTTTTCTAAAAGTAAAGAGGAGCATGAAAAACATTTAAGGGTTATCTTCCAAACCTTAAAAGAAAAGAAACTGTATGGGAAATTCAGCAAGTGTGAGTTTTGGTTGCAACAAATTTCTTTCCTTGGTCACATTGTTTCTAAAGATGGAATAACTGTTGATCCTGCAAAAACAAAAGTTGTGGAAGAATGGCCAAGACCCACAAATGTAACCGAGATTCGTAGCTTCCTTGGTTTGGCGGGCTATTACCGAAGGTTTGTTAGAAATTTTTCACGGTTATCTAGTCTAATGACTAAGATAACTCGGAAGGGTGTTAAGTTTATCTGGACAAAAGAATGTGATGATTGTTTTCAGGAATTGAAAAGAAGATTGGTGAATGCTCCAGTTTTGGCACTACCTTCCAGGAATGGTGAGTTTGTTATATACAGTGATGCTTCATTGAAAGGACTTGGTTGCGTCCTAATGCAGAATGATCAGGTAATTGCTTATGCTTCACGACAGTTGAAAACTCATGAGGTAAATTACCCTACACATGATTTGGAATTAGCTGCTGTTGTTTTTGCTTTAAAAATTTGGAGGCATCATTTGTATGGAGTAAAGTGTGAAATATATACCGATCACAAAAGTTTAAAGTATATATTCACTCAGAAAGAGTTAAACATGAGACAAAGGAGATGGCTGGAATTAATCAATGATTATGATTGTACAATTCATTACCATCCGGGAAAAGCAAATAAAGTGTTTGATGCTTTGAGTCGAAAAAGTAATGCTTCATTAACAATGTTGCGTTTGGAACGTGATCCTTTGGTTAAGGATTTGATGAAATTTGGCATAGAAGTTGTTGGTGCAGGAAGTCCTTCTGTTTTGTTTCAGGTATCAGTGAGATCTTCTCTATCAGATAGAATCAAGCAAGCACAGAAGCAAGACAGTGAGTTGCAGAAAAAGATAGAGCTGGTTCAGAAAGGTAAGTTTCCTGAATTCAACATTGATAATAATTGTGTTTTGAGATTTGGGAAGAGATTGTGTGTGCCTTGTGATTCACAGTTGAAGACAGAATTGTTATGTGAAGCTCATAGTTCTCTGTTTTCAGTTCATCCGGGCAGTACTAAGATGTATAGAGATCTGCGGGAGTATTACTGGTGGGATGGAATGAAAAGAGATATTGCTGATTTTACTGTGAAGTGTTTGACTTGTCAGCAGGTTAAAGCAGAGCGGCAGTTACTGAAGGGGATGCTTCAGCCTTTACCAGTGCCAGAGTGGAAATGGGAGAATATATCCATGGACTTTGTTGTTGGATTACCGAAGACATCTCGAGGTAATAATGCAATCTGGGTTATTGTTGATCGCTTGACCAAATCTGCTCATTTCCTTGCTATACGAGATACTTTCTCTTTTGATCAACTTTCCCATTTGTATCTTAAAGAGATAGTCAGGTTACATGGAGTTCCTCTCTCCATTGTATCGGATCGTGATCCCAGGTTTACTTCTAACTTTTGGAAAGGCCTTCAGAAGTCGTTGGGTACTGAATTAAATTTTAGTACAGCTTTTCATCCTCAATCAGATGGGCAGTCAGAACGAACAATTCAGACATTGGAGGATATGCTACGAGCTTGTTCTATGGATTATCAGGGAAGTTGGGACCAACATCTTTCTTTGGTTGAATTTTCATATAATAACAGTTTTCATTCCAGTATACAGATGGCACCATTTCAGGCATTATATGGGAAGCGGAGTCGAACTCCAGCTTTCTGGGATGAAGTGGGTGAAAGGAAGTTGATGGGACCAGAATTGGTAGAAGAGATGGCAGAAAAAGTTCAGCTGATTCAGAAACACATGAGAACAGCTCAGAGTAGGCAGAAGAGTTATGCGGATAATCGGAGGAAGGATCTATCTTTCGAGGTAGGTGATCATGTTTTTCTCAAGGTTTCTCCTTGGAAAAGTGTGATGAGATTTGGTAAGAAAGGAAAGTTGAGTCCAAGGTTCATTGGACCATACGAAATTCTGGAGAGAGTTGGATCAGTTGCATACCGAGTGGCTTTACCTACGAGTTTATCTCAGGTACACAATGTTTTTCACGTTTCGATGTTGAGAAAGTATATGCCAGATCCATCTCATGTTTTGAGTCCAGAGGTAGTTCAGCTGGAAGAGAACCTATCTTATGAGGAACAACCGGTCCAGATTCTTGACCACAGGGAGCAAGTGTTACGGAATAAGGTGATTAAGCAGGTAAAGGTTTTGTGGAAAAACCACATGATTGAAGAGGCAACATGGGAATCTGAAAATGCAATGAGGGATAAGTACCCCCATTTATTCGATAAGTAAATAAATTGCGGGGATGCAATTTTCTAAAGGGGGGAAGGATGTAACATCCCAAGTAAGTAATGAATAAAAGATATTTTTATCTATGTCTATTAATGGTTAAGATAGTGTTATAGAGGCTTAAAATGAAAATAAATACAATCTTATGCATGGAATACACTAATATTCTTACAAGATTGTTTTACTGCCTTTTGATGGCAAACCATTTTTGAATCTATATTTTGAAAATTTCATAAACTATGTTTGTCAAAATAAACTTATTCTTTATGATTGGGACATAAAAAGTTACTTTGTGTGAATTTTTGGTATTTTTCTGACAATGTTCATTTTTTTAATGAATAGTGAAAAATACTGCATTTTAAATTAAAACTGCTTTTTAATCTAATTTATTTATATGATTATATTATCTTTTTAATTGTTCTTAATGTGTAATATGAATATATTTTTACCATTTTATCCAATGGTGGTCATTGGAATCAATTTCACTTTGAAATTAGACTTAAATTGGTGTCAATCTTTTGATACTTATTGTTTTGTAAAAACACGCTATTTGCTCTGGCAGCGGGAATTAATTATTAAATTAATTAATTTGACTTATATGTATTGAATTTTGTAAAATAGACTTCATTTTTGAATTCGGAATATCAAATATAGCTTAGGGTGAATTTTTGGTAATTTTCTGAAAAACTCCAATTTTTTATGAATAGTGAAACCACTAAGTGGTACTTATAAAGACTGATTTTCCGTTTAAATGAAATTTTGCCATCATTGTGTTTTGAATTTCAAAAATCCGACATACATGGTTGTCATTAAGAAGTAAAATGTGGTTCAATGAGATTATAATTTTTTTTGGTGAATAGTAACTTATTAAGTTCTTAATCGCGATTAGTGGTAATTAGGGTAGTTTAAGGTATAAATAATGCTTTAATAATATGAAATGACCGAGACACATATCCCAACCTTATTGGTTGTGTAATGGCCGACCAAGACAATCCATGGGTCAACTTGGGGACCCAATGGATCCACTTTTGTTGGGAAATGACAAAAATAACTTTTTATTTAATGTAAAAGTAAAAATGACACAAACATAATATGTTTTACGAAAGCAATTTTTACATGGGCTTATAAAGATCAGATTTTTGATTATAAATAGTCATTGGAAATATAAAAAGATTTCCTACATCATAGTATTTTTTTTTATAATTTTTAGAAATTAAATAAATTAAATTATTTATGACATAATAATGATGCAGTGATGACATCATTATTTGACGATTTAAATAAAATGGAAAGACAATGTAAAATCTATGAACTAAAAATCGCCAAAACCAATTGGATGAGTGGATTTTGAACCCTTATCACCTTATCCACGAATTATATCAATGTGGGGCCTTTTAAAACCGAAACACATTTTCAAATAATGTAATATTTCTTTACTTTCCAAAAGTGCCCCTCCTCTCCTCTTATAAAAGGCCCCCACCTCTACCTCATTTCACACACTCTTCAAGCCTTTGTCTCGGCCAACCCCTGCCCATTTGCTCTCTCCACATCCCTCTTCTCATCCTATAGGATTCCCTTTGGGAAGAATCCTTTCAAAGGAAGCCTTTAGGCTCAAATCAAAAGGAGTTACACTTTTTAAGGTAATTCATTCTCTCATGTTCATTTGTTTTATTTTGCTTCTCCAACCCCCTAAACTCTTTTTATTTACTTCTTTTGTAACAACACCAGTATCTTCAATATACTATGATGTTGTTACAAGATTTATTTGAGCTACACTCTCACACAACTACATCAAATGGTTAAAGAACATACGGTTTCCGTGGATGGCGAAATTCTGCCTCCCGAAACGATGATTGTTCAATACTCATTTAACACCTTAAAAGGTGGACATTATGATGTCACTATTTTTATATATGATATATAATATGTTTATGTTTTCCTTAAGCTTCTTTTTTTTCATTTTGGGCATACCTTTATGGTTTCCATTATGGGTAAACACGATATCTTCATTTTAGGAAGTGCGGACTACCGCCCCCTAAAGGTGATTTGATTCGCTAATACCATATGTGGGATGTGTAAAGGATAAAGTTAATGATATTATATATGTTATTATACTGGAATTATAATATACTCTTATATCATTATGATTCCATTCCAGAAAATATGAAATAGAAATGGAAGTAGCGTTCATGCGTACGTACGGCTTACCGTCTCCATGAACGGTGCATTTCATTTCTTACCTCTAAATGTGATGTAATATTATAAATTCATGTATGTACTGGATATATATGACATATATGATATCTACATCATGAATACCATTCTGGATATAATGAACCTTTGACCAAATTAACAACATGTAAGTGTAAGAAGTCTATTTTTGACTTAAGAACCAAATACCGACAAAATGAACATTATTAACTTATGAACATTATTAACTTAACTGATTACATGATGTTCATAAAATGGTATAAAAGGAATAATAAACTTGAAAAAGATTCATAAGCAAGTAGAGATTAACTCAAGTTTATTATTCAGGAGATTAAAGAACGGTCGGGTCAAGTCGGATACGAGGTATGGGACTTCGTCTCAATCTCCTTTCGTTGAGGCATATTTTATTTTATACACAACTTTCTTTTATACGGTGTATAAACCCCCTTTGACTTTTACGTTTAATCAAAAGTAATCTTTTTTATACGAAGCGTTTACTAAACGACAAAAGGGAATGTTTTTGTCGTACATATGCGGCGACAACGACTTCTCCGCCGTCGTGACCGTTATTTGAGTTTCGGCTTCCTCTACAAGCCATACCTTCTTTTTAAAAGAAAAATAAATACCATGTTTTACTTTTCTTTTATTTTGGTATTGAAAATGGTTTTCATAATGTTTTTATATCAATGGGTTGTATTGATATCTTGTGATTGAAATGTGGAAATTTTATGTTTCCTTTATGCATGTTTTATGTGATATGATTATGTTATGGTTCTTGGGCATTATTATGAAGACGGGTGGTTCCGTGATAAACTAAGGGCGGGTGAGCCCGTTATAGATCTCCAATGCATTGGGTAACGCGAAGGAGTGAAATGTTAAGGTTTCTCCGAATAGATTTTAGGGAATATACTGTGATGGGTATTCCAAACGTAACCAAGAGGGTTACTCCCTACGTAAGAATGTTATGAATGCCTCAAGTTACCTTTATGTATTATGATTTCTATGATTTATTCATGATTTTATGAGGTATGTTAAAGTGCTTATGTTTTATGGGTAAAGTATGATTTCATTCTTATGTATATATGAACTCATGTTTCCTTTCCATGTTTTTTTTATAACCCATACTGAGTTTTTATGCTCATCCCAAGTTTTTGAAATGTTTTTCACAGGTCAAGGGAAAGGTACATGTTAAGATGATAGAGTCAAGGATGTGTCAAGAAATAATCCATGTTTTATTTTAAATGTGTTTCCATTGATTGGAATGAAGAATACTATCTTTATGTAACCACTTTGTTTATATGTGGAATGTAATGCAAGTTTTATGATCTAATTCTCTAAAACTCTAAACCCGAAAAGATCCTCAATGTGTAATCTTGTAATAACTCAAGATTAAGTAAGGTTTAAGGCTGGGGCCTTATACAAGTAGTTGTTACTATACAATCATGTGGTGCAAATTCTAATGGCAGGAAGCACCGTTATGAAAACTTTATCCAAGGTTTTGGAAAGTATAGTATGCAGACATGAGGTTCGATTGGCCAGGACCATACTAGGGTGATATTTCATTGGTGTGGTAGGATGAGACACAATCGTCGAAACTGTTCCCAACCACCAGTAGAGTGTCAATCTAGCATCAATATGGGACATCTGTAGAAATTCCATAGGTTGTAGTGACAAAATGGTACTGAAGGATTAGATGGGCATTGTCAGAGTGTGGGAAGAGGATCTTCTACACCATATTAGGCTGGTAGTTCAAATTCTACTAGCTAAGGTGGTAGAGGTAATGGACATAGTACTTCTGGGTAAGAGCACCTGCATCAGTAGAGTGGTGCTACTCAGGGGAGTCAGACAACATCATAAGGAATGATCTCCGCACAGTTACATAAAGTATAGCCTACACTTGGTGATAGTGCATCTATACCATTGATAGTGAGAGGTACCATTCTAGTAGATTCTAATTTATCTAGTTCTCTATTTGATACTGGTACCACTCATTCCTTTATATCTTCAAAACCTATTAATGGTTTGATCCTGGCGGTGGATTCTATGAGTGGGAAAATGACTATAGATACATCGTTGGGAATATGGTCTAGAGATATCTGTCAATAAAAGGGATGTTCACTAGATATCAGTGAATATCATTTTATTTGGGATCTCTATGTTCTTGATATGATAGTATTCGACCTGATTATGGGTATGGACTGGTTATTCACATACCAATCCCACATCGACTGTTACAGTAGTAATGTTATGTTTACGTCTCCTAAGGGTGACTAGTATATTCATCGTGGATAGTGGTATACCTAGGAAGGCTGAGAAGGGCCAATTACATAGTAACAGGGAGAGATCATAGTACAAGTTTATAGTCTTTTGTCAGATGACGGGGGTGTTTGGAAAGATTTCCTTCTACTAGTGGTGGAACTATTTCAAGAGGTCTTTCCTGAATACTTATTATGGATTCCAACTGAGAGAGATGTGGAATTAACTATTGATCTCATCCTGGGGTATGATCCGGTATCTATTACACCATAAATAATGGAACTGACAAAGCTTCAAGATCTTAAGACTCAGTTAGAGGAATTGCAGGATAAGGGATTTATTAGTCCAAGTATGTCGCCTTGGGGGTCACCTATTTTGTTCGCAAAGAATGATGACAGTAGTTTACGTTTAAGTGTTGATTACTGGAAGTTGAATAAAATGACTATGAATAACCAAAATCCTCTTCCATGTTTCATTGATCTGTTTGACTAGTTGAAGGGAGCTTATGTCTTCTCAAAGATCTATTTGAGATCAGGGTATCATCAATTGAGAGTATGGACTTCTGATATATTGAGGACTGCTTTCAGAAGAAGGTATAGACTTTATGAGTTTTTCATAATGATGTTTGGATTGACAAATGAACTATTTGTGTTTATGGATTTGATAAATAGGATCATTCATTCATATCTAGATCAGTTTTTGGTGGGTTTTATGGATGACATCTTGGTATACTCCAAGACTCATAACGATTGTTCCCAACATCATGACATCATCCTAAGTACACTTAGAGATATTCAGTTATATGTCAAGCTATTTAAGTTTAAGTTTTGGATTAATTAGGTACACTTCTTATGGAACATCATCTCAGAGGAAGGTTTGTCAGTAGACCTAAATAAGGTTCAGGAAGTGGTTTCTCGGGAGTAGCCCAAGAATGTTTTTGAATTCTGAAGATTTCTCAGGTTAGCTGGATATTACATGAGATTCATCCAAGAATTTTCCTATTTGGCAGTTCCACTTTTGGTCTTGACCAAAAAGGGAGTTTAGTTTGAATGGTAATAGGCTTATGAGAGAGATTTTTAGGATTTAAAGAAGCACTTGACATCAGCGCTAATATTGATCCTACCTGAGTCAGGTGAAGAGTATACTATTTATTATGGTGCTTCTGGGATCAGACTCGGAGTTGTGCTGATACAGGGATGTCAATTTGTGGTGTATGGGTCTTAGAAGTTTACACCTCCTGAATAGAATTACTCTACACAAGACCTCGAGTTGGCTGTAAAGGTTTATTCTCTTAGGTATTGGCGACACTATCTTTTGGGAGCAAATTTTATAGTTTATACATATCACAAGATATTGTAGTATATATTTTCATAGTGTGATTTGAATCTTCGGCAATAGATATGGGTAGAGTATATGAAGTCCTTTTATTTTGAACTCGAATATATGTTTTGGAGGGGAAATAGTGTGTTTGATTCCTTGAGAAAGAAAACTCATACTAAGATGGTTTAGGAGTTGAGTGCAGAGTGTAAAATGATGACCTTGGTAGATGAAATGCATGTAGTGGTTCAAGAGAGTAAGGAGAAGATGACTCTAGTTGTATTTTAAGTAGATTCTACACTCTTGATACGGATCAGGGATATAAAATATTAGGATCTATAATGCTTATCCTTGAGGGAAATATTTAAAGGTGGGGAGACATTTTTGGACTGGTTGATAGATGAGGGTGAGATCATCTATGTGAAGAATCGAGTTGTAATACCTATGATCATGTGAGAGGATATCATGTGGTAATTTCATGCCTTGAATTGTGTGGTGCATCCAAATGTAACTAAAATGTATCGTGACCTACGATTACAGTTTTGGTGGTCAGGCATGGAAAAGAAGATAGCAGGGTTTTTGAAAGGATTCTTCAATTTTCAGTAGCTGAAGGCATAACATCAACAACCTGGAGGATTGCTACAACCATTTCCTATTCCATAATGGAAGTCGGACGACGTGACCATGGACTTTTATTAGTGTCTTCCAAATATGATTAGGAATAATGATGCTTTTTGGGTCATTTTGAATCAACTGAAAAAGGTAGTGCATTTATTTCTTATAAGAGAAAATTTACAGTAGAAATGTTGGTAGAACTGTATGTTCGAAAGATATTTGGTCTGCATGGAGTGACATAGACTATAGTTTCATATCGTGATTCACACTTTACTTCACACTTCTTGTAGGAATTAAATAAATTTCTTAGTATAAAAGTTTTTTTTAGTACGAATTTCCACCCATAGATAAATGGGAAGTTGGAACGTACTATATAGGTGTTTGGGGATATGCTACGGTAATGTGTGATTGACTTCGGTGGATCTTGGAAAAAGCACTTGGCTTTAGTTTAGTTAACCTACAACAACAGTTATCAAGAAACCATACTGATGGCACCATATGAGGCTCTTTATGGTAGTACATATAGATCACTACTATGACAGATGGAGGCTAGTGATTTAGAGTTGTTGGGACCAAGTCTCATGTAGGATATGTCAGAGTAGGTACAGTTGATTCAGAAACATATGGATATGGATAAAAGTATACATAAGTCATATGTTGATAGATAGAGATGACCCCTAGAGTTCACAGATGGTGATCGTGTGTTCCTTAGAGTGTCTCCTAGGTTGGTTCACCACAGGATACAGAGGTAGGGTAAGTTTGATCCCAGGTTTGTTAGACCGTTTGAGATAGTGGAGATAATCGGTTCAGTGGTGTACCGATTGGCTCTTCCACAGAGATATAGTGTTATGCATGATGTTTTCCATGTATCACAAATATGATGGTATCATCCTGAACCTTCTTATTTTATCAATGTGGATGAGGATGACCTTGATATAGATGCTTCCTTTGAAGAGAATCTGATATGTTTGTTGGATCGCAGTGAGAAAGTGTTTTGTGGAAAGACTGTGCCAATATTTCATGTGTTATGGAATACAAGAGGAAATAAGGGAAAGAGAGGAAATATATGGGGGCTCAATGGCCTAATATTTTTGGAGCAAAATATTATAAAGTATTGGGAGTGTATCTCCTGGATTAGTTGTTATAAGGTGGGGAGATTTTAAGATCCTAACCTTTTCTAGAGTCATCTTGGGCATGTTTTCAGGTACTTTTGGTTTTTTTTTAAGTACCTTTGTTTGGAGTTATGTTTTGGTGTGTGTTTGGGAATGGTTTTAAGAATGTTTAAGGATAGGGGGTATGTGCACGGTTTGTAAAAAACTTGAAAAACCATGTGCCTAAACATAGGTAACTGAGTGACCCTAGACAGTAAGGTCCACACGGTTAACGCATGGTTAGGGAAACTGTGTGCCCTTACTAGGGAAAATCGTGCATGGGGTTTTATTTCTTCTTAAAATTATTTTAAAAAATACCCAAACCCCCAAAACGCCCCCATTTAGAACTAGTATCAGGCTTGGCATATTTTGGACGATCACAGAGCTTTCTGAAGGGGTTTCAAGGCCATTTGACCTTCATTCTTCAAGATTCAAAGCCTGAATCAAAGATATGCTCTTCTCCTGGTAAGTGTGTTTTATCCTGAAGCCTATCCCAATATTTCCTTCACATTATCCTGATCTTTTTGGTGGATTTTATCCTATGTTTCATAAGATATAAATCTATTTGGTGAGATCTAGATCTAGGATTATAGATCGAGATCTAGATTGATTAGATATTGATATTTTGAATCTTTATTTAGGGATTTAGACTTGGAATCTCATATCTACGTTGTTGTGCTGCTCAGATTTTGGGGATTTCTATTGGGAAAAATTCCATCAATGAATTGAGGTGGGTGGTCTAAATCTAATTCCTATAGTCATGAATTTGATATGTATATAAAAGATTATAGAATTTCTAGCATCCTTTAGCAATTTGTTTCCTTTAATTGGGTTAATTAGATTGACCAATTGATCTATTGAAATTTTATTAAAATAGGTGATTAATTGGGGAACTAATCATGAGACTAAGGGGATTCCCAATTAGATAATTAATTTGGTGAAATTAGTTATTAGGTATAAGGATTTTAATCTAGATAATTAATCAGGGGATTAATTATGAAATATCGAATTGGATATGTTGAGATAATTAATTTTCAATTAATTATGGGAATTGATATTATGATCTATATAATTAATTGTGGGATTAATTATGGAAATTTGAGGTTTAGAGTGATATAATTAATTTTGGAAAATTAATTATGGAATTTGAATTGTGAGATTGGATAATTAATTAATTAATTAATTAATGGGGTTGATACATTTAGTTAATTATGGTGTTAACTAATGGACTTGATGTATTTAACTAATTGTTGAATTAGTGAGGGAATTGATGTGGGTAATTAATGGATAAATTAATTATATGTTTAAGAATTGGAACATGGTTATTCTAAATTGAGAAGTACAAATGGTAACATGGTCATTATACAAATGAGTAGTGTAATGGGAGCATAGTCATTCTAATGTGAAGTATACATGGTAACATGATCGTTATAATTATGAGTAAAGAGAATGGGAACATGGTCATTATATTGAGGGTTAATCATGGTGACATGGTCTTCTTACTTATATTTTTTATATTGGTAATTTTGGAAATGTGGCATATAAATCTGAAATTAAATAATGAAGATAATGGCACTCTAAGATATGGCCTCTCATGAGAATATTTGAACTCCGACATGAGTCGAATCAGGTATTGAGATATCATAGAACCTTGAATAATTTGAGCTTCAGAGAGAAGCATATATTAAGATATGATATTACCTAGCAAAAATTTCAGGCTCCAGTACGATATGAAGTTAATATTGAGGTATGGGTATCATTGGGAACCCTAGAGTTAATGTACTAAGATTAGAATCAATGAAAATTTGATAAAATATTTATTATTTAATTGTACTTATTTTCTTATAGAACTGCATGCACTATATTTTGGTTGTACTTGTTTTAGACACCGTTGGTGGTGGCCTAATGACTTGTAATCACACCCTATTTGGGTTTCCTGATCGGTACTTGAATAGATTATATTGTTTCAAGACTAGATAAGGGAAAACGACATGGGATAGAGAGTTGATTGGGGATGGATCTTGGAGGAGGGAACCAGACATGGTTCAAGACCCATTTGGTGATTCTTAGTGTCTTTATTTTCAATTGAATATTTAATACTTGATGCTTATATTGGAAAAGAATGTTTTCCCTTTCAGTTGAGTATTGTATTCCCTATTTGGTTATCTCATGACATGAGTATACTTCTGGTAATATATGCCTTTTCTATTTCTTATTTACTTCCGCTGGTATTTTAATTTGATAAGTGAGTGTATAGTCTCCCATTGAATGACTTATAAGACCCTCTTTGCTAGTCGGCATCCTCTAGCATTCAGAGAGGCATGCTTGTGGTCATGTGGTGAACCGGCTTGGGGTAGTATCATGTGGCACCTGGGGTGAGACATTTCAATTGGTCCTTAGATTTTAAGATTATTATTAATGATTATTATGAGTCACATATTTTTATGTATTGAAAAAAAACCATGAAAGTGGATGTTTGTGATGAGGTAGGATACCTTGGGTGTGTAATGAAGTATACCGCATTAATGATTAATGAGAGAAATGATTTTTCCCTTATGTTCATTAATGGAAGTTAATATATCAGGCCCTTTGATAAAAATTATATAGCCTAAATAAATCCATTCCCATGGTGTTCTATCAGCAATTTCTATTTTTGGAAATTCAAAGAAAGATACATTGAGCACATAGATTGATGGCACTGGCATGAAACCTACTTAATTTGAGATATTGTGATAAAGGTATTACATTACATAGTAAGGGTATGTATGAGGTATTATTTCATTGTGTCATTCACTTATTTCTCAATGGGTTCCTTGGCATGTTTTTAGATGCTAACCTTGGATATTAGGATGTTTCACCTAATGCCACTAAGAAATATTCCTAGAGGTTCACAAACTAAGTGTATCCATAATCTCAGTTAAATAACATATTATTATTTATTAATTAACAAGTTGAATAAATATTATTCCTACAAGTTCTTTAATAATTATTCATACTTTCTTGATCACATTTATTCCCTCACCAATTATTTGAGAGAATATAATGTGATCAAAATATTCAATAAATATATATTTTTCATTTATATAATATAATATTTATTTATTTATTGGTGAATAATGAAGTGGTGTTTATTTAATAAATAAATAGGCATTATTCAAGGTCCAATAAATATTACAAAGTTGGATGACGTAGGACAATTCATTTGATTGGTTGTGCACAACAGATTTCGAGAATCCCCTCAAGACCTAGAGTTCTCCCTTCTCCAAGAATGTTCCCAAGAATAGAGAGTGATCTTCCTCCACTAGATCAAGAATAATTATTTGGAATTAATTCTCACTGAGATAAAATATTAATGACGCAATAGAAAGGATATGACATGCTACCACCTATATATTTCTTCAGTGATGTCCAAATATTCATGGAACGCATGTGGATCATCACTAGAGGAAATCTATACTTGAATCCTTCAACATAATGATAGAGAAACATAGGTCTGTTTATAGATCCATCAATAGATAAAGAATCCAATAAATTTAATTCTTAATTAATTAAATTGATTATAAATAATATGTGATGACCCTCCCTTTAGTTTCGGTGTAATTTACATTGTTTATTTTCTTTGATCCGGTTACATTGATCATGATTTTTATCATCGTATAGATCTCAGAATGATAATTGATCATGAAAAAAATCAAATTTGGGAATGACCCATCACATGCTTCTGTTATGCCTAGAACCAACAATCCTCCAACTAAAACCAACAGCATTCTATTGCACGATCCACCTGAGGAGAACTTTTCCCATATTCTAGTCATCTACATATCATAATCCAAAACAAAAAACATTCATATGCATGATTCACTACAGGGGATCCCATACCAAGTTCTAGTGGTCTTTGATCATATAAAATATTTATTTAGTGTTGTATAATGAATCATGTTAGAAGAAACTGGGCCTTGACCCCATTGAATAAACTAGCATACTAGTTCAATTTCACCCACCTAGATACCTATGACTCCCATTATGCTCAAATTCCATTTCACATGTCACATAAATCATCACTTTCACACACACATTCCAAGAATCATGAACACATAAGGAAATTACTATCTTCACAATCCATATTGATCCAATGATCAAATATCGCATGGAAACCACCATTTTCCATAATTAAAACCACTTTCATGTTCACACACACAAAAAACCCATTTGGAAATACATTTCACACCATTTTCACAACTCATGAAACCCATTTGGAAGCCCAATAAGAAGATTACACATTAAATCCAACCATTTACATGGGAAATGAACCTTTTCACATCCATATTCACACCAAATCCATTTTTAAAACACATTTCATATCACTTTCACAATTCATAAACCCCATTAAAGGTGTAAAACAAAAAATACCACATTCAAAAAAGTCTATTTATTTTGGAAAACCAACATTCAACACTTTCTTGCCTTAAATTACTTTGAAAAAACATTTCACACCTTTCAAAAAAGGCATAAAACAAATCCAAGAAGCACTAAGAAAGCATCTTAAAACCACAACTTCACAAATCAAAAGAACTTCCAAAACAACTTATGGAAAGCATACCAAAATCATCTAATAATGTAAAAACATGTAATCACCTACCTCAATCTTGGAAATTTCCATAACCTGATGAAAAACCACAACCACACCTCAAAAAGACCCTATAAAGGCAATATTGAGCAACAAACATCAATAATTGACTCTAAAAGATAAGATCGAACCCTCTTTAGGTCAAACAACCCACTAGAAAATAAGAACCCAATAATAAGGGAAGAATAACCCTATAAAGAGGTATAAATCATGTTATAAATGACTTACTTGATGATTCATTGAAGAACTAAGGCCAAAAACGCCCAAATATTGGTGCTCAAGAGATCTAGGAAGGTGTAGAGGGAGCTCCTAGGCCTTAAAATCCCATCAAGAATAGATTATGGGTGATTGAGGGTTAAAAAATTAGAGGTAAAATGAGTAATTTTCCAATTTTTAATGACTTGGACAGGTTGTATGGTTAGTCCACATGGTTACCCAAACCGTGCAGAAATCGTGCATGCCTCTCTGTCTTAGAGGAACGAGTCGCATGATTAGCATGCATGGTTTGAAAAACAATGAGGCAACCATGTGGTCTCCTCTATCTAAGAGTAAACTAGTTGTATGGTTTCTTGGGGGAGGGTGAATTCCTATGCAGCTAGCCATGCATCCTGGACTAAGCCATTGTCCCTAGGTAAATGATTCCTTATGGAATGTAACAAAGTTTCCCCTAACTGTGTTCCAACCATGCATCACCTGATGTTAAGACCAACATCTCCACTTTCACCAAAAACTCTGGGGGAACCCAAGAAATAAATGGAAGACCAAAAATAGATAAAGGAATACCTCAAAATAAAATCATGGATGTGAAAATTCTCTCGTTCATGAAAACTTTTCATCCATATAAAGACACTCCAAAGTCTAATCAGATAATAAAAATGGGTACTCCACTTTAACCAAATATTTTCTCTCTAAATTCTCATTCTCATCACTACCATGCTGTCAAAAAACTCAGAATAATGGTATGGACTTCCCATGAAGCACTTTCTCCAGATAATCAACAATCTGCACTGGCCGCTCAAACATGGATAGATCAAGCTCGAACTCTAACTCCTCCAAATTCAGTACATGAGACAGATCTAAATTATACTTTTTTATCTGAGATAAATGGAACACATTATGAATTGACATCAACTGGGAGGGAAAATCGAATGGGTATTCCATCTTACCAACCCTCTCGGTGATCTCAAATGGCCTGACATACCTTAGTGTTAGCTTCCTTTTCTTACCCAAATGACGATGACCCAAATGAGGTTCCACTTTCAGTAATACCCTGTCACCCACATAGAACTCTAAATATTAGTTCTTATGATTGGTGTAAGACTTATGCAGACTCTTCACTGTAAAAAAATGTTACCTGACCAACTGAACATTATCATATGTTTCCTATACAAGGCTTGGTCTCAACAATGAGGTCTCACCCACCTCAATCCAACACAAAGGTGACTGACACAACCAACCATAAAGTGCCTCAAAGGGATCCATATTGAATGATTATTGGTAACTGTTATTATATAAAAACTTGAACAATCCCAAATTACTATCCCACGAGCCTATGAAATCCAAAACACATGCCCAAATCATGCATTCTATGATCTGATTTTCCCACTTCGTCTGACCATCCTTCTAAGGATGTTATGTCATACTCAACTTAACCTGCAACCCCATAGAATTATGAAGGCCTTCCCAAAACCATAAGGTAAAATGGGGGCCCCTATCTGAAAAAAATTACTAATGGAACACCATGAAGCCTCACTATCTCTTACACATAGAGTCACCCCAATTCATCCACCTTGGTCAAATATCTAATTGGAATGAAGTGGGATGATTTTTTCCGATGATTAATTACTACCCATA
The DNA here is from genome assembly GCA_963277665.1 of Viscum album. Classification (NCBI taxonomy): domain Eukaryota; kingdom Viridiplantae; phylum Streptophyta; class Magnoliopsida; order Santalales; family Viscaceae; genus Viscum; species Viscum album. Next base: position 287,684,110 of record OY728137.1, on the reverse strand, counting down.
TGGAATTTTTTCCCCAAGTTGTATGAGGTAATCCAATAATAAAATCCAAGACAATTATGTCCCATTTCTAGGTAGGAAAGGGTAGTGGCATAAGTAAACCAAAGGACCTATGGTTCTCTTATTTAAATTGCCGACAAGTATAATAACACGATAAAAATTCAGCTATATCTCACCTCATACATGGACACCAGAATTGCTAACATGCAACATAAAACATCTTTGTGGTACCATGATGAATGGACCACTGATACTGGTGTCTATCCTGCATCCCCACATTTTAAAATGGAAATGGCACCACGAAACAACCCTTCAAGAACAAAACTCCCTTAGGAGAAAACAACAATTCACAAGGAACCTCCCCACCATTTAGAAATTTCTTAGAATGATAGAACAAATCATCATTAAGATGATATTATAAAATCAACTCCATAAGGGAAGTTGTCAACTGGATACTGGATAAGAATGCACCTCCACCATGCTATGTGGTCTCTAGATGTATCTGGGAAAAAATAATCATCAAATTCCACTCATCATTGGACTCCTTTAATGCTTGCACTGACACTTTCCTACTTAAGGCATCTATAATCACATTACCTTTTCCTCAGATATAAAAGATATCAAAATTGAACCCTTGAAGGTACTCAACACAATGATTTTTCCTCAAATTCATATATTTTTGGGATAATATCTAATCCAAACTCTGATGATCTAAATAAACCAATGACTTCTCCTTGAAAAGTTAATGATGCCACATCTTTAAGGAATGCATCACAGCTGTTAACTTCAGTTCATGGGTTGGGTAGTTCTTCTCATGTGGTTAGAGTTGGTGTGAACCATATACCACCACATGGTCATCCTACATCAGCACACACCCAATACCCATACCTAAAGCATCACAGTAGAAAACATACCCTTTTTCATATTTTGGTAAGATCAAAATATGGGCAGTGGTCAACCACTACTTAATCTCCTCAAAAGACACTTGTAAATCATAATTCCATTCAAACTTCACCGCCTTCTTGGTGGGTGTCATCATGGGAGATTAAATCCAATAGAAATATACAACAAACTGCCTATAATACCCTACTAAGATCAAAAAGATTTTGATCTCAAAAACATTCTTCAGATGCTCCCATAACATTACTACACTAACCATATCGGGGTCCACTAAAACCCCATGTTCTAACACCATGGGACCTAGAAACTTCACCTCCTTGATCCATAAGGTGTGCTTGGAAAGCTTCACATAGAGGCGATGATCCTAAAGGGTATCCAACATAATCCTCAAATACCTCTCATACTCCTCCTCAGTCTCTGAATAGACCTAGATGTCATCCAAAATACCATAACAAAATATTTAAGGTAATCATGGAAAAATCAGTTTACAATATCCATAAATACCATTGGGGAATTTTTACACCTAAAAGGCATGACCAAATACTCAAAATGGTCATACCTACTTCAAAAATACATTTTTGGAACATCATCCTCCCTGATTCTAACCTGGTGAAATCCAGAACGTAGATCGATCTTATAAAACCACCTCACCCAATTAAGCTGGTCGAACATGTCATCAATGTGGGGTAAGGGATACTCATTATTAATCATCACCTTATTCAGCTTCTAGTAATCAATACATAACAAAATATATTCATTGGCCTTTTCCAAAAATAGCATTGGGGTGGCCCAAGGTGAGACACTCAGGTGAATCAATTCTTAGGATTCCAAATATTCAAGTTATACCTTTAACTCCATCAACTTGGTGGAGGCCATATGGTATGAGGGAAGAGATATCAGCTATGTACCCAACACCAAATATATGGTGAACACCATGTCCCACTCTAGGGGAAACCCTAAAAATTCATCTAGAAATACCTCTAGAAACTTATCCACCATAGGAGGTGATCCAACCTTAAGAGCAACATCATCATCCTCTAACGCGAGTGATGATATCTGAAAAACAAGGTTTCCCCACTCTGGATGTGGAGATCCATCTCGTCTCGAATGAGGATACCATTATCCCTAAAAACCTAGTTACTCTCATTAGGTTCCAAAAAACTCACTTGATGATGATAACAGTCGATATGTTCCTAAAAATGTGCCATCAAATCCATACTAAGGATCACTTCATAGAGGCCCATTTTCAAAACTAGGAAATCTCATTCCAGTTCAACCCCTGAAATGGTGAGAATGCAAGGAGGACACCAGAAACCCTAGTTTCACTTATTACGAAGTGGTGTCACTAACTCCATTTCATATGGTATAAGCTTGATTGAAAACTTTAACACATCCACATTATGGGTAGAAATAAAAGAAATGGAGCCACCATTATCAAATAGAACACTATCTAATGAATGTTCATTAATAACAATACCTCGAACTATCATAATCCCTTCAACTGATTTCTCTAGAACTTAATTCAAAACATGAAGATGTCTTGTCTCATCCTGACCCTAAGAATAACCACTAACCTGTGGCTCTACCCTGAACTGAATATGCCCATAAGAAGATCCATCCCTTCCGCTACAACCTCCAAAATGAGAACCCACTATTATGGACGGTTCTGATTGGGATAAAATCCCATTGAAAGATATAGATCCAACACCACTCTGATATGGGCATTCCACATTGAAAAAATATTTCAAGTTCCCTATAGATCCACACTTATGACAAGGTATGGTTAAAGATGGACACACTGATCGCATATGCCCCACCTTCCCACACTAATGGCACATGACTGACCCATCACCTGAATCTACATACGAAGATAGCCAAGAAGGATGTCCCAATTTATGACAAACCTTCCTTTCCTGCTCATCCTTCTTCCTCTTCTTCTCAAATTGGATACCACTTCCCTCTGATAACATTGTTCCATAGAAACCTAACTCACCTCTATGATCAATTTCTACCATCACATCATGATCAACCACCTCAACATAGGTTTTTAGCTTGAACAAGAAGACTTAAGATCGGATATCTGGTCACAACCCAATTTCAAATTTTTTAGCTTTCAACTACTCATTGGAAACTACCTTAGGTGAAAAACGAACTTAGTCAATGAACTTGTTGGTATACTCCATCACATTTTTATCTCCTTGATGAATTTCCAAAAAACTCTTGGGTCTTGGTGAAGTCCAAGGTATCTTGAAAATACTGATCATTGTAGGTGACCTTTAAATCCTTCCACCCAATTTTCTCATTCTTCCCAGCTTTCACCACTAATTCCCACTACTTCTGACTGGGACCTTCCAACATGAATGAAGCACAATTTACCTTGACTACCTTCAGAGTGTCAATAAACTCAAAAATCATCTCAATATTCTTGATCCAATCCTCGGCCTCATGGGGATATATGCTACCCCAAAAGGATGGAGGCTTTTTCTTGAGGAACTCCTAATTTTTTCCTTTTTAGGACCTGATTCAGCTTCCATAACATGGTCAAGAACAAAATCCGCCCTCTGGACCAAGGCTCGGATAACCTGAACCACCGCTTCTACTAGACTTTGATAAATTGGTGAGGGAGAACTCTCTTTGGACTCTTCTTATGGATACACACGAGGTCTCTAGGGAGGAATCTTACTACATCAAGAAACAACCACAAGAAGAAACCATCAATACAACCATCAACGCAACAATCTACAAATTTCCAGCAATAATAACATACTCCAAACACATCCATAAATCAAAAAAAATCCAAATAAACCACAATAATAAGAAAAACTAAACTACTCCACCCCACCCAGTGTCTATATATAGTTTGCAGCATGTATGTATCACTTGGAGGAGAATTCAAACTAGATTACCAACATCCCATGGTGTCCCAAGGTCCATTATGAGGTGAGTTGGCAAAACAACCCACTTGAAACCAAATCTCAAGCCCCAAAAATCCTAGATCTAGTTTATCTATACTCTTATGAAATAAAAATTCCCAAGGAAGGGGTGAAAACCATTATCTGATATCATTTTTTCATGAACACATTTGTGGTTCCATCCAAACCTACAATCGGCCTGGTCTGTGGCATGGCCCGGAGAGCATTCCTGGTCTCCAAGGGGTGACAACCAGTACCTAGGTATCTAAAATGCACCTATGGTAACAATTTCAAAAAAGATAACCAAACATAAAAAATACTCAATAATAAATCAACATACCAAGATTAATATCCAAAACAAAAGAGTTACAAAAAATTCAAGATTAAATGTTTTGCAACTTTAACCAAAACAAAAAACACCAAAGTAGAAAGGGGGCAGCTAAGTATCCTAAAACCTCCACATAAGAAGGGAGAATCACCCTCAACCCACCACCACTGACACCTTTAAGAAGTGAAACACTATAAACTAGATCCACCATCACTACCATGATACATCTTTCCTTTACCAATGTCATACATAACAAATTCTACATACACCCAAAGGTGTATGTAGGGTGTGAGCCAAATCCCTATAGGATTCCACCCAATAGAAGGATTCCATTCTAAAACATTAGAGGATAAATTTACATGCAAATTTTTATAAGAATGTTTATAACATTTCTAAGAAAACACTTTATAAAACACATTTTGAGGAAACACTTGTAAGAACCCGGATCTTTTTTTCAGGTATGTTTTTACTTTTCTGGTTGTTTTTGGAAAAAAGAGGAAAATCTGGAAATTTTTAAAGTACACGCCGTGTACTTTATGAGTACACACCATGTACTGTGATGCCACTAGAGGTTGTGTGCTGACCATGTCATGGCCACACACACGACCATGTAGGGGTGACATGGAGGCCGCTTAAAGTGGAGTACAGAAACAGTAAGTACATGTCGTGTACTTCAAAAGTACATGTTGTGTACTTTATTTTTTTCATTAAACGCACCGGGGTCGCGTCTAATCTCTAGAACAAAATTCTTCAAGGTCATCCTCGTCTGAGAAAACTCGTACAGCCGCAGATCTTCGACGAGCCCCCGAGCCTTCGTCCATCCTCTGAATTGACCGCCATCGATTGAGTTGGAATCACAGCGGTAAGCTCTCTATTCTTATAGAGCATCATTTTCCAATTCCTCCTCTTTTCCAAGTTATCATGGGTTGAACGTTTTATGAGTTTTTGTAGATCTATGACATTCTAAGGATATTGAAGCCTTGTGGTTCAAGTATTTTGATCTCCTAACCCCAAGGTAGGTGGTTTGTGCCTTTCTGTTGAAAGTCTTTGAATATTTTGTGCAAATTCCACCAATACCCTTGAATGGGGTATTACGTGTTTACCTTGTTAGCTCTATTGTTTGCATGATTTTCTTATATGCTAGAGTAGATGATGTTGATTGTGATTAGGGTAATTTTTTGTGCTTTGTATGTATTACCCATGCATGCTTACCTGTTTTGACCTTTGGGTCATGTTTTCCTGTTAGGATTCTATTTACTTTCCATGCCTAGTATTGTAGGATGGATTGAATGTAGTTCTAAAGTGATGATATGCCATAGAATGCTATCCAATTATTTCTTGAGGTTTACCTTGTCCGTTACACGTGCTATACTTATTTGATTTATACAGGTCTGTGAGAACCTAGTGTAGTAGACCACACAGATAATGGATGCAAGGGCTTCTCTAGAGTGTTTTACAAATTACGATGCGAGACCACAGGGGGAATTGACATTGAGTTCTTCCTCAGAGTGTCTGTAGTTCCTCGACGTGGGCTACAGGGGGAATGAGACATTGAGTGCTTCCCCAGAGCGCCTTTAGTATGATATGAGACTATAGGAGGAATTGACGGTGAGTGCTTCCCCAGAGAGTCTATTCTTTAGCTGAACCAAAGGGGTGAGACTTTGTGTGCCTCCCATAGGATTGCTAGTGCTTGTTGGATGAACCAGAGGGGTTAGGCTATGAGAACTACCCAGAGGGTAACTTATTTGTTCTTTCTTTCTTGAGTATCTATTTTACCTGTTTGCATATTAGATTCTTGAGAATGTGGATTGCTTATTGTTCAGTATCTTCCTATTTATTGTTTTCTATACTTTACCTGCCATATATTCACTGACTGTTAGGCACAGATCTCGTGGTGATTGCCTACAGGGATTTAGTCTCACACCCTATTTGGGTCATGCTTTTGGGCCCAAACAAATTATATTGATATAGGTATAGATAAGGGAAAGCTCCCTTTGACTTCAGGTACTTGATTGCATTGGAGCTGGAGAGCATGGGACCAAGCCGAGGCTTGCGATGCTGAGAAGTTTATCTGCTTTCTTTTTTAATTTGGTTTAGTACTTTATTTATCATTGTGACTTGTTTGGATTCTTTCCTAGACATATATGTATCATGTATAATTTATATATATTTATGCTCCAGTTGTTTCTTTATCAGTCTTCCGTTGTTTACTGCTTTTGGATATTTATTGTTTCCGCTATTGCTTTTTGTTTATCTTCCATTGTGTACTCTGCCAATGAGGGCATAGTTTCCCCACTATCACACCCAAGGCCCTCGCTTCTAGTTGGAAGCCTCTGGAATTTGTGGAAATGCGCTTGAGGCCATGTGACCAACTGGGTATGGGGCACCTCTGGGTGGCTTCCGAAACCGGGACGTTACAACACTTTTAAGGAAAACATTTATCAAATGAGCGTTCTTTGAAACCTAAATGTACACAAGGTCCTCAATATACCAACAATTAGAACCACATCACAAAATCATCATGATACAATAGAGAACCACTAGGAATTCCTATATGTAACTATCACTAGTGGGACCCTATGAACCTCATACCTTAGTGATCAAAATCCTCTAACCAAAACCAACAGAGTCCTCATAAAGGAGATGCTAGAGGGGAATTCATCCCAAGGTCGAGTGGTATCCATATCATAAGCTAAAACCATAGCATTCACATGCACGATCCACTAGAGGTTATCCCATCCCAAGGTCTAGTGGTCTCCGATTATATCACATGTTTATTTAGTGTTGTAGCGTTAACCCTGCTAGAAGAAAATGAGCCTTGGCCTCACCGAATCAACTAGAATACTTGTTCTAGTTCACCCACCTAGATACCCAGGATTCCCTTTGTTCTCAAATTCCATTTTAAATGTCACATAAATCATCACTTTCACACACACATTCCAAGCATCATGAACACACAATGAAATAACCATTCTAACAATTCATATTGATCCAACGATCAAAGATCACATGGAAACCAGCATTTTCCATAAACAAAACCACTTTCAAGTTCACATGCACAAAAAAACCATTTTTAAATATAGTTTTCACCACTTTCACAACTCATGAAACCCATTTGGAAACCCAAAAATAAGAGTACACATGAAATCCAACTATTTCCATTTGAAAAACCCTTTTCAAATCCATATACACATTAATACATTTTTAAAACACATTTCATATCACTTACACAATTTAAAACCCCCATTAAAGGTGCACAACAAAGAATCCCATGTGCAACAAAGTCTATTTATTTTATAAAACGAACTTTAAACACTTTCACACCTCAAAATACTTTGAAAACACATTTCACACCATTCAAAGAAGGTATAAAACACATTAAATAAGCACCACAATTGAAGCACACAATAAATATAACCAATTTATATTCAAAAACAAACATCCATCAAATATGAATCTCAAAACATTTTCAAAAAATATTTATCATAACAAAAATAATTCATCAAACACATTTAAGAAACCAAGAAAGCATACAAAAATCATCTAATAATGTAAAAGCATGTAACCACCTACCTCAAGCTTGGAAACTTCCGAAATCCAGTGAAAACCCACAATTGCACCTCAATAAGACCCTGTAGAGGAAAGATCGAGCAACAAATATCAAGACTTCACTCAATAACACAAGATCAAACCCTCTTTGGTTCAAACAACCGGCTGGAAAATAAGAACCTAAGGAGGGTAGAATAACCATAGAAAGAGGGAGAAACCAATGTATAAATGACTTTCTTGATGATTCTTTGAATAAATAAGGCCAAAACCATCCAAATATTAGTACTCAAGAGGTCCAAGAAAGTGTATAAGGAGCTCCTAGGGCTTAAAATCCCATCATGATGTGATTAGGGGTGATTTATGGTTAAAATAAAAGGTGTAAAAAGAGTAATTTTCTGATTTTAAATGACCTGGATAGGTTGCATGGTTAGCCTGCACAGTTTTCTAAATCGTGTGGTAACTGTATATCCCTCTATGTCTAAGAGGAATGAGCTGCATGGTTAGCCTTCACAGTTTTTCAAATCATTCAGAAACTGTTCATTCTCCTATAGCCAAGAGGAAATTGGCCACACAGTTTCCTAGGGGATGGTGAATGCTCGTGCGGCCAGGATAGATCCATTATCCCTAGGCACACAGTTTCCTCTAAACAAGTTCATGGTTTCCCCTAACTATGAGACAACTATGTGCCACTTATTGCTAAGACTAAAATACCCATTTTTAACCAAAAACTCCTAGGAAACCCAAGAAATAAATGGAATACCAAAAATAGATAAATTAATACCTCAAAATAAATCAAGGATGTGACAAAAAAATATTAGAAGTATTTTATTTCTCCCTGATTTCAATGTAGAATTTTATTTTAACAAAAAAAATTTAAATATCCCTTAATTTTAAAATCAAATAAAACCCCAACATACTGATATCTCTATCTTCAAAGTGGTTTTTTCTAGAATTTCATCATTTTAGTCTTGTTATATTAAATAAAATAAATAGATATTCAACTTTTAGTTGAACCTGTTTTTTTATTGTATTTGTTGTCAATGACCATCAGTTCCATATGCATGATATTAATATGTGGTGAAGAAGAACAACTTTTATGATAAATGAAGTTCCCAAGATAGTTGATGAGAAGGGTTTTGGAGTTCATAATCATGTATTATTACATGTGATGAGTTGTGACAATTATATGAGGATAAAATAACTACCTTGAATATTGAAAGTTAAGTGAGATGCTGTCATATTTCTACGACAAAGAAAGTGAGATTATTACATTGTAAATGTTTGAAGATCCCTTCCCTCATTTCAAAGTTGTTAGATTAAGCTAATACCAACATTTATATTTTATGATACATATTTTTTTGGAAAAGGTGGTTAAAGATTAAGGATGGTGTTGTTTGAAATTTAATATGAAAAAATTATTTTCAAAAATTTGGATAAGTAAAAGAGGAGAAGAGTTCCAGATAGTTGGAAGAATGCTGATCGGTTTATCTCAATAAAGGATTTATGGATAACAACTATAAATTTCCATCCTTGTACTTATCAAGATTAAAAAAACACTATATTATATAGAAATAAAATTATATTAGGTTTTAATAGAAGTTAAAATTGAAGCAGTGGAAGTTAATTGAAATATTCAAAACAATATTTATATGATACATTAATCTTTGTAATTAATCTATTTTAGAAATTAGACAAAGGAAAAGCTACACACTGAATTCTTAACATGTTCCTTTTAGATGATATGTAAATTTGGAAAATTCGATAAGATCACTAAGATACATAATATAATAACAACAATATGTAATATGTTTACCAGAGAATATGGAAATATGAAAAAGGAATGGATACATTATATTTTTTAAGGGACACTTAATATGTTTTCAAGAGAATATAGAAATTTAGTAAAGGAATGAGGTTACTTGAGATACATAATATATTTAACTTTATATATAATATGTTTTCCAAGGCACTTTTAGAAAGCAGAAAAAAAAAAAATATTATACATAATACGTACGATATTCTCTAGTAGTGGAAAAATGAAAAATAGAAAAGTAAAAGATCTTACGCACAACATACAATATTCTAATATCATACTGATGCACAAGAAGTTATGCTTCTTAGATGAGTTCCATAATTTATAAATATTATTAAGTTTATAAAGATGAGATTATGATGATATTGTTCTAATCTTAATGATTAAATATCACGATGCTAATTATGATTAGTCGTGATTCTGGTTAAGATGATTTTGGTGAAGAATATTAAGAAAGAATAGGTTTCCATACTATGAAGCTATCTGAAGGAGAATAACCAACCAAAACTAGTTTTGGTGTTTGGGGGATGTACATGTCACAAGGAGAGATCCAAACTCTAATGCATGATGAATCAAATATTTTGAGAGAGATTCGCACAACAACATATTGTACCACAATCGTGATATAATTTTTTTCATGTGTTCATGCAGTTGTGAAATTTTAAATATGCTCACTATTTGTGGTGAAGTTAATGAGTAATAAATCCATGATATTTCTAGATCAAGTGAAAGATAAAATACCAATAATTCAAGTTGAATTAATGAGATATTTTCTATAATGATTTTAAATGAAATTAAAGGCCAAATAATTTTGAGGTTTTAGGGCTGATATTGATAAAGGTTTAAAGTGATGAGAATTATGGAAATAATATTCACATGGTTTGTGAATATATATCCTGAGAGGAAGAAGAAGAATGAAACTAGAAGACTTTGATAAGACATTTCTATGTATCAGCTAAGTATTGAAGAAGAATACCTAGCACTAATATTACCTAGAATATCTTTTGGGTCAAAGACATGAGGTGAAAAGTAAAGGTAATCATTCGTACGCATTGAAGGAGAAAAAAAGATAGAGTCCAGACCTGATAATACAGATATTCATTTTATATAAAGTATTAAGTGTTCTCAGCTTACAATATTCTTATATTGTAAATTCTGAATAAGTTCAAGGAATCCATTATGATTGTATCAATTTTGAGGGAGAACATTAGATCTATTGGAGTATAATTTGGAGACTCAAGAAACATTAGTAAACTTACATCAAAAGGTGTAGGTCGAATCATGTATTATATAAATAAAGTCCTGGTTAGTGTAATATCTAGATATCTACATGTTGGTACTTTCATTGTCCTTGGTTATTAGAAGGATTGCGGGTCTAAGGACATACCCTATCTGAAGCTATTTCTTGGTAACAAAATAATAGCTAGGTCTATATGAGTGTTGGAACTCCTTATATGGGATAAAGGGGCAAGATTGAGAAGGCTAAAGATCCTTGGGAAGAAACCCACCATGTATCCCAAATCCATGGGGTGCATTTAGAATTTTTCACCCTAATGGACCATCCTGAACTAACCTCTTCACCCTTTTCCCTTGCACCCAGGTATTAATTTTTTCCTACAGACCCATTGAACTCCCACTTGTGCACAATATTCCCACCATCTGGAAGACGAAGATATGATAAAATATCCCTTCGCCCAAGTCTCCAAACCCCCTTCAAGCTGCCTATAATTCTTAAAACCTATGGGAATTAACCAAAAATAATGGTTAATTGAGTCATTTGAAGGTAAAACTTTTGTGAAAGACCACTTCACCCCTAGTCTTCCTGTACTAGGTTGAAGGACCCACCTCATCAACCATACAAGAGTTTCATTCACCTAGCTTCCAAGGGAGGTGTTGTTCTAGGGTGAAATGAGCCCAAGTACTACAACAAAATATGTCTTTAATAGCATTGACCTTTATGAGCACTAGCAAAAAGCACTGATAAAGGGTACCTTTTATCAGCATTTTTTTAGCACTAATAAAAGATACCATTTATCATCGCATTTTTATTATCACTAATAGAGGGTAACCTTTATCAATGCTTTTTTTGTGCTAATAAAAGTACCATTTATCAGCGCTTTATTTTTAGCACTAATAAAAAGTACCCTTTATCACCGCTTTATTTTTAGCACTGATAAAGGGATTTTTTATTAGTGTTTTTTAGCACTGATAATGGTCCTGAATAAAATGAAATAATTAAATAATTAAAAATTAAAAATGATTTTATTAAACAAATATTAAAAAAATTATTAATTAAATAATTGTTGATAAAAATAAATAAATTTAATAACTATATATAAATTATAAATACTAATGAATACTGTATAATAAATATATAGATATGTAAAATGAAATAATTACACAAATAAAAATTAAAAATACATAAATTAAGAAAAATATTAAACATTTTATTAATTAAATAATTATTGATAAAAAATAATTAATTTAATATACATATATATAGATTATAAATATTAATAAATAGTATATATTAAATATAGATATATATAAATGCATATAATATTTAGTAAATATGATTTATATAATACCAAATATTTAGGCTTTATATTGAATAAGTCATATATTTAGTGAATAATGGTTTATAATTAAAAATTAATATGAATTAAAAATACTGACTAATTGCATTGAGTAATGAACATAATTGAATGTTGTTTAACTTTGAAATTTAACACACACACACAGATATATATATATATATATCAAACAGGTGTTATATTGATTTTACATACATATACATAATTAACGCATTTTTATATACAATGAACACACACAAATATTTACGTAATTAATGAAATCTTATATAGAAACACATACACATAATATTTATGTAGTTTATTCAAATTTTATAATTTTATAATTTCATTATAACATGATACATTTAATATATTATGTCTTTAATAAGTAGATTTTATTTATTTATTTTTAATTTTATTATAATTATGTATTAATTCTTTTTTAATATTTTTTATTTATTTATTTTATTTTATTTTATTTTTTGGGAATTTAATCATTTTATATTATTTATTTATATATATTTATTTACTATGTTTTAATATTTTCAATATGTGTTCATGTTTATTTCAATATATATCCATATTTTTTTAATAATTTATATTTAATTAATACTAATTATCTATTTTTTCAATATTGTTAAAGTGTACTCATTTTTAATTATTTAATTTCACTCATTTTTAACATCACGCACTTAAGATTAAATATTCATTACTGATGTTAAAAATATATTTGTGAATAAATATTTATAAATAAATATATTTATAAATGTATATTTATTATATTTATACATTTATATATTTATAATTATAAATAAATAAATATTATTTTTTTAAAAATTATTTATGTAATTATAAATAAATAATTATATATATTTAAATAATTAAAATTTTCTAATAAAATTTATTTATATAATGAATATATTTACTTTATTTATATTTATATTTATTTATTAAATATATATATATATATAATTATATAGATATATATAATGATATAAATATATAAATATATAAATATTTTTTTTAAATGTATTTATATAATTATAAATAAATAATTATATCTAAATATTTTCATAGACGCCACCTATTTTCGGTGCTCCTCATCATCGAATCCTAGTTCAAATCAAGGCTCGAACAATTCCAAGGGCCGAATCCAAGGCTCGAACGATTCAAGGGTCGAACAAATCCAAGGTTTGGTGATATCTCTACTTTCTCTCGGACGATTCAAAGCTTCAATCCCAGATATGTTATTTTCTTCTCTTCTCACTCATTGATTGCTTGTTTGATGATATATATTTGTGTTTTTTTATTCATTATCTCTTCCTATTCATTCTCCATCGCCAATTTCCCTTATATAATGAATTTTTAATTGGGGGTTTCTATGATTTTGGGTTTTTATTGACCCTTTAAGAGATTTTATTGATGCCTTGTAATGTATTAATAATTCCACACACTGATTTCATCCTTGTAGTGTATTAAGTTTAAATGTTTCAAACTTCCTTCCAAGGAAATAATTCACACAAACTGTTTGTTAAAACTCTACCCACAGTTTTTATTTAATAAATCAAAATATATTTCATGTAACGATTTATTAAAGTTGAGGTGTGGTTTGTTTGGGTTTTTTTCTATTTTGAAGCTCTAGTGGTATTACATCAAGAAATTTTTTTATGTTAAGTGTCCTGAATTTAATCTCTTTTTTTCATGATATCCTATATGAACATACATATATATACTCATTTTAAATTCTAAATATATATATATATATATGAACACATTATTTCATGTATATATGTAACTATTTAGTCATATGAAATATAGATATGATTCATTCAATAAAGTAGAAGATAATTTTTCTTCTTGGTTTAAAAAATGCATTTTAAGAGATACTATTAATGTGTGTTTTTTGAAATTATAAATTTGAGGCATTTTTTGAACGTTTTAAAATTAATTTGATTCTCACTTTTTTATTTTTAATAATATTGAAAGAAATAATTTTTTAGTTGAAAATTTGTAGTAGTATCAAGTGTTATGGCCTTGTTGGTGCCATGAAATGCTTTTTATAAAAATTTATCACCATCTATGGAAGCTTCCTATATTAGTTATTATGGTGTAAGATTTTTTTTATTTTAAATACAGAGATCGTATTGATGGGTGTTGGAAGGATGTTTGAATATACATGATTGGGTTATATTGATTTTCAATTGATATATATTCTAAAAAGGTAACCATACCTCCCATTATTATTATAATAGGGATTGTATTCATCTTAGTGAGGGGTGAGAAATAGTTACAATGTATTCCCAAATAGATTATATGGGTCCCCATTTGTATCAAATTTCATATGGGATTCCAACATGGCTGGATAGTTGTGGTTCTCTAGTAGGTTATAAACATAGGAACTCGTTATCATTCTTATAGGTTTTTCCAACCCAAGTATGTCTAGAGTCACCTCATGGGATATTTTGGTATTTCCCAAGATTATATATGCTTCATTTAATATTGTTTACTTATATGTTATTTTTGACCTACTACATATTTAATATTGATCCATTATAATGTGACCAATTTTTATATTTTTTATTTAGTTGTATTGATTTATTTATTTTTCAAAATAATGTTTAATTTTATTATTATATATTATTCTTCATTAGTATGGTTATAAAGAGGCATATTCAAGAACCCTAGAATATTTATAGAGTATAAGTTTCTTCATTCAATAAAATATTAGTTATTAAGGTGAAAATATTTATTAAGAGAAGTTATGGAGATTAATGATATTTTATATACCATTAATATTAAATGTAATAATTCATTATTTTGTTACATCAATTGTTCCAAAAAATAGAACGGAGGTTATCAAATTCTATATATGTTGGAATAATTATTAGAAAATATTTTCATTTATTTTTCATTTTAGGTATACATGTATTGGTTCTACCCCTATTAATAGCTTATTACCATCCATGTATATGAAATAACTATTTATTTATTAAAATGTTTTATCAATATATTTTTATATCTTCTAGTCGATGGAATGATAGTTTATTATTCTTGTTTATCATATTTGGGTTTCTTATTACTCCTTAATTACCTATATTATATTGTTATTTGTTTAGTATGTTTAATAAATATTAGAGGAATTATTTTAATAGAGGAAATACTAGTCTTAGTTAGAGGATTGAAAGTATTAAAAGTGATATTTATCTTATAAATATAGATTTCATAGAGTCCCCAAGGATTCATATATCATAACATGCCCTCGTTGATACCCCTTGAATCGCAAAAAAGAGCATGTATACCCCCTAAATCTCACCTTCAATAGGCCACGAGTTAATAACTAGTGAAAATAGTGTAATTCTCATAAATGTGAGGCATTACCCATTTTATAGAACATAATAGAGTACACCTATCATCCTCATAAACTTAATCTCCCAAATAGTTATTATTGCAATTTTTTACTTAAGACTCATCCCCCATCTATTTTTTATTGATTGAATTATTCTGAACAGTAGTCATCCCATAGAGTATTGATGCTTAGAGTAGTTCAAGAAACATAGGTGCATGTCCACAGGAGATGGAGGATGAGTCTTAAACAACAAAATTCAATAATAACTATTCGAGAGATAAATCTAATGAAGATAAAAAATTCCTATAATTTTCAACTTTGGATGAATTAAGGGGATAACACCTACCATATTGGATTAATTATTTTCCTAAATTCAATTACCCATTTCCTTAAAATAATACTAAAATTATTTAAAACAATTAAATATTGGGTTTCCCTTATTATAATTATCTATAACTTTCACCTTTGATAATGAATATATTATGTGTATTTATTTATTGTACAAAATGAATATTTTATAAACCTAATATAGTGGATATTAATCAAAAATGGATGCATGATAATCATTGGAAAAATAGTATAAAGATGTAGTTAAAGAGTTCATCAAGTTTGTAATAAAGAATGCATACGACCCTTCTTAGATACTTTTCCTGTGTTTACGTTGTTGTTGATGTTCAATAAAAATTAGTATAGAAGAGTTGGAAGAACATTTGATTTTTTATAGAATAGATCAGATCTATAAATGTTGGAATAAACATGGGAAAAAACTAAATGTGCACACTGATTAGGTTGATACTGCTGTTTATCGATCATTTGATATGAATACCAGTGTAAATGTTTATGGAGATCACATGGAAGAAATGAAAATGTAAATTAAATATGGACTTCATGATTGTCAAAAGTTGTTTGAGAAGTTAAATAGTTGTGATAAGAGATCATTGTATATTTATTGTACTAAATACACAACATTTTCAACTATATTGAAGTTATATAATTTGAAATCTATCAATGGATGAAGTGACACCATCTTTATAGAACTACTTGGTATTATAAATGATATGATACTAGAATAAAATGAACTTCTATGTAAAACATATGATACTAAATTAATGATACTTTAAATGGGAATGATCTATAAAAAATACATTATTGTCAAAGTGATTGAATATTGTTTCACAATAACCATGAATCACTCATAAAATTCCCTAAGTGTGGCATAGATTGATATAAGAAAAATGAATCAAGTCCTTCCAAAGTTGTATAGTACTTTCTTATTATTCCAAGGTATAGAAGAATATATGGATGCTTGGAAACCACCAGAAAATTGACATGGAATGAAGATACAAGAATTAATTATAGAAACCTACATCATCTAGCAGATTATCCTTAGTGTAAGAAAATTGATTATGAGTATCTTGGATTTGAAAATAATCTGACAACCTTTCATCTTATGTTATATACAAATGGAATAAATCCTTTTAGTGTATAGATTAGTACCCATAGTACATATCCCATCATGTTGGTAAATTATAACTTACTACTATGGTTATGTATGAAATGAAAATACATTATGTAGTCTCTGCATATATCTAGACCTAAGTAACCTAGTAATAATATTGATCTCAATTTTGATCCATTTATCAAAGATCTTAAATTGATGTGGGATATAGGTGTAATAATTTATGATTATCATAGAAGTGAAGAATTAACTTTGAGGGTCATGTTGTATGGGATGATATTTTACTTTCCTTCTTATGAAAATTTATTAGGATATAGAATTAAAGGAATGTTTGTGTGTCCCATTTGTGAAGAATTCACATACTCAATTAGGTTGAAATATTCCTTGAAGACTGTGTTTTTAGGACATTAGAAATTTTTACCTCGATGACATAAATATTGATTCTAGATGAGAGTATTCTATGGGAATATCAAACAAGTTACAACATCATATCCACTAATATATGATCAACTGTTTGATAAAGTAAAATATATTGACATTATTTCAAGTAAACCATTTTCAAAAAACCTTACAAAATTAGGTTGGAAGAAGATATCAATTTTCTTTGAATTATTATATTGGAATTTTTTGTATTTCATACATTTTTTTGATGTCAAGTATGTAGTAAAAAAAATTTGATAGTGTTATTGGCATGTTACTAAATTTTCCTGGAAAAAATAAATATGGAATCAAGGGTCGATTGTACATGATTGACATAGGGATATGGGAAGAGTTGGCATTGATGAAGGTTAAAGGGCAGGATTTTATTCCACCATCAGTTTACACTAAATCTAGATAGGAAAAATTACAATTTTTACTTTTCCTTAATAGTGTACAATTTATAGAGGGGTATTCATCAAATATTAATAATGTCATGTGAATGAATAATTTGAGATTGTAAAGACTAAAATCACATGACTGTCATGTTTTGAAGCAACATTTGATGTCTTCTACTTTCCATTGCATTCTGCCTAAAAATATATGACATAAATTAACCAAAATATTCTTCTTTATCAAATCTATATGATTAAATTTAAAGACATGAGAAAGTTTCCAATCATGGATAAGGAGGTTTCAGTCATATTATGTGAATTAGAGATGTTCTTCCCACCATCATTCTTTGATATAATGGTCTACCTAATTGTTCACTTGGTTTTATACATTCAACTATGTAGTTTTATCCATTACAGATGGATGTACCCCATTGAATGGTATGTGAATATTTTGAAATGGTATGTGAATAAATTAAGTAGTCCATAAGGTTTTATTGTATAATGATATATTGTTGAAGAAGTTGTTGAATTATATTCTGATTATCTATCAGATGTTAACAACATCGGACTCCCAAAGTCTTGTCACCTTATGGGTGAATGGATTTATAGAAGAGATGTTGTTAGAGTTACCTTAAAAGAGTGGTAGAAATTACACCTTTACATTTTACATAATAGTGAAGATGTTGATCCATACATTGAATCCCAAAAATCATTTTTTAGATATTTGAATACATCAAGATCTAAAAGATGGATATCAAATATGCATAATTAATATTTATAGGACAGTTTTCCGATCAAATTTATAATGAGCTATATGAAAATATGAATTCAATTGTTGAATGACTTCAATTTATAGCCTAGGGTCCAAAAAATGTTATGTTTTACACTAGTTTTGTAATCAATGGTTATAAATTCTATATAAAAGAACACGATGAATGCAGTATGATACAAAATAATGGATTTACACTTATGATGGAAGCGATGCATGTATCTGGTTCAAAGGATAGAAATACAATTTATGAAAATATTTTATATTTTGGAAAGTATTGAATAGATATAAAAGTTTGATTATACAACATTTCAGGTTCTTATTTTCCATTGCAAACAGGTTGAGAAAAGGAGTGCAGTAAAAATTGATGAAATGGGATTTTTGAAGGTGAATTTCATTATGGAAGGGGAAAATGAAGATATTTTCATAATGGAATCACAATAAGTTCAAGTATTTAATTTATTAGATCCATCAAATAAGATTTGTTTGATTGTCTTGCTGGAAAATAAAACAACTATCAGGTTAGATGAAAATTCAATCAAGGATGACTGATTCATTGGGAAATCATGATCAAATCATGCCATTACTAATGTAGAAAATGTATTGGACATTATAGGGGACCAAAAATAGTATATTTGGATTCTAGATAGAGGATTAAAATCCCTAAAACCTATAAAAGATAGAGATAATTTCAATGAGAAGGTAAAAGTGTTTTTTAATATAATATGTTTTCCTCATAATATTATTTATTCTCTACTGTATTAATATAATATGAATTAAATGTTTTACTACTCATGAAGACAATGTCTTCTACACATGATTATGTTTCCAATCCCATGGAAGAACATATTATAACAAAAGAAACCCTTTGGGAAAATGTAAAGGTAATGTTATGATATACTTTCTATATTTTATCAAAAATTATATAATGAAATGTTGATTTAATTTTCATTATTTCTTATATATTTTATTTATTTTAGAATATTTCTATCCATATTTCATTCATTTATGAACCAAAAATTTCATTGACTTCTTCTCCCTCAAAACCTTTTTAGCCCTATAGTGTTTTCATTTATCATTTTCCTTCAAGTTCCCTCTAATGCCTTTATAAGAAGAGAAATGACACTACCTCTACACAATCACAGAGGTAATCTTGATGTTTTCGAAGTAAAATCACTATACATATAATTAATTTATTTTTTTAATATTTATTTTTAATTTATTTATTTTTAGTATTAGTCACATAATAACTTTTTTCTTAAATGGGTAGATTATTATTTTTTTTTGAGTTGGGGTGGTTTGTTCAAAGATTCTCATGCTCATAAGAGATTGGACTTCAAGGCTGCAACTGAGATAATGAAAAAAAGGAAATGGATCAAGAATGTATACAACCATCATGAAAATGTTAATTCCTACTATTTATTTAATTAAATTTTTAATCATTTTATATACTATTTTTAAATTAATTTCCTTATCACTTTTATCTGATACTTATTTAGGTTTTTGAACAGATCTTTTAGGAAGTTATATTTTCATAGTTTGTTTAATTTATAATATTTCTATCTTTCTTTCATGTCTTTCTTCACCAAAACATCCATAGAATTATTCTCCCTCAAAACCTTTTAACCCCTATAGTGTTTTCATTTATCACTTTTCTTCAAGTTCCCTTCATTGCCTTTGTAGGAAGATAAATGATGCTACCTATACTCAATCATAAAGTTAATCTTAATGTTTTCACATTAAAATAATTTTCCATATAATTTATGTATTTTTTCATATTTATGTATAATTTATTTCTTTGTAGTATTACTCACATAAAAAAATTCTTATACAGGGGGATTCTTTTATTCAAGTTAGGGTGGTTTGTTTGAAGTTACTCATGCTCATGAGAGATTGGAATTCGGGGATGAAACAAAGATAATGATAATAAGGAAATTTTTCAAGAATGTATACAACCATCATGAAAAAAGATAATTCCTAACCCTTATTTAATTAATTTTTTCCTCAATTTATCTAATAATGGTAAGTTAATTTCCTTATCAATTTTATCTAATACTTATTTATTTTTTTCATACATATTTTGGGAATTCATATTTTTCTTTCATCTATATTCAATAATCCACAAAATATATAACATGTTATTTTAGGCCAATGTTACCACACTTTCCATTTACTTTCTGTGTCGAACTACCAACACTATATATTGAGTCGATGTTTAAAACCAAAAAACCTTTTTCGGTGAAGAACATTGACTCAATATGCAGTGTTGGTAGTTTGATAAATAAAGAAAATAGAAATCATGGTAACAATGGAATTTGGGATTGTTTTGAGACTTTTGGACACGTAAGAATCAACCACACCTCAATCTGAAACATGGTGGGACCGATATGGCTACAAGTGATTCTCTTTATTTAAAAGTGACATTAATTTTAGTAAAAAAGACAACATACATACTCAAAACTAAGGAAACACATTCATATTATTTTTATACTTTATTAAAATGATCCATAAGTCAATTGTGATGTGTAATAATCATCTACACCTAAATTTGATACATGATGTGCCCGGTATGACTTAAAGAATACTTTATCAGTTTAAAATTGAAATTTTAATTCAAAAAGTTTCACTCATTGAAAACCAAGAAAAAACACTCTGATTTTTTTTATAATCTAGTAAAATTATTCATTAGTCATTTTGACATATTGGAATCAGTCTCATGTAAAACTAGCACATGATGTGACCAGTATGACTCAAAGTGAGAGATTCTAGTTTAAAATGACATTTTAGTAAAAAAGATGTGTAACATAATCAAAACTGATAAAACATATTATTATTATTTTGATACTTTATAAAAAATATACATAAGTTATTTGGGACATGTAGTAATTATCCTCACCTTAATTTGATGCTTGGTCGTCTTTTTATTTAAAAGACATGTTAATTTTAGTAAAAAATAAAATCGGCATACTCAAACTAAGAAAAAACATTTGGATTGCTTTTATAATTTAGTAAAACTATCCATAACTCATTTTTTATGTATAATAATTAGCATCACCTCAATCTGATACACGATCTGCCTGGTATGACTCAAAGTTTTTTTCATCATTTTAAAATCAATAGTTTAGTTCAAAAAGTTTCACTCAGATACTTTTATTATCTTTATAATTTAGTAAAATTATCCATAAGTAATTTTTTATGTGTATAAATTAGTCTCATATCAAACCAACACATGATGTGATTGGTATGACTCAAAGTGCGTGTTTCCAGTTTAAAATGACATTTTAGTAAAAAAAAGTTACCTATTAAAAAATGATAAAACTCATTCATGTTATTTTGATACTTTAGTAAAACAAATCATAAGATATTTGAGACATGTAGGAATCATTTTCAGCTCAATCTAATGCATGGTGTGGCTGGTGTGACTCCAAGTGTGCCTTTTTATTTAAAATTGATAGTAATTTTAGTAAAAAAACTAACATACTCAAAACCAATAAAAATATTTTTATTATATAAATAATTTAGTAAAAGAATCTATAAGTCATTTTTAATGTGTATGAATCAGTCTCACCACAATCTGTTACATGATATGGCCAGTATGACTCAAAGTGCCCATTATCCGTTTAAAATTGACATTTTAGTTCAAAAAGTTTCACTCATTAAAAAATAAGAAAATGCACTCGTATTGTCTTTATAATTTTGTAAAATGATTCATAAATCATTTTTAGATATAGGAATTAGTCTCATATCAAACCAACACATGATGTGACTAATATGACTCAAAGTGCATGTTTTCAGTTTAAAATGAAATTTTATTAAAAAAGACAAGTGACTTGCTTAAAACTAATAAAATTAATTCAGATTATTTTGATACTTTATTGAAATGGTAAATAAGTCATTTTGGATGTGTATGAATTAGATTCACCTCAATATGACATATGGTGTGACTGGTATGACTCTAAGTGCATCTTTTTATTTAAAATTGACATTAATTTTAGTAAAAAAGAAAACTGACATACTCAAAACCAATAAAAAACATTTTTATTGTTTTGAAACTTTATAAAATGATCTATATTTCATTTTTGATGTGTAGAAATCAGAATCACCTCAATCATATACATGATGTTCCCAGTATGACTCAAAGTGTCTATTATCAGTTTAAAATTGACATTTTAGTTTAAAAAGTGTCACTCAATAAAAACTAAGAAACCACATGTAGACTATATTAATAATTTATTAAAATGATTTACAATCCATTTTTTACATTTATGAATTATTATCATGTTAAACCAACACACTATAACGACCCATACTTTACATACATTGTTAATACTTCAAAATTGAAGCACACTTATTACAACATACGACAAAACCACAAAGGACCGTATAGGTATAGTGTCTTTAGAAACTGGGATACATAAACAACTGGTTCATAAATATTCTACAGTGTCTCCCATTTATTTCATCATATCTAGGGTCCCTTTTAGCATATTCTACTTAATAACCTTCTTCCTGACCTGGGGAAATAAAACATACAAAAGGGTGAGCTCAAATGCTCAGTAAGGGTAAACAAAAGAAATATCAATCACATTGTATACATAAGCACATAACTTTTGGAAATCTTAACCTACAAAAGAGATCATAATTTCATAACATGGGATAAATCATGGCAGTGAAATGTAATCACAGTAATCATAACTTAAAACATTAAACTTTGTGGCATACACACATAATCAAAGAGAATCATTTCTTGTTAGTCAAGACTCATTTCCAAGACTATCTTAGTGGACAAAGTCCATTTCTGAACTGAGTCACCCTCGTTTCAGTCCTGTTTCACTGAACCGGTATAACCTACCATTCCAGCCATGTCTATCTCATGAGATATAAAATCTTTACCCAATGCATTGGAGGAAGATATAGGTCCCACCCATCTCATAATGATACCATTCTTATGTGTGCCACAAAATCATAAATCATACATCATTGCATAACCCATGTAATAAAAATGGGAATCTTAAACATCATGACATCATAAAACAATTCATATACGATAAAGGAATTCATAAAAATAATTCCATCACAACATAATCAAATCAGTGTAATAATAGGGATAAAAACAAAATCCTTTATTATCTTAGATGGAAAATAATTTTGATAAAACACTTGATCTTCATTCTTGAGGAAAATATCCTTTCTACTTTAAAAACATTTTTCCTTTCTTAACATGTCATACAATTTCAAACTAAAAGAATTTGATTAAAAATAAACTTGAAAACTTGTAAAGGAAGCTTCTTGTAAATAATGTTTTAAAAATCCATTCATTCCGTATAAGTTAAAAAAACATTCTTCTCGTACTTTTGTCGGAAAAGTCAAAAAAAAGTACCTCGTACGAAAAACGAAAAAAGATTCCTTTCATATCTTTTACTAAAAACTCACCGAAGGGTAAAATAGGATTTAAAAAATTGTAGGTGGATGGAAATAAAATTACATATTGAAGAAACATGGATGTGGATGATAAAATACACCCCAGTAAATACCAAAGTATAAACAATCTCGGATAAAAATGAGATTGTGATATTTTCCTTACCTTAGGTCCAATTTTCTTTGTACGTGTCCGAAGCTCCTGTATAATGGTTTAAATAATGTTATTGACTTATTCCAGAATCATACATATTGATATGATATCATATATGGTCATATTCTTCGCTTCTTATTAGTAATATTTCATTGTTACTTGTTACTCGAGTCTTTATTGCCTTTTGTTCTTATGCGCGTTTTGCCGAATAAATTCTTATTCTTCTTTTAAGGTTATAGATACCTTATATCCAGAATGGTATTAGTTTAACATATATCATATTTATTCATTCAATTCATTTATATAATTACTATGTAATGATGATCATGTAGAACGAGTCGCATCACATCGTGGAGACGGTATTCCGTACGTACGCACGAGCGATGATATTGTTCCCATGATCGTGGAATTGTATTTAAGTGTATTTATACTATTTCAGTATCAATATTACTTTATAATAATCATATATAGTTACTCATTACACCATTATACCCATCCCTGTAAGGTGATGGTGGAAAATAGATTACACCACGGCGTGGAGACGGTATTCCGTACGTACGCACGCGCGGTGATTTCATTTTTCCGTAGGATGGATAGAAGGTGAATTAGGGTTGTTTCATATTTATAATAACATATCAGTATGTAAGTAATACTGATGTTATTACTTTATCATGAAACAACTAAAGAAGAAGAAGTTGAAGAAGAAAGAAATTGAAAAGATCGGTAATGGATATTACCTCTTCTTTGAAACGCCTCTTTGAATCCTCCACTTAGGGAACTAGGATTGGTCTTTGAATAAGACCAGGACCTCTAGGATTATTCTAGGGAAGTGGATAAGGGATTTCGGAAGGGTTTGGCCGAGCTTGAGTGCTCAAATTGGTGTGAGGAGGAGGGGGAGGAGGTGCCCTTTTATAAGGGAGGAGAGGGGCACCTTAGGAATATCTCAAAATATTATTTTATATTAAAGTCAAAATCGGTTTATAATGGTTCCAAAGGGTATTATTTCTAAGTTAAAGTGGGGATGGGTCGAAATCCTATCAACCAATAGGATTTAGACAAGTTTAGGTTATTATTTTAACCTTATCAATTAGATTTAACTCTAAGTTAAATAATTTAACTTTTACTGTTACTTTTTGTTTTCTTACACTATATGGTTAATACACTTACTATAACATGCCAAACGAACCCCAAGTTGTATATTATTAATATATATATCCTTATCTAAGTCATTTGGCTGAACCTTAGATTTTTAGGAATAAAATAACAATTAATAATATAATATTTGATTTAAAAACTATTTTGTGTCAATTTTGACACTATTTGATATATGATTTTTGTGGAAGTCATAACAGAATTATATGTTCTAACCAAGTTGATTAAATCAACAATAACATATCATATTAATCTAGAAAATTATTGTAATTCATAAAAAGTCTCAAATTACATTTATTTGAGCATTTATAACATCAATTATGTTAACATTTCCTTAAAAGGGTAATTACTGCATCATCGTTGTGTCATAAATAAATTAATTTATTTAAAGTCGAAAAATTATAAATAAAATATAATTATGTAGTAAATCTTTTTATATTTCTAATGAATATTTATAGTCGAATTTATCTTATGTATAACCCCATATTAAAAATGTTTTAGTTATTAAACTTTGATTTTAACTATTTTAACTATTCATTAAATAAAATAATATTAAATGTCATAATCTAATCCAAGTGGACCTAAATGGTCATATTATATTCATAAGGTTGTTTTTGGTCGAATTACACTTATCTAATAGAATTAGGACATGTGTTAGGGTAATAGTAATATCATATTTACCCTTAGTTACCCTATTTACTATTAACCGCGGTAAAAAAAAAGTAAAAAGTTACTATTCACCAAAAAATTATTTTTATCTCATTGAACCACATTTTACTTACTGATATCAACCGTGTCTGTCGGATTTTTGAAATTCCATTCACAGAAGCGGTAAAATTAAGTTTTATGCAAAATTCAGTTTTTAACCTACCATTTAGTGGTTTCACTATTCATCAAAAAATTGAAAGTTTTCAGAAAAATACCAAAATTTCACCCTAGGCTAATTTCGGTATTCCGAATCCAAAAATGAAGTCCATTTTGAAAAATAAAATTTATAAAATTTCAAAAATTGGTTATTACTATTCATAATGGCTAGTTTTAATAATATTTTAATAGCATATCGTTGTTTAGTGAAACTCGGTATTGCGTACAATGCAAGCTATCGAGGAAGGTCGCGATTGCGTGTAAAGTAAGTCAAGCTAGTGTGTAGTGAAATATTACTTTGATGATATATATATAACATAAAAACAAAATATTACTCCTAAAAATCTCGGGTGTTACACGCATGATGTGACTGGTATGACTCAAAATACGTGTTTTTAGTTTAAAATGGCATTTTAGTAAAAATGAAAAGTAATGTACTCGAAAATGATAAAAAAAATTAATATTGTTTTTATACATAATAAAAATGATCCATAAGTCATTTTATATGTGTAATAATCATTTATACCATAATATAATTCATGGTGTGATCATTATGACTCCAAGTGTGTCTTTTTATATAAAACTGACATTACTTTTAGTAAAAAACAAGTAACATAATCAAAACCGATAAAATGAATTTGTATTATTTTGATAATTTTTTAAAATGATACATAAATCATTTTTGAAATTTATAAATCATCCAAAAATCAATCGGATACACGATGTTCCCAGTATGACTCAAAGTGTCAATTATCAGTTTAAAATTGACATTTTAGTTTAAAAAGTGCCACTCACTGAAAACTAAGTAAATGAACTCAGATTGTCTTAATAATTTAGTAAAATGATTCATAATTAATTTTGGATGTGTAGGAAACATTATCACATCAAATAAACACACTATGTGACTGATATGACTCAAAGTGTTTGTTTCCATTTTAAAATGAAATTTTAGTAAAAAAGACAATTGATGTACTCAAAACATAGAAAATGCATTTAGATTGTTTTAATGCTTTAGGAAAATGATCCATAAGTCATTTGGGATGTGTAGTAATCATCCAAACCTCAATCCAATACACATAGTGACCGGTATGACTCCACGTGCATCTTTTAAATATATAAGTGTCATTTTAGTTTAAAACGTGCATCACATCGCCAGAATCGAGCAAATGAGCCTATATTGTTTTCTCATAATTCTATATGATATTACTTAATTAATTTTACTTATCATTTTTATCTTATAATTATTTATTTAATGTTCATACAGATACTTCTTGAAGATTAACAAGAAATTTTGTGATGTACAAGAATCCATCACAACTCAATCTGATACATAATGTTTCTAGTATGACTAAAAGTTTAGTTTATAATTAACACTTTTTGTTAATTTATTTCTTTATATTATTACTAAAAAAATAATTTTTTTCCTATAAAGTTTCATTCTTTTTCTCAAGCATGGGTGGTTTTTTCAGAAATAGCATGAGTTGGGGTCTGGATAAAAAAACAAAGGAACGTTGATGTTTTTGAATGTATTTAATAATTTTTACTTATTTAATTGTATAAACCAATGTTTTAAATGTCTATAATATAGTGTTTTTTCTTTTATTTTTTTTTTAAATTTTAATTCATTTAAATTATATATTGGTACATAATTTTTCTGATTTCTAGTGGTGTTTATAGTGCTACATTGTGTTGTTACAACATGTTGTAGTATTCCCCTTTATCAATAATTTTTTAGAACTGATAAAATCCAAGGGATTTTAATCTCGTTCTAGTAGTTAGAGCTTCTCTAGAACTGATAAAGGAAATTTTTATCATTTTTTAAGGCATATTTTCTAGTATAAAAGTACTCAAAGTAATATTCTCACTAGATAGATCCCCTTTGCTAGACCCTCATTAGGGAGATCCTCTTTCTCAACCGTCACTTGGTCGAGCCCCATTACTCGAATCTCACTAGGTCAAGCCTCTTCACTTATCCCTCACTATGGAAATACCCATTTCTCTACCCACACTAGGGATATCCCCTTTTCTTGACCCTTATTAGGGAGTTCCCCTTTGCTCAACCCTCACTCAAGAAAAGCATTACACCTAGCCCTCACCAGGGTAAATTTGTGCTTAGGTCCTTCACTTGGTCAAACTACTCTCCTTCTCTACCACATAAAGGTACTATGAACACTCCAATTTCAATAGTATATAATCCATTAAAATAGTTATCCTACCTAAGATTCCAATCATCAAGGCCCCCTCTGAATTCACTATATCCAAATGATCATGGAATTTACACCAACGTGCACCCCTTCGATCAAGACTTTATAAAATAAATCTTACAAGAAATCATCCATAACCGATTGGGCCATTGGGGTGTTCATGATCATGTACTCCATTAATTACATGGATTCCTATATAAATTATACTAGTGGGACTTTCCCGGGCTCATACAGCCCAACTTGGTTGACCCAAGACTAAGTCCTACTAGCCGGGGTACTTGGTGGATGCCCTGGTCCACTCATTGATCCATGAGATCATAGGATTCCTCGTAAGGTGTAAGCCCTATCCAAGTTACAATCTATGATTTTATTACCTTAAAACATCAATTATATAGGGAAATACAAATAATGGTAGCACATACTCATGTGTAATCCCCACTCATGCTCTCTCGGTTTCTAAACAGCACCATGGTCCTTTTTCTATGTAAAATACTCAACCTCTTCCTTATAGGTCCATATCCCCAATGATCCCAATTTTCCTTTACTATCTAAACATAAAAATATGGGAATTATACACCCATTATGGGCCTCCTCCCGATAGGTGTAAGCCCTAAATCTATCTCAAAGGTCCATATTCCCCATAAGGCATCCCTCAATTGGATATATTCTCTATAAGGCCTGTGAAGGGAAGCCCATTTGTGAGCCTTCATTTGATCCACTGTTATTTCCCCTTTCACAACACAAACGTCCTAGTCACATGACATAAAACGGAATGACAACGTTCTTACCGCACGATGTTAAATTTCATGGTTACAATCCTACCACATGACCTTAAACTATGAAACTCAAACTATGTAAGATTTTATTCCTATTTAAAAGGATTCATAGGATGCCTCCCTAAGGTTCAAACCAATCATCATAACTATCCACATCCTCCCTTGCCATAAAATATCCCTCATGAGTCCATACATCCTTGATAATCAGGCCATATTCCCTTTGAGACCTTATTTACCTTCACTAGCACCATATTTCTTATGAGTGCATCTTTATAGAGGAATATTTCTAATGAAATAATCCATGTACTTATTCAATGGGATATACTCCCCATAAGCTTGGATTCCATTTCGTTAGGGACATATTCCCTATAAACCATCCTCTCATTAAGTTATATTCCTGATGAGATAGTACCAAACTCTGTGGGACATATCCCCCTGATCCAAAACAATAGCATATCTCATGAGGCCATATTCCCTATCAAGAAAACCCATCCTCATTGGGATATATTCCCTTTGAGATCAACTAGAAAGGGTTTATCATTCATAAGTCCCACACCAACCATCACTAGACGCATTTCATTTAAAATTACACTCCTTGCAAATTTAATCTTCTTGGAATCAGTCATGAATGTATGATCTTAAAATGTACCATAATTTTCCTTGTCACATAACCCTAAAAGGTATGTCATTCCCCATTAAATGTAACCAAAATACAATGGTTATGATTCCCTTCATAGGGATACATTGGAAGCCCCTTTATGGGTCTAATCTTAATACCGCAACACATATTACCTCCTTGGATGATGTTGAATTTTAGAGTCCCCAAATATTTGAATTTAAACCATAGCATCACTAATTTCTAAAGATAAATTTGGAGAACCTATTATGTATAAATATGTCACATCAACATAGTATCATGATAAAATATCTAGCATGAGGTTAACTAGTCCCACATTTGGATTTGGGAAGGATTCTTGAATATATATTGAATCTATAAGAGTGTTTGGGAGTGGTAAATAATCCCCCACTAAAGGGTGTTATGAGGCAGACCTCCCATCACCTTGACCAACATGCATTCTGAAGTGTACTTGGGTGAAATCCCCAGTGACCGCCTGCCTTTGTAAAGAAGATTAATAATTATGACCATGTTGAGGCATCACATATGAGAGATCTATCAAGGTTTCTTCCATAAAAATATATATGGTAAACCTGAAGTGGATCCTTGAACCATTGAATCGATCAACCATAAATTATCTTCCTTATGATGCTAAAATTTCCCAAGAAGAATCACTACTCCCCATGGATAACCTAATTTAGAAATTTATAAGAATTATTGATCCACTACTAACTACAGAAGAGTAGATAATGGAAGTCTGAGATCATCCCATAAAGAGGCTAAAACATGATAATTCAAATTGGTTTGATCTATATATTGACTCAATTACCAATTTTTGGATCAAAATTAACAAAAACAACTAAATTATATGAATGGAAAACCAATTAATGGAAAATATAAGTTCAAGATCAATTTAAAATTATTTTTATAAAATAAATAATCACTCTATCTCAACCATGGATTAATTGAATCATTAGACATAATGTTATTCAAGATTTATTAACCTCCTATGTCTAAGTTGGTTAACTCGACCTAAGATAATAAAAATACATTGGTCCCAACAAGTTCATTATCCTAGATTAATTGGGATGAACTATTAAATTTGAAGACATATATAAGTTATTGATCCTAACTCAATTCACTCAATTGATTTATAATTCATCCCCTTATAATTAGCTTGGTCGAATTCATGTAAGAAGATGTTATTTATATTAAGTATGAATACTAATGATATTGTTACTATTTTCATGTCTTATTATATACTCCCTTTACTGATTTTATATGAAATGTGCATAATTTGTGTGAAATATTAATGTTTTAATAATAAGTATAATTTTTGAGCATTTTTAGAAGTAGTCCAATTGAGTCAGTTTACTATTTTAATAATACCTATCACTATAATGATCAAAATTGTGTGGTTATTGTTTTTTAGGATTCTCCTTTTAATATAAAACATTTCATTAGAAGGTACCATGAGCCAATTTTTCCATTTGAAGGGTCATATAGTTCTCACAAACAAGACCAAAGAATCTGTGAAGAAACTGGACTATTCAAGAAGATTGATTTACTGGGCTAAATAAATAATTCCAAATTCCATTATTCTCCACCATAGTTTGGGGGACAATATAAGGAGTCTTGGATAAAAATTTCAAGTCCCAACTCCAAACACAAGGGGCCCAACATATGCTTTGAATCCCATCCCATCATTCTGGAAGAGAAATAAAATAAGTATACTATTCATGACATATCTCATGATTTAAGCATCAAATCGAGCTGATATTTTTCAGTGTGAAATAGGATATATAGACAGCCGACTTTTTTGAATAAATCATTCGGATTTGATGGAATATTCCTGTTCCAAAATCCATTCACATTTTGGCCATCGAAAAAACATGGATAGAAATGGACAGTTTACCTTTGTTTAATAAAACCGCCATAACTTTGGATCCATTTGTTCAAATGCCTCCATATTTTGAAAGTATTCATAAAACTTTATTATCTACAACTTTTAAGAAATATATATTTGTAGATTCGGCTATCTGAATAGCCAAATAGGCGATGCAAGTGGAGGGACAGATTGGGAATTCAAACAGTCCACTCCTTGGGCTATAAATACTCTCCCCTTCTCTCCTTGAGAGGGGTTGGCATTTCAGAAGAGAGGAGATCATATTGGCACGACCAAAGCCTTGCCAAAGTCCTAAGATGATCTTCCATACTCAAGTTTTTACTTGAGAGACCTTTCCTCCTCTCACTGTTTTCACTTACTTTCATGTTCTTTGTTTTTGTAATTTTGTAAGTCCTTTCTTTTGTAATTCTGTTTTAATGAAAGTTTCTTCTTCAATATATCATATTCTCATACACATTCTGTAGTTTCATTTTAATTTTATTAAAATAGTTTAAATTCACTTGAACCCCCTTCCCTTATTTTGCTTCCTCATTCAATCGAAAATCCATTTTTAATTATCATCATTGTTCGTGTGTGTGTGTTCGACATACCACTATTTTCTAATCCCTTTCTTTTCTTCTCTTTATAATTCATCACCATAAAATTATATTACCAGATGAATAAACATATTAATGGATGAGTAAATCTCTCATTGGAGTGAGTTTTAATTTAGTTATGTTAAGTGATTGAGAGCTTTTTCTCGATGAGTATCTGTTGAATTAACATTGTGTATGTTGGACTTAGCCTGTCATGGATTAATGACTTGTTTTGTTTAATGTGTGGCTTCCATGGATTATTAAAACCATAAATACACTACCATAAATAATATATGATCAATATTAGAACCTTAAGTTAAGTTAAGGCTTGGATTAAAGCCTTAACACTTGGGAATTCAAATCAACGTCAACTTGTGACATGGGTATTAATTTAAATGCAATATAAAGAAAAGATCAAGGATATCACAAGCTTAAATAACCTAATGATGAACTCACCCCAATAATTATCAATTTGTTAAATCAATTATAGTCAATCAATAATTTCAATTAATCTCTGCAAACAAACCCCCCTAATCAAAATACAATCAACTAAAAACAAACGACTATTACAAAGTATCATTGGTGAGGATTCGACCCGAGTGCTGCTATACACATTAGCAGAGCACCAGAACTTTGACCGGTCGATAGGCGACAATCGGTCGTGCGTTTAAAATGGTTCCATTTTCAGTGATGGTGCTTTAATTAGTCATTTGTTTCTGATTATTGTCAAAAAACCCAAAAAAA
Source organism: Viscum album (assembly GCA_963277665.1). Classification (NCBI taxonomy): domain Eukaryota; kingdom Viridiplantae; phylum Streptophyta; class Magnoliopsida; order Santalales; family Viscaceae; genus Viscum; species Viscum album. The sequence continues at coordinate 287,651,243 of OY728137.1, read as the reverse complement.
TAAAATTTAAAAAAAATTGAAAATAAAACACAAATAAAAACACGTCTTCCTCTTAAAAATCATACACTGAAAAAAATACAAAGAAAAACCCATCTTCCTCTTTCTTCAAAAATCTCTCTGAATGCCCCGTAGCCTCCCAAACAATCCCTCGGATTTTTTTGACCCTGAAATTGAGCGAACATTTTTCCAACTTAGGAGAAACATAAGAGATAATCAAATCATTCAAGAACCAGTCCTCATCCAACTAGTTGAATTTGAAATGGACAATCCTAAGGAACAAACCCTTAAAGAACTCACTGCCCCTGATATGAATTACCAACCTCTTGGTATTCAATATCCAAACATTGAGGCTTATTTTGAACTCAAATCGGGTTTGATTCATCTGCTCCCTCATTTCCACGGGCTAGTTGGTGAGGATCCACATCTCCACCTTAAAGAGTTTCAAGTAGTGTGCTCTACCATGAAGCCTCAAGGGGTTTCTGAAGAAAAAATAAAACTCCAAGCATTCCCTTTCTCCCTAGCTGACACTGTTAAGTCATGGCTCTACTACCTTCCTCTTGGTTCCATAACCACATGGAATGACATGAAGCGACTCTTCCTAGAGAAATTATTTCCTGCTTCTCAGACTGCTTATATCCGAAAGGAAATAAGTAGTATTTGTCGATTCCCAAGTGAATCACTCCATGAGTACTAGGAGAGGTTTAAAAAGCTTGTGGCAACCTATCCACATCACCAAATCTCTGACCAACTCTTGATCCAATAATTCTATGAGGGGTTATTGGCTATGGAGAGAACTCTCATTGATGATGCAAGTGGCGGTGCTCTTGTTGATAAAACTCCTACAGCTGCAAGAGATCTCATAAGTAACATGGTCAAAAACACACAACAATTCAATACTCGAGCACATGCTCAAGTCAAACAAGCCCAATATAATCAATCAATTGAGCCGAAAAAGATGACCGAGTGGATGAGTGAAATTACAGGTCTTGTGCGACAACTAGATCTGGCTACCAAATCCCCAACCTCATCTTCTCCACAATCGATGTTTCCTGGACCTGTCAAAAACTGTGGAATCTGCAACTCTCCATGTCATCCAACTGACACATGCCCACAACTTCAAGAGGATCAATCTGATTCATCTGGACCAATGGATCTCAATGCAGCATATGCTCAGCGGAACACCAATCCTCAACTATCAGGTCAGTTTGTTAGAAATTTCAACCAACCTCACTCTGAGCCCTTATCTTCTTCCTATAACAAAGGCCTTAGGTATGGTAATCCCATATCTCATCCCCCTAAATTCCCTCCTCAAAACCCAAACCAATTCCAATATGGTCAAGGTGTTGGTAACTTCCAACAGCCTTATCCTTTTCTTCCTCAACCTTAAAGGAATAATACTCCTCCTGGATTCCATTATCCTAGTGAGCCTTCCCAATTCCAAAACTAATACAATCGCTTCCCAAGAACCAAAATCCAGGTAATCCCAATTTGGCACAAGCCTCTTCTTCCAAGTAACCATGGGAAAGTGTTGTTGAAGATCTTTCCTCCTTCACCCATTCTAGTCTCAAGAACATTGAAACCCAAATTGGTCAACTTGCATCCTACCTTAGTCAGCAACAACCATCCAATTCTTCCCAACTCCCGCTCAACCATTACCCAACCCCAATGGTAATATAAGTGCAATTGCACTTAGATCAGGAAAGAAAATTGCTATGCCTCAAGATAATTCCTTCAACCCTCCTTTGAATGTTTATCTAGAAAATGAAAAGAAAAAGAAACTTGAAAAGGAACCTGAAACCATTCCATCATCTCCTTCAAATCCACATAGGAATCCAATTCCTTTTCCACAAGCTGACTCTAAGCCAAAGAAGTCATTTGAACCTGATCCTGAAATGCTCGACATGTTTAGATGGTTTGAAGTCAACATTCCCCTCTTAGATTCGATAAAACAAATTCCTAAGTATGCCAAGTTTCTCAAGGAGTTATGTACCCACAAGAGGCAACTTAGGACCTTTGGAAAAGTTTCAACCCAAGAGTCCATACCCATTAAGTGCAAAGATCCAGGGACCTTTACGGTTCCATGCCAAATTGGAAGATCCAACTTTGATGATGCACTCATAGACCTAGGAGCCTCAATTAATGTCATGCCCAAATCAATATTCTCCAAACTTGGTTTAGGTCCCTTACATCCAATGGGTGTTGTCATTCAGTTACCCAATCGAAGCACAACCAGTCCTGAGGGAATAATTGAGGATTTCCTTGTCAGAGTCAATGATCTTATCTTACTAGATGAATTCTATTTCCTTGACATGGAAGGTGAGACAACTTCTTGACAATCTCCTCTGATTCTAGGAAGACCATTCCTTATGACATCTAAAACCAAAATTGATGTCCACTCTGGCATCTTATCCATGGAATTTGGTGACCAAATGGTCAAGTTCAATATTTTTCAATCCATGTGATACCCATTAGAGAATCAATCTGTATTCTCTATCCATGATTTCAAAAGTCTCTCTGAGAGTGTGTTGAATCCCAATCCAACATGTTCTTCATGTTCTACTAATAGAGGAGTTTGTGAATATTGTATCCCCATTAACCAAGTCATAAATGGAGAAATTAATGTTGACATTACAAATGGAAACTCCATTGATCTAAAGGATCTTGAAAACTATTTGGAATCTCATCTCAGCTCTGACCTCCAATGCTTCAACATGGATGGTAATAAAGAAAATGAACTAAAATTATCATTTTTTGATTCAAATCTGTTATTACAACATTCATCATTTCTTATCCATGATTTTGAAAATTTTGTTATATGTGAGGTGAACCCTGAACCACTGTGTTTATATTGTCCCGATGGTAGTTATGTTTGTGATATTTGTTCCATAATTAATAAGGTGATCACTGGTGAGGTTTAAATTGACAATTCTTTGGCGAACAACAATGATATAAAGGAAATTGAAAATTTTATTAAGTCTTATGACTCCACTGATCCTCATTACTCTACATCGGTAAGTGATGAAATAAATGAGTCAAAAACAATTAGGATATCATATTGTGGTTCTATGTTATCTGATCCTTACAAAAATGAACCATCAGAATTGAGCCAACTTCCTGAATTTCCAAGCATAGAAAACCAGCACTTTGTGGATAACATCATTCCTCAGGTTGAAGACCAAAGTGAGGATAGAAATATTCTCTTTCCAACCCCATTTAATTTCAATCACACCAACAAGGATGGGAAGAAATTATCCAATGAATCATCAGGCCTCCCAAAGAAAAAGTTTTTCTAGAAGCACAGTGGAGTTGAGAAAATACGATGGCCACTGTTAGACTATGGGTAGTCCACTGCAAATTTCCAGTTGTAGACAAATAAATGCAGCGCTTCTTGGGAGGCAACCCATGTTTTCTTTTACTTTTGTTAAATTTCAATTTCTTTTTAGTTTTTCATTATATGAATAATGATTTTTCTTTTTTAGGTAACATCCCACAATCCTGGATTAACATCGACTTCTATTGGATCCCCAACTTCTCCAGTCGACCAACCACTAGATGGATATGGAGACCCACTAAATCCAACCCAGGGGGCACCTCTTTCTCTTTAACTCTCTCTATCTCTTCCTCTCTCTACTTTTTTTTCTTCTTCTTTCTCTCTCTTTCATTTTTTTACCACTTTCTTCATCAAAGCCTTTATTTTTCTCTTTCTTGTGTGGGTGTGTATTTAAAAAAACCTTAAAAACTAAAAAAACCAAAAAACACAATCACTTAAAAAAATACAAAAAAAAGAGTCATGCTTACTTACCATCGAGTTTTGAAATTTTGTCCAACCATTTTGGGGATTTAATAGACATGATTTTGTCTCAAAAATTTTGCTTTTTCATCATGACTTTGGATAAAGAATTTTGTGTCAAAACCAACACATTTTGAATGCTCAATTTTTGATTTGGAAAATGATTTTCCCCAACCATCAAAACTAACATTAGCTTTCATTCCAAGGACACCTATGGCCATCTTTTCAAAATGTGTGTTTTCACCCCCATTTGTGATTCTTGAGTTTTTGGACCTTCGAGTTGAATTTCCTACCTTAGTGTGTATTAATATGATAGAGGCATTTTCTGAACCACATGAGAATCACAATAGCCAAATAGCCTCCCATTTCCCTTACATTAATCCTCCTTTTGAAAGCCCCTTCAAGACTATAAAAACATTTTCTTTGATAACCACATTACAAGCCCAATACCTTTTCCCACCCAATATCAACACGGATTTTCATTGCATAATTTTTTGAAATTTAAGTGTGGGGGGAATGGATTTCATTGTTTGGGTACTCTTTTATTGATTTTCAACAAGTTATCATCTGCTTGAGGGAAAGCATCCATTTCAGTGTGGGGGAGAGGTTGTCATTCAGTATGTTTTTGGGAATGTAATGTACTTCCATTTATGTAATTTTTTAAATGTTATTGACAAGTGTTCAAAAAAATCAAAAATGATGAAAAAAAACATAAAAAAATGGGTTGTGTATTGGGTAGGTCAAAAATGACTCTTACTCAACCTTTGATCTTGTTATAACTATTAAAATTAGTGTCGTGAGGAGATCAAACATGGGTTGGGATATGAGTGTGAGATCTGTTTCAAGGTCAACTTTTGAAAAAACAAAAAAAAAAGAACACTTGCATTATATTATTATTGGGAGAAGTTTTGTGGTTTGTAAATATTTCATCTTATCATCCACTTCAAATTTTCTTCCTCTGTTGTTTCTTTCTTCACACAATCATTCCCTTGTAAATATGTGTTTTCATTTCCTTCCATATTTTATTTCAAAAAATGTGCATTTCTTTTTCTGTGTTGGTGTTTTAACCCTCTTCTTCTCTCTCTTGTACATTATATTCCTATCGTCCCATAGCCATATAAAAACCCCTTAAAAAGACCTCTTGATTCTTGTGAACTTTTTATAGGTATTATATGCTGATATATCTTTTCAAACTCTAATATTTTCACTTTTTTTTGTGAAAGAGTGAACCTCCACAAATAAATTTTATCATCTTGAGAGGTGTGAGTTTTGAGTGTCCACATTTTCCATTTCTAAATTTGAGCATAAAAAATGAATTAGTTTTGTAACATTGTTTATGTAACAACTTGTGGTGAAATTCAAAATGGATGATTGAAATAGTCTAAACCTTCCCTGATTGGAGAAAACAAAATTTTAATATTTTTTGGTGAGTGAAAATGATTTTGTCATGTTTTTATATTTATTGCACATGAGGACATGCACAAAACTAAGTGTGGGGGAGTTGATATTGTTAATATTTTCATGTCTTATTATATAATCCCTTTACTGATTTTATATGAAATGTGCATAATTTTGTGTGAAATATTAATGTTTTAATAATAAGTATAATTTTTGAGCATTTTTAGAAGTAGTCCAATTGAGTCAGTTTACTGTTTTAATAATAACTATCACTATACTGATCAAAATTGTGTGTTTCTTGTTTTTTAGGATTCTCCTTTAAATATAAAACATTTAATTAGAAGGTACCATGATCCAATTCTTCCATTTGAAGGGTCATATGGTCCTCACAAACAAGACCAAAGAATATGTGAAGAAACTGGCCTATTCATGAGGATTGATTTACTGGGCTAAATACAGAATTCCAAATTCCATTATTCTCCACCATAGTTTGTGGGAAAATGTAAGGAGTCTTGGATAAAAATTTCAAGGCCCAACTCCAAACACAAGGGTCCCAACATATGCTCTGAAGCCCAGCCCATCATTCTGGCCGAGAAATAAAATCAGTATACTATTAATGAAATATCTCGTGATGTAAGCATCAAATCTATATAATATTTTTCCGTGTGAAATAGAAGATATATATGGGCGACTTTTTTGAAGAAATCATTCGAATTTTAAGGCATCTTCTAGTTCCAAAACCCATTCACATTTTGGCCATCGAAAAAGCATGGATAGAAATGGACATTTTACCTTTGTTTAATAAAACCGCCATAAATTTGGCTCCACTTGTTAAAATGTCTCCATATTTTGACCGTAGTCGGAAAACTTTATTATATACAACTTTGAAGAAGGAGATATGTAGAAATTCGGCTGTATGAATAGCCAAATTGGCAATGAAAGTGGAGGGACAGATTGGGAATGCAAACAGTTCACTCCTTGGTCTATAAATACTCTCCCCTTCTCTCCTTGAGAGGGGTTGGCATTTCAGAAGAGAGGAGATCATATTGTCACGACCAAATCCTTGACAAAGGCTTGGTAGGATCTTCCATACTCAAGTTTTCACTTGATAGACCTTTCCTCCTCTCTTGGTTTTCTATTACTTTCGTGTTCTTCATTTTTGTAATTTTGTAAGTCCTTTCTTTTGTAATTATGTTTTAATGCAAGTTTCTTCTAAAATATCTCTTGTTCTCATCCACCTTCTATAGTTTCATTTTAATGTTCTTAAAATATTTTAAATTAATTTTAACCCCCTTACCTTATTTTGCTTCCTCATTCAATCGAAAATCCATTTTTAATTATCATCATTGTTCGTGTATGTGTGTTCGACGTACTACTCTTTTCTAATCCCTTTCTTTTATTCTATTTATAATTCATCACCATAAACTTATATTACCATATTAATAAACATCTTAATGGCTGAGTAAATCTCTCATTGGGGTGAGTTTTAATTTAGGTATGTTAAGCGATTGAGAGCTTTTGCTCGATGAGTATTCATTGAATTAACATTGTGTATGTTGGACTTAGTATGTCATGGATTAATGACTTGTGTTGTTTAATGTGTGGTTTACATGGATTATTGGAAACATAAATACACTACCATAAACAAGATATGATCAATATTTGAACCTTAAATTAAGTTAAGGCTTGGATTAAATCCTTAACACTTGGGAATTCAAATCAACGTCAACTTGTGACATGGGTGTTAATTTAAATGAAATATAAAGAAAAGCTCAAGGATATCACAAGCTTAACTAACCTAATGATGAACTCACCCCAATCATTATCAATTTGTTAAATCAATTATATTCAATCAATAATTTAAATTAGGCTCTGCAAACAAACCCACCTAATCAAAATACAATCAACTAAAAACAAACGACTATTACAAAGTATCATAGCCGAGGATTCGACCCGAGTGCTGCTATACACATTAGCATAGCACCGGAACTTTGATCGGTCGATAGGTGACAATCGGTCATGTATTTCAACTAAATCCTAACAAAAATGACTTAACATTATTTAGATTAATAGTCCATTAAAATTCTCATCCTTTTACCCTTGATCCCTCACACCTTAAGAAATTATCCATTCATGACAATATTGAACACCATCATGTATAAATAAAACATCTTAAGAAAATAATGCATGAAATCGAGATTGAAATAAAAAATAAAAATAACAATGGAAATAGAATTAACTTACTTGAATTAAGGGAAAAAATATATAAAACAAAGTGATGGTATTAGGCGAGCATCAAAAAAAATTGAGATATAAAAAATGAGAGGAAAAACCTTTAAAAAATTCTCTCCAAACTCTGGATGGATTTTTTATTTATATTTAAACACTATTATTAATATGGATATGGATTACATGGTTTGAATCATCAATGGATAATCTTAAAACTTATTTGGGATTGAAATTTTCATGACACAAATGGGTGTGTCATGTAATAAAGTTCACAAATTCCTTTTCTTTAACTATACCTCAAACTATTTGATCATGATCTAAGAATTAATGGTGTGGCCTAGTTATTTCTCAATTCAATATTGAATCTCTCCAAAAGATAACAACACAAAATCTATGGGGAATAAGATGAGATTTCTTTCTTTGAATCTTCCCAAAATCCATCATGACATGAATGATTCGATTATGGTTTGAAAAATGGAACACAACTACCAAGGATTCAAACTTTTAATCATAGTGAGATATATAAATTCATGGCACAAAATAAATGTCCACCCATAACATATTGAAATTTTTGGCTTCCATCCAATTTCTAAAATATCAAAGGGTGGTAGAAGTGGTTCAGAATAGTAGCCCTGATGCTTCCCCACACGGTACTCTCCTACCCAGTACTTAAACATGCTATATTCTCCTCATGGTACTCTTATATCCTGGTGAAAAAATTATCTAGGCTCATATAATGCTTCTCCCTACCATAATTATTTCACCTGGTTAATGATTGTATGGATTTCCCTTGAGGTGGGATGGCCAAATCTTCTTAGTGGTTGGCTAGTTAGCCAATTTTTACTAGGAAATATTCAATCATGATGTGAAGGAAGTTTTGTGATGTGAACTCAATAATATCCTAACTAGGCCTTAATAATTTTCTCTATTGTGGTGAAAATCCCTTAGTTTCCTCAATTTTCAAGATGTATCCAACTATTCATTCCCTGGCCAGAGGCTTCATGGCACGAACCACCTATAATTTCTGTAACTCTCAAATAAAGTACCATAACCCTATAAAACCTCAAAATATAAAATATTAAACAAAACACATCTCAAAATTCACAATTAAACTCAAGAATAATTGATAGAAACACTAAAAACACATGCATGAATTATCAGTATCAAATTATCACACACTTGAAAATTTTCATTTCCTTAAGAAATCAGTGTCTCAATAAAGATTACAAAGGAAAGATACCATCAAAAAGAGTAAAATAAAATCTAAAAATGTCAATATAACTAATTATTAACTAAAACAACATCAAATATCAATATCACATCCCCACTAGGTAACTAGTCAGGCTTCATAATTAAACTTCCCATTCTAACACATCCATCACTCTATCACTAGTTTCTTTACCTTTCCTTAGAATCCATATCCAAATTATGATTTATCTTTACAAAATATCTACACTTATAACTCAAGATCATTTGAAACTAGAATTATGACTTATATCAAGTGAACACACCCTAAAAATAGGCTTGTAAGAAATATACACCTCCACTAAAAAATCAAAACACACATATCATGAGGACTTTTGAATTCAAGTTCAAATATATATGAGTCTAAATTTCGGTGGGTCATGATGTAAAAAAATTAAAATCAGAGGCTGAAAAGGTGGGATGAATCCTTAAAGAATAATGCATGATATTTACGTAAGCTAAATGAAATGAACTTCTCCTTCAATTCCCTTTCACAAGACAACAGTTCCTACTTCCTTCTCTTCCCCTCAAATTAATTTCACATTTTAACATTAAAAATAGTGATAATAATTGTAACACCTTTATTTTTTAAAATAATTATATTCTCTATATCTTACTTAACACATAACACTAAGCTTTAAGATAATTGGAATATACTATAAATATATTATTATTTAATTATGGCCATTATAACCTAGATTTTGAATTAGAGGGTATGAATAGTATTAACTAAATTATGAAATATATATAAATTTCCTACTAAAAAAATTATTTCTTAATTCTTATAAAATAAACACTCAATTTTTAGTAAATTCATTTTATGCTTCAAAAATACATTTTCTTCAAAAATGTTTTTTATTGAATTTTGTGAATATTATAATTAAATTCTTGAAATTTTATATTTTTTTTATAAAAATGGTTTCATTTTTTAAATTATCATGTCAAAATTATCCAAGATTGATTTTTTTATATATTTTTCAAATTATTTATTTCATAGTGAATGGTGTACAATACCAATTTTTCTAATACTATAATTTATTTTAAATAAAGTTATTTAAATGTAAAATTATATTTCAGATTTAGTGAAATATGATATAATTGATTTATAATAATCTAATTAATTCAATTTTAATAATTAATATTCATGATTTTAAAATAAGTTAACTTTTATGTTTAAAAAGACATTTTTCTAAAAACTGTTTTACATTGTGTTTTATACATCTATAAAAAATGATTTCTGACACTTCTAGAGATTGAATCTTGAAAAATGGATATAATATTTTGAATTAAGATGTTCAAATTTTTTAGGTATTTCCATTTTTATTTTTGGTCATTAGTAATAGTAACTATGGTAAATATTTGTTACCTCGGTAAGGGTAAAATGGAAAAAAGTAGATTTAAACCATGAGATAAGGTCTCAAAATAAACCAAACACTTGAATTTATTTCATTGTATGGGATTAATTCTACCATATTCATATAAATTTATAATTTATAACATTTGGGTGCCATTTTTCATTGATAAGTACATTTAAATTATGTTAAGTAAAGAAAATTCCAAAATGCCACTCTCTTGCTTTTATTTTATTTTATATATCTACACAGGGATAAGAATTTGTTATAAATGAGTATAAAAGTTAATTTTAAATTTTATGAATTTTATTTATGATTTTAATTTATTTTTAATTTTTATTAATGCTAAAATTACCTTAAATTTATACACAATACAGACACGGTGCTTGTGCAAGCAGTAGAAAATTCAAAGTAAATGATTTTAAAAACATAAAAAGTAATATTTTTTGGATGAATTTGGGTGTGACATTAATATGATGAACAATTATACTTTATAATTATTTTTTATAGATATTATATTTTAATTTATTTTTTATCTTTATGTGTAACACCCCAAGAATTCATAATGTGTTATTTCTTCAAAATAATTCAATAACTTGCACTACACGCAACACCGAGTTCACTTGCACAATGACTTACCAAAAATCCATTCAAAAGAGGTTATGAATAGTATTAAATAAATTTTAAACTTTATATAATCCTTATAATTTTTCCATATTATGAGTATCTTAGACATAATGCAAGAACAAATTCATTTTCAGTATTGCACTTTTATCAACTTTTAATAGTGAACCCTTTTTAAATACAATATTTTAAACTTTTTGACTAAATGGGGACATAAAAAATTTAAAATGAAACATCCCAAGCTTCCACGGTACGCTTTCGTTGAATAATACAGTAGCGTGTGTTGTACGCAACCTTGAGTTTTAACACACACCACAACCAATCAAACTAGCCGTTATGAATAGTAATACCTAATTTTTGAAATTATATATATTTTATATTTCAAAATGGACTTCATTTTTGGATTCAGAATATTGAATTTAGCCTAAGGTGAAATTTTGGTACATTTCGGATAACTTTCATATTTTGATGAATAGTGAAAATTACTAAATTTTAATTAAAAACAACTTTTTTAATCAAAATAATTAATAGTGATAAATTATGAATTTGAGTGGTTTTAAAGTATATTTAGAATATATTTTTACCATTTAATATAATTTTGGTCATTGGACATAATTTTACAATTAAACCGAACATAAACAAGTGTCAATCTTTTGATAGTTATTATCTCTTAAAAACACGCTTTTTGTTTTGACAGCGGGAATTAATTTTAAATTAATTTCTGCCACTTCTGTGTTTTGAATTTTGGAAAATGGATTCCATATTTGGAATCAGGATGTTCAAATTGTGTAAATAGGTAACTTTTATTTTTAGACATTTTGAATAATTACTGCGGTAAATATTTTATTTACCATGGTTAAGGGTAAATCCGGTAAATAAGGGTTAAAAAATAATATTATAATAATACTAAATTACCCTAAAACGTTTCTTAACACTATTGGTTGATACATGGTCGACCATGGGTATCTTTGGGTCGATTTTGGGACCCCATGGATCCACTTGTAAGTGATAATGACACTTTATTTTAATTAAGTTAAAATGAATACAAAAATGTCACAAGCATATATATTTTAGTAAAACAATTGTTACATAGGGTTATATATGTTGAATTTTAGATTATAAATATTAATTAGAAAGATAAAAAGATTTACAACATAATTATATTTTATTTATAATTTTTAGACATTAAATAATTTATTTTATTTATGACACAATGATGATGCAGTAATTACTATAATAGTGAAAAATTAAAATAATTGATATTATAAATACACAAATAAATATAATATGAAACTTTTAATAAATTAAACTAATTTTCTAGGATAATATGATATATTAGGATTGATTTAATTGACTTTGTTCGAAGTAATCAATCTGTTATGAGTTTCACAAAAATCAACTATTGAATAGTGTCAAAATTGACATAAAAGAGTTCTTAAAACAAATATTATATTATTAATTTATATTAAATTCCTAAAAATATAAGTTTCGGCCAAGAGACTTATATAATGATATTTTAACCATTAATGGACCACTTGGGGGTCTCTTGGATGTATATAGTAAGTTTATTAACCATATTATATAAAAATACAAAGAGACATTGTAAAAGTGAAACTAATTAACTTAGAGTTAATACTTAAAGATAAGGTTAATATAGGTACCCAAACCTATATAAATTCTATTGGTTGAGTGGTTTTCGACCTATCCCCACATTAACCTTTGAATAATCAACTTTGGAGCCATTATAAACTGAATATGAATTTATTATAAATTAATATTTCTAGCTTTTCCAAAGGTGACCCTCACCCCTCTTATAAAAGGGCACTCCTCCTTCTCATTTCTTCACACCTTCAAAGCCTTTTGGTTCGGCCAAAATCTGCCCCAATACTCTCCCAACATCCCTCAATACAACCTAGAGGCCTTAGTTTGATCAGAAATCCAACCTAAGGATCCCTTTTGATCAAATCAAAAGGAAGAACCCGAAGAAGAGGTAATGTTTTCACCACCCCTTTTCAAGTTCCTTTCTTCTTCCACTTCTTCTTTCTTTGTTCTTACCATTCTAAAATAATAACTCCAGTATCTTACATATACTGTGATGTTATTATAAATATGGTACAACCATATTCAGTATTCTATCCACCCTTTTAATAACATGTCACCATACGTGCGTACGTACGGCTTACCGTCTCCACGTCGTGGTGTAATTGTTATTCAATATATTATTATTTGGATGGGTATGATAATGATGTGTAACTAATGTAAATAATAAATATAACATGTTAATGATTATGTATATATGATATACCATCCATTTATATATTATTTTAATATCAAAAGAATGATATTGTCGCTCGTGCGTACGTACGGACTACCGTCTCCACGAACGCGATGAGATTCATTCTCCATCGTATCCATTCAAGTATAATTATCATTTGATGATTTAAAAATGATGTTTAAGGACTTGATATAATTCTGAATATGAATAATATACAACCTATTCATTACAAACATGTCTTATATAACAAAACATATAAAAGAAAACGAGTACGTTAACACCCGAAACGACGATAATTCTAAGATATTATTAACAAATCAATGTTAAAAGATCATATATGATATCATATATATATATATATATAATTCTTGTATAATTTAATAACAATTATTTCACCATTATACAGGAGGTTAACCTACCCCATCCAATGAAATGTACAAGGTAAGGGATTTTCATCTCACTCCTTATTCCTGTGAGATTCATGCCATATTGCCACCATTACCTTTTGTGTGGTGTATGTACTGCCCATAATTATATTCTTTGTGTAATACACTTTAATTTATGTGAATTTACATATTCATTGTATGATACCTCTTTCATGGGTTTTATGTTTCATAAGTTACCAAATTGGTAAGGGTTATTTCACAATCTCTTCATTATCAGAGGTTGTTTATACGTAATAATCTACTGGGATCTCTTTATCATCCACATCCATGTTTCTTCAAAATGTATTTCAAAACATTTTTAATATTTACAAGAATATGGGTTAAAGTCATTTATACCCTTGTTTGACTTTTTATAAGTGTTTTATAAAGGAATCTTGCCGTTGTTTTCCAAACAAGGTTCTTTTTAACCTTTTCGACAGAATTATGGTAAGAATGTTTTTTTTAACTTATACGGCGGTTGCAGTTATTTTCCACCGTTATAAAATCGTCGAATCTTCCCTTACAAGCTTATAAGAATATTTTCAAATTGAATGTATTATTTTATAATTATGTTACTTTTAAAATGATTTTAAAAAAAAGTGATATTTCTCCAAAATAGTTTTGATTTCATCTATGTCAACATCTTTTGATGGATTTTAAGCTTATTTGAAGTTGATTTATTATGATACAAAACATCCATATTTTATTGAAGGTTTTGTGATATTTTTCACAGTGGATACGTTATTATTATGTCACTCATGGTTTTTGTTTAAAGTATTGACATTTCATAAGTTATTTTTAATCCAAATGTTTATGTTATATTTCAACCTTTCATTCAGATGAATGTGTTAGACAAGTATGTTCCGGGTTGGGGACCGGTAAAAGTAAGCCCTCCGGTTTGGTCTCCGGTTATTAAAGGAACTCCGGTTTGGTCTCCGGTTATTAGAGGAACTCCGGGTTGGTGTCCGGTTATTAGAGGCACTCCGGGTTGGTGTCCGGTTATTAGAGGCACTCTGGGTTGGGTTCCGGTTACAGTTAGCCCCAAGGTCTTGGGACGAGGCCTTGACAAAGAAATTAAAGTTCAGCATTATGCATTCCAACATTATGAAAGTGGTTATTGATTTTTTCATGTGATTATTCGATTAGTAGAATATCCATGTGAATAAGTAAATGGCATTATTTCATTTTATTTATGCCATACCATGTTGAAAGTTCATGTTTGAAAGGCTTTTGTTTTAGTTATACATTGCCTTAAATGTTTATTCTTATTTATGAAAGTTTCCGCTATATTGTTATCCTTACTGGGCATTTGAGCTCACCCCTTTTCTATGTTTTATTTTTCCCAGGAAGTGAAGAAGTAAATTATGAATGACCTGCAGGGATATTATGTGGGGATATGAGTGTGGATTATGGAGACAATATGTTGTTGTAGTAGTTTTTCATTTTATGATGTAATGTAAGACTTATGAATATATCTAGTGTTTCCAAGACTACTAAACCAATCAGTCTTTCGAGATTTGATCTTTCTTGTGATCATACCAATGTTAAGTAATAATGCACTGACTCTGGGTAACTGGGGTCGGGGCGTTACAGTTGGTATCAGAGGAAGTTTAGTACAAACCTTGGAATCTAGATTTAGATAAACTCTGATTAGAGCACGTAGACCTGAGATGAACTTTGAGGATTAGTGTAGAAGAACTTCCTAGAATTTTGGTATTGTAGAGATTTTGTGAGTTTTCCGAGCAATACATCCCTGTCTGGATACGAGTAGGTAGAGGCGGCTCTGGCACAGATGTACCTAGGGGTAAAACCCGAAAACACCGCTTTGAGCTAGACTCGAACGGGAACTGGTGCACGACAATGGGCCTTGCTTCACTCTTGGTTACGACACTCCCAGGGGATATGCTTAGGATAATTCTCATTTTCATTACAAACCATTATGAAGGGTTTATGAGTATATACATCCTCAAAGGAGACATTTTTAAGATTATGGATTATATCCATAAATAGTTCAATTTATCTTAAGTGTTTTATAAGTATGGGATTATGTATTTTTATTCATAAACTGATCTAGTGTATGCCATTGTTTAGAAATGGCGCCCAGTAGAAGGAATGAGAACTCCAGAAATGCACATGATCCAAAGAGAAGGAAGGATCATATCTTTCATGGTCTTAAGCTAGAATTTATAAGAGAAATAGTCTCCCATGTATTATCATCATATGAAGAAATAATATCATGTGTTGATAAGATAAGTAAAGAGTTTACTGAGTCCTATGGCTTTGAAGGGAAGAAAGAGAAGAAAATGATGGAAGAGAGAAAGATGGATAAAGGGAAGAGGGAAAAGAAGAATTTTCCCATATGTGGTAACTGTGGAAAGAAACACCCTAGAACTTGCCTGAAAGGAATGGGAATTTGTTATAAGTGTGGAGGAAAAGGGCACAAAGTACGTGACTGCAAGGGTAAGAAAATGGTTTCAAATGTACAATGCTTCATTTGCAAGGAGTTTGGACACTACGCGAACCTATGTCCCAGTCATCAGACTATGTTAAAAATGATGTTATTGGATAATAATCAAGTTATGATACTACCACAGATAAAGAGGAATGATTAGAGTTCTTATGTTGATTATGTCAATTGAGTGTTGTATCAACAATGTACTTATTATAATAATTATGGAGTATATAAGGATTGTACTGCAGTACTATTTCATTAAGGACTTGAGATTGTGTGGAACAAAGAAAAGTGACTCAATAGCAGGATAAATTTTTGGAAAATATATGGTTGAGAGAATGATAAATCATAATATAGTTCTGATATTGAGGTAGTGATTTTGGAATAATATGTGATTGTTTTGGATAAATTATATTGGATATTCTTGACTACCTTGGAACTGATTAATGATTTGTATATTCCATCATTGTTGGGGTTTAAAACATTTTTGGATTAATGAAGTATATCCAGCATTCTATATGGAATAAGGGAGCATGAATGTAATCAATAAGGAATATGGTAATACATGATGAAGGTATTCATATTCTATTACGGGGTAAAAAGGATCTATATTATGTTTACCTTCCTTATAAATGTTAGACTATGAGTTTGGAAAGAAATATTTTGGATAGTTCTAGTTTGGATTATTTTGGATTTCCATAAAAGGACAACCCGGAGGTCGGGCGGCAACCCGTCGCGTCCGGCAAGGCTGCGAGACTTGAACCCGCAACCGAAGGGCGACAAGGGTGTATCACCTACCACTGGCCCACGAGATGTCCTGGATTAAATAATGTAGTTTTTATTAAAAGATCTTGTAGATGAATTATAAATTCGTTTATTTTGGAACCCTATACGAATAGTGTAAATAGAATTTTTTACATTCTATTATCTTTTAGAGTGAAAGATAAGTTTGTGGTAGAAATTTATTAATGGATAAAACTCTAATTATAATTTAAGTATATCTCCTTATGATCTTAGCCAATCTCATAAATAAATTCCTCAACATTAAGAAAAGCAACTTAGAACAAAAATGTTTTCCTAGATGGTACCTTAAATCATCACTAATTTATGGATTTGGGATTGTTGGCCTTTTTATAGCCATGTTCTCTACCACTCTCCATCAGAGAATTGATGGTTATATTTTTCTTCCATATCCATATTTTCCTACATGGAACCCTAGTATGTGTTATTTTCGGTAATCTTCATACTTTCGACTCTTTATTTTAAATAGAGGCCTCATTAATTCATTTTTCGATATGGGATTTCAACTAAGATATTTTGAAACGTCAAAAATGTGTTATCCTAATACCCTATGTTTTGTTGAACCGATGGTATTTCAAATAATCATAGATTGATGAATTTAAGGACCTCAATTTTACACTTGTTTGTGATTGATGACCTCAATCACTACCTATAAATATTTACGTTTTTCCTCCAATTATATGTCTCTAATTGCCACCAATGTTCTCCTAATCGAGATCATAATTTGGTGGTGACCCTTTGATTTCTCTTTTCCTCATATTAAGACTAAATTTTAGTAACCCAATTTCCAATGTGGGTTTTCCCACAAATATATTTTCTACTTTCAACCTTTTATTTTCGAAGAACAATTTCAAATTGTGAGGATGCAATTTATTGAAGGAGGGGAGAATGTAACACCCTAAGAATTCATAATGTGTTATTTCTTCAAAATAATTCAATAACTTGCACTACACGCAACACCGAGTTCACTTGCACAATGACTTACCAAAAATCCATTCAAAAGAGGTTATGAATAGTATTAAATAAATTTTAAACTTTATATAATCCTTATAATTTTTCCATATTATGAGTATCTTAGACATAATGCAAGAACAAATTCATTTTCAGTATTGCACTTTTATCAACTTTTAATAGTGAACCCTTTTTAAATACAATATTTTAAACTTTTTGACTAAATGGGGACATCAAAAATTTAAAATGAAACATCCCAAGCTTCCACGGTACGCTTTCTTTGAATAATACAGTAGCGTGTGTTGTACGCAACCTTGAGTTTTAACACACACCACAACCAATCAAACTAGCCGTTATGAATAGTAATACCTAATTTTTGAAATTATATATATTTTATATTTCAAAATGGACTTCATTTTTGGATTCGGAATATCGAATTTAGCCTAAGGTGAAATTTTGGTACATTTCGGATAACTTTCATATTTTGATGAATAGTGAAAATTACTAAATTTTAATTAAAAACAACTTTTTTAATCAAAATAATTAATAGTGATAAATTATGAATTTGAGTGGTTTTAAAGTATATTTAGAATATATTTTTACCATTTAATATAATTTTGGTCATTGGACATAATTTTACAATTAAACCGAACATAAACAAGTGTCAATCTTTTGATAGTTATTATCTCTTAAAAACACGCTTTTTGTTTTGACAGCGGGAATTAATTTTAAATTAATTTCTGCCACTTCTGTGTTTTGAATTTAGGAAAATGGATTCCATATTTGGAATCAGGATGTTCAAATTGTTTAAATAGTTAACTTTTATTTTTAGACATTTTGAATAATTATTGCGGTAAATATTTTATTTACCATGGTTAAGGGTAAATCCGGTAAATAAGGGTTAAAAAATAATATTATAATAATACTAAATTACCCTAAAACGCGTCTTAACCCTATTGGTTGATACATGGTCGACCATGGGCATCTTTGGGTCGATTTTGGGACCCCATGGATCCACTTGTAAGTGATAATGACACTTTATTTTAATTAAATTAAAATGAATACAAAAATGACACAAGCATATATCTTTTAGTAAAACAATTGTTACATAGGGTTATATATGTTGTATTTTAGATTATAAACATTAATTAGAAAGATAAAATAATTTCCTACATAATTATATTTTATTTATAATTTTTAGACATTAAATAATTTATTTTATTTATGACACAATGATGATGCAGTAATTACTATAATAGTGAAAAATTAAAATAATTGATATTATAAATACCCAAATAAATATAATATGAAACTTTTAATGAATTAAACTAATTTTCTAGGATAATATGATATATTAGGATTCATTTAATTGACTTTGTTCGAAGTAATAGATCTGTTATGAGTTTCACAAAAATCAACTATTGAATAGTGTCAAAATTGACATAAAAGAGTTCTTAAAACAAATATTATATTATTAATTTATATTAAATTCCTAAAAATCTAAGGTTAAGAAAAGAGACTTATATAATGATAGGTTCATCATTAATGGACCACTTGGGGGTCTCTTGGATGTATATAGTAAGTTTATTAACCATATTATATAAAAATACAAAGAGACATTGTAAAAGTGAAACTAATTAACTTAGAGTTAATACTTAAAGATAAGGTTAATATAGGTACCCAAACCTGTCTAAATTCTATTTTTTGAGTGTTTTTCGACCTATCCCCACCTTAACCTTTGAATAATCAACTTTGGAGCCATTATAAATCAAATATGAATTTATTATAAATTAATATTTCTAGCTTTTCCAAAGGTGACCCTCACCCCTCTTATAAAAGGGCACTCCTCCTTCTCATTTCTTCACACCTTCAAAGCCTTTTGGTTTGGCCAAACTCTGCCCAAATACTCTCCCAACATCCCTCACTACAACCTAGAGGCCTTAGTTTGATCATAAATCCAACCTAAGGATCCCTTTTGATCAAATCAAAAGGAAGAACCCGAAGAAGAGGTAATGTTTTCACCACCCCTTTTCAAGTTCCTTTCTTCTTCCACTTCTTCTTTATTTGTTCTTACCATTCTAAAATAATAACTCCAGTATCTTACATATACTGAGATTTTATTATAAATATGGTACAACCATATTTAGTATTCTATCCACCCTTTGAATAACATGTCACCATACGTGCGTACGTACGGCTTACCGTCTCAACGTCGTGGTGTAATTGTTATTCAATGTATTATTATTTGGATGGGTATAATAATGATGTGTAACTCATGTAAATAATAAATATAACATGTTAATGATTATTTATATATGATATACCATCCATTTATATATTATTTTAATATCAAAAGAATGATATTGTCGCTCGTGCGTACGTACGGACTACCGTCTCCACGAACGCGATGAGATTCATTCTCCATCGTATCCATTCAAGTATAATTATCATTTGATGATTTAAAAATGATGTTTAAGGACTTGATATCATTCTGGATATGAATAATATACAACCTATCCATTACAAACATGTCTTATATAACAAAACATATAAAAGAAAACGAGTATGTTAACACCCGAAACGACGATAATTCTAAGATATTATTAACAAATAAATGTTAAAAGATCATATATGATATCATATATATATATATATGATTCTTGTATAATTTAATAACAATTATTTAACCATTATACAGGAGGTTAACCTACCCCATCCAAGGAAAAGTACAAGGTAAGGGATTTTCATCTCACTCCTTATTCCTGTGAGATTCATGCCATATTGCCACCATTACCTTTTGTGTGGTGTATGTACTGCCCATAATTATATTCTTTGTGTAATAAACTTTAATTTATGTGTATTTACATATTCATTGTATGATGCCTCTTTCATGGGTTGTATGTTTCATAAGTTACCAAATTGGTAAGGGTTATTTCACAATCTCTTCATTATCCGAGGTTGTTTATACGTAATAATCTACTGAGATCTCTTTATCATCCACATCCATGTTTCTTCAAAATGTATTTCAAAACATTTTTACTATTTACAAGAATATGGGTTAAATTCATTTATACCCTTGTTTGACTTTTTATAAGTGGTTTATAAAGGAATCTTGCCGTTGTTTTCCAAACAAGGTGTTTTTTAACCTTTTCGACAGAATTAAGGTAAGAATGTTTTTTTTAACTTATACGGCGGGTGCGGTTATTTTCCGCCGTTACAAAATCTTCGAAGATTCCCTTACAAGCTTATAAGAATATTTTCAAATTGAATGTATTATTTTATAATTATGTTACTTTTAAAATTATTTTTAAAAAAAAGTGATATTTCTCCAAAATAGTTTTGATTTCATCTATGTCAACATCTTTTGATGGATTTTAAGCTTATTTGAAGTTGATTTATTATGATACAAAACATCCATATTTTATTGAAGGTTTTGTGATATTTTTCACAGTGGATACGTTATTCTTATGTCACTCATGGTTTTTTTTTAAAGTATTGACATTTCATAAGTTATTTTTAATCCAAATGTTTATGTTATATTTCAACCTTTCATTCAGATGAATGTGTTAGACAAGTATGTTCCGGGTTGGGGACCGGTAAAAGTAAGCCCTCCGGTTTGGTCTCCGGTTATTAGAGGAACTCCGGTTTGGTCTCCGGTTATTAGAGGAACTCCGGGTTGGTGTTCGGTTATTAGAGTCACTCCGGGTTGGTGTCCGGTTATTAGAGGCACTCCGGGTTGGGTTCCGGTTACAGTTAGCCCCAAGGTCTTGGGACGAGGCCTTGACAAAGAAATTAAAGTTCAGCATTATGCATTCCAACATTATGAAAGTGGTTATTGATTTTTTCATGTGATTATTCGATTAGTAGAATATCCATGTGAATAAGTAAATGGCATTATTTCATTTTATTTATGCCATACCATGTTGAAAGTTCATGTTTGAAAGGCTTTTGTTTTAGTTATACATTGCCTTAAATGTTTATTCTTATTTATGAAAGTTTCCGCTATATTGTTCTCCTTACTGGGCATTTGAGCTCACCCCTTTTCTATGTTTTATTTTTCCCAGGAAGTGAAGAAGTAAATTATGAATGAACTGCAGGGATATTATGTGGGGATATGAGTGTGGATTATGGAGACAATATGTTGTTGTAGTAGTTTTTCATTTTATGATGTAATGTAAGACTTATGAATATATCTAGTGTTTCCAAGACTACTAAACCAATCGATCTTTCGAGATTTGATCTTTCTTGTGATCATACCAATGTTAAGTAATAATGCACCGACTCTAGGTAACTGGGGTCGGGGCATTACATTATGTCTTTAAAGTCAAGTTTAATGAATAGTGTCAAAAAAGACATTAATGATATTTTATGAAAACTAATTAAATTATTTAAAAATCATAAAAATATTGAAATAGAAATATTAGGGTGATAAATGGTCTAAAATTACATTCATTTTCCTTTTATTAACCAATTTTTACCTTATAAGTAAAATTATACCCCTTTAAGATCAAAAAAGTTGTTATCGCGGTTAAAGTTAAAATTGATTAATAAAGGGGTTAAACCAAATGATAAGGTTTAAAATGACACAAAACCTTATTTAAATTTAACTATATGGTTATATTTCAACCATATCCTATTTTTATTTGAATTTATTTCTATTTTAAAGCATTATTCTTACTAAAGATATTATTATATTTAAATATTTTACACAATTCCAGGTGTGTCATCTCCCTCCCTTATAATATGATACCCCTTATCTATTTTATTTACACCACTTTGATACTTATAGCTCAAAAAAACTTGAAAAAATATTTTATAACCTTTCATATCCATGAATTAGAGGTTATTATCTTCTTAAAAAACCACTCCAATGGTCCTTAATAAGGAATTTAAAGGAGGTCTACCGAAGAAGAGGAAATTGTCTCACCCGGCATCTTTCAATATATTTCTTCTTATAATTCCTATAAATCCATGGTATTCATAATTAATTGATAAATTAAGTATCCTTAATATACTAAAATGTTATATTATCATTAAAACACCATTATAAACCCTCTTTTTTCATCAAATAGGAAGTGAATGTATCGCTTGTGAATATGTGTGGACTACCACCAATAAATAGATATACAATTCATTTTCCAACACAATATTTCATGGATGGTTATTAAAATAATTTTAATGTTTATATATTATATTAATTACATAATTATTGTAATGAAGCAACCCAAATAACCTCTCAAACTGGTACCTGACCCGATACACCACATATCTAAAGGGTGTTCTCAATCCCCACAGGCTGGTGACTAGCACCTGAGCATCGAACAATAACCAGAGGGAATGATTTAACCCAATGTAAATCAACGAAATAAAACACACATATATATAAATAGAAAAAAGAGTAACTAATGTATATTCCATAACTAATAGAAGATAGCGAAAAGAAAAAGAAAAATAAGAGTAGAATAATCTCCAAGTACAAGTCCAACCACAAAGGACTAAAAAAACAGGAAAAAATAAACTACTCCAGGTGATAGTGTAGGAAAACCCACACTATATCATCGTCCATCTACCCAGACCCAACTGACCAAAACCTCACTACCTCACTGAGGCTCTTTTCCTTTCCCTATATCGAAATACATAGAAAGATCTATTCAACCCTAAAGAAGTGCACAGGGTGTGATCTAATAAGATCAATAGGATCCCAACTAGGTGTTCCATAATAAGTCTCTATACAAAAAATTAAAGTATGATCATTTCAAATAAAACATGGAATAATAATAAGTAAATCATTTTTTATCAAAAGCATGGTAAAAATTTTATCTTTTCTAACAATTCCAAAACAAAGGCAGGTATATCAATTCCAAATCCAAATAATGCATATCCAAAACCAAGGAACTCAATAGGTTATTCTAACATACTTCTTGTAAACAACAAATGAATAGTTCACAAAAAGTCCCTAGAACATAGGTCAATGTAGCATAGAAACACCCCACGAGTGAACCCCCCAACAATGTCAAACAAGTCCCTAGAACAATAGGCCTAAGGAGTAGAGAAAATGCCCATGATAAAATCCCCCAACATTAACATGGATGATGACCCTAAGATAAACCTTACACTTATGTACCCAAGGCTTCCCATGTGTTATATTTCATAAATCATTTCAATGCTTTTAAAATACCTTATTTCCATTTACCAAAAACCATGTAAAAAATAACTTTTATCACAAATCCATTTACACACACAAAACAATCATGCCAATTCATTTATAAATAATTTTATAAAAATAAGAGAAATAAAATTCATCCAACACATTCTAGAGATGAAACCACCTACCTCAAAATTAGGGTCACACACGCCTACAAAGGATACACCAATAAGAGGAATGAAATAATGACAATAGAGGTCCTAGAACTAGTCTACACATCTTATAATTGATTCGATTCAACAAAAGGGGTTTTGGATAAGAGGAAATAATACATTCCTTAAAAATTCACACCTTCCACACCACAAATAATAAAGGAAACATCCCCTAGAACAAGATTTCACAACAAATCTAAAATAGGAACAAAAGGAATCATAATTATGGATCAATGAACCTGATAATGAAACTCCATAGTGCTAATGTGATCAATGAAATGAAGAATAAGAAAGTTCTACTCACCTAAATATATGAGAACCAACTACTATGATGACTCAATTCCTAAAGGATCAATCTAGATCAAATTAAGACTCCAAAAATCACCAGATAAACCTTCTAGATCGAGAGAAAAATGATCCATGGGAGATTGAAATGAAATATCATTCACACACCAACTTAAAAATTTCTACTTGGAAATTTATATGATGTGTAATACATTTACACAATGTGTAATCCATGATGATCACATAGGATGAAAACTCATCACCTTTTTAATTAAAACTGATCTTTTATCATTACACATTGTGTAACCATTACACAGTGTGTAATCCTTTCACGCTATGTACACATTTCATGACTTGTGTCTGGAGACCAAATACACATCATGTAACCCCTTTACATGTTATGTAACTACCCAGCATACAATATAAAACTTCAGAACCAAATCGGGTGTCCTCTTAAATCAAGGAGAAACCCAAAAATAAATTAACACATTTATACCTAAATTCTATTAATTCAAACAAAAATTCATCCCTGAACTTTAATTATTTTTTCTCAAAAAAAATTCCATCCTTAGGAGTCCCAATATGCACCCAATTAAAGAGGAAAAAAAGAAAAGAAAATGGAATTACCTGAGAGCAGGTAACAGGATTTTACAAACTCTCCATAATAATAATTTTCATCCCTGGGAAGTCATGTGGAAGAATGAAGCCTGGTAAAAAGGTGAGGCCACTACTCCCTCATCAAAGAATCATGATCTTAAGTCTCATGATAATCTGATCTATGTAGCCATAACACTATGACCAATATAATAGACTTACCACACAAGAATTCCACTTTAGATTCAACAATATCAACTGGATACTCAACAATAGAAACATCTAGATCTAACTCAAGTTCTTCCCAACTCAAAATGTGAGAGCGATCAGGATGATATTTTCCAAGCTGTGATATGTGGAAAAAGTCACGAATTTATATCAACTAAGAAGGCAATACCAACTGATAAGAAACTTGACCAAGCCTCTCAATTCCCTAAGATATTTCAACATATCTCATATCCAACTTACCCTATTTTATATGTTGATAGTGACCCAACATAGGATAAACTTTCAATAAAACCCAGCCACCTATAGAAATATCCAAATGATGATGTCGTTGATCTCCATTATATTTCCGTCAACTCTGTGTTGTAAAGAGATGACAACATATATCCTAAATTCTGAAAGACATCTTCAGAACCAAACTCAGTCCAACCAAATAATATTCACTCATTTATACCCAACAAAGAGGTGAAATGCATTAGATAACATTCAAATAATCACTAGGATCCATTATGATTGAAGATTGATAATTGGTGTCATAACAAAAGTCAACCAGTACCATATGGCTATCCAAAAATCCACCAAAATCCAAGACACATGCATGAATAATATCCTCCAAAATCTGAATAAAATTCTCTGTATGACCATATATCTATGGATGATAAGTTTTACTCAATCTTACTTGAGTCCCCATCACCTCTTGGAGAATTATTCAGAACCTTGAAGTAAACCTAGGATCCTTGTTTGAAACAACGGTAAAATTAACCCCATGTAATCTCATAAATTCTTGTACATACAGCTTACCCATATATTCCAATTTAGTGGTGTCCCTGATCAGAATTAAATGAGATGACTTTTTCAACCAATCAATCACCACCGAGATATCATTCCTCCCTTGTAGAGTCCATGGTAATCCAACAAAAAATTACATTTATACCATTTACCATTTATAAAGAGACATCAGAAGAGGCTGGAGTAAACCAGAAGGTTTCAAATGCTCTACCATTATCTGTTTGCAGGTGTGAAAGAAAGAAAAAAATCAGTAATGTCACACTTCATACCCAGACACCATAATCTTCATCTCATATCATAATACATATTTTTAGTTCCTAGATGAATGGCCCATGAATAACTATGACAATCAGAAAAAACCGATCTCCTCATATATTCTGGAATGAAAAACTGATCCCCAAAGCTGAGAAAAAAGACCCATATGGTTCCATTCTTCCTTCGATTCCAAAACATCTTGCGATGACACTTTCCTGTTAATATCACCTTCCACAACATTCCCCTTTACCAGGGTGTCGGCGATGTTAAAGTCAAACGTATGAAGGTATTCTACCTAACACTTTTTTCTAAGATTCAAGTCTTTCTAAGAGAATATATAACTCAAACTCTTATGGTTAGAAAAGACTGTGAACCTTTCCCTAAAAAGATAATGTCTCCAAAACTTAATCACATTCATAACTGTGGAAAGCTATAAATCATGAGTGAGTAAATTATTCTCATACGGATGAAGCTTATGAGAGCTATATGCCACTACATGATCATCATATTTGAGAACACAACCCAAATTGGAACTAAAAGCATCACAGAAAACCATATACCCCTTATCAGGCTTAGGTAATATCATAATAGGAGCCAATTTTAGAAGTATTTTCATATCATCAAAAGAAGACTGACACTTTTAAACCCATGTGAATTTCACCCCTTTGCTAGTAATAGTAGTCAAAGGTAACACCAACTTTGAGAAATACTTGACGAATCATCAAAAGTATCTAGTAAGACCAAGGAAGCTTCGAATCTCAAAAATATTCTATAGCTCTTCCCATGAAAAGATAGCCTTTATATTCTCAAGATCAACTGATAATTCATGCTCAAAAATAACATGCCCTAAGAGTTTATATTCTTGAATCTGGAAGTTTCAATTTGAAAGATTTCCATACAAATGGTGAATTCTTAGGATTTCCAAAACCAAACTCAGATAGTGCTCATTCTCATGCTCAGATTTCAAGTAAACCAAAATATCATCCATAAAAACTAACAAAAAAATGTTAAGATACTAATGGAATATTTGATTCATAAAATCCATAAAAATTGTAGTGTGTTAGTCAAACTAAATATAATCACAAGGAAAAGTTGTTGAGATACTAATGGAATATTTTATTCATCAAATCCATAAAAATTATAGCTGTATCAGTCAAACTAAATATAATCATAAGATATTCTTAATGGTCATACCTTCTCCTATAATCTATCTTTAGTATATCACACTTTTGAACTCTGATCTGATGATAAACCAACCGAAGATAAATCTTCTAAAACCACTTTTCCCCCCTTTAATTGATCAAACAAATCATCCACATGAGGTGAAGGATGATTGTTCTTAACTATTAATCAGTACAAATTCTAATAGTGCATGAAAAAATGTAGTGAACCATATACCTTCTTGATAAAGAGAATTAAAGCTTCCTAAGAAGAAACACTAGGGAGAACAAATCCATTTTTCACTAGGTCATCTAACTGAATCCTAATATCTTTCAACTCTACTAGTTTCAGGTGATAAGAATGTATCGATATCAGTTGTGTTCCTAGAACCAGGTCAATCTTGAACTCTACCTCCCATTCTGGAGGAATCCTTGAGAAATAATTTGGTAAACATCAATAAAACCATCAACAATGATAGGATTATAAACTAAAAATAAAATTTCATCATGTAGTAATGGAAGACAAAAAAACACCTGAGATCTAGGCAGGAAGGTCACTTACAGCCAGACCTCAGATCTAACTCTCCCTGAAACACCTGCGAGGTCCCATCAGCTACAAGAAATGAGACACACCAATGATAAAAACCAAAATTAACTCGATGAGCAATAAGACAATCCATCCTGATGATTATATTGAATATATCCAGATCAATAATAAGAAAAACCTAAACTAACTTTGTATCAGTGATAGATAATATACAAGAAGGATATTGTAACCCCTACTCTTTCCTCTTACCATGAGGTGTCACTAAATCCATAACAAAATGAATGAGTTACATTGTAATGTTAATCATATCAACAAAATAGCCAGATATAAACAAGTGGGAAACATCATTATCGAATAAATAAATCACTACAAAGGATGCAATAAATATGGAATCTCTCACTGCCCCTGGACCCACATCTACCTCTGTTGTAAACTCATCTACTGTGTGAAGGTGCTTCACTCCTAAGGCCTATTTATAGAGCCCTGTAGTCTTTGACGCATTTGACTGCACTGTAGTAGCCTTTGTAGATGATGATACCTAACCATATTGAGGAGTATACATAGCATAATAGAAGAACTATAGATGACCATAATTCCCACAAATATTACACATCTTAGAAGGTGAAGTACAAGAACATCGAGTGTGTCTGACCTTACCACATTGATGGAAAGTCAGAGTCACACTACTAGTTGTAACTAGAGATGAAAAAGTGTCCTGCTATAAGAACCACCTCCACCGCTCCTATAATTATCCTGCCACTTCCTCTTGTTTCTTGATGTGACACTAAAGCTACCACTATGTGGAAGAGAAAGGGAAGAATATACAACATTTCCTATCATGTTCATCTCTTCCATCATATCCCTATCCACTATCTCATCATAGTTCAAAATCATCAGTATAAATAATTGTGATCTGATATCTGATCGCAGACCCTATAGGTACTTCTAAGCCTTCAGCAGGTTATTATTCACAACCTCTGGCATAAAATTAACCAGCTCAGTAAACCAATTGGTGTATGCCGAAACAACACACTCTCCCTACTGAAACTACAGGAACTTGAGAGAATTCACCATCATCAGCGACTAAAGACAAAACTATTGGAAGAAGAGAGTCTTGAAACACTTCCAGTCCAGGCCCACATACTTATCTTCATGTACCATAGAAACCCACCAGTGCTTTATAGGACCCTCAAGATTGAACACTGCACACTTTACCTTGATATTCTCAGGTTTTTCTAGGAAGCTAAAGATCTGATTAGTCTTTTCAAGCTAGTCCTATAAAACCTTAAGCTTCTACAGTATGATTTAATTCAATAGCTTGTACTTCACACAACACTATGTTCGAGCGCACCATGACCTGTCAAACTAGCCGTTTGAAAATAGATTATGAATAGTATTTACCACATTAAAAAATTATAAAAATTATTTTTCAAAATATACTTCATTTTTGAATTTGGAATGTCAAAATTAAATTATGGTTAAGTTTTCTAATTTTTCTGAAAAGTTTCAATTTTTTTATGAATAGTGAAAAATACTACATTGTGGTTAAAAACAGACTTTTTCATTTAAATAATTGTTTTCCTGTAAATTTATTTTAATGTCACAATAGATAAATAATACATATATTAATAAAATATAGTTCATTGGAATCATTTTATAATAGAATTAGATATAAAAGTTTTTTGAACTTTTGAACGTCTCTTTTACCCGCCTTCTAACCACATCTACGAGATTAGCATTAAACATAATTTTACCACTTCTGTGAATTGAATTTTATAAAATGGACATATATGGTTGTAATTATTATGAAAAATTTGATCTAATATGATCAAAATAATTTTTGGTGAATAGTAACTTTTGGATTTTATTTACCACGGTTAAAGGTAAATAGTCTATTTAAGGGTAAAAATAATATTATAATAATATAAAATTACCCTAACACTTGTACTAATTTCATTGGATAAGTTTTTTTCAAAAAAAATAAACCTTAGTTCAAAAATATGATCCTTTTTAAGACACTTGTGTTAGATTAGAACATTTATTATATTTTATTTAAAGAAGAGTTAATTATGTCCTATTAAAATTTTAATAACTATATCATTTTTAATATGGAGTTATATAAGTGATATAATTAAATATAAATAGATTTAAAAAATATAAAATTTTATCTACATAATGGTAATTTATTTATAATTTTAGGAAATAAATAATCAAATTAAATGGTGACACAATGATGATGCGGTGATTGATTTATTAAAGGAAGAATCAATTAAATGATATTAATAATATTAAAATAAATATAATTTAAAATATTTTATGCTATCCATGAATTTTTTGGATTCCATTGACATGTTATGGATGATTTAATGTGTTTTTTTCGAAATAATCAAGTTGTATGATTTTAACTAAAATCATGTATTAAATAGTGTCAAAATTGACATCAATGAGATTTTAAAATAAATACTATTTTATTAAATGATATAAAAGTCCTAAAAATTTAATGTTCAAGAAAATAACTTTAATATTGTTTAATATGTCATAAATTGCCTAATTTGGGTTTGTTTGACATTTTATAGTAACTATATTAACACTATAATGTCAAAAAGACAAGCAGACACGGTAAGAGTTAAATTGTTTAACTAAGAGTTAAATTCAAAAGATAAGGTTAATTTTGTGGCCTAAACTTTTCTAAAAAAAAATTTGTGATTATTTCGACCCATAATAATATTATCCTCTCAATAACTCTCTTTGAATCCATTATAAATTGAAAAATCATTTATATTAAATTAATATTTTTTCAGTTTCTAAAAGTGCCCCTCCCCTGTCTTATAAAAGGGAACCTCTCCTTCTCTTTTATTCACACCTCTAAATCCATTTGTCTCAGCCAAAACCAACCCAATTATCCTCCCTAATTTTTTAATTCATCCTAGAGGCTATACTTTGTTCATAAATCTAACCTAAGTAGTCCTTTTGTGCAAATCAAAAGGAGACGCTCGAAAAAGAGGTAATTGTTTTACCAATTCAATTCAATTTATTTTTTTTCTTATACTTCCTATTCCTATGTTGTTTCTATAATAAATTAATAAATACAGTATAATCTATATTATTATATTTTATTATTATTATGTGACAATCATATTCCTCCTTTTATCCATCTTATTGATAATAATATCACCATGTGTGTGTGCATACGGCTTACCGTCTCCACGCTGTGGTGTAATTTGTTATTTAACACTAATTTATTGAATGGGTATAATGATGAGTATAATAGATATAAATAATTAATATTACATGATAATTATTATTTATGAACAATATATCATCCAATTCCATACCATTTCACCATTAAGGGAATGATATTGCCGCTCGTGCGTACGTACAGCCTATCGTCTTCATGATGCGAGGAGATTCATCCTCCACCACAACCATTTAAGAATTATTATGAAAATATATATAATGAATGAATATAATATTTATGAACTTAATATAATTTTAGATATGAGGATGGTATATATTATTCATAAGAAACATTACTTACATGACAAAACAATCATAGGAAAATAATGAAGTTAACACCAAAAAAATAGTAATACTGAAATATTATTAACAAAATAATATAAGAGGATAATAAATGATATAATAAATATTAATATGGTTCTGGTATAATTTAATAACATTATTTATCCATTCTACAAGAGGTTAACACACTCTCAACTAAAGGAAATTATTGGTCAGAGTAAAACACTCAATATGGGGATGAATTGAGCTCCAATAAAAATTTATATTAAAAAGTTTACTTATAAGATTCTCCCAATTAACACTAAAATAGAACAATTAATCAAGGTAATAAAATTATAATAGTTTGACTACTCAAATAGATTCTCATAAGATTGGTTAATTGTCAGTATTATCAATATGAGATATTTATACAACTTTTGAAACTACTCTAATAAGGAAAAAACAGTTATAACTACTATCAAAGACTAACTATCAAAGTAAAATTTGGTTTTCAAAAAGAAAATGAATTAAAACGGAGAAAGAATAAATTTAAAAACACAACAGATAAAACAATTGTTTCAGTCTCAAGCTAAGACCTAATCCACTCCACTTGTTGATCACCTTCCACCAAACAGTTTATATTAATAAACTTGATCCACACCTTGGATCGGGGTTAACAATAGTACACAGGAATATCCAGGTTACAAGATCTCTTCCACTATTCTAGGTGGGAAAACAAGCAAACAGGTCACACAATACCTCTTCCACAGTTATACATGGGTGAATAAAAGTTTAGAAAGATATTTGAGTGAGGATATCATGTATCCTCTAGTTTAATGCAAGAGATAGTGTGTGTTTTAATATAAATACACACACTGCTCGAAAATTAATAAAAATAGTACAAAACAAAGAAAGGATGATGGGAAAGGGTTATAAATGCTCTGAGTGTTGTTCTATTCAGCTATGGACTTATATGATGTATCATATATAATTTTCAAGTCCTCTTTTGAAAACAAAGTATCGTTAGTCTCATGCTCTGGTTTCCAATTCGATGATATGTGTATTGTAGCTCTTGTTCTTCTTAGAGATTCTGTTGTGAGGTTGTGATCCACAGCAGTTCAACCACCAGGAATTGAGATTTCTTCATGTGTTATTTAGTTTATGGATATTCTCTTTTATTTCATGTGATCCATAGCTTGACTCTTGACTAATCTATTATAATTATTCCAGTACCATACTTTTCTTTTTATTTCAGGTGCATGTATTGGAGCCAACAAGAAGCACAATCTCTACACCTCGTACCTTGTACTATCTATTGGAAGGATTGTAAAAGAATATTAAATAAATCAATGTCATTAAATGACTCAAATATTACTGTTATAAATAAATTTTAAATTAAATCATAAAATATAGAAAAATGGAGTATGGAATGGTGTCACAGTTTGTCTTGAAACGGTGTCACTGGAAATAGTGTCTTCTATTTTTCCATGGAGTGGTGAGACAGTCACGGTGAGATAGTCACGGTGCCATAGTTCCATTGAGATCTGGAACTGGTAGCACAAATGTGGTGTCAGTATCATGGTTTCTTAGGTAATGGCATCTAGTCCTTTGTCAAAAAATTTGAACGATGTCTTGGAGATGGTAGTAAGGAATTGGTGTCAGAGGCTTTATGAAATATGGAACTAGTTACGGTGTCAGAGTCACGGTGTCAAGATTATGGAGTCTGAGTCACGGTGTCAGGGTTACGGTGTCTGGGTCACGGTGTTAGAGTTATGGTGTTTGAGTCACGGTGTCTAAGTTATGGTGTCAGGGACATTGCTAAAATCCAAAACCGGTGGCAGACTTACGGTTTCCCAGACTTATCCAAATATCTATAAACTTTCATAAGAATTAATATCCACAGAATGGATTAAGATTAACTATAATCATACTGAAACATAATATTAAAAGATTAAACATATTTTACAATATTCAAACATGATTTATGAGATTCTAAATCAGGATCTTGTAAGAGTTTAGACTACGGGTTTTAAGCATTAAACCATAAGGAAATAAACAATATCCAAACATGATTTGTGTTAGGTTAAACATGATTTGTAAAATGTTAAACATGATTAACATGATTTGTGAGCATTAAAACATGATTAACATGATTTTTGAGCATTAAAACATGATTAAACATGAGGAGTCCAACAGTATCCCCCTTTTTGATGATAAAAAATAATGGCATTTATTAGCCATATATTTTAAGAATGAAAAAATATTAAACATATATAAAAAAATAGTGATAGTTCTAAGAAGATTTGGTTTCCATAAATGTCTTTTTTTATTTCTCTTCCTTTAGGGATTATCAAAAATAGAATAAGAAAAATAAAATAAAGATTGAATGGAGGTAATAAAGAAAATAAACAAAAATATGGCACATTGTATTGGATATAAAGATAAATTTCATTACAAACATAATAAAACATACAATACATACCTATAAAAATACATCCTTCACTTCTCTTCAGATTCAGAAGTATTCTCTTTTCCCTTGGTATAAACATCATGAGGATCCATAGGAGCAGAAGTAGAAGTGGTAGAAGGTATTGATCCAATTATGAGAGAAGGAAGAGGGACTCCATAAAAAATAGATGGCGAAAGAGTTGGTCTGGTGGATGATATAGGTATGGATTGCTCAATAATGACAGGTTTGATCTTTCTTAGAGCCTGATATACAGACATGGAAGCATGATCAAAGGTAGTGGAGGAGAAGGGGTTGAACTAGGTTGCAAAGGGGAAGCTGCAAGATCCACGATTGCAGTGCTTTACACATGGAGATAAGGATTCAACAATTTGATAAAATTAGTGATGAATTCACCTCTATATTTCATATCCTTTTCAAAATCATCTTTATTCTCAATAAAATTTTCCAAAGTAGGTGTGAACTCTTTCATTTTTTGCAATTGGTCCTTAAAATATTGATTTATAGGAGGCATTCTAAGATTTTCCATAAGGTACTTGAAATAACTATTCAGTTGGTGATTTTTATAGATCCTCTTGAAGTATAAATCAACCATTTTAGTAATTTCATCATAGTCTATAGAGGCTTCCTTTGAATATAGTTGAACCATGTCATGGAAAAAGGAGTTGAGATGACTATGGAGGGTGTAGGAAGGCTCTTGAGAACAGTCTCAAAAGATTTCTTAAAATCACCAGGAAACTCATGGATTGAGGAGACCAATCCTCAAACTTAATTTGAAAACTTAGCATTGTTTTCAAATACCTTCTCAACAATCGAGACAAAATTAGGTTGTATCAGAGTCACAACCTTTTTAGCAATTTTTTCAGCATCTTCTATGTTGAAACGAGCAACAGGGGGTTCAACAGTTTGAAATTCCTTCTTCATTTCCTCAATCATAGATTTTAAAGATTTCACTTCCTCAATTAATTTATAATTTTCAATCCTTAATTCTTGAATTTCATGAAATATCCTTGGTTGGGTTTTCTAGATAAGATTCTCCAAGATCATTCCATCATCATGTTAACTTAGACGAGTTACAGGAGTAGATTGAGATTTCAAAATATTTTCAAAACCATCCAGCATACTTTCAACAAAAACTTTTAAATCATCATGGATCAAGAATCTAGGAGCTTCTTGTGCAACCTCAGGTGAAAAAACTGGAAAAAAAACTCTGGTTCCTTAGCAGGTATGACTTCTGGTACAAAAATAAGTTTCAATCGAAAATATATTGTGAGATCAATTCCTCTCACTGAAGCCATCTGAGAATAAGAGACATTAAAGTAGCTATGGAATTTATACAAGGTGTCCTCAGGGATTGTATCAATAGAAACTTTCACTTAATTAATTTCTAAAATGGAATTTTGCTCCCCCTAAAAAAGTTATTCTCTATTGGGACTAATATACTCAATCGCTTGGCCTAATTCTATCTCTTCTATTCTGGTAGGTTCAGGAACTTCTTTAGCTAACTGAAAATCTTGATCCATCCTTTCCTCAGTAGAAGGAATAACTTCAGGTTTAGCTTTTTCTTCTAACTATTCCACAGCATAAGGGAATTTCTCAAAAAAAAAATCATCCTCAACATTAGGCTCTTTTTCAACACTAACACTTCCTTTAGCAGAAGCTACATCTTTTTCAACTACTTCTTCAGTAACTTGTGGGTCAGGTAGGCTATTTTATTCTTCCTATAAGATAATTCTTTCCTCAGGTGTAGCTTATGCATCTCCTACTTCTTACCTTGAGTATTCAACTAATTCATCTTGTTCCAAACCAGGGTCATATTTGTTTATAAGTCTTGAAGGGTTCTCAATTGGATTGAACTTCTCATACAGTATTTCATTGCATTCCACCCAAGATTGTTTCCAAGTATTCTAGTTAATTTTCATCCTTCTGAGTGTATCCTTAGAGATACAAAACTCATAATCCTCAATAACTTCTTCATTTGGTCCAACTACTCCTTTTCCAGTTAGCG
Source organism: Viscum album (assembly GCA_963277665.1). Classification (NCBI taxonomy): domain Eukaryota; kingdom Viridiplantae; phylum Streptophyta; class Magnoliopsida; order Santalales; family Viscaceae; genus Viscum; species Viscum album. The sequence goes on along the minus strand of OY728137.1, from coordinate 287,615,516 downwards.
TTACAGAAATAAATCTTAAATAAAATAGAGAGGTTTATTTTGAAGTAGTCTTGATCATATCACTGATGTGAAGAATGATATACTTAAATAAATTGATATTATGGCCATATTTTATAAGATGTATCAGAAATAAATCTTGATACTTTAGGGTTTCTAAATCTTCCTTCCTTGGATAAATAAGATTTTGAATGAACTTGAACAGTAACCTTCTTTCTCCATCTAACTATACTGTAATCGGCCTTCTTTTCTTATTTTCAGTTTGGCTTCCCAACACCACTTCTAGGTTAAAAACATCACAAGGTGTAGGAGGTCATCACTGATGATCCTCATAAATTCCTTCATGTGGTATTTCAAGACAGGCATCCCACAACATAAATGAAAAGGTACACCTTTGTCCATTTATCCAACTTCTAACAATGAAATCAGTTGTTGACTCACAGAGGAACTGAAGATACTGGTAAAACTGGTATACAGGATTCAGATAGATGGGTCTCTAATCTTTAGTGAACCATTTTAACCAGACTTGTTCATCCAAAATTTTCAAAATCAATTATTTACTTTTCAGCAACCACTTCGGACATACTTTTTTCTCTAGCACTACAGTTCGATCAACAAGGCCTAGATTCAGCGGTCCTTCAGGCATTATTTTCAGATACCTTTTTACTTTCTTCTGAGACCTTCACTTCTCAGTAGTTGGTGAATAAGATTACTTCATTCTAGGCATCCAACATAGGTTTAAGAAAAATAATGAGTTTAAAGAGGATATGAGGTTTTAGAGAAATAGATTTTGATTTGGATGGTAGACATCTCGAGTGAAGACAATATTAGAAAAAATCGGGTTTTTATCATTTAGGGATTCCAAACATTGAAAACACAAATATGCAGCATACAAACAATAAAATAATTGATAAAACATTGTGAAAAATAAAATATTAAAAATAGAAATATAAGTCATTATAGTGAGACTGAAACAGGTCGTCACGGTGTCATCATTATAGTGTGACTCCAAACGGTGCGACCATATCATTGAGATAACAAGTATGAGACAATAACCGAGAGATAGTAACTTCAAGACTGTAAACCTTTCACTTAAGACTTATCATACCTAATTTACATATGATGTAATTTTACCTTTCAGAATTAAATGGTTTAGTGAATATATCAGCAAGCTGATGTTCAGTGTCAATGAATTCCAAAGTGATATCACTGTTTTGATAATGATCTCTCAAAAAGTGATGTCTTACATCAATGTGTTTTGTCCTGGAATGTGAAACAGGATTCTTTGAAATTTTAATATCACTTGTATTGTCACAATTTATAGGTACATGTCTGAATTGATATCCATAGTCTAGTAAAGTGTGTTTCATCCAAAAAAAATTTGCACAATAACTACTAGCAGCTATGTATTCATCCTCAGTAGTAGATAATGAAACAAAAAAAAATTCTTACTACACCATGATACTAGAAACTTTCCTAAAGTGTGAAATGTTCCAGAGGTTCTTTTTCTATCTAACTTAAAACCACCAAAATCAGCATCTGAATAGCTAACTAAGTAAAATTATTGTCCTATAGGATAGAACAGTCCTAAATTAGTTGTATGTTTGAGGTATTTGAAAATTATTTTAACAACATTTAAATGAGACTCTTTGGGGTTTTCTTGAAAATGTACACACATGAAAACACTAAACATAATATCAGGATGACTAGTGGTTAAGTAGAGTAAACTTCCAATCATTACTCTATATGTGGTTTGATCAATAGATTTACCATTTTCATCAAGATCCAACATATAGGTGGTACTCATTGGAGTGTCACTAATTTTAGTTCTATCCAAGACAAAACGTTTTAGAAGATATTTAGTATATTTACTTTTATTTAAAATAATACCTTACTTATTTTTAAATATTTGAAATCCAAGAAATAATTTTAGATCACCCATTAAACTCATTTCAAATTCATTTTTCATCATCTTTGAAAAAACAGTACATAAAGAATTTCTTGAATATCCAAAAGTAATATCATCAACATAGATTTGAAAAACAAAAATATCCTTAGAAATTTGTTTCATGAAAAGAGTAGGATCAGTTATACCTTTTGTAAACCCTTTGGAAATAATAAAACTACTTAATATATCATACCAATCTCTTAGATCTTTCTTTAAACCATATAAATCTTTTGTTAATTTAAAAACATGATTTGGAAAGTAAGGGTTTGTAAAACCAGGGGTTGTTCAACAAAAACATACTCAACTATATACCCATTTAGTAATGAAATCTTGACATCCATTTGATGTAGTTTGAAACTTAGATGTGTTGCATATGAAATCAAGATTCTAATGGCTTCAAGTAAATCTACCGGTACAAAGGTTTCTTCCTAGTCAATTACTTCTTCATGACTATAACCTTGTGTAACCAATATAGATTTTTTTCTAACTATGTTACCATCTTCATCTACTTTGTTTATGAACACCCATTTTGTACATATTCTCAAGGTGTATTTGGGTCTATCCACAAGTTTCTAAACTTTGTTTCTTTCAAACTGATTTATCTCCTCTTTCATAGCCATCACCCAAAATTCATCATAGATAGCTTCATTGATGTTTTTAGGTTTAAGTTGTGACAAGAAATCTTGATGTTCAACTTGATTTCTAAGAGAATCTCTAGTGTGTGTTCCTTTGTATAAATCTCTAACAATAGCATCTAAAGGATGGTTCTTAAGAGTTATAACAGCTCTAAAAAAGGACTTGTAATTTCAGGTTCTTCAACAGGTTTTGGGTTCATTATGGCTTGAATCTAAATAATTTCTAGAACTGGAAGTTTTAACAAATTCTTTCATAAGATGGTCAGAAGATTTATCAGTAATGTATAGATTTGACGTATCATCCTCAAGATTCTCTAGGGAGGTCTTAGGTTCATGTTGATATGTTTCATCAAATTTGACATGTACAGATTCTTCCACACATTTTATTCTTTTTATAAAGACTCTATAGGCTTTACTAGAGATTTAATATACTAGAAAAATTCTTTCATCACTTTTGGATGAAAACTTATCAAGATTATCCTTATTATTAATAATATAGAGTTATAACCAAAAACTTTTAAGTAATTAACCTTGGGTTTTCTATTGTTCCACAACTCATAAGGAGTTCTTTTAAGAATGGTTCTGATTAACACTCTGTTAATAATGTAGCATGTTGTATTGAAAGCTTCATCCAAAAAATAAATAAGAAAGTCATACTCACTAAGAATGGTTCGATATATTTCTTGTAAGGTTCTATTTCTTCTTTCTACAACTCCATTTTGTTGAGGTATCCTAGGGGCAAAAAAGTTATGACTATAGCCATTTTGCGAGAAAAATAATTCAAAATATTGATTACCAAACTCACATCCATGGTCACTTCTTAGAGATTTTATCCTGATTCCACTAAGATTTTCTGCAGTCCTAGCATATTTGGTAAAATAAGAGCAAGCTTCAATTTTTTGAGCTAAGAAGAAGGTCTAAATATACCTAGAGTAGTCGTCTACAAGAACATAAACATATTGCTTCCCATTTAAACTATAAACTCTAGATGGTCCAAAAAAATCCATGTGAACCAACTCAAGAGGTTAATAAGTAGAAAATTATTTATTTAGTTTGAAATATATTTTGTGTTGTTTACCCTTTTGACAAGGATTACAGATTTTTTCATTTGGAAACTCTAGTTTGGGTAGGTCCTTGACTAAACCTTTTCTTGTAATCTTTCTAAGGGAGTGAATATTTTAGTGTCATAATATTATATGCCAAATCTAATACTCTTTGTGAAATAAACTTAAGCATGAAACATTTTGAGATATTAAAGAATCTAAGTTAACAGTATAAAATCTTTCATTTCTAAAAGTAGAAAATATTAGTTCAGTTTTAGAGTTAAGAATATTACAATCATCATTCTCAAATTTAACAAGAAAACCATCGTCACATAGTTGTGAAATACTAAGAAAATTATATTTTAGTCTATTAACAAAAAGTGATTTAGAAATTAAAACTAAGTTGGAGTTACCAATCTGGCCTAAGCCAATTATTTTTCCTTTAACATTGTCACCAAAGGTGACATACCCACCATCAATATTTATTAAATTCTTGAAGCATGAGTAATCTCCTATCATATGTATTGAACATCCACTATCCAAGTACCATAATATTTTATAGGAGCTCTTTAAAAAGAATTCTTACAAAATAATCAGACAAAAAAATATTTTGGTACCCAGATTTGTTTAGGTCTAGTAACATTAGTAATCAGTGCTTTAGGAACCCACATCTGCTTCATTGGTTTTATATAATCATTATGTAACATATTTGAAAATTAGAATCTATTTATTCTAGAAAAACTAGAGGTAGTAAAATATTTTATATAAATGGAACTAGTAGCAGAATTTTCACTTTTAGGTAGAAAAACAGATATTCCAAATTTAGTTACAAACTTGTTTTTGGTGAGATTTCTTTGCCCAGGTTGGTATACTATACCAGTATTTTATATATGGGTAATTTGTTTTCTATGCATCTATATAAGATTATTTTTTCCATTGGTTAATATCTCTATGTTCTCTTTCAATTTATCTTTAGATAACTTGAGTTTATTATTCTCTTTAAGTAATTGAACAATTTTATCTTTCTATATAGAAAGTTGAGATTTGACAGTAGTGGTTAAGGCATGTTGTTTCTTTAAATATTTGTATTTATATTTTAGTTCATTACAAGTATCTTCAAGAATATTACAGTATCCAAATAATTTTTCACTGTTCATATTTTCAAAATCACTATCATCTCCATAATAATAGGAATTTTATATAGGATACTCAAATTTTACCTCAGATGTGTTTGTAATAAAACACATATTGGCCTTGTCAGACTTCTCATAATGTGAAGACTCTGATTCACTTGAACTATCCTCAAAATAACTCCATGTTTCTTGTAATGGCCCGGACATCTCTGGTCCATTTCTTTGTGAAAATGTGGTGCTGGAGGTGTTCCGGGAGGTCAAGGTCGCTTGGGTGTGTGTTGGGGTGGACTTCTAAGGAAAGCTAAAGGGTAATAGCTTTCGCACGGTTGGCGCACGGTTTTCCTAAACTATGCGGCCAAATCATGCAAGGCTGGTATTGGAGGCAGTGGCTAATGCACGGCTAGCGCAAGGCTTGTCTAACCATGCGGACTAACCATGTGAGGAGTGTTTGGTGAGGCAAAAGATAACGCACGGTCAGCGCACAGTTTTTAAACCATGCGGACTAATCATGCGGGCACATAAAGTTAGATTCTAAAATTGTGGATCTAACCCGTTTTGCCTTTAATCACCTCGTTTAAGCCCCTAAGAGGCCATAACTCGGGATTACTCTCCCTTGAAGGTTAGAAAACCACTCCCAAGTGTTTTGGAGGCAATCCAGAGGCTTTTCTTGGCAAATCAAAGCCGATTCTTTAGGTATGCGGTCGTTCTTTCTTGATTTCTTAGATCTACTCCTCCTATTCCCTCGGTTTCTTGGATATACGCCCGTTATGGGTAGATCTAAGCATGTGGATGTCAAATATGATGATCTTTGGTCTTTTTTGTGTTAGGAGAAGAGACCTAAGGAGGATTCATGGAGAATTGACCCGGTTTCTTGGGCGTTCATCGACTGTTGTGGTTTTCCGTGAAAACCTTTGAGGTAGGGGATTCCTGGCTTCTCTAATTGTTTATGTGAAATCATAGAGTTAGCATGATTTATCCCTTTGGATCACAATGGAATTGACCTAATTAAATACTTGAACTAGATTAAAAGAATTGGTTCGATCGTATGTTTTTGCTTTGTATCGTGATAATGGTTTGCCTCTTGATTTGCTAGAGAGTGTGATATCAATGCCTTGCTTGTTAGCATGGGGTTTTTGATGAAATTGATAAAGAACGTAAAGCCAGAATTAATTGATAATTAATTGGTTAAAGATAAAGAGGCATGTGAATGAATCCAGTTTTTGTTGTTGTGGTTGTTGATCCAAATTGATGTTAATCAAATTGATACTGATGTATGTGTTTAATTCAGTTGGTTGGTAAACCTAAAATCTGTTGGTGCTTGTTGTTTGAAGTTCGGATTCCTTGTTAAAGGTCCAATAGCCCAAATTGATGTGATCTTTGTTTTCCTGCTGCTTGTGCGGTGATGTGACCCTGGGAGGGTCTTGTGATATGTGGATTCATGGAGGCCTTGTTTTTGTGGCAGCGGATGACGCCTAGAGTGGTGATATGCATTGGTTTATGCATGTGGGTGTCAGGGAGGACACCGGAGATAATGGAATGGGGTGGATTTGATTGTTGGATTCTTGTTGATTCTTGGTTGTTTATCTGCTTTACTTTTCCCCATTTCTCAAGGCAGCTGGTCTTGCTTACCCTTCTTCCGAAGGAGGCGAAGACACACGGGGTATGCCACGTGCTTTATGTGTTTAGCCTATAAAGGGATAATGGGTCTACACACTTTCTATAGGCGGAAAAGACTCGATGGGTAGTATGTCTACTCAATGTGTTGATCCCCCTTGTCCTTAGTAGCATAGGTTGCTTTTCTAGAATTCCTGGGAATATGGGAATGTAATACTGTAATGAATGTTTGAATAAATGATGTTAACCCATGGGGTTGGAGTTTGATGAAACTTAATGATGAGGTTGAGAACTTTTTAAGGGACAGTGGTTTTTGGATGTTATGTTAATGGAACTTAATGTGGAATTGTTCTTGGTTAATTAATGTTCGAAGAATTAATTAATGTACAGTGAAATTGATAAAAAGGGGAATGAAGTAATCTAATAAAGCCCTTTAAATGGTTGTGTGCTTATAGGATACCTAGTCTTAGAAGTGGCAGCCTGGAGTCTGAGAGACATTAACTGCAGTCGTGTCTAGGACTAGGTTATTCCCATAGTGTGGTTGTGAGTTATAATATATTCTGTACTTTTTGTGTTTCTATACGCTACTCCACCCTGTAAGTAAGGGAAACTGACACCCTGGGGATTCTGAGCCCTGGGGGGGTGTTTTCCCCAACATTCCAGTGGGAGGATGAATGGTTTACTACCCCCTTTGACCCCACTCTCTTATCTTGGTAGATACTAGTTCCATGAGGCACAGCAGTTAGTTTTCTCCATATATGTGTGTAGAGGGTTGTAATATCTTGTGGTTATTCACGCACATATATTATGGATATAGTATCCTATGGACTACTATAGGTGTAACATGTATAGGTTGTGATGTCTTGAGGATCCTTACTTGGTGTATGGGCTATAATGGCTTGAGGTATAATACCCGACGTATGATACATGTTATGCGAGCTGTAGTGGCTCTTGGAAACTACCTGGTTACTTTTGGTTGTGAGGATGGTGTGGTGCTTAGCCCAGGTGTCTGCGGGCAAGCCTTTGTGGTGCACGTGGTGCAGATTTTGGAGCTTAGACCAGGTGTATACGAGCAAGCCTTTGGAGAGAGATGCACAGGACATATGTTGTTGGGGAAAAGTGGAAAACCAGTGGGGAAGTAGTAGCAGAGTACCCTTGATATCCTTTATTATATGATATATTCTTGTATGTGTTACTTGGTGAGAGTAGCCATGGTGAGGTTGGGAACTTAATACACCTGTTTAGGTGACGAGTTAGTTTCACTTGTTGTTAATTTTTCTTTATCATGCTTTCTTTACTTTTGCACAAGAGGTTTCGGGGAGGATCCTACTGAGTATACTGTTATACTCACCCTACATATATATAAACTGTTTTTCAGGTCACTTGGAGCAGGTTGGAGATCAAGTTGGTTACTACTAGCTTGTGGTTGGAGGAGCTATTTGGGCTTAAGGTCGCTGCCGTTTTACTTTCTTTTGGGTATTTGTAATTTTCCTGTTCAGTTGTAGTACTTTTGCATGGAATTTCATATATGTACTTGGGTTTATTTTATATTTCAGTTCTGAGTTGGAGTTGGTTGGTGTTTATCTTATTTCTCTCTTTCGCATGTGTTCTCTTAGAGGGTAATGCCTCTCATTTGAGTGTTTATTATACCCTCGATTCTAGTTGCCAACCCATGGCCTACTGGAGGCAGGACTCGGGAGTCATTATCTCCCTTTTCACATTCCCAGCCCAGGAGGGGTACACTTTGTGGGGAGGGGGTCGTGACAGAGTGGTATCAGAGGTCTGGTTGAGAGATAGGATGGAGTTTGGATTTAGGCACAGGTGAGGTTGCATGGGTTGGTAGGGCAATGGTGTCATTCATGTTTATCAAGTGAGGTAAACACTGGAGACCGGCTGAGACATAGGCGTTTAGGTCCCCCTATGATCTGATGTCTGAACCTTTAAGTTTACAATGGATACTAAATAGGGTGATACTGGTTGCAGGGTAGAGACCTAGGAAAGGACTATGCATCATTATTCTTTGTGCCTATGTTTGAATGGGTAGATACTGAGATAGGTTAACCTAAAATGAATAAAAGAAAATAATTAATTAATAAATGTTGAGTCCTTCATATTCTAGGCTTATGAGATCTAAGTGTTTTTTATTTTTCAGGTATCGCTCTAGGTCGATTTCCTCGTCAGGTTTTCATAGAATATGTTCAGCAGGCTGTTCCAATGGGTCGCCGCAGGGTAGAGGTTGATGATGATGACACTTGGAGGAAGACACTCCGAGATTTTCAGCGCCAGAGTCTTCATAAGTATGAGGTCTCCATTTCAGATGCAGTCACGGAAGACTGGTTGGAGGAGGTCGAGATAGGATTCAATTCGATCCGTGCTCGGAAGGATCACTGGGTGTCCTTATCTGTGACGATGTTGCGTGGAGCAGCAAGGCAGTGGTGGTTCTTGTTCCTCGGGGATTGTGAGGGGTCAGCGATCTCATGGGAGGAGTTCCGAGACAATTTCAGAGTCAATTTCCTTTCCTCTAATGCAAAGGCGTCCAGTCGCCTGGAGCTTCTTACCCTTCGACAGGGGAGCTCCAGTGTTTGGGAGTTTGGGATCCGTTTCAGGAACCTTTTACAATATGCTTCAGACCTGTTACCAAACGAGGAGGCCATGGAAAGGCATTTCGAGGAGGCTTTACATCCAGAGATCCAGCTCCAGGTCTCCTCATTTATGCTGAAGACATATCTCAAGGTGCTGGTGAGGGTGGAGGTTGAAGAAAGGACTTTAGCCAGGACTGGATCATCACGAGAGGGGAATCAACATGATTCATCACAAAGTAAGGTTGTAGTCCAGGGTTCCCGGTTTTCAGGGCAGAAGAGTTTTCGTTCAGCCGGGGGTAGGTCCCAGCCCTTCACATCTCATTTCTCCAGAGGAAGAAACTCTCAGGCTTATTCCAAGGGATCATGTGCTTGTTTTTCTTGTGGTGGTCGTGGTTATCAGCAGAGGGAGTGCCCGACCTTTCAGATCAGTCATCGTGCACCAGGTGTTACGCTCCAGGTTCCTCTTTTGAGGCAGTTTCCACCGAGGCATCAGCATCCAGTTGCACCAGCTTTATATCAATAGAGGGTAGATGGGGCAGGCATAGGATAGCCCCATGATGCTCCCCATCCTCAGAGATCAGGGGGAGGCTGTGGTGGTGGTCTCCATCAGGGTCAAAGAGGCCATGGAAGAGGTCGTGGTCAGATTCATTATCTAGCGTTTCCATCACCAGACGAGCCAGATGTCGTTCAAGGTACCCTTTTCTTGTTTTCTACCTTGTCGTATGCCTTGTTTGATTCAGGAGCGACACACTCCTTCATATCACCTACCCTTGTCCATGCTTTGGGACTTGAGGTAGAGAGGATTATAGTGCCCTTGGCGTTGACTACGCCAGTTGGAGGTCGAGCTGACTTGTTTGAAGTATGTAAAGACTGTGAGCTAGTGTTAGGGAAACACCGCTCTTGGGGATATTTCCTATGTTTACGGATACAACCATATGATGTCATCCTTGGTATGGATTGGTTGTATTCGGTTCAGGTTATCATGGATTTCTTCAGGAAGAAGGTCCTTTTCTTTGGTGCGGATGGAGATCCATTGGTGTTTGTTGGGGAGCGAGATCCTTGGATGGGTCACAGGATCGTTCCATTATTATCATCCAGGATGGCTGATATGATGCTGAGTTCTTCAGAGGTTAGGCAGTTAGCGTTTCCTAGGGTCTTAGAGGAGTACCCTGATGTCTTCCCATAGGAGTTTGTAGCATTACCCCCTCGACGAGAGATTGATTTTGGGATCGTTCTATAGCCAGGAGTTTCTCCTATCTCTATATATCCATATAGGATGGCCTCTTCTGAGTTACGAGAGCTACGTATACAGCTTGATGGTCTGTTACAGTGCAGTTTTGTTTGACCAAGTGTGTCACCATGGGGTGCACCATTTCTGTTCGTGAATAAGGCCGACGGAATTTTGTAGTTGTGTGTCGATTATCGTCTCTTGAACAAAGTGACAATAAATAATCGCTATTCTTTTCCATGTATTGATGTCTTATTCGATCAAATGAAGGGTGAAAGTTGGTTCTCAAAGATCAACTTGCAGTCAGGATATCATCAGATGCGTGTGAAGGATGAGGATATCCCAAAGACTGCTTTCTGTTGTCATCATGGGAATTATGAGTTCGTTTTAATGCCGTTTGGTGTGACAAATGCTCCAGCTGTATTCATGGGATTGATGAATGTTGTTTTCCGTGAGTTCCTGGACAAGTTCATGGTAGTTTTTATCGACGACATTCTTGTGTACTCCACATCTGAAGAGAAGCATGCAGAGCATCTACGAGACGTTTTGGGAGTTCATCGTCGACATCAGTTGTTCGGGAAGTTTTCGAAGTGTGAGTTTTGGGCTCGAGAAGTCCGTTTCTTGGGGAATGTTGTGTTCCAATAGATAGTAGTTGTGGATCCCTCAAATATTAAAGAAGTTGTGTCTTGGGAAGCTCCCAAGATAGTGTCAGAGGTGCGAAGTTTCCTTGGTCTCACAGGCTACTACAGGAGGTTCATAGCCAATTTCTCATGGGTTGCGACTCCTCTGACAGCTTTGACTAGGAAAGATCAGGCTTTCATATGGACTGATCAGTGTCAGGAAGCTTTCAAGTATCTAAAGAAGAAGCTAGTAAGTGCTCCAGTCCTTTGTCTTCCAGCCGAAGGAGTTCAGTTTGATGTTTTCTATGATGATTCACATCTGAGCTTAGGTTGTGTCCTCATGTAGCAGAGGTCAGTTGTTTCTTATGGGTCTCAGAAGTTACGTCCCCATGAATGAAACTACGCCACCCATGATCTTGAGTTGGCAGCCGTGGTGTTTTCTCTGAAGTTGTGGAGACATTACCTCATTGGTGAGCGCTTTGTGGTTTTCACCGATCATAAGAGTTTGAGGTATGTTTTCTCCCAGCGTGACTTGAACTTAAAATAGCATCTATAGATGGAGTTCTTACAAGAATATGACTTCAAAATATCGTATACACCTGGAAAAGGGAATATTGTGGCTGATGCACTGAGCTGAAAGTCACGTAGTGATGCTGTGCGTGAATCTGGTGATTCCTGGAGAGTAATGGAAGAACTTTCAGCATTACATCTTGATATGGGAGAAGTTGGGGGTAGAGGATGTCTTTTTCAGATGACGGTGCAGTCATCCCTGGTGCAGAAGGTGGAAGAGTCCCAGTTGGGGGATCTTGAGGTGGAGGTCTGGAGAGACCGAGTTGTCTGTGGTGAGGCCCCTGATGGTTGGTCTAAGGATGAACAACACAGAGTGTTGTATCATGAAAGGCTTTTTGTTCCCCTGGCGATGTGTGATACGATCCTCATAGAGTTTCATGGTTCTCCTTTAGCAGTGCATCCTGGTGTGACAAAGATGTACCGATCCTTGAGGAGTCAGTTTTGGTGTCCTGGGCTGAAGCGTGCGGTTGCGGAGTTTGTGTCTCGATGTTTAGTCTGCCATAAGGTGAAGGTCAAACACCGTGTTCCTAGTGGTCTTCTCCAGCCATTAGATATTCCTCAATGGAAGTGGGAGGACATATCAATGGACTTTGTTACAGGTTTACCATGAGCTTTGGGAGGACATGATGCTATTTGGGTGGTAGTGGATCACTTAACAAAATCATCCCACTTTATAGTGATCAAGGAGTCGAGCTCAGTGGAGGTTTTGTCTAGGCAGTATCTAGAGGAGGTGGTAAGACTTCATGGAGTCCCAAGGATGATCATTTCTGATCGAGATCCTCGTTTTACCTCCAGGGTGTGGAGAGGTCTCCAACATGATTTTGGTTCTCAACTATGCCTTAGCACTACTTTTCATCCTCAAATAGATGGTCAGACAGATCGAACTATCCAGACTCTTGAAGACATGTTGCTCTCTTGTGTTCTTGATTTTGGAGGTTCATGGATGAGGCACTTACCCTTGGTGGATTTCTCTTATAATAATAGTTTTCACTCCACCATCGGTATGGAGCTGTTTGAAGCCTTGTATGGCCAGCCTTGCCATTCTTCGTTGTGCTGGACTGGGGTCGGAGAGTCAGCAATTCTCAGACCAAAACAAGTGTAGAATACAATAAAGATGGATCAGGTGATTCGTGAGAGGATGAAGATAGTTCAAGATTGTTAGAAATCATATTCCGATCAAAGAATGTGGCCCCTAGAGTTTAATGTTGGGGATCATGTGTTTCTGAAGGTGACTCCCCATTGTGGGCAGCAAAGGTTTGTCCATGGGAGTAATCTTTCTCCCCATTTTTTTGGGCCTTTCAAGGTGTTAACTCGTGTTGGAGTTGTGGAGTATCGACTAGCGCTTCCCCCTCAAATGAGTTTGATACATGATGTTTTCCATGTATCACAGCTATGTCGTTATCTTCATGACGACTCCCACATCATCTATAGGGGAGATATCGATGTTGATGATGATGCCACCTTTGTGGAGCAACCTGTGGAGATCCAAGACTGCAAGGAGAAGGTGTTGCGCGGGCATTACATACCCTTAGTTCGTGTCTTGTGGAGACACAGTGTCATGGAGGAGAGTACCTGGGAACGTGAATCATAGATACGTGCTCAGTACCCAGAGTTTTTTGAGGTTTAACTCTTTCCATGTATCATTGTGGATGATGTGGTTGTGGAACTTTCATGTTTATGATATGGAACCCTTTGTTTCTTTGGTGGCTTGCTCTCTTTTGAGAGGTATATCGGTGGGTGGTTGTTCAGACCCTTTTTCGTTTTCTCTTTAGGTGGGTTTTGAATTCTCGAGGATGAGAATGTTTTGAGAGGTATCTAACGTAATTTCCCGGACCTCTCTGGTCCATTCCTTTGTGAAAATGTGGTGCTGGAGGTGTTCCATGAGGTCAAGGTGACTTGGGGGTGCATTGGGGTGGACTTCTATGGAAAGCTAAAGGGTAATATCTTTCGCACAGTTGGCGCACGGTTTGCCTAAACCGTGTGGCCAAACCGTGCAAGGCTGGTCTTGGAGGCAGTGGCTAACGCACGGTTAGTGAACGGGTTATCTAACCATGCGGACTAACCATGCGAGGAGTGTTTGGAAAGGCAGAAGCTAATGCACGGTTAGCGTACGGTTTGTTAAACCATGTGGACTAATTGTGTGCGCACTTAAAGTTAGATCCTAAAATTGTGGATCTAACTATTTTTGCCTTTAATCACCTCGTTTAAGCCCCTAAACGGCCATAACTCAAGATTACTCTCCCTTGAAGGTTAGAAAACCTCTCCCAAGCGTTTTGGAGGTGATCTGGAGGCTTTTCTTGGAGAATCGAAGCTGGTTCTTGAGGTATGCCGTCATTCTTGCTTGATTTCTTAGATCTACTTCTCCTATTCTCTTTTTTTCTTGGATCTATGCCCGTTATGGGTAGATCTAAGCATGTGGATGTCAAATATGATGAGATTTGGTCTTGGTTGTGTTAGTAGAAGAGACCTAAGGAGGATTCATGGAGAATCGACCTGGTTTCTTGGGTGTTCATTGACCGTTGTGGTTTTCCTCAAAAACATTTGAGGTAGGGGATTCTTGGATTCTCTAATTGTTTATGTGCAATCGTAGAGTTAGCATGATTTAGCCCATTGGATCACAATTTAATTGACCTAATTAAATACTTGAACTGGATTAAAAGAATTGGTTTGATCGCATGTTGTTGCTTTGTACCATGATAATGGTTTTCCTCTTGATTTTCTAGATAGTGTGATATATATGCCTTGCTTGTTAGCATGGGGTTCTTGATGAAATTGATAAAGAACGTAAAGTTGGAATTAATTGATAATTAATTGGATAAAGATAAAGAGGCATGTAAACGAATCTGGTTATTGTTGTCATAGTTGTTGATCCAAATTGATTTTAATCAAATTGATGTCGATGTATGTGTTTAATTCAGTTGGTTGGTAAACCTGAAATTTGTTGGTGCTTTTTGTTTTAAGGTCGGATGCCTTATTAAAGGGCCAATAGCCCAAATTGATGTGATGTTTGTTTTCCTGTTGTTTGTGTGGTGATGTGACCCTGGGAGGGTGTTGTGATATGTGGGGGCATGGAGGCCTTGTGGTTGTGGTAGCGGATGATGCCTAGAGTGGCGAGATGCATTGGTTTATGCATGTGGGTGTCAGGTAGGACACCAGGGATGATGGAATGGGATGGATGTGATTATTGGATGCTTGTTGATTCTTGGTTGTTTATTTGCTTTACTTTTCCCCACCGCTCAAGGTAGCTGGTCTTGCTTACCCTTCTTCCGAAGGACGTGAAGACATGTGGGGTATGCCATGTTCTTTCCGTGTTTAGCCTCTCAAGGGAGAATGGGTTTACGCTCTTGTTATAGAAGGAAAAGACTCGACGAGTAGTACGTCTACTCACCGTGTTGAGCCCCCTTGTGTTTAGTAGCATAGGTTGCTTTTCTAGAATGCTTGGGAATATGGGAAAGTAATTCTATAATGAATGTTTGAATAAATGATGTTAACCCATGGGGTTGGAGTTTGATGAAACTTAATGATGAGGTTGAGAAATTTTGAAGGGAAGGTGGTTTTTGGATGTGATGTTAATGGAACTTAATGTGGAATTGTTCTTGTTTAATTAATGTTTGAAGAATTAATTAACGTACAGTGAAATTGATAAAAAGGGAAATGAAGTAATCTAATAAAGCCCTTTAAATGTTTGTGTGCTTATAGGATACCTAGTCTTAGAAGTGGCAGCCCAGAGTCTGAGAGACGTTAGTTGCAGTCGTGTCTAGGACTAGGTTATTCCCATAGTGTGGTTGTGAGTTATAATTTATTCTGTACTTTTTGTGTTT
Organism: Viscum album; assembly: GCA_963277665.1. Lineage (NCBI taxonomy): Eukaryota > Viridiplantae > Streptophyta > Magnoliopsida > Santalales > Viscaceae > Viscum > Viscum album. Next base: position 287,600,325 of record OY728137.1, on the reverse strand, counting down.
CTATATGATACTCTACCCTGTCAGTAAGGGAAACTAGCACCCTAGGGATTCTAATCCCTTGGGGGTGTTTTCCCCAACATTTCAGTGGGAGGTTGAATGGCTGACTAACCCCTTTGACCCCACTCTCTTCTCTTGGTAGATACTAGTGCCATGAGGCACAGCGGTTAGTTTTCCCCATATATGTGTGTAGAGGGCTGTAATGGCTTGTGGTTATTCATGCACATATATTCTGGATATAGTATCCTATGGACTACTATAGGTGTAACGTGTATAGGTTGTGATGGCTTGAGGATCCTTACTTGGTGTATGGGCTGTAATGGCTTGAGGTATAATACCCGACGTATGATACATGTTATGCGTACTGTGGTGGCTCCCAGAAACTACCTGGTTACTTTTGGTTGTGAGGATGGTGTGGTGCTTAGCCCAGGTGTCTGCGGGCAAGCCTTTGTGGTGTACGTGGTGCAGATTGTGGAGCTTAGCCTAGGTGTATACGGGCAAGCCTTTGGTGAGAGATGCACAGGACGTATGTCGTTTGGGAAAAGCGGAAAACCAGTGGGGAAGTAGTAGTGGGGTACCCTTGATATCCTTTATTATATGATATATTCTTGTATGCGTTACTTGGTGAGAGTAGCCATGGTGAGCTTGGGAACTTAGTATACCTATTTAGGTGATGAGGTAGTTTCACTTGTTGTTCATTGTGCTTTAGCATGCTTTCTTTACTTTTGCATGAGAGGTTTCGGGGAGGATCCTACTGAGTATAATGTTATACTCACCCTATGTATATATAAACTATTTTTTAGGTCACTTGGAGTAGGTTGGAGATCAAGCTGGTTACTACTAGCTTGTGGTTGGAGGAGCTGTTCGGCTTTGTGGCCGCTGCCGTTTTACATTCTTTTGGGTATTTGTAGTTTTCCCGTTCAGTTGTAGTACTTTTTCATGGAATTTCATATATGTACTTGGGTTTCTTTTATATTTAAGTTCTGAGTTGGAGTTGGTTGGTGTATATCTTATTTCTCTCTTCCGCATGTGTTCTCTTAGAGGGTAATGCCTCCCATTTTAGTGTTTATTATACCCTCAGTGCTAGTCACCAACCCTGGGCCTACTGGAGGGGGGACTCGGGGGTCATTATCTCCCTTTTCACATTGTCGGCCCAGGAGGGGTACACATTGTGGGGAGGGGGTCGTGAAATTGCCTTCATGGACTTTTATACTTTCTATCATTTCCCTCATACCTCTTCTTATATTTTATATTAGGATAGTTAGCCTTTATATGTCCTTTTCTCTTACATTCATAACAGACTATTTCATCAGATTTGTCACTTATTTTCCAATCCTTTTTTCAGTGGCCCGTGTGATCATATTTTCCTTTGTAGTTGGGCTTCTTAAAGAATTTATTCTTTTTATAGAACTTCTTGAACCTTCTGGATAATTGAACCATTTCTTCATCACTGTCTGGTGATGATTTTCATCACTTGAACTTTTACTATCATCTTGAACTTTGTCCTTCTGCATGGAGGTAGTAGATTTGAAAGCAATAAATTTTCTTTTGAGTTCATCATCCTCCTATTTGTTGACTTTTAGTTCTTCCTCATACATCATCAACTTTCCTATCATCTCCTTGACTGGTAGCTTTCTAATATCAAAATATTCTCTAATTGAGATAGAATTATCTCTCCATCTATCTGGTAAGCATCTGAGTATTCTCATAATTTTCTCCTTGGTTGTAACATCTCTTTCGAGAGAGATCATAGTCTTCACAATTTCATTAAACCTGAGATACATGTCAGAAATAAGATCATTAAGATTAATTTTAAAGTTATCATATTTAATATTATATGTGTTAAGTCTCATTTCCTTAACATTAGAGTTTCATTCATGTAAAATAGAAAAATTCTCCCAGATTTCATGGGCTGTTTTACTTATAGAAATTTTGTTGAATTATTCATCTCCTAAAGAACAGTATAAGGAATTCATGGATTTGAAATTATTATTATAATTAAACTTATTTGGGTCATCCCAAGTGTTTCTACCAGTAGAAATAATCTTAAATTCATCTATAATTGAAGACCAAATCTCAAAACCCATACTTTCTAAGTAAATTTTCATTTTAATCTTCCATTGTGCAAAATTTGTTTCATTAAAGAATAGAGGTATGTTAGTAGCAGCACCTTCCAATCTATTATTCATGATTAATAATAAAGTCCGTAATTTTTAAAGAACAAAAAATTTAGAACTAATAAAAATTTTAAGATCTTTAAAACACAACTAAAATCACATTTGAAAACTATTTTAAACATATTGATAATTTAAAATTTTGAAAACAAGGATTTAAAAAACACAACTGATCCCAAATTTTTGTTAGATTAGGACACTCAAGAGGGGGATGAATTGAGTTCTTATAAAAAATTTATTAAAAATTTTACTTAAAAGATTCCCTCAATTAACACTAAAATTACTCAGTTAATCAAGGTAATAAATTTATAATAGTTTGACTATTCAAATATCTTATCGAAATATTGATTAATTATCATTAGTATCAATATGATATATTGATACAACTTTTTAAACTATTATAATCAGTAAAAATAGTTATAGCTACTATCCAAGCCTAACTATCAAAGTAAAATTTAGTTTTCAAAAAGAAAATTAATTAAAACAGATAAAGACTAAATTTAAAAACACAACGGATAAAACAAGTGTTTCAATTACAAGTAGAGACCTAATCCACTCCACTTGGTGATCACATACCACCAAGAAATTTATATTAATAAACTTGGTCCAAACCCTAGATCGGGGTTAACTATAGTACATAGGACTAACTAGGTCACAAGACCTCTTATACTGTTCTGCGTGGCAAAATAAACAACTAGGACACACAAGACTTATTCCACTATTCTACATGGGTGAATCAAAGTGTAGAAATATATTTGAGTGAGGATATCTTGTATCCTCTAGTTTAATGAAGGATATAGTGTGTGTTTTAATACAGATACACACACTGCTCGAAAAGTAATAAAACAGTACATGATAGAGAAAATATGTTGAAAAAGGGTTAGAAATGCTCTGAGTGTTGTTCGATGAAGATCTAGACTTGTAGGAAGTTTCAGATAAAATTTTTGTGTCCTCTTGTGAAAACATAGTATCATGAGTCTCGTTATATGGTTTCTAGTTTGATGTTATGTGTATTGTATCTCTTTTTCTTCTTAGAGATTATGTTGCAAGGTTGTGATCCACATCAGTTTATCCACCATAAATTGGGAGTTCTTCATGTGTTCTTCAGTGTATAGATATTCTTTTTTCTTACATTTGATCCAAAACTTGACTCTTGACTAATCTTTTATACTTCTTCAAGTAGCACACTTTTCTTTTTATTTAGGGTGCATGTGTTGGAGCCGAAAGGAAGCATGATCTCTACACCTCGTACCTCATACTCTCTAATGACAGGACTGCAAAAAAAATTAAATATATTAGTGTCATTAAATTACTCAAATATGACTATTATAAATAATTATTAAATTAAATTGTAAAATATAGAAAAATGGTTAAGTATGGAATGGTACAGTTTGTCTTGAAATGGTGTCACTAGAAATAGTGCCTTATCCTTTGCCTTTGAGCAGTGAGACAGTCATGATGAGACAATCATGGTGCCATAGTTGCATTGAGATCTGGAACTAATAGCACAGATGCGCTGTTAGGATCACGGTGTCTCAGGTAATGATGTCTAGTCCTTTGTCAAAAATTCTGAAAGACGTCTTGTTACGATGTCTTGGATATGGTAGCAAGGAATCGGTGTCACAGGATTTATAAAATCTAGAAATTCTTTCATTGTTAGAGTCACAGTGTTAGTATTACAGTGGCTGATTCACAGTGTCAGGCTTATAGTGTTTGAGTCACAGTTTCAAGTTTACGGTGTCTGAGTCACGGTGTTTGGGTTACGGTGTCAGGGACATTTCCAAAATCTGAAACCAGTGGCAGACTTACAATTTCTCAGACTTAACCAAATATCTGTAAACAGTCTTAAGAAGTAATATCCATAGAATGAATTAAGATTAATTATAATCATACTGAAACATAATATGATAAAATTAAACATATTTTACAACATTCAGACATGATTTTTGAGATTCTAAATCAAGATCTTGCGGGAGTTTATACCATAGGTTGTAAGAATTAAACCATAAGGAAATCAACAATCTCCCAACATGATTTTGGATAGGTTAAACATGATTTGTAAAATTTTAAACATTATTAACATGATTTATGAGAATAAAACATTATTAAACATGAGTATTCCAATAGAAATTATGAGGTAGGGGTTAATTTATCAATCTTTTTATTATCCAAGATTTTTTATACAAAATTATTTACTAGAATATATTTATCATCCATGTCCGTGTTTCCTAAAAATGTATTTCAAAAAATTCTAACTATTGTTTCACAATTTTTTAAAGACATTTTTTCCCATGTTTTATTTTATAAAAATGAATCTTTTGTCATTTTCCTTACGAGGTACTATGTTTTACTTTTTTGACAATGTACGAGAAGAATTTTTTTTAACTTATATGGAACAAGTGGATATTTTCTATTATTGTGACGCCTTACCATTTTGAATATTACCTTACAATATTATAAGTTTATTTTCAAAAGAAATTTTTTCTTTTATAATTATGCATATTTTAAATGATTTCAAAGTAAAAAAGGGATATTTCTATCAAATAATTTTAATAAATTTATTAGATTATTTTCATCTATGTCAAAATACTTTGTTGGATTTTATTCTTGGTTGAGGTTGATCTATTATGATATCATTTAACATATTTTATTGAATATTTTATGATCAATTTGACTGTGGATGTGCTATTTTTATACCATTTATGGTTTATGGTTAAAGTATTAACATTTTGAAAACTAGTTTTTATATAGATATTTATGTTATGTTTCACTCTTTTCTTATGATAAATGTATTGGACATAGTAAGTGATGGGTGGGTCCCACTATATCCCTTTTATGCATTAGTTGTTCTCATGAGACAGACTAGTTTGGGTTTTTACCCGTTTATTTACGGTCTTGGCATAAGGCCTTGATAGTATGGTTATGATGTCCGGCATTATACATTCCCTCATTATGAGATTAGTTATTGATATAACATGTGATTATTTGACAAGTACAATATCCATGTGAATATTTAAATAGAATTTTTTTATATATTATTTCCATATTATACTGAACATTATGCTTAAAAATCTTGTACTTCAGTTTTATATCTTTACTTAAAAGTTTATGCTTATTTATGATAGCTTCTATTATATTTTTTATCCTTAATAATCATCTGAGCTCACCGCTTTATTATGTTTCATTTTTTTCCAGGATATGAATAAGTATACTATGACTGAACTAAAGGGATGGTATAAGGGATATGAGTGTTTTAAAAGGAGATACTATGTTGTTTTTCATTTCCGGATGTAATGTAAAACTTATGTTTGTATCTAGTTTTTCCAAGGCTGTTAAACTGATTGGTCCTTCAGGATTTTATTTCTTGTGATCATGAAAATGTAATAAAATAGTGCACCGAATATAGGAAACTAGGGTTAGGGTGTTGCAGTTGGTATTAGAGTGATGTTTAATAAAAACCTTGGAAACTAGATTTAGAAAAACTTGGATTATGGAACATTACCCTAATATAGAATTTGATGATAAGTATAAAAGAACATCCTAAAATTTTGGGTAATATAGAGATTATGTAGGTATTCCTAGAAAATACATATCTGTCTAAATACTACAAGTGGATATGGTTCTAGAACAGAAGTACCTAGGAGTAACAACTCTGACAAGGTGTTATGGGCCTGACTCAGGGTAACTTGGTACATGATGATGGTCCTTACTTCGCACCTAGTTTTACACTCCTTAGGAATATTCTTAGGGTAATTCACATTTTCTTTGTAAATTATTATAATGAATTTATGATTAAATATGTCCCCAAATAAATCATTTTTGTTATTATGGATTAGATATGCATAAATTTTCTAATTTATGTTAATTATTTTACTAGTTTGGAATTATTCGTTATGATTCATAACCTAATCTAGTGAATTACATTGTTTAGAAATGACTCCTAGTTAAATAAATGGAAATAGTATCAACGCACATAATCTATGTAGGGATTTATCTTCTATGTAAGATAATGATCTTGGAGCAGGAGCTGCAACTAGTGTTAAACAACTTATAACTATACTGGGATAGCTAACTCAAGTTATGAATAATAACCTTACCTATATGGAGAACCCTGATCCACAATGCATGGGATTGATGTTCGACATCTTCATGAGACAACAACCTCCAACATTCAATGGGACTAAAAATACATTTGTGGCTAAAAAATGGATAAGTTCCTTATAGAAAATATTTCTTTCTTTAGGGAGTAACGAAAGGGAAATGGTTTTCATGGTAGTTTATCATCTCTCAGGATATGCAGATCAATTTTGGTCATTAATTCAAAGTAAAAAAGGAAGATGAAGAAGTATAAAATATGGAATTGAGGGAGTTTAAAGAAATTTTCTTAAAAAAATAACTTCCTCATGGACAATGAGTTGATATGGAAAGGTAATTTTAGAGTCTGAGACAAAAGGAGGATAAGAATTTTGAAAAGTATGAGACTAACTTCACAAGGTTATAAAGGCATGCTGCAAACTACATATTTAAACCAATAAGTAATATTGATATATTCTTTGATGGGTTAAAATAGTTCCTTATATGGGAACTAGTCTTACAATATTTCTCATAGTATGAAGACATAGTCTCATGTGATATCAAGATGGAAAAGGAGTTCTCTAAGTCTTATAAATTTAAAGTAAATCAAGATAATAAGAGGGATTCCAAACACTCTAGAAAAGGAAATAAGGGTAAGAAGTGAAAAGTTGACATTACACGCTATAGTGATTGTGGGAAGAAACGCCTTGGTACTTACCTAAAGGGAATGGAAGTTTGTTACAAGTGCGGATAAAAAGGCCACCAAGATCATGATTTCAAGGGGAAGAAAAATCTACCAATTTTCAATGATATAATTTTAAAGAGATGGTAAATTATGAAAATTATTTTCCTAACTATCAATGAAACTTGTCCCAAGAAAGGCCAAGATTTTACGGTCACAAATACTGAGTTTTAAGTTCCTAATGATGTGGTGGAATGTACTTTAATTATCTCCTTAAATTTAGCTAAATATTTATTTGATTCTGGATCGTCACATTCATTTATATATTCCCAATATTCTTTAAAAATTAGATATTTCCAGTTCACATTAACAAGGAATTTTTTATTCAAAACCCCTAAGGGGAGTCTCATTGTAATAAAGATATATCAAGAAGTTCTCATTATGACATATAAACATGCCTTATTAGATGAATTTAACATCATACCTATGGTTGACTTTGATATAATCCTTGGTATGGATTGGATATCAAAATATTATGAAAAAATCTATTGCAAGAAGAATGAAGTTACGATTTGTGAGGAAGATGTAGAATCCATTATTTTAGAGTAGAAACTTCATCACCTAATTATTATAAAAAACCCACCCTCAGTAGCTTTACTAAATGAGATTATTTGGGAGGAAGATGAAATAACATCTAGGTATGAAGAAATAAATATTCAAATTGAGGATGTACCTATTGTAAAGGAATACATTGATGTTTTTTCCAAATATTTACCTAGACACCCCCCCCCCCGAGTGTGAAGTTGAGTTTTGTAATTATTTAATTCTTAATGCAAGACCAATATCAAATACTCCCTATAGAATAGCTATAGTGAAATTAGTAGATCTGAAGAAAAAACTAGAGGAGTTGAGTAATAAGGTATTTATTATCCCTAGTGTTTCTCCATGGTGAGACCCAGTTATTTTTTTTAATAAAAAATATGAATCAATGAGGTTTTGTATTGACTATAGAGAAATCAAATCTATTACAATAAAGAGCAAGTATCCTCTGCCTCGCATTGATGATTTTTTTGATCAACTTTATAGAGATCAATATTTTTCAAAGATTGACCTTCATTCTAGATATCATCAATTGTGTGTAAAGAAGGAAGATATTCTAAAATCAACATTCCGAACAAGGTATGTACATTACGAGTTTACAGTATCATTATTTAGACTGAATAATTCACTCTCTGTTTTCATGGATCTAATGAATAAAGTGTTCAAGGAATATCTTGATGATTTTTTTGTAGTATTTATTGATGATATCTTGGTATACTGAAAAATATACGAAGACCATGAGAACCACTTTTGTATTGTTCTAAATACTCTTAGAAGAAATAAGCTATATGGGAAGTTTAGAAAGTGTGAATTATAGATTCAGGAAATTTCTTTTCTTGGATATATTGTCTCGAATGATGGAATCTCTTTTGATTCTTAAAAGAAAAAGGAAATCCAAGAATGTCTAGCACTGATGAGCATAACTGAGGTATGTAATTTTATTGGATTAGCAGGTTACTATCAGTGTTTTGTTTATAATTTTTCCTCATTGGATAACCCGTTAAACAAGCTCACACATAATGGGGTTAAATTAATTTGTAAAAAAGAGTGTGAATAAGGTTTTAAAGAATTTAATAGAAGATTAGTCAATTCTACTTTCTTGAAGTTACTATCTAGGAATGATGGTTTTGTGATTTATAGTGATGTATCAAAGAAAGAACTTGGTAGTGTCATTATATAGAATCATAGATTTATTTCTTATGAATCAAGGTAATTAAAAATTCACAAACAAAACTACCCAACTCATGATCTTGAGTTAGAAGCAGTAATTTTTTCTCTGAAGCTATGGAGACACTATCTCTATGGTGAAATATGTGAGATATATACAGATCAAAATATTTTCAAATATATTTTCTCACAGAAAGAACTCAACATGTGGCAAGTGAGATAGCTTGATCTACTCAAGGATTATGATTTCTCAATACACTACCACCCAGGGGAGTTAAATGAGGTGGAAAATGATTTAAGTAGGAAGGACCATGGAGTTTTGAATAGAATGAGAGTTAAAAGGGATCCTATGTTCGTGGATCTAGTAAATATGGATATTGGAATTATCATGGAAGGTGAAACATCACTAATTTTTTAAATGGTTCTTGATACATATTTACTAAAAATGTTAAAAATTTCTCAGTTTGATGATGAGGATTTTTAAAAGAAAATTAAAGTTTTGAATGATGGGAGATTGATAGACTTTAAATATGAAGATGGAGTTTTGAAATTTGTAAAGTGGTTGTGTGTTCCATCTATACCAAATATAAAAGGGGAATTATTGTATGATTATCATAGATCCAATTTATCTATACACCCTGGTGGCACTAAGATGTAAATAGATTTGAAGGAACATTTTTTGTGGGACAATATGAAGAGGGATATTGCTGATTATGTGTTAAGATGTTTGGTTTTTCAATAGTTGAAGGTTAGAAGACAACATTCTTTAGGATTCATGTATCCTATTCCTATACCTATGTGAAAATGGGATGATATTATGATGAACTTTGTCATGAGGATACTAAATACTCTTAGAATAAATGATGCGATGTGGGTTATTATTGATCGTCTTACCAAATAGTTACATCTTCTTGCTATAAGAGAAGATTTACCACTGGAATGTTTATCAATAATTTACATTAATAAAGTTGTAAGACTTCATGGTGTACCCCAATTGATTGTTTCTGATCATGATCCCCATTTTACATCAAGAATATGGAAATTTATTTTTAAAGCCCTAGATATTAAGCTTTGTTTGAGCACTGCATACCACCCTCAAACTAATGGACAATCAGAAAGGACTATTCAAACTTTAGAAGACATGTTGAGATTTTGATCACTTGACTTTCAAGGTATGTGGGATCAATATTTACCTCTAGTATAATTTTTCTATAACAATAGCTTCCATTCAAGTATAATATGGCACCATATGAAGCATTATATAGAAAAAGATATCATACACCTACTTGTTGGGATGATGTTGGTGAAAGAAAACATATAGGCCCAGAACTTGCTGAGGAAACAATAGAAAAGGTGAAAATTACTCAAACCCATATCAAAGTAGATCAAAGTAGGAAAAAGATATATGATGATAACCATAGGAAGGATTTGAAATTTCAAGTAGGAGATAACATTTTCATAAAGGTATATCCATGAAAGGGTGTAATACGATTCATATAGAAATAAAAACTGGGTCCAAGATACATTATACCTTTTGAAATTATAGAATGAATTGGAGCTATAGATTATTGTTTAGCAATGTCTCCAAGTATCTCCAAAGTTCATGATGTTTTCCACATCACTGTTAAGGGAATACATGTTGGACCCAATGCATGTACTCACCTATGAAGAAGTAGAACTGAAACCTGATCTGTCTTACTATTAAGTTCCTATCGAGATTATTGACACTATAGAACATGTATTGAGGAATCATAAGACTTGTCTGGTAAAAGTTATTTGGAGAAACTATAAAATGAAAGACGTGACGTGGTAACCTGAGGAACTTATGAGGAAAAACCACCCGAATATTTTTATCAAGTGATATTCTAGAAATTTTGAGGAATAAAAAGGATGAAAGAATGTAACACCATAAGCTTCCATGATACTCTTTAATTCAATAGCTTGCACTGCACGAAACACTGACTTCGAGTGCAACATGACCTATCAAACTAGTCGTTTGAAAAGTGGTTATGAATAGTATTAACAACATTACAAAATTTATAAATTTTATTTTTCAAAATAGACTTCATTTTTGAATTTGGAATATAAAAATAACTTATGGGGAAGTTTTGTAATTTTTCTGAAATGTTTCAATTTTTTAGGAATTGTGAAAATACTACATTGTTGTTAAAAACCAACTTTTTCATTTAAATAATTATTTTAATATAAATTTATTTTAATTTCACAATATATAAATAATACATATATCAATCCAATGTAGTTAATTGGAATCATTTTATAATATAATTAGATATAAAAATATTTATTGAACTTTTGAACGTCTCTTTTACCCACCTTATAACCACATCTACAGGATTAGCATTAAACATAATTTTATCGCTTGTATGAATTGAATTTAGAAAAATGGAAACACATGTTTGTAATCAGTATTAAAAATTGGGTCTCATAGGATCAAAATAATTTTGGTGAATAGTAAATTTTGGATTTTATTTACCACGGTTAAGGGTAAATAGGGTAATTAAAAGTAAAAATAATATTATAATAATATACAATTACACTAACACTTGTACTAATTTAATTGGATAAGTTTTTTTTAACAAAATAAAACTTATGTATAAAATATGATCCTTTTTAATCCACTTGTATTATATTAGGACACTTATTATATTTTATTTAAAGAAGAGTTAAAAATGTCATATTCAAATTTTAATAACTATATAATTTTTAATATGAGGTTATATAAGTAATATGGTTGCCTATAAATAGTATTTATAAATATAAAATTTTTATCCTCATAATATTAATTTATTTATAATTTTATTAAATAAATAATTAAATTAAACTGCAACACAATGATGATGTAGTAATTGATTTATTAACGGAAGAATCAATTAAATGATATTAATAATATTAAAATAAATATAATTTGAATTATTTGATGCCATAAAAGAATTTTTTGGATTAAATTGACATGTTAAGGATTAGTTTTTTTTTTGAAATAATAAAGTTTTTATAACTTTAAAAAAATCATGTATCAAATAGTGTCAAAATTGACATAAATGAGATTTTAAAATAAATACTATTTTATTAAATGATATAAAAGTCATAAAAATATAAGGTTCATCAAAATAACTTTTATAGTGTTAAATATATTATTTTTGATCCAACTTGGGTTTGTTTTACATTTTATAGTAACTATATTAATCTTATAGTGTAAAAAGATAAGTAGACACGGTAAGAGTTAAACTGTTTAACTAAGAGTTAAATCAAAATGATAAGGTTAATTTTAGGACATAAAATTGTCAAAAAATAATTTTTTGAGTGGATTTTGACCCATAATCATATTATCCTAGTAATAACACACTTTGTATCCATTATAAATCTAAAATTCATTTATATTAAATTAATATTTTTGGAGTTTCCAAAAGTTTCCATCCCCTCTCTTATAAAAGGGAACCTCTCCTTATCTTTTATTCACACATATAAAGCCAATTTTCTTGGATAAAACCTAAACAATTATCCTCCAAATATCCCTAATTTCATCCTAGAGTCCATAATTTGGTTATAAATTCAACCTAAGAAGTCCTTTTGTTCAAATCAAAAGGAGATACTCGAAAAAGAGGTAATTGTTTTACCAATTCAATTCAATTTCTTTTCTTATTCTAATTTCTATTACTATGTTGTTTCCATAATAAATTAATAAATATAGTATAATATAAATTATTATATGTTATTATGATTATGGTACAGCCATATTCCTCCTTTTATTCATCATATGAATAATAATACGACCATGCATGTGTATGTACGGATTACTGTCTCCACGTCATGGTGTAATTTTTTATTTAACACTACTTTATTTGGATGGGTATAATGATGATTATAATATATATAAATAATTAATATGACATGATAATTATTATTTATATATAATATATCATCCAATTCCATGCCATTTAACCATTAAGTTAATGATATCATCGCTCGTGCGTATATACGGCCTACCATCTCCACGACGCGAAGAGATTCATCCTCCACTAAAACCATTTAAGAATGATTATGAAAATGTATATAATGAATTAATATAATATTTATTAACTTAATATAATTATATATATGAATATGATATATATTATTCATAATTAACATGTCTTACACGACAAAACAAGCATAGGAAAACAAGGCAGTTAACACCCGAAACAATGGTAATACTGAAATATTATTAACAAAATGATATAAGAGTATAATATATGATATAATAAATATAAATATGATCCTATAATAATTTAATAACATTATTTAACCATTATACATGAGTTTAATTCACCCTCTACTAAATAAAAGTATGAAGTAAGGGTTAATTTCGCAATCTCTGTATTATCTGAGATTGTTTATATGTAAGTATTTACTGGAAAATATTTATCATGCATGTTCATGTTTCTTAAAAATTTATTTAAAAATATTCTTAATATAATTTAATAGTTATTTAAATACATTTTTACCCATGTTTTATTTTATAAAAAGGAATCCTTTTTCATTTTCCTTATGAAGTACTATGTTTGACTTTTTTGACAAGCTATAAGAAGAATGTTTTTTTAACTTATACGATGCAAGAAGCTATTTCCCAACATTATGAAACCCTACCATTTTGAATATTACCTAAAAATATTATAAGTTTATTTTCAAAATAAATCTTTTCTTTTATAATTGTTCATATTTTAAATGATTTCAAAGTAAAAAAAGTAATATTTCTCTCAAATAGTTTTAATGAATTTATTAGATTATTTTCATCTATGTCAACATAATTTGTTGTATCTTATACTTGGTTGAGGTTGATCTCTTATAATATCATTCAACATATTTTATTGAATGTTATATGATCAGTTTGACTATGGATGTGCTATTTTTATACCATTCATGGTTTATGGTTAAAGTATTAACATTTCTTATACTAGTTTTAATATGAATGTTTATGTTATGTTTCACCCTTTTCTTATGAGAAATACATTAGACTTAGTAAGTGAAGTGTGGGGACCGTTATATCCCCTAGATGAATCATTAGTTCTCATGAGACAAACTAGTTTGGTTTTTTACCCATTTATGTATGGTCTTGGCACGAGGCCTTGATGGTATAGTTATGATGTCCGGCATTATGCATTACCTCATCCTGAGATTAGTTATTGATATTACATGTGATTATTTGATTCATAGAATATATATATAAATGTTTAAATGAAATTATTTGACTTATCCTTGCTATATTATGCTGAATATTATGTTTAAAAACTTGTGTTTCAGCTTTATACCTTTACTTAAAAGTTTATGTTGATTTATGATGGCTTCTTCTATATTGTTTATCCTTACTAAGAATTTGAAATCAACCCTTTCTTATGTTTCATTTTTTCATAAGATGTGAAGAAATATATTATTACTGGCCTATAGGGATAGTCTATGTAATATTAGTGTTTTTAAAAGATATACTATGTTGTTTTTCATTTTATTATATAATGTAAAACTTTCGTTTGTATCTATTTTTTTGAAGGATACTAAACTAATCAGTCCTTTGGGATTTGATTGCTTATGATCATGAAAATGTAATAAAATAATGTACAGACTCTAGGAAACTGGGTTTATGGTGTTAAAAGTACTCTATCTCTTGAGGTTCATTTATACCTTTAAAGGATTGTGGCTTCTCACACAAGAACTCATGCGATTGATTCTTTTCTCCTATATCTTCTGGTTGTACCTCAACAAGTTTATTCTAAACTTTTAGAACATTCTGGTCAACAACACGAACTGATTGCATGACTTCTTTGATGAAATTTTGATCCATCATAGGATTTCCTTGAGAATCATTAGATTCACCTTCCTAAGGAAGTCACGAAACACATCTCTGAGGCATACCACTACACACAGAAAAAAAAAGAAATGACCAGAAAACAAAAAAATCTTAGTTAAAACTAGAAAACCCATAAAAAACTGAGATCAACTACAAGAACTCAAAATGGGAGACATGCATCACAACATCCCATGGTAACTTGAGTCTCATCATTGAAAGAGATGTCCAGGAACTAACCACAACATACCTCTCAAGTCTCAACAATCTTATCTCCAATCTAATAGACGTCCCAAGATAAGGACTCTTGAGAACAGACCACCTCTGATAGAAAACTATAATGAACTAACCCAAATACCCTCTCAAACTGGTGCCCAACCTAATATTTCACAAACCTGAAGGGCATTCCCAATCCCCATGGGCTGGTGACTAGAACCCGGGCATCGAACGACAACCATAGGGAACAATTTTGCCTAACCTTTTTCAATGACATGACACGGATATATATATATATAAAGAGACAATAATAGAAGGAATATATATGACATAACTAAAATCATATAGTGGAAACCAAATAAAAATAAGAGTAAAGCAATCTAAAAGTGAAAGTCCAACCACAAACGACTAAAAAAATAGGGAAAAACCAAATAATCCATGTGATAATGTAGGAAAACTTGCACCATCTCACTATCCAGCTACCCAGACTCAGCTGACCAAAACCTCACCACCTCAATGTGGAACCTTGCCTTTCCCTATATCAAATAACATATAAAGGTCTACACACCACCAAATAATTGAATAGGGTTTAATCTAACAAATTCAGTAAGTTCCCACCTAGATGTTCCATAACAAGTCTTTGTAGAAAAAAATCAAGTATGCACATTTAAAATAAAACATGGAATGACAAGTAGTAAATCAGTTTTTATAAAAAGCATGGTAAACATTTTCACTTTTCCAAAAATTCCAAAACAAGTCCAGGTATATCAATTCTAATTCCAAATCATACATATCAAAAATCAAAACATTAAAAATTCAAATCACTAGTAAATCACACTAAGGAACTAAACAGGTCAGGCTAGAAGAATACTTATACCACAAAAAATTACTAGTGTACAATAAGTCCCTGGAACACAAGCCTAAGGAGCAGAGAAATTCCCCATGACTGAAGCTCTCAATAATTTCAAAAAAGTTCCTAGAACAAAAAACCTAGGGAGTAGAGAAAATCCCCATGAGAAAATCCTCTGATGGTAACTTAGACGATGTCCCTAAGCTAAACCTTCCAATAACATACCCAAGGATTCCTATGTTCCACATTTCATAAATCATTTCAATTATTTTAAAATAACATTTTTTCATTAACCAAAAACCATATAAAACCCACCTTTTATCACAAATCCATTGACACGCACAAAAAAAATCATGCTAATTCATTTATAAAAAAAATTAAAAATAGGAGCATTACAATTCATCCAAAAAAGGATAGAGACATATCCACATGCCTTAAAATTTGGGTTTCACATGCCCATAAAGGATCAACCAACAAGAGAAATGAAACAATGACAACAAAGGCCCTAGAACTAATATTTACATCATATAATTGATTCAATTCAACAAAAGAGTTTGTGGGGAAGATGAAAAAATACATACCTCAAGAACACACACCCACCGTACCACAACCAACAAAGAAAACAGCCCCCAGAACAAGATTGCACCATGGATCTAGAATATGAACAAAATGAATCGTCATTACAAATCAATGAATCTGATAATGTAACGTTGCGGTGTTATGTTTATCCAGGCAATAAGAAAGCAGAAAGTCCTACTCACCCAAAGAGATGAAAACCAACTACTATGCTGACCAATTATTGAATAGATCAATTCGGATCAAACAAATACTCTCAAAATAACTCTAGAAGCCTTCTAGGTTAAGATCAAAAATGTATGTAGGAGAATTAAATGAAATATAATACTCATGGAACCCTAAAAAGTTATTCTTAGACAATTACAGGGCATGTAATCCCTTTACACGTCATGTAATCCATGATGATCACATACACTAGAAAACTCATCACCTTGTTAATTAAAATTTATCCTTTATCATTAAATTTCATGTAATCATTACACATCATGTGATACTTTCATAATGTGTATAGATTTCATGACTTGTATTTGTCGATCAAATGTGCATTGTGTAACCCCTTTACAAGTCTTGTAAGCACCCAACATACAATAGAAAACATTAGAACCAACTCAGGAACCCTCCAAACTCAGGTATAACCCCACAAAAACATTAACACATTTATACCTAGATTCCATTAATTCAAACAAACATCCTTCCCTGAACTTTATGTCATTTTTCTCATAAAATGTTCTCCAACCTAGGGAGTCCCAAGACACAGCCAATTAAAGAGGGAAACAAGAAAAGATAATGTAATTACCTAAAAGTAGGTAGAAGGATGTTATAATTATACTTCTATAATTATAATATCATATATACCTTCTTACCTTGCAATCTGTTGGAAAACGATAATGTTGATCGTGTATACATGTGGGATACTACTTTTAAGAAGTGATGTGATTTATTTTTCATTTTAATTTTACTTATATGGTTATGAGGATAGATTTAATGAATTTATATGATATATATAAAGTAATAATGGTTATTTAAAGGTAAATTATTATTTACCTTTCTTTTATTCCATTCATCAAAAAGTGAAAACAATTTTCATGTGTACGTACATCCTACCATCTCCATGAATGGTGTAATTAATTTTTCCATATCTACCTTTTATAGATGTCTCTATATAAATATATAAAATAAATTTATATGATATTTATATCAAGATTAATATTCTATAGATAATGGAACCATGATAAAAGTATTAGGACTTGAACTACCAAACTGAAATTCTTATGAAAAATGAAACAGTTAACACCCAAAAAAATGATTTTAATAAGGAATAATTAATAAATGGGTGTTGAAATATTATAAGTGGATAATATATGATATTATAAGTATTTAAATTATTTTTTATATAATTATAATAAATTTAAATTTATTATATGGGATGTTAGATCACTTTCAAATCAAGTCAATCTTGAGGTAAGGGTTTCTCATCTCACTTTTATTTTTGTGACACATATGTCATATTCACCACTTTTTTCTTATGTGGTGTATATACCACCAGTTAATGTATTTTATGATTATTTTCATGAAAATTATTGGTATTTAAAAATATATGGTTATCTATATTGTGAGGTTTTGGTTCATATATTACCAAAGTGGTAAAGGTTCTTCATCTCAATATTGTTTTGTCGATATATGTTTGATATTATGCACCTATTTATATTATTGAGATGTATATATGGACACTTTTACATGTTATATCATGGTTATATTTATGTTAACTATATTTTAAGTTTTATTCAAATTTATCATTTCGTGGGGCATATGATTCAAAAGTTACCAACGTGGTAAGATATTTATATTACAATCTCATTGTTTATCAGAACCATTTAAGATTAAGTTTTTTATGATGAAATTTTATAATATACCTATAAATAAACTCATGAATTTTATTTTACTCTAGTTATTTCTAGATATTAAATTTTTTACTTTAATTATCCTCTCTTTAAAAACTCAAGGAATCGAAATGATTTTTTTAAGGAAATCCAGCTTTATTTTTATCTTCGGTCAAAGATAATTTTTCTTCTATATCTGTGTTTTATTTAAAATGATTTCAAGAATTTTTTTTTACTATAATCCAGTGATTTTTTAATATAATTTTTACCCATGATTTAATTTTTAAAAAATATTTTAAAAATAATCCTATTTTCATTTTCCAAATGAGTTACATATGAGTTTTTACTAAAAATGTGAAAGGATTATTTATTTTAATGTACATGAAAGGAACAGAATTTCCCATCATTATGAACAATAAATGTTTTGAATATTCCTTTACAAGTTTCCATGGTTATTTTCAAAAATAATTCCATAATATTTTGGAAATTTTTCGATTTTAAAGAAGTGATTTGAAAATGAAAATGTTATTTTGGTCAAGAAATATTCCAAGTGATATTTTATTAGAATGTTTATCTAAAATGACATCCTTTTATGTTACTTGTGTTTTATTGGGGCTGTGATCTAATGATACCATCCTTATTCTTTAACTATATGGTTTATGATTATGATGATGAGATATTTATGAAACCTGTTTATTTGTCGCGGTTTATTCTATGATGTAATATTGAAATGTTTTTGAAACTCATTTCCTTTCCACATGTTATGATTTATGATCTTGTGAACACATATTAATGAATCGTGATTATGTGATAGGTGTCCCTGAAATTATATATCCCTCCGAAGAATTTGGTAAAGATGGATATCTCATTAGATAATGAGGACTGGAATGGGGAGAGAGTCTAGTTTAGTAAAGGACTTTTTTCACTATAATATTATTGGTATTGAAACTTGACTAATGATATAATGGAATAATAAGTGAACCTAATCCACTCTGATACTCTTGGTAGTGATACTTGACTATGTAAATGATTTTCCATGCTTATGTGTATTCCAAAAACTTATGTCTTATGCCAATGTTATACTCTCATGGACTGTGTTCTTTGATTCCTTTATGATTAATGCGTTACGAAATTCCAATCTTTATTCCATAACTCAAGATTATTATATTTGATATGCAAGGTATAGTTTTAAAATGTTAAGATCATGTTCTTATACACTTATTCTCATGTTATGTTTAAGTGATCATTATTATCTCCCTTTTTTAATCTTATTGAGCATATGATCTCACCCTTTCTTATGTTTCATTTCCTTGGTTTATAAATAAAATTTTTAAGTATGATATGTCTAAGAAGGGTGATAGTTATGAAGAAATTAGTGGGAGATGATATAGATCTCTTATGAACCAGTTGTTTATGTGTCCAAGTTTCCAAAGGTGATAAACTTATATGATTATATCTTGGATAATAATGTTATGTAATGAATATTAATATATTAAGATGCAATATCTATGTATTAAAATCTTGGGTCACTAGAGTTGGAATCAAAGTAGGTTTTAGTTAATCATTGGAAATTAGGATTAGAGAACTTTAGTAAAAACCTTGTGGGTAATTCAAAGTATAGGATAATATCTTAAAGTCTTAATGCGGTAGAAATTATATGTTTTTCTTTTAAATACATCTCTGTATAAATACTTCAAGTGGATGTGGTTTTGGAAGATATGTATCTAGGTGTAATAACCCTAAAAATAATTGTTCGGGTATATCTCAACCATCATTTTGGTGCACATTGAGTGTTCCCTTACTACACACCTGGCTTGACACTCCTAAGGGATATTCTTGGGTTAACTCACATTTTCCTTATGAACCATTATGAAGGATTTGAATAGATGATGACCAAGTATGGCCTAGGGTAAACCTAATATGTCATAGATTGAAAAGAAGGTGTTGTGATTTAGACCTCCTATGAATGATTTTTCATGGTAAATATTTTTTCTCACACTATACTTTTTGGTTTTATCCAATGTCTAGAACCAAGATGATTCATGTTAACAATTAATGTGATAGATAATGGAATGAATATCTTTATAAGTAACCAAATGAAATGGTATTTGGAATCTAAAACTTTATGATTATTCCAAATCAGTTATCCCATTATATAATTAACAATCTAAAATTGGGTGATTTTCCTGATACAAACATATAATGACTTATATTAGGGTTTCTTGGTGATACCCTACTAAGTTATATGCTCACACCCTACATGGGAACCCCTGTGTGCATGTAGACCTTATGTTTTCTTTCCAGGTCAGAGTATAGATTTTTAGTGGATTCAGCTAGAGAAACTCAATGGATTTTGGAGACAGGCTTGTTGAGGACCAAAAGTGGTAATAGGGTCCCTATTTCTTTTATTATCTTGTTAATTTTTTATATGTGATTGTCCTAGCAGGTGATTAGTCATATGTTTTTTATGAAAATATCATATTTATTATTAGATATATTTATTTATTCCTATATAATATGATGTGATGGTGTTAGGTTGTTTTATTGTGATTTATCACTATTATATCAAGGGCATAGTCTCCTAGATGTATGATTTAAGACCTCACCACTAGTCTACAACCTCTGACATACAGGGAGGCATGTCTGAGATCATGAAACACACCAATCCATGACACTTATGAGTGGTTCACGAACTGGTATGTTACACCAAGGTTGAGAGGATTCTCTCTATAGAATGTTATGAAAAACGAATGACTGTAACGTATATCCTTATGGATGATATAATTGGGTATCTATAGCGATAGGTTAGAAAATTGGTGATTTTACATAGGTACTTACCCCATATATTAATCCTTAGAGAACCTCACATATAATAATATTATTATTATTTTTTTACATGGTGTATGCATGTATCGAGGATAATAAAAATATGAATAAATTAGTTAATATTTATTTAGATTGTGTTTAGTATATCATTATTATTGGACCCTAACTCAATCCACCAATCATGTTAATACTTTAAATTTATTGAACCTGGAATAATTACTCTTTATTTAAATAAATAAATATCACTTCATTATTCATTCAATAAATAAATATTATATTCACTAAAACTCACAAATAAATGTTTATTTAATATTAAAATAAAATATATATATATATATATATATATATATAGTTTAAAATAACTCATGAAAAAATATGAGGGATCGACATAACTTGAATAATTACAATTCCAAGGAACTTGGGAATAATATTTATTATAATATTAAATTCATATAGAATTTAACTTAGATTATGGATACATTTAGTGTGTGTACCTCTAATCTGTTTTCTCAGTGGCATTAGGTTGACTCACCTAAAGTATAATATCAACATATTACATCACAAGCTTCATCGGAATATATTCTTGATATGATTACTTTGAATTTACTGAAATAAATGTGTTGATTTAACCTTCATGACCATCAACTTTAGTTAGATAGTTTCATTCCAAACAAAGGTCCAGAGATGTCTAATTTTATTAATTCAGAATGGAAAATCCTTTATTGAATTATTCATTAATGTCATATCACTCATGAGGCATCCAAATTATCCTACCTCTCCGTAAGCATATACCATCACAGATTTATTCAATACATCAAATTAAGTGAATAATGATATGCATTAATACTAATCTATAATATATAGATCAATACACATGTTAACATATATGAATATACATTTTCATATAAAACATGTGCAATTATTATAGGGGGTTCTATTCTCATAACATTATCTCTTGGAGATTACCAAGGGTGAACTTCATGAGAAGAAGTCTCAATGTATTATGATCCTCCTACCTATGATTTCCTATATCATTTGTATCCAATTACATGATTTCATCCAACCATATAACTTATATTTAAGAATATCTTCATTTCATTTCAAATATCTCATTGAAATAGAGAACTGATATGACCTTTTGATATGAAAAATATTCTAAAAACATTATAAAATTAAATTTTACACAAAATAACGATCATTATGTGATAAGATATCTACTAATATTCAATAAAATGAATATAGAGGTAATTAAAAACCCAAAGAAGTTGGTTCTAGGGAACCAACTCCAACATTTGATAACATTAAACCTTTACATAATTAATATTTGGTTTTTCATGATTCCATAATTCATACGGAGTCATAGCCTTTCATTTTTGGGATCCCTGTTTTGGATGTGACACGTAGTTAATAATATATCTCTCTAAAATCCACTAGAAATACTTGAGTAAAACATCATGGAATTAACCATTTCTATTTATGTTTTATTATTTCTTTATGTTACCTCATTCTATTGAGGTGTGTAAGGAGTCATAACTTTATGTTTAATCCCTCGGGATTCAAAAAATGAAGGGTCATAATATTCTCCTACCTTTTTGAATCTAAGGAATTTAATTATAATAACATATTGGTTTGAAACCTAATTTTTATAGATTCTAAATTTATCTATAGATTAATATTTAGTATATCTATGATAGATATAAAAAAACTAGAATAATCATCAATGAATTCATAAAATAATTTTTATTTCCTATGGTGGGTGTAGTATGAAAATGACATGCGTCATTATGTATTGATTTTTAAAAAATAACTCTTCATTTATATAGTTGTAAATAGTTTCCTAGAAACTCATTTATGGTAAATTTTATCCATTCTAGGTAATAATTCCATTTTTGACATTTCATGCACTTTCTTATAGTTTATGTGACCTAAACAATAATGTTATAAATCAAAAGACTCTAATAAGTAACCTAAAATTGTATTTAATTTGAATAATCCGTCATATAAATCATCCCTTCCAATAAAAATGTTTCCCTTGAATAAATCAAAGTTATTTGTTTCAAATACAACATTAAACTCATGCATGTTTAACAAAATTCCTGAGACGAAGTTCCTATAAACTTTGGGAATATACAAAACATCATTTAGAGTAATGATCTTTCTCAAGTTAAACTTGAGATCAACCACACTCTTCCCTTGTATGGTTAAGCTTATAGAGGTTCCCTTGTCCCAAACTAGTATGACTAACTGATCTATCAAAAAAATTAATTCCCCACATTACATGATCACGAGTGAGCACAAATGTGTGGACAGTGTGTTGCACCATCCCCATAGGATTTTCTCATATTTATCATTTTAAATAATGATAAAAGTATTTCCCCCTAACATAAGACTCTGATCCATCCTGATTTTCAATGTGGGATTCTAACTCTTTATTTTTCTCTTTAAAAATCAAAACTGATTTCAAATATCTTTAAAAACAGTTTAAAAAACTCCAATAATATTTTTGACAAAATCTTATGAGAATGTAAAATTATACACATTGATTATGTTATATAATCCATTTAAATCAAAAATCATTTTTAAATAATTTTTTATTTTATTTAAAGGAGAAAATCAAACATATCAATATTAATGTCTATTATATATACTATAACCTATGCATTTTCCTAAAACATGTCCCCGCCATAGCCATTATCCTTACATGGAAACCTCTTGGCATATTATGATCTCATCCAAATATCGACTCCTATTTTCTTTTTAATACTTAATCTATCTTTATCACTACAGCCACCTCCAATTCCTCCCCCTATGCCTCGATCTCTACCTCCAACTACTCCCCCCCCCCTCCAGATATGCCTACATATCCTCCATGTTTTCCTTCTCCACCTGTAACTCATCCTCTACCTCATTCTACACATTTGACTTGTCCTCTATCTACACCTTCACATCCACCTTCTTCACTTGAAACTCCTACTATGCCATGGCCTACACCCCCACATAATTATACACCTTTTTATTCACCTTCTCCACATACAACTCCTCCTCTTACACAATTTACACCTCTGCCTTAGCCTCCATCTACACCTCTGCAAACCCTACTTTGGAATAACAAAAATATTTATTTTCACTAATATTATTTTTCATTATACCTTCATTGTACAAAAATTACCCTCTCAATACTCACACATTTCCTTAACTATAATCTTACACCAAAAATCTTAGGTGAAGCTCTTTTTTTAGGTTCTATCTATTTTCTACATCTACCACATACATGCCCCCTTTCATAGATATAATATTCCTAAGGGGGTGATCTTATCTTGTGGAATCATTCCCCATGCAGGAGAATGAAATATTAATTGGGGTTCTAGCAACTTCCTCTAGGTTCCATTGATTTGATTCATCTTGTGAGTATGTTTACTGAGCTATTGTTGAATAATCTCAATTGAAATTGTAGTTATCCCCCTATAGGGATTAGTTTTTTTAGGAAATGGGTATGAGTTATATAATGTTAATGTTTATTCAAATTCCAAAAACCTTATTAAATCCCTATCCTTGTGTTCCAATTCATGGGTTATTTATTTTTGTATCAGATCTTCAGTTGAGATTAGTACTACCATCGAAATACTCAACATGATTTTGTAAGTGTTATATAGTCATGACTAAATTTAGAAGTATGTGCTTCATCAAATGAGTTTAATATTTTTTTCAATCATTTGTTTTAAAATGAAATTTATTTTCTTATGTTCTATTTGTTATAGTTATTTTGAATTATGATCATAAATATTTCAACACCCACAAGGCTACTAATTAAGCAGATTTCTCTTTTATTTTAACATTATAGAAAAAAATGGGATTTTTCCATCGATTAAATTATAAAAGTAGTTGGTGTATATAAATATTATTCTAATAGTTATTAGGAATCTTTATAGGTAGAAGTTCAATAATCCTGATCAGTATTAATTAATTTCATTTTATGAAATGTCTTGAGGAAGTAGTTAGTTATTCCAGTAGGTTGTGTTTAATTTTTCACATTCTCTTTCAAACTTCTCTTAAATTACACTAAAACATCCTTGGAAATCTTATAATAAGTAGTTATTTCTTAGTTCTTAATTTTTTAACTCATATTGAATCTATTATAATGAAAATTTCCACATAAATGGCTTCAACAATAGATCATCGCAGTGGGTTTACCAAATGGTATGAAAACATGTTCTTATATATGTGAGTATGTATTTTGTTATGATATTATTTTAAACATAATTATAACATTTATTTTAAAACATTGATATTTCGTTCACATCTCTAATGTTTTATCCATCTAAATTTTTTAAAATCTTATACACGTCATTTTAAACATATATTATACTTAATTTTGATTAATAATGCATGAGTTTGTTTTTCTTCTTGACTTTGTTTGGTGAGTTTTTATTTATAACATAACATGAAAAAAATGAATCAAGGCAAAAAAACATAGACATTGATGTGTGTTATAAAAACAAGGGATGATAATTTTATGAAAATTTATTAAATGGTTTGACACAACTTACTATAGTTTATAGAATTACGTACCAAATTTTACCTTTTCAAGATAATGATTTCATGTAACATTTGGTTGGTTTCCTATCCTATAGGTTAAATAGTGATATTGATAACATTTTATTGGTTAGTTCATTAATAGTTTGAACACCAGCTAAGAAAATTTATTTTCCATTTCTAAGCATAAATTTTTTATCTATTATATATAATTTAGCCTATGAATTTTCTAGACATGTGTTTTCACCACAGTCATTCCCCTTACATAAAAACCTCTTCATGTTTTCTTATTTCCTCAAAATATTTACTCCTATTTTCTTTGTGATGCCTAATCTATCTCAACCACCTCTACATCTTGAACCACCTTGGTATATGCCTCTGACTACGCCTCCCCCTCTGACTACACCTACATATCCTCTACATTCACCTTTTCCACCTGAAATTCCTCCTCTGTATCAGTCTACACCTCTTCCATGACCTCTTTAAACACCTCCACATTAACCTTGTACACTTGAAACTCCTCCTCCACCTAGGTATACACCTTTTCATCAGTCTACAACTCTACGTTCACCTTCTCTACCTAAAAATCTTCATCCGTATTAGTCTACACTCCCCCCCCCCCCCAGCCCTCCATCTACACCTCTGAAAACCCTAATTTGGAATTAGTAAATTCTTGATCAGCATCACTCTTATTTTTCAATCTACCTTTATTTCACATACATTACCCCCACCCCCTCAATACTCACACATTTCCTCAACTATGAATCCTACAAATGAAACCCTAGGGGAAGCTCTTTATCTGGGTTCCATTGATTTTATACATCTACCATATACAATCCCCCTTTCACAGATATAATATTCCAAAGAGGATGACCCGCTCTTGTGGAATCATTCCCCATGTAGGAGAATGAAATATTCATTAAGGTTCTAGTAACTTATTTCGGGTTCCATTAATTTCATTCATCTCACCCGTACATTTTTTGGGATGTTGTTGAATAATCTCAATTGAATTTATATTTTTTCCCCTACATGCATTAGTTTTTTTTAAGTGTGGTTTATTTAATGTTAATGTTTATTCACATTCCAAAAACTATATTAAATCCCAAGCTCCACATTCTTATTCACTAGTTATTTATTTTTTGTATAAGGTCTCTAGTTGAGATTGGTATTTATTTCTTCACTTTATTGAGATATTTTTTTACCATTGCCTCATATTCAACATAATTCTTATCTTAAATTGAATCTTTGAGTTATTATACTTAATATTATTTTTTTATGTTACCTTTTACACTGCCTCTTCTTCTAGATTTCATTATTCATGCTATTTCTCATTTGATTGTTAATTCCTAGAAAACATGGTACCAAATAATTTTGTCTTTGGTTTTCAAGGGATTCCTCTTCTTAAATTAAGTATGTTCAATTGTTAAATAACCGAAAAACAATCTATGAAGCATGTTTCTTGGTGTCGATGTTGTTCTTGGAATATTTTATAAGGATGGATAACTTGTATTTTTAGTGTAAAACATGGTATTTATGCAAGCGTGATAGTCTATGTGACAAATTTTAAAATTATTTTACCTATTCTGTTGTTTTTATCTTGATTTCAAGTCATATTTATAAGTATTATAAATTTTTGTTTAATTTATCTACAGATTAATTAATCTCTCATGTTTAATTTGTTTGTCCAAATTCATTGATAGAATATATTTTTGGGTAGCATGATAAGGGTAGTGAACTAATTTTAAAGGAACTGAGATCTACCATCAAAATACTCGACATGAGTTTGTAAGTATCATACAGTCATTTCAAACTTTAGTATCATGTGCTTCATCAAATGAGTATAATATTTTGTTTATCAATCATTTGTTTTCAATGAAATTTATTTTATAATTTTCCATTTGTTATGGTTGTTTTGAATTCTGATCTTAAAGCTTTAAACACCACAAGTCTACTAATTAATAGAATTTCCCTTTTATTTTAACAGTATACCAAAAAATAGGATATTTTCATCGATTGAATTATAAAATTAGTTGGTGTATCTAAATATTATTTCAATATTAATTGGGAATATATATAGGTATAAGATGAACTATCCTGGTCTATATTAATAAATTTAATTTTATGACATGTGTTGAAGAAGTAGTTATTTATTCCAATAGGTTGTGTTTTATTTTTCATATTGCATTTTATGACATCTCATGAAGTTGTAGTTATTTATTCTAGTAGGTTTTGTTTTATTTTTCATGTTCTCTTTAAAACTTCTCATTAATTACACTAAAACATCCTTTTAAATCTTATAATAAGTAGTTATTTCTTAGTTATTCATTTTTTATCTCACATGGAATCTATTATAATGTGAATTTCCGCATAAGTGGGTTCAAAAATAGATAATTGCAAAGGGTTTACCAAATGATATGAAAACATGTTCTTATATATTTGAGTATGTATTTTTTATGGTATTATTTTAAAAATAATTACCATATTTATTTTCAAAACATTAATATTTCTTTCATATCTATAATGTTTTATCAGTCTAATTTTTTTCAAATATTATACACGTCATTTTAAATATATATTCTACTTTATTTTGATTAATAATTTATGAGTTCATTTTTCTTACTCGCTTTTTTTGGTGATTTTTTATTTGTATCATAACATGAAAAACATGAATCAAGGATAAAAATCATAGACATTGATAAGTGTTCTGAAATTAAGGGGTGAGAATTTTATGAAGAATTATAGAATGGTTTGACACAACTTTCTATAGTTTGTAGAATTCCTTACCAAATTTAACGTTTTTAGGATAATTATTTCATGTCACAATTGGTTGGTTGTCTACCCTAGAGGTTAAAGATCAATATTTATAATATTTTATTGGTTAGTTCATTCATAGTTTGAACACTAGGTAAGAAAATTTATTTTCAATTTCTAATAACAATTTTTTAATCTATTATATGTATTGTATCCTATTAATTTTCCAGGCACTTGTCACCACCACATCCATTCTCCTTACATGGAAACCTCTTTGTGTTTTCTGATTTCCTCCAAATATCGATTCCTATTTTCTCTACAATACCTAATCATTCTCCATCACATATACCTCCTCCACCACCTCCCCCTTTGCCTTGGTCTTTCCCTCTGACTATGACTCCCCCTTAGACTATGCCTACATATCCTCCATGTTCACCTTCTCCATAGGAAACTCCTCCTCCGCCTCAGTCTACACCTCCACCTAAACCTCCATCTACACTTATGTGTTTGCCTTCTCCACCTACAAATCCTCATATTCCTTAGTATATACCACTGCCTTGTTCTACACCTCTACCCTGGTCTACACCTCTGTGTTTTCCTTTTCCACCTACAACTCCTCCTCCATCTTGGTCTACACCTCCACCTCAGCCTCTATCTATACCTCTACAAACCCTTCTCTGGTTTTAGAAAATTATTTACCTACACTAATCTTATTTTTTAATCTACCTTCATTCCATATAAATTACCACCCTAAATAATTGCACAATTCCTTGAATATGAATCATACACTTGAAACCATAGGGGAAGATCTTTTTCTAGGTTCTATTGATTTTATACGTCTACCATATTCGATATCCATTTCACAAATATAATATTCTGAAGAGGATTACATGATCTTATGAAATGATTCCCCATGAAAGTGAATGAAATATTCATTGGGGTTCCAGCAACTTCCTCTGGGTTCCATTGATTTCATTCATCTCACCCATACGTTTTTTGAGCTATTATTAAATAATATCAATTGAAATCATATTTCACCCTAAAAACATTAGTTTTTTTAGGAAAAAGGTGTGATTTATCTAATGTTAATGTTAATTCACATTCCACACACCATATTAAATCCCTATCCATATGTTCCTATTCATTGGTTATTTATTTTAGTATCAAATATTCAGTTGAGATTGTTACTGATTTTTTCACTTTATTAAGATATTTTTTTACCACAACCTCAGTTTGATACTATTCCTATATTACATTGTATCTTGGATTTATTATAGTAAATATGATTTTTTTATGTTACTTTTTACCCTACCTCTTCTTCTAGATTTTATTTTTCATATTATTTCTCATTTAATTGTTCCTGCCTAGAAAACATGGTACCGAATAGTTTTAATTTTGGTCTCCAAGACATTAATCTTATCAAATTAAGTATGTTAAGTTGTTAAATAACCATAAAACCATATATGAAGTATTTTTCATGGTGTAAATTTTGTTCTTGTAATATTTTATAAGGATGGATGGCTTGTAGTTTTAGTGGAAAACATGGTATTTATGCAAGAGTGATGGTATATATTAAAATTTTAAAAATTATTTTACATATTCTTGTGTTTTCATCATGATTTCAGGTCATATATAAAAGTATTATAATTTTTTAAATTTATTTAGGGATTAATTAATCTCTAATGTTTAGTTTGTTTGTCCAAATTCATTGATAAAAGATTTTTTTATGCAACATGAGAAGTCTAGTAAACTCATTTTAAAGGAATGGAGAACTACCATCTAAATACTCAACATTATTTTGTAAGTATTTTACAATCATTCCTAACTTTAGTATCCTTTTCTTCGTCAAATGAGTTTAATATTTTTTTTCAATAATTTTTTTCTATGAAATCTATTTTCTTATGTGACATTTGTTATGGTTGTTTTTAATTATGATCTTAAAACTTTCAAGAACCACAAGGATACTAATTAAGTAGATTACCCTTTTATTTTAACAATATACCAATAAAATAGGATTTTTTTATTGATTAAATTATAAAATTAGTTTGTGTATATAAATATTATTCCAATAGTAATTGGGAATCTCTATAGGTAAAAGTTCAACTATCTTGATCTATATTAATCAATTTATTTTTATGAAATGTCTTGAAAAAATTGTTTTTTATTATAGTAGGTTGTGTTTCACTTTTCACATTATTTTTCAAAATTCTCTTTATTTACACTAAAAAATCCTTGGAGAACTTATAATAAGTAGTTATTTCTTAGTTATTAATTTTTTATCTCACATGGAATCTTTTATAATGTGAATTTTTATGTAAGTGGCTTAAACAATAGATCATCGAGTGGGTTTACCAAATGGTATGAAAATATTTTCTTATATATGTGAGTATGTATTTTGTTAGGATATTATTTTAAAAAATAATTACCACATTTATTTTAAAACATTAATATTTCTTTCACATCTCTGATGTTTTATCCATCTATGTTTTTTCAAAATATTATACACACCATTTTAAACATATATTCTACTTTATTTTGATTAATAATGCATGAGTTCATTTTTATTCCTAAATTTTCTTTTTGAATTTTTATTTTTATAATAACATTAAAAATATGCATCAAGTATAAAAATAGACATTGATAAGTTTTCTGAATGTAAGGGGTGAGAATTTTATGAAAACTTATAAAATGGTTTGACACAAATTACTATATTTTATAGAATTTATTACCAAATATTATCTTTTTGGGATAATTATTTCATTTCACATTTGTTTGGTTTATAACCTAGGAGGTTAAAGAGTAATATTGATAAACTTTTATTGGTTAGTTCATTCATAGTTTGAACACCAGGTAAGAAAATTTATTTTCCACTTCTAATAACATTTTTTTATCTATTATATATATTATAGCCTATGAATTTTTTAGACATATGTCTCCACCTCAACCATTATCCTTACATTACAACCTCTCCATGTTTTCTGATTTCCTCTGAATCTCAACTTCTATTTTATCTATGATACCCAATCTATTTCCACCACCTCTGCATCCTCCACTGCCTCCCCCTCTAGCTCGATCATTACCTCTAACTATGATTACCCCTATAACTATGCCTACATATCCTCCATGTTTGCCTTCTCCACCTGCAAATCCTCCTCTATCTTGGTCTACACCTCTGCATCGGCCTCTATCTACACCTCCGCATTCACCTTCTCCACCTGCAACTCCTCCTCCACCTTGGTATACACATCCACGTTGGTATACACATTTGTATTCACCTTTTCCACCTACAACTCCTCCTCCAACTTGATCTACACCTTTTTAAACCCTACTTTGGAATCAAAAAATTCTTGATCTTCACTGGTCTTATTTTTCAATATACCTCTGTTTCACATACATTACCCCTTAATATTCACACATTTTCTCAACTATTAATCTTACACTTGAAACCCTGGGGGAATATCTTTGTATGGGTTCCATAAATTTTCTACATCTTCCATATATGGGCCCCATTTCACAAATATAATATTCTAAATAGGATGACCCACTCTTATAGAATCATTCCCTGTGTAGGAGAATGAAATATTCATTAGGGTTCTAGAAACTTCCCCCAGGCTTCATTTATTTCATTCGTCTTGTTCGTATGTTTGATAAGATATTGTTGGATAATCTTAATTGAAATCATATTTTTACCCCTATAAGCATTAATATTTTTAGTAAAAAGGTATGAGTTATCTAATGTTAATATTTATTCACATTCCATATACCATATTAAATCCCTAGCCTAGTGTTCCTCTTCATTATTTTTTTTTGGATCTCTAGTTGAGATTGGTACTAATTTCTTCACTTACTTGAGATATTTTTTTACCATCACCTCAAATTCGGCACAATTTCTATATTATATTGTATCTTTGAGTTATTGTAGTAAATATTATTTTTTATGTTAATTTTTACACTACCGCTTCTTCTAGATTTTATTTTGAATATTATTTATCATTTGATTGTTCCTACCTAGAAAACATGGTACCTAATAATTTTAATTTTGGTTTCTAAGATATTTCTCTTCTCAAATGAAGTATTTTTGGTTGTTAAATAGCCAAAAAACCATATATGAAGTATTTTTCTTGGTTTTGACATTGTTATTGGACTATTATATATAGATGGAAGACTTTAAGTTCTAGTTTAAAACATGGTATTTATAAAAGCATGTTAGTCTATGTAAAAATTTAAAAAAAAAATTATATATTCCAGTGTTTTCATCGTGATTGTAGGTCATCTTTAAAAGTATTATAATTTTTCTAAATTTATCTATAGATTAATTAATCTCTCATGTTTAGTTTTTTTTTCAAATTCATTGATAAAATATTTTTTTGTGCAACATGAGAAGGCCAATAAACTATTTTTAAAGGAATAGAGAACTACCGTTGAAATAATCAACATGATTCTATAATTATTATACAGTCGTGAATAACTTTAGTAGGTTGTGCTTTATCAAAGGAGTTTAATATTTTGTTTTTCAATCATTTATTTTATATGAAATTTATTTTCTTATGTTCCATTTGTTATTGTTGTTTTAAGTTATGATCTTAAATCTTTCAACACCCACATGGCTACTAATTAAGTGGATTTCCCTTTTATTTTAACATTATACAAAAAAATGGGATTTTTTCATTAATTAAATTATAAAAGTGGCCGATGTATCTAAATCTTATTCTAATAGTAATTAGAAATCTCTCTAGGTAGAAGTCCAACTATCCTAATCAATATTAATCAATTTATTTTTATGACATTTCTTGAAGAAGTAGTTATTTATTCTAGTATGTTGTGTTTCATTTTTCAAATTACATTTTATGACATGTCTTGAGGTAGTAATTATTTATTCCAATAGGTTGTGTTTCCTTTTTCACATTATCTTTCAAACTTATCTTTAATTACACTAAAACATCCTTGTAAATCTTATAATAATTATTTATTTATTAGTTCATCATTTTTTATCTCACATGGAATCTATTATAATACTAATTTCCACAAAAGTGGCTTCAATAATAGATCATCATAGTGGGTTTACCAAATTGAATGAAAACATGTACTTATATATGTGAGTATGTATTTTTTTATGATATTATTTTAAACATAATAACCACATTTATTTTAAAACATTAATATTTATTTCACATATCTAATGTTTTATCCATCTACATTTTTTCAAATCATATACACATCATTTTAGAAATATATTCTACTTTATTTTGATTAAGGATGCATGAGTCTGTTTTTCTTCCTGAATTTTTTTTGGTGAGTTTTTATTTTTATAATAACATGAAAAACATGCATCAAGGCTAAAAAACATAGAAATTGATAGGTGTTTTGAAATAAAGATTTGAGAATTTTATGAAAATTTATAAAATGTTTTTACACAAAATACTATATTTTGTATAATTCCTTACCAAATTTTACCTTTTCATGATAATGATTTCATGTCACAGTTGGTTGGTTTTCTACCTTGGAGGTTAAAGAGCGATATTGATAGCATTTTATTCGTTAGTTCATTCATATTTTGAACACCAGGTAAGAAAAATTATATTCCATTTCTGAGCACATTTTTTTATACAGGTTTACTAAATTTAAAATCATAAAGGATTAGATGTAGTTTTTGTATGACTTAATTTTGAACTTTAACATTCAAATTAAAATCTTCTTTTTAAATTGGAATGTTTTAGGAATTCCTTCATAGGTTTCAGGAAATTAATTATCACTTTTCTCTTTCTAACATAGTTATGGTGATGTTCTAATATATTTGTTTTGTATATATTGATTATATATTTAGATGTTTTGAATACATATGGTTTCTATGTGTGTGTGTGTGTGTTTTTGTGTGTGTGTGTTCTTTTCTCTCTCTCTCTATCTTTGTATATTGTGTCTCTCTTCTCTATCGTTATATATTATGTCTACTTTCTCTCTCTATCTCTAAATGTTTTTCATAAATATGGGTTGTGTATGCTTATATATATGTGTGTGTGTGTGTGTTCTATATGTTATCTCTCTCTATATTTATTTATATATATATATGTGTGTGTGTGTGTGTGTGTGTATATATGTATATATATATATATATATTGTATATGTATATATATATATTGTATAAGTATATACCCATATCATGCTTTCATGAATGTGTAGTCATTGGAATATTTTTAAACAGGAAAAAAAGACTACTACTTTCAAGTTTTTAAATCCCTTAGCAGGTTCATTGCCTCTATAATAGTCTATTTTTAGTTTATATATTTATATTCTCTCCTTAAATAACCACCCTTTATTCTTATAAGGTGACTATATAATACATTTTTGACTTAGGAGGTTATGAATAAATACATTCTTTACTTACAGGAGTGCTGGAACTAGATTCTTAACAAGGATTATACCTAATCACGTATCCATTTTATACTATAATTTAAACCTTTAATATGAAAAATAAACTAAAAAATTTACTTTATTATTAAATTTTTTCATAAATAATAAAAATTAGGCATTTTGAGGGTGTTAATCACTTGCATTTATATGATCATAATCAAAAGGAAGCTTGATTTTGGTCTTTTGGTGTTTTAATAGTTTCTATTCTTTTATGGTGGTGAGGATTATTCAATAATGAATTTACCCAGGATGGTATTTGTTTTTCATGTTTCACTAACTTATCATTTATAGGTGCAAGATAGTGTTTAGTATCTGTTGCTTGAATGGTACATTGTTGACATGAGGACTGGACTACGAAACATTTTTCCTCTAATATCTTGAAAACATATTGATGATACTCATTAATCATTGGAATCTAAAAAGGTTAGGTAATATAAGGAAGTGAATACTTGAAAAGTATAAATTCATGGCTATAGTCACCATTTTTTATGATGGTTAGGATTTTATATTCATGTTTTTTTAGTTGCCCTAAATTTTTATTCAGGTATCTAAAAGTGTGTTCTCGCTTATCATGTCCCTATTCAGTTGAGAGAGAAAACTGAAGCTTTAGTGAATCCATGAACTATCCTATTATAAGAGTTTTTTTCATTATCAATTTGATATGACAATAGTTTTATATTTAAATAGGGACTATGATTTATTCTTTTAATTATTGTGGAGTTTTAAAACTACCGAGGCTTTGCTACCATCCTTTATATTGGAGGAAGATATATGAAGAGTGGTGCTTCATTGAGATAATTTTATTGGGATCAAGGGACTTGACACACATAAAGAGAAAATATTTTGATGGATTTTTTTATTAAAAATATCTAACGTGTTCGTCCCCATATGATCATTGGAAGACTAGTAAAATTGAACACTGACTCGGAACATTTTATAAAAAAACATTCAAAAGGAAAAACCTTATTCCTTAATTAATCCATATAATAAAAGGAAATCAGATTATGTGACTGACTAATCAATGGTATAGCCATTGGTTCATCTTTATGTGAACATTATCCATCATTTTGATTCACTTAGACTATAAAATTTTTTATAGAGCTTAAAACATTAGTTTCATGGTCAATAATATGATCAACATGATTTGAAGATGCCCCCTATGCTTTTTCAAGAAATGATATAATAGAAATAAAATAATAATTAGATATAGCATTTATCGTCATGAAAATTAACTATGTTGGAGTTTATTTAGGTTTACTAAATGTAGTTAAACAAATTACTTCAGTGGTAACTAAAATCCTTGGTAGGGGAATAATCAGTATTAGAATGTTTTTCATGAATGTCTCTAACATTCCATAGTGAAGAAAAAAATACATCTAAAGATGGATAAATAAAAGCGTTGAAATTTAGTTAAGTAGTTATATCTGAGGAACATTTTTATGATTAATAAACAATATTATACAATCTAGAATATGGATTTCAGTTGATTCTTTTTAAGGAGAAAAGTGTTTTACTTATAAACTATATTTAATAGTATGTATCATATACAGTTTATGATTTCACATATATTGTTTATATTATTTAACATAAACTATATTTATTATTTAAAGAGTTAATGATTTAAAATATACTATATTAACATATAATTATAACATATATAGTATTAAAATAAAAGCATATTAGCATATAAATACTATTTAAATGTTGGTTTTATTAACCTATATAGTTTATGATGGCAATACTATTTATATGTATATTTATATGTTAACATAGTTTATATGATTATATGATTATAATATTATATGCTAATACTATTTATATGTTCATATATATTATATTTTTATAGATTTTATATTTTTATATCTCAATAGAGTTGCAGTTCATACAATTTATATATTGATTTTATTAAACTACTTCAGTATATAAGGTGATTTTTTTTAGGATTTCATATCATAAAATTCATAAAATTTATATATTAATTTTATTAAATAAATAAAATGTTTTATATAAAATAGAATCATCTTTAAATGCACTATAATTTTAACCTGTATTTAAAAAAGGAGTAAAAGAAATTGTTTTAAACTTTATTTTAAGATGTATTTAAAACTATTACATATTGTTTTAAATGGTATTTAAATTTTAATTTTAAAAACACAAAAACATGTATTTCACCATTATTAAACATTTATAGTATTAAATTTTCATTTTAGAAAACATGATCTACTTAAATGTAAAAAATTTATTACCTATAATTG
This sequence comes from Viscum album, assembly GCA_963277665.1. NCBI lineage: Eukaryota > Viridiplantae > Streptophyta > Magnoliopsida > Santalales > Viscaceae > Viscum > Viscum album. The sequence goes on along the minus strand of OY728137.1, from coordinate 287,563,500 downwards.
TAAAGATAAAGTGTTTGGGTGCAAATTATTTTCAAGTTGTTTAGTCTTCCCTGAATACTAACATAATGTCAAATAATACAATAGAAAAACTAATGGTTCCTTTAACTTTTTATTTATTTGTATAATTTACACTAATGAAAATTTTTAATTTTTGGTTTTAAGGAAATATTAATGGTTCCTTTATGATTTGGAGAAGTTAAAATGTTATTTTTACAAAACACTTACACATAGGTTATTTTTTTATTTCACCATATGTCCTTTGATATCAAACATAGCCTAAGTGTAAGTGTTTAGTCAAAAATAGAACAATAATATTTTATATTTGGGTATATTTTTACAAGTGTTATGTTCTTAAATATTATTCACATTTTGGTAAAACATTTTTTTATTAGTTTTTTATAGCCACACAACCCATTAACTCCTTGAACTTTTATTTTTATGGAAAATAAATTAGATCATTGAATTACAAATACTTTTCATCTTCTATAATAAGTAATATCATCATACATTTTTTAAATCTTCATTTCTTACCAGCCAATCCAAATTGATTTTTCTTCATTTTAAGTTTTTGGTAGTCAGAATTTTGTGTCTACTCGATTTCTCCTTAATGAGTAGTTTTTTTAAAATTTGGGATGCTCTAACACTCCACATGAGTTTGAGATTTTTTGTTTAATTGATGGTAACGCTTTTTAGAGATACATTTGAAAATATAATTATTTAATGAAATCCTCATAAATAATTAGTGGAAAACAAAAAAATTCAATAAGAAATATTGAAATATTTTCAAATAATCACTCAAGTCATAAGTGTCACAAACAAATTTATGTAAGTGTCATAAAAAAGCCTAAGACTAACCCATATATGATCTATTTTTTCATTTATTGGTTATCAGGATGATATCAAAGGAAAAAAACATAAATTGAGGCCATGAAATCTAATATATTTGTGGACAATGACTATAGTGAATTGTAGTACAATTCTTTCAATTATTTCATCAACATCAATTTTCAATCTTGATTAATTATCCCTATTGTTTGATTTTTGTTTCTTATTCTCTTTTAATCAGCCTTCACATTAGTGTTTCTCATGGATCTACTTTGGAATGTGTGTTCTGTAGATGTGTATGTCTAAAAATTCTTCATTCACACTTGGTATAGGTTCTGTCTCTTTTCAATTCAATGATAATCATAAAATTTTAAGCTTCATAGGTTCTCTCCCTTTATTTTTTTTAATGCATTTTCTTTCTATTAAACGCATCTAATGTTTCTTTAGTGTTCTCGTTGTTTTTTTGTTCTTAAATTTTAACTTTAGAATGATATTAAAGTGAAAACACTAGAAAGTGAGGCTAATAAATATAATACATGTGAGGAAAATTACTATAGATAAATGTGGTACAATTATTTCAATTCTTTTATTAACTCATTTCCCATTGCATCTCATTTATTGTAGTTAGAATATGGTTTTGAAAAATTTTAAATTCCACTCAATTTGTATTAGTTTCTTCAAATATTTTTTTTTTATTTCAAATATTTAATTTAACATTTTTTTAAAAAAAATCACTGTATACTTTTTAGTTACATATTCACTCCCTAATTAATTTATGCAGTTTCATTACTTGATGACTATAGAGGACTATAGGTTACTGCCATTGTACATGGTTTGTGAAACTAAAATATACATCATAATATCTACTATGAATTAATATATATTCATAAAAATATTTAATTTTATGTTTGACATAAACTATAAAAAAATCTTAAAATTTATCACTTATGATAACTGCTCAAAGAAATCAATAAACACAAACCAATCTGGAAACAGTTATAAGGAGTTATCTTAAATTAATACTTCTCAAAGCACATTTTAATTAGTGTTGTGAAACACAAACCAAGGGTTTTATATAATATTTTACCTTACAACATTGACTATTATAATTTATAAATTATTTCGTATAATTTTTTTCCTACTATTGTTTTCTAGAGGACCCATGAAGTATATGATTGTAATAGTATTTTTTTAATTTATCTACTGAGTTTATGAAAAAATTATAGAGAATTGTGGTACAAGATAGTGTTTCTATATGAGCAGTTGAAAGTGGATGAAATTAAGGGAACTGAAATTGGTTAAATAATAAAAAAAATCCCTCTTTTGACTCCTAAAGAGTTAGTATTAAGCATAGATGTTATGGAAATGGAAATAAAAAACCTTATATAATTATATAAAGGTATGTTCCAGTGTAAATTATTTCTTTAAAGATTGATTCCTTCAATCATTTTTTAATTTCCGTAGAGTTTTCCATGCAATTAATATTGATGTTTTGTAAAACTAATCATCAATGAGTAGTCATGATTTTAATTACTTTATACATAAGGCTTAACTTAGAGGAATTATAGTATGTAATATGCATGTGTTTCAATATTATTTAATTTATATATTATGAAATCAACCATTACATTCCAATTCTATGAGGTTTGTTTCTTTCAAAACCTATAACTTCTCTTTAATAAATATTAAACTACGATCACCAATTTATTTAAGTAAACAAATAGATTTTTTGGGTGTATTATTAATAAATTTAATTGATCTATTTTACCAAATAAATTTTTAATTTTCATCTTTATTATTCTATTTGAATTTAATTAATTGTTCGTGTTTTATTGTTTATAACAGCTTTAGTTTCTAAACTCCTTCCTATTCTCTATCTTTTGATGATGTTGATGGTTTCAAATTCTAGAACATCATTCTAATTCATCGATTTCATATAATATGTAGTGTTTATCATGAAAAAAAAACTAGTTTTATTTATTGGAATAATTTCTATTATTCAGTTAGATTCGCATGAATCTCATTCTATTAAAGTTTAATGGGAATCCTTTGAGAAATATTTTTTTGGGTTCTAAATTCTCAATTTCCATTAAAATATGAACTATATTTTTCTTTTCTAGTTTGTTACATGAAAATTAAAAAAATGAATGGTGCACCCATAAATTTCCTAGGCTTCTCCTCCAATAATATTCAGCAAGGTTCTTCAGGTTATCCACTGTAAATGTCTCACATTCTCATCTTTCTATAAATATTTCATTTTTTAGTCATATGTTACCATAGTAGTTTACTATGTTACAATTACTTATAACTCTTTTTTAATCATCTTTTATGTTTTTTGTTAGACCTATTTCTATTTGTAAACATTTTATTATATCTATATTATAGTACTTAGTATTGAAATTATATATTTTTTGGCATTCAGACTTTGGTGACCATTGAGATGGATAGAAATCATTGGTTAATTTTCACTCAAACAGGTGCACAAATGGTTTCAAGAATAAAAGTCTTTAGACAAAATATATAGTTCAAAAGGTAGTTTGGTAGGATTTAGTTATTTTAGACTCACCACAGGTAAATACAGGGGGTTCTGGGGAATTGGAAGATAGATCTGTATATAAGTTCCTCTAAAAAGTATGGCTTCTCTTATAATGGCTCATGTTGTTTCTACTCAATCTATTTCACTCATGATTATGGGATTTACATAAACTTATTCAAAATTGAGATAACTTATCTATAAAAATTCCATTAATTTAAAGGTATTTCTTCTATATTCACAATTAAAATTTTTATGATTCATTAATAATAATAAAAATCTCTAATAAATCAATAAACCTTTTCCAATTTATCAATTTTTATATTTCAATAGACTATTAATTTTATATAATTTCAATCCTACATTTACCACTTTGTCAAAAATATATTCATAAATTATATACTGCGTGAAATTATTGTATACACTCCTTTTAAATGTAGTTTAGTATTCCTCCCATTTATCTTCTACATTAACAAATTCCATATAGTATTGTTCATATAGTATGGATACATTATTTGAAATCACATAAACCTGTAGTCGTATTTTATGCATATATTGAATAAATTTATATACACTTGAACATATAAATTCAAATCTATAGTTATATATAATGCTTCTAGATACACATGTTACCACCAGCCTTCACTCTATTTCCATGTGTCACGAGCAACCCACCCACTTCATTTTTTCTTCCAATTTCTTCTCTCTCTCCCAACAAGTGATACATATTTGATAGATCACCGCCATAATATTTTGATCTTGTGTATGAAAATTTGTAATTAAACAATTATGTCTTGAAAATTTATGGGTTGGGTACTAGTTTATTATAAAATTCACTTAGATAACCCACAATATTATAATTAGATAAACATTTAATAATAATCTAAATCACAAATGATTAAGTTATAAATGATGAATTTATATAGATAACATAACATCGGTAATAAACATTCATAAAACTGATGATTGTCTATGAGATGATTATTGGTTGTTTTTTTATTTAAGATATTGATTTATTGATACACAACAGAGGATTTAAAAAAATTAATATTTTATTTAAAATGTTTTATTTTATTAAACAAGTTTATTCCATTATATTACATTCTATAAGAACAATATATCCTTTTAAGGCCACTATAATTACAAATTGGCAGTAAATTCATGCACGAGAATCATTATTATGTGATAAATTTTATGATTATATATTAATTATTTGAAAATTTTCCATCAATGACGTGGTTACTTGTTTTTTTCTCAAAAATTAATGTACTATAAAACATTATAGTATTTCATAGTTATGATATTATTTATGATAAATATATTATAAATTAATATATTGAAACTATATTATAAAATAAAAATAACAATAATAATAATTCATGAAAAATTCAATACTTTACTCATCAAACTTTTTAATTAAATAACTAATTATAAAAATATTAAATATTATGGTTTTATTGAAAATTATGTTGATTGTGTAGAACTAGTATTTATAATTTTTTTCTAAATATAAATTTAATTAACCATGAAACAATCAGATATTATTTTATGTAAGTGAAGTCAATAAACAAAAGGAAATTCACCAATATTAATGTGAGAATTGAAAATAATTTATTTAATCTAAGAATATTTAATAGGGATTAAAAGTATGGATACTTTCTAACTGATACCTGATATTACCCAACCCACTTAAATAGAGTTAGAGTATTGGTTAAATGAGTATTTCTTATGTTAGAATACCAAATTTAAAACTTGATTAATAAATGGATATGGTTAGAGTATCACTCTTAGGTTACAATAAACCCAAATCCGAGTATGAAAATTATTAATAATTAATAAATTCTAAATTTTTAAAAGATTTTACAATTATAAAAAATATTTTTTTATTTTCAATTCAGTTCAAATTATATTTATAATTAAATTTTAAATTTTAAATCACTGATTATATGTTATTAAATAAAGTAATATTAAAATATATATTTAATTAATCTTTTGATATTTGTATTCTCAATTTATAAATAAAATTTAAACATTTTAATTTCTAATTAGGTAAATAAAATGGTTTGAAAGTTAAACCAGTAGTGAAAAATATAACATGTTAGAGTTAGCATATTGTATTTAAAAAATAAATGGGTTAGGTTTAGGGTTAGAGTTTTGTAAAAATAAATGGGTTAGAGTTCTATTACCCAAAATTTCACAAGTAGCTAACCCATTTTCATCCCTAATATTTAACCAACATTCATTTATTCTAAATATACCTCAACATATTTATTAATTAAACCAATATTTATATTCTCTACATCATAATCAAAATATTCAATAAATTAGTATTCCATTTATCAAAAATTAATTCATTAAATCAATCAATAAACTATAATTTATGAAAAAAATGGTGTGTCATATTTTAGGATAATTTTGTATCTTTTTTATAACTTAAAATGTCACGACCCAACCCATCAGGGACTACTTGGCTGGTGGAGATCTAAGCCACAACTACCCAAAACCCTCCTCTATAAGCCTGGGGCTGGCAACAAGTGCTGAAAGACATAACTAATATAGGAGTTCTTTTCCTAATGTACATGTTCACACACACACAATCATATCAATTTAGAAGCATAGAGGAATAATAATAAAAGACAGTAATATCTAAAGAAACAATCATACATGTAACAAGATTTATAGAATACAAGAGTATGATAGCATAAACTAAAATGAAAAGGGAGAAAATTAACAAATAGAAATATTTCTCAACCCAACAATAACTAAAAAATGTAAATTCCAAGAGATCTTGACTCCAGATATCCAATCCCCCGACCACCGTATGCAATCAAATGTACCAAGGTATCCCTATGCTCTTCTATAATCTCCAATGACCAGTTTTGTGTCTATGTAATACATGAAATGTGGGGAAAAATCCCATGCATGGGTGAGTATATACATACCCAATAGAACACCCCAAAATCTAAAGGGGAAGCGATAGGAAACACGATAGAAGTAGAAAACTCAACCCATGTCAAGAGAGGTATGAAAGCCAATAACAGATATATATATATATATGTGTGTGTGTGTGTGTGTTCATATTAGAAACTCAAATGAGAGAGAAAGGGGATCTTCATCACCCAACCCATTCTAGGATGATGAGTCTACTAATAGTTCCAAAGAGGTCCATCATCGATGCCCAATATCTCGTGTGTCTTTCTGAAGAATCATCTATGTCAAGTCACACCTTGACACTATGTCACACAGTTGAGGGCACACAATTTATAGGTAGAAAACTAATACCCCAATAAAATATAAATGTGTCACTTAATAGAAAGAGGACTCATACCTTATCCCAGTAGGAGGGTTCCGCTTTGATGATCAATAGAGGACCCATTCCCTATCTCAGTAAGAGTGTTCCACTCTAATGGTCAAGGACCCATTCCTTGACTCCGCGATAGGGTTCTAATCATATGGTTGATAGAGTACCCATGTCATGTCTTAGAAGGAGGGTTCCACTCTAATGGTCGAGAACCCATGCCCTGACTCTATAGGAGGGTGTCGCTCATATGGTTGATAGAGGACCCATGCCCTAAATCTGTATGAGTGTGTCACTCAGATGGTTGATATAGGACCCATGCCTTATCCCACTAGAAGGGTGTCACTATAATATTCAAGGACCCATGCCCTCACTCTGTGATAGGGTTCCAGTCTAATGTTCAAGAACCCATGCCCTGACTCTGCAGGAGTGTGTCACTCAGATGGTCAATAGAGGACCAATATCCCATCCTAGTATGAAAGTGTCACTCTAATGGTCAAGGATTCATTCCATGGATATATAGGATGGTGACACTATAATGGTAGAGGACTCATTCTCTTACTCCACATAAGGTTTCTACTCAGATGATCAATATAGGACTCATGCCTTGTACTGGCAGGAGGGAATCATTCTAGTAGGTTGATGGAGGACTCATGCCCTATCCCAGTAGAAGGGTGACACTCTGATCTCTATGATGATCATGATTTATCATTTACATCATCGAATAACATCTAAATAAGATTCACACACTCATAAAATATTACTTTGAATCTCAAAATTCACCATGAAGTCCACCAACACGTTCTATATGGAAAAACACTGAGGATAAGCTACTCATGGGGAAAATCTGAGTCCAGACAAAGTAGATACGATAGGTAGAAGTTTCATTAAAGGATGGTACATGATGTGTATAGTACCCACACTATGTGTGGTCCCACTTTTCTACATGGTTGTGTCCTTTACAGTACATGGATCACTACTCATGTATCCCTACATGATGTGTAGGGCTACAACACAGCGTGTCTCAGCCACCCAGGGTCGAGCCATGTTCTTTTGGTCATTCATGTATCCCTCAGGTCATGTTCTTTGTTTTACCCATGTGATTGGTTGTTCTTTTGTTCATGTACTCCTAGAGTAAAATTCGGGTTGTTAATACCAAGTCACATGGTGTGTGATACTTATAATCTTCTAAAAACCCTAGAACCGTGGATTTCTAAAGAACATGTTGTCTATTCTTCAAAACTACACAACGTGTAGTCGTATTTTTTTACAGAATATTAGATCTGATGTGTGTTGTTTTAGATCTAGATTATCTGTTGAAAATCATGCCCAGATATCATCCTAAATCAGTATTAATTACCTTTATCCATTGTTTCTAGTTGTTCGTTGGCCAAAAAATGAAATTTGGCTCACTCGTACGAAGTTGCACGCATTGTCGTCACTCGCAATGTCTCCTTCTACCTCACCAGATACCCAATCCATGGTGTAATCTCCTTAAACCAAAAATCTATCTAAATACATCCCTAATATTTTAATTCATTCATCGCACGTGAATCCGGTAATAATTTGGGGGTACAATCGTGCTCGATCTCGCCTGGAAATGTTGAATTGTAATCCCCATAGGATAAAAGTGAATAAAGTGAAGAACGATGGGGGAAAAAAATAAAAAAGGTGAAAAAATCATTTTTCAAGCATTCTTGGCCAAATAATTAGATTGTTGGTACTCTATGTGAGAAATCATGGCACAATGGGGTAAATCGAATAAAATAATTATATCTGATATGTGAGTGCACGCAAAGGATAAAAACAAATGTAGATCAAATAAATGGATTGATTCTTCTCAATATTTTAATCAAAAGTGAGGAAACCAAAAATTATGAGTCTTACCTTGATTTGGATTGATCATTGGTGTAGAATGTTTCTCCTAATGAAGGAAAAGATTGTTGCATTTTTTGTGCGTTGATTCATCTTGATCCAGGAGTTTGTCGTCGTCCAATCTCAACTTTCCAATGAAGGGTGAAAGAAACTCTTATGAATGGTCCCAGGGTTAGGCGGTTAACCCTAGAGATCCACTATAAGAGGATATTTATTGAGTGAATTAGGTTTAAATGAATAAATTAAAATAATTAATTAACTTAACTTAACACATTCTCCAATGATCACCTTATCTGAACGTCCCGTGTCGATCAATCTTAGGTTGCATCTCGGGTAAACCACACATTCTAAATTCAACCATGGTCTCATATTTCCATTTCGAGACTTCATTTAGAAGATATTCCATTATTTCTTCATGCTTAACATAAAATATATTTAATATTTTTATAAAATTAATTCTGGACACATTAGACCTTGGAATCTTGTGTCGTCTGAGTGCCTAGGTCTTAAAATATTTCTTGATATGTATTAAAATATTACAAGGAAAAAATAGGGTCTCTACATTATTCCCTACTTCAATATTTTCATCATCGAAATGAAAAAACTAAACAAATAGCTGAGGATGTTAAGCCCGCATCTGGATCTCACATTCCTAGGAGCTCTTCTGCATGCTTCTAATCCGCCACAACACACGAACCAAAGGCATGGTTCATCCATGCAGGACCTTCTCCTACTGATACTTGATCACCACCAGGTTCTTCGAAAATGTGGCTACATCCTTGTTGTCCATCTTTCCCTAGTTAATAATGTGTGTGGGATCATGGACATTTCTCTGCAGCTACGACACATGGAAAATGTCATGCATCCGCTCCAACTATGAGTATAGGGTGAGGCAGTAAGTAACCTCGCTAACCCTATACAAGACCATGAACGACCCGATGAACCTTGCGGATAGCTTTCCTCCATGGTCAAATCTCTGCAATCCTCATCATGGGAAGACTCTAAGGAAAACAAAATATCCCTACTCAAACTCCAAGGTTTTACGATGTCGATTTGAATAATATTTTTTCTTGCTCTAATCTATCCTCATATGCTCGCGGATCACCTGGTCCTTCTCTGTCATCGGCTGCACCATCTCCATCCTAACAAGCTATTATTTTTCTATATCATTCCAGCATAAGGGTGGCATGTAGGGTCTCTCATATAGGGTCTCGAAATTTGTAATGACGATAGTAGAGTGTTAGTTATTATTATAAGAAATAACTATTAAGGGTAAGTGATACCCTAGCTCCAGCCAAAGTCTAACATAAAAGCCCTCAGCATATACTCAATAACCTAGATAGTGCACTTGGTCTTCCCATCTGTCTCAGGGTGAAAGGTTTTACTCATCCACATTTGGGTCTTGAATGCCTCCTGCAGGCCTCTCTACGACCATGACATGAACTGCACATCTCAGTCGGAGACAATCGTCGTGGGAACCCCATGAAGGTGGATGATCTCCGACACGTACAACTACCCCAAACTCTCCACTGAAATATGATCTCTAATAGTAAGGAAGTGCACTGACTTCATAAGTCATTCAACTATCACCCAAATGGCACTGTGGCCTCTCACTATCCGTAGAATCCCGGACAAAATATCCACCACTACAAAACAGGAATTTAACAACGCCAGTATTTATCAGCACTAACAAAAAGCGTTGATAAATGACATCTTTATCAGTGCTAAAGAAAGCATTGATAAATTTAACCTTTTATCAACACCTTTTTTAGCATTGATAAAATGTACCCTTTATCAGCTCTTTTTATTAGCATTGATAAAGGGTCTCTTTATCAGTGCTTTATTTTTAGCATTGCTAAAGGTTACCCTTTATCAGTGGTATATTTTTAGCACTCATAAAGGAATCCTTTATCAGATCTTTTTTAGCACTGATAAAGGTCTGAATAAATAAAATGAAATAATTAATTAAAAAATGAAAAATTGAGTTTACTGAAAAAATTACAAATTTTATTAATTAAATAATTATTGATAAAAAAAATAAATTGATTATACTATATATAAATTATAAATACTAATAAACAGTATGCATTAAATATATAGATATATAAAAAATAAAAATTAAACAAATAAAAATTAAAAATAAGTAAATTGAGAAAAATATTAAACATTTTATTAATTAGATAATTGTTGATAATGTTAATAAATTGTATATAGTAAATATATATATATATATATGATTGTATATAAATATGATTTATATATTAAAAAATATTTATGCTCTTTATATTAAATGGTCATATATCTAGTGAATAATGGTTTATAATTAAAAATTAATATGAATTAAAAATACTGACTAATTTCATAGAGTAATGGACATATAATTGAACATTGTTTAATTTTTCAATTTAACATATATCAAATGTGTGTTATATTGATTTCACATATATATGATTAATGCATTTTTATATACAATTCACACACACAAAACTTATCCATTTTTTCGATATCATTAAAGTTTACTTATTTTTAATTTATTCAATTTCACTCATTTTTAACATGCGTTCACTTAAAATTAGATATTCATTAATAATGTTAAAAAATATTTGTTAAAAAATATTTATAAATAAATATATTTATAAATGTACATTTACTATATTTATATAATTATATATTTATAATTATAAATAAATAAATATTTTTTAAAGTATTTATATAATTATAAAGAAATAATTATATATATTTAAATAATTATTAAATTTATAATAAATTTACTTAAATAATGAATACATTTACTATATTTATATTTATATATATTTATTAAATATATATATATATATATATAATTATATAAATATATATAATGATATAAATATCATTTTTTTAAAATATTTATATAATTATAAATAAATAATTATAAAATTATATTTAATATATTTAAATAAATAATATATTTTCTATATTTATATTTATATATATTTATTAAACATATATATATTTACAATTTTTTATTTATAATTATAATTATAAATTCTTTATCAGTGCTTAAGTAGTAAGCAATGATAAAAGGATTATTTATCAGCACTAAAAAAGCACTGATAAAATCCATCTTCATCAGCGTTGAAGTTTGAGCGCTGATAAAATTCTATCTTTATCAGTGCTAAAAAATTACTGATAAATAATATTTTATCAGTGCTTATTTCTTAAGCGTTGATAAAAGACATCTTTATCAGCACTTTTTTAGAAGCACTGATAAAAGTGTGCCGATCTATTTAAAAACCCTAACCAGTTGCAAAATCGTCGCGATATCAGAAGTTTTCCGAAAAATCCACCCACTGTCGAAGCTCCTCCTCACTAAATTTAAGCTCAAATCAAGGCTCAAATCATGGCTCAAACAAATCTAAGTCTCAAAATCAAGGCTCGAACTATTCAAGGGTCGAAGGAATCTAAGGCTCAAATGTAAGTATTTCTCTACTTTCTCTCAAATGTAATTCTTTCTCTACTTTGTCTTGGGGAACTCGAAGTGTAAAGAATCAATGGTTCTGGCTATGGTGGAGTTTGTTTTTCAACTATGAGTGTGGTGAGTTATCCATTTTGGAGATTTTTCTATGGAGATCATCCATTTTGATTCTTGGAATTTTTAGAGTGTGATACACCTATACTTTGATCCATCCCAACTTCGCTCCAAGACCATACGATCATATCCTTCATTCTTAATTGTAGTTTTGAATTAATGTAGGGAATTTTTGAGATATTATTTTATTTATGTGAAAGTTTGGATGAATCATGCTTTATTTTTGTTTAATAAATAGTGTAATTAATCATATGGTAGAAGTCTCATCCCATTTTTTATCATCTATATAATTTTATATGTATCAATTTCCATGATAGTGGTTGGGTAGCCTATGGGACTGCTTCCTAGTGTATTAAACTAACTAGTTATTTTTTTATTTGTGTAGTAGAGACTTTAGATGGGGATTGATGTTTTATAATCTATTAATTTTTTGATTCCACTTAGATTTCTGAGTGAAGTAAGGGTATTCCACTTTGAAAATGTGGCATCACGGGAGTCATTCCATATCGATAGAGGCTAGTTTGTATGGGATATATGCTACAAGGGTTGGTGTTTTTTTCTCCCTTGTTTTTTATATATCTTTTTGATGTGTATTATTGCTTTATGCCAACTTCTTTATAGACCTCCCTAGAATCTCAAGTATGGGTCAATGTGTATTAGATGGACTCCCTAAAATCATTCGGATGGGTAGATATGATGTGAAGACCTCCCTAGAATCCTTGGGATGGGTTGGTGTGGTGATATTACATCCCAAGAGTCTTGATATTTTTTTAAATATTTGATATACTATTAATTTTGAATGTAATAATTCCTTTGGTTTTTATGTCACTTGTTCCAAAAAATAGAATGGAAGTTATCAAATTCTATATATTAGAAATTATTTTTAGGTATTCATCATTTTAGGTCTACATTTATTGGTTCCACCCCTAGTAATATCTGATTATTATCCATGTATATGAAATAACTCTTTATTTATTAAAATGTTTTATCAATACATTATTATATCTTTCAGTTGATTGAATGAGAGTTTATTATTCTTGTTTATCATATTTGGGTTTCTTATTAATCTTTATTTACCCATATTATATTTTGTTTTGGGGATTTGAGAAAGACTTTATGTGTGTCAAACAACAATTATTATTGCAATTTTTTGCTTGAGAATCATCCCACGTCTCTTTTATATAAAATTTTCATCCTCGTCAACTTCATCTCCCAAACAGTTATTATTTCAATTTTTTTCTTGAAACTCATCCCTTGTATCTTTTTTGTTGCTTAAACTACTCTGAGAATTAATCATCCCATGGATGACTACTGCTTAGAATATTTCAAGCAACATAGGTTCATGTCCACAAGAGATGGAGGATGTGTTTCAAATAACAAAATGCAATGATAAATTTTTGGTAGATGATTTGATGAGGATAAAAGTTTTCTATAACTTCCAGCTTTGAATGAATTCATAGGATAACACCTTCCATAATAGACTAATTCTTTTCTTAAATTAAATTTCCCATTTTCTTCAATATACTGAAATTCTTTGAAACAATCAAATGTTGAGTTTCTCTTATTATAATTTTCTATAACTTTCACCTTTGATAATCAATATCTTATGTGTACTTATTTATTTATTATACAAAATTAATATTTTATGAACCAAATAGGATGGATATGATTCAGAAATGAATGCACATTAATTGTTTGAAAAAAGAGTATGAATATGGAGTTAAATATTTTATCAAGTTTTCAAGAGAGATTGTATACGACTCTTCTAAAATCCTATGTCTGTGTTTACATTATTGTTATTCAAAAAAAAATAGTATGGAAGAGTTGGAAGAACATTTTATTTATCAAAAAATAGATCATATCTTTAAATACTAAACTAAACATGGGGAAAAATTAATATGGACACCTATTATGATGATACTGCGGTTTATGGATCATTTGATATGAATACCAGTGTAAATGATGATGGAGATCGCATGGAAGAAATGAAAATGGAAACTGAAGATGACCTTCATGATTTTCCAAAGTTGTTTGAGGAGTTAAATAGTTTTTCCAAGAAACCATTGTATATCGGTTGTACTAAATACACAACATTGTCAGCTATATTGAAGTTATAAAATTTGAAAGCTGGTAGCGAATGGAGTGACACCAGGTTTACAGAACTACTTGGTCTCTTGAATGATATACTACCAAATTAAAATGAACAACCATTCTGAACATATGATGCTAAACAAATTTTAAGTTCAATGGTCATGATCTCTAAAAAATACATGCTTGTCTAAATGATTTCATATTGTTTCATAAGGACCATGAATCACTCATAAAATGAACTAAGTGTGGTGAAAATTGATACAAGAAAAATGAATCAAGTCCTTTGAAATATTTATGGTGCTTTCCTATAATTCCATAGTTTAGAAGACTGTATGGATGTTAGGAAATCACGAGACAATTGACATGGCATGAAGATATAATAATTAAAGATGGGAACCTATGTTATCTAGTAGATTCTCCTCATTGGAATAAAATTGATTACAAGTATCTTGAATTTGGAAATGAGCTGAGAAATTTTCATCTTTCATTATCTATAGATGGAATAAATCATTTTGGTGTATATAGAAGTACTCATAGTACATGTCCCATCATGTTGGTAAATTATAACTTGTTGCCATGGTTGTGCATGAAGCACAAATACATTAATTTGTATCTGCTTATATCTGGATCAAAGAAACCTGGTAATGATATTGATGTCTATTTAGATCCATTGATTGAAGATCTGAAATTGATGTGGGATACAAGTATCACAATGTATGATGCTCATAGAAGTGAATAATTTACATTGAGGTACATGTTGTATAGGATGATAAATGACTTCCCTGCTTATGTAAATTTATTAAGCTATAGCATTAAAGGAATTTTGGGAAATTCCATTTGTGAAAAATACACATACTTAGTTCAGTTGAAACATTCCTTGAAGACTATGTTTTTAGTACATCATAAATTTTTACCTTGATGACATAAATATCGATCCTAGATGACATCATTTTATGGGAATATCAAACAAGGTACAATGCTATATCCAATAACGGGTGATCAATTGTGTAATAAAGTAAAAGATATTGACACTATTTTTAGTAAATCATTTTCAAAAAACCTTACAAAATTAGGTTGGAATAGGAGATCAATTTTATTTGAATTTACATATTAAAATTTTTTTTATGTTAGACATTTTATTGATGGCATGCATGTAGAAAAAAATGTATTTGATATTGTTATTAGCACTTTACTAAATGTTCCTAGAAAAATGAAAGATGGAATCAAGGCTAGGTTGGACTTGATTGAAATGGGGATAAGGGAAGAGTTAGCGCCAGTTAAGGTTAAAAGGAGGAATTTTCTTCCTCCAATAGATTTTACTCTATACAGATAGAAAAAATTTCAATTTTTACTTTTATTTTATAGTGTAAACGTTTCACAGGGGTATTCATCAAAAATAAAGAATGTAATGTCAGTGATTAATTTCAAGTTACAAGGACTAAAATTGCATGAATATCATGTTTTGATGCAAGATTTAATGCTTGTTGATTTTTTTTACATTCTACCTCAAAATGTATGACATACATTAACTAAACCCTACTTCTTTTTTAAAGCCATATGCAGTAAATTTATAGACCCAGTGATGTTTCCTATCATGAATAAAGAGTTTTAAATCATATTATGTGAATTAGAGATGTTATTCCCACTATAATTCTTTAATATAATGATCCACCTACTCTTGGTTAGAGAGTTTAAACTATGTGGACTTTTCCATTATAGATTTATATACCCCATTGATCGGTATATGATGATTTAGAAAGGGTATGTCAAGAATTGAAGTCATATAGAAGGTTGTATTGCATAACGATATATTTTTTAAGAAGATATTGAATTCTATATTGATTTCCTATTAGATGTTGACATCACTAGTCTCCCAAAGTCTCATCACAGTGAATGCATTATGGGTGAAGGTATTTTTGGAATAAATGTTGTTATATTTAACTTGATAGAGCAGGAGAAAGCATACCTTTACATTTTACATAATAGTGAATATGTTGATCCATACATTGAAGCCGAAAAATAAATTCTTAGAGATTTGAATCCATTGAGGGATGAAGGATGGATATAAAATACACATAATCAATAGTTTATAGGATGGTTCTAAGATCAAATTTATAAGGAGTTATTTGAAATTATGAATTTGATTTCCGAACAACTTCAATGGATATTCAGGGGACCGAATGAAAATGTTATATCTTACATTGGTTTTATAATCAATGGTTATATGTTTTATATAAAAGAACACGATGACTATAGTACAATGAAAAATAATGGTGTTATGCATGTGACTGAAATGATGAACATATCTAGTTCCAAGTATAGAAACATGATTTATGAAAATATGTCATATTTTGGCATTAGAAAACAGATATACAATTTTTATTATACAATATTTCAAGTGTCTATTTTCTGTTACAAATGGGTTGACAATATCAGTGTAGTGAAAGTTAATGAAATGGACTTCGTGAAGGTGAATTTTAGTGTGTAAGGGGGAGAAGATGAGATATTCATAATGTCATCTCAAGTAGTGCAAGTATTTTATGTCTCTGATCCAACAAAACAAGAATTGGTCGATAGAACTACTGGTGACTAAAACAAATTTCAGGTCAGATGAAAATTCAATTGAGGATGACCCTTTCATTAGAAGATCATAATCATTTCATGTTGGTCCCAATGTAAACAATGTATTTTAATTTAGATTGGACCATAAATAGGGTATTTGGATTATTGATATAGGAACCAAATCCCTGGAACCTTTAAAAAATAAAGAGAGTTCAATGAGAAGGTAAAAGTATTTTTTTAATATACTACGTTTTTTCTCATAATATTATATATTCACTACTGCATTAACATAATCTAAATTCAATGTTTGAGTACTCATTATTATTATTTTGATACTTTGGGATAATGATCCATAAGTTATTTGAGATTTTTAGGAATCAATCGCACCTCAATCTGATGCACTTTGTGACCGGTATGACTCCAAGTGTGTCTTTTTATTTAAAATTGAAATCAATTTTAGTAAAAAAACATACTCAAAAATGATAAAGAGCATTCATATTGTTTAAATATTTTATTAAAATTATCCATAAGTAATTTTTTATGTATATGAATCATCCACACCTCAATCTGATAGATGATGTGCCTGGTATGACTCAATGTGTCCGTTATTAGCTTAAAATCAATATTTTAGTTCAAAAAGTGTCACTCACTAAAAACTAAGAAAACATGATCATATTTTATTAATAATTTATGATATTGATTCATAATTAATTTTTGATGTATACAAATTTGTCTCATGTAAAACCAATTCACGATGTGATCGGTATGAGTTAAAGTACGTGTTTTAATTTTAAAATAACATTTTAGTAAAAAAAGAAAAGTTACATACTCAAAACTAAGAAAACACATTTATATTGTTTTTATAATTTATTTAAATGATCCATATGTCATTTGGGATGTGTAGTAATCAGCCTCACCTCAATCCAACAAACGATGTGACCGGTATGACTCCAAGTGCATCTTTTTATTTAAAATTGACATCAATTTTAGTAAAATGGATAACTAACCTATTAAAAACTGATAAAACGAATTTTTATTTTTTTGATACTTAAAATAAATGATCCAAAAGTAATTTATGATGTTTATGGATCAACCTCACCTCAATTCGATGCATGATGTGCCTGGTATGACTCAAAGTCTCTGTTATGAGTTTAAAATTCACATTTTAGTTCAAAAAGTTTCACTCACTGAAAACTAATCAAAAACACTTGGGATTTATTGATAATTTAATAAAATGATTCATAATTAATTTTTTATGTGTTGGAATTGGTATCATGTAAAACCAATACATGATGTGATTGGAATGAATCAAATTGTGTGAATCGAGTTTAAAATGACATTTTAGTAAAAAATACAATTGACATACTTAAAACTGATAAAATTCATTCATATTGTTATAAAACTTTAGTAAAATTATCCATAAGTCATTTTAGATGTGTAGGAATCAGCCACATCTGAATATGACCCATGGTGTGACTGATATGACTCAAAGTGCATCTTTTAGTTTAAAATTGACATCAATTTTAGTAAAATGGACAACTGACCTACTCAAAATTTGAGAAAACACGTTTTTATTGATTTTATATTTTAAAAAAAATTCATAAGTCATTTGTGTCATGTAGTAATTATCCTCACCTCAATTTGATACACGTTGTTCCGGGTATAACTCAAAGTTTCTGTTATCAGTTTAAAATCGACATTTTAGTTCAAAAAGTGTCGCTCACTAAAAACTGATCAAACGCACTCAGATTTTCTTGATAATTTAGGATTAATATTCATAAATAATATTTCATGTGTAGGAATTGGTTTCACCTAAAAACGATACATGATGTGATCATAATGAGTCAAAGTGTGTATTTCTAGTTTAAAATAAAATTATAGTAAAAAAGACAACTAATGTATTCAAAACCAAGAAAAAACATTCGGATTGTTTTGATAATTTAGGAAAATGATCCATAGGTCATTTGAGACATTTTGGAATTATAAACACCTCAATTCAATGCATGGTATGACCGGTTTACTCCAAGTGCATCTTTTTATTTAAAATTAACATCAATTTTAGTAAAATTAACATTTTCTGTTAATTTATTTCTTTATATTATTACTAACATGAGAATTGTTTTCTTATATAGGTGCATTATTTTGCTCGATTAGGGTGGTTTTTTTGGAAACGGCATGAGTCGAGTTCAGGATTAAAAGACAAAGGAACATTAATGCTTTTGAATGTATGTAATAATTTGTATTTATGTAATTATATAAACCAATGTTTGAAATGTCTATAATATAGTATTTTTTCTTGTATTTGTGTTGTAAATTTAATTTAATTTAAATTATATATTGGTAATTATTTTTATTGATATCTAGTGTGTTTTTGGTGTTGTGGTCTGTTGTTATATCACAATGCATGGGTGTTGTAGTGTGTTGTTGCAGCACACTGCAGTATGGCCCTTTATCAGTGATTTTAAAAGAGATGATAAAAGACTCATTTATTAGTGTTTTTAAAATCACGGATAAAGTTTCCATTTATCAACACTTCTATAAGCACTGATAAATGGGGCCTTTAATGGAACTAAATAAAAGCACTGATAAATGTGGTCCTTTATCAGTGAATTTAGAAGCACTGATAAATGACCTATTTATCAGTACTTTTTGTATCACTAATAAAGGATCCCTTTTTTAGCATTTTCTTAACACTGATAAAAGACTGGGGATTTTAAACTCGCTCAGGTATTCAGCACTTCTCTAGCACTAATAAAGGTCATTTATAGAACTATTAAAGGCCTATTTTTTTGTAGTGGTCCATGAATATGCCATCCCATTTCCATTTTGGGATATCAAGAGGCTGTAAAAAGACCTGAAAAAACCTAGTGCTCAGCCTTTACCTACTGACATGTGAGGCACTGAGAGATGAACTTGACCATGCTCTACCTCATGCCATCCCACCAAAATTGGCACTAAAGGTCTCTTTACATTTTCCCTACACTGTGATGTACAACCAAAGGAGAAATTTGAAACTCTCTCATCACCCCTCCCACATTGTGACTAGGATCGCCATCCGTCCCTGGAAAAATATGATGTGATTACCTCCCTCATAAAATTCATCTGGTAAATCCCAGAGGATATCTGTTCACCTAGACCTCACAGTAGATGTCACCCAACCATGACTCTCTCACACGTTGGAGAAGTGTAGGATTCAATGCCATAAACTGAAGAAAAGTTGTACCCTCCTCTAAAACCAATATCAGTTGCAACGAAGCCAACTGCTCAGATGCCTCATGCACCAAAAAGACCTAGGACTTCCTACTAAGGGAATATGCTACCACATTTCCCTTCCCAAGAGTATAGACTATCTCAAAGTCATAGTCTTGTAGGAACTCCAACTGTAACCTCTATCCTAGTTTCAGTTCTCCTTGTGTGAAGACATACCTGAGAATCTGGTGGTCTGAATAAATAACAAAGAACTCTTCTAGAAGATAGTGCTTCGCATCCTCAGAGAAAATACCACTAATTATAAATCTAGGTTGTGATTCACATAGTTCTACTCATGGGGTCTCAAATTCCTCAACCCATATGTGATAATTGCCTTCCTCTGCTTCAACACACAGCCAAACCCTGGTTCAGAGGCATCACAATATATTATGTACTCCATGCCCTCTTCCATTAGTCTCAAAATAGGATCACTCACCAACCTCAATCTCAACTCCTCTGAGGCTCTCTCGCACTGGTCGGTCTAGGTAAATGGCTTCCCTTTCTGTATCAGGGCAGTCAAAGGGGATTCAATCCTAGATAAGTCCACCATGAACCTCCTGTAGTACCCCTCCAATCCAATACAACTCTACACCTTTGACATGCTCTTGGGTGGATCCCAAGAAATAACTACATCAATCTTCATCGAGCCCATAGCCAACCATGCTCAGGAATGATATGCCCCGAAAAGTGAACATCATGGATCTAGAATTGGAACTTTAAGTGCTTACTATAAATATGGTTATCCCAAAGTAATTTTAGGATCATCCTCAAGTGATCTTCATGCATTTCCTATGATGTAGATTATATGAGTATTTATTCAATTAATAAAACTAAAAATATGTCTAAATACAGCTAGAAGATTTGATTCATCAAATCCATAAACATGGTGAGGGAATTCATCACACCAAAAGGCATCACTAGGAGCTCATAGTGTCCATAGTGACATCATAATGTCAGCTTCATAATATCATCCTCATAAACTCTCAACTGGTGGTAGCCAGACCTGAGATCAATCTTTAGAACCATCTCACGCATCAAAACTAATCAAATAGGGAATCAATCCTCGGCAAAGGGAACTTGTTCTTTATCATGGTCGGGTTCAGGCAATGATAATCTACAAAAATCCAAAATCTTTTGTCTGCCTTTTTCATGAATGACATTGGAGCCTCCCAAGGGGACACACTGGGTCTAATAAAACTCTTCTTTTAAAGTTACTCCAACTATAACCACAGCTCTCAAATCTTGGTAGGGGATATCTGATATGCTTCAAAAGATATCAGAGCAATCTAAGGGTGCAGGTTGATGCATAAATCCATCTTACACCTCAAAGGTAGTCCCAGAACATCCTTGGGAAATATGTCTATAAAATCCTTCACTGCTAAAGGAATCCAGATGCTTGAAGAGCCATCTGCACTAAGGGTTACACTTTCTAACTGATGGGTGATGGGTTGCAGCCTCCTGGTCACAAGACCTTGTTGTTCAGCTATGATATATCTCTCTATAACAACCTAGAATTTCATCAATGGAATTTTCTTTTTTATAATTATTCCATAAAACACATATATCACATACAGAACCCAATAAAAACATTATTCTCATAAATTAATAATGATGCATTAGTCTTCAAATACACCAAAATAATGCTAAATATTACAACGGGACAATAAATAGAAAATAAGATAACAAGAATGGGAAAATTTGGATCTGCTTGATCCACTAGAATGACCATTCTCATGAACAAATTTATCAAAATAAAACCTAATGTTTATAATAAAACATTCATTTTGAAGATGAAATTATATGTATAAACTTAAGATAAAATATAAGTGAATGAAGAATGATTGAAATAAGAGTTATTTATAGAAATTAAGGAACCTATACCGTTTGAATAGTAACCTGACCATTGAAATAGTAATCTGACTATTAGGAATAGTAATATGGCCATTAGAATAGAAACCTCACCTATGAAAGTATAAAATAAAATTTAGGTATCTTATAAATAAAAAATGATATATTTATATCATGACATAAGTAATAAAATGTTTAAAAATGATAAATTAGGTGTTGGAATTTTTATAAAACGTAAATGTCTAATTACAATTTTATAATTAATAGAACGATTTAAAAGAAAATTATTTTCATAAAATATATTCATAAGTTAATATAATTTTTTATCATAATTAAAAGAAGATTTTATGAGACCTTAATTAATTTTTCAAAGGGTTATAAAATCGATTATAATATAAAAATTGATATTTTTTAAATAAATAATTATTTTATTCAAAATTTAAATTTCTCATAAAATGGATTCTATTTTTAAAATCTACACATTGAGAAATGGTTAGAGTGAATTTTTAGGATTTTTCTAAAATAGTTGAATTTTTGGTGAATAATGAAATAGGGTAATTTACACTATTTAACATTATAAGCTAAATACATGAATTCTTGAGTCATGGATGATGAAGGCATGATGTAACAACCCATTGATTCAAATTCAATTGAAATTTTTACTATATTTATTTATAGGAATCAACACTATTGATAGTCTTAAGCCAAAATAATAAACTAATGAATATAATAATCAAAAAACACCCTCTCATCCCCCTACAAATACCACCCTTTATCCTCACACCTTATAAGACTTTTATCTTGTCAATGTTATTACTAATTTCCTTCCCAATTATCTTTACCATGCCCAATAGCTTCTATTCTCAACAAAATGTCAAACCCAAGTGCCTTAAGGAGGTTCTCAAGGAGACGACATTCAAGAGGTAAAATCCTCAATTATTCTCTTTTAATTTCTTTTCTTTTCTTATCCTCTCCTCACCTACCCTATCTATAGTGGTTTGATAACTCCAATATCATATATATATTGGAATTTTATTATGTTAATTGAATGTTCATAATCAAATCTCTTCTCTTATCTTTTTATTCTAAAAATGAAAACATCATCCCTGATATGATGTTTCACCACCTTCGTGGATGACGTGTTTTCATTTTCCATTACCCCCTTCAAGGATGGTCATAAAACCATTATTATAGTTAAAACAAATTATAATATTTATATTATAACTTGTTTCATGTTTTGGATCTAATATATAGACATAATATTAAATAAAATGAAACTAATTCATAATGATTGAAAAACTGCCAAAATAAACTAAACATTTATCATTAACGTTTTATCAAATGAATCATAATACTACCAAAAAAATGATATATGGTACCATTTAAAATTATATAAGTTCATTAATACCATATAATTTCACTTCTGTAGAATTATTTCCATTTTAAAATAACTTCCATGATTATATGCAAGTAAACCAATCATGAAACCATGAAACAAACACTTCTAGAACAATAAAATTAAACATTATAACTCATAAAAATGGACATAAATGAACTTAATAAAATTATAATAAATAAAATACATATATAAAAGGTTCTTAATTAAATTATTAATGAATATAATTTTATTATCTATGACATTAAGTGCAAGTGCACTATGCATTCAGACATAAGGTAAGGGATCTCTACGAACCTTCAAATTACCTTTGGGTTACACTTTCTCTCTATTTACACCAATATATTTATTCATTATTCATATATAATTCTTCAAATCCATTTTTTTCTTTATTTTTAAAAGCCACTTTTTGGTAAGTGGTAACCTCACAGATGATCAGAGATTTCAAAATTCAAAACATACACAGCACCAATTTCAAACTTAAAATAAGAAAAGGGTGCAAGATGTCATGTAAATCACCAAGGCCATAGATTGATATCCCGGTAAATGCCACGTCCCAGTCATCCACTCCAAATACCATCACATCCACGTCACTGTGCCGCCCATTAGCACAAATTGAAACTTTCGAATTTTCAAATTTCAAACTACAAACAGAAACCATCATTACTGCCTTGGTTGACGAGTCGCCTCGTGTCTCGCACCCTAACCCCAATCGTACAGCACAGCCACACCAGAGCGCCGGTGAAATCCACCCATCGGAATCCAAAGTCACCGCCAAAGACACTCCAAACAGAACACCACAGAACAACAAATCCATAGCCGAAGATTCTTCAAAACCATCAAGAGAGAATTTCAAACAAAAAACCAAAAAAGCACCATCTTCACCGTCTCCCATAACCACAGCAAATCAAAAACAAAACAGTCACCAGGAACATAACCAACAATAAGAAAAAACAACATCACCGAGATCTGTGGCCTCCTGAAACGCCAACTTCCGCTCGAACTCACCTCCCAAGACACCTTGATCACCACCACGCAAAACCAACCCGGAGAAGAGTGTTGGAATCTGGTGCAAGAGCAGAGTAGGAGCGGACACCATCGATCAGGAACGCGAGCACTGAGAACTTCTATTGTCGTCGAGAATGAAAACCCTGAACAAACCTGAAATCTGATGAGACCAAACATCAATTGTGACCGTAAAATACCACCAAAGAATAGAACAGCCCAAATTGCAACCAGCAAAGAAGCCTGAAACCCTACGGAAGAAGAGTGCCAACACGAATCCCGACTCCGGTAAAACCGATGAGCTCTCAACCAACACTTCCCAAACCCCCCATGAAATATATAATTATTCTAAATTCTGTTTATATGTTCCAAACTTATGTATCCAGATCAATTCATCCTTCTTTGATGGTAAAATACATGTTTTAAAAGGTTCCCTTCTCAATTCCTCATGATAAGTAAGCCCGATTAAATGGAACGTCTCTATTCCTTACCCATTTTTAATTAAACTGCATAAACTATTTTAAGCTGCAAATATTTTACTAAAATCACTAATTTTATCATGAAAAACTATTTTAGTTCATTTTTTGTTTTATGGAAATAATTATTCCTTTACCTTCTTCAAATAATCTTCGTTCTTTTCCCTAAAAATATGCTTAAGTGGCACATTTATAAAATTGTATAACCACTATTTTTAATGTTTTCACATCATTTTGACATAATTATTCATGATATATTCTTATATTTCCTTTAATAATTTCCAATAATTATTTAAATAACTTCTTTCATGGATACCATTATGATATGACCTTTGGTTATGTCATGTGACATGATTACGATACCCATTTCCTTCTATGGGCAACCACTATGTTTATTCCTTATGGTTGATTTCTTTATGTGAAATATATATTCATGAACGTGTTATGATCAGTGCACCCAAATAACACTCTAATTCATTGGGTAATTTTTCGTCTCATGAGACGTTATGTATGGGATTAGGGAGGAAACCTAATCCATTATGGTACTTTATCCACCATGTAATATTGTCTTTGTAGTTATCCTTGACTCATGATTATGTCATGTTATGTGTTGCTTCCACATTCCTATATTTTCATGATCATATGATTCCATGTTCTATATGTTATGTTTCCATATGTTTATTCATGATCCATGACTTTTTATGTTATCATGTTATGACTTCTAACTCATATAATATGACTTATTTCCACGTTTATTCCCTTACGGAGCTTTTTAGCTCATCGGTTTTTTCTATGTATTCCCCAGGTTATCCTATGTAGTTATAAGAGCTCAAAGGGAGTTAGGATATCATTATGAATATTAATAAAATATATTTTATTTTAGTTTCATGTTTTATAATCATGTACCTAGTCTTCTAAATACACTAGACTTATCAATCCATGGTTTGTACTTTGTGGATATTTATGCTTAAAATCATTTAACAATATGTGTAAAAAGGATAGGAATGATATAGTTGGTATCAAAGTATGGTCTAGTTATTTTTGGGTATTAAGACTAGAAAAATTTAATAATAACCCTAGGGATAATTATATTACCATTGATAACCTAGATTCAAACTTAGGGAATCGTAAATTAGGATATAATTTTCATTTATATGTTATTCCCTATATGTTCATAGTTTCCTTTTTATAAGTTCATTATATAAGTATTCAATCCCCATAATCATATTTTATTTATTTTTCATAGATAATAGTGGTAAATAGGATAACTCGTGCGAACAATCAATGTGATATGTAATGCAATAATTTTCTTAATTAGATACCAAACCTGATGGGAAAGGGAGCCTAGAAATTAATGATAGTATTGGATCAACTGGAACAAGTTTTGAATAATAACTTGAATTGTGTGGAATGCCCACCTTCTCCTAAGAAATAGAAAATTGTGTCCTGGTCCTTTATGAAACAAAGGCCTCCGATATTTAGTTGGGAATTGCTATGACCTTTCACTGTGACAAATACTCTTAGGACATTATCACATACTATGTTATGTATAAGAACAATCATGATGTGATAAGGAGTTTATTAATATTCAAAGTAATGAATATAGGTTATCATAAAGTACATAGAAGTTGGTTCTAAGGAACTAACTCCAATAGTGATTTCAAAATGTAAAGGGTATTTTGGTCAATAAATATTCCAAGTGATATTTTAAATGAATCTTCATATAATATGAAATCTTTTGATGTTACTTATGATTGACTAGGGATGTGATCCAATGATACCTTCATTATCCATTCACTGGATGGTTTATGATTATGATGATGAGATATTTATGAAACCCATTTATTTACCTCAGGTTCTAATATGATGTAATGTTGAAATGTTTATGGAAATCATTTCCTTTCCACAAGTTATGAAATACGATGAATAATTTATGATCTTCTGGAACGTATATGAATGAATTATGATTATGTTATGGGTGGGACTGAAATTATATAGCCCTCCAATGCATTGGGTAAATATGGATATCTCATGTGATAATAAGGTCAGGAATGGTGAGTGAATCCAATTTAGTAAGGGACTTTGTCCACTATGATAATATTGGGAGTGAACCTTGACTAATGATATAATAAAATAAGGAGTGAACCCAATCCACTATGATAGTATTGGTAGTGATCCTTGACTATGGAAACGATTTTACATGCTTATTTGTATGCCACAAACTTATTTCTTATTCAAATTTTATACTCTAATGAATCGTGTTCTTTGATTCCCTTATGATTAATCTGATGGTTCTGGGTATAGTGGAAGCATTCAGAGGTGGGTGATATATTAAAATTTCTTTTAATAATCATTTCCCAAAATCAAGAGCAAAGATCTTGCATGTCAAATTTATAATTAATTTATTTAATATTTGAAGAAATAAATACTTGGGCTTAGGAACTTTCTTTTTTAGTGAATGTTGATCATCCAAAAAGACCCTTTTAAATTACCTTCATTGTGATGTAAGGATCCAAGGATAGAATATCTCTATCTGTGATCCACACGTGATCCTATAATCACTGAGAAACACCACTCAATCTCTGGGTGCTAGTGCAGTGAGTCTATAAGTCCCCAGCCTTAAACCTTACTTAATATTGAATTAAATGAATAATTCACATTGAGGATCTTTTCAGGTTTAGAGTTTTAGAGAATTAGGTCATAACTATTACATCTCAAAATATTACATAGTAGACACTTCTACTAAGTTTCCATAAAATAAAAAAAACACTTAAAAAGAAACATGTCTAGTTCCATGTTTTAGATAGCATGTCTTTCCTTGATCCCATCCTTGACCCTATTCATCTTTAAGTCCTGTGGAAAACATTTCAAAAACTTGGGATGAGCATAAAAAGCCCAGTAAAGGATACACAAAGAAGGAAAACTGTTAGTTTTTTTAAAACAATAGGTAAACCATGAATACTTTACCAAAGTAATACTTTCCACCTTTATGAAGTAGTAAAAACTATTCATGGAATAAAATACCATTACTTACCCTTTTGTAACCAAAATATTACCATAAAACCCATATAAAGAACACATAACATATAAAGGTAACTTGGGACATAAACATACTTAAATGGAATAACCATACGGTCGACTTCCACACATACTTAATGGAATAGCCATACGTCCGACTTCCATACCCAATGCATTAGAGGTTATAACATAACCACCTGTCCTGGTATTCACGGCACCACCCGTCATATTTTTTATCACATAACCACCCGTCAAATGTCAAAGTACCATTATAAAATCATAAGACATAAAACAAATATAATGGAAAGAAAACATTTCCACACTTCGATCACAATATATCACTTAAATATATTGACATAACAAATCCATTATAAAAATAATTTTCAATACCAAAATACATAAAAGAGTATATGGTATTTATTTCATTTTAAAAAACATTACGGTTTGTTGAGGAATCCAAAGACCAAATAATACTCGCAGCGGTGGAAAAGGCCGTTGTCACCGCGTACGTTAAAAGAAACATTCCTTTTTGTCGTTTAGTAAAACGCTTCGTAGAAAAAGATTCCTTTTGTATAAATGTAAAAGTCAAAGGGGTTTATACACCGTATAAAAGATAGTTGTGTATAAAATGAAATATGCTTCAATAAAAGGAGATTGAGACGAAGTCCCTTACAAAGTCGGTATCCTTAGATTAAGGATAAATCAATTACATGATTATGTGTGACAAATATGAATACACAAAATATAAGTGGATATTAAGTGTAAAACAATCAGAGGTAATTAACACATAATCTTTGAAAAACAAAACCAATGACATAGATATTTAACTCAATGAAATGAGATTAAGTTATGATTTCCGATACAAGTTCGTCTAAATGACATAAGAATTTATCAATGAGATGATTATGTGTAGAAATAGTATATCCACACAAAGGTTTGTAAAAACTACAACATAAAGATTCCACACATAATATTGGCATAATAAAATCAATAAGTAGAGGTTTAACCCAAATAATTGAAAGTGGGTTAAGAAGTTCCCTTACAGAAATTTGACAGCCTAACGGTGTCACTTCAAAATTCAGAAAATGAGTTGATGAGAGATAAAAAGGGTATCTCATCACTTGGACATAAAATTTACATCAATAAGGATATATAAGAACATATCCCAACATAATAGTATGTGAATTAAAATACATAACAAAAGAAGTCTTTTAAAAAGAGGAGGGTGAAAGGTTCCCTTACCGACTTGGGTAACTTTCGAAACGTACACTCCATTGAAGAAGGGTCATACAATGAATATGTAAATACCCATAAATAAAATTATATTACACAAAGAGTATAATAATGGGAAGTACATACACCACTCAAAGTAAATGGTGGAAAATGTAGCATAAATATCATGGGACTAAAAGTGAGATGAACAATCCCTTACGAAAACTCGGCAGCCTAACGGCACCACATAAAACTTCCAAAAATGGATTGATGAGATCAAATAGAGTCTCTCATAATATTACAATAAAATTTACAGCAAGAGGAATATAAAATAAAATCCCCCATCATAACAAATAGGATCTTAAAATAAGTGACATAAAGGAGGGTACTTAAAAAAGAAAGAGAGAGGTTAGATCTCTTACGAAAATTCGGCAGCCTAACGGCGCCACTCAAAACTTCCAAAATGGATTTATGAGAGAAAATAGGGTCTCTCATCATATGAAAATAAAAATTACAGTAGGAGTAATATAAAATAACATCCCAATCATAATAAATATGATCTTAAAAGGAATGACATAAAAGAGTGTACTTAAAAAGAAAGAGAGGAGTAGGATCCCTTACCTCGTGTCCGACATGAATCGATCGTTCTTTAATCTCCTGAATAATAAAATTTGGTCAATTTATAATTGCTTAAGGACCTCCTTTAAATATTATTATTCAGTTCATATCACATATTATAATGTTATAATAATTGGTTAATAAAGTGAGTTCATATCAAACGTTTTTGTCGATGTTCGGTACATAAGTAAAAATTGAACTTGTTGGAAAAGAATTTTCCATGTATTTATAGGTACATCATCTCCATAATAGTATTAATGTTTTAAATATCATATATATCTATTATATATTCATTTTTTACTATTCCATAACATTTGGAGATAAAAAAAATTAAAAGCACCGTTCATGGAGACGGTAGGCCGTACGTACGCATGAACGCTACTTTCATTTTTTGTCATATTAATGGAATTAAAGTTAAAAGAGAGATATATATATTATGATTCCAAAATGATATCCATCATTTAGATGTAATATATGACATATATATCCATTATATATATGTACTTATAATAGTACATAACATTTGGAGATAAGAAATGAAATGTACCGTTCATGGAGACGGTAAGCTGTACGTACGCATGAACGCTACTTTCATTTCTTTGGCACATTAATGGAATTAAAAAATAGATGAGAGATATATATATATTATAATTCCAGTATAATATATATGTTATATATATCACATTAGTTCATCAATTTCATTCTTTATACATTCCATGTATTGCATGAACAAGTCACATCACTTGAGGGGCGGTAGTCCACACTTCTTCGTATGAAATTATCGCATTTTCACAACATGAAAGGCATAAAGGAATGTTTTAAATATAAAATTCAGAAGCATATAGAAAACATAAATACCATATATATCATATATAAAGTATAGTGAAATCATAATGGCCACCATTAAAGGTGTTAAAAGAAGATTGAACAATCATCGTTCCGTGAGGTAGAAATTCGCCAACCACAGAAACAGTATATTTTTTAACCATTAGACGAAGGTGTGTGTAAGTGTAGCTAGAATAATTCACATAAAAACATCCTAGTATATTTAATATACTGGTTTTGTTACAAAATAAAGTAATAAAAAGAGTTTAGAGGGTTGTAGAAGCAAAATAAAACAAAAGAACACAAGTGAAGACATTACCTTAAAATCGGGTAACTCTTCTTGATTTGAGCTCAAAGGCTTACTTGGAAAGGATTCTGCCCAAATTTTAGGCTTCAATGATGAAGATAGGGATGTGGAGAGATGAAATGGTCAGATTTTGGCCGATCCAAAGGTTTGAGAGGTGTGGGTAAGGTGGTAGAGGTGGGGGCCTTTTATAAGAGAAAAGGAGGGGCACTCTTGGAAAGTTATAAAATATTACTTTATTATAAAATGATTTTCGGATTTTAAAGGTCCCAAAAGGATATATTTAGAGGATAATGTGATAAGGTTTCTAAATCCACCCATCCAATAGTTTTTTGACAAGTGTAGGTTATATATTTTACATTATCTTTTCATTTTATTTAAATCGTTAAATAATGGGGTAATCGCTGCATCATCATGGTGTCATAAATAATTTAATTTATTTAGTGTCTAAAAATTATAAAAAAAATATCATGATGTAGGAAATAATTTTATCTTTCTAATTAATATTTATAGTCAAAAATATGACTTGTATAACCCCATATAAAAATTGTTTTAGTAAAACAACACATGTTTGTGACATTTTAATTTTAACATTAAATAAAAAGGTATTAATGTCATTTTCCAACCAAAGTGGCTCCATGGGGTCCCCAAGTTGACCCATGGATTGTCTTGTTCGTCCATGACACATCCAATGAGGGTAGGACATGTGTCTAGGTCATTTCATATTATTAAAACATTATTTTTACCTTAAATTACACTAATTACCTCTAATCGCGATTAATAAACTTAAAAGATACTATTCACCAAAAAAATATTTTAATCCCATTGAACCACATTTTACTTCTTAATGACAACCATGTATGTTGTATTTTAGAAATTTAAATCACAGAAGTGTTAATGTTTCATTTAAATGAAAAATCAGTTTCTTTAACTACCACTTAGTGGTTTCACTATTCATCAAAAATTGAAGTTTTTCAGAAAATTACCAAATATTCACCCTAGGCTATATTTGATATTCCGAATTCAAAAATGATTTTTATTTTACAAAATTCATGACATATAAGTTACATTAATTAATTTAATAATTAATTCCTGATGTCAGAGCAAATAGCGTGTTTTTATGAAACAATAAGTATCAAAAGATTGACACTAGTTTAAGTCCAATTTCAAGATGAAATTAATTCCAACGACCACTATTGGATTAAATGGTAAAAATATATTCTAATTTAACTTTGAAACCAATTCAAAAGATAATCTAATAATATAAATAAATTAGATTAAAAAGAGGTTTTGAATTAAAATACAACATTTTTCACTATTCATTAAAAAATGAACATTATCGGAAAAATACCAAAAAATTACACAAAGTAAATTTTGATGTCCCAATTCTAAAGAATAATTTTATTTTGTCAAATATAACACATAAAATTGTCAAAAAGTGGATTTAAAAGAGGTTCGTCATCAAAAGGCGGTTAATCGACCTTTTAAAGAATATTAGAATGTTTACGCTTAAAATTGGATTCATTCGCATTTTTAATCCTCTAACATTTATTGTAAAAAGTAAAAATATTTGACAAACATATATAATCATTTTGTAGTTAGTTCTGTTCATTCCCGCCATTACAACGGCTAGGCGTTAACTACAATTTAAAATAATATTATTTTATTATTAGAGTGCAACGTAAGATTCCTAAGAAAATCGTTGTTGCGTATTGGGTACGCCATCGATCATAGTGTCCCCTTTAAAGTTATATTAATATTTTATTCACAAATATGGATAAATGTGAAAATGTCATATTCTTTATTTACCTGGGGTGTTACAGAGTCCAATGTCTTGAATTGTTTGTTCTTGATCACTCGTTCTTCGATGATGAATAAATATCTCTTGCACTTATTGTTCTTGAGAGGGAGAGAGGAGGAGTTGACAGAGAATTCATTGTGGGAAAAAATTCTCTATTCTCAATTTTTGGATGCTCTACACAATAGACATAGACGTCTATTTATGGAATTATTATTTGAGTTAAAATATTATTTAATTTCATATTAGACATTAAATAACATTTATTACCTTTAATAAATCCCATGATGTATAATAATAATTATATAATTATTATTTTGTGGTGTGTGGAAACTTGCGCAATAACAAATATTATGTAACGGTCTTATTAATTAATATTTTTCACCAGAATAGGTCTTGGTCCATTCAAACTCCTATATCATTTATTGAATAACCAAATAAATATTTTATTC
Organism: Viscum album; assembly: GCA_963277665.1. NCBI lineage: Eukaryota > Viridiplantae > Streptophyta > Magnoliopsida > Santalales > Viscaceae > Viscum > Viscum album. The sequence goes on along the minus strand of OY728137.1, from coordinate 287,530,544 downwards.
ATAAGTAAATATTTTATTCACAATCTAGCAAATAAATATTTAGTAAAATATTCAACAAAGAAAATAAATATTTTATTCACATGTCAGCGAATAAATATTTATTTAATTTATGCGATCAATATAACTTGAATAAAATTATTCCTCGAACTTGAGAATAATACTTATTCCATTAATTTAACTCAAATAAAATTTAATTGAGATGAATGGAAACACTTAGTGCATGATCCTCTAGGATTATTTTTCGTTAGCATTAGGTAGGCTTGCCTAAAGTCCAAGATTATTGTCTAGTAATGGGTTAAGGAACCTAAGAAAAAGAAAATAATATCACAATGTAGAAAACCACATATGAATGCTCACTGTGTAATATAATCTCTTTTTCATAATATCTCATCAAGAAGGTTGCACATCCATATCACCAACCTATATGCTTGATATGTATTTCTTTGACTATCTGAAATAAACATGTCGTTACACCATGGCCATGGAATTTAATGCGATGATTCTATTCCAATCAAAGGGAAAAGATATCAACTTCTATAAAGATAAAAAGGAAAAATCCTTCCTTGAATTATTCATTAATGGAATGTCACTTGTGATGCACCCAACATATCTAACTTCTCTGTGAGTTTTTATCTTCATGGTTTACAAAATATATCTAAGTACACAAGTTTTAACATGCATTAATAATAATCTTAAAGTCTAAGGATAGTCACATATGCTTGTAGATAGGAATATCTGATGACACCAAAACATGCAGAATTTCTATTGGCAGGTTTGTTCTCATAATATCCCCTCTTGGAGCTTACTAAGTGTGAAATTCATGAAAATAATCCTCATCTGCTTATGATTAATCACACCTAATAGTCTTGGTGTCCCATAATATTACTTTATCCAACCGTAGAATATTATTTAAGAATATTTTCATAGCACATCAAGTTTATCATCATAGAGGGGAACTGTTATGACCTTATCAATGTGACATATACTCTAGGACATTATTACATTAGAGTTATGCAGAATAAAAAAAATATGTAATAAGAATTTTTATTAATATTCAATACATCAAATATTTATGTAATGAAAGTACAAAAATTTGGTTCTAGGATACCAACTCCAACAAACTCCCACTTGGACTAGAGCCAAATTCCTACAACCTGCAGTCCGCTATACCTCATATGATAGTTATGTTTCTACTGAGTTAAGGATTTAGTCAAGGGGTTTTCCACATTGTATTATGTGGAAATACAGATCACTACAACTTCACCTCTCTGAGAAAAATCCCTCAAGAGATGATACTTTTGAATTATGTGTTTTGTCTGCTGATGTGTCCTTGGATCATTTTCAAGAGTCACAGCTGCAATATTATCACAATAGAGTGTGATAGGATCCTTACTGCTAGGTACCACATCAAGATATTGGACAAACTTGTGCATCTATACTGCTTCTTTAGCTGCCTCAGAAGCCACAATATACTTGAAATATGTTGTAGAATATGTAGCCACAACCTACTTTGATCTCTTCTAACTCACAACACCTCCATTCAAAGTGAATATGTATCTTGTTTGTAACTTCATGCCATCTTGATCAGTTTGGAAACTAGCATATTAATATCCTCTAATGACTAGTTCCTAATCTCCTCCATAAACTAGGAACATATCCTTAATACTCCTCAAATACTTAAGGATAGTCTTGACTGTTATCCAATAGTAGTCACCTGGATCAGCTTTATATCTTCCCACCCCACTTAATGTGTAGGTGACATCTAGCCTAGTATATAGCATAACATACAAGAATGACCCAATCACTGATGCATATGGAATCCTTGTCATTTTGTTTCTTTCCTCATGTGTTTGGGGACATATTTTTCAAGAAAGATGAATTCCATGTGACAATGGAAACAATCCCCTCACTAGTGCAAAAACACTTTTTAGCATCGGTTTTTTTTAATTTTTAAGGTCAGTTATAAACTGACGTCTTTATAGGCGACGTTAAAAATACAGTTTTCGCGTCGGTTCATAGAAACCGACGCGAAAAATAATTCGCTTATGAGCTTCGGCGTCGGTTTTTTATAAAACCGACGCTGAAGCTACATTTAGACATTATTTTCCACGTCGGTTCATTAAAAAACCAACGCGGAAAATATAGTCGACTAGGTTTTCAGCGTCGGTTTTATATAAAACCGACGCCGAAATATCGGTTTTCCGCGTCGGTTTTTCTAAAAACCGACGCGGAAAACCAATTTACACAGGATTTTCAGCGTCGGTTTTTAAAAAAACCGATGCCGTAAATAATTTTTTTTTTAAAATATTCGGCGTCGGTTTTTAAAATAACCGACGCCGTAAATTTTTTTTTAAAAAAATAAAATACATATATTTTCTCCTCCAAAAAAATCGGAACCCTGAAAAAAAATAACGAAGTATACAAAAACAATTAAACAGCTTTAACAGAAGTACTTGAGAAAACTCAAAGTAAAGCAGAATTAAAATACACGTACCTACATGGTGCATTTTCTTAATCTAACCATACTCAGTATCAATCATTGTAAGTTTCCTCCCATAGATAGCACCAATCCTGTCAAAACAGTAATGAAACTAAGGAGATGTGCGTGAAAAATCAATCCAAGATATTAGTGCAATGAATAAACATTAAATGAAAATGTGTAATTTATTTGAATCATTCATTTTTTCACAAAGTAAATTACCAAAATGAAATGTTACGACTCCTGATCAAAATTCCAGGAACACTCAGCCGATGCAACCTCTTCCTCACCTCCCCCACTGAAGATGTTGGGGGTGTCTTTTCACCATAGGATCCCCACCACCCCCAACCTCAGGTTTTTATATTTTCTCTGTATAGACGTGCATTACCCATTCACTATTGTTATTTGTTTAAGTTATGGAATAATAGAGAAATAAGTTTGAGTGTAAAAAAAAGGTTAGAAAATTGAAATCAAATGCAGATTGAAGAGACATAATGAAACATACCTTAAAAATTGACGCCTTCTATTTTATCTTTGTGCAAACCCACTAAGCGCTGTTTCAGGTATTATGTGATATGCTTCTCGGCAATCATTTTCCGATATTTATTTGCATAAAAAATAAAAAGGCCTAGAAGATATTGATGTGCATTAAAGGGAGACAATTTTTAGTGTTTGTGAATGTCATTTCGCTATACGAATCTCTATGTTCATGATCCAAGTACCACCCTACAGATCTGTCACTGTACAGAAAAATGATTTTAAGAAATAACAATGAAAAGAAATATAATAACTAATTCTGAATTAAAATACACGTACCTGAAATATACGACATGCTTATTGTTGGTTATTGTTGAAGGATTCATTTGATTATTAGTAGATTCAATAAAATAGTTTTTGCAGAGGCACTTGAGAAAACTCAGTAAAGCAGAATTAAAATACACGTACCTGAAATATATGACATGCTCATTGTTTGTTATTGTTGAAGAATTCATTTGATTATTAGTAGGTTCAAACACCTAATATATCATAAGAGTTAGTTTTTTAAACCCATATATATTATTATTTATAAATATTAGTATACATACCTCAAATCTTAATCAGACTTAACAAATAGTCCGCAAAAGTAGATTGAATATGGATCATATCAGATTGAGAATATGACTGTGAATCATTGAATACCTACAATAATATTGAATGATATGAAATTAATAAATAGAAGAAAGTGGATGAAAATATATAAAAAAATTAATACAATTAACCTTATGAAAATCAGTAGTTTCCCCAGTTGTGATTATCTCGTACATAAATCATAGAATATAATAACCACATTCAAAATGTCCATTTTGACGATGACACTGCAGTTATAAAACATTTAACTAATAATGAAACCCAATATATAACAAAAAAATAAAAACTAATTACATGTACTTCCACATATTTGATTTTCGTTGGTTTCTTTTCATTTGTAAAATGTTTCCATGAACTGCATTTTTTTATATAAGAACTAATAAAACTTGTGTAAACAATTAAAATTAAACATAACAAACTTCTAAAAATAAAAAAACAACTTACCTGTTTAATAAGTTGGAAAACGGTTTACGCACTTTTCCTAATAAAGAGAAAAACCAATATAAGGTGCATTCATTTGGGCAAAATACACCTAACATCCAATGCCCCCTATAATACAAAAAGTTCATAATTAATGACATTATAATGATCATGAGTTCAAAATTATGTTGATATTCTTACTTATCAAGAAATGGAAAAAACCAGCACTGAATCTCTGTTTGTGATAATCTCTCGGATATATATTGAACTCTTTCATCATTTTTCACATGTTTGACTTCCAAGGAAATGTACTCTGGATCTATAAAGCTATAAATTCTTGTAGTTTCATTTTGTAAAAGAATCCTGTATAGATACCTAATTTAAAAAGAAAATATAGTTAGTCAATGACATAATAATATTTTATTAAAGAAATAGCAATTCAAACGTCAATTTACTTACATGGAAAACAACTGCACCACATTCAGCCCGATCTCTTCAAAATTAACTAAATTCATGATATCTTCTTTCAATATTCTCAATTTATAATTTCTTCCACATATATCGGACGTCATCTGAAACTCATAGATAAAATTCAAGGAAGAAGAGCACTGAGATAATCTTTTCAACCCAGAAGAAATATCAGAAGTATCTACAGCCGACTGTTTCTGAACATTTTGCTGCATTTGTACAGTTTCTTTTGCTTTCAGATATTCCTATATAAGTTAAATGTCAGAAAACATTATAAGTAATTTGGAATCATTTCTAATTACTAGTTAAAAAAACTCATACCTCATGTGAAATATAACGAAGAAGTGCAGTTGGCCAAAGTAAAAAATGGCCCATACATTCCCCAACACTGGTGATCTCCGCAGTAGGAAATGGTAGTAGAGCAGTAGGATCTATAATAACAAGTACTGATACTCTAACCTGACCCATCTGCATAGGCTGATGATGTACCGAGTCCCCCAAAAAATACACTTGTCCTAATGCAACAATATGTACATGAGGATCTCCCGCAAACAACTCACAATATAAGGTTCGATCCGATGGAGGAGGTGGAGGCTCAAAGTTAGCAGGTGGGGCAGGGTAGTCAGGGTGAGCAGGCTGAGAAGTCAGAAAAATGAAAAGGGTATATTAGTGTTTAAAATTTATAACATAGAAAAATTGATTAAAAATTAAATAAAATAATATACCTCAAATGGTTGCGCAGACGGGGCAGGGTAAGCAGATGAGGCAGGGTAGTCCGGGTGAGTTGGCTGAGAATGTTGAAAAATGAAAAAGTTATATCAGTGTTTATAATTTATAAAATAGACAAATTGATGACATTAAATAATATACCTCAGAAGGCTGCCCAGACGGTGTTGGGTAAGCATATGAGGCAGGATAGTCTGAGTGAGTAGGCTGAGAATGTTGAAAAATGAAAAAGTTATATCAGTGTTTATAATTTATAGAAAAGAAAAATTGTTAACAGTAAATAATATACCTCGGAAAGATGAGAAGACTGTGACTGTCTTGCCAAGTGTTCTAATAAAGCCTTCTGTACTGCTGCTTGAATTTGATCACCCATAGACCGTTTCATATCCTGCAACTCTTCTTTTAAGGATTCGATTTCCGGGTCTCTTGGTTGTTTACTCTTACCAAAAACCTTCTGAATACTAACACCCGCCTGATATCCTCTAACACGGTCGGGGTGTTCAGTCTTTCCCAAAGCAGTGGCTAGGATATCCATCCTACCCTCGGGGATAAAAGAGCCATGTGTCTCTTTCTCCTGAAGTTCATCCTGAAATGAAAAATAAAAAATTTATATTAGTGTTTATAAATTATAAAAAAGGAAAATTGTTAACAAAGAATTAATATTTACTTACAATTCTATCAGCCACTTGATGAGCTTCGTCTGTAAGATATTGTTCATTTTTTCTTCTTCTTGCTCGTTTCCATTTCTCATGGCGAGTGGGAGGAGATGGAGGACCATACTGGACCTCTTCTGAACCACTACTTGATCGAGCTCTTAATGCTTCAAATTTTTCTTCAATAATTTTCTGCTCCAAATACGAGTATCCTCCACGTGATAAAGTATGAGGGTATACGTTTTTCAACTGGATCTCCTGATGAGATCTTCTGGAGGCCTGTTACATAAAAATAAACACATAAGTAATAAGGAAAATATAGCATAAATTTTAAAATATAAAACAATTACAATACCTGAAATTTCTCTTCCTGACGACTATCAACAAATCGCTTCCATGTTTCTTCATCTATATATGGATACTTAAGACATGGGATTTCAAACCTTCTCTTTCCAAAAACATAATCTTTCGTCAGTTTGTTTTTAAAATATCTCCATCGAACCGCCGCTAAAGAGAGATGTTTTTTCCTAATTTCTTTGGTTTCCTCAAAATTGAATGTCATCTGTAATTGAAAAAATTAAATATGTCATTTAAACTATATAATATTAAAAAAATGAGATAAAATAAATAAATAAAGATATTTTACCGTCACTGCCTCCCAAAGCTGTTGCTTCGCCGTCCTGTCCACTGACTTCCAATCAGGATATAAAATACTAATCCTGCAACGGCTCTGCATCGCTATATAACTGACAAACTGAACTGCATTTGGGCCAACTGCATTATTATTATCATCAAAACGGATGTGTAATTTTTTATCATCACGAGCGAGTGATAGTTTTGGTAAACGTGTAATACCACGTTTACCAACTAGAGAACTTGATTTTTGAGTAGTAACTGGAGAAGTCTCCTCCGCCGAGGACGCATCAGTAGTCCTGCAATTTTTTTTTATAAATTAACAGTTTTATTTCATTAAATATGTATATTACTGAATATTTAATAATATATCAAAATAGATATACCTCGGTAACTGCTCATCTCTATCTGTATTTGACATTGCTACTAGAAAGTGTAATGAAATTTTGGGTACCTGCATATCATTAGAAAACTGAATAATTAGAAACAAGGAAATGAAAAATAAATATGTAAAAATAGAGGCATGCATTTGTAAGTTTTAAAAATAGACACAAAATATAAATATTTACCAGAAAAATTAGGAGACTAATTTAGTGTTTTCCCACGTCCCTTCATCATGATCGGTACGTACTGCATGCACTATGTCTGTCTTATATTCATTGTAATCATCTGAAAATTGCATAATAGATGAATAAGGCTCATGTAAATCACTAGCATCATCAGAATCATCATCATCACCCAAATGATATCTTTTCCCTTGCAAAACAACTGACCACTGATCATTCGACGGATCAATGACATAAAATACTTGTTTTGCATGTGTCGCCAAGATAAATGGTTCCTCATTGTGATTAAATCTTTTCAAATCAACCAGTTTAAACCCATATTCATCATGTTTCACGCCACTATTACTATCAACCCAATTGCACTTAAAAATAGTGACTCGAAATTTAATATAATCAATTTCCCATATGTCTTCAATAACTCCAAAATATGATGTTGATGCAGAAATTGGGTTTTTATCTTTGGCACTCGAAAAATGCACTGCTTCAGCGAATACCATCACACCACTATTCTGAACGGTACTCTTGTCATCCAGGTTTTTTGTGTAAAATGTGTATCCATTGATATCAAAACCAGACCAAGTGATCACATTAAAAGATGGTCCCCCTGATAACCACTTCAATGTTTCTGATACAGATATATCTGAGGTGACTTTCTCTTTAAACCATGAAACAAATGTCTTCTTATGCTCAATCATCAACCACTTTTCATTTCTTTTCTGATATCGTAACTTTAATTCAGCAATATGTGAGGATATATATGGTTGAACCTCATCTGTGTTGTTCAAAATGTATAAATGTGCTTGCATCACTTCATCACGTGGAATAAACTTTACCTTTAAGCCTCGAACCCCTCTACCTTCTCTGTCAACTGTCATATGTCGAGATAGAGGGAGACCAATATGCTCCACCTCATTCAAATAATCAGTACAGAACTCAATCACCTCTTCTGATACATATTTTTGAACAATAGAGGCCTCTGGTCGATAAGGATTTTTAACATATCCTTTCAAAATTTTCATATATCTTTCAAAAGGATACATCCATCTTAAATAAACAGGCCCACACATTCTTATCTCACGCACCAAATGAACCAATAGATGAACCATTATATCAAAAAATGTGGGTGGGAAATACATTTCTAGTTGACAAAGAATAAGAGTTGCTTCATTCTCCAACAAATCTAACAAATTTGGATCAACGACTTTGCTACAAATGGATTTAAAAAAATTACATAACCTGATGATTGTCTTCCTGACAGCTTTCGGTAATATACCACGCACTACTACTGGTAGAATTTGTTGCATTAACACATGGCAATCATGTGATTTCATACCTATTAATTTACAATCCTTCAATGACACAAAATTATTCACATTTGAAGAAAAACCGCTGGGTACTTTAATACCATGAAGACACTGACAAAAATTCATCTTTTCAATCTTGCTTAATGTGTGACAAGCCGGAGGTAAATATGTTCTTTTTCCTTTCACAGCGAGAGCTAACTCCAAACGTATTCGCATTAATATCAAGTCCAATCTAGCATGTAATCCATCTTTTGTCTTTCCTTTTATGTCTAACAAAGTTCCAATCAAACTATCACATATGTTTTTCTCAACATGCATAACATCAATGTTATGTTTTATCTCTAAAAATCTCCAATAAGGTAGTTCGAAAAAAATAGACTGCTTCTTCCAGATATGTTTTTGTAAACCAGAACTTTTTCTCTTTCCAAATGTTGAATCAATATCTTTCACTCTGTCATAATATTCTTCAGCTGACAATGGTTGAGGGGGGAGGTTGTATTCTTGTAAACCGTTAAATGCTTTTCTCAATCTACGATAAGGATGATCAATTCGCAAAAATCTTCGATGTCCCATGTACACTGTCTTTCTTCCATTCTGCAATTGATAATATGAAGTTTGTTCTTCACAAATTGGACATGCTTTATGTCCCTTAACACTATATCCAGATAAGTTTCCATACGCAGGAAAGTCGTTTATAGTGAACATTATCATAGCACGCAAAAGAAAATACTCTTTCTTGTATGCATCGAAAACTGTAACACCTTTCTCCCATAGCAGTTTTAAATCCTCAATCAATGGTGTAAGATACACATCAATATCATTTCCTGGTTGTTTTGGTCCAGAAATCATCAAGCTCATCATAACATATTTTTTCTTCATACATAGATGTGGGGACAAGTTGTAAAGTACCAGCAAAACAGGCCATGAACTATGTTGGCTACTGAGGCTTCGATATGGATTCATTCCATCAGTACACAATCCCATTCTGAGATTTCTAACTTCACTTCCAAAATCATGAAATTTTTTATCAAAACTCTTCCACTGTGGTGAATCGGCAGGGTGACGTAAGTTACCATCAGAAATGCGCTCATCTGAATGTCATCTTAACCTTTTTTCATCATTTGAATTTGCAAATAAACGCTTCAAACGAGGAATAATTGGAAGGTACCAAAATGCTTTAGATGGAGTTTTGATTTTGGTACCTAAAAATAAATTAGAATTGAATTATCAGAATTGTTTGAAAAAAATATTGGATGATATCATTGGAAAGTAAAAAAATTGATTTTTCATAACGTTACATGACATCACCTGAAAATGAATCTGAGTTGACTTTCTCATCCATCTTATAGCGCGATGTTCCACATGTAGGACAACTTGATAAATGTTCATTTTCTTTCCTATACAGTACACAATCATTGGGGAAAGCATGTATCTTTTTATACCCCAATCCCATTGGGCATAATATTTTCTTCGCCTCATAATTGGAATCTGGAAGCCCATTGCCTTCTGGAAGAATCTCTTTTAAAAGCTCAAGTAAACTGGAGAAACTTTTATCACTCCACCCATTTTTTGCTTTTAAGTTAACTAATCTCAAAACTGCTGATAACACTGTATATTTACTGCAACCTGGGAATAATGGTTTCTCAGAATCTCCATACAATCGTTCAACAGTTGGTGTTTTTTCGATGGTTTCAACACCTAAATCATGAATTAATTCTTCAATACGATCCTCTGCCTCATTATGAATATCGTCATCAACATTGGATGTTGAATTTTCAGTTCTTTCACCATGCAAGATCCAACGTGTATAATTAAGGCTAAAACCATAACAAATGAGATGATCCTTGATTTCTCTGAAGTTCAACTTTCTCATATTTACACACTTCACACATGGACAGAAAATCAAATCAATATTTTGATTATGCCGTTTAGCAAATTCCAAAAAATTGTCAACTCCTCTTTCATATTCACTAGTAGTTCTTCGTAGATAAATCCAATTATGATCCATTAATACCTGATATCACAATATAATTGATGAATATATTAAAACATAGAAACATTTAAATATCTATCAGATAAATTGTAAACAAAAACATATTCCATAAAAACTATTGATAATCAGATAAAAGACATCAGATATGAAACACGTTTACAAATAGAGTAAACAGTTTGTTTTCATATTATATACATGTGTGTTATATTGAAATACAAGGACAAAATGGTTAAATCAAAGGTTTCATTTTTTGAAAATAAAGTTTCATGATATAAATATTATATGAATGACATACAAGATAATATTATTTCTCACTATGACTACTATTGATCACACTATATTTATTTTTTTATTCATTTGATGTAACATGAATGAATCATGGAAAAATTAATGTGAAAAATAGTGCAATAACTATCCTTATTTAAGACAATGTGTATTAAGAGACATGATACAATTTTTGGTGACTATGATAACTCAACTCCCTCAATCCATGAGTTTTATAATAGGGAACTATGAACATATAAATTCATTATGGAGGGATAAAAATTCCATTGCATATTGTAGGTGACAACTTACACCCCCATCCATGGGTCTATTGCAGCAAAACATGTCAAGGAATGGATCAACATGAAGAGAAATATATTATCCATCCATGAAAGATTAGATTATGAGAATGTTTTATTTGCAGCCTATGACTTAGAGGGGGAAGTAAATCATTTCATGACTATTATTTAGAGGGAGAGAAAGATGAATAAATATAATCAATGGAATGAGATTAGTTTAAGAGGACATTTATTAAAAATGCATGAATCTAACCCCACATATGAAAGTGGAAAGGTATTTTTGAAGATTAATAGAGGGATAATGATTATATTATTATCTACGAAGAAATAATTACAATACATTATGATTCTAGTCGTATTATGGACATTGCAAGAAAAATTATTTATTATATAATGGCATGAAAATAATTATTCAAATTTTTTTAACATAATAGATAGTGGTAATTATTCATGTCTTAGTTAAATGATGAGAACCAAAGAGAATTGAGGAATTTGGCATGGTAAATCTCAAGAAGGAATGAAATAACAACAAACTACATGCAAAAATGTGAGTGAATTCATTTAACACAATAAAATTATTTTTTTGAAGAAGAATTTATTAAAATGGAAATGGAATTAAAAATATAGTACTTCATAATGTAATGAAAGATCATTTTAAACAGGAATAATGATAATACAAACAAAAAATTTGAAGTTCAACCTGAATGGAGATGTTAAATCCAAACTGCGACCGGTATAATTACTTCCAAAAACAAACAATATCAAATCTACACCAACAATGATAATACAAACAAAAAATAATGATAAATTACAACTAAAATCTAACCAATAATCAAAATCACGCAAAATAGGGTTATTGATAAAGAAATAAACAATGGGATATGAAACAAGAGATAAATAAGAAGAACACATACCCAAAATCGTGCAGACGACAAAAAACCTTCAACAATGGCCGTCCAAGATCGCAAATCAGGTTCGAAGGTCGTCGGGAGTCCAAAGCGCCACAGCGGAACTTGATTTCGACGATCGAACAAAATGAGGGTTTCTGACCGTGAATATTTTTAAAAGACTTTTCGCGTCGGTTTTAAGAAAAACCGACGCCAAAATGTTGTTTTAAAATTTTCGGCGTCGGTTTTTAAAATAACCGACGCGGAATATATGTTCGCTTATGAGTTTCGGCGTCGGTTTTCATGAAAACCGACGCCGAAACATTTTTAAAAATTTATTTTCTGCGTCGGTTCTCAGGAAAACTGACGCGGAATATATTTTTTTTTATTAGTTTCGGCGTCGGTTTTAAAAAAACCGACGCCGAAAACTTTTTTTAATTATTTTCTGCGTCAGTTTTTAAAATAACCGACGCGGAATTATGAGTTTCGGCGTCGGTTTTCATGAAAACCGACGCCGAAACATTTTTAAAAATTTATTTTCTGCGTCGGTTCTCAGGAAAACCGACGCGGAAAATATGTATACTAATATTATTGGCGTCGGTTTTCTTCAAAACCGACGCAAAATATCAACGCATAATTATTTTTGGCGTCGGTTTTTTGTAAAACCGACGCCAAAAATTCCCCGCACATACTATTCGCGTCGGTTTTTAAAAAACCGACGTTATTACGATGACGTTAAAGCCCGTATTTCCACTAGTGCCTCTTGGATTATTTCATACTGAATCTCTTTGGTATCTTGTCAATGTATGTACTTTGACTTAGGTCAAGAAACCTATTGGATCTATCATGATAGATCTTGATTCCAGGAATATATTCTTCCTCACCCAAGTCCTTTATAGATAAGCATTCATTAAACCATGCCTTAATAGACTATAAGATTGATATTTAATTTCCAATGAGTAATATGTCATCAACATATACTATTAAGAAAACGACTGCACTCCCACTAAAACATTTATAGACACATGGATCACATTCATTATTTATGAATCTAAATTTCATTATGGAATCATCCAAAAAAAATTCATGACATGGATGATTTATTTAATACATAAATGGTTCTTTGAACCTTTCATACCTTGTCGTCATCCTTTGGAGTCACAAACCCTTTGGGTTGTGAAATATAAACATCTTCCTGAAGGTTCCCATTAAGGAAGGCCATTTTGATATCCATTTTCTAAATCTCCTAATCATGGAAAGCTGTAATGGAAATTAGAATTCTATTGTATTTTAGCATTAGAACTGGTGAAAATGTGTTTTATAGTCAATGACTTAATGTTGTTTAAAACCTTTTGCAATGAGTCATGCATTATAGGTACTAGCTTATACTCTCATGTCTAGTTTCTTCTTGAATACCCATTTGCAACCAACAGGCTTTATATCTACTAGATGATCTACCAAAATCCAGACTTGGTTTTCATACATGGAATCCATTTCAGAATTCATGGCTTCTTTCCACTTGGAAACATCTATGCCACTTACTGCTTCCTTATAGGTTAAAAGATAATTATTATCAACTAATAATGAGTCATCATCCTCGACGAGTCACGCATTATAGGTATTGACTTATACTTCTATGTCGAGTTTCTTCTTGAATACCCATTTGAAACCAAAGGGCTTTACATCTACTAGAGGATCTACCAAAATATAAACTTGGTTTTCATACATGAAATCAATTTCATAATTCATGGCTTCTTTCCACTTGAAAAAATTTGTGCCACTTAATGCTTCCTTATAGGTTAGAAGATAACTATTATCAACTAATAATCAGTCATCATCATTGATGACTAGAAAACCATATGGTTCCAGTTCTCTAGCCTCTCTAGTACTCATACACAGTAATTGTGTCTCTGGAATAATTTCTTCTTCCATGGGGCTTTATGAAATTTTTTCCTGTTCCAACTCTTATGTATATTGAGCTCGGACTTCATTGAATTCTATCTCACTCCCACTATCTATTTTAGATATAAGATCCTCCTCAAGAAATGTGATATGTCTGTCAACCAAAACCATTTTTTCTGAAGTATTATATAGGTAGTATCCCTTTGTTTCTTTATGATATCTTATAAAGATAAACTTTGTTCCTAGGGGAGAAATCTTGTTACCTGAAGAGGCCTTAACAAATGATTAGAAACCTCTCACATGTAAGTAATATGACACAGTCAATGTTCAATTTTTGATATGTCTGTCAACCAAAACCATTCACGAGCTTTATCTAATGGTTGATTTAATGAGTGGATATTAAATCAACTTTTGACCTAGGGGAAATAACTCCTATTGTTTGTATTGGCATGAGTTACAGCATTCCACCTGCCCACCTTTGTATCACCTGGATTGGAATCATTATGGTTCTGTCTTGAACTGTCTCCATGTGCCTTGGGATGTCCTGTTAATTAAAAATATTTTTTAATCACATGCAGGTGAGGGGAACCAAATGATTGGTTAAAGGGGATTACATAAATATATTTGGACACGCAAGTTCTACTTAATAATGGAGGGAGGGATGACTTGCATAACATCATTTAATTTAATATTAAATAATTGAAAACTCATGAAATAAATTAAATTAAAACATCCAACACATAAACAAGCCTTGTTCAAGCTTCTAAATGGTCATACATGCAACGAATACGCAAAAGTAAACAGCTAGAATTCATTTCTTTATTAATTATTTTATTATTTAAGATAAACATTCTTTCATTAATTAATTAGTTCTCTTTCATCTTAATGATAATCTGATCTTATTTGAAGATATCCATCATTAATGAAATTCATGAAAAATAAATGGCAGAACTAATAATGACATATTAATTACAATAAATTAATTGAGCATTTAAAATTATTTAAAACCATTATTAAATTTTCAAACAAACAACAGTGTTCCAATCAATAAAATAAGGTTTTAATGCTGCAATTTCAAATTTAATGTAATTTTAATTTTTTTCATTAATGAGATACTACACGGCGTGTACATGCAGCTACATGACATGTAACTAAATTTTCGTATATCTAAGTCACACACTTGGGGCTTCGGCATGTTGACTCAGCTAGACTACATGGTGTGCACATGCCAGTTACATGCCTTGTATTCGCTTTCCGTGTGTTAGGTTGGCCCGGTGAACATGGTGTGTGTAATAAAAGCACCGTGTGTAATTAATTGCTTAGCAGATCTAGATACAATGTGCATGGGTATACGAATTGTGCTCCAGCCGCACGTCGTGTAACTCAGTTTTATCGTCTAATGATTTGGCACTTCCCGATAGCATCTCTTGTCATTCTTCATTTGTTCTTAAACCTTTAATAAAATTAAACTTTGAATGAACATGATTAATATATCAATAACATGTTAATTCAAATCAGATTAAAGAACGAATAACATGAAATAAAAATCTAACCATAATTGTGCATAAATCAAAAATCAAATAAATAATTATAAATTTAAACATGACCACTCTGATATCACTTGATTGTTTTGGGTGTAGCAGAAGCATGCAGATGTGGGTGATATATTAAAATTTATTTTAATAATTGTTGCCCGAAACCAAGAGTGAGCATCTTGAACATCAATTTTATAATTAATTTATTTAATATTTTAAGAAATAAATATATAGGCTTAGGAACTTTCTTTATTGGTGAATGTTGATCATCTAAAAATACCCTTTCGGATTACCTTTGTTGCGTTGTAAGGATCCAAGGATAAAATCCCTCTAGCAATGATCCACACGTGCTCCTATGATCTCTGAGAAATGCCACTCGATATTTGGGTGCTAGCACAGAGAGTTGAATGTCTTGCATTATTCGTTCTTGATTGTTCGTTCTTTGATCTTGAAAAAATATATCTTGCACTTCTCATTATTGAGAGGGAGAGAGGAGGAGTTGAGATAGAATTCATTGTGTGCAACAATTCTCTATTCTCAATTTTTGGATGCTCTACATAATATACATAGTCATCTATTTATAGAGTTAGGATTTGAGTTAAAATATTATTTAATTGCATACCAGCCATTAAATAACATGTATTACCTTTAATAAATCTCATGCTGCATAATAATAATTATATAATTATTATTTTGTGACATGTGGCAACTTGTGCAATAACAAATATTATATAGCGATCTTGTTAATTAATATTTGTCACCAGACTCAGTCTTGGTACGTTTGAACTCCTCTAGAATTTATTTAATAACCGAATAAATATTTCATTCATAAATAAATATTTTATTCATAAATAAATATTTTATTCACAATCTAGAAAATAAATATTTATTAAAATATTCAATAAATAAAATAAATATTTTATTCACATGTCGGTAAATAAATATTTATTTAATTTATGCAATCAATATAACTTGAATAAAATTAGTTTTCAAACTTGAGAATAATATTTATTCCATTAATTAAACTCAAATAAAATTTAATTGAGATCAATGGAAACACTTAGTGTGTGACCCTCGATGATTCTTTCTCATTGGCATTAGGTGAGCTTGCTTAAAGTCTAAGATTACTATCTAGCAACAAGTCAAGTCACTCGAGAGAAAGAACTTAATGTTGCAATGTCAAAAACCACATACGAACACTCACTGTGTAATATAATCTTTTTATCATAATATCTTATCAAGAAGGGTTCACATCTGTGTCACCAACCTATATGCTCAATATTTCTTTCTTTGACTATCTGAAATAAACACGCCGTTACACCATGACCATGGAATTTAATGTGATGATTCTATTCCAATCAAAGTGCCGAGATATTAGCTTTCATAAAGATAGAAGGGAAAAATCCTTCCTCGACTTATTCATTAATGACATGTCAATCGTGACACACCCAACGTATCCAACTTCGCTATGAACTGTTATCATCATGGTTTATGTAATACATCTAACTATGCAAGTTGTAACATGCGTTAATTAATAATCTTAAAGTCTAAGGACCATCACACATACTCGTAGATAGGAATATTCGATGACACCAAAACATACCGAATTCATACTGGCGGGTTTGTTCTTGTAATCTCCCTTCCTAGAGATTACCAAGTGTGAACTTCATGAGAAGAAGCCACATATACTTATGAGTAATCTCACCTGATAGTTTATGTACTATGTGTCCCATCATAGTACGTTATCCAACTGCAAAACATTATTTGAGAATATATTCATAGCATATCAAGGTTCTCATCATAATAGGGAACTACTATGATCTTATCAATGTGATGTATACTCTAGGACATTATTACATTAGAGTCATGAAAAACAAAAAACAATATGTAATAAGAAGTTTTATTAATATTCAATACATCGAATATTCATGTAATCAAAGTACAAACAGTTGGTCCTAAGACACCAACTCCAACATAATGTCTTATGAAATGTCAAGCTTTATGTCATGAATCAAGATTATGATCTTTGATATGTAGGGTATGGTTTTTAAATGTTAATATCATGTTCTCATACCCTTATTCTCATTTAATGTTTAAGTGGTCATTAGTATCTCTCTTGTTTTCCTTATTGAGCATCTAAGCTCACCCTTTTTTATGTTTCATTTCCCTAGTTTATGGCAAAAGTTTTTAAGTATGATATGTCTAAGAAGGGTTATAGTTATGAAGAAATTAGTGGGAGATGATATAGATCTCTTATGAAGTAGTTGTTTATGTATCCAAGTTTCCAGAGACACTAAACCTATACAATTCTGGCGTGGATCATAATGTTATGTAATGAATATTAATCTATTAAGATGTAATATCTATGTATGAAAATATTAGGTTATTAGAGTTGGTATCAGAGTAGGTTTTAGTTAATATTTAGAAATTAGTAGTAGAGAACTTTAGTGAAAACCCTGGGGATAATTCTAAGTATAGGATAAGATCCAAAAGTCTTAATGAGGTAGAAATTATATGGTTTTCCTTGTAATACATCCCTTCCTAGATACTACAAGTGGATGTGGTTTTGACACAGATGTATCTAGGTGTGATAACCCTGAAAAGAGTTGGTTGAGTATATCTTAACCATCATTCTGGCACAGGGTGATTGTACATTTACTGCACACCTAATTTGATACTCTCATGGGAATGCTTGGGTTAACTCACATTTTCCTTATGAACCGTTATAATGAATTTGAATAAATGATAACCAAGGATGGCCTAGGGTAAACCTAAGATGTCATAGATTGAAAAAAAGTGTCATGATTTAGACTTCCAATGAATGGTTTTCATGATGACTATGGTTTCTCACACTATAATTTTTTGTTTTAGTCAATGGCTCGAACCAGGAGGATTCGTGTTAATGCTGAATGTGGTGGATAATGGAATGATTATCCTCGTGAGTAACCAAATGAAATGGGATTTGGAATGTGAAACCTTGTGATTATGCCTAATCAGTTATCCTATTATATATTTTGCAATCTCAAATTGGGTGAGTTTCCTGATACAAACATATGAAGACTTATATTAGGGTTGCTTGGTGAGACCCTACTAAGTTATATATTCATGCCCTACATGGGAGCCCCAGTGCACGTACAGACATTATGTTTTCTTTTTAGGTCAGGGCATAGATATGTAGTGGATCGGGCTGGAGAAACTCGATGGATTTTGGAGACAGGCTTGTTGAGGCCCGGAGATAGTAGTAGGGCCCCTGTGTGTTTTATTCTCTTGTTCATTTTTTATATGTGATCATCTAAGTGGACGATCAGTCATATGTTTTGTATGAAAACTTCATATTCATTATTGGATATGTTTAGTTATTCCTATGTACTATGATGTGATGATGTTTAGTTATTTTATTGTGATTGATCGCTATGATATTAAAGGCATAGTCTCCCCGATGTATGATTTGGGACCTTGCCACTAATATGTAGCCTCTGACGTACAAAGAGGCACGCCTGAGTTCAAGCAACACACTAGGCCAGGACACTTCTGAGTGGTTTGCGGATCGGGATGTTACATCAGGGTTGAGAGGATTCTCTCTAGAGAATGTTGTCCAAAATGAATGTCTCTAACATCTATCCCTAGGGATGATATAATCGGGTATCTATAGAGCTAGGTTGGAGACTTGGTAATTTCACATATGCCCTTACCTCATCTCTTAATCCGTAGTGAACCTCACATCTAATAATATTATTATTATTATTTATGTGATGTGTGCATGTCTCGCATATAATATTAATATGAATAAATTAATTAATATTTATTTAAATGATGTTTAGTATATCATTCTCACTAGACCCTTAACCCAATCCACCAATCTTGTTAATACTCGACATTTATTGAACCTAAAATAATGATTATTTATTTAAATAAATAAATATCATTGCATTATTCATTCTATAAATAAATATTATATTCACTAAAACTCACAAAAAAATATTTATTTAACATTCAACCCATATATATATATATATATATTGCTTCAAATAACTCATTACTGAATATTAGTGATCAACATAACTTGAATAATTATTATTCCTTAGAACTTGAGAATAATATTTATTCTAATATTAAATTCATATAGAATTTAACTGAGGTTATGGATACATTTAGTGTGCAGCCCTCTAAGACATCTTCTTAGTGGCATTAGGTTGACTCGCCTAAATTCTAAGATCAACATCTTACATCACAAGTGTCATCAACATATATGCTTGATATGATTGCGTTGGCTTTGCTGAAATGAATGTGTCGATAAAACCTCCATGATCGTCGACTTTGATTAAATTGTTTCATTCCAATCAAATGGCTATAGATATCTACTTTTATTAATAAAGATGGGATAAATCCTTTATCAACTTATTCATTAATATCATATCACTCGTGAGGCACCCAAATTATCCTACCTCGCCGCAAACATATGTCATCACAATTTCCATCAGTACATCAAAGTAAGCGACTCATGATATGCATTAATACTAATCTATAATATATGGAACAATATACATGCCCCCCACGCTCGGCTGGGGTGGTGCGGGAGGGGAGGGCTTTGGGACGAGGTCGCGGGGTCGAGTCCCCAGGCCGGCACATTTACCTGTATTTTCTTTCTTTGCGTGTGTGCCGCTTTCGCAGTTGTACCCAACGTTTTATATGGATCAATATACATGTTCATAGATAGGAATATCCAATAACATATAAAACATGTGCAATTTCTACCAGGGGGTATGTTCTCATAACCTTCTCTCTTGGAGATTACCAAGGGCGAGTTTCATGAGAAGAAATCTCAATGTATTATGAGCCTCCTACCCCTGATGTCATGTATCATTTATGTCCTATCTGATGATGTCATCCAACCATATAACTTATATTTATGAATATCATCATCCTTCAAAGTCCTCATTATAACAGAGAACTGATATGACCTTTTGATGTGACATATATTCTAAAGACATTATCACATTAAATGTTACGCAGAAAAACAATCATTATGTGATAAGATATTTAGTAATATTCGGTACAATGAATATAGAGGTAATAGAAAGCACAAATAAATAGGTTTTAGGACACCAACACCAACATTTGATAAGCTCAAACCTTTACATAATTGAGATTTGATTTTGAATGATTCCATAATTCATACGGAGTCATAACCTTTCGTTTTTTGGGAACCCTGTTTTGGATGTGACACGTAGTCTCCCCAAACTTATCATGAAAGACTTAAGTGAAACATCATAAAATTAAGCATTTCCATTAATGTTGTGTTATTTCTTTCAGGTACCTCATTCTATTGAGGTGTGTAAGGAGGTGTCACTTCATTTTTAATCCCTTGAGATTCAAAAAAGTGAATGACTATAATATTCTCCTCCCTTAATGAATACGAGGCGTTTAATTGTTACCACGCATTGGTTTATATAGATTCTAAATTTATCTATAACTCCATCTTTAGCATATATAAGATAGACATGAAAAATCTAGAATAATCATCAATGAAAGTCATAAAATAGTTTTTATTTCCTATGGTGGGTGTAGCATGCAAATCACACGCATCATTATGTGTTAATTTTTAAAAAATAATTTTCCTTTCTGTAGTTGAAAATGATTTCCCAATTATTTTAGTTTGCATTCAAGCAACTCATTTATGGCCAATTTTATTCATGCTAGGTAATAATTCCATTTTTGACATGTCATGCACTTTCTTATAATTTATGTGACCTAAACAATAATGGTATAAATCAAAAAAAAAAACTTTAATAAGAAACCGAAACAACATTTGTATTTGATTTGAATAACCCATCTTATGATTTTCTCATCTTTATCATTTTAAATAATGATAAAAGTGTCACCCCTGACAAAAGACTCTAATCCATCCCGATTTTCAATGTGGGATTAAGACTATTTTTATCTTTGAAAATCAAAAATGATTTCAAACAATTAAAAAAACTCCAATAATATTTTCGGCATAATCTTATGTGAATGCAATATTATACACTTTGACTGTGTTACATAACCCATTTGAATCCAAAATCATTGATTTTTTTTTATTTAAAGGGGGAAATCGAACATATCAATATCAATATTCATTATAAAAGCCACTTAGATTACCCGCAATCTTATAATTAGCTAAACATTTAATAATACATATGATTGTCTCAGGGGTGATTATTGGTTGTTTTTTAATTAAAGATATTGATTTATTGATACACAGCAGATGATTAGAATATTAATATTTTATTTAAAATATTTTTTTTTTATTGAACAGGTTTATTCCACGATATTATGACTTCTAAGGACTAGCTCTCCTTTTAAGGCCACTATAATTACAAATTGGCAGTAAAGTCATGCACGAGAATCATTATTACGCGATAACATTTATGATTATATAATAATTATTTGGGAATTTTCCATCAATGACGTGGTTGCTTGTTTTTTTCTCAAAAATCAATGTACTATAAAACATTGTAGTATTTCAAAGTTGCGATATTATTTATGATCAATATACTATAAATTAATATATGAAAACTATATTATAAAATAAAAATAACAATAATAATAAATCGTGACAAATTCGATACTTCACTCATCAAACTTTTTAATTAAATAATTAATAATAAAAATATTAAATATTACGGTTTTATTAAAAATTACTTTGATTGTGTAGAACTAATATTTATTATTTGTTTTCTAAATATAGATTTAATTAACCGTGAAGCAAGCAGGTGTTGTTTTATGTAAGTGAAGTCGATAAACAAAGGGCAACCTAATATACACCAACATTAATGCGATAATTCAAAATAATTTATTTAATCTAAGAATATTTAACTGGGACGGCAATTATGAATAATGTTAACCAGATGCCCGAGACTACCCGATTAGAGTACTGGTTAAACGGGTATTTATTGGGTTAGAGTACAAAATTGAAAACTCGATTAATAAATGGACATGGTTAGAATATCACTCTTAGGGTACCATAAACCCAAATCAGATTATGCAAATTATTATTAATTAATCAATACTAATTTTTTAAGACATTACAATTATAAAGAAAATATTTATTTATTTTCAGTTCGGTTCATATTATATTTATAATTAAATTTTAAATTTGAATTCGTTGACTATATGTTATTAAATAAAGTACAATTACAAAATATATTTACTTAATCTTTTGATATTTTTATTCTTGTCTTATAAATAAAATTTAAATATTTGAATTTCTAATCAAGTAAATAAAAAGGTTAAAGCATTTAAACAGGTAGTGAAAAATATAACATGTTAGAGTTAGCACAATGTATTTAAAAAATAAATGGGTTAAGGTTAGGGTTAGAGTTTTGTAAAAATAAACGAGTTAAGAGTGATGGTACCCAAAATTCCACAAGTAGTCGACCCACTGTCTTCCCTCATATTTAACCAACATTCATTTATTCTAAATATGCCTCAACATATTTATGGATTCAACCAATATTTATATTCTCTACATCATAATCAAAAGATTCAATAAGTATTCAATTTATCAAAAATTGATTCGTTAAATTAATCAATCAACTATAATTTATGAAAAACAAATGATCTGTTATATTTTAAGATAATTTTTTATTTTTTATAACTTAAAATGTCCCGACCCGACCCACCGGAGCCCGCTTAGCCGATGGAGAGCCAAGCCACAACTACCCCAAACCCGCCTCCATAGTCTTGGGGCTGGCGACAAGCGCCGAAATACATAACTAATATGAGATGTCTTTGCCTAATGTATCTGTATGCACACACACACAACCATCTCGATGCAGAAGCGTAGGAGAATAATAATAAAATACAATATCATCTAAAGAAACAATCATGCATGTAACAAGCTCTAGCGAATACTAGAGTATGGCAACGTAAACTTAAATGCAAAGGGGGGAAATGCATGTCTAACCAAAAAGATGTCTCAACCTGACAATAACTGAAAAAGGTAAATGCTGAGAGAGCCCGACTCCAGATATCCAAGCCCCCGACCACCGTACGCAATCAAATGTACCAAGGTATCCCTATGCTTCTCTATAATCGTCACCGGCTTGTTTTTCTTTTGCATAAGACACGACACGTACAGACAAAGTTCATGCAGGGATGAGTAAATACATACCAACACTACCACATATTCGGGTTTTTGCAGCGCCACCCCTTTAACAACGCTAAAAAAAAAGCACTGATAAGGGAGGTACCCTTTAACATCGCTAAAAAAACGCTGATAAATGGTACTTTTAACAACGCTAAAAAAGCGTTGTTAAAAGTACCATTTTATAAGCGTTTTTTTTAAACGTTGATAAATACCCCCTTTTAGCATCACTTTTTTACTAGCGCTGATAAATGGTATATTTTAAAAAAAATATTTCATTAAAAGTAATATATTAATATATTAATATATAAATATATTGATATTGGTATAAATATAATATATATTTTTTAAATGTGTTTTAGATAAGGAAAAATAGAAATTTAAACTTAATATATAAGATATTTAGTAAAAAACTTATGAAATAATTTAAAAAATATTTCTAATTAATAATTTTGTTATTATTATTGAATAATAGTCATTTAATAACAATTTGAATATAAAATAAATAAATAAAAGATCTAAATTAAATTGAAAAAACAACTCAAACTTCAAATGACCATAACTTTTGGTTTGGATGTCCATTTGAGCTCTACCACATATCAAATCGAAGCTTGCAGCAAGCTCTACACCCCTATGACCCGGGGGACCTCTATCAAGGTTTTTTCGAGGCCAAAAAAGGACCAAAAGACCTCCAAAACTGTAACGTCCCGGATCCGAGTGCCGCCCAAAGGTGCCCCGTACCCGTCTGGCCACATGACCTCAAATGCATTTTCCCGAACGTCAGAGACTGCCGACTAGCAGCGAGGGACTTGGGTGTGGTAGTGAGAAAACTATGCCCTCATTGGCAGAGTAATACAACGGAAACAGACAGTAACCAGTAGCGGAAGCAGTACTACCATACAACAGAAGTACACAACAAAAAGACTGATAGTAAATAAACAAATGAAGCATATATATAAATGATTCATGTCACATATGTCTAGTAAAACAGCCAAACAAGTCGCAATGCTGTAATACAGTACTAAACCAAAGTACAAAAGAAAACAAGTAAACTCCTGCAGCATCGCAAGCCTCAGTTTGATCCCATGCTCGCGAGGTCCGCAACAATCAAGTACCTGACGAAGAGGGGTGCTTGCCCTTATCTATACCTACAACCATAAAATCTGTTTAGGTCGAAAAGCATGACTCAAACAGGGTGTGAGACGAATCTCAGTAGGCAACTACCAAAAGATCTGTGCTTAACTGTCAATGAATATATATAGCAGACAATATGCAAAATGAAGCAATAAACAAGGAGGTATTCAAAAGTAAACAATCCTATAAATTCCAATTACATTCAGTTACACTTATTAATTATTCAAACCATTGAATAATGAAATCCTTGGATCTAGCCTAAGCTCTGTATCCCCAAAACAGACGTCTTAGAAGTCCATCTAACAATCAAGTAAGACTAAGTCCAAGCTTGTGCTTTGGCTTGACAGACTCATCACAATCAACATTCAAATTATCACATTGATCCTCTGGGTGGTTCACACAGTCTAACCCCTATGATCAAGCATTCCAACAAAAACAAAGACTCTCTGAGGAAGCACTCACTGTCAATTCTCCCTATGGTCTCATAATGGTATACTATAGACACTCTGAGGGAGTACTCACCGTCAATCCCCCTATGGTATCATAACGGTATACTATAGACTCTCTGAGGGAGCACTCACCGTCAATCCCCCTTATGGTCTTGTAACGGTATACTATAGACACTCTGAAGAAGCACTCATCGTCAATCCCCTCTATGGTCTCATAACAGTATATTATATACTCTGAGGGAGCACTCACCGTCAATCCCCCCTATGGTCTCGTAACGGTATACTATAAACACTATGGAGAAGCCCTCAACATCAATCCCCCCTATGGTCTAACTACACCAGGTTCTCACAACCCTGTGTAATACAACCGTACACAACGATATACAACAACCAAAAGTAATCTCAACTATTACAAGGAAAAGCAGCTACAATGCATAACACAAGCATTTAACAAGCAGAAAATAAGCAATCAGTTCCAACCTAACAAGCAAGGCAAGGAAACAAGGTCTGTCTCATAGGCAACCTGGACCAAACAGTCATAAACAGTCAAACAAGGAAACACACCCACAAGGTGTCCCCTAAACATGCAATTTAGTACAACACATCAATAAAAACCCTTAATCTATCAATCAATCTAAGGCAGATGATAACTGGGTTCAATTCCATAACACGAAAAACTTGAATCATGGGTAATCGACACTTAGGCATATATAACTCAAAGAAAAACTCCGATAGGATGTTGTACGAAGATCACTCTTGAATGTCGACCCTTGAATTGGCCTAAAACATCGTAGATCTATAAAAAGGTCAAAAACATTCAACCTTAGATAACTCAAGTGAGAGGAGAAATCAGGAAGTGAGGCTCTAAAAGAAGGAAGGACTCGCTGGTGGGATTCCAATGCACCCACCGGAGTTCAAATCGGACCTTGGACAAAGAAAAGGTGGCTTAGACTTTGATCATCGCTCTCGGTCTCTCCTGGATGAAACGAGGTTAGAAGAAGATTGTTTTGAAGATTAGACGTGACCCAGTCCGATTAATCAAATAAAAAGAAAAGTACACGGCGTGTTCATTTAATGTACACACCGTGTACATTCCTTGATTGACCCCTGCTTTAGGCGGTCCACACGGCCATGTACTCGGCCGTTACACAGCCAGTACACGACTTCACGTGGCCACCAGGTACACGACGTGTACTTAGAAAATTTCCAAAGTCTTTCTCCTCAAAACACCTAAAATCAAGATCCATACCTGAAAAGAAGACCGGTTCTTACAAACCCCCCTTAAAGAAATTCATCCCCGAATTTCCCTTCCAAGGGTGGTGAAGAAGAAACTTTAAACAACTCTGGACACTATGATTGTATGTCGGCCTCCCTCTCCCAAGTCTCGTCTTGTACTCGCCCGTACTGCCATAGCACCCACACCAGAGGAACATACCGACTAGAGAGAACCTTCGTGCTGCGATCCACAATCTATGTTGGGTGCTTCTCAAAGGATGCATCCACCTCCAAATCAACCTCCTCAGGTTGAAAAACTCAAGATGAGTTTGAAAAGTAACGCCGTAGCTGAGAAACATGAAAGACGTCATGCATAGCCCGATACCTCTAAGGTAATTGCAACTGATAGGCAACCGACCCGACTCTCTCCAAAACCTCAAACGGCCCGACGCATCTCGGTGAAAGCTTCCCCTGTCTCCTAATCCTCTTGTATCCCAACCTCAGTGTGACACATAAGAAAACCTGATCTCCGATCTCGAACTCCAAAAGTCATCTCCGTTGATCAGCATAAGATTTCTGGCGAGACTGTGTAGTAGTCATCCTCTTCCTAATCAACTCCACCTACTCAGTGGTCTCCTGGACAAGATGAGGTCCCATTATAGCTGTCTCTCCTACCTCCAACCAACATAGGGGTAATCGGCATAGCCTACCGTACAAATCCTCATAAGTTATCATCTGAATCATCGCATGAAAACTATTATTGTAGGAAAAATCCACTAGGGGTATATGTCTCTCCCAAGAACCTCCGAAATCTAGGACGCATGCTCGAAGCATGTCCTCCAACACCTGAATCATGTGCTCGGACTGACCATATGTCTGGGGGTGGTAAGTTGTACTTAGAAGCACCTGTGTACCCAAAGCCCTTTGTAGTCCCTTCCAGACACAAGAAGTAAAACAGATGTCCCTATCTGAAATAATAGAGTGCGAAACCCCATGCAACCGTACAATCTCTCAGATGTACAACCTTCCAAGCTCATTAACGCTGAATGTCTCCTTGATCGGTAAAAAACGTGTAACCTTCGTGAGTCTGTCAATGAAAACCCAAACTACATCATGCCCTCGAGGTGATTTTAGTAACCCCGTCACGAAATCCATTGCGACATCATTACACTTCCACTTGGGAATGAGTAACTGCTATAAAATCCCTGCTGTTCATTGATGCTCCGCCTTCACCTACTGACAGGTGGAATATCTCATCACAAAACCAACAACATTCCTCTTCATACCTAGCTACCAATACTGATGGTGTAGATCTCGATACATCTTAGTGACACCCAGATGAATTCCCCAAATTGAGGAATGAAAATCTCGCAAAATCTCCTCATGTATGTCTACTGACACCTATACGTGCCCATGAAAATGCAAGATCTCATCATTGTCTACGGTCCACCTAGGAGTAGGGTCCTCTCCTAACACACTCTTCTATAGGACTAGGCCTTCAGAATATGATAGTTGCCTCATTCGCACTTGATCCAGAAGAGTATAGGTAACAACTACAGAAGAAAGAAACATCTGCCCCTATCTATCGTGCACCTCCAAATACATCTCAGAGAACAGATCCATAAGCTGGAACTCACTGATGGCCTCCTGAACTTCCTGTATCTGAGTCCTCATGCTCAACACATCAGCCAAAATGTTGCCTTTCCCAGACATGTAGGCAATCTCAAAGTCAAAATACTGAAGGTACTCAACCCACCTTCACTGTCTCAAATTCAGATCACACCGAGTGAAGATATACTTGAGACTTTTGTGGTCATTGAAAACCACAAAATGATCTCCCAATAGATAATGTATCAAAAAGAATAAAGCATGCACAACTGTAGCTAACTTGAGATCATCCGTCATGTAATTCCTCCCATGTGGCCTTAACTGCCGAGACCTGTATGCAATGATTCCTTACCCCTGTATAAGCACTGCTCCCAGCCCGATACCTAATGCATCACAGTAAACGGTGTAACTCTTGCCTGGATATGGAAAAACCAGTATTGGTGCTGAATTCAACCTTCCCTTCAACTCCTAAAAGGTTGAATTGCAGGAATCTGTCCACAATTACTTCACAACCTTCTTAACCAGACCTTTCAGTGGCGCTGCTAAGTGTGAAAAGCCTTTTATAAAGTGTCTGTAGTATCCAACCAACCCCATAAAACTCTGTACCTTAAATACATTCTTTGGATTCTCCTAGAAAACTACTTCTCTCACTTTCTCTAGGTCTACTGAGACTCCTGTCTTTGAGATTAAATGACCCAAGAAGTGAATCTAATCTATCCAAAAGTGGAATTTTTAGAGATTGGCTTATAACTGATGCTCTCTTAGTGTACTCAAAACAATCTCAAGATGGATGTCATGGTCATGTTGAGTGTGAGAGTACAAGATATCATCCACAAAGACTACCACAAAAGAATCCAAATAAGGATGGAACACTCGGTTCATCAGTGCCATGAAAACTTTTGGCGCATTCGTGAGACCGAACAACATAACCACATACTCGTATAGACCATACCTGCTCTGAAAGGCTATAAGAGGTATATCTGATGGTCTAATGCACAATTGATGATAATCGGATATTAAGTCAATCTTCAAGAACACCTGAGCTCCTCGAAGATGATAAAAGAGACCATCAATACTTGGAAAGGGATATGGGTTCTTAACTGTCAAATGGTTCAGCTTCTGATAATCTACGCAAAGTCTGATGGTACCATCCATCTTCTTTGCGAAAAGGATAGGCGAACCCCAAAGAGAAGTATTGGGTCGGATGAAACCATTTTCCTGTAACTTCTCTAACTGCTTCTTGAGCTCCTGTAACTCTAGTGTAGCCATCCTATAAGGAGGAATGGACACTAGTGCTGCTGCACAAGCTCAATAGAGAAATATACCTCTTGCTTTGGAGGTAAACCTGAAAACTTGTCTAGAAATACATCTCTAAAATGATTTACCACTAGAGGAAAGTCCATCTGTGGAGTCCCTTGGTCATCCATATATAAACTAGAAATCTGGGTTGTAATTCCACCCAACCCATGATGCTCGGGTCCAGCTATGCTTTCTTGGACATCCCATTTTCCCTTGTGTATAAAAGACCCACCCTCTGGTGATGTGAAACTCACCCTATGAAAATAGCACCCAGAAAAGGCATGGAAGGATACCAACCAGTCCATTACAAGAATGAAATCGAAGCCTATCACCTCTAAGACATAGAGGTACCACAAGAAGTGACACCCACCAACCTTGAGAGGGCACTCCTTACACTGATGTACACTGACCATCCTAATCCCCAACAGAGTATCTAATGTCATAACATCCTAAGAAGTAAATATACAGAGCCTAAGGCTCTCTATAACAACAAAAGATAAGAAACTATGGGAATCCCCTATATCAAAAAGAGCAGAATCTAAAACTGAGGCAACTAGAATCGTACCTCTAACCATAGAGGGTATGAGATTCTTCTCCTGCTGGGTCTTCTTCACTGCAAAAGCCCGACCTGTACTGCGGCCCTATGACCCTTCCTAACTACCCTGAGTTGATCTACCCTATTTTCACTAAAAGCCTACTGACTAGCTACCATGGCCACGACCTCCTCCTCAGCCTGAATGACTAGACGAAATCCAGTTCCCTGACTGATGAGAAATTGGTGGTCCTACTTTTGAATGTGGAGTCATAACAAAACTCCTATCACCAGCTATTGGTGAGAAAAACTGACAAAAACATTGAAGATGACCCATCTTTCCGCAAGATCGGTACTTGACTCAGTCACTCGGTCACTAAGGTCTTGTATGCCTGCTCTTACCACACTAGTAGAATACCACCTGACTACTTGAAGGAGTATCCTATCTACTCAGATCTCCACGTGTAGACTCCCTATGGTGCTTCCTACTATCAGTCGGAGGAGTAAAGACTCTGGATGCCAAACTGCACTGGCTCATGGCTCCAGACTCCCTCAGATTATGCTCGGTGATCAGCGCCTAGTTGAATATGGAAGATATGGAAGTCAACCTGAATATTTTCACCTGGGATTGGATGTCATGTCTCAGACCATCCTCAAACTTCCTGGCCAGAAATAAATCATCACCCCTCGGAATGGGTGTGAAGCGCTACAGCTCTGTGAAGCAAGAAGAATAATCCATAACGAAAAGAGTAACCTATTACAGACCCATGAACTCTCGGTCTCAGTTGTCCCCCAAGGTCTCCAGGTAGAAATATTCATAGAAGGTCCACTAGAACTCATCCCAATCCATAACTCATTGGTGTCCCGCCTGTGATATCACATCCCACCATCTCTTGGTGGAACCTCGAAGCATGTAGGTTGCGAGCTTCACCCTACTCTCAAGAGGTGTCTCGAGGTGCTCGAAGATAGATAGTATGGATTCTAACCATGACTCTATAGCCTGAGGTTCTCCATCCCCTAAGAAAGTGGGAGGATCCAACTACTGAAAAACCCGCGTTAACTCTGCCATAGATGAGGTAGGATGCGGTGCTCCCTGGTAGGTCTGCATAAAACTCATGAATCCTTCTCGGAACTGTGCATCAGCACATGTGTCTGGTATAAAAGCTGGTTCCAATACAAGCATGATGAGAGGGTCTATTGGTAGTCCCTAATCTACCATTTCCGGTGTTTAATCGTATCCCTGTATCTGGCATACAACCGGAGGACGTCTCGGTGGAATGACTCTACAAGGTCAAGTGAACACCCCAGTTCAAGATTATCAAGGACTGAAACTTAGAGGTGAAATAAAGGAACATGAGAAAAAAATGAAGTTTTACAAAACAGTGGTATATGGTGTGTATAACCCCTACACGACATGCTCCCTTAAGATTTTAACATGGCGTATACCTCTGCCAAACCTAATTGTGTAACACCCCATACACACAGCGTGTTCCTCCTATGACACAGTGTGTACTTGAATTTTCCCTCATGCCTGATCATTTCGACATGGATAAACCGCACGTGTAACACCCCAAGCTTCCACAATACGGTTCTCTTTGAATAACATTACAATAACTTGCGTTGTACGCTACTTTGAGTTTTAGCACACCACGACCAATCAAACTAGCCGTTATGAATAGTAATACCCACTTTTTGAAATTTTATAAATTTTACTTTTCAAAATAGACTTCATTTTTGGATTCGGAATATCAAAATTAGCTTAGGGTGAATTTTTTCTATTTTTCTAAAAACTTTCAATTTTTGAAGAATAGTGAAAAACACTGTGTTATTGTTTAAAACCTACTTTTTATTTAAATAATTATTTATTTTATTTAAATTTATTTTAGGTCAAAATAGATAAATAATACCTATATAATTTCAATGTAATTAATTGGAGTCATTTTATAATAAAATTAAATGCATAAAATTTTATTGAACATTTTAATGTCTTTTACCCACCTTCTAGGCACATTTTTAAATTTACATAAAACGTAATTTTACCAATTCTACGAATTGAATTTCAAAAATCCAAGAGACATGGTTGATATCAGTAAGTAAAATTTGGTTCAATAGGATGAAAATATTTTTTGGTGAATAGTAACTTTTGAGTTTTAGTTACCACGATTAATAGTAAATAAGGAAATTAAAGGTAAAAATGATATTATAATTACCCTAACACATGTAATAATTCTATTTTATAAGTTTATTTAGACCAAAATCAACCTTAGGAATACAATATGATCCTTTTGTTCCACTTGGATTAGATTAGAACATTTATTATTATTTTATTTAAAGAAGAGTTAAAAGTGTTAAATTCAAAGTTTAATAACTAAACCATTTTTAATATAGGGTTATACATAAGATAAATTAAAATATAAATATTAATTAGAAAGATAAAAATATTTCCTACATAATGGTATTTTATTTATAATTTTTAGACATTAAAAAATTAAATTTATTTATGACACAATGATGATGCAGTCATTACCTTATTATTGAAAGATTAAAATAATTAATATTATAAATATTAATATAATTTTAAATTGAGACTTTTTATTTATTCAACAAATTTTATAGGTTAATATGACATGTTAGGGTTTATTAAATATTTTTTTTGAATTGATAAAGTTGTTATGACTTTCAAAAAAACCAAATACTAAATAGTGTCAAAATTGACATAAATGATTTTTTTAAAAACAAATACAATATTATTAATTGATATAATATTCCTAAAAATCTAATGTTCAGTAAAAGGGCTTAAATAAGGTTAGATATATCAATAATGAACCACTTGGGTTTCACTTGGATTTTTATAGTAAGTTTATTAACCATTTATTATAATAATAATATAAGAATACATGGTAAAAGTTAAACTATTTAACTAAGAGTTAAATCTAAAAATAAGGTTAATATGGTGACCTAAACCTATATAAAACCTATTAGTTGAGAGGTTTTCTACCCAGATCCACCATATCCTCTAAATAAATCCTTTTTGAGCCATTATAAACCGAATATTATTGTATAATAAAACAACATTTCAAGCTTTTCCTAAAGTGACCCTCACCTCTCTTATAAAAGGGTACTTACCCTTCTCTCAAAATCACACCTCCAAATACATTTGACTAAGCCAAAACTTTCTCAAATATACTCCAAAATACCCTCAATTCAACTTATAGGCCTTACTTTGATAATAATTCAATCTAAGGACCCCTTTCGATCAAATCAAAAGGAAGCACCCGAAGAAGAGGTAGTAATTTCACCACCTCTTTCAAAATTATTTTCTTCTTCCACTTCCTCTTTCTTTGTTGTTTCCATAAAAAATAATAACTTTATTACCTTCTAAATACTATGATTTTATTATAAATATGGTACAGTTATATTCATTATTCTATCCATCCTATGTATGAAAAAGTCACCATACGTGCGTACGTACGACTTACCGTGTCCACATCGTGGTGTAGTTTGTTATTCAACACTTAATTATTTGGATAGGTATAATAATGAGTATAATTGATGTAAATAATAAATATAACATGTTAATTATTCTTTATATATGATATACCATCCAATTACATACGATTTTACCATCAATAGAATGATATTGTCGCTCGTGTGTACGTACGGATCACCGTCTCCACAAACGCGATAAGATTCATTTCCCCATCGTAACCATTCAAGAATAATTTTTATTTTATGATTAAAAATAATTTTTAAGAACTTAATATCATTCTGGGTATGAATCAAATACATCATATCCATAATAAACATGACTTACGTAACAAAACATATAAAGGAAAACAAACCAGTTAACACCCGAAACAATGATACTACTGAAATATTATCAACAAAGAAATATTATAAGATCATATATGATATCATATTTATGTATGTGGTTCTTTTATAATTTAATAAAAATTATTTAACTATTATAAAAAAGGTTAACGTACCCTCGATCAAGTAAAAGTACAAGGTAGGGGTAAATTTCACAATCTCTTTATTATCTGAGGTTGTTTATACGTAAGTATCTTCTGGGACTTCTTTATCATTCACATCCGTGTTTCTTAAAAATGTATTTCAAAACATTTTTACTATTTCATAGAATATGGGTTAAATTCATTTATACCCTTGTTTGACTTTTTATAAAATATTTTGAAAGTAATCTTTCCATTGTTTTCCAAACAAGGTACTTTATGGCCTTTTTCGACGAATTAAGGTAAGAATGTTTTTTAACTTATATGGTGGGTGTGGATATTTTATACCATTATAACACCTTCGAAACTTACCTTACAAGATTATAAGAATATTTTCAAAATAAATGTTTTCTTTTATAATTATGTAACTTTTAAATGATTTCAAAATAGAAAGTGATCTTTCTCTCAAATAGTTTTGATTTCATCCATGTCAACATACTTTGATGGATTTTACACTTGTTGATTTATTATGGTACAATATTCCATATTGTATTGAAGGTTTTGTGATATGTTTGACTATGGATGTGTTATTTTTATACCATTCATGGTTTATGGATAAAGTATTAACATTTCGTATGCCAGTTTTAATACGAATGTTTATGTTAGGTTTCAACCTTTTCATGTGAGGAATGCATTGGACTTAGTAAGTGATGGGTGGAGCCCGCTATAGCTTCTTGACGCATGGTAGGTCTTATGAGACAAAATAGTGTCTTGGCACATGGCCTTGACAAAATCTTATTTGTAGTCTTGGCATGAGGCCTTGACTATGTGGTTATGATGTCTTTCATTATGCATTCTATCATTATGAAATTGGCTATTTATATTACATGTGATTATTTGACTAGTAGAATATCTATGTTAATAAGTAAATGGAATTATTTGATTTATCTTTTCCATATTATGTTGAATTTTAATTTTAAAAGGCCTTTATTTTAGTTTTATACATTTTCTTAAATGTTTATGCTTATTTATGATAGTTTCTGCTATATTGTTATCCTTACTGAGCATCTGAGCTCACCCCTTTCTATGTTTTATTTTTCTGAGGATGTGAATAATTATATTACGATTAACCTGTAGGAATAGGCTAATAGATATAAGTGTGTTCAAAGGGGACACAACGTTGTTTTTTTCATTTCATGATGTAATGTAAAACTTATGTACATATCTAGCACTTCCAAGGCTACTAAACTAATCAATATTTAGAGACTTGATCTATTGTGATCATTCCAATGTTATTTAATAATGCACCGACTCTGGGTAACTAGGGTCAGGGTGTTACAATTGGTATCATAGGAAGTTTAGTAAAAATCTTGGAAGCTAGATTTAGAAAAACTCTGATTAGATAACATTTCCCTAAGAGAGACTTTGAGGATTAGTATAGAATAAATTCCTAGAATTTTGGTAATGTAGATATTTTGTGTATTTTCCAAGAAATACATCCCTATCTGGATATGAGCAGGTATAGTCAGCTCTGGCACAAATATACCTAGGAGTAAAAACTCGGACAAAGATTTTCAGGCTTGACCTGTGGTATCCTGGTACACGACAACATGCCTTTTTTTCACTCTTGATTATGACACTCTCGGGGGATATGCTTAGGATAATTCACATTTTCTTTACAAACCATTATGAAGGATTTATGAGTAAATACTTCCTCAAAGTTTTTTTTATGATTATGGATTATATGCATAAACTTTTCAATTTATGTTAGGTATTTTACTAGTTTGGAATTATGTATTACAATTCATAAACTAATCTAGTGTATGCCATTATTTAGAAATTGTGCATAGTGGAAGGAATAGAAACCATATGAATTCACATAATCAATGTAGGGATTTACTTCCTATATAAGATAATTATAGTGGAGTTGGTGATGCAACTCGTGCTGAACAACTTATAACCATACTGGGACAACTCACTCAGGTTATGAATAATAACCTTACCCGTATAGAGAACCCTGATCCACAAAGTATAGGATCAATGTTAGACCGATTTATGAGGCAACAACCACCAACATTAAATGGAAATAAAAATCCATTTGTAGCTGAGAAATAAATAAGTTCCTTAGAGAAAATATTTCATGCTTTGGGGAGTAGCGAAAGGGAAAAAATTGTCATGGTAGTTTATCACCTCACTGGAGATGCAGATCAATGGTGGTCATTAATTCAAAACAAAAATAATGATGAAGAAGTATCAAATATGGAATGGAGGTAGTTTAAATATATTTTCTTAGAAAAATACTTTCCTCGTGAACATCAAGAGGATATAGAAAGACAATTTTTGAGTCTGAGGAAAAAGGAGGATAAGAATGTCGCAAAGTATGAAGCTAACTTTATAAGTCTAGAAAGGAATGAAATAGATTATATAACTAACCCAAGGAGTAATATTGATTCATTATTTAATGGGTTAAAACCATTTCTCCATCTATCATTATTCTCACAACCCTTCTCATCATACGAAGATATTGTCTCATGTGCTATCAAGACAGAAATATAATTCTCTAAGTCTTATGAATTTAAAACAAAGCAAGAGAAGAAGAGATATGATGAACACTCTGGAAATAGAAATAAGGGGAAGAAGGAAAAATTTGAATTTCTATCCTGTAGTAAATTCTGGAAGAAACACCCCAGTACTTTTCTGAAGGGAATGAGATTTTATTACAAGTGTGGTGAAAAAATCCACCAAACTCATGATTGCAAGGGAAAGAAATAGGCTGTTAATGTTGAATGATACAATTATATATAAATGGGGCATTATGAAAATGAATATCCTAAGAGCCAAGGAAACTTACCTCAGAAAAGTCCAAGGGAGAAAGACCAAGCTTATGCGATCACTACTGCTGAGGTTGAAGCTCTAAATGACATGGTGGTAGGTAATTTAATAGTTTCCTCAAATTTATCCAATGCTTTTATGATTCTAGATCATCTCATTATTTCATATATTCCTAGTTTTATAAGAAAATTAGATATTTACAATTTGATTTAATAAGGGAGTTATCAATCAAAACTCTTAAGGGAAGTATCATTGCAACAAAGTTTTGTGAATTAATTCCCATTAGGGCATATAAACATGATTTATCTGCTGATCTCATCATCATACCCATGATTGAATTTGATATAATCCTTGGTATGGATTAGATTTTAGACCATGATGCGGAAATTTATTGTAATAAGAAGGAGGTTACAATTTTCAATGATGATAAGGAGTACCTTATCTTTAGAGCAGAAACGTCACCATCTGATTCTTATCTAGATCCAACCCTAGTAGCTCTACTAAATTCAATTATTGGGGAGGAAGAGAATGAAATAACTATGGGAAAGGAAAGGAATGTTCCAATAGAGATTTACCTATTGTGAAAGAATATGTTGATGTGTTTCCAGAGGATTTACCTTGACATCCTCTAGAATGATAAATTGAGTTTTCCATTGATTTAATTCCTAGTTCAAGGCCCATATCGAAGAATCCTTATAGAATAACCACTGTGGAATTAGTGGAACTAAAGAAACAACTAGAGGAATTGAGTAATAAGGTATTTATTCTCCCTAGTGTTTCTACATGGGAATCCCCTATTCTTTTTATTAAGAAGAAAGATGGATCTATGAGGTTGTGAATTAACTATAGAGAGATCAATGCTATAACAATAAAGAACAAGTATCCCCTACCTCACATTGATGATTTATTCGATCAACTTCATGGAGATCAATATTTTTCAAAGATTTAACTTTGATCTGGATATCATCAATTGTGTCTGAAGAAGGAATACATTCTGAAGACAACATTCCGTACTAGGTATGGAAATTATGAGTTTACAGTAATGCCTTTTAGACTGAATAATGAACCCTCTATCTTCATGGATCTAATGAATAGAGTTTTCAAGGAATATCTTAATGAATTTTTAGTGGTATTTATTGATGATGTCTTGGTTTACTCCAAAAGCTACTAAGATCATGAAAATCACTTGCACATTATTCTAAAGACTCTTAGAAGAAATGAATTATATGGGAAGTTTATAAAGTTTGAATTCTGGCTTCAGGAGATTTCTTTTCTTGTCCATATTGTCTATAAGGATGGAATATCTGTCGATCCTTCTAATAAAATATCAATACAAGAATGTCCAACATTGACGAGTATAACTGAGGTATGTAGTTTTATTAGTTTATCAGGTTATTATTGGTGTTTCGTCTAAGATTTTGCCTGATTGGCTAACACATTAACCAAGATCACACATAAAGGGTTTAAATTTGTTTGAAAAAAAGAGTGTGATTTTTTTTTGAAGAACTGAAGAGATTATTAGTCAATTATCCAATCTTAACTTTACTATTGGGGAATGATGAGTTTCTTATTTATAGTGATGCTTCAAAGAAAGGACTTGGTTGTATCATTATACAGAATGATAGAGTTATTACCTATGCATCATGACAAATAAAAATTCATGAATAAAATTATCCCACTCATGATCTTGAGTTAGCAGCTGTAATATTTGATTTGAAGATATAGAGATACCATCTCTATGGTGAAAAATGTGAGATATATACTGATCAAAAGAGTTTGAATTATATTTTCTAATAGAAAGAACTCAACACGAGGCAAAGATGATGACTTGAACTACTCAAATATTATGATTGTACTATACACTACCACCAGGGAAAAGAAAATAAGGTGGCAAATACTTTGATCAGAAAGGATCATGGAGTTTTGAACAAGATGATAGTTGAAAGGGATCCTATGTTCATGGATCTAGTAAAGATGGATATAGGAATAATCATGGAAGGTGAAACATCAATATTTTTTTCAAATGGTTGCCAAACCATCTTTAATAGAAAGGATAAAAAGTTCTCATATTGATGATGAGGAGTTTCAAAAGAAAATTAAAGCTGTGAATGATCGGGGATTGACCGACTTCGTATATGAAGATGGGATTTTGAAATTTGGGAAGAGACTCTGTGTTCTCGATATAACTGATCTAAAAAGGGAATTTTTGGATGATGCTCATAGATCTAGTTTCTCTATACACCCTGGTAGCACTAAGATGTATAGAGATTTTAAGGAACACTTTTGGTGGGACAAAATAAAGAGGGAGATTGCTGATTATATGTCAAGATGTATATGGTTTGTCAATAGGTTAAGGTTAGAAGACAACATCATGGAGGAGTCATGCAACCTCTTATCATACCTAAGTGGAAATGGGATGATATTATGATGGACTTTTTCATGGGACTACCAAAGACTACTAAAAGGAATGATGCAATATGGGTCATTGTTGATATTTTTACTAAGTCATCACATTTTCTTACTATAAGAGAAGATTTAACACTTGAACGTTTAGAAAGACTATATATTAATAAAGTTGTAAGACTTCATGGTGTAATTATATTGATTGTTTCTGATTGTGATCCCCATTTTACATCAAGATTCTGGAAAATTCTTCAGAAGGCCCTAGATACTAAACTTCGTTTGAGCACTACCTACCACCCTCAAAATGAAGGACAATCAGAATAGACTATTAAAACCTTAAAAGACATGTTTAGATCTTGATAACTTGACTTTTAAGGTATGTGAGATCAATATTTACCTATGGTAGATTTTTCCTATAACAATAACTTCCATTCAAGTATTCAGATAACACCATATAAAGCGTTATATGGAAAGAGATTTCATGCACCACCTGTTGGGACGATGTTGGTGAAAGAAAACTCGTAGGCCCAGAACTTGTTGAGGAAATAATGGAAAATTTGAAGATTATCCAAACCCACATCAAAGCAGCTCAAAGTTGGCAAAAGAGCTATGCCGATAACCGAAGGAAGGATTTGGAATTTCAATTAAGAGATCATGTTTTCTTAAAGGTATCTATATGGAAGGGTGTTTTATGATTTGGTAAGAATGGTAAATTTAGTCCCAGGTACATCGGACCTTTCGAAATTCTTGAACGAATTGGAGTTGCAGCTTACCGTTTGGAAATGCCGCAAAGTCTCTCCAAAGTTCATGATGTGTTCCATGTATCACAATTGATAAAATACATGCATGGTCCAACACATGTAATTACCTATGAAGAAATAGAACTGGAACCCAATCTGTCTTATTATGAAGATCCAGTCAAGATTCTTGATACTAGAGAACAAGTGTTGAGAAACCAGATGAATCGTGTGGTAAAAGTTCTATGGAGAAACCATAAGAAAGAAGAGGCAACATGGGAACCCGAGGAACTTATGATAAAGAACCACCCAAATATTTTTATGCAGTAATATTATAGAAATTTCAAGGATGAAATTATTTGAAAGAGGGTAGAATGTAACAACCCAAGCTTCCACAATATGCTTCTCTTTGAATAATACAATAACTTGCACTGTACGCAATTTCGAGTTCTAGCACACCACAACCAATCAAACTAGCCATTATGAATAGTAATACCCACTTTTTAAAATTTTATAAATTTTATTTTTCAAAATGGAATTCATTTTTGGATTCAGAATATCAAAATTAGCTTAGGGTTAATTTTTTGTATTTTTCTGAAAACTTTCAATTTTTGAAGAATAGTGAAAAACACTGCGTTATTGTTTTAAACCTAATTTTTATTTAAATAATTATTTATTTTATTTAAATTTATTTTAGGTAAAAATAGATACATAATACCTATATAAGTTCAATGTAATTCATTGGAGTCATTTTATAATAAAATTAGATGTATAAAATTTTATTAAACATTTTAACGTCTTTTACCCACCTTTTAGGAACATTTTTAAATTTGAATAAAACATAATTTTACCGCTTCTGTTAATTGAATTTAAAAAATCCAAGAGACATTATTGACATCAGTAAGTAAAATTTGGTTCAAAAGGATGAAAATAATTTTTTGTGAATAATAACTTTTGAATTTTATTTACCACGATTAAAAGAAAATAGGGAAATTAAAGGTAAAAATGATATTATAATTACCCTAACACATGTCTAAATTATATTGGATAAGTGTATTTTGACCAAAATCAACCTTAGGAATAAAATATGATCCTTTTGGTCCACTTGGATTATATTAGGGCATTTATTATTATTTTATTAAAAGAAGAGTTAAAAGTTTTAAATTCAAAGTTTAATAACTATTTTTTTAATATAGGGTTATACATAAGATAAATTCGACTATAAATATTCATTAGAAATATAAAAATATTTCCTATATAATTTTATTTTATTTATAATTTTAAGACATTAAATAATTAAATTTATTTATGACGCAATGATGATGTAGTAATTACCTTATTATTGAAAGATTAAAATAATTGATATTATAAATATTAATATAATTGTAAATTGAGACTTTTGATGCATTCCAAAAATTTTATAGGTTAATATGACATGTTAGGATTGACTAAATAATTTTTTTTCGAATTGATAAAGTTGTTATGGCTTTCAAAAAAACCAAATACTAAATAGTGTCAAAATTGACATAACTGATTTTTTAAAATACAAATACTATATTATTAATTGATATAATATTCCTAAAAATATAAGGTTCAGAAAAAGGACTTATATAAGGTTATATATACCAATAATTACCTACTTGGGGGGGGGATGGCACTTTTAAAGGGTTGGGAGGGCGCTGTTAAAGGCTGGCTGGTGGGTGTGGGCGTGAGTTGGGGGCTTCTAAGTGTTGTTGAAAGGGGGTGGCGGGCTCTGTTAAAAGGGGTCTCCATTTTTTGGATTTTTTTTAATTTTTTTACATTTTTTGAATTTTATCAGCCCTTTTTTTGAGCTCTGATAAAACCCCCTTTTATTAGTGATTTTTTAGCCCTGATAAAAGGGGAATTTATCAACGCTTTTCTGAGCACTGATAAAGGGACCCCTTTTAACTTCACTCAGATTAATAATGATAAAAAAGTGTTGTTAAATGTTATTTTTAGCGTTGGTAAAAGCACTATCTGTAGTAGTGTAAATAGAACA
This sequence comes from Viscum album, assembly GCA_963277665.1. Lineage (NCBI taxonomy): Eukaryota > Viridiplantae > Streptophyta > Magnoliopsida > Santalales > Viscaceae > Viscum > Viscum album. Next base: position 287,488,980 of record OY728137.1, on the reverse strand, counting down.
CCCTGAAAGTTGATGGGGAACCAATAGGAAACACGATAGAAGTAGACAACTCAACCCATAACAAGATGGGTATGAAAACCAATAACATACATACATGCATACACACACACACACACACACACACACACACACACACACACACACACACACACACACACACACACACACACACACAGTCGAGGGGACACAATATCTCGGTAGAGGAATCACGCCCTGATATAAGAGAAGGGTGTCACTCAATAAATAGAGGACTCATGCCCTTATACAACAGGAGGGTGTAACTCTCATAGTAGAGAACCCATGCCCTAATACTATAGGAGGATGTCACTCTGATGGTCGATAGAGGAATCATACCCTACCCCACCAGGAGGGTGTCACTTTAATGGTCGAGGACTCATGCCCTAACTCCATAGGAGGGTGCCACTCAAATGGTCGATAGAGGACTAATGGCCTATCCCAACAGGAGGGTGTCACTCTAATGGTCAAGGAATTATGCCCTAACTCTGTAGGAGGGTGCAACTCAGATGGTTGACAGAGGACTCATGCCTTATCCCACTAGGAGGGTACCACTCTAATGGCCATGGTTCTATGCCCTACATTTAAAGGAGGGTGTCACTCTAATGGTCAAGGAACCATTCCCTAACTCCATAGAAGTGTTCCACTCAGATGGTCGGTAGAGGACTCATGTCCTGTCCGAACAGGTGGGTGTCACTCTAACGGTCGAGGACCCAAGCACTGACTTCGCAAAAGGGTGCTACTCTAATGGTCAAAAAACCATGCCCTGACTCTGTTGGAGGGTGCCACTCAGATGATTTATAGAGGACCCATGCCATATCCTAGTGAGAGGGTGCCACTCTGATCTCTTTGATAATCCTACCCAATCATTGTCATCGTCAAACGACACTTAAAGAAGAATCACACCCAGAACATATCTCTTTGTATATCAAAGGTCACCACAAAGGCCACTATCGCGTTTTACAAGAAAACACTCAAGATAGACTACTCATGGTCCAAAATACGAGCCCAAATGAAGGAGATAAGAGAGGTAGTAGTTTCATTAAAAGGTGCTACACGACATGTAGGGGACCCACATGATGTGTGGTCCCACTCTGCTTCCTAGTCGTGTCCTTTACAGTATACAACTCATTGCCCATGTAGCCATACATGACGTATAGGGGGACTACATGGCGTGTCTCATCCACCCAGGGTCTAGCAGTGTTCTTTTGGTCATGCTCGTGTCATTTAGGTTGTGCCTGTGTACACTGGTCATGTGCTTAGTCGTGCCCATGATCATGTACTCCCAAAGTACATACAGGGTCACTAGTACCGAGTCATATGGTGTGTGGGGGGCCCACACAACGTGTGATACTTATAATCTCCCAGAAACCCTAGTGCTGCGCATTTTTGAAGAACACTCTGTGTGTTCTTCTAAACTACACGATGTGTGGCTGTGTTTTTTGTGCAGAATCTTTGATTTGATGCGCGTTCTTTCAGTTTCAGCTCCTCTATAGAAAATCACGCCCGAATATCATCCAAAACTAGTAACAATCACCACCAACCATCATTTTCGACTGTTCGTTGGCCGGAAAATAGAATTCGACTTTCCCATACGAAGCTACACGCATCGCCCGTTGCTCGTGATGTCTCTTGCTACCTCATCGGATCCTCGATCCATGGTGGAATCACCCATATCCTACAATCTATCTGAATCCATCCATGATTTGTCAATCCGTTCATCACACATGAATCCGAGGGTTCAATCGTGCTCGATATCACTCACCAATGTTGAACCGTGGTCCCCATAGGCCAATGAGGAAAAATGCAAAGAAAAATGAAGGAAAAACATAAGAACAAAGGTGCAAAAAAATTCTAGAACAACGAATTAGATTGTGGATACTCGAAGTAAATCGAATAAAATAATTAAATCCGTTGCGTGAGCGCATGAAAAGGCTCAAAACAAATTCAAATCAATGAAATGGATTTGATTATTCTCAATCTTTTAATCATAAGGGAGGGAAAAAAATGACGAGTCCTACCTTGATTTAGATCGATCATTGGTGAAAAATGCTACTACCAATGAAGGAGAAGATTTGTTGCATTCTCCACGCCTCAATTCACCTTGATTCAGGAGTTCATCGTCGTCCGATCTCTACTTGCCAATGAAGGGTGGAAGAACCTACTTTGAATGATCCCAGGGTTATGAGGCTAACCCTGGCGATCCGCCATAACATGCTATTTATCAAGAGTATTAGGTTTAAATGAACGAATTAAAATAATTAATTAATTTGCTTAACGCATCCACCAACGACCGCCTTATCCGAACGTCCCGTGCCGATCAATTTTAGGCCATGCCTAGGGTAAACATCGTGTTCTGGATTCAAACATGGTCTCAAATTTCTGTTTTGAGACTCTGTTTAGGAGATATTCCATTATTTTGGAAAAACTGTGCGTGTGTGCATTACGGGAAAAAGCGATATTTACGACGGGGTAGGGTCTCTTCGCAAATAGTTCATCGAGAGAAACTGTTTGCGACGAGACTCTATTCCCATTGCAAATAGTTGGTTGTAAGAACTTATTTGGGACGTGAATACGTATCCTATCGCAAAAGGCTTTGGCGCGTGATACATGCCAAACTGCGTGAAGCATATTTGCGATGAGTGTTTACATCCATCACAAATAGTATCTCAGAGTTTTCAGTATTTGCGACGGGAGTAATCTCTTGTCGCAAATACTATCCCATGGTCTTTAGTATTTGCGATGAGGGTTAACCTCCGCTGAAAATACCATGTCGGCATGAAGGTATTTGCGACGAGGCCCGTCACAAATATCTTTTTAACCACCGCCCCTAATTAATAGGGAGGTTAGCATTTACAACGAGACCCATCGCAAATACTCCCGTCACAAATGAGATGACCTATATATACCCCCATTCGATTTTTCTCATTTCACTCGTCTCTCAACTCCTCTCTCCTTCTCTGTTTTCATATTTTCTCTTCAGTTTTTTCAAATTTATAAATTTTACAGCGGAGAAATTTTCAAGGTTTGCAACCAGCGAAAGATTCAGTTTTAAGGTATTTATTTTTTATTTTTTAGTCAATTTTTTTATTTTTTATTAGAAATAATTATTATAAATTAGCGATAATTAAATTAAATTAGAATTAAATAGTTTTATTTTGCATTATTTATTTTTATAAATATTTCATTTCATTAAGATTTAATGTTTTTATTTAAAAGTAAATAGTATTAATTTATAATAATTTGGTTCAATTATCATTAATTAATAATAAATACGTGTAATTAGTATTAATTGGTATTAATTCGTAATAATTAGTAAAAATTAGTAATCATTAGTAATAATTAGTAACAAATTAGTAAAAATTAGTAATAAATAGTAATAAATAGTAATAATAAATAGTAATAAATAGTAATAAATAGTAATAAATATTAATAATTAGTAATAACTAGTAATAATTAGTAATAAATAGTAATAATTAGTATTAATTAGTAATAATTAGTAATAAATAGTAATAAATATTAATAAATAGTAATAAATAGTAATAAATAGTAATAAATAGTAAAAAATCGTAAAAATAGCAATAAATAGTACTAATTAGTAATAATTAGCCTTAATTAGTAATAATTAGGTGTAATTATTAGTAATTAGTGGTAATTGGTAATAATTAACGGTAATTAGCATAAATTCGAGGTAATTAGTAAAAATTAGTGGTAATTAGTAAAAAACTGCAAAAATTAGTAAAAAATAGCAGTAATTAGTAAAAAATAGCGGTAAATCGATATAATCATTAAAAATTAATGGTAATTAGTAAAAAATTGTTATAAAATAATAAAAAATAGTAATAATATGTGATATTTAGCAGTAATTGGTAATAATTAGCAATAATTAGTTATAATTACTGATAATTAGTAAAAATTAGTGACAGTTAGTAATAATTAGCTATAATTAGTAAAAATTAGCGGTAATTAGTAAAAAATTGTTATAAACTAACAAAAATTAGTAATAATAAGTGGTAATTAGCAGTAATTAGTAATAATTAGCGGTAATTAGTAAAAATTATCAGTAATTAGTAATAATTAGCGGTAATTAGTAAAAGTTAGTGATAATTAGTAAGAATTAATGGTAATTAGTATTAATTAGCAATAATTAGTAAAAATTGGTGATAAATTAATATAATTATTAAAAATTAGATGTAATTAGTAAAAAATTGTCATAAATTAATATAAATTAGTAATAATAAGTGAAAATTAGCAGTAATTAGTAAAAATTAGTGATAATTAGTAATAATTAGCAGTAATTAGTAAAAATTAGCGCTAATTAGTAAAAATTAGCGAAAATTAGTAAAAATTAACAGTAATTTGTAAAAAATAGCAGTAGTTGGTATTAATTAGTGGTAGTTTTTAAAAATTACTGATAAATCAATATAATTATTAAAAATTAGTTGTAATAAGTATAAAAATTCTTATAAAATAATAAAAATTAGTACTAATAAGTGGCAATTAGTAATAATTAGTAATAATTAGTAGTAATTAGTTATAATTAGCAGTAATTAGTAATAATTAGCAGTAATTAGTTATAATTAGTGATAATTAGTAAAAAATTGTTATAAACTAATAAAAATTAGTAATAATTAGTAATAATTAGTTATAATTAGTATTAATCAGTAATTATTAGTTTTAATTAGTATTAATTGTTATAAAATAACAAAAAATAGTACTGATTTGTGGTATTTTGTAATAATTAGTGGTAATTTTTAATAATTAGTTGTAATTAGTATAAATTATTATAAATTTGTGTAGATCAGTATAAATTTTAAACAATTTTCTATAAATCATTATGAAATAATATAAATTATTATAAATTACTAGAATGGTGAAAATGAAATAGGTCATCAATTTTCAGGCCATGAGTAGTAACAAATTTGTACATATATGGTTGACACAAATTAATCATTTCTCATGGCCTAAAGATTCAAAATTCTACGATTTACCCCTTTTTAGTAATTTATAATATATTTTATTACTTTATAGTAATTTACAATATTTTTTATTAATTTATAAAAAAAATCTGTTAATATTAGTGGTAATTAGTAAGAAAACAATGGAAAAAAGATAACATTTATAATATTTACAAGTCAATAAATAGTAATAAATAGTAACAATTAATAATAATTAGTAATAATTGGTAATAATTAGTAATAATTAGTAATAATTAGTAATAATTAGTAATAATTAGTCTTAATTAGTAATAATTTCTAGCCTATGAGTAATAAAAAATTTGTACATCTATGGTTGACATAAATTAGTAATGACCAATTTACACCAACCACAAATTTGTACATTCATGGTTGATACAAATTAGTAATGACCAATTTATGCCAATCATCTCCAAATCTGTCATTAGGTCGCTAGAAATGGGACCAATATGATGTGACACGTTGATAGCAGCAACATCAGTAGGATGCGATATGTCAATGACATGACATATTTGACAAAAGTTGGTGTAATGATAAATTTGGACATGGTTGGAATAGATTAGTTTCATCACATAGTGATTATAAAATATATGATTTATACCTTTTAGTAATTCATATAATTTCCAATCTTTAGGTTATTCGAAATGACCAATCTATGCCAACCATGTCCAAATTTTTCATTAAGTTGCCAGAACTAGGAAAAACATGATGTGACATATCGATGACAGCATCAATAACATGGGGAGGAGATACGTTGATGATAGGACATGGTTGTCAGAAATTGGTGTAATGAAAAACTTGGACATGGTTGGAATAAATTGATTTCATCACCTGAATATTGTAAAATCTATGATTTAAACTTTTTAGTAAATCATACAATTTCCAATATTTGTGTGATTAAAAAAATTTAGTAGAAATTAGAATTAATTAGTAATGATTAGTATAATTTCTAATATTTGGGTATTTCTACTGATGGTTTCAGTCTATTTGGTTCTTATCGTAGTCAATTTTTTTATTGAACCATCTTTATAACTCTGTACAATTTACCTCCTTGGATGTTGATGAATGAGCCATATATATTTTTGATCTTATTAATTCCAGGACATCTAAAAAAGAATATTGATGTTTATTTTAATCCATTGATTGATGAGTTAAATTTCTTGTGGAATAATGGTGTTAGTACGTTTAATGTTTTTGTGAAAAAAATGTCCTAATGAAAGTTGCATTCATGTGGACAATTAGTGACTTCTTAGCATATGATATGATATCTAGTTGAGTACACATGGTAAAAAATCATTTCCATATTGTATGAGAGATATAAAATCATTTATGATCGCCAATGGAAAAAAAACTTATTTCTTCCACTTTCATCAAAGATTTCTTCCTACCGATCGTCCATTTCAGAGGAATAGATATCATTTTAGAAAAGGTACAATTAAAAGAGATGAAACTCCAATAATGATCTAAGGTATTAAGTTTAAATCCATTTTATCTTCATTACCTCTCATTACCTTTTGTACAACTATATAAAAAAAAAATATAATGGATTTTGGAAAGAAAACAATTGGATTAAACAAATAATTGTTTGGGATATACTATATTGGTCTAATTTGTTGGTCCATCACATGTTGGATGTCATGAATATTGAGAAGAATTGTTTTGATAATATATTTTATATATTTTTGGACACACCCAGTAAGAACAAAGATAATGTAAAAGCACGATTATATCTTACCCACAATTTCAAGTGACCAGAACTTGAACCATTTGAAAATGAAATATAAAAGAAGTTAATGAAGCTAAAAGTGGATTATACAGTTTTCAAAGAAAATAATTTATTATTTTGTTAGAGGATTGTAGATTTGAGGCTTCTAGATGGTTATGTTTCCAATTTGGCTAGATGTGTTATAAATGTTCATATTACCGGATTAAAAAGTCATGACTGCCATGCTATAATGGAAAGACTTATACTGATTGAATTTAGAGGTTTGTTGAATCCTATGATTTGGGATGCAATAATATAAATATCATATTTTTTCCAAGACATTTGTGCAATTCCAAAATACTATGATATACTAAGTTGAATATAAGAAGATGTTGTTTTAATTTTATGTAAACTAGAAAAAAATTTCCCACTGACTTTCTTTGATTTAATGGAAAATTTTATATTACATTTTCCACATGAAGTAAAATATAAAGGTCTAGTACAATTATGATAGATGTACCCATTTGAGATATACATGAAAAAATTAAAGAAAAAGGTACGTAACAAATCATTAGTTGAAGGATTAATTGTAGAAGCTTATTTGCAGGAGGAAATTTATTTTTTATACTCTCATTATTTTCATTATGAATATCCCTAAAAACATAAATGCATGGGCTGTAATGAGGGAAATGATGAATATGAAATGAATAATCAATTATCAATTTTTAATCAGACTAAAATTTTCTTTGGTAGAGTACATGAACGATGACATTCAGATAATGAACATCACATGACACATACATATGTTTTGCTCAACTATGAAGAAATGACACCATTTGTACAGTGAGTGCTTCTATCACCTATTCTATAATATTTGTTTCAGTTAGTTAATATTATTTTATTTTTAGATTATATTATAATCATATCAAGAAATAGTTTTCAAAAATTACAAAATCTTCTCTTGAAGAATGATGACAACATACTTTTTTCTACTAGTTTTAAAAACTAGTAAAATAAATTTTTTATGGTTTAACATGTAAAATAAATTTATTATTTTTAATATCTATAATTGTTTTAATTTTTTCAGGTATCTCAACATGATTATAAAATTGATAATCGATTATGTGTATTCAGTAACCCACTATCCAGAAGGGTTAAATCTTCTAATGCATATGTGGTGAATGGTTTTTGATTTCATACACATGCATATGGGCAATAAAAAACAATGAATAATGGTGTTTTATTAAGAGGATATCATCAGAGAGAAAGTGAATTTTACTTTTACGACATGCTGGAATAAATAATTGAACTGTGTTATTTGGGACATAATTACATAACAATGTTTAAATGTTAGTGGTTGGATACTGATAGTGGATTGAATGTTCATCCACGACATAGAATCAATGATATTAAATATAAAATCCTTATTTTAGTAAATGAACCATTTTTAATAACTCATTAGACACATAAAATTTATTATGAAAATTATTGTTCTACTTCAAGAGAGTTAAGTGATTAGTGGAGGATAATAAAAATGAAATCCTGGGAAAATCAGTTTATTCAACATGAATGTGGTTCCGCTGAAGTGTAAGGAATTAATTTTTTTAAAGAGACTACTCCAAATCCATATTTTCCATGAAGATACATGAATATCGATGATGACACCCCACAGTTAAGGTTTAATGGCGATGATGATGTTATTGATGCAACAAATGAATTTGAAATGGAAAGAGATGATGAAACTGAAACTCCAATAGAAATTGATGATACTGAGGAAGAATATGAAGATATTGACACTGCTATATATGAATATGAGGATAAAGATGAAGATTGACATAGTTAAATGCTAGTTATAATCATATATAATATATATCTATATATAATAGTTATTTTAAAATATTTTCTAACAACAATCATTTTTTATTTTAGATGGAATCCGATATGTTTTGTGAGTTGGAGGAGGTTGATCTACCTGGTGATGAGCATGATGTTGAATCCTATAACCCTCAGACTACCAGCGGTTCAACAATGACTTAGAGGGGTCGTGGTCTTATGAGATTGATGATTCCCAACCCTATCCCCAAGCGATATCCACATCTCGACTTCACTCCACACATGCAGAGGTATGTTTAATTGTGTATTTTAGTTAGTTTTAATTAATTATCATTAATTTATTTATATACTATTTTTTTATTTTTTGATATTTTTTTCATATTTTTTCACATATAGCTATTTTAGAAGGGAGTGATATATTGAGGAATTATTTTTCTGGATCATGGGTGACATGGGATCAAATTACCATCTATGTTTAGTGATGTATGTTTGAGAATTGAATGATACATAAATAAATAATAGTTATTTTGAAATTTATTTACTCAATTTTTTGATATTATTAATTATTTGTAGGGTTTATGGTATCTCGTCGATTATAGTATGTGAGAATCTATTTGGGAAGAATGTGATATTTGTATTCATGAGTGTTGCCATTAGTTTTTGCACAATCTAAAGAGGATAACCATGTAGAAAGTGGGAGTCACACAATTTGACCAGTCTTGCTAGGCCCACCGACTAGATTACATATCCTCTCATATTTGTGATAGATTATGATCATACTGTATGAGAGATAATTTTTAGATAAGAGAATCATTAGGTTTACATAATCAGGGGAGGTAAGAGGTGACACATTGAGCTGATAGTCGTACATTTAGTACACATCAAAGACATATGGTAATTTTTTTAATAATTTATATAACTTTAAATGTAAAATATTTATTTCATACTCATATAGGCATTAGAAAAACCTGATATTACAGATTTGGATGTTTATAGGAGGATGTGCAATAATCCTATCACTGAAGGGATTAGAAATGATCACCGACATCATATTGTGGTAATTATAATTTCTTTTTGAGTTTTAAAATTAAATAAAAATAATATTTTAACTATTTCAATTTTAAATTGAAATTGAGGAGTCATATGAGGTTATGATGTATTAAACACAGGATGAGAGTCAGGCCAAGATTAAGGATCAAACATCTAGTGCAACATGATTTGAGGATGTAGCATAGATATAGATGACTCAGTATGCCTTTGAGAAAGGCCGAGTTGTTGGTATCAACTCCTGATTGAGGCCTGTGAGTTATTATGGTACCCCTGAAATGTCGACGTGAAAATCAAGAGGAGCTCATGGAGAGTTATCATCATTTGATTTACAGTATGAGGATTAGTTTCGAGCTCATGGTGAGCTTATAGAGACCATGAATATGGACCATGAAGAGCTCCATCGACAACAATAACAATAATAGGAGGAGATGCATCGATGGAAGTAGCAGCAACATGAGAAAATGATAGAGTATATACGGTGTCTGAGTCATGGTTTAGGGATGAAGTTCTCTCCACCATCTCTTCTAGAACCACTAGGTGACCCCCATCAGTGATTTATATACTTTTTACACTATTGTAAAATAGCCCTATACCCACGGTTTTAGGAAAAATCGTGGGTATAGGGGAGCCCTATACCCACAGTTCTGGAAAACCGTGGGTATAGAGATAGTATGGGAACCTATACCCATGGTTTTCCAAAATCGTGGGTATAGGTGACCTATACCCATGGTTTTAACCAAAACTGTGGGTATATGTTTTTTTTGACGACCTATTCCCACGGTTTTAGAAAACCATGGAGAAAAAATACCTATACCCACGGTTTTGGTCAAAACTGTGGGTATATGTGTTTTTTTCAAGGTTTATACCCACGGTTTTGGACAAACCGTGGGTATAGGGTTTTTTTTGAAGACCTATACCCACGGTTTTGTAAAACCATGGGTATAACTTTCCTGTGTTATGGTGGCAAAAAAAAATCCGTGGGACACAAAAAAAAAATTGGCGGGAAAACCTATACCCACAGTTTTCCCACCTATACCCACAATTTGGTTTAATATATTTATGTGGATACAAATAAATAAGCAGAAAAGCTACGTAGGTGAGTTGGAGAAGCGCGCTGTGTTATTTAAGGAAGACACAAGTTTGAATCTCACTGCCCTATTTTTTCTGAAACTCGCTGCTCTATTTTATCTAATTAGTACATATATAATATATTCATAAAAATATACATATATGTAAGCGTAAGTGACATAGTTGAAGCGGTGAGAATGCTTCACCTCAGAAGAGAAGGACCGGGGACGTTGCGGGTTCAAAACCTGCAGACATTTTTTTAAAGTATTTATCCCCATGGTTTTACAACTGTGGGTATAACGCTTTGACAGCATGGGGAGGATTTGACACGGTGGAAAAAAATCTATACCCATGGTTTGGGAAACCGTGGGTATAGGCCTGAGACCTATACTGACGACACTCTATCCCACAGTTCCCAAAACCGTGGGTATAACTTATACCCACAGTTTTTGAGGCTATACCCACGGTTTTGAAGCGTGGGTATAGGCCATTTTTCGAGTAGTGTTATGATACACATTTGAATGTATTTTTTATAATATTTTTATTAATCCATATATTTACATTTCTATATACTATGTTTTTTATATAATTACAAATATTGTGTTTTTTATTATTTATTATTTTATTATTTATTTATTATTTTTATTATTTTTCTAATTTTTATTATTTATTTACTATTTATTTATTATTATTTTTATTTTTTTATAATAATAATAATAATAATAATAATATTATTCTTTTATATTATTGTGAATATTGTGTTTTTTATTAATTTTATTATCTTTTATTATTTTATTTCTTATTTTAATTATATTTTTATTAATTTTATTTGTTATTATTAATATTATTTTATTAAATTTTAATATTATTAATTGTTTATTAATAATTTTTTTTAATGTTTTTTGCGACGGGCCCGTTGTAAAAAAGGTTTTTTTTAAAAACCCGGATAAAGTATTTACGATGTCATTTTCCATAATGGGTCATTTGTGATGGCACCCTGTCACAAATGACCTTTTTTCAATGGGATCACGTCACAAAAAAACCACCACAAATGATTCCATTTCCGTTAGTAGTGATACAAAATATATTTAACATTTTTATAAAATTAATTATGGGCACACTATGCCATAGAATCTCATGTCATCTCAGCGCCTGGCTCCAAAAATATTTCTTGATATATTTCAGAGTCTTACAAAGAAAAAACAAGGTCTCTACATTATTCCATACTTCAAGTTTTTTTTTCCTCAAAATGAAAAAAACTAAACAAAATGCTGGGGATACTGAGATTGCGTCTAGCTCTTCTGCTCACAGGTGCTCTCCTGTATACTCCCAAGCTGTCAAAACAAACAAACCAAAGGAATGGTCCATCCACATAAGACCTTCTCCTATCAATAATTTATTGCTACCAAGTTCTCCATAAAGGTAGATACATCCTCGATATCTAGATCGGTTTAGTCAATAATGTGTGTGGGACCATGCACGTTTCTCCTCAGTTATGATATATGGAAAACATCATGCGCACACTCCAACTATGAGGGTAGGGAGAGGCCGTAAGAAACCTTTCCAACCCTTTGCAAGATCATGAACGACCTAATGAAACTCAGGGATATCTTGCCTCCCTGGTCGAATATATGCAATTCACATCATGGGTAGACTCTAAGGAAAATGCGGTCTCCCTACTCAAACTCCAAGGGCCTATGATGTTGATCTGAATAAGATTTCTTCCTACTCTAAGCTATTCTCATCTGCTGAAGGAATCACCTGGAACTTCTCCATCATCACCTATACCATTTTAAGCCTAACAAGAGATACCTTGCTGATCTCAGTCTAGGATAAGGGTGACCTACAAGGTCTCCCTTATAGGGCCTCGAAAGGTGTCATGCCGATAGTAGAGTGGTATCTATTATTATATGAAACCATATTAAGGGTAATTAATCCTCCTAACTCTAGTCAAAGTCTAACATGAAAGCCCTCAACATATCCTCAAGCACCTTGATAGTGCACTCGGTCTACCCATCTGTTTGGGGGTGAAAGGCTATACTCATCCTCATCTGGGTCCCGAATGTATCCTATAGGCCCCTCCACATCTGTGATGTGAACTGCAAATCATGGTAAAAGAAAATCATCAAGGGAATCCAATGATGGCGGATAATCTCCCACATGTACAAATTCCCTAAACTCTCCATTGAACTCTACTCCCAAATAGCAAGGAAGTGCACTAACTTCATAAGTCAGTCATCTATCACCCAGATGGCATTGTGGCCTATCACTATTCATGGAAGGCCTATCAAAATGTCTATGTATATTACATTCCATTTCCACTTTGGGATCTCAGGAGGCTATAACAAACCTTCCAAAACCTGGTGCTCAACCTTTACCTATTGACACGTGAGGCACTGGGAGATAAACTTGACCACACTCTACACCATACCACCAAAATTTCCACTAAAGGTATCTATAAATTTTACCTACACTGGTATGTATTGTAAAAGGATAATTGTGAAACTCTCTCATCACCTATCCCACATTGTGACAAGGACCACTGTCTATCCCTGAAAAAATCTAAAGTGATTATATCCTTCAAAAAATACATACGGTGAATATCTATAGGATATTTGGTCACTTAAGAACTCATAGTTGATGTCTCCTAACTGGGTATCTCTCACATGATGGATAAGAAAAGGATTTAACACCATCGATTGAAGAAAAGCTGCACCCTCCTCCAAAACTAGGTTCAGCTGTAATGAAGACAACTACTCAGATGCCTCCTACAACAAACAAACCGAGTATTTCCTACTAAGGGAATCTGCCAAAACATTTCGCTTCCCAATAGTATAGACTATCTCAAAGTTATAGTTTTTAGGAACTCCAAATAGTGCCTCTATATTAGGTTTAGGACTCCCTATGTGAAGGCATATCTGATACTCTAGTGGTCTGAATAAATAACAAAACGCTCTCCCATAAGATAGTGCCTTCACATCCTCAGAGCGAAGACCACTTCTACCAACTCTAGGTTGTGATTCATGTAGTTCTAATTATGAGGTCTCAAAAAACTCAACAAATATGTTATAAATACCTACCTCTACATCAACAATCAACCAATCCATTCTCTAGAGGCATTACAATATACTACGTACTCCACACCCTCCTCCAGTAGTCTCAAAACAAGAGAACTCGTCAGCCACAACCTCAACCGCTCAAAGGATCTCTGGAACTATTTATTCAATGTAAAAAACTACCATTTTTGCATTAGGGTGTTTAAAGGGGTTGAAATCACGAATAATTCCACCCTGAAACTCCTATAGTACCCCACCAATCCAAGAAAACTTTGCACCTATGATACACTTGAAACGCATGGCCGATTGTCGCCTATCGACCGGTCAAAGTTCCGGTGCTCTGCTAATGTGTATAGCAGCACTCGGGTCGAATCCTCGGCGATGGTACTTCGTAATAGTCGATTGTTTTTAGTTGATTGTATTTTGATTAGGGGGGTTTGTTTGCAGAGCTTAATTGAAATTTTTAATGAATGATGTTTAATTTAACAAGTTGATAAAGATTGGGGTGAGTTCATCATTGGGGAGTCAAGCATGTGATATCCTTGAGCCTTACTTTGTATTGCATTAAATTAACACCCATGTCATAAGTTGACGTTGATTGGAATTCCTAAGTGTGAAGGCTTTAATCCAAGCCTTAACTTAACTTAGGGTTCTAATCTCAATCAAAACTTATTTATGTTAGTGTATTTATGGTTCCAATAATCCATGGAAACCACTCGTTAAACAAAACATATCATTAATCCATGACATATTAAGTTTAACATACACAATATTAATTTAAAGAATACTCATCGAGCAAAACTCTCAATCACTTAACATCCCCGAATTATAACTCACCCCAATGAGAGATTTAATCATCCATTATGATGTTTATTAATCTGGTAATATATGTTTATGGTGATGAATTATAAAGAGAAGAAAAATAAAGGGACAAGATAAGAGTAGTGTGCCGAACACACACACGAAATATTTTGAGAATCAAAAATGGAATTTCGATTGAATGAGGAAGCAAGATAAGGTACTGTAATTTAAAATGTTTCAAACTATTTTAAGACCATGAATATTATACTACAGAAGGTGGAGGAGAATAAGAGATATTGAAGAAGAAACTTTCATTAAAACAGAATTACAAAATAAAGGACTTACAAAATTACAAAAATGAAGAACACAAAAGTAAGTGAAAACAAAGAGAGGAGGAAAGGTCTCTCAAGTGAAAAATTGAGTATGGAAGGTCCTCCCAAGCCTTTGGAAAAGCTTTGGTCATGCCAATATGATCTTCTCTCTTATGAAATGCCAACCCCTCTCAAGGAGAGAAGGGGAGAGTATTTATAGCCCAAGGAGTGGACTGTTTACATTCCTAATCTGTCCCTCCAATTGCATCACCAATTTGGATATTCAGACAGCCGAATCTCCAAATATCTCCTTCTTCAAAGTTGTATATTATAAAGTTTTCCGACTAATGTAAAAATATGGAGGCATTTGGAAAAGTGGATCCAAAGTTATGGAGGTTTTATTAAACAAAGATAAACTGTCCATTTCTATCCATGCTTTTTCAATGGCCAAAATGTGAATGGATATTTGAACAGGAATATGCCTTCAAATCTGAATTACTTCTTCAACAAAGTCGGCCTACTATATCTCCTATTTACCACTGAAAAATCTCATCTCTATTTGATACTTACATCATGAGATATGTCATGAATAGTATACTTATTTTAATTCTCGGACAGAATGGTGGGCTGGACTTCAAAGCTTCATTTGGGCCCCTTGTACTTAGATTTGGGCCATGAAATTTTTATCCAAGATGACATGTAGTGTCCCCAAAATTATGGTGGAGATTTAATGTTTTTGGACTTCTGTATTGAGCCCAGTAAATCAATCTTCAAGGCTGGTCCAGTTTGTTCACAGATTCTTTGGTCTTGTTTGTGAGGACCATATGACCCTTCAAATTGCAGAATTGGATCATGGTTCCTTCTAATGAAATGTTGTATATTGAAAGGAGAATCCTAAAAAAAAATAACCACACAATTTGGATCAGTATATTGACAGTTATAAATAAAACATTAAACTGACTCAATTGGACTACTTCTAAAAATGCTCAAATATTATACTTAATATTAAAACATTAACATTTCACACAAATTATGCACATTTCATATAAAATAAGTAAAGGGGGAATATAATAAGTCATGAAAATATTAATAACATCAAAACTCTAGGATGGATCCTAAGCAAGCAATGCATTGATCTTCATCGGGTCCATAGATAATCCATGCTCAGAAATGAAATTCCCCATAAAGTGAACCTCTCAGATCTATAATTAGCACTTTGAGAGCTTACCATAAAGATAGTTCTCCCAAAGAAAGTCTAGAACCATACTCAAGTGCTCTGCATGCTCCTACTTTGATGTAGAGTATATGAGTATTTTGTTAATGAAGAAAACTAAAAATCTATCCAAGTATGGATGGAATATCTGGTTTATCAAATCCATAAACACAATGAGGGAATTCATCACAACAAAAGGCATCATTATGAACTCATAATGTCCATAGAGACATTATAATGCCAGCTTCAGAATATTAGTCTCGCAAACTCTCAACTAGTGGTAGCCAGAATTGAGATCAATATTTGAGAACCATATCACACCTCACAACTAATCAAAGAGGTCATCAATCCTTAGAAAGGGGTACTTGTTCTTTATCATATCATGGTTCAGGTGATAATGATTTAAAAAAATTCACAAGCTCCCATATGCTTTTTTCATGAATGATATTGGAGCTGCCCAGGGGGACACACTGAGTATGATAAAACCCTTCTCTCGATGGTTCTTAAACTACAACCTTAACTCAAAAATATTGGTAGGGTCTATCTGACATGCGGGAGAAGATATCAGAGTAGTATCAGGGTGCAATTTTATAAAAAACTCCATCTCCCACCCCAAAGTTAGTCCCAAAACATCCTCAAGAATGATGTCTATAAAATTCTACATGAATTAAGGAATCCAAATGATCTAAGAGCATGTTGTGACAAGGGCTACACTTTCTAACTGATGGGTGATGGGTTACAGCCTCTTGCTCGCAAGACCCTCTCACTTCACTATGATATCTCTCTTTTTACCGACAAAAAATTTCATCAATAGAATTTTACTTCTTATAATTATGTCATAAAAACCATATATCACATAGAGAAACTAGTAAAAACATTATTCTCATAAATTATGAATGAAAAATTAGTAATAAAATAAACTAATATAATGCTAAATATTACAGAAGGGAAATAAATATAAAATAAGATAATAAGAATGAAAAAAATTGGATATGCTTGATCCACTAGAATGATCGTGATCACAAAAAAGTTATAGAAATAAAACATAATGTTAATAATAAAATATTCATTTTGAATATGAAATTATATGTATAAAATTAATAGAAAATATAAGTGAATAAATAATGATTGAAATAAGAGGTATTTATAGAAATTTAGGAACCTATACTATTGGAATCGTAACATGACCACTGGAATAATAATATGACTACTAGGAATAGTAATCTGGCCATTAGAATAGTAACCTAACTTATGAAAGTATAAAATAAAATTTGAAATATTATAAATAAAAAATGATATATTTATATCATTATATAAGTAAATAAATGTTTTAAAAATGATAAATTAGGTGTTGATTTTTTTGACAAACATAAATGTTTAATTACAATTTTATAATTAAAATAAAGATTTAAAATAAAATTTGTTTTTCATAAAATAGATTCATAAGTTAATATAATTTTCCATTATAATTATAATAAAATTTTATGAGACCTTAATTAATTTTTCAAAGGGTTATAAAATCAATTATAATATTAAAATCTACATTTTTCAAATAAATAAAGATTTTATTTAAAAATTAATATTATCATAAAATGGATTTCATTTTTTAAATTTACACGTTGAAAAACGTCTAGGGTAATTTTTTTGGATTTTTTCTAAAAAATTTGAATTTTTTGTGAATAGTGAAATACGATAATTTATAGAATTTAACATTATAAGCTAAATACATGAATTTTTGAGTCATGGATGATGTAGGGATGATGTAAGAACACATTGGTTTTAACTATCTTAAAATATTTACTATATTTAGTCATAAGAATCAACACTATTGATAGCATTGAGCCAAAATAATAAACTAATGAATAAATAATCAAAAACACCCTCTCCCCCTACAAATACCACCCATCACCACCATTTCTATTAACACATTATTATACTTTTATCTTGTAAATATTATATCCCATTCCCTTTTCAAGTATCTTCCCCATGACCAAGATCTTCTGGTCTCCACAAAAGACCAAACCCAAGTGCCTTAAGGAGGTTCTCAGGGAGACAACATTTAGGAGGTAAAGTCCTCAATTCTTATCTTTTTAATTTATTTTATTTTATTATCCTCTCCCCACCTACCATATTAAAAGTGTTATGATAACTCCATTACCATATATATACTGGAATTTTATTTTTTTAGTGAAATATCTATCATCAAATCTATTCTCTTCTCCTTTTATTCTAAAAATGAAAACATCATCCGTGATATCCCGATTCACCACCTTCATGGATGATGAGTTTTTGTTTTCCATTACTGAATTCAGGGATAGTCATAAAACCATTATTATGGTTAAAAAATATTGTGATATATATATTTTAGCTTGTTTCATGTTCTAGAGCTAATATATAGAGATAATATTAAATAAAATGAAAATAGTTCGTAATGGTTGAAAAACCTCAAAAATGAACTAAACATTTATCATTAACATTTTATCAAATTAATCATCCTAATACCCAAAAAATTAATATATGGGATCATTTAAACTTCTATATGTTCATTAATACCATATAATTTCACTTCTATATAATTATTCCCATTTTAAAAGAACTTCCATAATTATATGCAAGTAAACCGACTGTGAAACCCTGAAATGAACGCTCCCAAAATGAAAAAATTAAACATTATAAATCATCAAAATGTCCATAAATTAACTTAATAAAATTATAATAAAACTAGTATAAAAATTATTTTTAACGTCGTTTTTTTTTAATTTTGACATCGGTTTTTAACCGACGTTGAAGCCACCGACGTAAAAAATGTGACTTTTTACGTTAGTTTTTGTAAATCGATGCAAAAAATGAATTACATTTGTTTTTTATAACTGGTTTTGTAAAAAATCGATGCCAAAAAAATCCATCCATATCATTTTCTAAGATTCTATTTGACAGGTCATGGAGAAAAAA
Organism: Viscum album; assembly: GCA_963277665.1. Taxonomy (NCBI): domain Eukaryota; kingdom Viridiplantae; phylum Streptophyta; class Magnoliopsida; order Santalales; family Viscaceae; genus Viscum; species Viscum album. The sequence continues at coordinate 287,470,000 of OY728137.1, read as the reverse complement.
CAGAGTTACGAATCGGAAATTATGGTCATCAGAAGTTGAACTTGTCAAAGTTTCGATTGGTAAAACTTGTTTCAAATAAATTTGGATAAACATAAATTAAAATAACATACACCAAATGAAAATGGTGACCGATAATTAAATTTACAACACATTTGTTAAATATCATTCGAATGTTCTATATTTGTAACTCGATAATAATAAAAAATCATCTCTATAAGAAAGCTAATCGAGCTCTTTTGAAATGAAAGAAAAGAATAACAAATAAAATAAATGATTAGAATAGGTAATGTGTTCAAATTAACAATTGAAGCTGTGTTGCAAACTTGATTAAATTTAAGAGGTTTAAAATATTGAATGAAGGATAAAATGGATTTATATATAGTAAACAAAAATGTTTTCGATAGCGTTGTATGGAAATGTAAGCAGGATTTTAAAAAGTTAAATGCGCGTTGTGAAAAAATTGAAATTTTGATCCCATGTATTGGAGAATACTCTTCGGCATCAGGTTTTTTGAAACCGACATGAAAGAGGATTTATATTGTTCTTTTGGTGTCAATTTTGTAGAAAATCGATGCTAAAAACACCAATTGATATCCTTTTTGGCGTGGGTTTTTAAATAAACTGACGCTAAAAAGTAAAAAAGAAATTATTTTTCGCATCAGTTTTTTTAAAAACCGATGCCAAAAAGTAAAAAAAAAATATTTATAGCATCAATTTTTGAATAAACCGATTCTAAAATTAAAAAAAATCACCTTTTCACATCGGTTTTTTTAAAAACTGATGCCAAAAACTAAAAAAAAATGTTTTGGCATCGGTTTTTAAAAAAACCGACGTGAAAAATAATTTTTTTGGAATTTGTTTTTATGAAAATAGATGAAAAAAATGAGATTTTTTTTTCAATGTTTTAGATAATTTCTTAATCTTTGATTTGACTAGTCATGGTGCTAAAACAGAGTTACGGATTAAAAGTTATGGTCTTTGAAAGATGGAATTTTTTAAGACTTCTATTAGAGAAGATCAACTTCTCACAACCATGACTTTTAATCCGTAACTCTATTTTTTCTCCACGACCAGTCAAATAAAATATTAGGAAATAATCTAAAACTTAGTAAAAAAATATAATTTTTGGCATCGGTTTTTAAAAAAACCGATGACCAATTTTTTTCCCTTTTTAGAATCGGTTTTTAAATAAACCGACATAAAAAATTCTCTGGAAATATATATTACATCAGCTTATATGAAACCAACATCAAAATAATGAAGTTAAAAACCATTTTTCTACTAGTGTAAATAAAATAAATATAGAATAGGTTCTAAATTAAATGAATCTCATTTTATTATCTAGGTCATTAAGTGCAAGTCCAATATGCATTTAGAAACATGGTAAGGGATATCTACAAACCTCCAAATTACCTTTGGGTTATGATTTATCTCTCTTTACACCAATTTATTTATTAATTATTCTTATATAATTATTTTAAATTATGTTTATATGTTAAAATATTATTTATCCATATCAATTCATTATTCTTTGGTGTGGTAATACATGTTTTAAAAGGTTCCCTTCTCAATTCATCCTGATAATCAAACTCGATTTAAGGGAACTTCTCCATTTCTTAACCATTTTTAAGTACACTCTATAATATATTTTAAGAAACCAATATTTTTTATAAAATCACTCATTTTATCCTAAAAAACTATTATAGTTCATTTTTTGTTTTCTGGTAATAATTATTCCTTTTCATTCTTCAAAGACTCTTCATTATTTTCCCTAAAACTATGCTTGAGCGGTAAATTTCTAAAATTACCTAACCACTATTTTTAGTGTTTTCACATTATTTGGACATAAATACTCATTATATATTCTTATATTTCCTTTATTAATGTCCAATAATGATTTAAATCCATTCTTTCATAGATACCATTATGATATTCCCTTTGGTTATGCCCTGTGTCATGATTACGATACCCATTTCCTTCCATGGGTAACCCCTATGTTTTTATTTCTTTATATGACACACATATGCATGAACATGTTATTATGGGTTCTACCAAATAGATCTATAATTCATTGGGTAATGTTTTTTCTCATGATACATTATGTATGGGATTAGGGATTAAACCTAATCCATTATGGGACTTTGTCTACCATGTGATACGGTCTTGGCAGTTAGCCTTGACTCATGTTTATGTCATGTTATGTGTTGATTCCACATTTATATATTTCCATGATAATATGATTACATGTTCTATATTTTATGTTTCTATATTTTTATTCATGATCCATGCTTTTTCTGTTATCATATTATGACTTCTAACTCACGTGTTATGCCTTATTCCCATGTTTATTCACTTACTGGTCTTTTTAGCTCATCCCTTTTGTCTATGTATTTTCTAGGTTATCCTATGCAGTTATAGGATCTCAAAATGAGTTAGAAGATCATTCTGAATATTAATAAAATATGTTTTGTTTTAGTTTCATGATTTATAATCATGTACCCAGTCTTCCAAATACACTATACTTTTTGATCCTTGGATTGTAATTTGTGGATAATTATGCTTAAAATCATGTAAAAATATGTGTAAAAGGCTAGGGATGATATAGTTGGAATTAGATAATGGTCTAGTTATTTTTGGATATTAGGACTTAAAAACTTTAGTAAGAACCCTAGGGGTAATTATATCACCATGGATAACCTAGATTGAAACTTATGGAATCATAAGTTATAATATAATTCTCATTTATATGTTATTCATACTATGTTCATAGTTACCTTTTTATTTGATCATTATCTAATTATTTAATCCCCATAATTGTATTTTATTTATTTTTATTAGATAATGGTGGGAAATAGGATAACCTTTTCCAATAATCAATGTGACAGGCAATGTAAAGATTGATATAATGAGATGCCAAACCTGATGGGAATGAGAGACTAGAACTTTATGAAAGTATTGGTTCAACTGGCTTAAGTTATGAATAATAACTTGAATTTTGTGGAACAACCTCCTTATCCTAAGAAATAAAAATTTGCGGTCGAATCCTTTATAAAATAAATTCCCTTATCTTTAGTGGATTTTTTGATCCCCTTATCATGGAATAATGGATTAACTCTATTGAGAAGACGTTTTCTGTCCTTCAATGCTCATAAGAAGAGAAATTCATACCGGAAGTCTATCGTTTTGATGGGTAAGATGATTTGTGGTGGAAAATGATAAAAAACACAAAGCCTAAGGATGAAATTTATTCCATGTATTGGGAATAATTCATGAAAATATTTTTTTAATAATTTTTCCTTCAAACTCTATATCTTAAGATGAATATGGAGTACCTTAGTCTAAAGAAAAAGGAAGATGAGTCTATTGGTGTATATGGGAAAAAATTCACAAGGATTTGATTGTATGTTTTAGGATTTTCCATCAGCACTAAAATTAAGGTGGAAAAATTATTTAGTGGGTTGAAATTGAGTATACATAAAGCCTTAGAAATTGGGACTTTGAAATTCATGAAGAGATCATTCATTGTGCCCTTAAAGTTGGGATGTAGATTGGTGACTCTCAATTGTTTCATGGGCCTAGAGATAAAAAGTGTAAAATAGAGTTTAATATGGGATGATAAATAGATAAATCCCATGAAGTAAAGGAAAACCAACATCCTAAATGTCAAAAGTGTGGGAATAAGCATCATAAGAATTTTCTTAAGGGAATGAGGAGATGCTTCAAATGTAGAAGAGAGGGGCATCCAGATAATTTTTACTAAAGGGATTTGAATAATACCACTAACAAGGAAGAACAAAGTAAGGTTTATATTAACACTCAACCTATAGTGCAGTGTTTCAATATCAAGAAACATGGTCATTATGTGAGACAATGCCCTAAGATAAGGATTGTTAGAGGAAATCAACAACAACAAACTCTAGGGAAACAAGGAAGGGAATATGCTATCACTACTGCTGAGTTGGATCACAAAAAATATGTGGTGATAAGTATGCTAGTTATTTATTTAATAATAGTGAACATACTATTTGATTATGCTTTTACACATTATTTCTTATCTTATAAGTTTAGTATAAAAATTAAAATACCACCTCAAAATATTAAGGATTAGTTATCTATGAGAACAATGAATGGGAAAATTATTGAATATAAAGTATATAATTCCTCCCTAGTTAATGTTTGTGGACTGAACCTCCCAAATAATCTCATCCTATTTCCTTTGGTGGAGTTTGATTCTATATTGGGCATGGATTGGATATCTTTATATAAATCCAACATCAACTGTCAGGGAAGGGAGATAACTCTTCACATCTTGAGGAATCCTCCAATTCTGTAAAAGTGTAAGGAGGAGGATGAATATACTTTAGAATTGTCATCTCAGTTGAGGATATTATTACTTTATGAGAAATCATATCAAGCCCAAATGATTGAGTCAAATGAGAATATCATGCTAGAGGGACTACACTAATGTGTTCCCTAAATAATTTCATGGTCTTCCTATTAAATAATAGGTTTAGTTATCAATTGATCTTATACCTAGATCTTTTCCCATATCAAAGACTCCATACAGGATGGACACCGTTGAGTTGGAGGAGCTGAAGAAGCAGTTACAAGAGAATCTGGAAAAGGGTTTCATATGCCCGAGTGCTTCACCGTGGGGTGCACCAGTCATCTTCATTAGGAATAAGTATGGATCATTGTGCCTCTACATTTTTTTATCACGAGCTTAAAAAAACCATGATAAATAAAAAGTATCCCCCACTATAGATAAATGAATTGTTCAATCAACCACACGGGGGAAAGTATTTCTATAAGGTCAACCTTTGGTCAAGATATCACCAATTAAAGGTGACAAAAGAAGATATTACAAAGAACACCTTTCAAATGAGTTATGGATACTATGAGTTCATAGTTATGCCCTTCGAACTCACTAACTCTCTAAAAAGTTTGATGGACTTAATGAATAGAGTCTTTATAGAATACCTTGAAATTTTTTTGGTAGTTTTTATAGATGATATTTTGATATACTCAAAGAGAAAGGAGTAATACAAGGATAATTTGAATACCATGATAAATACTTTTTGAAGGGATAAACTATATAAAAATTATAGTAAATATGAATTCTGGTTAGAGGAAACATCATTCTTGGGGTATGTTATCACCAGCAAAGGAATATCTATAGGCCCTTCCAAGACAAAGGTAATCAAAGAGTGGCCCAGAACAGTATCTATGATAGAGATATATAGTTCCCTTAGTATAGATAGGTATTATTAAAGATATATGAGAAACTTTTAATTATTTTAAAACCCACTAACCAAGTTAACTCAAAAGGTATTATAGTTTTTCTAGACCAGTGAATGCAATGACTGCTTTAAAGAGTTGAAAAAGATTCTTATCACTACACCAGTACTTACACTACTGAAAAGTGGGGAACTCTTTATGGTATACATATAAACTTCAAAGAAGGTGTACTGATGAAAAATGAAAAAGTGATAGCCTATGCCTCAAAGCAGTTGAAAGTTCATGGGAAAAACTATTCCACACATGATCTGGAGTTGAAAACTATGATCATTATGTTGAAAATATGGTGAAATTATCTTTATGGGGAGAAGTGTGAGATATATATTGATCAAAAGAGCCTCAAATATATATTCACATAAAAGGAACTTAATACACTCCAATGAATATAGTTATAGATCATTAAGGATTATGAATTCTCAATCCACTACTATCCTAGTAAATAAAATAAAGTGGAAGATTCTTTAGTTCTTGTAACTTTATCAATGATGAGAATTGAGAAGGATCCAATATTCTTAGACTTGAAAACTATGGAAATGGGTATCATAAAGGAACGTATATCATAATTCCTTTCAAAAATTTCCACTAAAATATCCGTTTTAGAGAATATAAAGGATTCTCAAAGAGATGATGTGTAAATTCATAAAAAGGTGTAATCCATAAGAAAGGGGAAATCATTAGAGTTCAAAATTGATGAGGAAGGAGTTGTAAAATTTGGTTCATGAATATGTGTACCATCCAATCCAAAGATAAAGAAAGTGATTTTGAATGATTCACATAGATCAACCTTCTCTATCCACCCAGGGTTCATAAAGATGTATTGAGATATATAAGAGAACTGTTGGTGGGATAATATGAAGAAGGAGATCACTAACTATACATCAAAGTGTCTGGTATGTTAGAAAGTGAATTCTAAAAGGAAAAAGTATAAGGGGATGATGCAACCATTATCCATACCTACAATGAAATGGGAAAACATTACTATGGACTTTGTAACTAGACTTTCAAAGACATCTATAGGAAATAATGCTATATGGGTTTTGTGGATCGTATTACAAAGACTTCTCACTTTATTAAAATTTAAGAGGACTTCTCACTCAATCACATTTCATGGATATACATCAGAGAAGTGGTGAGGCTACATGGAGTACCATTATCAATTATATCTAACTGTGATACAATATTTACCTACAAGTTCTGAAAAATACTTCAATATCCCCTAAATACTAAGTTTAACTTCAGTATAACTTATCACCACTAAACTCATGGATAATCTGAGTAGACTATTTGGACACTGTAAGACATTTTGAGAGTATGATCAATAGAATTAAAGGAAGGATAGGATAAACATATTCAACTGGTCGAGTTCTCTTACAACAATAGTTTCCAATAAAATATCCAAATGGATCCATATAAAGACCTTTATGGGAACATATATAGAATAACTACATGTTGGCATAAAGTTAGTGAACGTAAGCTACTAGGATTTAAAATGGTCAAGGAAATGGAAGAAAGGGTGAAGAACATACAGTAGCATATCTGAGCTTCCCAAAGTCAAAAAATAATCTATGAATATAAACATCAAAGGGACTTAGAGTTTGAGGTTGGATACATGGTTTTCCTCTGCACATGTTAATGGAATAGGGTCGTAAGATTTGGAAAGTAAGGAAATCTAAGTCTGAGGTACATGAGCCCCTTCTAGATTCTTGATTGTGTTAAATCTATGACCTATTTATTAGAACTTCCCCCAACTATGTATCAGGTATACCATGTATTCCACGTATCTCTCATGAGTAAGTACATACCAGATCCCTTACATGTACTAAATTCATAGGTGGTATAGCTGGAAAATGATCTATCTTTTGAGGAGCATTTGGTGAATATCTTGGACCATATAGACAATGTTCTATGTAAAAAGACCACTCACATGGTCAAGATACTATAGAAAAACCATAAGTGTGAAGAGGTGACATGGTAATTGATGGAATTAATGTAGAATAAATACCCTCACATGTTTTTAATTTAGTATGTAAAACAAAATTTTTAGGGAGAAATTTCATAATGGGGGAATAATGCAATGACCCAAAATTTCATTAATGGAATTTTCCTTCTTATAATTATTTCATAAAACATATACATCACATAGAGAACCCAATAAAACCATTATTCTCATAAATAAATAATGATACATTAGTCATAAAATAAACCAAAAATAATTCCAAATATTGTAGCAGGATAATAAATAGAAAATAAGATAACAAGAATGGGAAAATTTGGATACGCTCGATCCACTAGAATAAACACAATCCCAAAAAATTTATAGAAATAAAACATAATTTTAATAATAAAATATTAATTTTGAAGATGAAATTATATATATATAACCTTAATAGAAAATAGAATTGAATGAATAATAAATAAAATAAGAGGTATTTATAAAAATTAAGAAACCTATACTATTGGAATAGTAACCTGACCGTTTGAATAGTAATATGACTTTTATAAATAGTAATCTGGCCATTATAATAGTAACCTCTCCTATTAAAGTATAAAATAAAATTTAGGTATCTTATAAATAAAAAATGATATATTTATATCATGGTATAAGTAAATAAATGTTTTAAAAATGATAAATTAGGTGTTATAATTTTTCTAAAACATAAATGTTTAAATAAATTTTATAATTAATATATGGGTTTAAAAGAAAATTTATTTTTCATAAAATAGATTCATAGGTTAATATTATGTTTTATTATAATTATAATAATATTTTATGATACCTTAATTAATTTCTCAAAGGGTTATAAAATCGATTATAATATTAAAATCAGTATTTTTCAAATAAATGATGATTTTATTTAAAAATTAAATTTATCATAAAATGGATTCCATTTTTGAATTTACATGTCAAAAAAATTCTTAGGGTAAATTTTTAGGACTTTTCTAAAATAGTTGAATTTTTGGTGAATAGTGAAATACGGTAATTTATGGAATTTAACATTATAAACTAAATACATGAATTTTTGAGTCATGGATGTTATAGGAATGATGTAAGAACCCATTAGTTCAAACTCTCATAAACTATTTACTATATTTAGTCATATGAATCAATAATATTGATAGTCTTGAACCAAAATAATAAACTAATGAATATAATAATAAAAAATACCCCTCCCCCTATAAATACCACCCTCACAACCCTTTATCATCACACATTCTAATCTTTGTAGCTTGTAAATATTATTCCCAATTACCTTACCAAGTCCATTCACCATGTACAAGATCTATTGTTCTCAACAAAATACCAGACCCAAGTTCCTTAAGGTGGTTCTCAAGGTGACGACATTCAAGAGGTAAAATCCTCAATTCTTATCTTTTAATTTCTTTTCTTTTATTATCATATCTTAACATCCCCTATATAAAGTGGAATGATAACTACAATATCATATATAGACTATAATTTTATTATGCTAATGGAATATCCATCATCAAATCTCTCCCTTCTCCTTTTATTCTAAAAATGAAAAGATTATCTGTGATATGATGGTTCACTGCCTTTGTGGAAAATGAGTTTTCAATTTCTATTACCAGCTTCAAGGCTAGTAATAAAACAATTATTATGGTTAAAATATATTTTAATATTTATATTATAACTTTTTTCATGTTTTTGAACTAATATATATACATAATATTAAATAAAACAAAACTAGTTTGTAATGATTAAAAAACTACCAAAATAAACTAAACATTTATCATTAACGTTTTATCAAATAAATCATCCTCATACCGAAAAAAATGATATATGAGACCATTTAAAATTATATAATTTCATTAATAACATTTAATTTCCCTTATAGAGAATTATTCCCACTTGAAAAGAACTTCCAAAATTATATGCAAGTAAACTGACCATGAAACCACGAAATGAATGCTCCCGGAACAATGAAATTAAACATCATAACTCATTGAAATGTCTATAAATGAAATTAATAAAATTATAATAAATCAAGTATATATATATATTAGGTTATGAATTAAATTATTAATTAATCTAATTTTATTATCGAGGACATTAAGTGCAAGTTCAGAATGCATTCAAACATATGGTAAGAGATCTCTCCGAACATCCATAACACCCTTGGGTTATGATTTATCTCCCTTTACAATAATGTATTTCTTCATTATTATTATATAATTATTTTAAATTATTTTTATATGTTACAAACTTGTGTATCCATATCAATTCATCCTTATTTAATGGGGAAATACATGTTTTAAAAGGTCCTCTTCTCAATTCCTCCTGATAAGTAAGACCAATTTAAAGAGAACTTCCCCATTTATAAACCATTTTAAAGTACACTCCATAAACTATTTTAATCCACCAATATTTTTATAAAATAATTCATTTTATCATGAAATTTTTTTTTGTTCATTTCTGGTTTTATGGAAATAATTATGCCTTTACCTTCTTCAAAGACTCTTCATTATTTTCCCTAAAACCATGCTTAAGTGGCACACTTATAAAATATCCTAACCACTCTTTTTAATGTTTTCATATCAGCTGAACATCATTATTGATGATATATTATTATATTTCCATTATCAATATCCAATAATGATTGAAATCCTTTCTTTCATGGATATCATTATGATAAGCCCTTTTTTTATTCCTTGTGACATGATTACGATACCAATTTCCTTCCATCGGTAACCCCTATGTTTATTCCTTATGTTTAATTTCTTTATGAAATACACATACACAAGAACATGTTATGATGGGTGCACCTAGATAATTTTGCAATACATTGGGAAATGTTTTGTCTCATGAGACATTATGTATGGGATTAGGGAGTAAACCTAATCCATTATGAGACTTTTTCCACCATGTGATACCATCTTGGTAGTTATCCTTGACTCATGTTTATGTAATTTTATGTGTTTGTTTCTACATTCCTATATTTCCATGATCATATGATTCTATTTTCTATATGTTATGTTTATTTATGTTCATTCATGATTCATGCCTTTTATGTTATCATGTTATGGATTCTAACTCATGTTATATGCCTTATCACCATGTTTATTCCTTCACTAGGATTTTTAGCTCATCCCTTTTGTCAATGTATTCATCAAGTTATCCTATATAGTTATAGGATCTCAAAGGGAGTCAAGAGATCATTATGAAGATTAATAAATATGTTTTATTTTAGTTTCATGTTTTCTAATCATGTACCTAGTCTTCAAAAGACAATATAATTTTTGATCCTTGGTTTTTTAATTTGTGGATAATTATTCTTAAAATCATGTAACAATTAGCGTAAAAGGCTTGGGTCACTATACTCTCACCCACAAAGGAGAATCTCGTCCCATTAGTCTGAAGACATATGAATCATCTGTGGAGATAGTTAATCTAGGCTTGTACCATGGACAAAAATTCCATACCCAAGATGCCGTCACACGATATCATCATGATGAACCATAGTTACCATGAGAAACTCTCTCCACTAAGCTATATCTCACACTATCGATAGATAAAATATATCTAATAAGAATTCCCCATAGAAACCTTAAGGAAAATCTACTGAGATAAGGTCTCAACTAGGATCTCCAACTATCACACCAAGAATAAAGAGATAAGGAATGAATCATACCCCTTGTATAATAATACTAAAGAAAGAGTAGAATAAACATAGATAATACCTCTAATCATCTCATGATCTGCTGGGTCATATGCCTCTATAGCCTATAACTGCCCATGGCCACGACCAATATCTCCCTGAGCCTGGTGTGGGCCACCCAGTGGTGGTTGTGGAATTATCTCATAATGTCATCCACTACCTCAAAATCCTCTTCCTGGAGCCCCACTTGATCCTCTTCCAGCTTTGCCTCCTAGGGGGCCACCCTACCCCCGACTGGTAGATCCATGATCACAACACTACCTCTACCATAGTGGTCTATTCGCTATCTGTCTACCCTAATCAGCATGTCAGGTTATGAAATCACATTCCATGTGAACTCACCCCTCACATGCATAACACCACCCATCTTCAAGCTTCCCTGGTCCCCTGCGTGGTCCTTATGCCGCATGACCACATGACCGTGTCTGATCCTGATAAGATCACCTGTACCAAGATCTTACCAACTAGAACCTACTAGCTGATATATACAACTCAGCCGTATAGTGCCCACTGCTAGCTCCAGACACATGGAATCCCTCTGATAGGAATCTATCTATCACTAATGCCCAATCCAACACTCCTACATAATTGGGAATACAAAGGAGTACCACACCGACACAAATTTATCTATAAATACCATACTCAAAATTTCATGTGTGGAAGTAGACATCCTAAATCATGTCGAGGGAGTACCGCATGATGTCAGTAAGCCTTGAAGTATACTCAGAAACTGTCATCCCACCCTACTGTATCTCTATAATCTCTTGAATTCAAACAAAGAACAAGCACAAGTGGTAATAATCCTCACAAAATAGTTGTTGAAAGTCTATCCATGAGAGTGTTGACTCATCATGCATCTGTGTGACCATACTCCACCAGTGCTCTATTACTCCATGAAAAAGAATGGATTCTAGTAAAACCACCTGATCAATTGGTGTTTAGAGAATCTTAAAAAAATATAATCACCAACTCTAGAAAATCCTTCACCTCATATGGATTTGGATCATCATGAAACCTATACGGCCTCTAGAGTTGAAACTCAAAGAGTACATTAAGCTTGTGAGAATCCTCAGTATGATATGGTGGTTCTATGTTTTATTAAATTGGTGGGGGTGATGCTACCTATCTGCATAGAGGAAAGATCTCACATAATGTCCCTTGAACCATGGCCTCATCAATAATCATATTCTCATCGTGATCTTGAATTGATAATATGGTTGGCTATATTTGTGGAGGCATGTAGAAAATATAATCAAGATGTACCATGGTAAGATGAGCATATATATGAAAGGCAACTCAATAATAATAGTCAAAGACTCAATTCCATATGATGCATGAACCAAAGTTCCCTACAACCAATGTATTAGTGTGCCAAGTTGAAAAATTGGTGGTTTGAGTCTTGATGTATGAATAAATCATCCATATTACCAACATCAATCTCCCTATCCCGAAAGCTACAGTTTAAAACTTTGATATTGTTTCCTAAAGTACAAACCAAATCCTTGTAAGGAGACATCACTCCAAACACCTTCCTAAGGAATGAACTACTTTGATATCAAATTTTCACGACCCAAACCATTAGTGCCTACCTAACTAGTGGATATCCAATCCAAAACTACCCCAATAGCACCTCCATAGGCTAGGGGCTAGTGACAAGTTCCGAAAGGAATAACTAATATGTGAGGCCTTTTCTAAATGTAATTGTATGCACACATATAAAAATATTGATGTAGAAGTTCAGAGGAATAATAATTAATGATAGTAACATATAGAGAAACAAATATGAATGAAAAAACTCAAGGGAATACAAGAGTATGTTAGCATAAGCTGAAATGAAATGGGGTAAAAATAAACACCCAAATAGAAAGACGTCGCAACCTGACAATAACTAAAAAAAGTAAATGCTGAGAGATCCTGATGTAAGATATCTAATCATCGACCACCATATGCGGTAAAATACACCAAGTTATCCTTATGCTACTCTATAATCATTTATGACCTATCCATTATCTGCATAAAACATGACATGTGTGGGAAAATCCCATGCAGGGGTGAGTATATACATACCCAGTAGGACGCCTTGAAAGGTGAGGGGAAGCAATAGGAAATACGATAAAAGTAGACAGCTCAACCCATATAAAGAGAGGAATGAAACCGACATATATATATATATATATATATATATTCTCATATCAGAAACCCAAATTAGAGATAAAGGGGATCTCCATCTCACAACCCCACCTAGGATTATGAGTTTCCCAACAGTTCCAAAGAGATCCATCATCGATGCCCAACATCTTACATGTCCGTTCAAAGAAGTATCCATGTCAAGTCACACATTTACACTGTAACAAATAGTCAAGAAACACAATATCTAGGTTGAGGATATAACACCCCAATATTTTTATGAAATATTTCTCTTTAAAGAATTTGATAGCTCGCATTGTATGCAACCATGAGTTTAAATGAACCACATAATATTATTAAAATATGATGTGATCACTATAAAATAGCTATTAAATTTGCAGGTATGGATAATATTATGAAATATATAATTTTTAAACTAATTTATAATTCATGATTTGTGAATAAGAACTTGTTTTTTAGTGAAAATTATTTTAATCTTCAAAAATATGCTTTCTTAAAAAAATGGGTTTCTTATTTTTTATGAGTGAATATTATAATAAATTTTTGGAACTTTTATAAATTTTATTTTATAAAAATAATATTAATTTTTAAATCATCATATTATAATTATATTATGGTGAATTTTGGGTAATTTTCTAAAAAGATTGATTTTCTAGTGAATAGTGAAAATACTGATTTTTTTTAAAACCGTCATTTTATTATATTAAAAAGTAATTTTATGATTTGAATTTGATATAAAAGTAAATTAAGTAATCTTTAGTTATATATAATATAATTAATTACATTTTAATCATACTTACATATTATTTTGGTATAAGTACATTATTAGGCTTAAAAATGATTTTTTCAAGAAAATGGTTTTTCATTACGTTTTGTGAATTTAATTTTAAATTAAATTCTACAAATTATGTATTTTTAATTTTGAAAAATGGATTCTATATTTGGATTCAGATTTTATAAATTTATTAAATATTTCCCTTTTATTTTGGCCTATATGAATAGTAACCTTGATAATTTTTGTTAATACGATAAAGGGTAAATTGGACAATTTAGGTTAAAAATAAAATGGTAAGGACTATAAAAAAACCTACAACTTGCCTAAATTTTATTGGATAAATTTAATTCAACCATTAAAACCTAATAATCTAAATTTATTTATTTAATGGACACTTTTTTTTTTGAAAATGACTTAGATATTATTAAAATCAGAGAAAGTGACAAAATGTCACACTCTTATTTTTAATAATTACAATATTTTTAATATGAAGTTAAAAAGAAGTTATGCTTGACTATAAATATTATTTATAAATATAAAATATTTATATTCATAATTTTAATTTATTTATAATCTTTAGAAATTATATAATTACCCTAAATTCTTACATAATACTGATGTAGTAATTATTCAATTAACAACAAAATCAAATAAATGATATTAAAAATATAAAAATTAAAATATTTTGCAATATTTAATGTGGTATTCGAATTATCTAGATTAAATTTACATGTCATGGATATAATAAAATAGTTTTTTTTTTAATTTTAAATGTTTTCTTTATGTTTTTAAATGTCAAAATATTGAATAATATCAAAATTTTCACTAAGGATATTTTATGGGATTTATATTTTATTAAATTATTTAAAAATAATAAAAATATTTTAAAACATATAAGTTGATTATTATATGGTCTAAAATGTCATAAATTTTCTATTTATGGTCTAATTTACATCATATAAGTAAAAATTACAACCTTTTAATATTAAAAAATTTGTTATCATAGTTAAAATTAAAATAGGTTATCTAAGGGTAAATCAAAATGTTAAGGTTTAAAATAGCACCAAAACTTATCTAAAGTATATTGGTTAATGAGATTATAATATTATATTATATTATCTTAGAATACATAAACATTTTGTGGTATTTTAATAGAAAATGAATTTATTATAATTTAATCTTTTGATAAATTCTAAAAGTACCCCTCACCTCAATCATTAAAGGGGATATCCTCCCTCACTTATTTACACAACATTGAGCCTTCTTGATCGACTATACTCTAAAAATTTCTCCTTTTAACTTCCCTATACACATTCTAGAGTTTCTTTTATTCTTAAAAGATCCACCCTATAACTCTTTAGAGGAGATCCAAAGGATACATTTTGAAGAAAAAGAGGTTTGAACATTAATAAAGAAAGACAAAAATTGAGGTAAGGGAATTCTTAACTAAATTTCCATTCATTGGGTTAAAATACTATTTCATTTCTTTTTTCATGCTAATATTATGTGTGGAATTAATTTTTATTATCCTATATTATATTTCCACTTGATTTATGTGGATTTATAGCTAATATACGTAATCGATTCATTTGATTAATTCCCACTTAAATGAAATGATATTTGTAAGGGTTTATTTAAAAATCTCATCATTATTAGGGATAGTTTTTATTTAATTATCCACTATAAAATATTTCTCTTCCATGTCCATGTTTTCTAAAAAAAATTTCAAAATGGTTTTTACTATTCTCCTATGAATGTTTAAAGTCATTTTCACCCATGCTTGTATTTTTAAAAAACGTTTTGAAAATAATATTTTTTTTTCATTTTCTAAACAAGTATCTTTGTGACTTTTCCAAAAAAAATATATGGAAAGAATGTTTTTTTACTTATACTACATGAGATTATTTTCCCACTTTCATGATACCTTAATGTCTTGAGTAATCCTTTACAATTTTATAAGTTTATTTTCAAATAAAATGTTTTCCTTTATAATTACATGGGTTTTTAAAAGAAATAGTGATTTTAACAATAGAAAGGATATTTTACTTAAGAATCATTTAAAGTGATATTTCAAAGCAATTTTTAATCTAAGATAACATAATTTAATGTTACCTATTCTTTATTGGGGTTATGATTCAAGTATACTATCCTTATTCTTTCTAAAGTTGGTTTATGTTTATGATGGAATGATATTTATGAAAACCATTTCTTTTCCGTGGGTTATGTTATGATGAATGATTTATGTTTATGTGGAACACATATGTATAGTTTTCATTATGTGATGGGTGGGACCTATATCTCCCTCCAATGTATTGGGTAAATATTTATATCTCATGAGATATAAATGGGAAATAAGTTGATAGGCTTGATCCACTATGGTAAATAGGTGAATCCTGATCTATTATGGGAAACAAGTGCATCCTGATCTATTATGGGAAAAATGTGTGTTTTGATCCACTATGTTTATGGTCTTGGTATTTAACCTTGACATATGAAATGGTTTTATATATTTATGATGGTTCCACACTCTTATGACATGAGATTATGGTTTATGATTTGTTTATGATGACATGTCACTCTTATGGTTCATGTTTTCTGAAATGATAATGTTTATGATATATGTAAAGTTGGATTTGAACTTCATAAGTTATGTTTATTGTCACATAAAATTATTCTTATCTAATTATTTTATATGATAATGAATTGATATCTCTTATATTTACCCTTAATGAGCATTTGAGCCCACCATTTCTTATGTTTCCTTGCCCAGGTGAAGAAGAAAGGTTAGGTAAAGTATATACAAGAGGAGTATTATTATAGATGATCTTTGTGGGAGATGTTAATGATATTTCATAAAATAATAAGATTGTGTATATATTCCCCAAATACTCTAAACCTTTATGGTTATGGTGTTGATAGTATTTTTATGTATTGAATATTAACCTAAAAAGATGAAATATCTATGTATGAATAGAATGGGTCGTTATAGTGGGTATCAGAGTGTGGTTTAGACAATCTTTAGAGATTAGGGTTAGAATTTTTTTTATGAAAAACCTAGGGATATGACTAAGTATAGGATAATTATAAAGTTTTGATAATGATCATGAATGACTTAGGTTAAAACTAATGTGTCATAGAAGAAGGTGTCACGATTTAAACATTCTATAAATGATTTGTGAGAATTATGTGGCTATCCACTATTATTAGTGTTTCTCACACTATGCTTTATAGTTTTAGTTAGTGGATGGAACCCAAAGGAATCGTGTTAATGATAAGTGTGATGGACCAAATGTTATAGGAGATAGAATGCAGAATCTTGTAGCTATGCTCATGAAACTTTCATAGACTATGACTCATACTGAGTTTCTAAATGATCAAAGGAGGAAAAATGTACTATTGAATACTTCATGAGGAAACATCCACCTTATTTTAGTGGGTATTCAGATCCACTATCGAATGAGAGATGGATCAACAACATTGAGAAAATATTTTTTGTTCTTCACTGCTTGGGATATGAAAAAGTTTCCCTAACTGTTTATCATTTGGAAGGTGAAATAGAACAATGGGGGAATCTGATCAAGAATAAAAGGTAAGTGGAAGAGATTAAATCACTATAATGGGATGGGTTTAATGGGATATTATTCATTAATTACTTTCCTAATATTTTGTATAAAGATATGGGGAAGGAATTTATTGAGCTAAAGAAAATGGATGATGAATCCATTGGTACATATGAGGTAAATTTTACAAGGCTTACAAGGTATGCCTTTGGTTTAATTATCAACCCTAAAATTAAAATTTATTGATTCTTTGATGTCCTAAAACTAAATCTCTAAAAATAATTATCTATAAGAGACTTTATCATCTACAAAGAAATTATTCTATGTGAACTCAAAGTAGAAATGGAAATTAGAGATTCCAACCATTCTTATTATTTTGATAAGAAAATAAAGTTATAGTCTCATGAAAAATTGAATAAATTATATAGTGAAAATAAATTCCATTCATCTACATGTTATAAATGTGGGAAGAAACATAATGTTAATTTTTTAATGGATCTAGGAGGCGATTTAAATTTGTAAAGGCAAGTCATAAATCCCTTGAATGTTAAAATTCAATTAATAGTCTGGTTATTACATTGGAAGAGAGGATACAAAATAATACACCACCCACATTCTAGTGTTTCAAGTGCAAGAAGTTTGGGAATTATACAAATAAATGCCCCAATTCAATGTATAATGTATATTATAATCTAAAAAAACCTCTAAGGAAAAAGGAAAAAGGAAAAAGAAAATTCTTATACAATCACAATGGTTGAAGTGAATCATGATAATTAGGGAACCCTTATTCTACCCTACTTAGTTGGGAGTTTCATGTTTAATTTTGTATGAATGATATATATTAAAATATTATTGCTCATAATTTAGAGAAATTTCATCTGATTATATCCTTTTACATGGATTATAGAATAATTAAATCACATTTTATATTTTATCAGTAAAATGATGAACCTAATATTCCAATGAAACTGTTTTTGTATGTGACAAGAGAGTGTATAAAGAATAAATGGTGAATTAAATTTTGGAAGTGTATCCATAAAATATTAACATAAGAGTTATGGAAACCATCATGGTTTTATGTGTTGACACCCCTTTTGAGGTTTTCAAGTGATCAAGATTAAGTATATTTTATGATACATGGAAATACAACCATTTACTTTTGTATATACAACAAATATATTCAAGGAGGAATATCTTTACACTTTGTGGATATATTAGTAACCTTTAGGGTTTATATTATTTTTAATATTGAGGTAATAATGTGTTGTAGTTAATCAACTTATGAAGTTATCACACTTAATTTATAGAATATTTATCTCCAAATCTTATTACTAGAATATATATTAAGAAAGTGGTAAAGTTACATGGATTATAATATTAAATTGTATCTGATTGGGATCTGAAGTTTACTTCAAAGTTTTAGTGAATTCCTTAGTAAGCTCTTGAGATAGAGTTGAGTTTTAGAACTATGTATCATATTTGAGTATATGGTTAGTCTAAGAGAATAGTTCAAACTCTAGAGAATATATAAAAATTTTATTCTATGGATTTCAAAGGTGGTTAGGATCAACACCACCCTCTAGTTGAGTTTTCTTGCAATAGTATATTTTACTCAAGAATTTAGAAGGATCCCTATAAAAATAGGTGTAGAAATAAAAAACAATGGAAAGAAAATATAGAAAGAAAACTATTGGTACTTGAGAATACTGATGAGATATAAAATAAAGTTACAGTCATTCAACAACTTGTAAGGACAATAAAAAGTTGAAAGAAATGTTACATTGATAATCTTAAATGTGATCAAGAATTTTATATTGGTGAAGGTATTTATATGAATTTATCTATGGAAGAAATAAGGGAAAACTAAACCCTAGGTATATCATTCCCTTTGAAATACTTGATCATATTGGGATAGCAATTTATCATCTCGAGCTTCCACCGAATCTCTCTCAAGTTCATGGTGTGTTCTATTTATCTCTACTGAGGAAGTATATACCTGATCCTTCACATGTACTAAACTCATAGGTCATATCACTGAAGAAAGATATTTTTTACGAAGAATAACTGGTATAGATTCTATATCATAGAGGGAAAGTTCTATGAAACAAAACCACTCATCTGGTAAATGTTTTTTGAAAAAACCACCAGCTTGAAGAAGTTACATGGGAACCTGAGGATGTGATGAGGTAGAGGTATCCTCATATTATTTTACCCAAGTAATGAATTTATAGGGATAAAATCATTTTAAGGGTGGTATAATGCAACACATTGAGATTTTTATGATATATATCTCTTTAAATAATTTGATAGCTTGCATTGCATGCAACTGTGAGTTTAAACAAACTGCGTAACATTATTAAAATATTATGAGATTACTATAAAATATACATTAAATTAATAGGTATGAATAATATTATGAAATATATAAATTTTATACTAATTTATAATTCATTATTTATGAATAATTACTTAATATTCAGTAAAATTCATTTTAATCTTAAAAAATACGTTTTCTTTAAAAAATGGTTTTCTTGTTTTTTATGATTAAATATTATAATATATTTATTGAAATTTTATAAATTGTATTTTATAAAAATAATATCATTTTTTAAATCATCATATTAAAATTATATTATGGCGAATTTTTTGGAATTTTCTAAAAAGATTGATTTTCAAGTGAATAGTGAAAAAATATTGATTTTTATAAAACCATCATTTTTATTATATTAAAATTAATTTTAGGATTTTAATTTGATATAAAAGTAACTTAAGTAATATTTAGTTATATATAATATAATTAATTACATTTTAATCATTCTTACACCTTATTTTTGTATAAGTACATTTTTTGGCTTAAAAATGCATTTTTCAAGAAAATTGTATTTCATTGTGTTTTACTGGATTAATTTTAAATTAAATTCTTAAAATTATATATTTTTAATTTTTAAAAATTTATTCCATATTTGGATTCATAAGTTTCAAATTTAGTAAATATTTTCCTTTTATTTTTGGCCGATATTAATGGTAACCATTGTAATTTTTGTTACAACGGTAATGGGTAAATTGAGGAATTTAGGGTAAAAATAAAATAAGAAGCACTATAAAATGACCCTTACACTTGAATTTTTTTTATTGGATTAATTTAATTTTACCCTTAAAACCTATTATTTTAAATTTATTTATTTAGTGGACACTTTTCCATGAAAATTACTTAGATATTATTAAAATCAAAGAAAGTGACAAAATGCCATCCTCTTATTTTTAAAAGTTACAATATTTTTAATACTGGGTTAACTGGAATATCTTTTTGACTATTAATATTCTTTATAAATATAAAATATTTATCTTCATCATGGTAATTTATTTATAATTTTAAAAAATTATATAATTACCCTAAATTCTTACACAACGTTGATGGATTAATTATTCAATTAATAAAAAAAATCAAATAAATGATATTAAAAATATTAAAAGTAAAATAATTTGAGATATTTAAGGTGTTAAAATAATTATATATATAAAATTGAAATTTTAGGGATATAATAAAATAGATGGTTTGAGTTTTACGTATTGTCTTGTTATTTTTAAAAGTCAAAATAGTGAATAGTTTCAAAATTAACTCTAAGAATATTTTATAGGATTAATATTTTATTAAATTATTTAAAAATTATAAAAAATATTTTAAAATATAAAAATTGATTATTATATGGTCTAAAATTTTATAAATTGGAAATTTATAGTCCAATTGACATCATATAAGTAAAAATTATAACCTTTTAATATTAAAAAAAGTTGATATCATAGTTAAAATTAAAATAGGTTAACTAAGGGTAAATCAAAATGATAAGGTTTAAAATAAGATTTAAACCATGTAAAATATATTTTTTTATGATATTACAACCTTATCTTATCTTATCTTAGAATCCATGTCCATTTTGTGATATTTGGATAGAAAATTAATTTATTATAATTTAATCTTTTGAGAAATTCCAAAAGTTCCCCTCACCTAAATTATAAAATAGAATCTCTTTTCTCACTTCTTCACACCACAGCGTGCCTTCTAGATCCACCATACTCTACCAAATTATCTTCTTAACTTCCCTAACCACATTTAAGAGGTTTTTTCTTCTCAAAATACCAACCATAGAGCTCTTTAGAGGAGATCCAAAGGAGGTGCTTTGAAGAAGATGAGGTTTGAACGTGAACAAAGAAAGACAAGACTTTTGGTAAAGAAATTATTAACTAAATTTCAATTCATTGGGTTAAACTACTATTTCATAAATGATTTCATATTAATATTATCTATAAAATTAATTTTTATTATCTTATTTTGTATTTCCACTTTTTTATGTGGATTTATAGCTAATACATATAATCAATTGATTTGATTAATGATCACTTCAATGAAATGATATTTGTAAGGTTTTATTTCACAATATCATCATTATTTAGGATTGTTTCTATTTAAGTATGCATTAGGTAATATTTCTCTTCTATGTCTATGTTTTCTATTTTTTTTTTCAAAAATATTTTTTACTATTATCCTATGAATGTTTAAATTCATTTTTACCCATGTTTTACATTTTACAAAAAGTTTTGAAAAGATTTTTTTTATTGTTTTCTAAAAAAGGATCTTTGTGACTTTTTTGAAAAAATATATGGAAGGAATGTTTTTTACTTACTCAACATGAATAGATTTTCCTTCTTTCATAACACCTAAATGTATTGAGGAATACTTTACAAGTTTATTAGGTTATTTTCAAAAAAACTTTCCTTTATAATCATATAGATTTTAAAAGAAATAGTGAATTAAAAAATAGAAAGGTAATTTTTGTCCTGACCCGACCCATATCGAGGCTCGATCCATAACTACCGCAAGCCCGCCTCCATAGGCCAGAGTCTAGTGACTAGAACTGAAGGCACAATAAACTAGGGGAGGCCTTTTCTTAAGAAATTGTACAAACACACACAACCAAATCAAGTAAAAAGTGAAGAGGAAAAGAAAGAAAGATACAAAACTGCTATAAAATGGAAAACAAACATATATGCATTGACCTCTAAACAGTACAAGTACAAGAAAAGTAAATTTTAAAGGGAAAGGGGAAAAATACACACCCAACTAGAAAAGTGACACAACCCAGTAATAGGTGAAAAAGTAAAATAGTTTGGAGAGTCCCACTCCTAAATCCCAAGCTATGACCACCACACATGGTCCAAGCACCTTTTATCCCTAATATCTTTTAATATCATGATCAACCTATCCATCGTCTGTAAGGGCACACCAATTGTGGGAAAATCCCAACTAGGGGTGAGTATAAAAAATACTTAGTAGGATGCCTAGAAGGCTTGAGGGAGAAACAAGAGAGGTAATAAAGAGGGGATAAATAAGAGATATAACATAAGAAGACTAGTAGATAGAACAAGGTACAGTAAAAAGAAGTGTATCTCAACCCACTGAAAGATTAAAGTAATCTTACACAAAAACAAGGAGCTATAATTTTCAATAAGATGAACTTCTTTTTGAGTCTTCGCTACCTATAATAGGAGAGTAGGCTCATCCAACCACGAGAAGCTAGACACAGAAATCATGTGGCATACCCCACATGTTTTCACATCTCCTGGAAGGAGAGTATCCAAAACCCAAGGAGTGGTAACTTGAAATATGATATATATATATATATTCTTAGTTAAACAATCCAAAATGAGAGAGTACGGGGATCCCCATCTCACAAGATTAGCCCAGGAAAAGTGAGTCACCAATAGTTTCAGAAGTAACCATTGATGCCTATAATCCCTTACATCTACCCCAAAATATGAGTCAAAGGGGCTCAAATCACCTCACCATGATACTATTCATTATGGGTGGCACTGACTCACTTTCATGGTTTTAGGTCGCATCACAAGGACACGTCATGGTGGGGAAAGTGACCCTCTTCCTTGTGAATCCAAGGTGAAGTAAAATGAAGCCTCGTCACTAATATATTTTCCGAAAGAGGAAACCCAAAATAGAGGATCCACACCCTAGTGTATTAGGGGGATTCCACTTGGAGGTATCTGATAGAGGACCCACACCCAAGACAATGAGGGATTCCACTCTTATTTACATCATAGAGGAACTATGCCCTAATACGTCAGGGGGATCCCACTCTAGTTTATTGAGAATCCACACCCTAGTGTGTCATGGGGATTACACTTAGAAGTCTAAGGGGACCCACTTCCCAACCCAGCTGGAGGGTACTATCTGGTAAGAGTCATCGACGGGTCCCACTACCCATCCCCACTAGAGGGAAGCCCAAAACTGCTATTGGGGACCACTTCCCAGCCTAGATAGAGGTAAACTTGGAACTACCATTAGGAACCACTTCTTAGCCCAGCTAGATGTAAACCCGGAACTTCCATCAGGGACCACTTCCTTGCCCAGCTGGAGGTAAAACCAGAAATACTTTGGACATCCCTACTAGATGACGCCATTTATAAAATCATCAAGGAACACTGGCCATCCTTGCTGGATGGTACCTCTTGGAAGAATTCTGAGGAACACCGGCCATCTCTACTGGATGATACCTCTCAGAAAGCACATTGTTGCAATCATCGGGTGTGTCCCTAGATAGTCATCACACCTATAAAATCTCACATAATAACTCATAATCCACTATGGATATCACCATCATGTTCTGCATGAAAAAAAACTCAAGATAGGCTACGCGCATGCCAAAATCCGAGTCCAAAATAAAGAGATGCGAGAGATAGAAGAATTCGTAAAGTAGTACCCAATGCGCATGGGACCCACACGTCACGTGACCACGCCTCATCTCCCGGCATGTGACTAGACATTATCAGGTACTAAAATATGATGAACTACCCCTAAGAAGGTCAGTGTACCTCCAGAGTACACGACATGCTTAAATAAAAGGTTAATGAGCGCACACTGCTCATTGCTGATACGAGGGGAAAAAATGGAATTTCACTAACATGCCTCCTCAAACAGCTTCAGAACATTCAACCACATCTCTTCATACATATTTTACACTCTCACCAGTTTCAAAGCTGACCCAAGTCATGGGATCTCTTCAAACACATTAGAAGGATCTTCCACCTATATTCCTTTCATGTTACCATATTTAATGAGATCATGAACAAGGCTCCATAAGTTTGAATGGACCACACCATTTGATCCTTGTGAAAAAACACGCAACATCGAATATTCATTCACCCCAAATGAACATATGATGGAAAAGTTGCAGGTCGCTGCATTGCGTTCGAAAGACGTCATGTGGGTCCATGTCTTAATCCCTAGATAAATTAAATGGATTGCGATCCTTTTAGAAAAATACACGATATGGAATACTCATTTGTCCAAAAAAAACTGGTGGGAAATATGCATTTCACTACAACATGTATGAAATGGTCCTCCTGGGTCTCAAATGCTGACTTTAGTTTAAACACCTAAAATTTTTCTTGAAAATTCCGCATAAAGGCAAGGGTTGTGCCACCACTTACGACACATCAAACATAAATCCCATTTAAAAGATAGGTCTGAAACAAGTTTTTTGAATAATAATAATTTTATTGTTATTATTTAACTTTTTTATTTTTTGTACCCACACCCCAAGACCAAGACCAAAAATTCCTAAACCAGTCTTAAAAGATCCACCATAACTTCAGGGTCACCACACCTCTGACGGTGCATCAAACAAACTTCGGACGCATGCACTATGTCTGAAAAACGGGTCTGAAAATAATAATAATAATAATATTATTATTATAATCAAGCATTTTGGGTCACCCACCTTTGGTCATGAAAATTAAAACTCCCAAAACCACCTCAAATGGTCCGGATAAACTCAAAGATCACGTTCCCATAGATGGCATGAAAATCCGAGGTCTGTATTAAAATATGCATGCATTTAAAGAATCTGGGCTCGAAACAGGCTGGACCGGCCCCCACTGGCTGGCCTGACCCACACTAGATGGCATGTCCTACCAACCAATGACCCAGTCATTTGGCCCGAAACTCCTTCCATGGCCCGACCCGCTTATGTGTCTTGTGGCCCGCACACCACTGACACAAACCTACCCTCATGGCTGGTCCTCCACCTCAGATCCGATCCGCGCGCCCCGTACCAGTATAAGCCTCCTCCACTGGGGACCGTGCTGGTCCCAATATTCTCCATGGTGACCTGAATTTTGCAGGTCACTGTGACTTGGGGTTGCGATCTTCGACCCCACTCTTCCCCAGCCTGGCCTTAGCCAGGCTTCGTTGTGCCGACATCGGCCAGACGATGCCATCCTGTCCCGACCTCCTCCTACTCCACTCAACCGACTACACTCCACCTCACCTTCCTACCAAGCCACCTCGAATCACACTGCTTCACACCCAACACACCCACCGGACTCCCTAGATGTGTCGGAGCTCCGCAACCACCAATTTGGGCCACCGCCAACTGTTGTTGGCGGTTCTTCTCCAGTGGTCCCTTCTGTGGACCACTGTGATTGCACCGCTCGTAAAAAAAATATTCCAAGGCCAAACTTGCGATCCCTTTGACGAGTCCATCACAGATCCTGCCTCTGATAAAAAAACTACTGAATATTTTACATGCTTAATTGTGAACTCCCAAGAACCCAAAGATAAGTTGAAGATCACAATGAACAAAACTTTAATTTTCCTCATGGATTGATGGCTATGTTCGTGAAACCATCAAATACAATAATCAAAATGAATAAACAAAGAGTAAATGAAGGATTTTCAATTTAAACTTGAATTATAACTTAAAATTAGAATAAATCCTACCTGGATCTATTTGTTTATCACAACCGATTCAATCATTACGCTCCAGTTTTGATCTGAAGAAGTTTTGATGGAGATCACTTCTTGATCCAATAAAGAATGACGAAGAATATTCTTGATAGGGGGATATTTGTTATAGAGAGAGAAGGTGATTAGAGTTTTCACTCTAAAATAAGCTCTTAACTCTATTTATAGTCGCCTCGCTTGGCGTGGAAAACCAAAATTCCTGCACCCCCTCATTTTATATCATGCCTGGGAAAAAAACCCCATTTCAAACTCAACATAGGTATCACTTTTCCAATATGAGTCCCCATTTGAATGTTATTTGGTTTGGTGTTTGAGATAAAATAATTAAGTTTAATTATTTTAATTACCATTTTCCCTCTATGTGGCAGTTTTAATAGAAGTCTCGCGCAGACAAAAGTTATACCCCA
Organism: Viscum album; assembly: GCA_963277665.1. Classification (NCBI taxonomy): domain Eukaryota; kingdom Viridiplantae; phylum Streptophyta; class Magnoliopsida; order Santalales; family Viscaceae; genus Viscum; species Viscum album. Next base: position 287,443,322 of record OY728137.1, on the reverse strand, counting down.
CTTAGGGTAAATGATATATTTCAGACTCAGCAGTGGCCTCAGATTTTTGATCTGAGGTACTATTTGGGAGATATATCATTTCCGACACGTTCATAGTATAAAAAACTTAATATTTTTGTATAATTTATTCCAGGAACATTAGGACTAATAATTGCATGCTGTCATAGTGGCTAACTCTGGAAATATATGTAGAAATATTTCAAAGTATTAGAAAGAAAAAAATAGGTCTACACATCATTCCATTATTCAATATTTTCATCCCCGAAAAGAAAATTTGTGAAAAAAACTCAGGATGATGATCTTTCCTTTAGATCCCCTACTCCTAAGAAAACTCATGGATGTTTCTGTGTTGGCACATCACCCGAACCAAAAGGATGGTTCATCTTCATAAGGAATTATCCTGCTGATAATGTGTATAGAAACATGTATGTATCTTCTCAATCACCACACATGGAAGATGCTGTGCGCCCACTCCAGCTATTGGGGGTAGGGTAAGGTGGTAGGAAACCTCACTATCTCTTTGCATGGTCTCGGACAACCCTAAGTAACTTGGGAGATAATTTACTTCCCTGACCAAACCTATACATTTCATGTCACAACTAGAAACATTGTTTGTCCCTAGAACAAGGTCTCATGATTCCCTCCCTCATAATATCTATTTGGTGAAACACCCAAGGATATATAGTCACACAAGATTTCATAGTTTATGTCACACAAATGATACTCTCTTACATGCTCAGGAGGTGAAGGATTTGACACCATCGACTAAAAAGAAACCGCACTCTCCTACTACATCAGTGATAACTACAGGGAATCCAATTGCTCCAAAACTTCCCACACTAAGAAAATCGATGAATTCTTTCTAATGGAATTTTCAAAAATGTTTCCTGTTCTTGTAGTATAGATTATCTCAAAGTCATAGTCCTACAAAAAGTTCAACTAGCATCACCATCCCAGGTTCAGGTCTCCCTAGGTGGAGACGCACCTAAGACTTTGGTGGTCTGTGCAAACCACAAATCACTCTCCCAGAAGGACCACTCTTACTCATACATTCATAACTATGTCGAAAAACACCAACATAGGGTTACATCGATGCCCACATCATCTTGGTAAAACCTCGATAAAGGAGCAGGTAGAAAAGAGCATTTCACACATTTTCTAACAAGTTATACTGAAAAAATATAGACAAGACACAAGGTGTACCTCTTATCATCTCATGCTCTGCAAAATCGTAGACATACAAAGCTCGCAGCTTTCCATAGACCCAACTACTAGCTTCCTGAGCCTGACATGGGCCTCCTGGTGGTGGTGGAAAGACCTAAAAACATTGTCTCCCACCCAAAACTCCTTCTACTCCTCTTCCAACACCACTTATTTGGGGACCACCCTGATCACGACATTGTCTCTGCCGTGGTGGTCCACTCGATACCTTTCAGGTGTTCTCAACACATCTGTTCAGGCAGTCTCATGCTCAATGAACTCTCCCATAACAAGAATAACACCAGCCTTCTCTAGGATGACCTGGCGCCTGAGTCCAATCATGAGAATATCTCCTATATAGAGATATTTTAATTTGACATCTTCTAACTTCTGAAGACACCTCATCTCTATTACACTCACTACCATAACCAACTGCATGGAGTTTCTTTGACAAAAAGTTCTATATCAGTAATGCGTTATCAAGAACCTTGGTATAGGTGGGGATGCACAAGGGTACTATGATCACACAGATCTCTTTGTGTAATCGTTTCTCGAACTTCCATGCTCAGAAGTAACCATTATATATCATGTCTAGAGAGTAGCGCACAAGGTCTATGAACCTAGTCACATACTCAGTCACCATTATCCCTCCCTACTATAACTAAAGGAGCTCCTGAAGTCAAATTAAGCACAAGTGTGAAGGGTATAACTCCTTATGAAATATCTGCTAGAAGTCATCCCATGATAGTGCCGACTCATCGTGTATCTAAGTAACCAATCTCCACCAACTTCCAACTGCTCTGTGGAAAAGGATGACTACCAAATCCACCATCTGATCAATTGGTGTTGGTACAAGCCTGAAGAGATGGACAACTGACTCTAGACAAACCTATACTGCATGAGGTTCTAGTTCACCATGGAACCTCAGTAGTCTATATCACTGAAACTCGAAAAGTGCGCTCAACCTATGCACATCCTCAGACTGATCTACTGGGGATGTCTACTACTCAATAGGTGGGGGTGATGCCACCAACCCAACTAAAGAAAGGGGCTCACATGATGGGTCATGAACCGAGGACACATCGCTCACGGGATCGTCGTCATGAACTGTAGCTAGTATCCTGGCTGGCTGTCGTCATAGAGACATCCTAAATATTATCAATGAGTATCACAATCAGATGAGAATATATATATATATATATATATATATATTTATATATATATGTCAACAAAAATACGGAGTTGACTCAAGAAGGACAATCAAAGACTCAATATTATATTATGCATGTACCATTGTTCCCTGCAACATGTGTCACAGGATGCCGAGTCGACAAGTGGGTAATCAGGGTCTTGGTGAATGGATATGTCGGCTGCTCATACCATCACTAGAATACCTTCCCTGAGAGCCTCTATCGAGACACTTCGACACTATTTCCCTAAACCCAACCAAGAAATTTTTGTGGAAATATCCAAACAATTTCCTAAGGGTCGAACTACCTTTGATACCACTTTTTCACAACCCAAACTGTACCAGGGCTCAAGCTACAACTACCCCAAGCCCGCCTCCATAGGCCAGAGGATTGAGACTAGCGCTAAAGGCAAAAAAAACTAGGGAAGGCCTTTTCCTAAGAAACCATAGACACACAAACACATGTAGCGAACTCAATGAAAAAGTGTAGAGGAAATGAAAGAAAGATACACCACTAATATAGATTAGAAACCAAACATATATGCATCGAACTCTAAATATTAAAAGTACAAGAAAAGTAATGGTGAAAGAGAAAGGGTAAAAATACACACCCAACTAGAAAAGTGCCACAACTTGATAACAGGTGAAAAAGTAAAATAGTTAGGAGAGTCTCACTGCTGAATCCCAATCTACGACAACCACGCGTGATACAAGCAACCCATATCCCTAAGCTCCATTGATATCATGATCAACTTGTCCATTGTCTGCAAGGGAACACCAAGTGTGGGAAAATACCAAGAAAGGGTGAGTATAAAAATACTCAGTAGGATATCTGAACCGGATTCCAGAGGCCCTAGGCAGTGATGGGTTCCGTACTAGCCCCTCCCCCCTTGGTTGGGGAGGGTCCTCCGCCACCTCTCCCCAGTGTTTGGCTACAACCATTCATCCCCTTTTCAAACCGTGAGTTTTTGACCTCCTCACCTCCAATTTCTCTAATCCCTAAGGTCCTTGAATTCTTTGACAGAGCTCTGTAATTTTAGATTTCAACTTCAGAATTCACAGATGCATCATCTATGCTATAGCTGGACCTTATTTCACCCTTCAAAAATCATCATCCGTTGGTGGATGTTTTCGACCAGTGGATTTTCAAAGCATGGGATCTGCAAGAAAGAGAAACAATAGGGCTTCTTGATTCCAAAAACATTATGATCTGGTTTGCATCTAAGGATGATCTAATTCATACCTGGTCGAGCGTGCGTCGCATATGCGGAGGAGCTCAGTTTTTGCTATTCAAGTGGTCCTAAGACTTCCATAATAAGTGGGATTATTCAAAAATGGTGTTATGGGTAAGAATACCAAAACTCCCTCTCCCCTTTCAAAACCCCTCAATTATTCGTATGATTTGTAATCTGGTAAAACGATTCCTATGTGCGGACAATAGAACTAAGTTAGTTTGTCATCCGATCTCTCCAAGGATTTGGGTTGAATTTGATGTTTCTAATACTCCTATAAAGTCTTTTTTGATTGTGGTGGGTGAGGAGTAATGATATAGATAATTTGTTGTTTTTGATTCAGGGTTTCAGTTCTCTTCGTCATGTTTTAGACTGGGTCACATGATGGGGGATTGCAGGAGAAGGGGGCTGAAGCATTCGAGTAGGGATCCAGGTGCCTCCCTCTTTGGTCTATCATGATTGTAAGAGACTGAATGTGGATTGTTATGTTTCCACTGAGGGATGTGAAGGTTCAATTCGATATGATGGCAAGGCTATTGGTATGAAGAATTTAGATGTTGCAATGGAAAAAAATCAGACAGCGTTGGAACCTTCTAACCCAAAGGTCTCTAAGATTTTCAATAAGTTAGGATAGGATCTGGCTAGTCCTTCAGTTAGGAGTGAGGACCAGTTGGATGTGAGTAACGCTTCCATGACTCGGGTGGCAGGTTGCGAGGAGCATGTCTCTGGAGAGGGGATGACAAAACCTCTAGACCACCCTCCCTCATTCTATGCTGCTTCATTTATATAGATATTAAATTCTGGAGTCCCGCCCAAGGAGGGAATGTATGGGACTATTAAGGCCATGGCTAACCAAACTACGTTTGGACTTGTAGTGGGTTCCATCTCAGTGACTTGGTCTCTAGTATAGCTGAACAATTGGTTTGAAGGCCTAGAAGTGGAAAGATTCAACTTTGATCTACCAGACCGGCTCCAGGCCAATGACGGGGTCTGCAAGAGGGAATCTAGTGAAGATCGAACTAGTAATTCTGTAGGGGATCCTATGAGCCTGAGGAGTAACATGAGGTAGAAGTGTATTCGTAAAGGGAAGGATTACTTCTATTTAGCACCTCCAATGGAGACTCGATATAAAAAATATTTAAATACCAAGAAGATATACAACAAAACCATTTTACAACGGAAGTCGAGTGCTGTGTGTGATCGATCCTAGGATTTTATTTTGAGTTAGAAAGTATAAGTGGTCGATTAGGTTCCAATTCTCAATTATTCTAAAGAGGATGTTCCCAAAATGATGGGGAGGTCACTAATGGTGACTCTAAATGATTAGAAACACACTTGGATTGAAAAACAAGACTTAATTATTGTCGAGGCTTTAAATAATTGGAAGATCGGTCTAGAGGAGTGAATTCAGTCTTGGGATAAGCTGTCCACTGAGTTCTAAGATTTGATAAATGATGAACCAAACACTCAGGTTTCCTCTATGTCTTGAAAAATTTTTAGGGAGATTAACTCTGGTAAACTCAAATTGTCATTCAATGGCTATGTGATCTCCGTTTGTGATTTATTTCTTGGTTTATCACCTTTACTTGAAAGTGTTTAGATTGGATATCATGATGATGTTCATTTTTTGGCCCTATGGTTTACAGTTTTAGAGACTTTCCCAGTTCTAATTCAAGGGGATGCTTCAGAAGAGGTTCAAAGAAGAGGGTTTCTTCCGGATCATTTCTCTTCAGATTTAGATGTTTGAGAAATTATGGAATCTTCCATCAGTTATGTGCCCGTGTATACCTACACGAGATTAATTTCTGAGTAGCAATGAGATGGTGAAACTAATATTAATGTTTTTTTTCTAGGGAGGGGATTTAATTTGTTTTCTTGTTCTTGGGTGGGCCTTGGGATTTAGATCTGTGGAGGTTAGATTGATTTTAGTCTTTGATGTCTTGTTGGGTTCCACTCACCCCTTAATAGGGGCTTATGTTTCAATAAATTTTTTTTTTAGTTAGTACGATACCCCCAAGGCTTGAGGGAGCAACAAGATAGGTACTGAAGAGGGGAGCAGTAAGAGATATAATAGAAGAATATGATTAGATAGAACAAGGTACAATAAAAATAAGTACAACTCAACCCACTAAAAGAGTAAAGTAAGCTCAAACAAACAAAAGGATCTAGAAATGGTGAAAATATGAACTTCTTATCGAATCTTCACTACCTATAGGAGGAGAGTAGACTTGTCCAACCACAAGAAGCTAGACACGGAAATCATGTGGCATACCTCGTGCGTCTTCACCTCTCTTGGAAGGATAGTAGCCAAAACCCAAGGAGTGGGAAATGGAAATAAGATATATATATATATATATATATATTCTCAGTCAAAGAATCCAAAATGAGAGATTAAGGGGATCTCTATCTCATAATCTCAACCCAAGAAAAGTGAGTCACCAACAGTTCCAGAAGTAACCATCGATGCATAGAATCTCTCACATCTATACTGAACTATGAGCCATAAGGGATCAAATCACCTCACCGTGATACTATCCACTATGGATTTCACTGACTCACCCACACATTTTTAGGTTGTGTCACAAGGATGCATCATAATGGGGAAATCACCCCTCTTAATTGTGAGTCCAAGGCGATATCAAATGAATCCTCATCACTGATATGTTTCCCGAAAGAAGAAACCCAAAGTAGAGGATCTATACCCTAGTGTGTTTAGGGGATTCCACTCAAAGGTATCTGATAGAGGATCCAAGCCCAAGACTATAGGGTATTACACTCTTATTAACATCATAAAGGACCCACTCCCTAATACATCAGGGATATTTCAATATAGTTTGAGGATCCACGACCTAGTGTGTTTGAGGGATTCCACTCGGAAGTCGACAAGGAAGCACTGTCCAGCCCAGATGAAGGTTACTTCCCAACAAGATTTATCAATGAGTCCCACTACCCAACTCTACTAGAAGGAAGCTCAGAACTACTATCGGGGACTACTTCCTAGCCCAGCTGGTTTTAAAACTGAAACTGCCATCAGGGACCACTTCCCATCCCAGATAGAGGTAAACCCATAATGACTATTAGGGACCACTTTCCATCCCAAATAGAGGTAAAAATGAAACTTATATGTCTATACCTACTGGATGGTACCTCTTAGAAAAGCGTCGAGGAATACTATCCATCCCTGCTAGATGGTACCTCTCAGAAAGAACACTACTGCAGTCATCAGGTGCCTCCCTGGATAGGTATCACACCTGGAACATCTTGCATCATAACTTGTAATCCACTACGAAGGGAACCATCACATTTTATGTGAAAAAAACTCAAGATAGGATACATGCATGCCAAAATATAAGTCCAAAAGAAAGATATGAGAGAGATAGAAGAATTCGTAAATTAGTACATAGCGTGCATGGGGCCCACACATCACGTGACCCCACCTCATCGCCTTTCTGTGTACCTAGACATTATTAGGTACTAAAATGTGATCAATTACCCCTAAGCATGTCAGTGTACCTTCAGAGTACATATCATGCTTATCCAAAAGGTTAACGAGTGTACGATGCTCTTTGTTGATACAAGGGAAAAAAATGAAATTTCTCTTGTACACCTCCTCAAACGGATCTAAAACATTCAACCACACCTCTTCATACATCTTCTCCACTCTCACTAGAGAAAAAGCTGACCCAAGTCATGGTATCTATTTAAATATGTCAAAATGATCTTCCACTGATATTTCTTTCATGTTTCCACATTTAATGAGATCATGAACAAGGCTCTGTAAGTTCGAATTGAGCACATCATTGAAATCCTTTTGAAAAAACATAAAAGACCGACTATTCATTCTCCCCAAATGAACATCTGATGGAAAAGTTGTAGGTCGCTGCATCATGTTCGAAAGATGTTATGTGGGGCCCACACCTCAATCCTGAAATAAATCAAATAGACCGTGCCATTTCGATACTCTCAAAAAAACACACGATATGGACTACTCATTTGTCCAAAATGGATAACTAGTGAAAACGCTGCATTTCACTACAACATGTGAAAATTGGACCTCATGGGGTCCGCCCCCAAACTTAGTTTAAATACCTAAAAGTTGTCTCAAAAATTAAACATAAAGACAAGGGTTTCACCACCACTGACGGTGCATAAAACATACATCCCGTTTAAAAGATAGTTCTGAAACAAGTTTTTCAAATAATAATAATTTAATTATTATTATTTAACTTTGGAGTTTCATGTACCCACACCACAAGACCAAGAACAAAAAGTCCCAAACTAGTCTAAAAAGACTCACTTCAACTTCAGGGTCACAATGCCTTTGATGACGCGTCAAATGGACTTCTGACGCAGGCACAATGTCCGAAAGAAGGGTCCACAAATAATAATAATTATATTATTATTATTATAATCGAGCATTTTGGGTCACCCACCTTCAGGACTGAAAATTTGAACTCCCCAAACCACCTCAAATGGTCCCTCTCAAATCAAGGATCACATTTCCATAGACGACACATGAATCAGAGGCCTGTATCAAAACATACATACATTTAAAGAATCCAGGCCCAAAATAGGTTGGACCGGCCTGGTTCGGCCTACACTAGCCAGCTTGGACCTATGGACCATGACTCGGCCCTCCTTCCATGGAACGGAACTCTGCGTGGCCCATGGACCACATTCCACTGACACAGACCGACCCTCATTGTAGGTCCTCCACCTCGGATCCAGTCAGCGCGCCCCAGACTGGTCCGAGCCTCCTCCACTGAGGACCGTTCTGGTCACCCTCATCTCTGCAGAGACCCTCTTTTTGTGGGTCGCTGCTACCTGGGGTCATGAGCCGTGAACCCGCTCCACCCTATCCTGGCTACAGCTAGTCTCTTCCATGCCAACACTGTCCGAATGACGCTGGACCGCCCTGGCCTCCTCCTGCTCCACTCAGCCGACCATGCTTTGCCTTGCCTTCCTATCGATCTGCCTTGGCTCACACCACCACACACCCAGAACACCCACCGGATTCCCAACCATGATGGAACTCCACAACCACCCCCATGATCCACCGTCGGTAGTTATTCTCCAGTGATTCCTTTTATGGACCACCACGATTCCACCGCTCTTCTGAAAATTCTTCCAAGGCCATATTTACGATCCCTGTGACAAGACCATCACAGTGCCTACCTCTGATTGAAAAACCATTGAATATTTGACATTCTTAATTGTAAATTCCCAAGAACCCGAAGAACGGTTGAAGATCACGATGAAAAAAACTTAATTTTTCCACATGGGTTGATGGTCGTATTCATGCGACCATCAACAACGACAATAAAAATGAAGAAACAAAGAGGAAACAAAGGATTTTCAAATTTAAAATTAAATTGGAACTAAAAAGTAGAATAAATCCTACCTAGATCCATATGTTTATCCCTACTGATTCGATCGTTGCGCTCCAATTTATATCTAAAAAAGTTTTGGCAGAGATCACTCCTCGATCCAATGAAGAGGAGTGAAGAATGTTCTTGAGAGTAGAGAGAGAGATAGTGAGTGAGTCATTCTAGAGAGATAAGGTGATTATGTTTTTAACCCTAACCTAAGCTCTTAAATCTATTTATAGTTTCCTCGCTCGGTGTGGAAATCCAAAATTCCCGTACCCCCTCATTTTATATCATGCCTAGGCAAAACACCCTATTCCGAACTCAATGGTGGTCTTAGTTTTCTAATACGAGTCCCCATTCAAAAGTTATTTGGTTTTGCATTCGATATAAAATAATTAAGTTTAATTATTTTAATTACCATTTTCCCCCTGCATGGTGTTTTTCACAGAAGTCTCATACCAATAAAAGTTATACCTTGACTAGGGTAAAAGACACAATCCAGACTCAACTATGGCCTCAGATTTATGATCTAAGCTAACATTTGAGAGATATCTTATTTCTAACACGTATATAGTACAAAACACTTAATATTAATGTATAATCTATTCTGGGCACACCGGGCCTCATAATTACACGCCGTCTCAACACCTAGCTATGGAAATATATTTATAAATATTTAAAATGCTTAAGAGGTAAAAAAGAGGTCTCTAAATTTTTTTTCAAGAATTATTTCAAGTGATATTTCAAAACCATTTTCCTTATAAGATAACAAAGTTTGATGTCACTTATTATTTACTAAGTTTATGATTCAAGGATAATATCCTTATTCTTTCTGTGATTGGTTTATATTTATAATGGACTGATATTTATGAAACACATTTATTTTCCATGGGTTATGTTATATTGAAATGTTTATGAAACCCATTTATTTTTATGTGTTATGATATGATGACTGATTTATGTTCATTTGGAACACATATGTATGGTTTTTATTATGTGATTGGTGGGACCTATATCTCTCTCCAATGTATTGGGTAAATATTTATATCTCATGATATATCAATGAGAAACAAGTTGATAGTCTTGATTCACTATGGGAAATAGGTGCATCCTGATCTATTATGGGAAATAGGTGCATCATGATCTACTATGGAAAACGAGTGTGTTGTGATCCACTATGTTGACGGTATTGGTAGTTAAACATGAAATATGAAATGTTTTTCTATATTTATGATGGTTTCACACTCTTATAACATGATATTATAGTTCATGATTTATTTATGATGATTTCTCACTCCTATGGTTCATGTTTTTTGAAATTATATTGTTTATGCCATGGATCATGTTTATGATCTATGAAAAGTTGGATATGAACTTTGAAAGTTATGTTAATGGTCACATAACCTTATATTATCTAATTATTTCGTATAATCATGGATTGATATCTTCTATGTTTACCCTTACTGAGCATATGAGCTCACCCTTTCTTATGTTTCCTTCCCTAGGTGAAGAAGAAAGGTTTTGGTAGGGTATGCCTAAGAAGAATACTATGATAGAAGATATTTGTGGGAGATGTTGAAAATCTTTTATAAAATAAGAATATTGTATATCTAATATCTAAAGACTCTAAACATTTACAGTTTTGGTTTGGATAATATTTTTAGGTATTGAATATTCATCTAAAAAATGAAATATCTATGTGTGAAAGGTATGGGATGTTATAGAGGACCCATGAATAGGTACAACAGGAGGGTTAAACTCTGATTTTAGAGGACCCATGCCCTAACTCTATGGGAGGGTGCCACTATGATGGTCAATAGAGGACCCATTCCTTTTACCAGTAGGAGGGTGCCACTCTAATGGTCGAGGAACCATGCCTTAAATATATAGAAGGGTGCCACTCAGATGGTTTATAGAGGACCCATGCCCCTTTCCCAGTAGAAGTATTCCACTTTAATGTTTGAGGACCCATGCCCTGACTTTGCAGGAGGGTTCCACTCAGATGGTCAATAGGGGACCCATGACTTGTCCTAGCAGAAGGGTGCCACTCTAATGGTTAGAAATCCATGACCTGACTTTACAGGAGGGTTCCACTTAGATGGTCAATGGAGGACCCATGCCCCATCCCAGAAGGAGGTTTTCATTCTAATAGTTAAGGAACCATGCCCTAGATTTGCATGAGGGTTCCACTCTAATGTTCAAGGACCCATGCCATGAATCTGCATGAGGGTGGAACTTATTTGGTCAATAGATGACCCATTCCTTTCCCTAGTAGGAGGGTTTCACTCTAATAGTTGTTGACCCATTCCCTGACTCTATAGGAGGGTTCCACTCAGATGGTTTATAGAGTACCCATACCCTTTCCCAATAGTAGGCTTCCACTTTAATTGGTAGATATATGACCTATGATCTATCCCAGTAGAAGTTTTCCAATCTGATCTCTCTAAGGATCCTGCCCAATAACTACTATCATCAAATGTCACCTAAAAAAGTTTCACACCTAGAAAATCTCCCATCATATCTCAAAATTCACCAATAATTCCATTGTTATGTTCTACATGAAAAAATACTCAGGATAGGCTACTCGTGGGACAAAATCAAATTCCAAATGAAGAAGATATGAGAGGTATAAGTTTCCTTAATAGGTGGTACATAGTGTGTTGGGTACCCACACAAAATTTGGTCCCACTCTACTACATAGACATGTACTTTCAAGTTCATGGATCACTAAACATGTATCCCTACATGTCATGTAGGGGGAATACACAGTGTGACTCAACCACCTAGGGCTAAGACATGTTCTTTGGGTTGTGACCATGTCCTTCAGGTTGTGTCTATATACAATGGCTATGTTCCCAACCATGATCATGTTCATATACTCCCAGAGTACATTCCAGGTCATTAGCACTGATTCACATGGTGTGTGGGGTTCCTATATGACATTTTATACTTATAATCTCTTGGAAACCCTAGCACTGTGGATTTCCTAAGAACACATTGTGTGGTCTTCCAAACTACATGGTGTTTAGTCACGTTTTTCATATAATCTCATATATACTATGTTTTATTCTATATCTAGATCCTCCATTGAAAATCATTCCCTAATATCATCCAAAACCAGTAGTAATTACCTCCGACCATTGTTTTCAGCTATTCGTTCGTCGAAAAATAGAATATGTCTCACCTGTATGAAGTTGAATGCATCTCATATCACTCACAACATATCCCTCCACCTCATCCAATCCTATATACATTATGGAATTACCTAAATTCCTCAATCTATCTGAATCCATCACTAATTTTCCAATCCTTTACTTAAACGCGAATCTGTCGAGAATCTAGGGGTCTGATCGTGCTTGATCCTGCTCGATAATGTCAAAATGTGGTCCCCATAGGAAAATAGTTAGAACATTAATAAAAATGGAGGAAAATTACAAGAACAGAGGTGAATAAATCATTATACAAGTTTTCTTGTTAAATAAATTATATTGGGGATATCCATAATGATAAATTATGGCACAATGGGGTAAATCGAATAAAATATTTAAATTTGATATGTGGGCACATGCAATGGCTCAAAACAAACACAGATCAAAGAAATGGATTTGATTTTGATCAATATTTTAATCATAATGTATAAAACCAAAATTATGAGTCTTAAATTGATTTGGATCAATAATTGGGGAAGAATGCTACTACCAATGAAGTATAATATCTGTTTCATTCACTACACCTCAATTCACCTTGATCTAGGAGCTCATCATCATACAATCTCAACTTTCCAATGAAGGGTGGATGAACCTCCTCTAAATGATACCATGATTATGTAGATAACCTTCATGATCCTCCATAATAGGCTATTTATAGAGTTAATTCAGTTTAAATGAATGAATTAAAATAATTAATTAATTCACTTAACACACCCTCCAATGGTCGCCTTATCCGAACATCATGTGATGATCAATTTAAGGTCACACCTATGGTAACCCACACATTACAGATTCAACCAGGGTCTCAGATTTCCATTTTGAGACTCTTTTTAGGATATATTATATTATTTTTGAAAAGTTATGTACATTTGATATAAAATATATTTAATATTTTTATAAAATTAATTTCGGGCACACCGGGCCTTAGAATCGTGCGCTGTCTCAAAACTTGGATTTAAAAATATTTTTTGATATATTTTAAAGTCTTATAAATAAAATAGGGTCTTTACATAAAAAATTACTAATTACTCAGATTAACATGTTTTTAGAATGCTTTAATACTATTCTATAATTTTAAGAGTTATTAAAGTACTATTGAATATGCATACATGTATTATAAGTTGTATGAGAATAACACAACTCATTTTGATTATTTTTGCATGTTACTAAGAATATGATATAAAGATTTTTTTGAAGAAATTATATCAATAGATAATACAAAAAATATCAATTGAAAATAAAAAATTTTAAAAAGTAGATTGAAAAGTGATAACAAAAATCTTTTAATCCAATGATTATTTCTCATTTTAAATCTATTAAACGTAGTATTATAAAAATAAATGTAAAGGCTAGATAGATATTATTTATGTTGGTTCTTAGTGTAATATTTTTATGGTATTTGATGAGATAAATTATTGAATTGAAACTTTGATCAAGTAATTTTTTATATTTGAATGGATCTTTAATGAATAATTTCTTAATAATCATGATTTTAGTTGATATTTCCTTGAGTTCACTAAAATTAAGAGTTAACACAACCATTTTTTGATTAAAGGAAAAGAGAGGGAAAATGAATGAGTGGGTTATTTCACATTCTACTTATCTTAATCATTATTCGATCTTAATATTTTTCTCTCTCTAAAAAGGAAAAAATTATGAGTCTGTCCAATTATAGGATATGGGAAAAAAATATATGAAGATAGAAAAATATTAGGATTATATTATTTCTTCATGATTTTAATTTATAATTATATTTTAACAATATTTTTTTTAAATAGATCATAAATTTTAAATGAAATCAAACCCCAAACGTACTGATATCTCTATCTTTAAAGTGTTTTCTCTCTCTAAAATTTCATCATTTTATTCTTGTTTTATTTAATGAAACAAATGGATATTCAACTTTTGATAGAACCTACATTTTTTTTTCAATGAACATGACGTCTATATGTATGATTTTAATTTGTGGTGAAGAAGGAAAACTTGGAAGATAAATGAATTCCCCAAGCTAATTGATGATAAGAGGGTTGGGGTTCCTAAGAATGTATTATTATGTGTGATGAGTTGTGAATGTTATGGGAGGATTAAGAAACTATCTTGAAGCTTGGAAGTGAAGTGAGATGCTATCATATTTCTATTACAACTAAAGCGAGATGATACCATTGAAAATGTTTTAAGATCCATTATATCATGTTAAAGTTGTTGGATTAATTTGATTCTATCATTTTTATTTCATGCCGAATATTTTGTTTGAAAATTCGATTGAAGATTAAGGATTCCGTTTCTTTATATTTAATATAAAAAATTGATTTACGTAATTTTGGATAAGTGGAAGAGGAGAATATTTCCAAAGAGTTGGAATATTGTTGATCAATTTATCTCTACTAAGGAGCTATGAATGAAAAATATAAATTTTTATTTTTTACTTATCAATCTTACAGAATATTATATTATATTAAAATAAACTTGGATGATGGTTTAAGAGGAGATAAAATTGAAGTAGTAGAAGTTTCTTAGAAGATTCAAAATAATATTTATATGCCGTATTAATCTTTGGATTTAGTAAGTTTCATAAATTTAACAAAGGAAAAGTTACACCCAAAATACTTAACATGTTCCTTTGAGCCGAGATAGAAAATTGGAAAAGACCCTAATATCATTGAGATACATAATATAATACGAGAGATATGATTTTTTTTTCTAGATAAGGTGTAAATATGGAAAAGGCATGAGGCTACTAAAGGGTTTTTTTAGAGTTTAATAACATTTATCAGATCAAGAAGAAGTGATATAAAACCCTTATCCAAGGATATTTTTGAAATAAATATGAAACATGCACAAAATAATAAAATGAATAACACTATAAAACATGTGTACTTTACACTATAGAATCCACTTCATGATATTCAAACTTCATTGTATGGGTTTGAGAGAGACCACCAAAGTGAAAAACAAAATAATCCCACCACTGTAGGTATCCACTATCCAATATGTATCATATGACATTCAAATGTGATCCATATTATCTCAACAGTATGCTAGTAACTCTATATGCAAAGAAGTAAGTTGAAAGAGAGATTTTTTTTCCTAAGTGTCATTAGATGAATATCCATACACCCTACTATCATATGATAGTAGAGTTTATATAGAACCCAAGGATTCTCTTAGGCGTTGTCTGTATTAACTCATGAGTTAAAATACTTGTATAAATTCCAAGGCTGGTTCATGAATCATATGAATTTACTTCCTATACATTTCATATAAATATGAAACAATTTCATTTAATGAAAAATTACATGGGTGAATGGTTTGGGTGTCCAGCACACACAAAATAAAATACCCAATGAAAAAAAAAATAATTTTCCTAGAACCTAATATACAACCCATAAATATATTATATATAAATATGGATTTTGGGAATATCTCCTTCAATATCCCACATATACTAAATACTAACAGACTTTGTTCCCTTTCACCTTATATTGTACCGTATACAATAACTTGTGAAACCATATCCAAAACCCATTTTAGATATCTTCTAAAATACTATTGGAAATTAATCATTAACTTCACCTTGTATCACATCATATGAAATAACTTGTAAATACTCATCCAAAAAACTCTTTTATTAAATATAAAACATTTTTTTGAGTATCTCTCTAATTCAAAATCAATCCCCATTTAGTCAGCCAAAAAGTGTGACCCCATGAGCCTTTATATCATTGAAAACAAATACAAATCTTTGAATCCATAAGTGTAAGAAAATAGAATCCTCTAGAAAAGTGTCAATGCTACTCAAGCTATAAAGGGATCTAACATGATATCCATCAAACACACATATCTCTATACTAGTTTCCACTGCTCTAAATCATATGAAAATGTGAATTATTATATTTTCCTTTTATCCAAGAAATCGAGTGACCATGGGACATGAATGATGTCAATCCCATATAGAAAACTCATCTTTTAATGTATCATATTTTCCATGTATTATTTTTGGATATTATATGGATTAGTTTTGAGACTAGAGCTGAGACAACATGCCATTCTGAGGCCTGATGTGCCTAAAATAAATGTTTGAAATATATTACATATATTAAATATAACGATCACATAGTTTTCCTAAAAAAGTGGAATAACTTCTAAACAGGTCCTTGGATTAGAAATCTGTGGGAACCATTGAGTTCAGAACAAAAGGTTTACCCTGGGAACAACTTAACCTTAGTCAGTGAGGGTTGTTTTCAAAAATGTTGTCATGGGTGTAAAATTGATAAAATAATTAAATAAATTCTTTTATTTGTTTAATGATGCAATGAAATAATTTCAATCTTTAAATATTCACTTATGGAAAATTCTTAGGGTTAGACGCATAACCCTATGAATTGATGAGAGCCATTTGAGCCCTTGGAGGAGATCCCATTGGTGGATAATGACCAGATCCAATATTGTTGAACAATGCAGGGTTATATTAAAGGATCTCACCAAAAAACATGACACAAATTTGTTCTTCATCAGTGATCGATATAAATCGACGTAGGCTGGTCGTTTTATTTGTTTCCTTTCAGTATTCTTGATTCTTATGATGAACACAAATCAATAGACCAATGGATTGACCCCAAGATTGTGTGTATTTTCAGGATGGGTTTATTGTGAGGTGATTTTGGGAGAATTAGGTTGAATAAATGATTTCTTTGTTGTTATTATCATGGAAAATAATCAGGATCATCATTAACATAGATCGAGGTTCATTCCTCTCTTTGGTTCTCGTATTTTTCTCCCCTAGTTCTTTGTTCACCCACAGGCGTTCTTTGTTGTCTCGAGGTTCGACATATCCCGATCAATCAATCATTACGCACTCATTTCTTAGAGAAATGATCCAAAATCATAGATCTAATATTAGCATGACATAAAGGTGGTGCTATGATGCAGAGGGAAGTGAATCAAGCAACATAGATACCTGATTTTCATGTTCTTTATTTTACAATGAAGAATGACGAATAATACCATTTTTTAGTAGACCGAAGGCCCAAAATATGTTGATCGGTGGTGGGTAGGTTCATTAAGGCCTAATTCATGATTTTATGGGAGAGGCATGGCTATATAGGAGGCCAAAATAGTAGAGAGGATGCATGGATCACAGAGCTGGGATTTTAGAAAATCGTGATCCACACAGCGTGTAATATAGTATTACACGATGTGTGGTTCCATACTAGTGGTGGATAGGGTTTTGGAGAAATTTAAGTATCAAAAAGTGTGTTACCCCTATCACATGGCATGTGGTATATCCCAATGGAACTTTTCATGTACCTAAGAGGTACACATACATGGGGGGGACTACATGAGTAGCCTACACAATGTGTACTCCCCCACATGGATTGGCCTAGACAAGGTACATGGTAACATATACATGGGATGAAGTCATGTACCGACACATGGGTAGACTACATGAGAATCCTACACACCATGTAGTTATACACAGACATGGGCCATTTACACAGGTATGACCCAGGGTTAAGGGACATGATGTGTAACCCTTATACACACCACGTACCTTTTTATACATGGATTAGAGCCCTTTTCCTCCATATCTTGGACAATTTTCATTAGGGTGTGTTCCCCTTATCCTTTCCCTGAAGGTTGGTATGTAATTGTCTCACACTCTTAGGACTATGATCCCTTTAGCATGACTTCTTGGATAGAGTCATTGGAATCCCTTTGAGAGGCTCATATTGAGATCCTATATTCATCTTCATGCCCTAGGTGGAGTTCTTAGTATCATTGTGACCAACACTACATGATCATAGATCCTCTACTTAGTGGGTTAATCTATATTGAGTTATAGGTAAAACCCTATGGACTTGGTAGTGATCCTCATTTGTGTATCATATCCTTGTCAGACCTTCAACATGTACTTTCTCATGACGAGACTCAACAATGACTACCTCTCAAATGGACATAATCAGTGCTATCAAAATCAGAAGTGTGTTCTCCCAGATGATTGATTTTTGGAATCTTCAAGCTGGAATCCTAGGATGGTATACTATGGTTGTGACTTACCTTTAGACTATGTGTCTTTGTTGAGTATATTTGGATATTATTTTTATATATACTATAGAAATATACCTATATAGAGATGACTGTATTTTTTTTGTATTCTTTTTGGTTTCAGGGTGTCCTAATGGGTATTGTTATACTCACCCCTGCATAGGATTTTCCCACATGTGTGGTGTATTTTATAGATGATTTAACTTTTTACGGAGTTCTAGAAAAACTAAGACTAGATGGTGCTAAGTGAGACTAGACAGATCGAGGTGTGTTCCTGCAGATTGTTGATAGCATTCCCTAGTACTAACTTTCAGGTTGAACTTGTGTTTTCATAGTCTTTATACTAGGATTTTATTTGGACATATTTACTTCCCTCTATATCCTATCATACTCTATTTGTGGGATTTATATGTATTCATTCATTTTTGTTCAGTTGTTTTTATATTTCATCATTGTATAGTCTTAAAGATGTGTGTGTGTACAGGTACTTAGGCTAAGGCCTCCCTTGTTAGTGATATGTCTACTCAGTGCTAGTCAAAATCTTTAGACAATTAGAGGTGGGATTGGGGAGTCATATCATGGGACTCTCTGGGATAGCTTGTGATAGAGTGGTATCAGAGTAGATCATTTCTACTTTAGGATTGAAGTCTGTGATATTGCTTTGGGGAAACAATATTAAGAGTTTTGTGTTCGAATTTTAGGCTAGGGACTCTAGTGTTGGTGCGGCGGCCAACATATCCATTCACCAGGACTTTGATCACCTACTATTCAACTCGATACATGAGAACTCTAGTTATTGGGAAAATAATGGTACATGCATCATTTAGGAATGGGCTATGGTTTCCATGTCCTTCTTGAGTTAGATCTCCAGATATTACTCATCGACAGTGGAACATCTTGTTTACTTTCAAGATTCCTCCACAACGTATGATTTCTAGGATTTTTTATGATCATGAGGATGATCCCCTCAGTGATGAGACGTCAATATAGGGACCAGTTTCTTAGGTGATACCTTCGGGGGGTGCACTAGCTATACCACCACCCTTAGAGCTGCACATGGTACCCACAGTACCAGTGGATGAGGTGCATAGGCTGAGCTCACTTCATGTTTTTCAGTGACATTGAACCCTAAGGGCTTGAGGCAATCCCAATCCACAAGCAGTTGAGGACTAGCTTGAGGAAGTGACCTAAGTTTTCTGTTTAGTTAAGACACTAGAAGATCAGATGGTGGTCCTAGTAGAGAGCCTTCCTCATGGATTAGCATGGCGATGGTTGGGTTTGATAACCAAGTCTTATGATGAGGTTACACTTTCATGGATAGAGTTTTAGAACCATTTTAGAGAGGATTTTCCACCATATATTTTGAGGTATGTATGTATCTAGTAGCTTCTGCAGCTCCAGCAGGGCGACATGATAGTAGTTGAGTTTTCATTGAGGCTCACCAACCTCTCCTCGTACTCAATGGATATGGTTAGCGACCAGTTCTTAAGGGATTAGAATTTTGAGTGAGGTATTAATAGAGACATCCGATCCAGTGTTATCCATCTATGAATTCCTCCCTATATTGGGGTTGTAGAGTGATATTTAGTGGAAAAGAGTTTATTGGATGAGCAGATACAGCCAGTGGTTGTCAGTAGTGGAAAATTAAGAGTAGAGACCTTGACAGCATGGAATTGATGTTAGTCTCAAGGACCTAGATATGCAAGATGTTTCAGGAGGAGGTCCTAGGATAGAGTATTATAGTTCATAGATAACAAGGTGGGTCCAATCAGCCTATAGAGTGGTGGTGCTACTCATGTGATGGAAAGGGATATCTTGCTTGATATTTTCTGAACCACCATATAGTTGATAGAGAGAATGTATATGGGCTGCTAAGTCATAGGCAGTGGTAGGAGTAGACATGTTTGCAAGGTTTCTGATGTGGTAGAGGAGATATGAGAGAATCATGAGGTGGTTGATGCTCTGACTTGTTACCACCACCACCCCTAGTGGTCCACACCAGGCTTAGGGATCTGAAGGAAAAGTGTGAGGATAACTGCAGGCGGAAAAAACATATAACCTATAGGATTTGAGAATGATTCAAGGTACAATATGTGTCTTTTCTACCTTAGCTGCAGTACTAATAGAAATAGGTTCTATTCATTCATTTCTTTTCATATACCTTGTATGAGACTTATATATTCCAGTTGAACCCTTGGATCAACCCTTAATCTATTAAACTCTTACTGGAGAAGAATTATTGATCTCACACATGTGCCAACTATGTGACATGAATCTTAGAGGTGAGAGTTTCTGTTGTAATATCTTGGCAGTAACGTCAAGGCCTTATGAATTCATTCTTTATATGGACTGGTTATCTAGAGTTAATTCCCAGATTAACTATTTTAGGTTAAGGATTCAATGTGCTTGTAGTGACAAAACCAGGATTTCCTTTTTTAGTAAAAATGAAACCTAGAAAATGTAAGATGGACTCATGCATAGGAGGGTGTATCTGATTACTCATCATTTGGATAGCCTAACCCTTGGTAAAGTGGATGTTATAAGTTCCTAGTTTCCTACAATGGTGGCAGAGTACATGGAAATCTTCCATATTAATGTTCCAGGTTTACCTCCCTACCAAGAGATAGACTTATGCATTAATATAAACACCAAAACGACACCAATATCTGTTACAACATATCATATGGATCCTACAAAGATTTTCAAGCTGAGGGTGTATTCAGAGGAATTTTAGAGGAAGATATTTGTTAGACCCAACATTTCACCCTAGGCATACCCAATTTTGTTTTACAAGAAGGAAGATGGGAGCTTGAGGCTGTGTGTAGACTACCGATGCTTGAACCAGGTGACTATGAAGAATAAGTATCTACTACCAAATATTTATAATACCTTTGATTAGTTGAGAGGGGAATACTGGTTCTTGAAATATTAACTTAGGTCAAGCTATCACCATCTACGAGTACAAGATGAGGATATATTGAAGACAAAATTTAGATGTCTTTATGGTCACTATGAGTACTTGGTGAATCCTTTTGGCATGCAGAATTCCCCAACATTATTCATGGGACTCATGAACATGATCTTTTATCCTTTCCTATATAATTTCATGGTAGTATTCATTGATGATATCCTTTTGTACTCGATGTCATAGGAGGAGCACGTGAGACACTTGAGGATAGTTCTGGACATACTCTGAGAGAACCAGCTTTATGGGATGCTCTTGAAGTAAAAGTTATGGATTCAGGCAGTCCACTTTCTAGGAAATGTTATATATGTAGATATAGTGATAGTGGAACCAATCAAGGTTGAGGTAGTGTTAACTTGGGAGCCACCCAAGAGTTTGATAGAGGTGCGAATCTTCCTTGGGTTGACTGGCTATTACCAAAGATTCATACCTAATTTCTCTAAAACCTCAGCACCCATGATAGTATTGACTCAAAAGGGGCATCCTTTTATGTGGAAAGAGAGGTTCCAGTAGGATTTTTAGTAGTTTAGGTAAAGTTTGACGAACACTACCATATTGATATTTCCAGATGAGGGTGTATAATATGCATTGTTCTGCGATTCATTAGGAACCAGTCTTGGTTGTGTTCTAATGTAGAGGAAATTAGTGATTGCCTTTGGTTCATTACAGTTGAGACCACATGAGAAGATCTACATGACCCACTATCTTGAGTTAGTAGTGGTATTGTTGACACTAAACATGTAGAGACACTAATTTATGGGTGAGTGATTTATTATCCACTTTAATCAAAAGAGTCTCAAGTATATATTCTATCATAAGGATCTTAACTTGAGACAGAGGCAATGTATATAGTTACTTAAGGATTACAACTTTTAAATTTTCTATACTCCTGGTAATGGGAATGTGGTAGAATATTCTCTCAGTAGGAGATCTTGTTCGCAGTTTCTAAATGAGGCATTAGAGTAGTTGGCCTCATTATAGTTATCCATTGTGGACAAAGATGGAGAATCTTACCTCCAGTTGATGGTTGTCACCCATCATATTTTTTAGTGAGTCAGAGAGGCACAACTAGGGGATACTGATGTTTAGATCCTATGTACTCAGATATCCATGGGAAATGCTCCTTATGGATTTTCTTAAGCTGGGGAGCACATTGTTTTTTTCAGAGGATTCACAATGGTAATAGTGACATTGTAGGTGGAGGTTTTGAGAGAGTTTAATATATCTCCTTTGGTAGTACATCAAGGTGTATCATAGATGTATCAGTACCTCCGAATATAGTTTTAGTGGAAGGGATGAAGAAATGAGTTGTAGGGTTTTTCTCTCGATGCCTTACTTTTCAAAAAGTGAAGGTTGAGAACCAAGTTCTAGTGGGTTTAGCTTAACCCCTTGAGGTGCCAGAGTGGAAGTGGGATGCCATATACATGGACTTAGTGATGGGTTTAACACGTATTTCTAGGGAAAAAGATGCCATCTAAGTGATCTTAGACCAACTCACCAAGTCATTACACTTCTTAACTATCTGAGATCAGAGTTTAGTATAGGGATTAGGATGCCTCTATGTTCAAGAGACAGTCATACATCATGGAGTTCCATCGAAAAATGATTCTGAATGTGATGATGATTTCACATCCCGATTGTGAAAGGGATTTTAGGAGGCATATAGGAATCAGTTATGCTTGAGAACAATGTTTCACCACCAAAATGACAACTAAGATGAGCATACCATTCAGGTTTTGGAGGGCATGCTATGAGAGTGTGCGTCGGACTTTGGACATAGTTGGGAGGATCACCTGCCAATGGTGGAGTTTGCATACAACAAGAGTTTCCATTCCACCATCAGTATGATACCATTTTAGGCTTTCTATGGGTGAACCTATAAGTCACTGATTTTCTATCCTAACCCGATAGAGTTGGCACTCATGGGCCCATAGTTGGTAAGAGAAACTACCAAGAAGGTGCAGATAATCCAGGAGTGGATGAAGACTACACAGATTCATCATAAGTCTTATATTGATAGATGAAAGAGGCCTTTGGAGTTTGAGGAAGGAGACCATGTGTTCCTATGGGTTTCAACTTTATGTGGATTATGGATATTTAGACATTGTTACAATCTATAAATGAGGTTAATTGGACCTTTCTAGATACTATGTAGAGTTGGTGAAGTGGTGTACCTCTTATCTCTAGCTTCGTAGTTAGACTGGGTACACAATGTCTTCCAAATGTCATAGTTGATGAGGTAAGTGCATGACCCATCGTATGCTATTTACTGGGGAGAACTGGACATCGAGGATGGAGAAAACTTTTCAGATTACTCATTAGAGATCGAAGATTGGTAGAAAGAATCCTTCATGGCTGAGTGATTTCTTTAGTGCATGTCTGATGGAAGCATAAGAATCTATAGGAGAGCACAAGGGAGAGGGATGCTCAGATTCATACTTAGTACCCACATATTTTTTAGTATCCCTTGTTTTGTATTTTTTAGGATGTAAATCCCCAAGGTGGGGAGAATTTAATGTTTCATAATTTCACGTATTTTTTTGGATATTATATGGATTATTTTTTAGAATAAACACTGAGATGGCGTGCGATTCCAAGGCCTAGGGTGTCTAGAATAATTGTTTGAAATATATTAAGTATATTAAATAGAATTCACTCAAAGTTTTCTTGAAAATATGGAATAAATTCTAAAAAGGTTCCCAAATAAAAAATATGAGGGCACCATTGAGTTTATAATGCAAGGATTACCCTTGGTACAACTTGACCTTAGTTGGAACAAGTCATTTGTGGAAAAGTAATTGTGGGCCTAAAATAGATAAAATAATTAAACAAATTATTTTATTTGTTTAATGACACAATGAAATAACTTCTCTATTTAAATATGTGATTATGGAAAATTCATAGAGTTAGTTTCTTAACCCTACAAATTGACGAGTGCCATTGGAGGAGATCCCATTGGTAGATGATGATCCAATTAGAGATCAACGAATGGTGCAAGATAATATCAAAGGATCCTAGAAAATAATGTTACAAAACTTGTTTCTTCATTATCAATCAATCAAAATCAAGGCAAGGTGTTTTTTTGATTTTTTTATTTTCCCCATTTTTTATTCCTATGATGAATATGAATCAATCGACCAACAGATTGACCTGTGGATCATGCGTATTTGCGGGATGGGTTTATTGGAGGGTGATTTTGGGATAATTACTTTGAATTGATGATTTCATCATTTTTTATTCTCTTAGAACTAAATCTATATTGACATGAACATTGATCGAGGTTTGTTCCACTATTTGGTTCTTGTGATTTTCTCCCCCAATTCTTCATTCACCCATGGTCTTTCTTTGTTTGGACTAGGGTTCAACATATCCTGATTAATTGATTTTTGGGAACCTGTTTCTCACTAAAACTATTCAAAATTGTAGATATGATATTATCATGACATTATGGTGGTGAGACAATGAAGATGGTAGTGAATAAGACGACATAGATACTCGATTTTCATGTTCTTTGTCACACAATGAATAACAAAAAATAATACCATTTTTAGCATATAAAAGGACCAAATGTTTATGATTAGTGATGGATAGGTTCATAGATTTTTTATTCATGATTTTGTGGTTGAGGAATATCCATATCAGAAGCTGGAGCAGGGAAGAAGATGTGCGGTTAATAGATCTGGGATTCTGGAAAATCGCGATCTACACAATGTGTAATTAAGGATTACATGGAGTGTGGTTCCCTCCTGGTGGTGGCTTGGGTTTTGTAGAAATTTATGTACCACATGACCTATGAACCATGTCATACGACATGTGGTATCTACCTGGTGAACTTAGAATGCACCTCATAGGTACATGAACATGGGGTGGACTACATGGGAAACATATACGCTGTGTACTCCCCCACACAGACTGGCCTAGACTAGGTACGTGGGTTAAGCCGTGTACTTGTACACAACATGGACTGAATCCATGTATTGAAACATTAGTAGACTATACAAGTAGCCTACACTCCATTTACTTCTATACGAAAATAGGAAAGAGACACAAGACATTTACACGAGTAGGACCCAGGGTCAAGGGACACAACATGTAACCCTTATATATATATCATATAACTTTTTATACATGGATTAGATCCCTTTTCCTTCATATCTTAGACAAGTTTTGTTAGGGTAAATTCCCCTTATCCTTTCCTCTAGGGTTGGTATGGAATCATATCCTACTCCTAGGACTACTATCCCTTTAGCATGAATTTTTGGATAGAATCATTGGAATCCCTCCAAGAGGCCCGGAGTGAGATCCTCTATTCATCTTCATTACCTAGGTAGAGTTATTGGTATCTTCATGACCAACACCACTTGGGTTTTGATTCTATACATAGTTTGTTAATCTATATTTAGGTGTCAGTATCTCCCAATTTCCTTGGTATTGATCCTCATATGTGTATTTTATTATCTTTAAACCTCCAGTGTGTACTTTATCATGACGAGACCCAAAAAACACTACCTATTAAACAGACCTTATCAGTTGTATTAGATTTAAGAGTGTGTTCTCCTAGATGAGTTCTTTGTGGAATATTAAATCTATAATACTAGGATAGTATACTATAGTTGTGACTTACCTTTAAACTATGTGCCTTTGTTGAGTATATTTGGATTTTATTGTTATATGTGTTGTAGACATATACTTGTGTAGAGATAACTATATTTTATTTGTTGTATTATTTTTGGTTTTGGGGTGTCCTACTGTATATTTTTTTACCCACCCCTATATGGTATTTTCCCACCCATGTTGTGTCTTGTGCAGACAACTGACCTTTTGATAGATTCCTTGATGAACCAGGGCTAAATGGTGTTTAGTGAGACTGGAAAGACCATGGTGTGTTCCTATGAATTTTTGAGAGTAGTTACCAGTAATTAATTTTAGGCTGGACTTTTGTTTTCAGACTCTTTGTGATGGGCTTGTATTTGGCCATATTTACTTCCCTTTACTTCCTATTGTACTCTGATTATGGGATTTAGATGTATGCATGCATGGTTGTTCAATTTTTTTACATTTCATCATTGTATAGGCTTGGAGATGTGTATGTGTGTATATGTACTTAGGATAAGGCCTCCCATGTCAGTGATATGCCTACTGTTAACTAGTTTCCATCCCCAATCCTATTAGATTCAGGCTTGGGGAGTCACAGTATGACCCCATCTAGGATGGGTCGTGACACATCTATTCTCGATTATCTAAGTATAAACTAATCTGATCGATGAATACATCACATGTTATTCATCCTTATTGATAAACACATCACATGTCCTTTATCTATATATATATACAATATCTAAGTTCATCCACACACTCCCATAGTCTATCTCAATCAAGGTCCCAAATGTCACACTCATCATATGAGAGGAAAAATCCCATTTTTGGTTAAGATCCAATTGAAGACATGATCAACAACATGACCAACCATCCCCATATTAGATAAGTCAATATGTAGAGTTGATATAAAGGTTCTTATTATAGGTATCTAACTAACATTAGGTAGTGGGGACTCCAATATTATCCATACATTCCTAGTATACCGAAGACATATGTATGACACACCATGTGGTATACTTAGTGGATCATCTAGTGCACACAAAAAATCCTATTCTTTTTCTTTTGCCTCATGACCATATTCTGTATCTCTATACAAGAATATTACTCATTAAACCTTAACATTTTATTATAACATATAATAATCCATGATGAACATTGGTTATTGGTAAACTCAAAGTCATAATTTGTGAGGTTAATTATCATTAAACTTCATAAAAATGTATATCTATATATACATTTATATATCAAATATGAAAGAATGATAAAATGGAGGTTACCTTTCAATTTGATTCATTTTAATATTCTTAAACTCTTTAATAATATTTAGAAAACCCAATATAAGCATCGATTTAATATATCATATATGATAAAATTTTAGACCAGACTTATGTTTTCTAAAATTTTTATATTTAGTCAAAACATTACATCATATATAATCCTTATAAAATTTTTATGTGACCATATGATAAAACACTCCCACTAAATCTTTAGTGAAAAACATCTATAAAGAAATCCAGTTTGAATAATGATGAGATTTAGGAATCATATTCCTAACTGTTCAACTTTTTGAACATATTCAAACTTATTAACTTCACAAAATAAAATGTTATGATGTAAAATTATGTTTTCTACTTAGAACTATTTATAAGTTCATAATTATCATCCTTGGAAGACTATTTCAGAAAATATTTTCTTTCAAATAATGTAACTACTTACATTATTGTTTACCAGTCCTCCTAAAATCTTAGGATAAAGTGAGAATCACTTTAATATGGTAACTAAATGTAAACCTTTATATTTTTTTTGTCAAAATATATCCTAAACTCTTTTAGGATATTGAGTTAAAAATATTTTAATCTTAAACTGAAATAATCCTTTAGGAAATAGTGGTATCTACTTTGTAAATGGAAACTAAATTTAACACTCTACATTTTTCTATACTAGCACACATCCTAAATTTTTTATAATATTAAGTGGAAATCACTTTAACTTAAGATTTTTTAGATCCTTTATTTTTTAATTTTGAACTTATCTAAGTTCAAACAAACTCCCAACATCCTCTCTGATATTTTATTCTTTTCCAAATATCATTCTAAGATACACAAACCCTTTTGTGTTAGGAAATGAAATTTATTTTCTTCTAGTAGGAATATTTAACAAATAAACTATGGTTTACATATCATATATGGTATTCTATGTGTTTGAAAATTTTTTATTTGAAAAGAATAATTTATTAAAATATACTACTTATGGGTGGCATGAACACATTCCTACATATTTTAACAAATATTTGTATAAACACTTTTATCCTAGATAAAACATTTTTATCCCTATCTTCTTCATAAAACTTGTTATAGAAATTGATAAATCAAAAAAAATTTAATAAAAAATATTTTTTATCAAACATATTCTATTATCACATAAGATAAATGAGATTAAGATACACATATTTTTAGTTAGATTCATTTTACATTCATATATAGAAACTCTTTACTTCATGAATGTAAAATACAGTCTCAAAAAATTATTTCTTTGATTTTGAACTGTTATATATTTACAAAACTTGTAAAATATGAGTTTGGTATCATATATCTATCAAAATAAAAATAATTAATTTCTATAATATCCATATATAACATGGAAATTCCATGGAGTTTCGCAAACTCCTTCAGGTATTCTGTATAATCCCATCAAATGGAATTATTATTACTCCTTTTTGAAAACACTATTGGTATTGGTGTTTTAGAACCAACTATTTTTACTTTATATTACATGTATATTCAAACAAGTGAATATTAATTAAAAATATTATTTCATACTCTTAATTATTTGGCAAGAATTTAATGTAATAATGTCCTAGAGTATCTGTCACATTGAAAAGAGAATATGAGTTTCCCACTATGATGGGAGCCTTAAAATTCAATGATGTTTATTTTTGATGAAAATATTTGTGCATTTTTTTTGAAATTATGATTATGGAGGTTTTAATGGTCACACAACCATTCAAGATGATCTCATTATT
Organism: Viscum album; assembly: GCA_963277665.1. Classification (NCBI taxonomy): domain Eukaryota; kingdom Viridiplantae; phylum Streptophyta; class Magnoliopsida; order Santalales; family Viscaceae; genus Viscum; species Viscum album. The sequence continues at coordinate 287,414,492 of OY728137.1, read as the reverse complement.
TTCGAACAGCCTCCAATGGATTTTTTTCATGGAGCTAGAAACACCTAATAGTTCTCTTGTCTAAGATGTTTCATGGACCAACTTTCCAATGGTAGTTGGTCATTGGGAAATGGTTCTAATGATGCTTAGGGACACAAATTGGTTGAGATTATGGGATGTTGGGATCATCAAACCCTTTGGGGGGGGGGATTATTGCCTACTTAAAAAATCTCTCAATGGTTTAAGACATATTCACGAATCCTTTATTAATTACCAAGTATGTCATGAGTCTCTATTGAATTAGAAATAAAATATTATCGTGCAAGGATTTAGAATCATTAGTATGTATTAAAGGGTTTTCATTGATAAATACATCTATATATATATGAGGTTCTTCATCGATGGTACCCTTTTTCATGAAAACGATATATCTTTTGGTTGTTTATTATTATGATGCAGATTTTAAAACACACAGAGGGGCAATATGGAATTTATTATTGTATAGGGAGATGGAATTTGTTTTGATGTCGGGATTGGGACCATGATATGGGAATCCTACGTATCCTTGTAAAAGGAATCATAACCCATTTAGTTTAGTTCTAATTAATGGGACACATCATTACTTTTAAGGTCATGTGACTAGGACCATAAAATGTAGTTTAATATTATATGATAGGGATATCCAAATGAAAGGTGTATAGTAAAATTTTGGTGTAGAACTTGTACTATGGTATACCAAGGAACCTAAAAGGGATGTGGGATCCTAGGTTAGATATAAACCTACTTGGAATGTGGCCCATAAAGAATTAGTGATAATTTTGAGTGTTGGGTTTGAGCCTCAGGGAGGCTTCCTATGCATCCCATTTGGCCAGGAATCAAAGCCCATATAGTTTAGATAAGTATTGAGGACCCATTCCTATAGAGGTTCTCTAAAGGTTTGTCTCATAGGGAATGTGGACCTCTAAGAGGATTGCATCAGGTATTATACTGAATAGGAGGCCCTTTGACTTGATTCATCGAGAATATGAACACTTTGAAGATCAAGGAATTATTTTAGGGATTACATCATATAGAATGATTACATGGTGGTTGGATACATGTATTCGATGACCCATGCTTATGGAGGCCCTCTGAAGGAATGTGAGAGGAAGATGTGGAGATAGATTCTCTACCAAGACATTCATTTAATGATGTGGATGTCATGATTTCCGCCAAACTCTAAGCCCATGAGAGTCATGATAGGATGTGAGAAATAAGAGGAAGCGAAATATCTAGAAAACAACACGGTCACCATTATCCACTAGCGGACGTGGGTAGGGTGGTGGGAGAAGAATAAAGGGAATTGATGTTCCCTTCACCTATATCTTTTCATAAAAAGGATAGTAACATCAGACTACCTATTTAGCTATGACCCATAAGAAAGTCCATAGGCTAACTCTAGAAGAGATTCCCTATCTACCAGCTCCAAATAAGATACGAGGATAAGACACTAATCCAAAAAGGGAAAAGAAAGCATGATCCCAACCCTCTCTATCTGAAATATGCGGTGTTTGGTCTTAGAGACCACAAGTTAAGTACATTTCTCCAGCCCGTGTGTCTTAGATATAATGTGGGAAGGACAAGACCCTAACCATTTTGTTTGAGACCCATAGGTCCTTATCACTTCTCCTAGTGTTGAGGTCCTTGTAAATGAAGGGATGTATAGCTACACACACCCCTATGGCCTTACCCATTAGGTATGACAAGTGCAGGACACCTCTAACTAAAGGAATGCATAACTGAATGGGAGACACACTACTATGTATTTCACTATAGATGTACAGGTTTTAAGGATTATGTGTAGGCTTTTTATTGGTCTCCCTCATATGGGAGTCCTAAGGAAGAAGGTTCCCTACCATTGGTGGCATGAGAGATGGATCAAATGAGGATGGTGCAGGTGATGGCTAGGTGAGATGGAGGTGTCTCACATAGGGTAAGTCCTATGTGGATCATAATTTATTCTTGTAGGGTAGGACTATATGATCTAGAGGTGACTTATGGATAATAGACAACTTGGGAAACAATACTTGGGGCGATGATTTTCTCTAGGCTCCAAGGGTCTCCTTAGGTGTCCCTAGAGGGCTCTCGCGTAAGCCCCAAGTTTAAGAGGGGGCTTTAATTATAGTATCTATTGATTAGGGATGGTGTGTCTCCTCAAGTAGGTGTTTTTTGTTTCACACCCTTGAGGGAATTTTATCCTACTATCCCCATTAATCCACTCTTATCTTGGGTTTTGGAGTGCTACCTAGGTGATTTTGAGGGCTTGGGAAAAGGACTAGGGTGAGAAGAGATTCAAGGATTCTATGTTTTTTTCATGTATATAAGGATCCCTAGGGCCCTATTTATAAAAAAATATAGGACCTCAGGTGAAGGAGGTTGTCAGCATATGTCCAAAGCACAAGTGCCGTGTGTAGGTATCACACACAGGGGTCGATTCCCAATTCCGAGCAGCACAGGCAGGGCCTACTCTAGACACTTAGTGAGTAAGATGTGTGTGTTCAGGGTATCCTAAGAAAACTACTTCATTAACTTCAGTTATTTATTTCTTTGAGGTAATTTCCATTATGTATTTTCATCTTCATACAACAAAAGGGAGCATCAAACCCCCCTCATAATTGGACTTGATCAAAAGAAGGGGGTCCGATCCTAATGTAAAGGGATGAAAAGATCCGGAGTGCCACACAGGTTGTCCATGAAGGCCTTACATGGAGGTTTACCATGCTGATCAGATAAGTCTATAAATAGGGTCTAACTCACGGTGATTATTTTATTTTTTAATGCATTTCTTCTACTCTTGTAGAGAAAGTGATCCACATTTCATTCTGAAGAATTTCCTTGTTCAATCATATGATATAGACACTTGAGTTACCAGTCTATGTGGGATAACTTTGTTGAGTGGCCTACATGAGGGTACTAGGTCGAGTGTCCTATGTGAGTCCTTTGGTCTAGTGGCCCATATAGGGCCTTGGTTGAGTGGCCTATGTGTGGCCTTGGATGAGTGATTTATGTAACAAACTTGGTCAAGTGTCCTACATGAGGAACTTAGTCAAGTGTCCTATGTGAGATCCAGCTAGAGTGTCCTACTCAAGGCCCCTCATTTTCCAAAATTTCTAAGATTTCTAAAATCATGAGTTCAATTTTAATGAAAGAAAACACAATGTATTTTTTGTAGGCTTTCAATGGATTCTCAAATGGATTCCCATGAACAAGCTGATGTACATGTTTCAAAAATACTTCAGGCCATCATACCTGACTACTATGACATGTGTGACTCAACCCTTATAGAATTGGAATAGTATTTGAAGAAATATCATCATGAGTACTCACATTGATTATTTTCCACTCTACGACCATGGGCTTTTGAGAGGCATATTTGTACCAAAGAGCTAGAGTTACTTGCTGAAGTCCTCATTCATTGAATATTCCAACTACCCCACTACCAATATCTCCTCAAAGGGTAAATTTATCAAGAAAGGAACAGTTCACATTGAATGTTTCATGAACCATATCCCATGTGACCTAGATCTGAAGCCTCACAACCCAAAATCAAAACCCCTCTAATATCTGTCATTGTTTTGTGCATCGAAGATGTACCAATAAAAAGTGTAGAAGGAGAATTGGGATTTCTGCACTAGAGGACGAGTTAAGACAGGATATATGTGGGTGTACTTGGTATGATAGACATGCATAGAATTTAAAACTGAGCTACAAAATGTCATTATTTATGAGGTGGTTTGGGTGGAGCAGAATTATATCTACAAGAACCCATATATTATCACTATTATATTGATCTATTGGATCCATCAGAAAAACACCTTCCATTAGATTCATGGAGAAGCTAGCATAAACCTTTGGGATGTTTACAAAATCTCAAGGGATCCTATCCTCGAGTATATGTATGATGAGTTTATTCTACCAAAGGTAATGTGGGATGATGGTGAAAAGACACCATATTCAGTCCATAAACTGTTCAATTAGATTCTAAAGGTGAAAAAGAATGACCCCTATCTGGGGGAGGGTGATATCCATCCATAGGCCTAGATGAAGGTCTTCCTAGAGCCATAGAGAGAAGGTCTTACCTGTAATCTTCCAATAGGATGCACCTTGTTAGAGAACTAGAGAATCCATGAAAAGTTTTGGACCACATTGGAGAAAGGTCAGTATAAATAGTGGGGATATAATGTCAAATTCAAAGTTCATATGATGATTCATCTGGATGACTTCCTCACGATGTGGTTGAGAACCGACCTGCTTCTGGTTTTTGAATCTAACGACGACATGAGGCTAGGGAAATTTGTGATTGAAACCAAATTAGCATAAGGGAGCCACATGAGGTTGGTTGTTGCTGTTTTGGTGGAGATATACTAGTTTTTACTATATGTTTATACCAAGAAGACCCCATATCATATTTTTGGGATGTTTCAAGTGATGTGGGAGTTTATTGTAGCACACATCAACTCTTACGTTGTGCTGAGTGGAGTTCATGATCTCAAAGACCAGTTTTTACCATTTGTTCAAGATATTTATGGTGTCCAACCTTTATTAGTAAATAATTAAAAACCAATAAGGAACCTGAAAACATTGGGAGAGTTCAATTTCTTACCATATGGAGACCTTCCTACTGGTAAATTTGTTAAAAATGGCTAGGATAGTGATGATATGATGTCATATATTATTTAATTTAGAGATAACATACTGGTGGCCCACATTGACAGAGATATTATATGTGAGGCATATGATCCATATCGATTTTCCCTCTAGTTCAAGTGTTTGAAATAACTTAATGTCTCGCCTCCATGCATTTTCGGTTTGAGAAGCATCTAATGGCGGCTTCAACATTTTATTTCTTCATGGAATTAGTGGTATCCCAAGCATCTATCAAAGTACCTCCACTAGGTGAATCAATTGGGATAAAGAATTTTTTTTGGAAGGTGGTTCGTTGGTCAAAGACCAAGACATATTTTTTTTAAAAAAATAAAGGGAAGCTACATGAATCTAAAAGAAGGAATATTATTACAATCCCTTTCATAATAAGGTAGAAGTTCAATAGGCATATCATCTATCCAAGTGATTCCCTGGTTGATTCCCATGTTGGTAAGACCATTAGCTACCTTGTTCGCTTCACGAAAGGCATGTGTGACAATGTAGTTGATCTCCTGAAGTGAATACAAGAATCTCATCCAAAGGGTATTAAGAGGCCAAGAAATATGGACAATGCCGTTCCAAATTTCTTGGACGATGGTGGTTGAATAAATTTCAATAAAAATGTTATTCCATCCATTTTTCTTGACAAAGTCCACAACATGAATCACAACCATCGTTTCTGCCTCCAAGGATGAGGCTATTCCACAACTACAAAAGAAGTATCCATGGCACTGCCCAATAAAAGATGAAACCACAACCAGAATACCCTAGATTGCCTTTAGTGGCTCCATCAACATTAACTTTAATCCAACCTAGAAGAAGAGATTGCCAGAAAACCTCAAAGGTGCGCCTCAGTTTCCTATAGATACCATCAACCCCGAGTGGATGAAGGACCTCGAAATCACCAACAGAATTGTCACAATAAGCTTTTTGGATTGAAGCAACATCCAAAATGGAAATTAGAATTATCGTATGACCTACATGAATACTGAAAGAGTATTTGTTATGGATAATGACATTTCGATCATACCAAATCACGTGAAGAAGCTCTGCAACCACTACTAAGAAGAGGTTATTGATTTGTTGAAAAGAGTAATGCTTCACACAATATTTTAATTGATAACTAATAGAGTTAAAGAGTAACCATCTATATCCATACAATTCAGTAATAAAATTACAAAGAGATGAAGCCGTAGCACAAGATAAAAAGATATGGTTAACATATTCCTTATGTTGGTGGAAAAAGTGACACTGAGAGCAAATTTGAATTCCAAAATATTATAGGCAAACCTCAGTGGGAACACGGTTGTGAGAAATACACCAAATAAGATTGAGTCTTGATGGTTTAATCTAGGGCTTATAAAAAAGTTTTAACCAATCAAAGATGATATCAGAAGAAGAGAAATTGTGATTGTAAAAACTTTTTGAGTCAAGAACCCCATTGTGTGTGGGATCCCATATAAGGAAATCATGAGAATTAGAAAAAGAGTAATTATAAATAATATTCATGATGTTTTAAAGAAATTTGAAGTTACCATATTGAATAATATCCCTTATAGTACAATTGGTGTTAAATGGGGAGGAGTTAGGGGTAACATAGAGATTAGGGGGACACTAGACCAGTTGTCTAGCCAAAAATTCATGGAAGAGTCCTAACTAATCATCCATCTAGAATTCACCATAATATTTGCAAGAGAATATCTAATGGAAGGCCAGATGGAGGAGTGGATATAGCTCAAATTTCCTTTCATAATATTTTAAAGGAATATTTCTCTGAGAGAGGTAGTGGAATCAGAGTTTTTATTAATCAAACTCCAAGTTAGTCTAGCTTAAAGGGAATTGTTAAAGAGCTTAAGGTTTTTTTATACCAAGACCACATTTTTATAAAGGTTTTCAACAATTATCCAAGGGGATGGTCACAAGATTTATTTCAACAATGATTCCAGTCCAAATAAAACTCTTAATGTAAACATTAATTTTCTTGATAAGACCAACATACCATTTATAAATCATTATCGAGTAAACCAATTCAGACACAATAGTAGATTTCACCAGACAAATCCTGCCATCCATGGAGAGAGATTTACCATTCCAAGAAGACATCTGGTTAACTAACTTGTCAATAATAAAGGAAAAGAATATGGATTTAGGCCTTCCCCAAAAAATGGGAACCCCTAGTTAGGTTAAGGGGAAGGATGCTTCTTTGATATCAAGACTATTGATTATATCATTTTTCCTACTGGGAGAAACTTTTTTACTGAAGAATACATAAGATTTATTCCAACTAATAGATTGACCAGAGATCTCCTCATAATGAACCAAGGTATTTTTAAGCCTTTTAATATTTATTTTATCACCTTGTAAAAATAGGATGATATCGTCGGCATAAAAAAGATGCATAGGTACAGTTAGGTTTCTAGTCACCCAAATGGGATGAAGTTTGGTTTGAGAAACAAGGCGAGTGAGAAGTCTGCTAAGGTGATATTCCTATATGGAAAAGAGGATGAAAGATAAGGCTATAATGACTGCTAGGAATGGAATTCAAGGTAGGAAATTTTATCTAGAGTATGATGATGTTGAAACTCCAAATTATTTAAATTAGTCTCATGCACAAGCCACAAATATGGGATGAAGGGAGCTCCCATCAAAGTGGGGGTTGAGTCTTATGATCCCTCAGACCTATCCTTAGTTCTGAGAATGATGGTGGAGGAGATGGTTGGGGGTCTTCTCGAGCAGTACCTCAAGTGTCCATGATTGATAGGACTGATATGGTCCCCTCACCATCTTGAGAGAAGAAACAAAAGAGGGTAAAGAATTTGGTTTAGTGTATGTGTTATAGTAAGTAATTATAATGTTATTTTAATCTTATGACTCCCCCGACATACTTTTTTGAATATGATTTCATTTTAGAGGATCTATATCACTCTCCTCTTTCAAGGGGTTTACTACCGATCCATCAAGGGTTGAGGGGGACATTCTGAATGAGGCATAGGCTCATGTTGATGAATCCCTCCCTTTCATGGATCATGTGATAATAAATGTAGTCATGTCTACCCTCGTTATTGTATAGAGGGAATAGGGTCATGGTAATTTTATATGTACATCATAAGGTGTCATGTTATGGTCACTAAATTTCTTCATCATGATAATTTTGATCATCTACATACATTAGAGGACCCTGAAACAACCACCAATGGCCCTGTATCTATTATAGGAGAGGTTGATAGGGATTTTGGGTGGTCCAATGAATGTGTGAATGTAATTATTTACTATGTAAGGTTTGAAGTTGTTGTACCTTCCAAGAGGCCACTAGAGAGAATCAAAGGCAGATCCAAATTGGGTCCCAATCCCTGTGTCTTGGATACCTCTACTAGTGAGGGTGCTATGATATATGAGAAATTAGGTAATGAACTAAAAAAAATTGAGTAAATTTTAAAAAATATTAATATTACCTCATCTCTGGTGGAGTTTCAAGACATTGATAGGGAATTAGACGAATGTGAGTTTTCTCTTTCTTGCGTCTTTAAGCACAGTCGACCTCTTTGCATGGTATTTTTCACACTAGATATTAACCTATGATTTTTTTCTATATAAAACATTTCCATAGTGATTCATATTCGAGGAATCGAAGTCCATATTGCTCCTACTACTGAGGGAATAACAATTGAGGTTATTGAAGTAGGGTATTCCCAAGGGCCCTCTATCCTAGTTACTAGGTAAACTAAAGAGTATTTTTATTATTAATAGGTATGTTATCAAAAAATTGAGACTAGAGGTGTCATAGAGGCATCAATTCAAACTAATGATCCACCAATACATGAGTGTTTCCAACTGCTCCATTTGTTTCATGGCCTTTGCTGTCTGCTGACACACTGATGTTAATGAGGGGTGCCATCTTCTATCTAGTTCCATTGAATTTGGAAGCCAAACCTAAGGGAGAAGATTCCATGCCAACCCATCCAATAACATAAGGTGAAGTTGATACAGTTTCAGAGGGAGTAGATCAAGGTGCCTTTTTGAGTGTTCTAATCCCAGAATATATCTCTCCCTTTAAAAGAAGTTATAAGTTAGATTTGGAGACACAATATACTCTTCACACCATATGTCATATCATCTAGTGAGACATCTGGAAGATAAACTTGGATATTCCCCTTGAATACCTACCATCGAAACTTCACTGACTCCCAACCTTGAATTCCTTTTCTAGGTATAGTGGATTTGATTACCGCATGATCCACATTACTATAAAATTAATCATTCAACAAGGGGAAGAGGAGAAAAGGCCACATCAAGATGAGTTGTAGCTAGCTAGCAAGTTTAAAGATCTAAGGGCTGCTGTGCCTTGGTAGGTGATGAGTCATACAAAGGAGGTAGAGGATTATCAATTATATATTGATGAGAAATTTATTTAAATAGGTAAGCCTTCAAGAAGAACTAAATTCCATAAAATAATAGATTGTCTAGATCCACTGTTTCTTGAAGAGGTTCATGGAAGCATACAAGGATTTTGTGGTGGAAGAGAAGGAGAAACTCTGTCATGCTGAATATTCCATCACTACACAACTGATTGGGTTTTGGAAATCTATGTATAATTCTATAGTGACTGTTCAATATCTCAAGGCCTGTGTTGAAGAAAACCTATAAAATTTAGTATAGAGATTCTAGTATGTGTAAGTTCCTCTGCATTATAAAAAATGAATAATGAAGGTTTTTTTTCTTCCATGATTATATGTTTTTGTGTTTATATCCCCATCATAATCATAACATTTAAAATGAATCATTTTATTTAATTTAATCATTCCAACATGTTACAATTACAACGAAAAAGATGAAAAAGATCTAAATTTTGCTCGTGTTTTTTGACCTTGTGAGCATAGCTCAACTATTGTTAGGGTCATATGATAGACCCTACAAACTTTGTGTATTTTTTTCCATCACTCTAATTTTTTTACCTAAATCATGATGGAAATGACTTAGTAGGAGAAAAATGGATTTTTCTTAGGCCTCCCTTTGTGGGTTTTTATCCTAGAAAGTTTTATGCCTCTTTTTTTTTCATTTCATGAATTTTTCCTAAACCATGTGGAGTGTAGGTCTAGTGCGATGAGACTTGAATTTTACCCAAGGTTCCCTTTCTTGGGTTTTCAACCTAGAGAGTAATTTGTATCTTTTTGTGGGATGTTTAGATTCTTTAAAGTTGAACTAAAGTGACTGATGTTTTGGGTCGAACAACTTTGACCATGAGTTTTGTAATGATGAACCAAATATGGATTTTTGTACAAGAATGTTATGATATTCTTTAGATAACTAAAGGGAAATCTTGAGTCATATATTTTTTTGTTTCTAGATAGGAAAAATGATGTGATACAAAAATTCAAGGAAAGACTCCAAAACATATTTGAATAGTGGTTTCCAGCACAATGTTGTTATTGGGGATTATGGATATAGAATAGGTCTCTCCCAAGAATGAATGTACCTCTATTAAATAGGCCCTTTTGGTGGGAGACTTATGAAAATCTAACTAGGGTGTGTTATTTCATTGTCAAACAATTAAATCCTTCGGATGACATGCCATTTTGGGTGGAAAACTATGCAAATCCAACTAGGTCATATTACTAGATAGTTAGAAAAATGTGTCTTCAAGAATCCGACATTCTATTATCAATTATCAGGTAGTTTTTGAATATCCAGATTTCTCAAGACCATGAAGGTTTTTTTCTCAAGGGATGGTGTTTGAGAATGAATAGATAATCTTTTTTATAATTTTACATGAATGTTAAATCAATCCTACATGAATTTGACTTGTGTAAAGGAGGGTACATTCGACTAGATGACTGAAATCATGGGGGAAGGCCCCTCACTGACAAGATTTGAAGTATCATGCAGTTTAATGTCATGTAACCAGGACATGGATCGTGCATTTTAACATATTATGGAAAGTAAATTATATAAATAGTTTAATGACTTCTATATTTGACCAAAATATTAGCAATTTTCACCTTTCATGGTAATCTTTCCAAAAATGTCCCATAATTTGTAGGTATGAAGAGGGGAGGGTTGTAAGATGTAATATGAGAGTTTTTAGTTTTAAAGAGTGATATGGGAATAAAAGATTATTGGGGATTACTAAGATAAAAGAGGTTTCTTCTGGGTATGAATGAATTTCTAGTTGACATGAACATTTTGGTGGGAGACTTATGCAAAATCCAACTGGGGATTATTACTCCATAGTCAAATAGTATTATCCTCTAGATGAAATTCCATTTTCATGGTTGACTTATACAAAGTCAACTAGGGCATATTACATCATAGTTAGAAAAAGGAATCCTTAGGAATCTGACATTCCATTACCGATGGATGGGGAAGTTTTATGGATATTCAAATCTTCAAAGATACAAAGTTTGGTTTGTGGGAGGAATGTGCCTAAATATGGGACGATCATTTCATATCAAAATTACCAAGAATAGGAAGAAATGTTCCCCTATGTAGGTCTAAACCATACACAGAAAAAAGGATTTTTTATATTGTAGCTAGGACTAAGACATAGGATCCAAAAATCTCTACATATCTCATCATAGAGAGAATCAAACCACACATAGTTTTGAAATTTACGTCATGTAACATATTTCAACCATGCAGTTTAACAACGTGTGGTATGAATGTTTGGTGTGAATTTTAAGGTATTGCATCTAGGACTATGTTACCTCTGATATGAAATGATATGCCTTGATCATGTAGGTAATCCCTTACAAATACTCTTAATCCCATGTGATCTATGCTCGATGTGAGAAATAAGGAGTGTTGATTTTTTCTTCTAACACACAAAGGCGATTAAAATGAAAGACAAGGGCATTCTGATTTTGTGGTATCTAGACCAATAAATATGATGTGGTTTTTGATACATATTTCATTAGAATGAGAATAAATACAGACATAGTTCTTGTAATACCATGTATTTTATTGTTATATGATGAGTAAATCATCCATGCAACTTAACTTCATGTGGTAAGGATGAAGGTGACTCAACATGAAAAAGAAATTTTATAGTTGGACCCAAGACTGGAGAGCTGGGAGTCACTACATTTCTCATAATGGTAGGAACTAATCCAAAAATATTTCTTAAATTTATGTCAACTATGTAGTTTAACATCATTTAGTGAGTACATATAGGTTCTTGCAGTTTTAATTTATAAATCAAAGACAATTTTCATGTAATTGAGGAGTGATGTAAGGATTAGCGGGCCAAGTACGTTTCTACATGCTTTGTACATGAAGGAGGAATCCATAAACCATGATCTTGGGGGTTCTCAGATCTGAAATGTGATGTGGTACAAAATATAAGGGATGATTATGTATCAACGTTAGAAAAACAGGTTCCTAGAATAATGTTGTTGAGGCTTACATAGATAGAAGATATTTCTCATAGGGACAGAAGTATCTCGGGTTTATAGGACCTTTTTGTGGGTGACTTATGAAAATATAAACTGGTGCGTATTACTACATAGTCAAATTATGGCATCCTTTGGATGATATGCCTTTTTGGTGGGAGACTTATGTGAATCCAAATAAGGCTTATTACTACACTCTGACAAAGGTGTCTTTGTAAATATGACATTATATCATCTATTTTTAAGTAAAGCGTATGCAAATCCAAAATTACCGAAGATGAGGAGAATGATGTGTAGAAGGAATATGTTTGAGCACAAATGAAGCATTTTTATGGGAATTATCCATGGAGTGTGAAGTACCCTATGTATATTTTTGTTGTTTACACATGGGAGAGTAATCTTCCTATTTCCATGATGGGATCTCGGATAAGGGAACCTGAGTTGGGGTCTCCTGCATAGATCTTTGTTTGTATAAAGGATAGGGGGAATTGTTTACTTTATGACTAGGCCTTATAAATAGGGTATAAAAATCACTACATACTCATGAGAATAAAAATCAAGCCACATGTTGTTATTGAATAAAGGTGTGGTGGGATGATAGCACCAAAGATTATGATCTGCTTAAGAATAGATTGAATTGTTATACAATTTTATGCCATGAAACAAGGACATGAACCATGTAGTTTTATGTCATGATGAAAGGACCTTGTTGTATAGTTTAATTTTTTGTGACTATGATGCTAGGCTATATAGTTTAAAGTATTATTTCTCAGAATATGATGTATTATATTTTTAGGTCGTATGAATAGGACCATATGATGCACCTTTTAAGGTTATGAATATAATACCTTGATGCAATTTACTTTAATTTCATAAAAAGGACATTGGTTTAATGTAGTTTATCATATTATGATATGGATAAAGGTATACTTATCACACGTATAATTTCTAAAGAAATATTTCATTAGTAGGGGAAATAATGAGCTCTCCATCCATCAAGATCAGGGAATAAGATTTGTTAGAGTGTAAATTTTGTATGGAATATGGTCTTTCCCAATTTGGATCAATATTTGGAGGCTTCTTCCTTAGTATCATTTAAGTTATAAGGATAAGTACCAGTTTTACTTGGAAGAATGAATGGAGATGTATATTCTTGTTAAAATCCGGTTCTATCTAATTTTGATGGACCTATATGTTATGAAAGGTATGAAATCTTTTATCTTCAAGTCCCTCCAATTAATACATTCATTTTTTGGATTTCTCATCTATGGATAGTTGATCATAAATGTAAATTGGTGTAAGGTAAATTGGACCTTAATGGGTATGACTCCTTCTGTTCCATATACAAGTGAATATGGGGTTTCCTATGTGGCCGTATGGGTGGTAGTATAGTAGGCCCACAAAGAATGTAAGAGATTTTCATGGCAATAATTTTTATCCTTATCCACAATATTATAAAGTATGTTCAATAGGGTCTTTTTGAAGGCCTATATCTATCAATTAGCCACTTTTTTATAGTGGAACAAGTGATTGGATTTGATATTATACTCATGATATAGCTTATCCAACTTAGTAGAACAGAAATTGGTTCTATTTTCGATAATTATTATATGAGGGACACCTAATATGGTAATGATGTTGTCTTTCACAAATATGATGATTCTTTTAGCCCATGATTCTTTGAGGGGTATTGCCTTAACCTATTTAGAGAAGAAGTTGGTGGTAGTTAGGATGTATTTGAACTTCTTCATCGTAGCTGGAAGATATGACCCCACAACATCCATTCTTCATATAGAAAATGTCCAATAGTATTTTTCTATATGTAGCATATCTGGGGGTTAATGGATTAATTTGTAATGAACTTAGTAGGAAGGACACTTTTTTGTGAATTTTGTGAAATTCTTTTTCATTGAAGTCCAAAAGTATCCATGTATTTGGATTTGATTGGAAAGCTAGAACCCCAACAGGTGGGAACCGTAGGATCCTATATGAACTTCATTAATGATAGTAAAAATATCTTCTCCATCAATGAATATGGGAAGGAATCCATAAAATCCTCATTTATAAAGGACTTTATGGTGATTTGGGATTTTATAGAGTAAAGTTGGTTGCTCACTGCTGGATATGCTCTTTTCCAACTCTACCTGATGAGAGCACTCCATTTTAAAGGTACTCCTCAATGGGTACCATCAAACCAATGGTAGGATCATCTAGTTTGAGGATGGTACTAACCTCATTTATCTCTTCCATGTTGACATGAGAAAAAGGTGATACCATTCAACAGTGCACAATTCTGATGACCATTTTATCCCATTCTGGATTTTCTAGATCCGTGGCTACATTTTACAATGCATAAGATTAGGAATTTTGTAACCATGGGATATGTGTCAATGTTGGATTATAGGGGAATTATTCCATTAGTTATTGGACATAGTCAATTAATGGGTTTGTCTCTTCTTTTCTAATAGCATAATCCCCATTGATCTTTTTGATTACAAACTATGAATCGCCCTTCACCTCTAGATATCCCATTGGAATTTGAAGTGCCAGTTTTTGGCCTATAATGAGGGGATGATATTCTACCTCATTGTTTGTATATAATTCTAACAATAGAAAGGAGTAAGGAATTAATTCCATTACTAGATAGATGAGAACGACTCCCAACCCAACTTTTTTGAGCTTAGGTTCTTCCATTCTCTTCCTTGTTGGGATTCTAGATGTGGCGTCAAAATACATTTCCCATATCTAGGGACTGTATTGAATAGAATAGATATCTTTATTTGTAAATTCAGCATTTAATAGAATTGTCTATGAATATGGGTGTTCTGTAATAAAATATTCCAAATCTTGGACTTTCACCACTTTCTGTGGAAAAAACTATATGCTAAATTGCTATAGGATAACTACCCACTATGACAAACATCCAGTAAACACTTGAAAATATATTTTAGTGGGTTATTTAAAGAAACAAAATGGACCTCATGGTGATGAAATTAGTGTCTCAATTTCTAAACCACAAATATTAATGCCAGACATCTCTTCTTGAAATCTGAATAATTAGTCTCAGTGTCGAGCATGGTTTGACTGAGGTAATAAAGGTTGTTTTCATTCTCAGTGTCATTCTTTTGTGTGAGGAAAGTACCCAATGATGGTTCCAAGTATGTCACATATATAATGAGTGGATTATTCTTAATATGAAGCATTATAATTGGTTATCTCAATAGATATTCCTTAAGTTCATCAAATTATTCTTGGAAGTCATTGGTCCACTGATATGTGACCCCTTCTTCATCAACTTGGTGAAGGAAAAACACTTGCCTGCGTGTTTGGCTATAAAGAACTGAATGTAGGAAAGGTGTCCCTATAAACCCCTCAAATAATTGAGGTTATTATGTGGTTAAATATTGAAAATATTCATTTTCTTCCCATTAATGACTTTTATTCCATGATGGAAAATGACTAAGATGATAAATTTCCCTAATGCACCCCCAAAATCACATTTCAAGGGGTTTATTTTTAGGACCTGCTATCACATTTTATTGAAGAAAGTTTCAAAATCATCCAAGTGGTTATAAATTTGTCGATAATTAACCCCCATATCTTCAATTTATCATTCAATTAACATTCCCAAGTAGGGTTTGAAGATACGATGCATGAACCATTGATTTGTAACACCGATATTCTTCAAGTCAAAGGGAATTACTCGATAAAAAAATATTACATAGGGGGACCTGAAGGAGATTGATTCTTCTTCTTTCTATGCCATTTGGATTTTATTACACCCCAAATATTCATCCATGAGGGATAGGGCTTGATGGCTAGTTTTTGTATCAATTAGAAGTATTGTAATTAGAACCGGGAAATCATCTTATAGATAGTTCTTATTGAGATCTATGAAGTCGATGAAAAACTTGATTTTACCATTCTTATTATTTACTGGGATGATATTGGATAACCATTTTAGATACTGGATTTTCTTAATGAATTTTTCTATGATAATCTTGTCAAATTCAACATCAATTTTAGTGGAATTATTTATATGTGTCCTTCTAGATTCTTGTTTTTATCCCTGATGGTTTTATAGAAAGACTAAGTGGTGAGTAGCCACATCATGATTAAGGCATGACATATATATATATATATATATATATATATAATTATAAGTGAACAAACCCTAACGATTCTTAAAAAATAAGGTATATACCTCTTTTTCTTTGGAATATATGGCCATACTAATCAAATAGGGTCATGGTTCCTCTTATGTACCCAGATTTATTTCTCTGAGTTCATCAATGTTGGTAGAAACACCTTCCTAAAATGATAGAGGGGAATCCCTAAGATCCTCCTCTTACTAATCTTCCTCTTCCTCTTTTTCCTTACTCTTAGGATAAGTAGGTAATTAATTAATATTTACAGAGTTAGGAGAGGATTCAAAATTTTGACATCCAGAAGATGAAGTGACTTCCCCTAACCCAGCTAATAGTGTGAGGTCTCTTCAATGTTATGGAGGAGTTGGAATGAGGGATAAAGAAGGTGCATGATTATCCTCTTTTGAATAGACTGGTGAGTTAGGGATATGTAGAAGATCAAGGTATGGAAGGAGGGAATCTCCATCTGAGCTTCTACCACTATTCGAAGAGTCAGTGAACTTCATGACTGATATCATGAAGGTTGTTGAATTTGCACTTGTATTTGGGACCATTCCTTTGACCTAATGGATGGGAAGAACATATTTTTCCCTGATCTATTTTAAGGTATTGGGAGATTCCATTTATATACTATTCAGGGTCGTGACCCAAGAAACACCATTAGTTATGGGTTGTTTCCTTTCCCTTTTATATAATAATACCTCAATATAATGAGTTTCACAAGATTTTAATAGAGTCTTATCACCATAAAATGTCCCAATTTGACCATTAATACAATATTTGAGGCATTAATGGTATAATGAGGGAATATCCACATGATGGTGTAACCAAGGGCTTCCTAGAAGAACATTTAAAGCCGTGTCTTGCTAAACAACTAGAAATTATAATTTAGATATGAGGTCTCCAAACTAGGCCTTGAGTTTGATATTTCCAAGAGTATTTTGTTCAATCATGTCATAAATTTTTAGTGTCAAATAAGAATGGGGGAAGTGGGATTATTTATAACACAGTTGATGAAGTGTTCAAACCTAAATGAAGTTGACTCCTAATCAATTTCCAATGAATGATCATCGAATATCAACATCATTTTTCCTTCTAAATATATACAAAGGTTTTATATGTCCTTGTATAATGTCATATTAGTCCTACTCTATGAAGGAGATGACTATGTGTCATTATATAGGACCCATATTTGAAAGATATACTTTATTAGTAGTAAATTTATCCTCAATTTCTTGAGGGATTGAAAAATCCTCTATGAGTGCTTCTCAGAGATCTTTTAATAGACTCAAAACATCCAGGATCGACAACTTGATAGACACTAGGGATAATTTCTTCATAATTTCATACTTTTGGGATAAAGGTATGCATTTCCTAATGTGAGGTTGTTTTCTCAAAAGTGAATTAGGAACCAAATCACTTAATGCATGTAGATTGATTCTTTAAGTGTTAAATGTGATCCCATTCTTTGTGGGTTTGACTAACTAGGTCTGCCTATGCGTTGAGGCTGATTTGGAGAAGTCATCCCCTCTATTCAATCTTTTAGGGTGATCAGGTTAGGGAAACCCTAGCAGTTTTATGGGAACTTTCTTTCTCATTATGAGCTCACTAGAGATCTCTCCCATGAGTTTTGGCCATGTAGAATGTTTGAGTGGGGATGTGGCTAGAGTGTTAATTTCTGCCGTGACCACATCTTCCTCTGTACCCTTGACACCTGTGGTCTCTCCCCCTATTCCCCAATCATATTAAGATAACTAAGGTTCATAGCTACACTCATAATTTTATAATGGATTCATTAAGTGAATAACATTAAGGAAACAAAAAATAAACTCTTTATCTAATGATGACTCCACCTAGCGGGTCGACTCTTGTTGTACTATTTAGTGGGGAGGTTCCCATGATTTTGGGACAAAAGAAATAAATTTTGATAAAGTCAAAGACAACTTAATACTTAGTGTAGGTTTATCTTCTTGTGTTTTATTCCCACTCCTCCAGCCACATTGTTTCTTGTAAGACTGGATTTTGGAGGAATGTGGCATCGATGGATTCGGCTGTGTCGTATCAGAAGTGACAAGGGGCATAGTTGGCTATTTTAAATATGATTAGAGAATATCATGAGTCTGTTTGATCATATTTTTGACCATAAAATCCCTGAGCTTCTATGTAACTTTGTTAGTAACTTCCTTCCATTCACCCTCACTTTGGATTGTTATAAGAAACACATGATACCTATTCTGGTAGCTTGACCAGATTTACTTGTCTAGATTCCACCATTTTTTACAAAATTTCTTTGAAAACAAATCATTTTCAGTGTATTGTGATGAAGTAGCTAGGGGATTTCTCATCTAAGAATGAATAAAACTTATTCTTTAGATCCTAAAACTAGTTTCACATCTAATTCCTTCAATCATTCTGAAATTTTTTGCATTGTTACTGATTATCAGGATGAGGTGCCATAAGATATGGTGCAGGGTTTGAAGTTGGATCTGGGATAGGGGATAGCTTTAGTGTAACAATCACAACCTCAACTTTCCCTATTCTCTTCCCTTGAGCTTCTGTAATTAACCGGGACTTGTAATTGGTGTGCAAGATGGAATATTCTATTTTTTAAGCCACTGTAGTGAGATCTCAAAACCTTCCTTTGTATTTTATAGGGATGAGTGGTGTATGAAATTCATGGTTAAGGTTCTATATACATATAGAAAATAAATATTCATGGGAGAAGATATAGGTTCAGATAATAGGTCAAACCTTTCTATCAATCAATGAAATATGAGACCCTTCCATTCTCCCACTATTTGTAGTTTGATAGGTTTGGGACTATTGTCTTTGGAAACATTGAGATGAATTTAAAGAAAAATTCTTGATAGAGACCATCCCATCCTACAATTGACTGAGTTGGAAAACCGGTGTACCATGCAAAGGTTGTCCCTTATAATGTTTGTAAAAATCATTTGAGTTTCACTTCTTCTTTTTGTGTAGGGACCCCATCATGGGATCACTTCAGAGCAAAAAATGCATCAAATTATTCTTCGGATCCACTGAACAATTAAAAATTAGAAATATGGTGTTGCTAAAATTTGGAGGTGGAGGTGTTGGATCCACCTGTTTAGGGTAAGTCCTCTTTTATGGGTGCATTGGGGCACACTATTCTTCCATAGCTTCCAATCAAGATTTTAGTGACTCAATAGTATTGAGGATCACTTGAGGGATATCTGGTTGAACATGATCTTGATCAGGAAAATAAATAGGTAAATCCAACTATGATGGATCTACTCATACCTATAGTGGGTAGGATATAGAGGATAGTCCACGAGGATGAGTCTGCACCAACCCTGGTTCTGTTCCTAAGGGATGTAACTCCTAACATCTTGCTTCCACAGGGTATACATATACTGGTCATTGGTAATGCACTTTTAGCGGATGTTCTAGTTCCACTTCAGTTTCTAGGGTGAACCCTATTTGTTGAGGTACACTAGTTGGGAGTATGGGTTTGGTCTCTTCTTGTAAAACATATCATGTAGGAATGTTTCCTAAGAAAAATTCTGTGTTGAGTCTTTTTAAATATTTCATCTCTTCCTCATACCAAGTGAATATTTCCTTGAGTGTGAGGAGTTCAACCTCTTTGGGATGTGGGTGAGGCCCAACCAGACCTTTACCCTTTTCTTTGGTGGATTCTCTCTAAGGGGGTAGTAATGGAGTGGTTGATGTAATCCATAAATTCATAAAAAGCCTCTGGTTCTGGGTATGCACACCTCTTTCAATTATTTTAGTGTAAAATATATTATAAACTAAATATTCCTTGTCCAGATCCTCTATATTTTCCTTGTAGTCTATATCATCTGAAGGGGTATTTTTAACAATATTCCCTGATGCGTAACACATTTCATGCATTTTGTCAGTCTCTTTTGAGATATTTCTTTTTCCTGTTCCCAACACACCACCTCATCCTCTACTTCATTGGTCCTCTTAGAATCATTTGAAAAATGATAATCCAAAGGAAATCCACCTAAAATTTTATCATACATGTATAAAGTAAAAAAATGGGTCATGAGATAGGATGAACTAAGAGGATTCATTTTACATCATTCTCCCTAGTTGGGAGAAAACCGAATTCCACTACAAAGGAGTTTGTTGTGGTAAAAAAGCTTCCAACCTTGTGAGTTAGGGTTGTTCCTATTTACATTATACAAACTTTTGATCATGTTTTTCTTACCTTGAAGGTTGCATTAAAATATACCCGAACCCTAAAGGTTTGGGTTGTTCCTTTATTTTTGCGGCTACTACTAATGTAGCTTCTCTCTTGATTTTACAGATCCATTTTTGAACATGGGTTGGATGCATGGTACGACCTGCACCTTGTTGTGTCCTGGGCCCAGGATTGTTGGGCCCCCGCCAGGATTGTTGGCGCCTGTGCCCCGGTAACCAATCCCACATCGGTTGTGGAGGGAGATTGGTGGGTGCTTGAAATTCCCGTGCCTACCTTCCCCTCAGCAACGCGTTTTAAAGCCGTGAGGCCTGGGATAGCAACTGGGCCAGAGCGGACAATATTGCTGGGCCGAGGGATCCGATCCATCAATTGGTATCAGAGGGTGGTTGGTCTCGGGACCGGTGTGGGCTTGGGGGGGGGGATGTTGTGTCCTGGGCCCAGGATTGTTGGGCCCCCGCCAGGATTGTTGGCGCCTGTGCCCCGGTAACCAATCCCACATCGGTTGTGGAGGGAGATTGGTGGGTGCTTGAAATTCCCGTGCCTACCTTCCCCTCAGCAACGTGTTTTAAAGTCGTGAGGCCTGGGATAGCAACTGGGCCAGAGCGGACAATATTGCTGGGCCGGTTGTACCCCACACTATTTGATTTTCATGATCACAATCACTTTCATATATGTTTAACTTTGTTTTTAAGTGTTGTGGATGATAGGCAAAAGATTGCCAAAGGATTGGCCCAAGAATGGACAAGAAATGGACTGAAATTCAGTCCACCGGCCAACCGGTGTGATAGCACCGGCCAGCCGGTGGAACTGGCAGAGGGATTGCCCACTGCCAGGTTCCACCGGTCGACCGGTGGCTCTGTCACCGGTCGACCTGTGGCACCCAGCCCAAATAGTATTTGCTACTGTCTTGCCACCGGCCAGCCGGTGGCTCCCCCACCGGTCGACCGATGGAGCCTGGACCAGATTTCTCCTCCACTGCCAAGGCACCGGCCAGCCGGTGGAGCTGTACCGGCCAGCCGGTAGCCCTGGTCAAACTAGCCGTTGGCTTTGACCAGTCAACTCCAAAAGCCTCCCAACGGCTCCGAGGCCTTTTCCAACGGCTCCAAAGCCCTCCAACGGATACTTGAAGGTTCCTAGCCTATAAATAAAGGCCTAGGAAGCCCCGGAACTTCACCCAAGCCACCGGACACATTGTTGATCATTTTGGCGAACCTCCGGCGGATTTCCTCAAGGAACCCAACGTGCTCCAATCCAATTCCACATCCAAGAGCACCTCCAAAGAAGCTTGGAAGCGGCCTTCAACATCTCCATTCAATCAAAGGCGCCCAAGTCTTCCTCCAATACGGTTTTTCTTGTATTTATTATTTTGAGCTTAAAATTGGGTTTGTGCCTACAAACCCCAAACCCTTTTCTCATCCCCCTTTCTTTTGGGTTTCACACCACCATTAAGGTGTGAAGAGGTTTCTTCAAGCCTTTCCTTTTAAAAGGCTTGTGTTTCGGTGAGCTAGCCTTCACCCGTTAAAAAGGCTAGTGGGTTCTTGCTATTCCATCAAAAGCAAGTGGGTTCTTGCTAAACCACAAAAAGCAAGCTGTAATAGGTCCTAGTGCTACCTCAAAGCCTAGTGTGTTTCTTGCTAAAACCATTGAAAAGCAAGTGGTAGGAATATCTCAACGGTTGAGTTGGGAGCGGAGACGTAGGCCGGGTTTTGGCCGAACTCCGTTATCAATTTCTTGTGTGATTGCCTCTTTATTTCCGCTGCACTTTACTTTGATTTTTAATTTGTTAATCAATTTTTTAAAAGGCAATTCACCCCCCCTCTTGCCATCTTTTCCTCGTTTGTTCCGACCCAACAATTGGTATCAGAGGGTGGTTGGTCTCGGGACCGGTGTGGGCTTGGGGGGGGGATGTTGTGTCCTGGGCCCAGGATTGTTGGGCCCCCGCCAGGATTGTTGGTGCCTGTGCCCCGGTAACCAATCCCACATCGGTTGTGGAGGGAGATTGGTGGGTGCTTGAAATTCCCGTGCCTACCTTCCCCTCAGCAACGCGTTTTAAAGCCATGAGGCCTGGGATAGCAACTGGGTCAGAGCGGACAATATTGCTGGGCCGAGGGATCCGATCCATCAATGTTGTGTCCTGGGCCCAGGATTGTTGGGCCCCCGCCAGGATTGTTGGCGCCTGTGCCCCGGTAACCAATCCCACATCGGTTGTGGAGGGAGATTGGTGGGTGCTTGAAATTCCCGTGCCTACCTTCCCCTCAGCAACGCGTTTTAAAGCCGTGAGGCCTGGGATAGCAACTGGGCCAGAGCAGACAATATTGCTGGGCCGAGGGATCCGATCCATCAATTGGTATCAGAGGGAGTATTTGAATAATTCCCTAAAACGGTTTCAAATTAAAGATCCTATTTTTTTGATGGCATCTACCTCTTTCGCCCCCGAGGGATACTCTTTGGGTCGGGCTCCATTTTTTGATGGGACCGACTATAATTATTGGAAAACCCGCATGACCACTTTTCTTAGAAGTATAGGATATCCCATATACAAAATTGTCATGCAAGGTTATTCTTTGTCTACCCCCGACAAATCCAAATGGACCCCCGCCGATATTAGAAACTTTGAGCTTGATGGCAAAGCCATGAACGCTCTCCATTGCGGCCTAGATAGAAATGAGTTCAATCGAGTATCTACTTGCACCTCCTCACATGAAATTTGGAAACTTTTAGAAGTAACTCATGAGGGCACTAACAAAGTTAAGGATACTCGGTTAGACATGTATAGACAAGACTTTGAATCTTTTTCAATGCATCCAAATGAGTCTATTTCTGAAATGTTTACACGCTTCACTGACGTTTGAAATGGTAGAAAATCTCTTGGTGATGATGTTTCAGCTGAAGCAATGGTCAAGAAGATTCTATGGGTCCTTCCGAGCTCATGGGCACCTAAGGTGACGGCTATCCAAGAAGCTAAGGATGTAAAGAACATGCCGGTCGAAGAGCTCATCGGATCCCTAATGACGTACGAGATCACGATGAGGAGGCAAGCTCAAAAGGAGGGCACCCCTATCAAGACACCAAAGAACATTGCCCTCAAGGTACAAAAAGAAGTAAGCTCCTCCTCATCCTCATCTTCCTCATCTTCCTCATCATCAAGCGGCGACTCGGAAATGGAGAATCTCGCCCGCCAAATGCACAAGTTTATGAAGAAGCACAAGAAGAAAAAGAAATCTCGCAAGGCGCGAAAGCAAGAACCCACCGCAAGATCCGAGCCCAAGGTGAAATGCTACGGGTGTGGCCAAAAAGGGCATTACAAGCCCGATTGCCCACTCAACAAAAACCGGGCCACGCCAAAGGAAAAAGGAAAGAAAAAGGTCCTCAAGGCGACTTGGAGTGACACCTCCTCATCATCCTCCTCCTCCTCCTCCTCGAGCGACCAAGGTACAAAATGCCTAATGGCATTTCATGAGGTAACATCTTCCGACTCCTCCTCCTCTTGTTCTTCAAATTCAAATTCTTTAAATCATCTTTCTTATGAAGAACTCTCTAATGCTAGAGACCAACTTGAAAATGGTTTTCATGAACTCTCTTCAAAATTTGTTGTTTTAAAAAAGAATTTCAAAAAGCTTTCCTCCGAAAAAGAACAACTTCTCAAAGAGAAGGAGGAGATGTCCCTAAAAATCCAAAATTTTCCAAATGTTGATTCTTTGGAATCAACCATCAAAGACCTAAGGGAGACCCTAGCTAAGTTCACCCAAGGGGAACAAAATTTGAACAATCTCCTAGGTTCCCAACGAATTTCTAGGACCACTCAAGGACTTGGCTATACCAACCAAGCCTCCTCCTCCCATGCACCCACTGTTTTTGTAAGGGGGAGCTCTAGTTATAAATTTTGTAATTATTGTAAAAAACCCGGGCACCTTATTTATGAATGTAATTGTAAAAACGCCCGGTATGGTCAACCCAAAAGTATTTTCTTTTCGAACAAATTTTATAGGAGAAGACCCGCTATGAGACAAGTGTGGATTGAAAAATACCTTCTAGCGAGTCTCTCCGGGCCTAAAATCATCTCTTTTCAAAATCCCTCTCCCCGGTGATTCATTGTTTTTATTTAGGGGGAGATCTTTCTAAATTGTTTTCAAACCTTGTTTCAAAACTCTCAATTTCATAAATTTCATTTGGTTTCAAATTTCAAAATTCAATTGGTTTGTTTAAGAATTTTTGTTCAAACTTCCAATTTCAACTCTTGGTTTCAAATTTTCAATTCAATTGTCATTTCAAAACTTTCAATTCAAACTGTTTTTCAATCTTTCAATTTCCAAAATTTCTTTTGATTTTCAAATCTCAAATCTTGTTTTTCAAAATATCCCTCAATCAAGTTTTATGCCCCACGCTATTTTGATAATCACAAAGGGGGAGAAATTTCTTGATTGATTGGGGGAGAATCTTTTCTCTCATGCTTAGTATTTATTTTCAATTTATCTTTTAGGCATGCCTTTCATTTAAGTTTTTACATTTCTTTGATAAGTGATTGTGATCATCAAAATAGGGGGAGATTGTTGTACCCCACACTATTTGATTTTCATGATCACAATCACTTTCATATATGTTTAACTTTGTTTTTAAGTGTTGTGGATGATAGGCAAAAGATTGCCAAAGGATTGGCCCAAGAATGGACAAGAAATGGACTGAAATTCAGTCCACCGGCCAACCGGTGTGATAGCACCGGCCAGCCGGTGGAACTGGCAGAGGGATTGCCCACTGCCAGGTTCCACCGGTCGACCGGTGGCTCTGTCACCGGTCGACCTGTGGCACCCAGCCCAAATAGTATTTGCTACTGTCTTGCCACCGGCCAGCCGGTGGCTCCCCCACCGGTCGACCGGTGGAGCCTGGACCAGATTTCTCCTCCACTGCCAAGGCACCGGCCAGCCGGTGGAGCTGTACCGGCCAGCCGGTAGCCCTGGTCAAACTAGCCGTTGGCTTTGACCAGTCAACTCCAAAAGCCTCCCAACGGCTCCGAGGCCTTTTCCAACGGCTCCAAAGCCCTCCAACGGATACTTGAAGGTTCCTAGCCTATAAATAAAGGCCTAGGAAGCCCCGGAACTTCACCCAAGCCACCGGACACATTGTTGATCATTTTGGCGAACCTCCGGCGGATTTCCTCAAGGAACCCAACGTGCTCCAATCCAATTCCACATCCAAGAGCACCTCCAAAGAAGCTTGGAAGCGGCCTTCAACATCTCCATTCAATCAAAGGTGCCCAAGTCTTCCTCCAATACGGTTTTTCTTGTATTTATTATTTTGAGCTTAAAATTGGGTTTGTGCCTACAAACCCCAAACCCTTTTCTCATCCCCCTTTCTTTTGGGTTTCACACCACCATTAAGGTGTGAAGAGGTTTCTTCAAGCCTTTCCTTTTAAAAGGCTTGTGTTTCGGTGAGCTAGCCTTCACCCGTTAAAAAGGCTAGTGGGTTCTTGCTATTCCATCAAAAGCAAGTGGGTTCTTGCTAAACCACAAAAGGCAAGCTGTAATAGGTCCTAGTGCTACCTCAAAGCCTAGTGGGTTTCTTGCTAAAACCATTGAAAATCAAGCGGTAGGAATCTCTAAACGGTTGAGTTGGGAGCGGAGACGTAGGCCGGGTTTTGGCCGAACTCCGTTATCAATTTCTTGTGTGATTGCCTCTTTATTTCCGCTGCACTTTACTTTGATTTTTAATTTGTTAATCAATTTTTTAAAAGGCAATTCACCCCCCCCTATTGCCATCTTTTCCTCGTTTGTTCCGACCCAACACACCTGAGCTACCTGCTTCCGATAGAATTTATGGAATTTTATCTATTGGATGATTAAATTATCTCAAGTAGGAGTTTTTCTTGATATTTTTAGATGAATGATGAAAAATTATTTCGACATCTCACTCTCTTCTGACCTAATGTCAGTGTGAGTCAGTCAGGGTTGGTTTTTGTTGATCATGTTGTATGTCACAAACATAAACTATTTTTTAAAGCTAGATCAAGGATATAAAATTTCATGATGTAACTTTTGGAAGGCCCTTATGATTGGGGAGTGCGGTGAAATGAAACACTCTATAATTAAAGCATCATATGATATGGATACTGGATGGAGTATCTATGATTAGATGAAGTGATTCCTTTAATGAATCGAGACATGCACACTAAAGGGATCCTTATCATTTCCCCAATTTTGGATATTGTGTAGTTAGGAGATCCACCAAGTTAATTTAGTGGTGTATCCCTTCTATTAACTTGACGTGGATTGGATGTTCATCATAAGGTAATACTTTTTATCTTAAGTGATGAAGATTTTTCCATATATTGAGGTGAATTCCATCTATACTATCTTTTAAAAATGCTTCTGAAATTTTGTATTGAGGAGTGTCTAAATTCCAGAAGATGACTGAAATATCATATTTAGAAAAAAATTTCTCATGTTCAACATGTCTTCTTCATATTTCTCTAGTTTCTTTTTAACTTGGTCTGATGAAATTTAATTCTTTCCTACCGCTTTATTATAAACAAAAAGATCAATAGGGACTTCCTCTATCGTATTGGAAGGTTGGTAATCCAAGGGTGGTTCATAGAATGATCATTGCCTTGGGTTGTCTTCTGGTTGAGAAAGTATTTCACTTGTAAATGACAAGGCATAAGGAATGATTGACATCATTGTCATAATTTTCTCATGGTAGAATGGATTTATCATCATTAAATCATCAAGGTGAGGACCTCCTTGATGAAGTGAAATGTTGTTATGGGGAGGTATAACTTCTTACTGTTTGATATTATAGATGCTTGGAGGGTTGTCATGGATCTCATCCGAAGATGGTATCTTGAGATTGATTAGATTCTGGACATGACTCAATTCTTCATGATGAGGTGTCTGAGGGGGACCTCTAGAATTTATGTTACTATTACTATAATTTAGTAGTGGGATATTAGGATACTAAGCTACCATAGATAAGAATATTATTGATTAAATAACTATATAATTATGTAGATTAGGATTTTATATTATCTCTTCATTTTATAGTCATCTCCAGTGAGGTTTTTTTGGATTACTTCTTGCAAGAAACTAAGGTCACATTCTAAGTAAATCAGTTTTCATATACTGAAGCTTGTTTTTTTATCTCCTGTGCTATTGCCAAAACTTGCCGGTAGGTTTATGGAATAATTTATGGGGTTGTTATTACCTTATAGGTTCCATTGGAATAAGAAAATTACCTATAGTTTTAATGGGGGTATAGAACCTATCTAGTTATATGTATATTATGGGGAAATTTGGCCCATGAACCTTCCATATGGGAGCATAGGTTTGTGTCTATTCCAGAGTGAACTGTTGATGAGTCACCCTAATTTTGGGGATGAAGTTGTGTGTTTGTCCCTATACCACTACCACAACCATTATTATATCCTAGAAGGTTTGTTAGATATGGGAATTTTTTTTATTTTCCCTTTTACCATTGTTAGAATGTGTTTGGTAACTTCATCAACTATAATGGGGATATATTCCCATTATGTGGATAGATTAGGGGTGTGTACTTTCTCTTATTCTTCATTTCCCACTGATGGATACTGAAAATACTTAGGTGTGTGGGTAAAGGTTTGGGTTTGCCCTTGTCTTTTGTCAGGACTTTCCTGTTGATTTCTCCAATTACTAATAGGTTAAGTTGATAGTCATGATAAATGTGGGAACATCTGTGTGCTCATTCATGGGTTTCTTCCAAATATTATTGGATGGATTTGTTGATATGGCTAGGTGTTTATTACTACTCTTAGTATACCACCAAATTTGATTGGTGGGATTTGTTGATGCATGTAGGTGTTTGTGCCCACTCGTAGTACACCGCTGAATTTGATTGGTGAACTTCTTGAGAGGGAATAGAGGTGAAAACCTACTCCCTGTTGTCTGATCACTACCCTAAATGGTCCTTCTTTCATTCTTAGGTCTAAGTGACCTAGGTATAACTTCTAAGTAAAACATCCCCATCACGATGAGGGCTTGTCACTGTATGACATTGGAAGTGCCGACTGCTTGAAGGAACCTTATTGAGGGACCCCTATGATGTATGGGTGAGGATATCAGTGGAATCTTGATATAACTCCCTAATATAATGGAGGATACGATTACTAAATTTCTAGGATATCCTCCTGAATTAGTTTGAGATGATAATTGGTTCCACCTTTTTTTGGTCCACCAACCATAGTTGAGCAGATAACTGGTGGGGATTCATAAGTTAGGGGGCCTATTGAACTACCTCTAGAATTAGGAGGGTACCTTTTTAGTTGTACACTTTAAATAATTCACTTGAAACTATATATTGAAGACGCTGGGTGGGATATAATGTTATATCTTTGGTTGAGAACCCAAATTGCGTAGTGGCTGATGCGTATGTTTGTGATAATTTTTATGACACCATTTGGATAAAAGGGATATTTGGTTGAAAGTTCCTAAAGTATAACTGATAAACACAAAAATAAAAACCTATAAAAGTATAATATCAATAAACTAACACATGCATAACTAATTTCCTTTTTTTTACCTCTTTAGTTTTGAGATAAAAAGGGGCCTAATGTGTGGCTGACACCATTATCTTGGTTAACGACTCACATCAGGTTCACCATTTTTGTTTCTGATGAAAATGTTTGCATGTTTTGTTCAAAGGTATGATTGTGGGGATGTTAATGGTTACACAAAAATTCACATAGAGTTTACTATTTTTGAACGGCCTTCAATGAGTTTTTTTCGTGGATCCAGAAACACCCAACGATTCCCTTATTCGAGATGTTTCATGAACCTACATTCTAAAGGTAGGAAGTCATTGGTAAATGGTTCCAATTATGATTAGGGAATCAAATTGGTTGATAGGATGGTATATAGGTCTTATTTTACCCTCTTGGGTGGAATTATTTTCTAATCTGAGACTCTCTTAAGGATTTAAGACATATTTGAGAATCCTTCATTAATTCCCAAGTATGACATGAGTCACCCTTGAATTAACAATCAATTATTATCAT
The DNA here is from genome assembly GCA_963277665.1 of Viscum album. Taxonomy (NCBI): domain Eukaryota; kingdom Viridiplantae; phylum Streptophyta; class Magnoliopsida; order Santalales; family Viscaceae; genus Viscum; species Viscum album. Next base: position 287,385,068 of record OY728137.1, on the reverse strand, counting down.
GCATTAATTTAGAATCATTAGTATTTATATGAGGTTCTTCAACAATAGAGAGATAAATATTCATCCCAGGTTATCCATCGATGGTATAATTTTTCATATGGGCGAGTGATCCTTTGGTCATTTATTATTATTATATAGGTTTTTAGACACATAGTGGGGAAATCTGAAATTTATCTTTGTCCTAGGCGACAAAAGTTGTTTTGATTTCTAGATCGGGCCCCCTAAATGGGAATCCTATGTATATTTGTGAAAGGAATTAGAATCCACATAGTTTTGTGCCACTTAATGAGACATATCATACCTTTTAAGGTCATATGATGAGGACCAAACCACATAGTTTAATGTCATAAAATGAGGAAATATAAGAGAAAGGTTCCTAGTAAATGTTTTGTGTGGGGACTATGCAAAGGAGACCCAAGGGACATAAAAGGTATGTGGGATCTTAGGTTAGATATGAACATACTGGGAATGTGATCCATAGAGAATTAGGGTTGATTTGGGGTGTTTGGTTTGAACCTTAGAGAGGATTCATATGTATCTCATTTGGACAAGAATCAAAGCCCACATAGTTAAGATATGGGTTGAGGACCCATTCCCATGGAATTTATCTAAAGGTTTTTCTCATAGGTAATGTGTCTCTTTGAGAGGATCACATTAGGGATTATACTGAATAAGAGTACCTTTGACTTGTTTCATTAGAAATATGGTCCTTTTGAAGATCAGATAATTATTTTAGGGCTTACATAGTATAGGATAATGCCCTGATGGCTGGATACATGGCTTTGAGGACCCACACATATGAAGGTCCTCTAAAGTAAGGTGACAGGAAGATATATAAAAATATTCTATCATAATACATGCATCTGACTGTGTGGATGTCATGATTGCGGCCATCCTCTAAGACTACGTGAGTCATGCTCAGATGTGGGGAACAAGAGGAAGAAAAATATTTGGAAAACTGCATGGTCTCTATCATCTGCTGGTGGTTGAGGGTGGGGAAATGGGAGAAGAATAAAGGTATTTGATGTGATAGTATCCTATCTCTTTCCATAACCAATATTTTCAAATCATAACACCCATCTAGATATACCCCATAAAAAAGGCCTAATGATTACTCCAGGTGGGATTATCTATCTCTCAATTCCATATAAGAGAGGTAGAAAAACTACTAACCCTCAAAGGTAAAAGCAACCATGATCCCTCCCTTCATTGTCTGAAATGGGAGGTACCTCGTCTCAGAGAATATGATTTAAGTACATTTCCCTAGCCCTCATGTCTTAGAGGTGAAATGGGAAGGACAAGACCCTAATCCTTTTGTCTAAGACCAGGAGGTCCTTAGCACTACCCATAGGGTTTGGGTCCTCATGAGTGAAAGGATTCATAACTTCACACACCCTAAGGACCCTACCGATTAGGTAGGATAAGTGCATGACACCTCTGACTGAAGGAATTAATAACAAAATGGGATCCACACCAGTGTGTATTTAACCATGGTTTTGAAAGTTTGGATGTTTTAGTGGAGGCTTTGACTTAGTCTCCATCAGATTATAGTCCCAAGAAAAGATGCACTCTATCATTAGTGTCATGAGATATAGATTAAAGGAGGCTCACATAGGTGAAGGATGGGTGAGTTAGAGGTGTTTTGCATAGGGTAAGGCCTGTGCAGATCAGAAGTGATTTGCACAGGGTAGGAATGTGAATGCTAGAGGTAACTTCTAAACAATAAACAAATTGGGTAGCAACACTTAGTTGAGGCTTTTATGTAGTATTCAATGGTCTCCTTAGGTGTCCCTAGGGGGCTCTCGTGCTGGTCCCAAGTTTAATAGGGGGCCTTCATGCTTGTATATATTGATTAGGGATGGAATATCTCCTCATATAGGTTTTTTTTGTGTTTTACACACTAGTGGGACTTTGATCCCACTGTACCCATTCATTCCCTCTTATCTTAGGTTTTAGAGAGCTACCTGTGTGGTTTTGAGGGCTTGGATGAAGGACTTGGGAGAGAAAATTTTTTAGGCTTCTCCAGTTTTTTTCTTCATGGAAATGAGGAGTATAATAGTACTATTTATAGGTAAACATGAGAATTTGGGTGAATGATTTCATCCATATTGTTTGAAAGCACATGTTCCATGCATAGGTGTCACGCACATGGGTGAATTCCTCTTTTGGCTCATGTACGAAGGGCCTGCGCGAGCCTCTTAGTAGGCATGATGTGCATGTATAGGGAAGAATGAGTGAAATACTTGGTTTCTTTCACTTATTTATTTCCTTGAGGCAAATTAAATTAAGTGTTTTCATCCCCATGTGACTAAAGAGAGTGTCAACAATGATATTCTTAAACCTAGTTCTATAATCAGATAACATTCTATGATAGATAATATATTATATTGACTGTCAAGTGTGAGTATTCTTAAGTAGATGAGACTTCATCTCATGAAGATCACACTTAGAAATCTACAATATAAGAGATTATTAAAATAGACTCAACAGTAGGAATTCTACTTATTTTTGCGTTATAGGATATTCTTGTCTGTGAGAATGTGTAATGATCCTTAGACTTTAAGATTATTATTAATTCATGTAATGACTTGCACACTTATATGTATTGTCATAAAATATGATGATAACAATTCATGGTGAAGTTGGGTATGTTGGGTGTGTCATGAATGATGTGCTATTAATGAATAAGTTGAGGAAGGATTTGTCCATTCCATATTAATGGTATTTTATATCTCAACCCTTTGATTTAAATTAAACTATCACATTAAATTCCATGACCATGGTGTAATTAGTGTTCATTTCAGATAGTCAAAGAAAGATGTATCAAGCATAGAGGTTGATGATATGGGTGTTCAACCTACTTGATGAGATATTTTGACAAAGGTATTATAATACACAGAGAGTTCTCTTTTATGGTTGTCGATATTTTGACATTAAATTATTTCTCTTGGGTTCCTTGACCCATTTTTAGATAGTAATATTGGACTTTAGTCAATACTGCCTAATGCCAATGAGAAAGAATCCTAGAGGGTCACATACTAAGTGTTTCCGTTGATCTCAATTAAATTATATTTGAATTTAATTATTAGAAAAAATATTATTCTCAAGACCAAAGAATAATTTTTTTTAGGATTAATGATCGCATGAATTAAATAAATATAATTGTTAAGTTATGCAGATATATATTATTATTTTATTTATTTAATATTTAATAAATATTTATTCTCTAAATTTTAAATAGAATATTTATTTTATTAATAAATATTTAATTATATTTTTATTCATGTATTCAATAATTGTCGAGGATGACTAATAGACCAAGATTGAGTCTCATGATAAATATTAATTTACAATTTGGTAAAATAATATTTATCATTGTGCTAGTTATCATATTCCTTGTAATATAAATAATTATATCATTTAGTACTTGTAATGAGGTCATAAACGAGTTTAACATTTTATTAAGGGAACTTGTATTGTTAATTAAATAAAAATCCTAACCATAGTTCTATAATTAGACCGCTGATATATTCTAAGAGAGGTTAATCCAGAATTATTTTGTACAACAGATTTCTCTCTAGAATCCTTCTCTTCCTTATGACATCATCTCAAGAATGAGAAGATCAATAGAATTTCTTCAAGTATAAAAAAACATGAAGTCATAAAGAAAAAAAAACAAAATATGATCAATCGATTGTGCTATCACCTGATGATACATCAGTTTAATTTAGAGATCATATGAGCACATGTGGATCACCGCTAAGGGGATTTTACACAACAAGAACAATTAAATATTTTCAAAAAGGGCTTAAAATGATAAAAATATACTATAGAGAAAGATATCAAGAATTAGAAAATATTTATTCCAAGATAATTAAATAAATTATAAATTTAATGTGGAAAGATCTCTATTTGGTTTTGGAGACCTTTCTTGTCAATATTCAACTTGAAAAATTTCATTGGTCTTGACATTAATTTCTTGTAAAATATGTGAATGATCCATCAAATACAACATTTTTTGAGTTAGGATCAAACCCAACAAGCACTTCTACTGCATCCAAAACCATCAAGTGGTATTAGAGTGGCAATATTCAAATTTATAGTTATTTATTTTATTGTTGATTCTTAATCTATCATCAAAATATATTATCCCTTTTCTTCATTTCTTGCTCTTATTTCCAAGATCAGTTAATAATTAAATAATATCATATATGAAGAACCCATCTAGAGGTGATGATAAATCTGGATAGATAATACAAGACAATAAAACGTGTAATCCTTTGTTACATGCTGTGTATCCTTGTTCATTTCATTAGGATGACCATGTAGATTCCAGGTCATCATGAAATTAGTACATGTTATGTGAAATAAACTCACCATGTGTTGACCATCAAGGGTGACACAAATTGTTTTTAGATTTAATTCCATTTAGTATACTTGGTTTCAAGGAATAAGACATGAGGCAAAACCATGTCATTTAATTAATACACCATGTGTATTTAATACAAAATTCTCACAGACTAGAAGTCATGTAATTTGACATACATAATGTGTATTCCTTTTACACACCACACACTTCATAAATGTCTATGGTAAGTACTCTCCAAGTCCCTAAGCATGTACTATGGATATCTAATGAATAAAAGTACATGCTATGTGGATGGATTTCACACTCTATGTGCTTTATCTATTTACATGAAAATAATAAATTTAATTAATTACTGGATTAAACCTCATCAACCTGAGTTTGGTGGGTCATTAAGTTGATAGAACACGCCGGTCATTAGGATTTATATTATATTAAATTATTAATTTTTTCCATGTAATATTTAAAATTATGAATTATATATATTTATTTTATAATAAATATTCAACACATTAAATTATACATGCTATGAAACTTTCATTTGTTCTGTGGGAAATTAAATTGGTTGTACATTCCATGAAATTAAAACACATTCCATGTACACTATATACTATATGAGTGCATTGATTTCAATTAAAATCATACTAAATATCTTAGACAAGTAATCATCAAGTTGATTCTAAGTATAAAGTTGTGTACTGTTTTATTGAGTTTTATATAAAATTAAAATTATTTATTTTATTTAAAATCACTACAGATGGGAATTTTATGATGATTGGATAAAATATGATAAAGTGAATTAATTTATTAATAATATAACTAATCAGATTAATTTTGTAAAGACCCAGATTTTCGATGTATTTTTTTTAATTATATGGAATTATTATGAGTCTGCAAAAATTGATGGCATGTGATTTCGAGGCCCAGTGTGCCCAGAACAAATTTTTGAACTTTTTTTTAAGGTATGTTCAGTAAACACACGAATGTTTTCTAACATTTGAATCGGTTCTCAGATCAAAAATCTGAGAGCACCGTTGAATCCACAATGCCGAGATTCTCTTAAGGGAGGCTTCACTTCAACTGCAATAGGTTGTGAGAAAAAGATAGATTTTTGGACTTTTAAAAGAATAATAAAATAACAAAGTTATTTTATTTATCTATTTTATTTTCCTCTAATGGACGAGCGGCAGTGGCGGGACCAATGATATGTCAAACCATTAATTGACTTGAATCCTCAATGTTTTTAACAATAACATTGGAATTAGGAAGGTTCATTATTAAATGAACCTCATAAATGACCAATGACGTTACTCACCCTTCCCTCATCTATTTATATGGAGGTTGGGGTAGAGTATTGGAACGACTTCACCAAGCGATGAATCTCTGGAAAAGTACCGTGACACCAAACACTTGGAGGATGAAACCGGTTCTAGTGAGAGCTGACGAGTGCCACCGAATCACAAACCGACGAACACCGGCTCTTCATCAAATGTGGATGTTCTCCAATGATCTTGAGGTAGGGTTTATTTCTTGTCTAATTTCAAGAGTTGTTGAATCATTATACTACCCTCTTTCTAGCAAGATAATGTGGAGGGAGTGGGCCAAACGAACAAGGCTTGGACCCTTCCCTTTTGTTGAAATTTGACATGTTCTTCACAAGCAATTTATTCGGATTGGAAAAAACCCAGAACGGTGGGTTTAACGATGAAGAGGGTGTCCCAAAGAGTTTGTTTGCACCTTCGGATAGAAAAACGAGCCACTAGAGCTCACCCGGTGACCCGCGGAAGAATGTCGGCAACCGGCTCTGCCAGAGGAGGTTATGGCGGTGACTGACACCGACTGACTGCGGAAGAGATGGCGGTGCGCCGTCACGTTCCACCAGCGAAGAAGGCCGCGACAGGTGAAGACGGTGTCCGGCTTAGGCTAGACACGGAAGGCGGAGCGGTGCGTAATGGTGCGCCACTGGAGAGAGGGCCATGGAATATAGATGCAGCAGACAGGGGTAGCTGGAGGTGAGCAGCGTGCTGTCATGTGCCACTGAAGACGACAGTAGCTCAGAATCCACAACGGAGTGTTGGGACCCACTCCTTGTAGGTCCTACGGGCGACCTGGAAGTGCCCCGTGGCACCGCCGCTTCGACTCCGAATGGAGAGAACCCCCTGTGCCAGCTAGGGTGGGCCCCACTCCAGCGGGCCGGGCCGCGCGTGCCCAGCAAGCCGCGCCCTCTGCAGGTCGGGCTGCGGGAGCCCAGTGGGATGTGCCCCCATGGTCCGGGCCGCACGATCCCAGTGGGCCGTATCCCACACAGTCCGGGCCACGCTAGCCCCGTTGTCCAAGCCCACCGCGGCTCAGTCCAATTGGGCTGGGTTGTCTTGATCGGGTCGGACCAGACCTGGACCTTTTCAGGCTTAGTTTTTCTAAAAGAGATATAACTTGTGAACCGGGCATCTGTTTGATGAACCATCTACAACGCTGGTGAGACGGTCCTTTTGGTATGCTCCACATGAGTTTTGGAGAAAGTTGGAGTATGACTGGGTTGGATCGAATCCAAATCCAACCGAGCCCTCAGTACTAAAACGCTTATAAGTCACAGACCGGGAATCCGATTGATCTGTCGTCTGTTGTGTTGGAACCCTTACAACATGGTGGTCCTTTGGGATACTTATTCATAGAAATTATTGGTGTTTGAGGTTTTACCAATGGATTGAGGAGTAGATCCTCCCAAAAACAATCTTTCTTAGTGCAGGAATCTCGTGGCTGGTTGTAACAAGAAGAAAGAACATCGATCCTATGTGGGTCAGCATCTATCGATCTGTGTGGGTCAGCATATATCGATGCTATGTGGGTCAGCACTTAGAGATCTTGTGTGGGTCAGTATTTATCGATCCTATGTGGGTCAGTGCCTAGTGATCCTAAGTGGGTCAGCATCTATCAATCCTATGTGGGTCAGCAGCAGATCCTCTCGACAAAATAAGATGATTTAGTTTTAGGACTAATCATTTGTACTTATATACTTAAGTTATATACCTATTTTGAGTTGAGTATTTACCATCATGGTGTTACCTTTTTGTACTTTTACCTTGTAACGACCTGAAATTTTGAATAAATCTTGTTTCCTAATTTTATGTGTTATTTTATTTATTTTTATACTCAACAAAAATGTTTCATTTGATAACATGATTATAATTAAAATAAGACCATTGGGTTTAGACGGTTATATGACCATTGGTCAATATGACTGCTGGAAACTAAACGGTTTGATTATTTTCTCTAAATACAAGTAATCTTGGTTAATTATTATAGAAAGAAGATTCGATGGCATCACCCAGTAGTCTTGGACCGATCGAAGCCCATCTAACAGAACTTGGGAAGGAGGTAGCACCACTGGGCTTTGCTCTGGACCAAACCCAAGCCGAATTTCATCGTGTGAAGCTAGAACGGAATCGCCTCTGCGAGAAGTTCAAACTGATAGAAATTACTACTCATGCGATGTTAGCCGAGCCTCCCTCAGATTCTCTCACCTTAGAACACCTTACACTTAGGTCCTATGCTGGTGTGATAAGGGGCTATGTAAGGAGACCATAACTGCCTTGTGTAATCCTTTGTTTTAAATAAAAATTGTGATTTCTTCTTATGATGAAGTTTATGAATTTTTAAATGACCGGATAAATATATTATGCATATTTTTGATAAATTTTAGAAAAAGGATATTTTAAAAATGTTTATGTAAACCTTAAATAATTAAAAATGTGTAATGATTTTCAAAAAATGGTCTTCTACAATTATGTTCAGTACGAAATTTAGAGTCTAATAAGATCAACTTGATTTTTGATGAATAGTAAATTATGAATAGTGATTTTATGATTAGGATTAGTAATGTGTCCAAATGGATTAGTAATATCACTTAAACAAAGTATTAATATAATCTAGGCACCTTGATTAAGTAATGTGACTCAATAAAATGGTTAAATAACGGTTTCATAAATTATTATTCAAGTATTAGTTTTTTCGGGTGAATAGTGTTTTTTAATTAAAAATTTAATTAAAAATATTTAGAAAATTATTTTTATAAAATGGATTTCATTTTTGAACTCAGAGCGTCGATATTATGTTATGGTAATTTTTGGGGATTTTTCTGAAAAAATGAATTTCCGGTGAATAGTGTATTTATTTAAAAATTAAATTAAAAATATTTAAAAAATTATTTTTATAAAATGGAGTTCATTTTTTAAATCAGAGCATTGATATTTTGTTAAGGGGAAATTTTGGGATTTTTCTAAGAAAGTTGAATTTTCAGTGAATAGTAAAAATACAGTTTTAGGGTTCGGTATGTTTAATGATCTCATCACTATGTCATGATGATGTCATGAGATATTTTAAGGGATGTCTGGAAAAAGGTGATGAATTATTGTATTGGGGGCCCCATGTGGCCTAACTCCATGGGAAGTACCATGGGAGGGCCCATGCTTTTGAGAAAACCACTTTTGAGGTGTCCCTTGGCCATTAATGCCTTGTCCCCTCACTTTCCCTATAAATACCAAGAAATCCTCTCATCCTTTCGACTCCCCACTCTCCCCCAACGAAGTTCTGGTCTCATTACCTCCCAAGGAGTCCTCCCAAGGTTCCCCCAATCCCTCAAGGTCCCAACCTTTGAGTTTTAAGAGTTACGTTTTAAGGTAAGGGATCCGACCTCTCTCTTTCATTTCAAGTAATCTCTTTTATGTAATTCCTTTTATGCTCCATGTTCTTATGTTGGAGGATGTTCTTTTATACTCCTATTACTTCCCTTTTCATGTTTATATAATTAGAGATCCCCTCTTACTCTCATTATTTCGTTTTATGAAGTTTTAAGTGGCGCCGTTAGGCTGCCGAAATTTTTGTAACGGGTTCTTTCTCCCTTCTCATTTTTCAAGATCTATTTTCATGTAAAGTATTTCAAGTTCCTTTTTATTATGTTGGGGTATGATCTCTAAATTTATCATAATGATATTTTATGATCATATTATGAGAGACCCCATTTGATCTCTTCAATTTAGTATTTTGAAGTTTTAAGTGGCGCCGTTAGGCTGCCGAATTTTTAAGTGGTTCTTCACCCTTCTCGTTTTGAAGTTCTACTTTCATGTCAATTCTTTCAAGTTTCTTTTTTTTATGTTGGGGTATGATATCTATATCTATCATACTGGACTCTTATGTTCATATGATGAGATACCCCATTTGATCTCTTCAATTCAGTATTTTGAAGTTTTAAGTGGCGCCGTTAGGCTGCCGAATTTTTAAGTGGTTCTTCACCCTTCTCGTTTTGAAGTTCTACTTTCATGTCAATTATTTCAAGTTACTTTTTGTTATGTTGGGGTATGATATCTATATATATCATACTGGAATCTTATGTTCATATGATGAGATACCCCATTTTATCTCTTCAATTCAGTATTTTGAAGTTTTAAGTGGCGCCGTTAGGCTGCCGAATTTTTTAGGGGATTCTTTCACCCTTCTCATTCTTTTCAAAGTTCTACTTTCATGTCAAGTATTTCAAGTTCCTTTTTAATTATGTTGGGGAATTATATCTATATCTATCATACTTAACTCTTATGTTGACATGATGAGAGACCCTATTTGATCTTTTCAAATCATTTTTGTTGAAGTTTAAGTAACACCGTTAGGCTGTCGAACTTTCATAAGAGAAATCTAATTTTTTTCTTCCTTCCATGTTTTTCATTTCAAATGGTATGTCCTTGAAATTTCATTACCATGATCATTTATCCTTCTTATTCTGTCCATCTACTTTTTTATGGGTCATTTATGAATGTTTGACCCATTTTCCCTCTCTTTTTAATGTCTTCTAAAACCTCGTAACATAGCTGTTATGCTGCAGGATTTCCGTCTCAAAATGTCTATCTCTTTTTCTAAAGTTCTTTTATATTATTAAGTTAATACTCAAAGCTCTTTCTTCTAAAGGGGTATTCACATATATACAAAAATTTTCTATTTTAAATTCTGGGATTTACATACATGAGACCCACCTTCCCTTTCTGTGGGTTTTAAAGTGACGTAAAGATCATGTCTTTAAAGCAGTTTTTAAAACATTGTGATGATGAAATGAAACCCATTTATTTTATACTATATGGGTTATTTATGAAATTTTTGATGATGATATATGTGGCTCACATGATAATAAAGGAAAATTTAAGGGTTCGCCCTAATAGTGCTCCAATGCATTGGGTAATGATGTAACCACTAGAGATTACAATTTTCACGATACCTTGGTGAATAACCTTGGTAATTTTCAAATGACACCTTGGGGATGGACCTTGGTGATATGTTCATGATTTTCTATGTTAAATTATGTAGCCACATCTTAAAGTTATGAAAAATGTTATTTTTATTATGATATTCCACATGATTTTTTTTATCATGCCTTAAAGTTCTTGTTCATGACATAGTTGATGTATCTCAAGTTCACATGTTAAATGTTTCCCTTGTTTCTTTTACTGGACCTTCTGCTCACCCTTTCATTTGATGTATGTCCCCAGGTTATGAGATGCAGTAATGAACCTAGGATGAACATGAGGATAATCCTTTCAAGTGTTTAAGAAGAATGTTTTGTGTTTTCATGTTTTAAGTTCCTGGTTTCCAAGACACTAAACCTTAAAGATCCTCAGTTTTGTATAATGTAATGAAAGTTTATGTGATAAAAAGGAAGGATGATTCATACCTTCTTTTGTTACCTTTTTGGTACTCTTACCTTCATGGTGTTAACTTTTTGGTATTCTTCCCTCATGGATCAGTTGTGAAAATGGATTAAAAGTTTGAGGCTTATGATTCCTCATGTATGAGACGAGTATATTTTGATAACTTAGGTATATGTATGGTCATATACCTAAGTAGGGTTGATGAATGCTTCTTGATTTTTGATTAAGGTCTTGCTTTGTGGTTTTTCCTTTTTGGTACTTCGAGAGACCTTCGGGGGTCTCGAGGTCCCTATTGAGTATTGTTATACTCACCCCTACACTAGCTATGCCCGTACCTTGCTGTGTCTTGTGCAGACGATGGAAAGCGTTGATTAAGGCTGAAGGAGCCAGGCTGGAAGGTGCTCAAAGGTGGACCATTTGAAGTGACATGACACAGTGACTACTAATCATGAGTTGTACCTACCCTTCAGGTAGGATCCTCGGTGGAAAATCCAAGCGCTGTTTTCTCTTTTCAGCTGTACTTGTACTTTTCAATTGGGCTTGTATTCCATCCCCTTTACTTTTAGCAAACTTTTTACTATAGAAATTTAATTCATGGTTTCTTCTTGTTGTGTTCTTGTTTTGTGTGTTTGTACAGGTTTAAAGGAAATTACTTCCAGTTATAGGGATATTCCTTTTCGGTGCTAGTCGCCATCCCCTGGCCTATGAAAGGTGGGATTGGGATAGTCACGACACGGGCCCCGAGGGACGGGTCATGAAAAATTTATGCACATTTTATCTTATCAAAATATAAATTAAAATGAATACAAGATAGTTATTTTAAATGCGTAATCACTAAATGTGTGGGTCTGATCATGATCGTTGACTATATATATGTATGTGTTGGTTTTATTTAATTTAATTTTTTTACAAGATTTTGAAATTATTTATTATTAAATTAAATATGATGGTCTATGAGTCATCCCTTCCTATATAATATGTAGGGAATTTGTGTCCAAGGTTGTATTATGTAATTACCCTTAACCAATCCTTTGGTCTCTTTTACTTGCATGCGAGTTATAAAAAATATTTAATAAAACGGGTTTTCAATGTTTCATGAATTAGGTTCAATATGGAGTTGAGGCATATCCCATTAAATATGAAACCAATAAGAGAAATACATAGGTGTGAAGGTGGGATGTTGAAACTCATTCCATGACTAGTATAAGGAGTTTATCCCTAGGTTAATAGGTTGATTTATTGTATTCTCAATAAATCAAGCATTATATAAGATCACAATTGTTCCATTTTTTTATTTTTTTATTTTATTTATATCTTATGCATTATTTGTTTTATGGATGAAAGACTATGATCACATTAACAAATGAACTAATATGTAATGATGGAATTAAAATAAATGGGTTATGCATAAATGTTCTATTAGAACATGATTAATATCTAAATTAAAATCCACTTCATAATAACAGGACATGTTAAATATAAAATATGAAAATATAGGAATAATAAACAAAATCCCTCTAGTTAATATTAAGACATTAAGCCTTTAATTATTTGAATTATGATGATACCATAATTAAAGTGTCAGTTCAGCCACAGTGAGGGGAAATTTTAATTATTGGGAATTCTTAACTAAGATAGGGGGTTTAATTAAACAAATTTGTATTGGGTTTAATGGCCTCTATTTTTCTAATAAAAATTTAGAGGCAAGTATTGAGGAAATACAACATAGGATTTTTGGATTGGGGATTCCATTCAATGGTTCAATGAGCTGCCAGTTTATAGTTGAAAAAACACCTACCTAAATACTTTTTTATAATTTTGGTGGCCTCTATCTAGATTATAAGAAGTTAAATAATGATTATTTCCCCTAGAATGTTTATAGTTGTAGGGTCCTGAAAAATCTACAAAGGAGAATAGGAATCCCCCTTAATTTGAGAAAGTATTCAACCCAATTTCCCACAAATAATTAGACAAAAATATGGAGAATACTCAAGATTGGAAAAGGACTGACCGATCCACGTACCGGTCCAACATTGATGGTATGTAGCCGGTTCAACAAGCCGCCCCCTCCGCGAACCAGCGTCGTTCGCAAAATGGAGTTGGGAACACCTCCATGGGCGCGAAGTAGGACGTGCGCCAGGCCTGTCCACCGTCACGAACCGCCCCAGCCGCAAAACACACCAACTGGCCCAGACCGCACATGCTGTTGTTCATGGAACAGAGGCGGAGCCCCGCGCAGCCGCAAAGAACCCCCGAACTGATTTGGTTCACGGGTGAGGTGCATTAAATGACCCCCCCGCGAGTTGCAGATTGACCAAGTCATCCGTAAATTGGGTTTTCGGTCATGGGCCTTCGCAAAAAGGTACCGCATGACCACAAATACATCTCCTTCCCCCCTCTATAAAAGGACATGAAGGGGGAGAAGAAAAGGGGGATCAAATTCGGGTAAAAGGATTCGAAGATCAGGGGATCGATTGATCGGACTCCATCAATGAGAATGTTTGGAGATCGATTTCTGAAGGAAGGATTATGGAGGAAGGAGATTAGGATTTCGCAAACAGTGAAGTTCCAATTCACGAACCAGAACAGGTATAAAACTGGAAATGAATTGATAAGGAACTGAAAAACGAATAACAAATTGGTGAACCACGAACTAGAAATAAAAACCGTGAGTCATGGCCCCTCCGTGGATGTACTCCCCATAGACCAGTGAGTTTATGCCCCTTTTTCGATCCGACGCACCGCGTAGCACCCTCCTACATGGGAAAAGCCCTGACCGGTGAACCCTTGACCAGTGATGCCCCTGGACACCACTACTAATGCGTACTCCACCACATACCAACCTGGTACGCGAGCCGAACCCAAATCCGCGTAACTCCCTTGTACACGGGATGCCTATCAGTCCGCGTACCACCCTGGTACGCGGAAGACCTCTCTAATCGCATAGCAACCCCTACATGAAGGGTGCCACTCCTCATGCACCCATGGGGCCCGCCAACTCCTTCGGTGTTCCCATTCCTCAAACCATATAAAACCCTTCCAATCTAGCCCGATCCTTCATAATCCCTTCATTGGCCTATTCATCAACCCTAGGCCAAGGCCTCTACCAAATCCACCATTCCCATATGATGAAACCTTCAGGCACATCAGCATGCCACTTTGAGTTCACATACCCACATTAGGAGAGGACAAAGGGGTTTCCACGGATCTTGAACAGATTCCCGAAGCATTTCTGGGTTCACATTCCCATGGTAGTCCAGGGTCTGAGCCCAGGATTCCCCTTTGTTCCTCTCCACTTTCCAAGATTGAGGGATCCCGCTCGCGTTTCCTTTTGACGAGTGCCAGCAGTGATCACTTCTCCCCTATTCTGGGAGTGGCTAGGCATCCCTTCTAGAGTAATCCCCACACCATCCTCACCAGAACCCAATGGCCCTTCCTCTCTCATGACGGAAGGTTCATTGCTCTGCTGCGTGACTCCTACCTTCCTCCAACATCAGGGAGAAGGAGAGTCCAGTGGTCCCGACCTTCTCCTCTGCTCACTGTATACCTCCCCTTCCCTTAGTAGGGAGAATGTGGGAGGCTTTACAAGTTGGTTGCATTCTCTTATTTCTTACACTGAGCATGACTCACGTGGGCTTAGAGATTTGTGATGGTCACGACGTCCACACAACGACAACACTCAAAATGAACTACATGGGTTTTGATCCCTGTCTCCTATGCAGGGTATGTAGGAAGCCTCCCCAAGGTTCAATCCCAATTCGGGCCACTAACCATGTGTAAGTCCCAATCATTCCCTTCAAAACTAACTACATGGGTTTTGATCCCTGTCTCCTAAGCAGGGTACGTAGGAAGCCTCCCTGAGGTTTAATCCCAATTCGGGCCACTAAACATGTGTAAGTCCCAATCATGCCCCTCAAAAAGTACTATGTGGGTTTTGATCCCTATCTCCTAAGAAGGGTACGTAGGAAGCCTCCCCGAGGTTCAATCCCAATTCGGGCCACTGACCATGTGTAAGTCCCAATCATGCCCCTCAAAATGAACTATGTGGGTTTTGATCCCTATCTCTTAAACAGGGTACCGAGGAAGCCTCCCCGAGGTTCAATCCCAATTCGGGCCACTAACCATGTGTAAGTCCCAATCATGCCCCTCAAAACAAACTACGTGGGTTTTGATCCCTATTTCCTAAACAGGGTACGTAGGAAGCCTCCTCAAGGTTCAATACCAACAACATGAAACTCTCACATGTAAGCCCTAACCTCCCAGAACTACGTGCACTTTGATCCCTGACCAACCAGGATACGTAGGAAACCTACCCGAGGTGCAAGACTGATATCTAAGTCTGATACACATCCGTCACTTCCAGACCATGTCCTCATGACCCCAGCAGGACCGTATCTAGGCCCAGGAAGTCGCTTCCCTTGGGTCTTCCGGGCCGCTTTGGCATAAGTCCCACACAAAATTTGACTGGGCATCTCTCACATGAGTTTCCTTGCCACAAGACGTTAAACTGTACGATTGGGTCCTTGTTGCACGAACTTAAAAGGTGATGTGTCCCGTCAAGTGGCACCAAACTACACGGATTCTGATTCCTCTCACGAGGATACGTAGGAAGCCTGTATCACGGGTTCAATCCAAATGCTCAAGTCGTTATCTTTCCCCCCTAGATGACAATAAACTCCAGAGTGCCTAGTTATGAGGCTTCAAACCAGTGCCGTATCAATTATTTCAAACTCCTCGGAGTCATTAATCCAATGATGGATGGTAAACCTCGGGCCTCAATGATTCCGAATATCTACGTTTAGCTGACCATTGCCAACCAGGAGTAATCCGTGGATACTATGCTTGGGTATAAACCAAAGATTCGCAAAAATATGAATATATCTTAAATCTATAAGAGAGTCCCAGAACATGCAACAATTTCCCCCAAAAGGGTGTGATGAGCCTGACTTCCCATCCTCTCAACCAATGTGAGTTCTTAAGTGCCGCTGGCCAAATCACCCAGCGAATGCCTACCTTTGGAAAGCAGGTCCACGTATTGTTGGATATGGAACTGCTGGGTGTTTCAAAATGAAAATGGTGCACCTGATATAAGAGATTAAGCAGAACCCAACCTTCTATAATCAACTTTTGGGCATCACACGTTTTTCCCGCGGTCGAAACAAAAATGGTGAACCCGACGTGAATCCTTAACCAAGTATGATGGATTTAACCTAATCCCACTATGTTCCCCCTTATACACACAAGTAAGTCCAAGAAAGGTCATTAATCACGCATGGGATCTTGAGATGCTTCTTTGACGGGTTTTCTGTTTGTATTTGTTAATTTTTTTTATAGGTACCAATCAGAACTCCCTTCGATCCAATGGCATCACAGAGGAACTCACAGATGCATACTTCATGCATCGCAATGACCGGGAATTCTCACCAACGAAGGACCCCATCACCTACTCAAATTCTTCAATGCTGGGTCTCAGATGCATTGATCCGAGATTACTACTTGAACGGTACTATCCTGATGGTGGAGGCAGCCATGCACGCCCTCCAATTCGCCAAGACCCGCCATTCGGCTGCCCAGCAGCGGCCATGAAAGCAGATCCAGAAGGATCTTTTTTCCATCTCAAACTGTTTCAGGAGTCTATCCCCAAAACGAGACAACATGTACCTCCCTTATCTTAGGGAGGCTGATGAGGTCGACACTGAGGAATTCATCCCCGCTGAACAGGGGTTCCGCTCTAAGTCCCCCACTAGAAGACGTCGTCGTAGTTACGCCGCGACTAAATATTCTCACGCTAAGGAGGATGTTGCCCTGAGGATCTAGGCCCATGCTCCCCGAGCTCCGGCCCCTCGGATCACCCGATGAGGGCGGTAAACGTACAACTAGGGACCGGTCATCACCCTTGTGCCTAAAGAGGAGATCCACTACCCGTCATGGAGACGTATTGTGAGCAGGAACATACCCCTTTCCGCTCCTCCAAAGTCCGCCATCCAGACATGGCGGCATCATAAAAGAAGGCGCGCATCCCTGCGAAGCTTTATCAAGCTCGTCACTCACATAGGACAAAACCTACCCGACAGGCACCTCTCCCTGCCCAAGGTCATGAAGCCCACCAACCAGACGTGATGGAAACCCAGCGCCTGTAGGACCAGCTCCTAGAAAATGCTCATGATGCCTACCATCCCGATGTGGTGGCGATCAAAAAATCCTGCCATACAGATGTGGCAGCAATTAATAGGCTGGTGTGTCTCCCGGACAACAAAGGCCCCCGACTCGATATGGTGGGGAACTAAAATATGCAGGGCCAACTCCCTGCGGATGCAAGTAAAGTCTGCCATCCCGATGTGGAGGCAATCTGAGAGATAAACCTGCATATCTTAGTACAGGGGAAGACTCATTCACCTGCCCCAGCATAGGATAATTCTCAGTACCCACTGACCACTGGAGGACCAGTGCAGGATATTCCTATCCTGATACTGGAATGGGCCTTCATACCCGTTTTAGCCAAAGATGTCTCTTTGCATATACTGGCAATGATGGAGGAGCAGGTATCGATCCAAGATCATATCTTGCAGACTTTCCAGAATGTAGTTGCATCAGTGGAAACAACAAGGACTCGAGACCATGAGCCCATCTCCCCAATTGAGGCAACTCATCTAAGAGATGAGATAGCCGCCTCGGAGTAGATCTGCATCCCTGATTCCGCCCAGGAGGGTCGTCGGCCATATTCCGTGATACAGGGGCAACCGGATCGAGCAACTTCACTCATTCCAACTGATGGACACCCATCCATCACGGTGGATACTCCAGAGTAGGCATATATCCCTGCTAAAAGTCAAGATGTTCATCGGCATATTTTGAAAGCATCACGGGACCCAATTAGAAAGGGACCCAAAGGTAAAGGCCGTTATCAACAAGAGACAGCCCCTGATGCCCACAAGAAAGCACGCCGAATGCACCCAAGGCAGCCAGAAAATAAAGAGTGGGTTCATGACTCCGCTCTGCTGGAAGATGGGGTTCCTAATGCCGCTAAGCACATATCAAAGGCTCAGAACCCTTCCCACCCATTACCATATTATGGGAGTAGCAGAGGCAGTTGCGAAGGTCCTCCCCACAATGTCGCTACCAGCAGCTTTGAAGGTCCTCCCACGAGCACCAGCAGGGGCCTCCCCCACAGGCATATAACGATCGATCATGAGAGCTTCTCTTTTGATGTGAGTCACGGAAGCCCTCCGTGTGACCAGAAGATCGAGCAACAAGAAGTCCCTCCACTTTCTGCGGTCCACCCTTAAGGTCCTCCCCAAGGTATACACTGCAAACACTCTCTGTGCAATGGGTCCACAGATTATGATAGTAGTCATCGCTATCTTAGTCGCAACTACGGAGGCCCTCCCCGTAGTGACGTCTCATCACGATAAGAATGCCCTCCCCTTGTTGTGGCCTGCCCTGAAGGTTCTCCCCAGGGGTTACATTGCAATGACACTCCACGCATCCAGGCATCAGATCGCAATGATAGACCTTGCCATTATGACACAGATAGCGGAGGCCCTCCCCGTAGAGACATCAAGCAATGAGAAGGACCTCCCCTCATTGCGGTACATTCTGAAGGCCCTTCCCAGGGTGTACTCTACAGAAATTCTCCCTATGGTAGCTGTGATGGTAGTGCTCTCCACTAAGGCCACCATTACGAAGGTCCTCCCCACAATGGCCCCAAGCAACAAGAAGGTACTCTCCTTGTCGCAGTGTGTCTTGAAGGTCCTTCCCAGGATACACATCGAACTTCAAACCACGATGGTCATCCTTACCATTGCAGCCTCCATGGAAAAGTTCCTCCCAGCAGTGACATATTATATCGACAAGAAGGCCCCCCTCCTGTCAAATTAAGCACAAAAAAGCCCTCATATGCCGAGGAACTCATAAGGATGGGATCAAACATGTCAGATTCCCAGCTAGTTGACAACAACACCATTATTAAATCAAGAGATGGTCCGAGGCCACGTTCATCTTCTGAACCACCTCAGAATTGCCCATATGATAATTCAATACCTACTACCCCCACTTCCTCTGACCACACTATCGATGAGCATCTCAGTTGGGCCGACCAGGTAGATGAATCACTAGCGGAGGAGTATGCCGACATGTTGCACCTGAGGGAACAACTGGACAGAGATGATGTACCGGTTATGTTTTGGCCCACGACTACCTCTCAATTCAACATACCCAGAAAGTTTCCGGAAGAATATGTGCAGGACATCCGCTCCAATATATGGACAACCCTCCACTAGCTGAAATCAATCTTCCTGCTCTAAGATGGGTATGTAGACCATGTCAAGACAATAGAAGACCTCCTGCGTCACATCGACCTGGAAGCTCTTCCTTCAGTGCGACAACCGCAACCTGAGAGGCGTAAAGGAAACCTTGAGTTAGCTTGCCTCCATGCTCTGCAATAGTTGTGCCGCCTCATTGGTGATGCTCCAACAGGAGTCCATATTAGAGGATGGGGAGAACATGGAGCTATGAATTTCACTCTGCTCCTGGCCTAGAAGAACCCGTTTGACATAATTTCTTGCAACGTCATCACGTTAAGACAACAATCGAGTGGGGTCCCTATTCAGGAAAGGCGACACACCCAAAAAAGATAGGCTTTGAGTAAGTCCCAGAAGAGTCAGGCTCGATGGGAACAATCCATTCATGAAATCCTGAATCAGGCCACCGAAAGCATACAACAGGCCTCTCGCCTAAGAGAGACCAATCAACAGTCATTACTTGCCTCCCCAGAGGGGATTGATTCATAGGTGAACTTGGAATCAGATCCAGTTCACCCCCGAATGGGGGCACACAAGATCAGGCAGGTAGTGATAGCAGCAGCCACTACCGCAATCTAGGGTCAACCCCAGCCTACAGGGCTGGGGGCATTTAAAAAAAGAATTCCCCCATAAGACCAATAAAAATGGGAAGAGACTCAACGTACAAGGAACTGATCCAACCCCATCCCTCAAGGATGGTGGAATTTTTACCACATCAACAACAACCTCCCCCATGAGAATCCGTATTCTCTCATCTAGGGAGGATAGTCAAAAGAGGAGGTTCCTACCCTATACCGTTCTTTGAATCGTCATCCCCTTCAAGAGGTAGGCGTACTGTATGGTTGCATCAAATAACTCTCCGCGTCACCCTTCGTCATGGTGTCCGAAAGAAATCCCGGGACAGGAAGCGGAAGAACAGTAAAAGGCACAGGAGATCCTCTTTCTATTTGGAAGATGACATATCCTCTACCACGCGATATGCATCCATCATCACCATAGAGGTTAACCCCACAGGTGACACCGAAGATGATGCAAATTCGGGTGGATCGAGAAACGATGGTTCTGTTCAGGCTGTGATTCACACCTAACCATCAGGTGTGCACACCTGGAACCAGAGGGACACCCTAAATATGGCCTCCCCTCTAGCTAACCCTCCTCCGCTTACCCTGTGAGATTCCAACAAGGATAAGAACAAAGGACAAATTTCCCTTAACCCGCCTCATTCTCTCAATAAAAATGAGCCAGTTACATTGGAAGATAGATTCGATCGACAGGAAGAGGAAATGAAAGAATTGAGGTGGCTTAATGCCGAGCTACTCCAGAGGAACCGTCTTATTGAAAGCGCTTCCCAAGAATATCCACAACTTGCACTCCCAGCAAGTGCACCTCAAAGACCAAGGTTTGCCCCGACAAACGAAGCGCGGTCAGGGCCCTCGCCCAATGTAGAGCCTGGCCTATCCAACTACCTGAACATAGATTCAGATGAATACCAAGACTTACATCCACTCAGGAAGAAACCAGAGCGAGTACGTCTGAACCCTCTGAAGGTGTCACAAATGGCATATGCACCCTTGGTGCCGGCCGAGCCAGATCCTCAAGTAATGCCTCGGGCTACACCTGCCCAAGACCAGGCCCAACAGGATGTAAACCAGGGTCTCACCAACACCATCGAGGCTCTAACAGCTTTATTGGAAGTAATAAAAGTTCGAGGCACTCCGATATAGCCATAACGAAAGCTCTACCCAGATTGGGTGAGCAACACGCCTCCTCCACCCAATTTTGAGAGCCCTGTATTCCGTATTTTCAATGGATCAGGTGATCCAGAACAACATTTGATGCACTACTTGTCTTATTGTGACCCTATGACGGGAACTACGGAACAACAAGAAGCAGTGAAACTCAGATGCTTAGTGAGGACCTTGCAGGGATCTTCCTTCGCCTGGTATATGAGTCTGCCAGCCCAGTCAATAAAAAGCTGGGAAGACCTTCGGCAGTAGTTCCTGTTCTACTTTAGCTCAACACTGCCTAAAACAACGGTCAACAACCTCATGAATTGCAAATAGAGGGAGAATGAGAGGGTCACATATTTCATCTCTAGATGGAAGGGTTTGACCTAATATCTGAACAAGACAATGCCCCAAGATGAGATACTTTCCATATGCATCGATAACCTTAGAGATGAACTGAAAACACCAATCATACCAGTGGAGTGCACCACTGGCTTCCACAATCTATTTACCATTTCCTAGAGAATTGAAGACTCCCTGCAGCGGACTAATCTGAAGTCCCGAATAGCCTCAAAGGCTCCTGAAAAGAGAGCAGTTAGAGCTGAAGCGTCCTCTGTCACGCTCAAGCCAGCCCCTGCGCCTGCTCCACCACCTAGGCCTCCACCAAATCATCAAGGGACCCCTGTATATCAGCAGCTACCTCTGCCCAAGAGGTATGATCATAGAGGATCAAAGCGGAACCAGTTCGAGGAATAAAGAAACAAAGTATACTTGTTATGAGAGGACCAAGTCCGCAGCTACTTCATCACCTCCATGAATTGAAATTTTCTCCACCTTTCAGAGCCAAGGAAGCCCAGAGAAGTCAGCCACAATGACAATCCAAATTGCTGTCCCTACCATCGAATGTTGGGGCACAGTATCCAGGAATGCTTCGTCTTCAAAGACCTCCTGCAAATGATGGTAGACTCTAGGCAGGTTGAGATGGGACCACCCCCAGCACATGTGATGTATATTTCTACCACCGACTCCGACAAAGGGGAGGGGTGGCAGGAATTCACCAGTAACAAGGGGCATAAATTTGATAACTGGATTACTTGGAGGACTGTCAATTGAGCTCAGGGTATACTCTGAGCTCAACTATAGCAGCCAGTGTTGTTGCTAACAACCCCTAATACCGCACAACCAACAATATCGTCCTCACAACCCTCCCAAAGCTGGTTATCTAGGCATAATCAAAAAGGGAGGAGACAAGCACAAGAGGATCAGTTCACAACAAGTCTGAAGTTAGCCTCAACACTGTCAGATTTTATGCCCTCAAACTTGGTGCCACGAGCACCGACCCACCAAATGGAACCATTAGGGATAACCGACCAGGTTGACCTGTCACATGATGAAGATCTAGTCTTTGGTTCCATCTACATCGTCCATATAATGGAATCATTCCCTGATTAAGGGTATGGTTACGAACTCGAGTTCCCAACACAAGGGGCTGGGAGGAGGAATCGCAGAAGCAAAGGATACTAGGGGAGGCGCAGTCGCGGCCGAAACTAACCCTATGGTTTTACCCCAGCCCAAACCATTAATATCGCAGAAACCCGTGGGAGATCCCTTCAACGGAATCAGCAGGAGAAAGAATATCCCTCCACCTCCACAAGCAGCCACTCTGGACCCATCATTCTGCGGTACCCATCAGAGGAGGAACAAGTGTCTAGCCCCCTAGTGCGCACAAACAGACCGGTCGGGTCAAGTCCCCAGAATGTGGGAACACCGTCGATATCTGACCCCACGACCGATACCTCCTCGTCACAGACTCCAGCTCCCAAAGTGCCTGCTAAAACTCTCCCGCCAATGGAGAAGTGTTAGACACTGGAGCAGAAATACGATATCCTTAAGCAGCTGGCGTTAGTACCAACCCATTTGTCAATCCTGGATGCCCTGAGTTTGTCAGCAGATCTCAGGGAGGTGCTTATAGAAGCCTTGCTCAGCCCCCAGAAGTTTCAAGCTGAGGTAGCTGCCACTGAGATTTATCGGACGAAGACTGGCCCGGTTGAATGAAATGCAGTGATTTTCTTCACCGATCCGGATAAATATGCCATCATGAAAGGACACATCAAACCACTATATGTGTCCGGTACACTAAATGATGTTGAGATCCAAAAAGTCTTTATTGAAAACGGCTCTGGAATTAACCTCCTTCCCCTATGGAAACTTAGTAAGTTGGGATACAGTGAGGATGATCTAATACCCTGAGCCACAACTCTTTTGGGTTACAACAAGAGTGAACAGAAGCCAATGGGAAAAATCAATCTAAAAACCCATTTTGGAGACCTTGTGGCCTACTCGGAATTCCTAGTGGTCTAGCAGAACACAACATTCAAAATCCTGTTGGGAAGGTCGTGGCTCCATAAGCACATGACCATTCCTTCATCCTACCACCAGTGTATTAAGTATTGCATCAATAGAAAATGAGGAACATTGCACGTTGACAAGGCCCATTTAGAGCTCTCCGAGTCAAACTATATTGATGTTAGGTTTTATGAGAAAAAGAAGAAGAAGCCTTCGATCGATGGTATCGATTGGATACCCACTCCAAATGGCCTAGAAATGGTTCCTGATGACCCCCTCAAACAACTCGACGAGGACTACATACTGACCATCAACCATGTTGAGAGGAGTTCAAATCTAGACATGTACTCAGCTATCCTCATGACTTCAGCCATGACGCCCGAGCATAGTAGTGTAGAAATTAATGATAACCCTCAATTTGGGGGCAAATACTTGAGATAGGACGCCCAAAATACCTCACCTCCGGACTCCCAAGAGCCCGTGCCGAGAACTCTCCCATGTCGGATCAAGAAGATGAGAATGTGGGGGAAGAAGAGGAGGAAGATCTCAGGGATGCACCTCCTACATTTGAGGAAGGTATCTCCACCACTGTAGATGAGCTCAGGGAAATATACCTGGGTACCGAGGAGGACCTAAGGCCCACTATCATTATTACAGCCATGTCTCCCAAGGAGAACGAGGTATATACCTCTTTTCTAAGGCAAAATCGATATGTCTTTGCCTGGAATTACACAGAAATGCCGAGACTCGATCCCTAAGTGGCGACACACCACTTAGGTCTGCCAGAAGACCACCGTGGCTATAAAAAAGCCGCCAGAAGGACGCACCCCAAACATGATGCCAAAATGGAGGCTGAAGTCAATAAGATTATTAAATCAGGCTTCATTCGGGAGTTCCAATACCCCATATGGCTAGCCAAAATTTTCCCCATCAAGAAAAAGAACAGAAAAATCTGCGTCTGCATCAATTTTAGAGATCTCAATCAGTATTGCCCAAAAGATGATTTCCCAGTCCCGATCACTGAGTTATTAATCGATGGAATGACCGGGTATGAGGCTCTCTACTTCATGGATGGTTATTATGGGTATAATCAAATCAGGATAGCCTGAGAAGATGAAGAAGCCACTGCCTTCAGGGCCCCTCAAGGAGTATTCTATTACAGGGTCATGCCCTTTGGTCTCAAGAATGCTGACACCACATATCAATGCACCATGCATCGTATCTTTAAACCATTACTAGGGAGATTTGTCGAATGCTACGTGGATGACTTGGTGGTCAAATCAGGACAATGCTCATATCACTTGTCAGACCTTGAAAATGTCTTCAACAAACTTCAACAACATAACCTGAAGATGAACCCCTTGAAATGCACCTTCGGGGTTACCTCATAGAAATTATTTAGCTTCATCGTACGCCATTGTGGCATCGAAGTCGACCCTGAAAAGACAAAGGCTATCCTTGGTTTACCATATCCACGCAATCTCAACGAGTTGATAGGATTCCAAGGATACCCAACCTACATTAGGCAGTTCCTAGCCAACCTGGTGGGTAAATGTTTTCCCTTCACCAGGTTAATGAAAAAGGGGGTTACGTACCAATGGATAGATGATTACCAAGAGGAATTCGACAGCCTAAATAAGTACCTCTTAAGACCACTGGTGCTCATTCCCCTTGTTGAAGGAAGACCTATTATCCTATACGCGATGACCCTACATCGGTCATTGTGATCCTTCCTCGCAAATAAAAATGACGCTGGCAGTGAAAACAGTCTCTATTACCCCAGTCGAACCCTGATCGATGCTGAAAGTCAATACTCAAAAATCGAGAAGAGTTGTTTGGCCTTGGTCTTCACAGTTCAAAAATTGTGACATTATCTGTAGCATCATGAAGTCCATTTGGTCTCGCGTAGTAACCCGCTCAGGTACATCCTCAGTCGCCCGATGCTGACCAGTCACCTATCCTGATGGGTAGTCATCCTGAAATAGTTTGACATCTGGTTTGTGCCTCATAAAGCCATAAAGGCTAGGAATTAGCAGATTTTCAGGTAGAGCACCCCTCGACAGGGACCACCACACCAGATATCGAGCTACCTGATGAAGACATCTTCTCAGTTCAAGAGGAGTTCCCAACATGGGAAATGTACTTTGACGGCATATTCGGAAGCCCGACAGGGAAAAGGATGGAGGATCCCAAATTTAACAAGGTGGGTTTGGGGATCATACTCATGTCCCCAGAAAAGGAAGTCTTTCTATATTCCTTCCTCCTGTCAGAAGGATGTATGAACAATGAGGCGGAGTATCAAGCCCTCATTTCAGGCCTGGATTTCGCACTCCAGGCACAAGTACAACCTCTTAAGGTAAAAGTCGACTCAGAACTGGTCATCATGCAAGTCAATTGTGACTATTCTATTAAAAAGGAGGAGTTGATTCCCCTGTTTGACCATGTCCAAGGGTTAATGGTGGAATTCTCCACAGAACCAAAATTGACCTATATTCCCCAGTCTCAGAATGCCCAGGCCGATGCATTAGCTAATGCGGCCATTTCCCTAACTGACCCAAACCGGGATGAAACAATTATCAGTATTTCTCATCGTCAAATTGTCTTTCTGTTTGTTTATACTAAGATGCAAGAAATCAATGAAGTCAGTCTTGTCCCTGAGCCATATGCTCCTACCACCGGCTGGATGACCCCCATTGAAAAGTACCTTCAAAGGGGAGAACTTCCATCTTACAGGGATGAACAAGAGAAAATACAGAGAAGGGCAATCAACTTTGTCCTATATGGCAGCACGGGTAAGCAAGAGGTCCTCTATAAATGAGGCCTCGACGGAGTCCTCCTCAGATGCATTGATGGAGAAGAAACTGCTACTGTCATAAATGAAGTACATGCTGGAGTATGTGGAGCACATCAATCGGAGTCTAAGCTTTCCCATCAGGTTCGAAGGCTTGGGTACTATTGTCCCACCATGGCACGAGATTGCGAGCACTTTACCGAAAAATTACACTCCTACCAAATTCAATCCAACTTCATTCACCAACCCCTAGAGTTACTTCATCAGGTGAAGTACTTCTGGCCATTTTACATCTGGGTAATGGACATCATGGGACCATATCCTCCCACCATGGCCAAACAACTGAAGTATATCCTCACATAAACTGACTTCTTTTCCAAATGGGCAGAAGTTTTACCCCTCAAGGAAGTCGGGGTAAGAAACATTATTAGCTTTGTGAAAGCCACTATCATCACCGGATTTGGCGTCCCTCATACCATACTGATGGATAACGACACCAACTTATGCTCTGCTAAATTGGAGAAACTGTACCAAGAATATGGTATCAAGGCTAACCACTTATCCTGCTACCATGCAGTGGCCAACATACATATAGAATCTTTCAAAAAGACTCTATCCAATATTCTCCAAAAAATGGTGGAAAAAGACAAGAAATCATGGATGGATAAACTTATTCATGAATTGTGGGATTATCAAACCACAATTCACACCGCTACTCATGCTACTCCGTACTTATTAGTATACGGAACAGAAGTGGTCCTGCCCATTGAGCTTCAATTTCCCTCGCTCCGTGTTTCTATTTGTGATCAGTTATCCAATGATGAGCAATCACAAAAATGTCTAGGTGAATTAGAATAGCTGGATGAGAAGTGGTTGCACACTTTTCACCATCTAGAAGTATATCAGAACCAGATCGCATGAGCCTTCAATAAAATGGTTCGTCTTCGGTCTTTCTTGGATGGAGAATTGGTGTTGGTCCTCCAGACCCCAATGATACCCAGAAATAAACCTCCAAAGATGGATCCCAAGTGGGAGGGACCATATGTTGTACACAAGGTCTACTCTAATGGAGCATATTCCTTGATCTCCATGGACGAGCAATTCACTACCGCTTCTACGAATGCGAGATTTCTAAAGAATTATTTCACATAACCAAAAGAAGTTATCTTCCGAGCTGCAAGACGTTAAACCACCAAGCCCCAAGGGTCCAAACTCTATGACCCTAAAATAAGAGTATTTCACCCTCAACGCATGACGTTAAACTGAATGGATTTCAGATAACTATGTATATCTTGATTCCTACCCTTGTATGATACGTAGCGATCCCAGGATTCTATATCCTAGCCCAGCCATCCCCAAACAAAGTTAAAAGTACCCTTTTCTCCCCTGTGTATGGACCAACCCTGCACAAGGTGTATCCATTTTAGAGAACTACATACGGATTGATTCCTACCCTTGCAGGATAAGTAGCAATACCATAATTCTGTATCCTGGCCCTGCCATCCCCAAACAATGTTAAAAGTTACCTTTTTCCCCCATGTACGGACCAACCCTGCATGGGGTGTATCCCTTTCAGAGAACTATGTACGACTTGATTCCCGCCTTGGAAGGATACATAGTGATTCCAGGATCCCACATCCTGGCCCAGCCACCCCCAAATGAAAAAAATCCCTCTTCCCCAGTGTATGGACTAACCCTGCACGGGATATACCTCTTTCAAAGAACTACGTGTGGATTGATTCTTGCTCTCACAGGATAAGTAGTGACACCTGGACCCCATGACCGGGTCCAACCACCACCTTAATCACCACCCTCTTAGCATGCCTATTCACACGTTACACAACCAGGACTTCTGCATTCCTTGTTTCTCACAACGAGTATTACTCACATGGGATTAAGAATTATGGCTGGGTCCCTTTACGTGAACACAAACTACATGGATTTTAGAGAACTACGTATGGCTTGATTCCTGCATTTGCAGGATACGTAGAGATTCCAGGGTCCCCCATCCTAGCCCAACCACCCCCGAATGAAGATTAAAAATTCCCTTTTCCCCCATGTATGGACCAGACCTGCACGGGGTGTATTGTCTTATAAAGAACTACGTACGGCTTGATTCATGCCCTCATAGGATATGTAGTGATTCCAAGATTACACACCCTGGCCCTACCACCCCAAATGAAGCTAAAAATACCCCCTTTCCCCCATGTAAGGACTAGACCTGCATGGGGGTGTATTCCTTGTCCTTACCGCATGAAGTTAAATTGCACGGATGAGAAAGAATTTTTTTTGCCCCTTACCTTCATACGGACTAGACCTTCATGGGGTGTATTCCCCAAAAGACCTATGTGTGGCTTGATTCCTTCCCTCACAGGATACGTAGATATGTCCAAATCTTATCTCCCTGCCCAACCACCAATAAAAGAAAACACAGGTATATATACCCCTCGTCCTTACCGCATGAAATTAAACTACACAGAATCCCCTTTTCACGTCGGTTCATCTTCATCCTCACCGCACGACGTTAAAACTGCACGGACTTCATCATGACCCACCCAAGATATTCAGTGAAACAATATTGGAATACTCCTTGCACATTTGGATGTATCCTCTCCATACATCAGACTGCACGACCCGGATAATTACAGATATTCATAACCACTCATGGCCATTGGAAGTGGAAAGTTATCAACCCGTGGACACCTTTGTATGACTATTCATTCTATGCCCTTAGCAACTCTGTATATTGATATCCCCTGGACTGTCTACCAAAGGCAATATTTCCTCTGGCGATACTCTTTCTACCCTCGTACGCCTACCAGCCTCAGAGCCCCCATATCATATTTCCCAATACAAAAAATTATGGAGCAGTGGTTTATAAGTTTGTTCTTCTCTCACATCCAAACGTTGCTAGGGTATCCCTACCTTGTTAGACTATGTATCCGCCTGTGGTTCACATGACAATCTGCATCTAAAAACATCAAGCCAGGGCTAGGCTACTTTGACTCAATAGGCAATTGCGGTGAAGATGTTTCTTGTATGCTTGGACACCATTATCCCCATATGCTGAACTCTGTGCTATGAGCAGTCCCAGATTTTCATAATCATCCATGGCCATTAGAAGTGGAAAGTCATCGACCCGTGGACACCTTTGTATGACTATGCATACCATGCCCTTAGTGGCTCTGCATATTTATCACCCCTGGGCCATTTACCAAAGGCAATATTTCCTCAGGCGATACCATTCCCATCTTCGTACGTTTACAGGCCTCAAAGCCCTACACCATATCTCTTGATTCGGGAAACCCCAGAGTTATAGTTTACACCCTCATTCCCTCACACTTGTTCAGATTATACCAGAGCATCCTAACTCAATTTCCCTCTGGGTGATTGTAGCAATAGTCACCCAATGGTCCGGACTCTATGACCGTTAAACTAAGAGTACTTGGTCCTTACTGCATGAAATTAAACTGCATGGAGTAAAGGTACTCCCCATGCACAAGATAAATCAGCGCAGGGAACTCCCAGAGCTTTAACAACAACCAGGGACGAACATCCCCAACATCTACAGATATTTCCCTAACAAATGACAAACTTCATGGCCCAGACAATCGTGGATCCTCATAATCATTCATGGACATAGGAATTGGAAAGTCATCGACTTGTGGACACATTTTCATGATTATTCATACCATGCCCTCAGTGCCTCTGCATATTGATAGCCCTTGGCCCGTCTACTAAAGGCAAGATTTTTTCTGGTGATACTCTTCCTAACCCCGTACGCTTACCAGCCTCAAAGCCCCCATATCATCTCTCATGATCCAAGAAGCCCCAGAACCATGATTTACACCATCAACCCCTCTCCACATCTTGTACATTATGAGATATTCGAGCCCAGTTACATTCTAATCAAAGGTGGCCTTTTCAACTACGTCCTTACCGCATGACGATTAAAATTGCATGGAACATGTCTTTTCCGCTTGGCGTGAAGCTGCAAAGATCAAGAATTAAAAATCCAGGGAAATGACTTCAACTACAAGCATCCTCAGGGATTTAAAAATGCCCCCTTTCCTCACTGAATGACGTTAAACTGTACAATATCTTTAATAATTCTCCCCATCTTTACTGCATGACGTTAAAATGCATGGAAGCCGTCCTTACCACATGAAGTTAAGTTGCATAGAATTTAAAATACCCTCTGTCCTCACCAAATGACGTTAAACTGCACAGATTTAGTAATAATAACAATTCCCTTCATCCTTACCGCATGACGTTAAACTGCATGGTCGAACTCTTCACGAGTTCAATTAGGAATAGAGGCTTTCCTCCTTCCCATAATGCACGGGCCAAACCTTCACAAACCACCATCTCACAACAGCGTGAGAAGGGATGAATTTACCCATTACTGGGAAGTTTATCCTAGATGTTTCTCCCGTATCCAGGCACCCTCTTTTCATAAACCATTCTCTATACTCAGAAATAGCCGAACTCTTGCAAGACACCTCTGGTGGTTCCAAATATCAACTTCCCTGAAGTTTCTCGGCTATCGGGAGAATACAATCATTGACCAAAGGATACCTTTGCATGGCTATGCATACCATGCCCTCAGTGGCTCTGCATATTGATCGCCCCTGGCCCGTCTACCAAAGGAAATATTTCTTTATGAAATTATTCTATCCATATGCCTCTTGGCCTCTGATCCCCCATGTCCATCCCAGGATTCAGAAACCCTATGACCTAAAGTTTACCGACCTTTCTTCACAACCCTACCTGAGTATAGAGGAACGTCTCTGGCGATATTACCAAGAACTAGGAGAATCCATTCCATTTTAAGGAATTTCCCAGCTGCATGACTTTAAACTGCGCCAAGCTTCAACCATCCTTCATTCTAGCTAAATGTGTAGGACAGGGACCCTTCGTACGCACTCCTGATTAATACATATGTTCCTGAAACCTTTCAGATGTGACATAACCTTTCCAAGCCACCCCTGGTGATTTTCATAATTCTCCAAGCCACCCATGGTGGTTTCCATAATTCAGACTTCCATGAAGTCCTTAGGCCATCAGAAATGGATATTCATTGACTTAAGGAAACCTTTGCACGACTATGCATACCATTCCCTCATAGGCTCTGCATATTGATCGCCCCTGACCCTTTTAAAAAAGGCAATTCTTCCTTAGGTGATGCTTTTCTTACCTCTGCACGCCGATACGACTCCAATGACTTGTGACATGCCCTGCATGTTGTTCAAATCTAAATATATTCCCCCCCACGTGCGTCTGAAAGGTATTGAGACATATTTTAATCAACCAAACCTTGTTAGGGCCCTCGCCCCACCATATCTTGTCAAAGCTGTTCGACCTAAAACATCACTGATGATAATCTTGTTGGCGGGACTTTAAACTGCTCAAAAAAAGAGGCGCAAATCCCATTAGGCCGAAAACCCAAAAAGGGTGACCTAAGAAAAATCCGGGCTATACCTGCTGGGTCCACACTAAATGGGCCCAGTCAAGACTTAGGGTATTGATGGAAAAGACAAAAAGTTTATAGGGTTTTTCTAGAAAACCCTAGCAATAATCAAACTATGCTCGCTGGATCCCATGGTCCAGGAAAAAATTAGAGCTCGTTTATATTTTATCATTTTCATGAACTATGATTAATTCTGATTTAGTGAGTTGTTATTTATACAATAGTCGTTCCAGTAACAATCAAATTTTACAACAAGGAAAGACTGACAACAGATTGTATTCCATTTGGACAAAAAGGGAGTACATCCACAAGTTGGAGTCTCTCCTTCAAAACAACAAAAGAGGTAAAACAGAGTGTACAGAAATAGCTTTGGTAATCACAAAGGAGCCTGGATCGTTATTTCCATCAGATCATAAATAGTGCGGTGAAGGTTATTGCAAGTTTTCTCCAGCACGACCTTCTCCCTGTCCTCAACTTCGGCAACCGAACGAGTATGCCTCACTGCTGTTTGGAGACTGTTGATCCCTTTACTAGAAACTTCAAGGTCACCATTCAAAGATGACAACTGATCCCTCAACATTGCTACTCGAGCTTCTCATTCATGCAGCTCGGTAGATAGGGCAGTCGCCTGATCTTGAGAGCTTGCCTCTTGTGCTATTAGCTGATGGAGCTTCATCATATCTTCCTCAAAATATCGGGTCCCACAATGAAAGGCAGCAAGGTGAGAAAGTTTGTGTTCACTAGCGGCAACATCCCCATGGGCAATGACAACATAGAAGGAGAGAAAATAAAGTTGTTGACAATCTAATCCACCTGACCCCAAACCTAGGAAGAGTTTCTGAAGGGCTTCAGTTTTAGTCTCCATCTCAGCTAGAGGAGTTTCGACAAAAATATCATAGATCCGGGGCCAAGCCCACCTTCGCACTGCTTGGTGGTCCGCCATGACATGAGGATCTTTGGTATCCTCGCTAGATAATATAGGAATAAAGTCTGACATTGCGTTCAGTGCAGACATATGCGCACTAGAAGATGGTTCAAAGACTGGTGGGTCAGAAGCTTCTAGCCCTGGTTTAAGCTTGGGAGTTGATCTGGTAAGTCTAGTATCGACCGGAGAAGCTTCGGGAATTACATCACGGGGGCCCAAAGTCACGAGGTCATCCTCATTTACATCCAAAAGGGTTGGATCTATCTGAACTTTGGCCATAGAGGGGTTGGAAGAGGAAGATCCCCTGAGCCGCTTCGACCTGCGAGCCATCAATCGGTCCTCCCTCAATGCCGACGAGGAAGGTGAGGTAAGAACAGTAGCCGCAGTAACCCCCGATTTGGGAAATTTCCAGACAGCCTTCCCCAGGATCCCATCTAGATAATGCTCTGTCCACATTCTCGCATACTCCAAGGATAGGCTGGCAGCCGCTCCTATGTCAGGCAAGGGAATACTTATTCCAGATCCCTCCCGCATCAAAATCAACCACCATTGACGAAGAATGGATGGATGCAGTACTCAAGCCCATGGATGGGGAAGGTAAACCTAGAGTTTCATGCATCCAAACTATCGAGAAAAACGATATGGGGCGTACAACTCACACAGAGAAACCCTATCAATCCGCACAGATAAAAACCCATACCGCAGTGAAATCATGTAAGAACGCTCTTATAATCCCCCCCTATGGTCGTCAACCACGACGCTGGAAGGAGTGGTGTAGGGAGTGAAATGAACTGGGAAACATCACTTAGAAGCTTGACAAATTCATCAGAGCTGAGGGACTTCATACGAACTCTAGCTATATCGAGGAGGGTAGGCCGAAGAGTAGGAAGTGGAATGACTATGTTATGACAATACTCATGACAATGACAATGATCTTCTACCCAGCCATATAAGAATTAAAATGGTCCACTCAGATGATAGGGTGACCTGCCCTCCTGCATGTGGATCATTAATTCATAAATACGAGCCAAAGTGGGTGTGTCCAGATTCACAGGGCGGCACCCCGCCAGCTCAGCTGCCATCATCAAGGTGCAAGCCCTGACGCCTGGGTTGATATCCTAAGATGGTAATAGCCACCCGCTAAAAAACATGGCAAAAAGACCTGCCATCCTGAGCATAGGTAGCACACTGGGGTGCACCTCAGGACCCCCTGAAAGATAGCCGTCCGCCTCCAGAACCACCCAGTAGGAACCTGGGATAGTTTGTGATTATTGAGAAGGGTGAGTCCCGGGGTGATTGACCTTTGGCCCAGGACTGGTGACCTTCAGAAATAACCCTATCCAGGTGTTGTAGGGAATAAGAGAGAGGGCGCACAAGGGACGACCCAGTGACTGCTCCACCATAACCAGCAGGTCCCTCACTAACAAAGGCACGCATTCGACATCGTCCCATGCGTCAGGAGTGGGTAGAAACTCATCATACATCTCACCAATGATCGGAAGCCCTCTCAATCGGTATATATCCCATAAAATAATAATAACTTCACCATGGGCGAGGTGGAAAGTGTTAGTACTCAAACACCAGTGACTGAGCAAGTCAGGAAGGATCGAAGATGGTGAGTAAACATCAAACTGGGAAGCCCACACTGTGGAGTACAAATTTACCGCTTCCATTGACTCAAGAAATTCCCGACGATGATAATGGACCCATAAGGCCCAGGCCCAGTCATTTGATAAAATCACACCATACCGAAGATCCCACCTGGGAATCCATCCCGTGTCAGGATCCACTTGAGAAAGGTTGATCAAGGAGGGGTAACTCTTGAGGACAACCACTTGGGGGAAGTCCTGAGTGTACCGATCACTTTGAGTCCAAACAGAGCCTCTCAAAATAAAATTGTCTTTCAGATGAGAATCAGAGATCATCTCTCCTGACTGGGAGAGGTTCGCTTGAGCGCACTTCAGTGACGCTTCAAAACAAGGGGAGAAAAGACCTGAGAAGATAGGGGGATATGGATGTCATATTGAATGACGAAACCATAAAGAGGAAGATGATTTGATAACGGATAACCCAGAAGTTTGGGAGAGAGAAATTCCTTCAAAACACGATCGTCGGGAATGATGGGTCAGCTTGGGTACTCTTTGATGCTCTCAGCTCTATGGATCATAGCTAGACGTCTCCCTGGACCAATTGGAAGAGGCTCGATAGCAATCCTAATCACAAGTTAAGGAGGAACCATATTTTCTCTCTGCAGTATAAAAACTATACAGATGGTTAGTAAAAAATAATAAAATTTGGAAAAAATACCAAGTATTTGACAAAGGACTCTCAAGGAGCCTTCATGAAAAAATTTGCAGGCTAGCCTCAAAAGGTGGTTCGCAACAGCTGCATCCTGCGAACCAGCCCTACGCGGAAGAATTCCGCGATACTCTGGCCCGTAGAGCATTGGCTAGAAAGTCGTGAACCAGGATTCCCCATAGAATCTCAATTTCGAATTTAAATGTTTAAGTTTGGAAAACTTAAAATATTTTCAAAGTCTGGAAGATTTTTGGTCCGCGAACCATCCAAAACTGCGTAGCAATTTCCTACACGGCCCGTCATGACTTACTTTTTAATTGATTAAAAGTTTTAGTTCATGGCTAGGAGATTGGTCCGTGGGTGAAGGAAAGCGTGAATGAGGAATGGTTCGCGGAAATGGAAGTTGGTTCACAGATGAGGATTTTTTCAAAGGAGACAGGCACGCAGAGACAAAAAGAAAGAGCTCCGTTTTTGCAAGGAATCCAATAAAAGACAAGGGTAGGACCCCCCTTATTTATAGGAATGGTCCCCTACCGGGTCCACTCCTCTACTGCAAAATATCCATGTTTCAGGACCACTCTACATCAGAATAGCCTCCTTTTCGTTCCAATCAGACCCCATTCTGATGGGGGGGATTTTTAGGGTCCTAAAAAATCCACAAAGGAGAATGAGAATCCCCATTAATTTGATAAAGTATTCTACCCAATTTTCCTCAAATAATTGGACAAAAATATGGAGAATAATTAAGATTGGAAAAGGACCGACCGGTCCACGTACCGGTCCAACATTGATAGTACGTGGCCTGTTCAGTGAGGTGCCCCCTTCACAGACTAGCATCATTCGTGAAACGGAAGCGGGAACCCCTCCACGGGCATGAAGTAGGACGGACGCCAGGCCGGTCCACCGTCACGAACCACACCATCCGCAAAATGCGCCAACCAGCCCAGACCGCATGCACTGTCATTCACGGAAGAGAGGTGGAGCCCTGTGCGGCCGCAAAGCACCCATGAACTAATTTGGTTCACGGGTGAGGTGCATTCAATGACCTCCCGTGAGTTGCAGATTGACCAAGTCATCCATAAACCGGGTTTTAAGTCATGGGCCTCTACAAAAAGGTGCCGCATGACCAAAAATACATATCTTTCCCCCCTCTATAAAAGGACATCAAGGGGGAGAAGAAAGGGGGGGATCAGATTTGGGTAGAAGGATTCAGAGATTGGGGGATCGATTGATCGAACTCCATCGAAAAGAAGGTTCGTAGATCGACTTTTGAAGGAAGGATTCCAGAGGAAGGAGCTTAGGATTTTGAGAACAATGAAGTTCCAATTTGCAAACCAGAACATGTATAAAACTGGAAATTAATTGACAAGGAACTGAAAAACGCATAACAAATTGGTGGACTACGAACCTGAAATAAAAACCACGAGCCATGGACCCTCTGCGGATGTACTCCCCATGGACCAGGGAGTTTATGAACCTTTTCGATATAACGCACCGTGTAGTAACCTCCTACGTGGGCGAAGCCTTGACCAGCGAACCCCCAACTGACGACGCCCCTGGCCGCCGCTGCTCGCGCGAACTCCACCGCGTACCAACCTGGTACACAGGCCGAGCCTGGAGCCACGTACCGTCCTTGTATGCGGGATGCCTATCAGTCCGCATACCACCCTGGTATGCAGAAAGCCTCTCCATCTGCGTAGCACCCCCCTACACGAAGGGCGCCACTCCTCATGTACCCATGCGGCCCGCCAACTCCTTTAGTGTTGCCATTCCTCGAACCAGATAAAACCCTTCCAATCTGGCCCGATCCTTCGCAATCCCTTCATTGGACTATTCATCGGCCCTGAGCTAAGGCCTTTATCGAAGCCACCAGACCAATATGATGAAACCTTCAGGTTCATCAATGTGCCACATTGAGTTCACATAAACATGGTAGGAGAGGAAAAAGGTGTTTCCCCGACTCTTAAGCAGATTCCCAAAGCATTCTTGGGTTTACATTCTCACGATAGTCCAAGGTCCGAGCCCGGGAGTCCCCTTTGTGCCTCTCCACATTCCAGGATTGAGGGACCCCGCTCGCATTTCCTTTTGATGAGCACTAGTAGTGAGCACTTCTCCCTTCTCCTGGGAGTGGCTGGGCATCCCTTCTGAAGTAAGCCCCACACCATCCTCTACATAAGTTAATGGCTCTTCC
Organism: Viscum album; assembly: GCA_963277665.1. NCBI lineage: Eukaryota > Viridiplantae > Streptophyta > Magnoliopsida > Santalales > Viscaceae > Viscum > Viscum album. Next base: position 287,347,965 of record OY728137.1, on the reverse strand, counting down.
CCTCTCATCACTGAAGGTTCATTACTCTGCTACGCGACTCCTACCTTCCTCCAACATCAGGGAGAAGGAGAGTACAGTGGTCCCAGACTTCTCCTCCATTCATCGTCTTCCTCCCCTTCCCTCAGTAGAGAGAATGTGCAAGGCTTGCCAAGCCTGTTTCATTATCTTGTTTCTCACACCGAGCATGACTCACGCGGGCTTAGAGATTTGTGATGGTCACAGTGTCCGCACAACGATAGACCTCAAAATGAACTATGTGGGTTTTGATCCCTGTCTCCTAAGTAGGGTACGTAGGAATCCTCCCCGAGGTTCAATCCCAATTAGGGCCACTAACCATGTGTAAGTCCCAATAATGCACCTCAAAATGAACTACATGGGTTTTGATCCCTATCTCCTAATCAGGGTACGTAGGAAGCCTCCCCGAGGTTCAATCCCAATTTGGGCCACTAACCATGTGTAAGTCCCAATCATGCCCCTCAAAACGAACTATGTGGGTTTTGATTTCTGTCTCCTAATCAGGGTACGTAGGAAGCCTCCCCGAGGTTCAATCCCAATTCGGGCCACTATCCATGTGTATGTCCCAGTCATGCCCCTCAAAATGAACTACGTGGGTTTTGATATGAGTCTCTTAAGAAGGGTACGTAGGAAGCCTCCCCGAGGTTCAATACCAATTCGAGCCACTAACCATGTGTAATTCCCAATCATGCCCCTCAAAACAAACTACGTGGGTTTTGATCCCTGTTTCCTAAACAGGGTACGTAGGGCGCCTCCTCGAGGTTCAATCCCAACAACAGGATACTCTCACGTGTATGCCCTAATCTCCTAGAACTACGTGGAATTTGATCGCAGACCAACCGGGATACGTAGGAAACCTCTCCGAGGTGCAATCCCGATATCTAAGTCTGATACACATCTGTCACTTTCAAACCATGTCGTCATGACCCCAGTAGGACCATATCTAGGTCTAGGAAATCGCTTCCCTTGGGTCTTCTAGGCCGCTTCGGTGTATGTCCCACACCAACTTTGACCGGGCATCTCTCGCCCAGGTGTCCTTGCCACAAGATATTAAAATGTATGGTTGGGTCCTTGTTGCATGACCTTAAAAGGTGATATGTCCCATAAAGTGGCACCGAACTATGTGGATTCTGATTCCTCTCATGAGGATACGTAGGAAGCCCGTATCACGGGTTCGATCCAAATGCTCAAGTAATTATCTATCCCCCCTAGATGAAAATAAACTCCAGAGCGCCTAGTTATGAGGCTTCAAACCAGTGCCTTCTCAATGAGTTCAAACTCATCAGAGTCATTAATCCAATGAGGGATGGTAAACCTTAGGCCTAAATGATTCTGAATCCCTACGTTAAGCTAACCATTGCCAACCAGGTGTAATCCGTGGATACTATGCTTGGGTATAAACCAAAGATTCGAGAACATATGAATATATCTTAAATTTATAAGAGAGTCCTGAAACATGAAATAATTCCCCCCAAAAGGGTGTGATGAGCCCGAATTTCCATCCTCTTGACCAATGTGAGTTCTTAAGTGCCACTGGCCAAATCACCCAGCGAATTCCTGCCTTTGGAAAGAAGGTCCACGTATCATTGGATATGGAACCATTCGACATTTCTAAATGAAAACGGTGCACCTAATATGAGTGATTAAGCAGAACGCAACCTTCTCTAATAAACCGTCGGGCAACACACATTTTTCCCACAATCAAAATAACAGTGGAAATACATGTCGAGTTCAATGGTGAGGGTCATTGAGACTTGATAAAATTATGGGATACTTAAAAAAATTAAAATTATTATAATCTCAGATAAATTTTAATGAAGTGAAGTAATAATAATTTGATCTTTTATAACTATATAATAATGAAAAGTTCATCAAACACATTATTACTATGATCAATTTTGGAGAAATACCATCTCCCTACTGATAGTAACTTATTGGAATGTTTCATACGCCTACAAATAGTATTGTTCCTTTAATGAAAATATTACATGCAATAATCCTCAATGCCTCATCCAATTTCAATGGAGGGGAGTGATGATAATTTTTTTCTATGATAAACATCGGAGTGACATGGCCGACGTTCAATTTTTAATGGTTTCATCCATGTCTAATAAACTCATGAAGTCACATGAAGACATGGATTCTTATAACATTATCCAACATATCTATGGTTTTTATTAGGAGAGATCTAGACATGAATGATTTGATATATTCAAGGCACACTATTAGAGTAAACTTGGAGAAGGTGCTCCAGCTAGGTATCAGGTACTCAAAATAATTGGCTACATTGAGTTCCTAGATGTTCTAGGTCTTAAACTACTTGACAAACTACACAATAATATCATACTTTCATCAATCCCACAGCTCTTCTCTATATTTTTTTATTAATTTAAATATGAAAACATAGCGAATCATCTCCCATATCTTCTTACTCCACTTCAGAAATTTGAAAAGGATATGTAGCACAAAAATCCTACCATCCCTTTGGTTAATAAAATGAAAGGATAGGTGAAGATATGTAATTCTAAAGATTATTTGAAATTCCTTTCTAAGAAGAGAAAGATCATCAGGAAATAAAGGGAACTAGATTCTATCTATTTCACATGTGGAAAGAATGGACACTAGAAAAAAATATTGTACCCAAGAAAAATGAAGAGGGAACCTTCAAGTATATTTGTTATCAAGTGAAATTTATCTGTTTATAAAACTTGGGTATTAGATAAAACCTGTGGTTTTGACCTTTGTATTCAGATATAGGAACCAATTATATTTCAAAAATTTGAATGAGAGGAGGTAGATCAATGAGAATCCAATGAAGATAGACTTTTTTTATTTGGATATTAGGAACTACCACCTCACATTTCCATTAAGAATGGTCATGGTTTTGAATTTTTTTATGATGGGACATATGTTACCAAAAACATTATATTCATATCCATAATTGATATAGATGGATTTATTCTCATGTCTTGTAATAAGTGCTTCTTCTTTTATAAAGAATAATTTTTTTTGGTAAGGTATATTTAAATAACATTATTTATGTGTTATATTACACAAACTAGGTAATGAAGATTGATAATGAGAATAGTTCACATGATTCCTACCCCAACATACTATAGAATCATTGACTAGGTCATATAAATGAAATTTTATCAAATTAAACCAAGATGGATATTTATATTCCTTTGAACTAAAAAAAATTGGTGTATGTCTTGTGTGTTTATAAGGAAAATGACCAAATCCCCATTTATTGAAAATATTGAAAGGGACACTAAACTTCTTGAGTTGGTTCATACCAAAATGTTTGGACCATTTCCAATTGAATTAAGGGGTGGGTAATAACAATTAATAATTTTTTCTGATGATTTTAGTAGATATGGATATGTATACTTAATGTGGTATAAGTAAAATTCCTTTAATAGATTCAAGGAATATAAGAATGAAGTTTATAACTATATAGTTAAAAAGATAAAGAAACTTTACTCAAACCATGGTTTAGAATATCTTAATCAAGTATTCCTTGATTATTTATAGGAGTTTGAGATTCTATACCAACTCACACTTCTTTATACATCACAATGGAATGGTGTAAGTGAAAGGAGGAACCACACCCAATTAGACATGGTGAGATCAATGAAAAGTCATACAAGTCTTTCATTATCCTTTTGGTGATGCACATTACAGAAAAAACACACATTCTAAACTAAGTTCCAACTAAATAAAAAAACTATATTCTATATGAACTTCGCTATGAAAATAAACCCATATTGTCACATGTACAATTATGGAGATGTGAATCATTTGTTAATACTATTTATAGTAACAAAAATGCACCATGAGGCACTAAGTGTAACTTTAGAGGATATCCCAAGGAAATAAGGGGATACTACCTAAATTACCCTTAAAATAAAGAGGTTTTGTTTGAAAAAAGTCTGACATCCCTTAAAAAGTATCACATCTATAAAAGAGATAGTTGGAGAGGGAATGACTTTGATAAAGTATAAGATCAAGATACAAAAGAGTTGTAACATGAATAGATTCCACAAATCTCCATGGAATAGAATCTTCCAAAGACACAAGTACTATGTAGGAGTATAAGAGAGGTTATAAAACCAGAGGGATGTGATTTTATAGTCACCAAGGATAGTGACTCATTAGTAATTGAGAATAATAATCCTTTAACCTACATAGAAGAAGTAAGTGGCACAAATGTTTCTAAATGGAAAGAATCCATGAATTCCAAAATGGATTCCACATACCAAAACCAAGTATGGATTTCGGTAGATCCTCAAGTGGATGTAAATATCATTAGTTTTAAATTAGTATTCAAGAATAAATTGAACATGGATGGAAAATTAAATTCTTATAAGGAAATATTAGTTACAAAAGGGTTAAAAAATAATCAAGTAATTGATTATGATGAAACCTTTTCACCCATTACTATACTGAAATCCATCATTATTATACTTCCCACACCAAATTTATATGACTATGAGATTTGGAAAATGGATGTAAAAATAGAATTTAATGGGAACCTTTTGGAAGTTTTTATATGAAACAACTTGAAAGGTCTGTGACTCCAAAGGATCTGAAAAAGGTATACAAGTTTCATAGATCCATTTATGGATTAATGTAATAATTCAGGTCAGGTAACATTTATTTTGATAAATCCATAATGAAATTTGGTTTCATAAATAATGAATGCGAGCCTTGTGTCTGCTAATGGTTTATTGGGAGCGCATTCATTTTATTAAAAGTTAATATCGATGACATACTACTTATTGGTAATGAAATACCAGTCCTACAATCAGTTAATACCTAGTTAAATACATGATTATCTATAAAGGACTTATGTGAAGCAACATATAGTCATGAGATCAAGAGACATCATGATATATCTAATAACTTACTTGGTCTAAGTAAAAGAATATATATTAACATGATACTAAAAAGATTTATTATATATTAATTAAAGAGGTTATTTTTTCTAGTTTCACATGGAATTCATATTTTCAAGAAAATTTGTCCTCATAAACACAAGGAAGCATGAAGGATGGTAAGGATTCCATATGCATCGATGATTGGGTCAATCATGTATGTTATATTATGTACTTGGATATATTATTCCTACACCTTAATTATGGTAGAGAGATATCAATATTACCTAGGTGACCACTATTTGATGATTGTCAAGACTATCCTTAAGTATCTAAGATAATATAAGGATATGTTCTTGGTTTATAGAGGATATAAGGAACTATTCATTAGAGGATATGAAGATTATTGTTTCTAAATAGATAAAGATGATCTAAAAAATATATGGTATACATATTTACTATCAATGGAGGTATTGTGAACTAGAAGATCTTAAAGCAAGCCATTATTTCTAATTCTATAGTAGATTCTAAATATATTACAGCTTCTAAGGTATCTCAATAAATAATATAGATATATAAATTTTTCCAAAATCTTGATGTGATTCTAAGAAGAAAAGATCCTATCACACTCTATTATGATAATACTGTAATGATGTCCCTTGTAAAGGATCCAATATCATATTAATAAAATAAGCACATACTTCAAAAAATCATCTCTTGAGGGATTTTTCTTAGAGAGGTGAAGTCACAGCGAGCTGAGTCTCCATGGAAGACAACATGTTAGACCCATTGAATAAATCCTTAACTAAGTGTAAAAATTATCATCATGTGAGGTCTATCATACCAAAATTCATAGGAAGTTGGGTCTAGTCGAAGTGGGATTCTATTAGAGTTGGTGTTCTTGATCCAATTGTTTGTAATTTGGATTAAATTTATATTCAAATAAGTTAATATTAATTAAACATATTATTTTATACTGTTCATTTTTATACATGAATTTAATATAATAATTTCCTAGAGCATCTATCACATTAAAATGGGTATATCAGTTCCCCATTATGATGAGAACCTTTAAATTCCATGGTGATATTCTTAAACCTAGTTCTATGGTCAGATAACATTATATGATGGGGAATATAGTATGTTTACTATCAGGTGTGAGTACTGATAAGAAGACGAGACTTCATCTTACGAAGTTTTCACTTGGTAATCTCTAAGATGGGATATTTTGAGAACATATCCGTCAGTAGGTGTAATGCATGTTTATCTATCATCAAATATTCTTATTTGTGAGCATGTGTAATGGTCCTTAGACTTTAAGATTATTATTAATTAATTTCATGAATCATGTAGTTATATGTATTCCCATAAACCATGATGATAAAAAATCATGATGATACTGGGTATATTGGGTGCATCATGAATGGTATGTTATCAATGAATAGTTGAGGAGGAGATTTCATTTTTTCATATTAACGGAATTTGATATATCGACCCTATGATTGAAATAAAACTATTGTATTAAATTATATATCCATGATGTAACAAAAATTTTATTCAAATATCCAAAGAAATATGTATCGAGAATATATGTTGATAACATGGGTGTGAAACCCGCTTAATGAGATATTTTGAAAAAAGGATTATATTACACAATGAGTGCTCATATTTAGTTGTCTATTTTGTGACATTAATTTCTTTCTCTTGGGTGCCTTAAACCATTTCTAGACTGTAATCTTAGACATTAAGAAAGCCCACTGAATGCGAATAATAAAGAATCCTAGAGGTTCACACACAAATTGTTTCCATTGATCTCAATTAAATTCTATTTGAATTTAATTATTGGAATAAATATTATTCTCAAGACTGAGTAATAATTTTATTCTAGATTAATGATCACATAAATTAAATAAATATTTATTCATACTAATTTTTAAATTACATAGATATATAATATTTATTTATTTATTGAATATTCAATAAACATTTATTAACGAGATTGTGAATAGAATATTTATTTTACGAATAATTATTTAATTATAAATTTATTTTAGTATTCAATAAATTACAAGGAGGAATATCAGATCAAGATTAAGTCTGATGATAAATATTAATTTATAATATGGTGAAATAATATTTATCATTATGACAATTAGTGCACGCCATGGAATAAAATTAATATTATTATTTTAATACATTGAATGGTGTGAGACAAGAGTTTATAATATTACTAAGTGAACTCCTACAATTAATTTTATATAAAATCATAACCCTAGGTCTATAAATAAACTACTAATACATTCTATTAGAGTTTAATTGAGAATTGTTTTACACAACATATTTTTTCTTTAGAATTATACCCTTCCTTCTCACATCCTCTCAATAATGAGAATACCAAGAGAATTTATTCAAGACCAAAGAAACATGAAGTGATCAAGGTGAATAATTTCAGATAATCAACCGACTGCGCTAGCACCCAATGATACATCAGTGTCATTTGGAGATCATAAGAGCACATGTGGATCATCATTAGAGGGATTCTACACTTAGATCCTACATACGTAGTGAAAGATTACCAAAAAAGGGTTTACGATGATAAAAATATACTTTAAATAAATATATCATGAATGAGGTAATATTTAGTTAAATTTAATTAAATTAATTATAAATTTTAAATGAAATAATATCCTTTTGGTTTCAATAACCTTTCTTGTAAAGATTTTATTAGAAAAATTTAATTGATCATATCATTCACATCATGTATAATATGTGAATGATCCATCAAGTGTGACATTTTACAAGTTGGGATTGATCCTAATAAGCACTTTTTCTACACTTGGAACCATCAAACCCATTGTTTCAATGACCTTGATTTGAATATTTAAGAAATACTGTTGAACTTTTCAATAAAATTTTCTTCTTTCAGTTTGAAATTTTACCCACTCGTACTATCCATATAATACCAAAATATAAAAATTATATACCCAGTTCATCCATTCTCAACATTTTAAGAATATTATGTAATTTTTTTCTTGAAATTAATCTTATTTTTATAACATTTACAAAGATGATAATAGGATAAATTCCTTAACTAGAAGAAGTCATTTTTCATCTAACTCCATTGAAAACCCGAATTAGTCAATCTATGCTTCCATAGACATCTAGATTTACTTTTTGAAAAAATTTAACAGTTGGTTACTAAGGAAGGAATTATTATAACACATATAATTTTCCTTAATAAAATTTCTTAGATCTCCAATATTTCTTAACAACCTTTCTTAACTTATCGATCTAAGGATTATCTTACATTAAACTTTTCTATATTAAGGATTGATCACAAGGTTTATATTGATGATGATAATGATAATGATGATATTATCTATAGAATAATATTTTATCAGATGAGTATATTGTATTATTAAGCATTTAATAAGGACTATTATTAAATGGGATCCCACTAAAATGATGACCCCCTTTTATAATCCATCATATACATTGGTGGGACACGATCCATATTTAACTAAGAAATGAGTTTATTAGGGAATTCCTTTCATAACTTAATTATTTAGGTTGGGTTTCATCCCAATAATATCATATATATTTATTGGATAACTAATAAGAAAACCCTAGGTTCAAACCATAATATGGATAAATTCAACTATTTTTATCTAGTATCCTTAAACAAATGTTTCCTAGCTAAGGGTAACCCCAAAAAAACATCAAAAATATATTCAAAAAAGAAAACTCAGGGGAATATTTATATAGAAGAACCCAACCAAGGATGATCTAGTGTCACCCATTACTTTATTTCCTTATAAAAGATAATTTAGGGGAACCCTACCATAAAAGAACCTAACAGGTTGAATGATTGAGGTCTTGAAAAGTGAAAATTTGGAAGGAATATCACACTTCGTATTTGAAGGGTATTTTAATATCACCATCACATCTCATATTATTAAATATTATATATTCATGATTCTAGTAATTTAGTTTGGAGACCTATTCCTTCCACTAAATTATTATGTTCAAACCATATTGATGTGTAACTCTATACACAACCCACAAGTTTGTATTACTCACCCAAAATTAGAATTAATTTATATTCATATATATACATATTCATCATATTCATAATCTATATGAAAAATTAATGTAAATGTTTAAAATTATATTATATTTACAATTTAAGCATGAGTAAGACCAGAGTGATAGTTATCCAACCCTATTCACTTTCTTAGTCAAGCCATAATCCTCCAGGTAGGTTAGTAGTCCAACCCCAAGTCACTCTACCAGGGGATACTTTAATCTTTAGGGAATAAAATTAATCATAACTCCAACACCTAATATCCCCAAACTATATTCAACAACAAAAATTAAGATCACGACTTCAATTACAAAATAAAGTCAAGGTAGATGAAAAAATAAATTCACTATCATACCTAGAATCTAATATAAGGCTCTATATTAGAATAAATTTAACATCTTAAACTAAATCATAAATAACCTTCACATTTCTTATTTTTTTACTATATATCAATAAACAAATAAATAACCTTTAAATTAATGAACATTTAAAATATTTAAATTTGAGACAAAAATTTATGAACAATTCATAAATAAAAACTAACTATAAAATCTTTAATAATTTTAGATTTAACATCACAAACATTCCATAATTTTGTACATAAAAAAATTATATTCATTCCAATATAAAATATTTCATATTTATCATTATATAAAATTTCTATTTTAAATATATGATATTTTATGAATTATAAAAAACTTGTAATCCGATTTCTATTATGTAAACATTTTAAATAATCTAAATATCATATAATTAATCATTATTTACACCTTGATCATATCAATTATCTGAACAATTTTTTATGTGGATTAAATAATATCCAAACAAATCCCCCTTTTTATTTCGAACAAATAAAAAAAATTAATTATGAAAAAATCATAATTTAAATATAAACCTTTTATATTATGGCCTTATTTTATAATTTATACCACTTTAAAAATTATTTCTTATGATTTATAAATATTTTTTTATTTAATTATCATAATAAGTTTTCATATAATTTGTTAAAATGTATTTAAAATAATAATTAATATTTTGGGGAATTTTTTTCCATAAACATTTATTTAATTATAAATAATTTATAATTAATTAATCTATAAACATTTTTTAAATTAAAATATCCTAAAATAAATTTTATAATGATTTATAAACATTTTATAAAACATCTAAATAATTTTAAATGTAAAACCATTTTTTAACAGCTTTAAAAAATTATAATCACCCTTAGTCATAAGGCCATTCTTGTATAAGGATAAAGCCTTTTACTCTTATGTAGACCATATGATATCCCTTACATAAAGGTAAGTCACTAATTACCTTTAAACAACTAATTATTACACTTTTTACATAGGTAATTCAAATATTACCTTTACAAATATCATCTTGCGTAAGGGTACAAATGATATTACGTTTATGTGAACACATCCTGTTAGGGTGGGTCACATTTACCTTTTTGTAACCTTCTAGAATCATTGCGTAAGGGTACCACCTTCACACAAACTGTTTGTGTAATGGTAACAAAGAGGTTACCCTTATAAAGGACTTAAGAGTAAGGGTATTGTGTAAGGGTAAGAGGTAGTTACCTTTATGTAACCCTTTTAAAAATTCAAATACTTTTACACGACCCTTATTTCTGTATAAGGGTAATTTGTTATAACCCCAACATAGACCACTCTACATAAATGTAATTCCTTAATTACCCTTAATAATATTACATGTGTATGGTAAAGGTGTTAGTTACCTTTATGCAGCCTAAAAAAATAAGTTTAAGGATTTTTTTACCTTTATGTATCCTAGTATATAAGGGAAAACCGTTTTTCAAGATTTATATAAAACCTGAAAAAATCTGATCTATTTTGATATTCTTCTTCATTTCATCATAAGATTTCATAAATATAAAACACGAGTTCCCTTTTATATAATTTAAGGGTTTTTAGAGTCTAATAACATTTATTGGATCAAGAAAAAGTGATATAAAACTATTTTATGAGGATCTCTATGGAAGAAATATGTAACCTATGAAAAATGGATTGTCAGAATGAGAGGGTATGGCTATGCCATCGATACCAGCCTATTCTTGCACGGGAAGCCTAGCAAGACGGTCATGCAAAGGTGGAGAGCTACTATCAAGATGCAGATGTTGGGGAGGGGCAGTTCCTTGTAGATAGTCTGGTTGAATTCCCTAAGACCTTCGGGTCATGTAATCTCCTAAGCCTACAGGCCATGTAATATCTGAGCCTACGGGCCTTGTAAGGGTTCCCCCTCATCCCTTGAAAGGGGGGTTATCAAAAATCAATAAAAAATGAAGGCCTTCGGGCCATTCAGGCGTAGGAAGAAAAATGTAAAACAGGCATATCGTACACCATATAAGCCACTGTATCATATTCAAACTCCATCACATGGGTTTTAATGAGATCACCAAGGTGGAAAACAAAACCACACCACCTTTAAAGGTGTCCATTGTCCAATCTGAATCATCCAACATTCATATGGGAACCATATTCTATTCATGGTCTTCTAGAACCTTTATATGTAAAGGAGAAAGATGAAAGAGAACATTGTGTTACTAAGAGTAATTATCTAAAAGTCCATACACTCAACCATAATAAGTCCATAGGGTTTATATAGAACCCGAGATCACTCTTGGGTGGTGTCCACATTAACTAACACATTAAAACACATGTATAAATTCCATTCTCATTTCATACAACGTTTATATTTACTCCTTATCCATTTCATATAAATAAGAAACAATTTCATTTAATGATAGTTTATTTGGGTGAGTGTTTTGGGTATCTAATAGACATTAAATAATATCCCCAATTCAATAAAATCCCAATTTTCATGTAACCCAATATATAACCCATAAATATATCATATATAAATCTGGATTTGGGGTATATATCCTTTAGTTACATGATATACATAAGATATTTAACTTCATACATAATATGTTTTATGAGGCACTCTAAGAAAGTGGTAAAGGAAAATATCTTACAAATAATACATAATATATTCTTTGGTAGTGGAAAATAGAAAAATGGTAGATTTAAATATCATACGCACTGCATACGATATTTTAATATCATACTAATACACAAGAAATTATTCTTCTTACATGAGTTCCAAAATTTAGAAATAATATTTATAGAGATAGGATTGAGATGATACTATGATGATCATAATGATTAAATATATTGATGCTAATTATAATTATCTATGATTCTAGCTAAGATGATTTTAGTGAAGAAGATTAAGAAAGAAGTGGTTTCCATGCTATGAAGTTATCTGAAGGAGAATGATCATCCAAAGATAGTTTTTGTGTTTGGGATTTTTCCATGCTGAAAGATGAGTACTACACTATAATTTATGATAAAGTAAATGTTTAAGGAGATATTCATGAAGGAATAGATGGTACCATGACCCTGACAGAATCTACTACATGTCTTCATGTAGTTGTGTTGTTTTAAATACATTAAATATTTGTGGAGAAGTTAATGAGTAATAAAGAAATGACATTTATATTGTCATATTAAAAATATAATACTGAGTCCTCAAGTGGAATAAATGTTATATCATCTATAATAAATTTAAATGAAATTGAAGATTGAATAAGTGAGAGATTTTAAGGATAATATTGATGGAGGTTTAAAGTACTGAGAATTATGGAAATAATATTCACAAAATTTGTGAATATATATCCTAATAATTAAAAACTAGGAAACTATAAGACCCTGGTAAGACATTATTAGGTATTATCTAAGTATTAAAAAATAATACCTAACACCGATATAAGCTGGAATATCTCTTATGTCCAATACTTTAAGTGAATCAGTTTTTTAGTAAAGGTAATCATTTCTATACATTGAATAAGGAGAAAAATAAGAGATATTCCAACCTTAGTATTACAGATCATCATTTAGGATGAATTAGTAAGTGATCCCAACTTATAATATTATTATATTATTAATTTTGAATAATTTTAAAAAATTAATTTCAATTACTATAATTTGAGGGCGAAGATAAGATCTATTAGAGTATACTATGGATACTTGAGCTACATCAGTGATCTTACTTCAAGAGGCACAAGATAAATCCAATATTATATAAATAAAGTCCTAGTTGGTGCCAGAATCAGATTTATACAAGTTTGTACTTTAATTATAATTGGTTAGTGGTGGTATTATAGGTCGAAGGATATACCCTTTCCAAAAATATTTCTTGATAATAAAATAATAGTTAGGTGTATGTGGGTTTTGGTACTCCTTTTTTTAATAAAGGGCCATTATTGAGAAGGAAAAATATCCCCAGGAAGAAACCCACTATTTCCCCCACGTACCTAGGGGAACACTTACACAATTTCACCCTATTGGAAAAGTGTGAACCAACCTCTGTTTCCTTCTCCGTTGTAAGAAGGTATCATTTTTTCATAAAAATATCTCCCATGACCTCCCACTTATGTGTGATATTCCCACATTTTAGAATATGAAGATACAATTGAATCTCCTTTCACCCAAGTCCCTAAACCCCCCTTTAGACCACATATAATGCTTAAAACCTAAGGAAATTAATCCAAAATAAGGATGATTGAGTCATTATAAGTAAAAAAATTAATGAAAGATCACTACTACCCTATTATTCTTGTACCAGGGTGAAGGAACCACCTCATCAACCATGTAATAGTTCCATGAACCTAGCTCTTTGGGGAGACACTATGCTAGGGAAAAATGATCCCAAGTTCCACATGGAATATTATCACCAGAGAGAGCCCCTTTACTTGACCCTCATTTGGGAAAACCCCTTCACTCATCCCTATCTAAGGAAATACCCTTTTCTATACCCTATTTAGGGAGATCCCCTTCCCTCCACCCTTACTAGGGAGAGCCCCTTTACTCAACCCTCATTATGTAGAGTCCCTTTAATCAACCCTTACTTAGGTTTAGAACCTCACCTAGCCCTCACTAGGGTGAAGCCATTCAGAACTCCTTTACAGGGTCAAACTATATTACCTCTCCCCCTCCCCAAGATACCATGAACACTACAATTTAAATGGATGAGTATCCCTTCACCTAGGTCTCCTACCAAAGAATTCAATCTTTAGGGAATCCTCTTAATCCATGATATCTACATGATCATGGAATTCACACCAATGTTAAACCCTAAATCATGTATTCTCATGATAAAATAAATCTTATAATAAATCCTCTATAACTAATTGGACCCTTGGGGTGGTCCTGATCATATAATCCCTTGATAACACAAGTTACTATCTAGAGGATTCTAATATGACTTTACCTGACTCATGAAACCCAACTTGTCTAACCCAGGAATATGACCAATCATCTTAGGGGCGTTGTAGATTCCCTAGTTCACTAATTGACCCATGAGGGAATACGATTCCTCATAAGGTGTAATCCCCTGATGAGTTCCAATCAATGATTTTATCACTTTGATATATCAATAATCTAGGGAAATCTGAATCATGGATTCACATACTCATGTGTAAGACCCACCCATGCTATACCACTTTATTTGATGTGCTATGGGAATTTTTTCTAAGTGTAATCTACAAGATAATCCTTGTGGTTCCATATCCACCATGAGTCCAAATGTCCTCTACTATCTAAAAATCAAATGATAATAAGCAGAAAACTGTTATGGGACTCCTCTTGATTGTGGTAAGCCCTAGATCCTTCTCAAAGGGACATATTTCCCCCAAGACATCCCTCAAAGGGATATATTCCCTATGAGGCTCATAGTAGAGAATACCATGTGTAAGACTAAATTAAAACCTTTTTTATCTTCTATTTCATGATACATACATCCTAGTCACCCAACATAAAACTGTATGAGAATGTTCTTGTCACACGATGTTAAACTTCATGGTTATGGTCCTATCACATGACCTTAAAATGTGTAACTCAAACTAGATGGGATTTTATTTTTATTTATAAAGATACATATAAAACCTCCCTAAGTTTAAAACCCTATATCATAACCATCTATATCATCCCCCATCAGGCCATATCCTTTACGAGTCAATAATTTCTACTCATTAGGCTATATTTCCTTTGGGACCTTATTCACCTTCACCAGCACCATATTACTTATGAGTACATATTCACATGGCCATATTCATTATGAAATCTCCCACTTCATTTATTTTTAGGCTATACTGTCTATGATCCTAAACACCCTTTCATTAGGGATATATCCCCCAAAAACTATCCTCTTACTATTTCATTATGAAATCTCCCACTTCATTTATTTTTGTACCTTGGTCACTCGAGGAGGAGGAGGAGGATGAGGAGGTGTCACTCCATGTGGCCTTGAGGACCTTTTTCTTTCCTTTTTCGTTGGCCCGTTTTTTGTTGAGTGGACAATCGGGCTTGTAATGGCCCTTTTCGCCGCACCCGTAGCATTTCACCTTGGGCTCGGATCTTGCGGTGGGTTCTTGCTTTCGGTGCTTGCGGGATTGCTTCTTCTTCTTGTGCTTCTTCATGAACTTGTGCATTTGGCGGGCGAGATTCTCCATTTCCGAGTCGCCGCTTGATGATGAAGAGGATGAGGAGGAAGAGGATGATGAGGAGCTTACTTCTTTTTGTACCTTGAGGGCGATGTTCTTTGGAGTTTTGATTGGTGTGCCCTCCTTTTGAGCTTGCCTCCTCATTGTGATCTCATATGTCATTAGGGATCCGATGAGCTCCTCTACCGGCATATTTTTGACGTCCTTAGCTTCTTGGATCGCCGTCACTTTTGGTGCCCATGAGCTCGGAAGGACCCATAAGATCTTTTTAACCATCGTTTCTGCGGAAACATCATCACCAAGGGACTTTCTCCCATTGCACACGTCAGTAAATCTAGTAAACATTTCAGAAATAGATTCATTTGGGTGCATAGAAAAAGACTCAAAATCTTGTCTATACATGTCTAATCTAGTATCTTTGACTTTATTAGTGCCTTCATGGGTCACTTCTAAAAGCTTCCAAATTTCATGTGAGGAGGTGCAAGTAGACACTCGATTGAATTCATTTCGGTCAAGGCCGCAATGGAGAGCATTCATGGCTTTGCCATCAAGCTCAAAGTTTCTAATATCGGCGGGGGTCCATTTGGATTCGTCGGGGGTAGACAAAGTATAACCTTGCATGAAAATTTTATATATGGGATATCCTATGCTTCTTAAAAAAATGGTCATGCGGGTTTTCCAATAATTATAGTCGGTCCCATCAAAAAATGGAGCCCGACCCAATGAAAAGCCTTCGGGGGCGAAAGAGGTTGATGCCATCTTAATGGATCTTTGAATTTGAAACCTTTTAAGGTATTACTCAAATTATCCCTTTGATACCAATTGTTGGTTCGGAAGAAAAGCGAGGAATGATGGCAAGAGGGGGGTGAATTGCCTTTTAAAAAATTGATTAACAATTAAAATCAAAGTTGAAGAATGCAGCGGAAATAAATAAGGCAAGACACAAGAAATTGATAACGGAGTTCGGCCAAAACCCGGACTACGTCTCCGCTCCCAACTCAACCGTTGAGAGATTCCTACCGCTTGCTTTTCAATGGTTTTAGCAAGAAACCCACTAGGCTTTGAGGTAGCACTAGGACCTATTACAGCTTGCTTTTGTGGTTTAGCAAGAACCCACTTGCTTTTAATGGTTAAGCAAGAACCCACTAGTCTTTTTACGGGTGAAGACTAGCTCACCGAGACACAAGCCTTTTAAAGGAAAAGCTTGAGAAAACCTCTTCACACCTTAGTGGTGGTGTGAGAACCCAAAGAAAGAGGGGATGAGAAAAGGGTTGGGGTTTGTAGGCACAAACCCAATTTTAAAGCTCAAAATAAATAAAACAATAAAACCCGTAATGGAGAAGCCTTGGTCGCCTTTGATTGATTGATGATGTTTGAGGGCCGCTTCCAAGCTTCTATGGAGGTGCTCTTGGATGTGGAAGTTGTTGGAGCACTTTGGGTTCCCTTGGAACAATCCGTCGGAGCTTCGCCAAAGATGTAAAAATGTGTCCGGTGGCTTGGGGTGATGATCCGGTGCTTCCTAGGCCTTTATTTATAGGCTAGGAACCTTCAAGTATCCGTTGGAGGGCTTTGGAGCCGTTGGAAAAGGCCTCGGAGCCGTTGGGAGGCTTTTGGAGTTGACTGGTCAAAGCCAACGGCTAGTTTGACCAGGGCTACCGGCTGGCCGGTGCAGGTCCACCGGCTGACCGGTGCCTTGACAGTGGCTGAGAATTCTGGTCCAGGCTCTACCGGTCGACCGGTGCCAGAGCCACCGGCTGGCCGGTGGTGAGGCAGTAGCAAACCCTGTTCATTCTGGGTGCCACCGGCTGGCCGGTGCTTGGCCACCGGTTGGCCGGTGTGGAGGCAGTGGCTCTGCCTTTTTCCCAGGGTCCACCGGTCGACCGGTGGTGAAGCCACCGGTTGGCCGGTGGACTGATTTTCAGTCCACTTGTGTTCCTTTGCCACTTAAGCTTGCTTGGCCCAATTCCTTGGCCACCTGATTTGATTCCTATCAATCCAAAAACACTTGAAAGAGGATTAGATAAATATGAGGGTGATTGTGATCATGAAAATAAAACCTTGAGGGGTTCGAGAGGTACAACATACCCATCCCGAGAGGACATGTCCCCATGATCCAAAATACAACATATCTTATGTGGCCATATTCCATAATAATAAAACCCACAATCATAGGTAAATATTCTCTTTTAGATCAAAAATAAATGTTTGATCATGATAAGTCCCATAAAAACCATCACTAGGCACATTTAATTTAAAATTTTAATCTATAATAATTTAATCTTCTTGAAATAGTTCATAGATGAATGAACTTAAAAGGATCCATAATGGTCCTTGTCACATGACCCTAAAAGGTATGACATTCCCCATTAAATAGCACCAAACTACATTGGTTATGATTCCATTCATAAGGATACATATAAATCCCCTTTATGGTTTTGATCCCAATACTAAAACACCAACCTCCTTCTTGGATAATGTTAAATTTTAGATTTCTTAATTGTTTTGGATTTAAACCATAGAATCACTAATTTCCAAAGATAAATATGGATAACTTCTGATGTATAAATATTTCACAAAAACACATGATCATAAAATTATATTACTGATTTTAGGTGTTCCTAAACATCTATTTTTACCAGGCTTTAGTTGGGTTTTGTTCGATGTTGTTTCGAGTTGAAATTTTATAAGTTTTAAAAATTTTGGGCTAGTGCACGATTAACACACGATTTTCCCAAACCGTGCAACCTCTCAAGACAAACTATGAAAACCCAAGCAGTGGGGTTTTTCACAGATATTAAATAGTTTTTAGACTATGTACCCTCTTAGGAGAAATCATGTGGCCCATTTAAAGGGGCCCATGTCCAGGCCATATGGTTTGGTCTAACTGTGCGGATCTTCCCATCTAACCATACAAAAATTTTAATTAATCCAAAAATCTAATTTTAAAATCACAAAACCCCCAATTTAGGTTTCATATAGACTTATAATGACCCTGTATAATTTCTTATTCCTTAAGAACTCCTAATATCATTTATTGGCACCTCAGAACCCTCCCAGAAGTGATTCAGAACTTGAATAACATCGTTCGATCTCCTCCCAATTTGTTTCCTCACCCTGTTCTCTATCTACCACTATCTCTATTCTCCTCGCTAGGGTTTCATGGATCCTTATGTTTATTTGTGTCTCTAATACCCTCTATTTTTGGATCTTAAACCTAAGTTTTATCCTTGTACCCTATATTCTATGATTGTCATTCTTTGTTGAGAAATTTTGATTAGGGTTTGGTGAATCAAGATTAATTGATCCCGAGGTAGGTGGTTCTGTCATGATGCCCAAATTTTTTTAACCCTAAATTGATTTATTTAATTTCAGTTTTTTAATTAAATAAAATTTCTTGATTAAAATTATATGTATTTCAATTGTTTTGTTAGAAAAAACCCAATTCCATTGAATTGGGGTTTTAAAATTGGATTTTGGCATGAAATTAGGGAACCCCAAATTACATTGAATTGGGATGCATTTATGGAAATTGGTGAAATTTATATTGTTTAATTTAAATTTTGGAATGGGTTTAATGGAAAAATTGTGAAAAACCTTAATTCCATTTAATTGGGGGTTTATTATGAAATTGATGGAAATTGTTTGAAATAAAATTATTGAATTTTACTGTGAAAGTGAATTGTTAAATTGAATTGTGAATTTATTTCAAACTCTTATTTGTGAAAAATGGCTTAGAAACGGGTTTGATAGATAACATATGGTTTTATCTTGGAAAATTCATGTTTTTGATTAAAAACCCATTTTCAGTTTTAAATGGAAATATGCATTTTTGAAATGGGGGAATGAGACTAAGTTGTATTTTAAGGTTGCTTAAAATAAATTTAACATCATTGAATTGTACTTGAGAAGATGAATTCCTAGGTAGTTAGTGAGTTATTGAAAAAAAATCTTGGTTTTAATTTCCCTAGCAACAGATTGAAACTTTATTAAACTAACAAAATATTGGTCAGCACATCTTACTTAGCCATTGGGAAATAAATGATTCTTCTTTTTCCATTTCCAAGGTATGTATATACACATTGTGGTTTATCACATGGGTGTGTGAGGATCCCATAACTTGGAACTATCGTACCTCTTGGAAGATGACCATGTTTCTCACTTATTTATATATGAGATATAAATGTATTATATTGTTGTAAATAGTTTTACATTCTTTATAATTTATATAGTCTATTTTATATAATTTTTTTATTTAATCCATTTGTTTAAAGCACCATTTTTTAAATTATTTCCATCATTTTGAATGTTAATCATGGATTTATAATGTATTTCTATCTTTTGATAAGTAAATAATGATTTGTTTAAATATTATTTTAAAATTCCAAAACTTTTTATTTAAAAATTGAAATCCTTTTTACTTAGTTAATTAAATATTGAGATCTTATTATAAAATCCTTGGGGATACCATATTGGGATTTTAGATCACACCCTACATATGCCTTTGGGTGTTTGTAGATTATCTCCTTCCAGGTTTGAGTAGGGTTGGAGGTGGTTCTAGCTGTCGATCCATGGACATGTTGGTGATAATGAATAATCATGAGGGGTTGGAGTAGAAATACTTCAAAGTTTTTTTAACCGAACTGTTCTATCCATGGTTGATGCTATTAGCCAAGGATATGGAGTTTTTCAAACTTGAGTAGGATGGAAAGGCCGTGACAGAGTATTCATACCATTTTACTAAGTTTTTGCATTTTTCACATGAGATAATATTGAATTAAAAGATAAAGGCTTGACAGTTCGAGTTGGGGATTCGACATGATATTTGTTATAATGTTTTATTACTAAAGATTTATTCTTATAATGATGTGATGAATAGAGCATTGATGGTTTAAATAGACCTAGATATAAAGTCAGGGTTATCAAAGATTTCTTTTTCTCCTAGTGGTAGTGTGAATTCCATCAAAGGAAAGTGGAATAATAATGATTCTCATGGTAGTTTGCAATAGCAGGGTCATTCTAGACCTCCTATAGTGTCTTTAATAAGTCCTTTGATTTGCTACTAGTGTAGAAATCTAGGAAATTCAAAGAGGGTTTGCACCGAGGCACCCAAGGTATATTATTCTTTTAGGTACTTTGGACACTAAATTAAATTCTTCCATGTTTATTCCACTATGCATAGTGGAAGAGGACCATCAAATCCTCTTAAAAATCCAGGGAGATCAGATGCTTCATGTATAAAAGGGTTGCAACCATAGGCATTCAGGACAAAGCTTCTTCATATAGTGTAAGAGTCTCGATAGGAAGAAGATATGGGTACAATGACTGTGAGAGGTACCATCACTATATCTTCATCATTAGTGACTGCTTTATATGATACATGTGCATCTCATTCATTTATTTCAACTCATGTTATTAATTTGACAAATCTTTCTGCATAGATTTAATATTACTTTATGGATATTATTACACCCCTTGGTACGAAGAGAGAGAAAGGTCTCTATAGTCCCACCTGCGTCTTATCTCTATCAGATGTTGAGATTTATTAGTTTCTTGGTTCTTGACATTAAACCACTTGACATCATATTCAATATGGATTGGATTATTTACAATAAATACTATATTGATTGTTATATTCCATGGGCCTTATTTACTACACACAGTGGTGTGTGCCATGTATTTCAAGGAGAATGAGACCCAAGGTCAAGTAGAGATGGACCTTCTAATCTAGAGTTAGGGATAGTGATATCTATGTTTGATTTTCATCTGGATTGAAAATCTTTTATCGTCGATCTCCCTCCAGTTTTTGTCAAGTTTTTTGACATATTTCCTTATGACTTCTTTGGTTTTCCACTGGTAAGGGAGGTAGAGTTTTCTATTGATTTAGTTCCTGTTACTCAACCAGTTTCTATTCCCTCTTACTGTATGGAACCAATTGAAATGTAAGATCTAAAGAATTAAATGTACGATCATCTAGAGAAATAATTTTTATTCCTGAGTGTTTCACCTTGGAAGGCATTGGTTCTCTTTTCTAAGAAGGATGATGGTTCACTGTGCCTATGTTTTGATTTCCAAAAACTAAATCAAGTGATAGTAAATAACAAGTATCCATTTCCATGGATTTATGATCTATTTTTTCAGTTGAAAGGGGAAATGTGGTTCTCAAAGGTTGAACTTCGATCTGGTTACCATCAGTTGAGTATAAAAGACTCTAACATTCAAAAAACTGCTTATCGGTGTAGGTACGACCATTATGAGTACCTTGTTATGGACTTTGGTCTAACTAAAACTTCATCAGTCTTTATAGATTTAATGAATAGGATTTTCCACAAGTATCTAGTTGCTTTTGTGTTGGTATTTATGGATGACATCCTCTTTTACTCTAATTTTGAGGAGGAACATGTGCATTATCTGAGAACATTTGTAGACTTTTTGAGAAGTCACCGACTTTATTCCAAAATTTGAAAATTTATTTTTTGATTTTGGGAAGTGAAGTTATTGGGATAGGTGGTGTTAGAACATGGTGTTTCAGTTGATCATGATAAGGTGAAGGATGTTATGACATAGAATAAACCACAAAATGTTTTCAAGATTCAGAGCTTCTTGGGTTTATCTCGATATTATCACTGATTTGTTAAAGACTTCTAAAAGTTGGCTTCTCTGATGACTTCTCTAACTTGAAATGGAGTAAATTTTTATTGGGATGAAAAATTTCAGAGTTCTTTTATCGATCTAAAATGTCTTTTGAATACTGCACCAATGTTGACTCTTCTAGAGTTCGGGCAGGGCTACATGGTCTTCTATGATGCATTAGGTTTAAGATTGGGCTGTGTTATTATGTAAGGTGATCATGTTGTTGCTTATGTATCTCATTATCTTAGGAAACATAGGAATAATTATCCGATCGATGACCTAGAAATTCCAACTATGATTCACATGATTAAGAGTTGGTGACATTACCTTTATGGATAAAGGTTTACTGTGTTTTCAAACCACAAGATCTTGAGTTATATCATCTCTAAAAATATTTGAATATTCTATAGAGACGTTGGGTGGAATAATTGAAATTTTTTAACATCGAAATCACCTATAAACTAGTGAAATAGAATTTCATCGCATATTCATTGATCAGGAAAATTTTGACCCAGAAAGTAAAAGAATATTTAGAAGATTGGAACATGATGGATCTCTTTGCACAGTTGCATATTGGAGACCTAGAATCAAGGGTTGAGTTTCCTTTGGCTAGTTATTAGTTGAAATCCACTCTTCTTGAGATTATTATTCTGGAATAATAGCTTGATGATGAGTTTTGTGGAACTAAAGACTCTTTTTATGGTGTGAAGATAGTTGTTGAGTGGGAATTCTAAAAAGGGGGAATTATATGCTATCAGAATCTCTTTGTTGTGCTGTTATTGATAAGGAAAGATGTGATGGGGTATTTATATAATTCACAGTGGGATATGTACCCAAGGACCACTAAGATGTTCTATGACATGATGTATCAATTCTTGTGGCCAGGTATGTGATGTTTCATTTCTTATTTTGTCTCTCATTTCTATATGGGTCAACAGGTTAAGGCTAAGCACTAGAAACCTTAGTTTTTCTTCATCCACTTTCAGTGCCTACTTGGAAGTGGGAAGAGATATTTATGTATTATTTGGTTGGGTTTCTATGTAACCTGAGAAATAAGAATTTTATTTTAGTTTTGGTCTATCAGTTGACAAAATCAACTCACTCTATACCCTTTTGTGATATAACCAAAGTTGAAGAGTTGGGAAATCTCTATATTAAATAGATTGTTCATTTTCATAGAGTTCACATCTGCTATAGTATCTAATAGAGATCCTCGGTTCACTTATCATTTTTTGAGAGGCCTTCAGGAGGCACTAGGATCTCATGTCAATTTGAGTACGACATACCATCCATAGTCGGATGGCCATATAGAAAGAGCTATACAGATTCTTGAAGATATTCTCTACACTTATGTTCTCAACTTTAGTGAGGATTTTGATTATCATTTGGGACTAGTTGAGTTTTCATATAACAATTGTTTCCATTTCATGATCAGAATTGCTCCTTTTGAGGCCTTATATGCCTGACCATAGAGATCTTTGTTGTGTTGGTAAAAGATTGGTGAAAGTTACCTGGTTAGACCAAGCTTGGTTCAAGATATGATATAAAAGATTTAATAGATTCATTAGAGAATATTGATTGAATAAAGAAAATATAAGTCTTATTTTGATCTTCATCATAGGCCATTGTAGTTATGGGTTGGTAACCAGGTGTTCCAAAAAGTATCACCCCGATTGGGTCGTTGACGGTTTTGGAGTTAAGGGAAACTTGATTCTAATTTTTGTGAACATTAGAGGTTATTGAATATATGGGAAAAGTTTCGTACCATTTATCACTTTCACCATAACTGATGTTTATACATACCTTTTTCCATGTATCTCAGCTACAAAGGTATCTATCTAATCCATCACATGTTCTGAGGTGGCGTGATATTGAAGTTAAACCTGATTTACCCATGACTGAATGACTACTCAAGATAGTTGATTTAGATACCAAGTTACTTATTGGGAGGATGATACCTTTTTTTTGAGTTCTATGGCATCATGTTTTTGATAATCATGAGATGTTGGAGAGGGAGGCACTGATGAGAGAGCAGTGGCCTCATCTTTTTGGAATGAAAGCTTCTGACTAGGCTTTCTAGGGACAAAAAGTTTCTATGGTGGGGAGGCTTTAACATCCCATTAATATTTTTAGGTATTCCTAAACCCCTATTTTTACCAATATCAGGCTGGGTTTCATTTAGGGTTGTTTCAGATTGAAATTTTATAAGTTTTGAAAATTTTGGGATAGTGCATTATTAGCGCATGATTTTCCCAAACTGTGATCCCTCTCAATCCAAACCATGCTAACCTAATAAGTGGGGTTTTGTATGATTTTTTCATGGTTTGTTATACCTACACCCTCTTAGGAGAAACCATGTGTCCCATTTAAAGGGACACATGACCAGACCACACAGTTTGATAAAACCGTGCAGATTTGTCCAGCTAACCATGTGTGAATTTTAATTAATCTAAAAAACTAATTTTATAATTATAAAACCCCAAATTTAAGTGTAAAACTAACTTATCATGACCCCATATTATTTATTATTCTTTGTTATTATTTCTTGGACCCTCAATAACCCTCCTGGAATAGATTCAAAGCTTAGTAAACACCGTTCGATCTCTTCCAAGTTAGTTTCCTAACTCTTTCTCTATCTCATGATATCTCTCTTATCCTACTTAGGGTTCCACTGATCCCCATGTTTCTTTTTGAATATAATAATCTCTATTTTGGGATCTTAAACATAGGTTTTATCCTTGTCTCCTAGATTCTATGATTGTCATTATTTTTTTACAAATTTCGATTAGGATTTGGTGAGTTGAGATCTGTTGATCCCGAGGTAGGTGGTTCTATCATTATGTTTGAATTTTGTTAATCCTAAATTTATTGATTTAATTTCAATTTTTTGAATTAAATGAAATTTCTTAATTTCAATTAAATTTATTTTAATTGGTTGTTTGGAAAAAAATCAATTGCATTGAATTGGGGTTTTAAAATGGGATTTTGACCTGAAAATTGAGATACCCCCAATTCATTTCAATTGGGATGAATTTATAAAAATTGGTAATATTTAAATTGTTTAATTTAAATTGTGGAATGGATTTTATAGAAAAATTGTGAGAAACACCAATTCCCTTGAACTTGGGGTTTATTATGAAATTTCTGGATATTGTTTGAAATTAAATTGTGAATGTGAATTTTGAAACCAAATTATGAATTAATTTTATTTTAAGGTTGATTAAAACAAATTTTACATCATTGGATTGTACTAGAGAACATGAAAGCCTTAGTATTTAGTGAGTTATTGTAAAAATAATTATAGGTTGGAATTTCCCTAGAAATGGATTGACACTTTACAACACTAACAAAATATTGTTTATCACATCTTACTTCCCCACTGGGACACTGATGAGTGCTCTCTTTCCATTACTGAGGGGCGGTGTACACATTGTGGTTTATCACATGTGTGTATGAGGAACCCATAACCTACAACTATCATACCTCTTGGAAGATAAACATGTTTCTCTCTTATTTATATATGAGATATAAATGCATGCCATTTTTTAAAACTATTTTACATGCCTTTTGATTTATATAAACCATTTTATATAAAAGTTTTTATCTAATCCATTTTGGTAAAGAACTATTTGTGAAATTATTTCCATCAATTAAAATGTGAAGCATGAATTGATAAAGTATTTCCATATTTTGAGAATTAAACCATGATTTGTTTAAATATTCTATTGAAATTCTAAAAATGTTTATTTGAAAATTGAAATCTTTCTTACTTAGTTAATTTAATGTTAGTTTCTTATTATTGAATCCTTGGTGATAACCTATTGGGATTTTATCTCACACCATACCTATTCCTTTGTGTGTTTATAGATTATCTCCTTATAGGTTCGAGCAGGGGTAAGGAACCACTTGGAGTTGGTTCTAGCTGTTGATCTATCAACTTGGAGAGTTTCATCTGTTGGGACTTGGGATACTTATCATCCTATTTTTTGGTACTTTGATGTAGTAATTTGGATTTTCATACCTTTTTGACTTCTGGTTCAATTCTCCCAATGGATTTTCTTTTGTATGAAAACTGATTTGTTATATTTATGCTATAATGTTTGTGAAAATTCTTTCCCACTTTAATTTTTGTATGACTCTAGGTGCTAGTTGCCAAACCACGGGGATTGGGAATGCCCTTCGGACCATGTCAGTATCCTCTCAGTTATTAAGTTTAAAGGGTACTTAGTCTGGTTCTTGATAGTAATAATGATATAATATATTTCATGGGGGTAACTATTCCCACATTGGGATCTTTGATGGATTCCAGAATATGTATTAAATCTATAATAGTATCTTAGAGTAGGCAATAATTTACCACTAAATTTTCTTGATAGTAATAATGATTTGTTGGTATTTCTAATAGAAAAAATTGTGGTAAAGATGACATGAATCCTTTAAATGTGAAGGCAATAAATCATAAACGATCTTCCTTGTAATGATGAGATATCCCATGGAACATCACCAATTCCCCACCGGTATGAAAATTTAGAAATTTATAATAATTATTGATCCTCTACTAAGTTAAAAATAGTAGATAGAGGAAATATGTGATTTTCCCATGAAGTGGCTAAAAAAAGTGACTTTAGAGTGGGTTGATCTATATGTTGAATCAATTACTAATTTTTGGTTAAATCATAACAAAATAACAAAATTATGTTGATTAAAAAACAATTATTGAAAAATAATATCTTAGGATAAATTTCAATAGATTTTTATAAAATAAATAATCACTCTCTCTCAACCATAGATTAATTAAATCATTAAACACAATGCTATTCCATAATTATTAACCTCATATTTCCAAGTTGGTTAACTTTACCTATGATATTTAAAATACCTTGGTCCAAATAATATCATTATACTTGATTAATTAGGCTCAACTATTAAAGTTAAATACATATAAAAGTTATTGATCCTAACCTAATTCACTAAATTGATTTTTATTTCCTCCTCTTATAATTCTATTGGCCAAATTCATATAAGAAAATGTGATTTATATTAAGTTATAAGACAAATTTCAGACCAAAATGACTTACCATGATTGAGATGAATAATATATTACCACAATCATCCTTTTACTCTTTATCCTTCACCCCTAAGCAATTATCCACACACGATAATAGACAACACCATAATTTTTGAAGATTTTTTTTAAAAAAGTAATTAATTAAATCAATATTGAAACCAAAAAGTTAAATAACAATGTAAAGAGAATTATATTACTTTAATTAAATGAAAAAACCTTTAAAAAATTGTTAGAATCAAATGAACATAAAACATTATTTGAGAGAGGAAACTCTAAAACAATTATCCACCAAACACTCAATAGAGTTTTATATATATATTTAAACACCATTCTAGGATTGAATAGGTATTTCATGAAATGAATCATCAGGGTATCATATTCAAAATTCTTCATGATTGAACCTGTCATGACATAAATGGGAATGTTATGGAATGATATACTTGAATCCATTTTCTTTAAATATATCTCCAAATATTTGAGTGTGATACAAGGATTCCTGGTGTGTATTTTTTTTATAAATTTAGTCTTGAATCTCCCTTAATGATCATGACCCAAAATCTCCTAGGAATCAAATGATATTTCTTTCTTTTAATCATAATAAAACCCATCAGGACATGAATGATCTGGTCATGGTGTAAACAAAGACACAAAAATATTAAGGATTCAAGCTTAAAATTATGGAGTGTTATAAATATACATTGAACAAAACAAATGTTCACCTTTACCACATTTAATGTTTAAACTCCCATTTAGTTTCTAAAATATATGATGGTTGTAAGAATAGTTCTGAAGAGTAAGCCTGATGTTACCCCACACCATACTCTCCTACCCACTTCATAAAATTTCTTGAAATTCCTCTTTGTTATCTTATAGCATGGTGTAGACATTATCCAAGATCCTAAAATGATCCTCCCTATATCCATCCTTTCACCTAGTTGGTGATTGTATGACTTTCCCTTGAGGTGGGATGACCAAATCTCCTTAGTACTTGGTTGGTTGGCCAATTTTTACTTTGAAATCTTCATTCACATCATGAAGGAATTTTTGTGATGTGAACTTAGTAAGAACATAACTAGGAATTAATTTCTATCTTTATCACTATGAAAATCACTTAGTTTTCTTAGTTTTCATGCTTTATGAAACCATTCATGCCATTTCTGAAGGCTTCATGGAATGAAACATGTGTAATTTCTATAACTCTTAACTAAAGTCATAAAACCCTATAAAACCTCAAAAATTGAATTATTAAATAAAAAACACCTAAAAATTCAAAATTAAACTCAAGAATTATTAAGAAAAACACTAAAATCACATGTATGAATTATTAGTATAAAATCCCCCACACTCAAACAATTTCTTGTCCTTAAGAAATGATCATCTCAACAAAGATTCCATAGGGAAGAAACCATAAATAAGATTAAAATAAAATAAAATCATATTAATATAACCAAGCATTAAATTAAATAATATAAAATATCAATAAATCAACTCCCATCGGAAACTAGTCATGCTTCATAATTGGACTTCCCATTATAATACCTCCATCCCTCCATCACTAGTTTCTAAACCCTTCCTTAGAATCTATATACACATTGTGATTTATATTTTTAAAATTTCAGAAATTATCACTCAAGATAATTTATAAATAGATTTATGAATAATATCAAGTGAACACAACCTATCCATAGGATTTAAAGAAACCTAAAATTCCACATAGAAATCAAAACAAGTATATCATGAGGACTTTTACATTAATTTTTAAATGTATATTAGGCTAAATGTTGGTGGTTAGTGATGTAAAAGTTAAAATTAGTGTCTAAAAAAAGTGGGATGGATCCTTAAAGAAAAATTAATTATATTTAAATAAGATAAATCAAATGAACTTATCCATCAACTACCCTTCACAAGACAAAAATTACCACTTCCTTATCTTCCCCTAAAATGAAGTCTACATTTTAATATTAAAAATAGTGATAATGATCTTCTTTTTTATCTCTATATTTTTCCTCTATTTATTTTATATTGGAATTTTTGTAAGGTAAAAGTTACACACCATTGTAAGTAAAACAAACTAGCACCTCCATCCCCACCATAAATCTCCTTCCAAAACTAATTTGGTTATTTAGAAAAATAAGGGGAAAGATATTACTAGATATTGGTCAATCCCAGGCATCCCAAATCCCACATTATCAATTTTTTTTTCTCTTTTTATTTTTTTAAATGTATATGATTCTATTTAAGCTCAATAACCAATAGTTATGAACCTTTAATCCCACAAAAAAAATCTAAAACCCCCACATTTTTTATTTTATCACAATAATTTCAATAGATCCATGAAAACATCAAACAACATATTAAAAGCTAAAATGAATGATCCTTAAATTATAGTTAAAGAAATAAGGTTAGTAAGGAAATACAGGATTGTAATTTGGATTTTTATCAAGGTATTAAATTTTTTATACAAGTTTTACTAGGATCAAACATAGGGTGGGTCTCAAGGTCACATGGGCTCAAACAATTATTGTTCAAAATAATGACATTTCAATAATATTAGAAAGACATTTCTAGAAGTGTTATGTGTGTCCCAAGTTCTCTAAAAAATGTTGGAATGTAAATTAATTTCTAAAATTGGACCAGAAAAAATCTCAAGAATTGAAATTAAAAAATATGGACAATCACACTATACATGAGTACCAACTAAAGAGTGAATAAATCAATAAATTTTGGAATTAAAACCATATAAAAAAATCCAATTCAAAAATTATAATAAATTCCATCCAGGAGTAAATAAGAAATTAGTTTTTAATGATT
Source organism: Viscum album (assembly GCA_963277665.1). Lineage (NCBI taxonomy): Eukaryota > Viridiplantae > Streptophyta > Magnoliopsida > Santalales > Viscaceae > Viscum > Viscum album. Next base: position 287,317,954 of record OY728137.1, on the reverse strand, counting down.
TCCATCTAAAACTTTCACTTATATTTCTATGGTTTTTTAGAATTACTCAAATCAATAGCATGATTCCCATATAAAATTTCTCTTAGACCAATTAAGACAAGAATTCTTAGAATTTTTTTATATTAGACGAATTAATATAATAAAAACCTCAAATTGGGTACCAATTTAGCTAAAATATATCCCTTAATACTATGAATTAAAATAGTACCCCCTCTACTGGTGGCCAAGGTGGAAGGTTTTCAATAAAAATAACTCACTGGTAGCAATATAAAAAGTCATAATATAAGAAAAAACCCCATTTATAAAATAATATGTAATGAAAACTAATTATGATGGATCTGAAAACCTTCATTTAGTTGTGATAAAGGGGATGCGAGTCCTAAAAATGAATTTCTACACTTGAAAGTGGCAAGTTAAACAAAGATAAATGGTAATAAACATGAATAAAGATAGGTATAAAATGGGTCCATATTTTAATTCAAGGCATATGAAACATATATACAATAATATTTTTAAATAAAAATTTAATATCTAATATAAAGAGAAGAAAAAAATACAAAAAAATTTGGGATTAGGAAAATCCTAATACTTTGGATTTCCATACGTAGGTTCCATCATAGTATCTTCCATAAGATTGAGCTACATAATCTATCCAACAATATTAATAGAATAAATAATTATCTAATACAGAATAGGTAAAACTAAGGAATCAGACAAATTATCATCTAGAGTGGGTTGTTTCAGAATATTATGTTCCTAATATGGAGTAATGGATGAGTTATAGGAAGAAAGAGAAAGCTATTCTATGGAATGATCAAAAAAATAATCTCAAATATAACCAAATTACATATATCTAGTAGGTAGGTTTATATGACCTTACTCCACCACCACCCATGAAATCAATATTCTCTAGTTTGGGGAAATCCTTGTACAAATAAACATCCCCAAAGTTCTTCTCTTTGAATAAATAATCTACTATATTTGTGTAGTATTCAATGAAAATAATGAGATACTCTCACTATCCAATGAGGTGGTAAACCCAAACCTAAAAAGGTACACATGTCAAAGTGAATCACAAAGAAGCCAAAATATATAAAGAATCATAATTCACCCCTAAATTGATATTTTGATGGTGGATAATCCACTCAATACTCTAAATATGATTATGAGATTATTATAGATATATGATACACATAAGTTAATTTTATTAGCATCAATTTCATATATGTATCTAAACAAAATCATAAAATAGAAGGATGCAATGAGGATATGTATTCTCAGTTAATGTGTTTCACCAAAGAAGAAGGTGAATGCACCTATAATTAGTGACAATATTGGAATCTAGAAGCTACACCGAATACAATGTTTCCAATCACTCAATGTTCTTCAACCAAAGAGAAATTGAAATTTGTGGTTACATCAACAACCCACTAACCACCAAAGGAAGTAAAAACTTTTCCCATAAAAAGCGGTTCACTAGATATGAAAACAAACTAGAGGATATGAAACAAATCAATGCCAAACCACTTAAAGGTAATATTCCAATTGAGTAAAATTATTATGTGTAAGTTAATGTTTCTTCTAGAGTTCATATTTATCCTAAATGGGTTGATCATCTAATAAGTGTTGTGTTTAACCACTCGAATGCATCTGGGTTTTGACCATGTGTTTATCTAAACCCAATAGCTAAAAACTATTAGGATTTTCCTCTACTAGGAAATTTGAAACTACCTTATCAGGTAGGGTATTCTATGTTAGCCATGAATGGGTATTGAAAGATAATGTAGGAAAAATGACCATACCAGGTTTTGATTGATAATTCCACCCAAACTCTGAACTAGGTGATATTTATATCAGATCTCTTTATATCTATCGAATCCATTGTTGCTTGAAAATAATTTATAGAAGGGTAACACAAAATAGAACAAATAGAGAGGATTTTTTACTCTAATTGGGTGTACACCAGTCCTATTATGTCTAATTTCAGGAATCCCACTTTCCTTATTTTTAGTGGAATGGGATGCCTAGAGAAACACCTAACACATTTTGTGTCTCAATGTGTTCTTATGATGGGAATGTTATAATAGTAAAAAGTAGTAAAATTTAGGTGATTAATTTATAACCTAGAAGGAATAAAATTTTTAGGTAAAATAATTTTATTTCAGGGTCCATTAATAGGTAATAGAATTTTCACTGATAGTCCCTTGACCAATTTAGATTGATATAAAAGAATAAAACCTTCCTTCACCTCTAAAATTTTAAGCAGTGAAAAAATAAGAGGGATGAATATTTCATCACTAGGTGGACAAGACTAATATATTATTTGAATATAAAACCCCTCAAGAGAAACTTATGGAGATATACATAGAATATCTCTATGATGATATGAAAACACTATTAATTCCTTTGAAATACCCTGATGTATTTTTTGGGTTTGTCGTCACGGTACAAAATAAGTAAGGCATTATCCAATAATTGAAATTAAATTCTTGGATAAAATTGATTGCTTAATGAAAGTGGGTTATTAAATAGAATTAAATAACTATTACACTTAATCCAGCACCAACACTAGCTCCAACATCCAAACCTACAAAATATCGCATAGTGACTCCCCCAAATGAAAACAACAACAAAAAATACCCTTTTCAAGGTTAGAGGAAGTAGTATAGGATCCCTCTATTCATGGATCATAATAATAAAGTTTATTCCTTACAGGAATAATAAGTTTCATGTTATCTTATTACATCCATGGAATAAATGATTAAAGTTTCCAAATCCCAGGGAACCCAATGAAATCGGCTTCAATAACCACCCTAATTACTATCCCTTCAATTTGATATTGGGAAAAAATATTCAATAATGATTTGTATACAAAGATACACTTTTTAAGATGGTTGAATCTTCTTAAAAGTGACCCATATTTGTGGTGTTACATTGTATGAAAAATAATATTGATAGAAAATCCTAGGCAAAGGTGTATAGAAGTTTAATGAGGGGATGACTTGTAGTCACTCATCCAGGAATACCATACACTCATGGGTGAATTGAATCATCCATACGAGACCAAAATTTCCCATATTATACCCATGGTGACATATTTATTGACTTAGTCCTGTAAGATTTGGTGTAAATATAACTGATGAAGTATGTCATAAGAGTATTTGTTACTAGTACCAAATATATTTTAGACTATTTTGAACTTCTTACCACCAATGCTTATATAATGGGAAACATCCCATAAAATGAGTCAACAAGTACCACCACACAAAAAATAATTCTCACCAAAAAAGGAGACAATATATTTTTGTCAATGATATCTATTTTATATATCAATTATTTGGTAAAGAGGATGTATATGAATTCTAATATCTTTCCCATTATCAGGGAAGAGGGGGAGAGTTTACTAAGGTCAAGGAGATTGAAGAAGATGAGGTAAAAAAAGGACCTAATAATTCAACAAAAAACTCCAATAAATCCATATATTATACAAAGACTCAAATAAAATAAATAAAATAGGATCAACAGGAGATCTAATTTACTCTTGAATCATCTTTACCCCATTTACAACCCATCATATTAAAGGAATGGGTAGATAATAGGAATTTTTCTAAAATTTATCAGGATATAGAAATGAAATCCCAACTTAAATTTACTAACAAAAAAGACCCCAAAATGTTGATTTAGATAATTAACCTTTATATCATTTAGCCTCTACCTTCATGCATCAATCTATAAGACAACCTCAGGGTAGTAAGTAAATTCCTTTGGAAAAAAAAGTATGATATTTTGAAATATTTTTCCATTATCTAAGCTAAAATAACCATTTTAGATGTACTTTATATCTCATATAACTATGAGAAGTACTCATTGAGGCCTTATTAAGCCATCGGGATTTTTGAGGATGGATTTTATATTGATGAAGTGTATCATATAGAGATTATAAATTCTAAATGTCTCATAACCATTCATCATGAAACAAGATTGAGAGACTTCTATACAAGGGAATATCAATCCTTTTTATATATCTAACAAGTTCGATGAACATGAAATCCATAAAGATCTCATTGATAAAAATTGTATAGTGAATCTCATCCTGGTCTAAACCCTTCAATGCCTGGTCTATAATGAGGATTAACTTCTACCCTCGAACTTGGAAATTCAAGGAGATGAAAAAAGTGAGTAAATTTTTTTTTGGTAAAATCAAACTCAGATCCAAATTTGATGATATAACATCCTAATTCAAATTTATGGTAGTTTATTTGGATAAAAACTTCAATGCCTTTTTGGTAATGTCATGGATTTATAAGTATATGATGGTTCCACGTCATTTAATGAGGGCCTCAGATACTCCATTAATTGGAAGGTCAGAGTGTTCTATAGTAATGGTGACCCCTTTGGATCTAGAGACAAACAATATATAAACATAGGGTTATATAAAAGAGAGGATTAATATTTGATGATAGATGAATCCATCCAAGTGGATACTCCTACAAGTTTGGAAATATCTCTTGTAAATTCATTCCATGAACTCAAAAAAGACTATATTCTACTCATAAATTATATTCAGGAAATTGCTTTAGATTTGAGAAATTATTGGGCAATGAGTGTACTATTTGAATAGTTAGAGAATAAGATCACATTCCTTTCATATGATGACTAGGAATCTATACTATATAGAAGCTACATTCAACAAAGTTAGAGGTAATCACAAAATTCTTAAAAATAAATCTCCCTCCTAAGTTCCTCTACGTGGGGGATGATCTAACCAATATTCATACTACAAAACTATGTATATTTAACCAAATCAATCTCAAACATCAAGAAGGAGGTGAGAACAGGGCCTAAATAAAATTACTCCTATCCTTATGATATTGGAAATATTCACTGAATCTGACCATGTAGAGGAGGTATGCAACCCTGGCAGAAATAAAAATTTCATCAATAGTAATACTTCCCTATCGCCTATAGGGTATGAAGATGTCAAAAAAGTGTTATATTTAGAATTTGAATATGTTCTACTAGTATAATCAAGGGAAGATAATACCCCCACATCATCCTAAAAATCTTGGGATCTTGGGATATATTACACCCCCGATAACAATGAGGAGTAAGAGGAGGATATTAAAAATTCACCTGGTAATGATGTCTCTATAGAAACACCACTCAATCTTGGGATACCTACTTACCATTTATAGAATATATAAATACCACTATATTGTTTTCCAAAACCAAAAATTCCCCCTATCCCAATACTTTCAAAAACATTGAAGTAGGGGAAAGAGAGTAGGAAGATCTCAAATATGATCCCCAATATTTGAGGAAGGTGTCTCCATCACTGTTGATGAACTTAGACAAGAAAATTCGTGCATGGAGGAATACACGAAACCCAAATTTTTTAGTATCTACATTCCTCCCTCGGAGAAATATACACATATATGCTTCCTGAAACACTACCAAGATGTATTTTCCTATAATTACACATATATTCCAATTGTAACATCCCATAATTCCAATGGACATTTTTATAAATTTTCTTTCATAAATATAGGTATAATTGATAATAAACTTATTTATTTTAATAAAAAAAATATTTATACAAATATTTATCACCTAATCAATTCATGTAAATAATTTTAAATCATATTTTAAATTTATTTATAAAAATAGTTATAGAAAAGGGAATCTCATAGGCCAAGAGACAACCCGTTGTGTTAGGTAAGGCCACAGGCTCTATCATATTCCATGGTAATTAAGTTATTATAATATTATTATTGAATATTATTTACACACTAAAAGAATAAATTATCATTCATTTTTAAATACATTATAGTTTGTTTAATTTATAAATGGGTTATATCATATTCTATGTACATATTTTATTAGTAAAAATTTTCCTTTTAAAGCGTTAATAATAGATTTTATAACAAATAATGTTATGAAATATTTATTATTTTTATTTGAAAATTTATTTAATATTATTTATTGTGAATTATATTAATTTTTTTTAAATACTTGACAATGTGGTTTTTATATAATTAAAATGGCTATATCTACAACATTATAAATCAAAATATATAAAAGTTGTTGCACTAGACCCTATTTTATCGATTACGTATTTGGAAATTAAATTCCACTTAATTAAAAAAATAATGTCATAAAATTAATAGAATTATTTTATAATAATATAATCATTATATAGTAACATGGGTACCCACCTATCTTGTAATGAAATTAGATTTTCTAAAAGTAGTGTTTTCAAATTTACGCACCAAATTCTTGATTTTGAGATACACAATTATTTTTAAATCAACCATAGATAAATAATCATTTAAAAAAGGACTTTAGTTTTGGAATCATAACATCAAAATTATCTGATGGTATTTTTTAATTTTTCTGACAAAGTTTATTTTTTTAGTGAGAAAGTGAAAATTAACGTTTTACAAGTGCCATGATTTTATGACATCATTATGATGTCATCATGATGTAAAAATTTGTAAAACATTTATTTAAAAAAAATTTAATTTAAGGTATATAATAATAAATTTTAAAATATTAATATTAATTTATAAATTTATATTTAACATTTTGAATCTAAATTTGATTTTGAGATAAAAATTATTATTTTTGGATTCTATGCATTTAATGGGTTAATTGGATGGTGAATTTTAAATTTTTTATGTTTTGAAGATAAAATAACCCTTTTTTCTCATTAATAATCCATAAAATTAGTTGTAATTGATTTCAACCACAAGTGGTTGTCTTAATGTACCAATATTTTAACCCTTAAACCACCCTTGCATAAGTATAAATAGCCACAATTTCGCCCTTTCCCCTCCACTAAAAAACCATTTTGCATGAATTTACTCTCCCTATACATATATAAATACCTATAAATGAGTTCCTAGGATTCTAAGGTTTCCATATCAACATTTAAGAATCATTATCTCAAGGAAATATTTTCCTTAACCCTTCCCTTTCCTTTCTAAGTTCATTAATTTTTTATATTGTATTTTTAAATTAATATTTAATATAATTAAGTGTGTTTTATTCCATGGTATTATTTTATATTTGATATATTCTAAATGAGATTTTATTTATTTCCACTCAATATAGAATTTTTATATGTTTTTACTATGTTGAAATAAGGGTTCATCACCTGTACTTTATCATTACTTTTGATGTAATTTTAAAATTCCTTTTAATATCAATGGAAAATTTTATTATGATTTATTATTATAATTTTATTACTATATAATAAATTATATATCCCCTTTCTATAATGCTCAAATTTTTCTATATCCATAAAACATCCTAAATTTGGTAAGGAAAAGCATGTGTGGTTTTTCTAGTAATGAAATATCTTTCTAGATACTAAAAGTGGATGTGGATATGATATAGTTATACCTAGGGATAATAACCATAAAAAGTTATAGTTGATTATTAACTCAATCATCCCCTGGTTCATGGCAAAGAGGCCTTTCTATACACCTATTTTAAAACTCCTAGGGGATTTTCTTGGATAACTCACTTTCACTTTTGAGCCGTAATAAAGGATCAGAATATATGGATTGAGATTTAAATTCAATTTATATCCCAATTTAATGAATTTATCCTCCACCACTTCATGTTATCATTTGTTCAATTGGGGTACTACCATTTTCATTATAAACAACTTAAACTTTCTAAAGTTGATTGTTGAATATTCACCTAGATATCCACAATAATATAATGATAGGGGTTCTTTACATATAGTTTTGTAACTAATTAATATATTATCCACAACACTCTGATATTTTAATATAATACTATGCCCTATAGTTTATATAACATGCAACACTAATTTTAAATGAACCCTAAAATATTATTATTTAAATATAACTGTTATAACCTAGCTATTAAATTGGAAATTAAGAATATGATTAAATATCTTTTGAAAAATATACGAATTACCGAAAAATTATAAAACTATTGAAAAATTATTATTAAATAATCACCCAATTTTTAGTGAATTCATTTTATCTTTCAAAAATATGTTTTTTTTTCAAAAATGGTTTTTATTAGTTTTTGTGAGAAAATATTATATTTCTGTTGTAAATTTTTTAAATTTTATTTGATAAAATAGATATAAATTATTAAATCATCATATTAAAATTATATTAGGATAATATTTTTTGATTTTTTATAATTGATTGATTTTTTAGTGAATAGTGAAAATACTGATTTTTATTGAAAACTGTATTTTTGTTTCAAGTATTTGCAAAGATACATTTTTTTAAAAATTATTTAAAAGTAAAATTAGTTCTATTATATTATTAATGATCTAATTAAGTTCATTGAAATTAATTTTATTATTGAATTTGGAATAAAAACATTTTTTATACATAATTTTTTTCTTCTTCTAAAAAACTGTTTTTCATTGCGTTTTGCATTTTGATTTTAAATTAATCACTACCATTTATAGAAATTAAATCATAAAAAATGGATTAAATATTTTGAAATATGTGGTTTAAATTTTTTAAATAAGTTCTTTTTATTTTTGGTCATTATAAATAGAAACCATAGTAAATAATTGTCATCATAGTAAGGGTAAACAAGGTAATTAAGGTTAAAAATAATATTAAAAGGACTAGAAAATGACCCTAATAATTGAATTAATTTAATTGGATAAAATTATTTCATAAATACTCGTCTAATATTATAATATATTAGTTTTTTCCCTTTTGGATATGATTTTTACCTTTATAATATTTTATTTGAAGAAAAGTCAAAAATACCATTCTCTTTGTTTTATTATTTTTAAATTTTTTACATAAGGATAAACCAATTTTATGTTTTGTTATAAATATTTATTTAAAATATAAATTATTTATTATCATGGAAATTTATTTATAATTTTGAGTGATGAAATAATTACCTTAAATTCTTATACAACATCAAAATATTATTTATTCAATTAATAGAAAAATAAAATAATTGATTTTGAAAATATTAAAAGTGATATAATTTGAATGATTTAATGTGTCCCAAAATTTTTATAGATCTATAAAAGTATTATATTCAAATTACATCTTTTTATTGATTTATTTAAATTAATATTAATTGAATAATGTCAAAAATGACATTAATATTATTTTATAGTAAATAATTTTTTATTAAATAACTTAGAATTCATAAAAAACTTAGGTTTATGAAAATGAATTGGATATGGTTTAAAAAATAAACCATGGACCATTTAAGGGTTATTTTTAATTTTATTCTAATATTTTCATTTCTTAAAGGGTAGAAAACTTTGATATTGCGGTAATTGTCAAAAGTCTTAACAAGGGGTTAATACTAAAATATAAGGGTGAAAACTTAACAAAAAATTGTCCAAATATTATTATATGAGAGGATTTTGAATTATCCTTATATTATATTTAAATTATATCAATTTGGTTCCATTTGGACATAAAAAATGATTTATATTAATTTAATACTTTATGAAATTCCAAAAATTCTCCTCCCCTCACTTATAAAAGGACACCCCTCCTTTATGTTCTTCACACCACTTTGGGGATTCTAGATTGACCAAACCCTAAAAAATTATATTATAAAAATCCCTAAACACATTATATAGGAGATTTTATACTAAAAATTCTAACCCTAGGGTTCTTAATATGATATCTAAAGGATTCATTTCAAAGAAGAGGAAGTTAAATAGCTTTCAAAGAAAGTCAAACCTACGGCAGGGGATTCCGTCTCAATTTTCCTTCTTTGTGGAATATTTTAATTTTATACACCTAATTTACTTTAATTAGTGTATATAATTCCCTTTAAAATTTCATTTCATGAATCCTTTACTTCATGGTATTTTAAGTTTCAATTTCAATTATTCCACCTATGGGTATTTGACTTGAAAGTTACCAAGTGGTATGGGGTTTCTTAATTAAATTTCTATTCATTGGGTTACACTTATAATTTATTGAATATCTTATTTCATTATTATGTTTTAAATCACCAATTATTTTATTATGTTGTATTTACACTTTTTTATCTGCAGAATTTACATTTTTCACACATAATCACTTCATCGATTAATTCTTAATTCAATGATACAATCTTTGTAAGGGATTTCATCTCAATTTCCTCTCTATTGAGACATATTTCGTACTACATACCTATTTACTTTAATGTTGTGTATATAATTCCCTTTTAGGTATTTAACCTAAATATATATCTATTTATGATGATTTACAATTCAATTCAAGTTATTATTTAAATAATAACATTTAGAAGAAAAGCTGATATTATTTCTCTTTTTGATCTGGTATATTTTTAGTTAATATATATATTTTTAAAAATAATCTTACAAAAGTACTTTATATTACATAAATTATTTAATAAGTAAACTTTAAGTTATCCTTTATTTTTTATATGGGTTTAAAGTAATATTTTAATGTTTTCCCTGAAAGGGTCATTTTCGACCTTTTTATAAGAAGTCAAAAGGAATGTCTTATTTTTAATTAATATGAATTTAGTGGAATTTAATTTCGCTATAACCATTTTACACCCTTTAGTTTCTTATATAAAATATTAATTATTTTTAAAATAAAACTCTTTATAAAAAATTATTTTATATGTTTTGCTTCCAATTTATTCGATTTTTTAAAATACTGGATTTTACTATAAAATATACTTTTTCGATGATCATCACTCATCAGTTGATTAATTCTGTAGTCATTAAATTTCTATTGAAAAATAAGATTTCTTGTGATCAATGGACATTAAATATATATTAAAGATAATTAGAATTTTTATCATGGATATGATTATTACTTAAACCTTATACTATTTCTACATAAAGTGTATTACTTTGAAAGTTATTTGATTAAACATGGAAAATTAGATAAATATGTATTATTTAATCAATATATATATTTTTTGATAATTCATATTGTTAATGAATTAAATTGATCATTCAATATTTGAGGAATGTATTGAACATGTAGTGATAGGTGGGGCCCAAAATTGTATATCCCCTCGATGCACCAACTGGTCTCATGAGATAAATTAATATTCTAACATTAAAAGGGTTTTTGATGTATGCTTACCCATAGTTTAAATTTTCTTGACATAAGGACCTAATGGTATAGATATCATGATGTTTGAGATCATGATATCCATTATTTATCATTTCCTTCATTAAAAATATTGTTATTATTATACATGATATTATTTCATCGATATTATCCATGGATTCAATTTATTCTCAAGTTATTGATTAAATGACATGTGTTTTTAGTTATTTACATTACCATACTGATTATAACTTATTTACTCATGATATATTCCACTGTATATAACTCTTGATAATAATTTTAGCACACCCTTATTTGTTTCCTTTCCACAGGATATGAAGAATGAATCTTTGAATGAGCTCAAGGATGAAGAATATTTACTTTCACTATGATTTATATTTTATTTCCAATGTAAAAATAAGAATCATATATGTATTTAGTTCTTGAAGACTACTAAACTATTCGGTCCTTTGGTATGTGATTTCTTTTATCTTATTCCAATGTAATAAATTAACCATAAACCTTGGGTTACTAGATTTTGGGTCTTTATAGTTGGTATCAGATCAAGTTTAGTAGAAACCATAAGAAATAAATTTTGGATAACACAATTTAGGAAACATAACCCTATGACTGAATTTGAAGATGAGTCTGACTATAGGATAATATCCTAAGGTTTTGGTAAGGTATATATTATATGGTTTTCTAGAAATAAATCACTATTTGGATACTATAAGTTGAAATGGATTTAACATAGATTAATCTGGGGGTAATAACCCAAAAAAGAGTTGGTTGAATATATATCGGCCTCCATTCTAGTGCACAGTGAGTGAGCAATTACTGCGCTCCTAGTTTGAAACTCATAGGGGATATTCTTGGGTTAATTCATGTTTTATTGATAAACATTTATGATGAATTATATAATATAAATTATGTAAACCTATAAAATTCCATAGTGATATGGGATAAAACTAAACTTTATGAGGTAGATAAGTCGAATGCTGATCATAAGTTTAAAGAAATAGATGTAAAGAACTTGAGCCTTGAATCCTAGAGTCAATGGTTTCTTTATTATATTGGAACTATATATAAGAATTCACATACCAAAATATAGAATAATTTAGTAGTCTTGTTAAAATATATACATACTTAAATTTCAAAAATAGTAGAAAACATAAAATACAACAAATTATTTTCTTTGAGAACATATTTATTCCCAATATAATGTCCATATATAAAAATCATAAAAAATTTCATAGCATCATAGGGGAAGAAAACATAATAAATGGGTGAGATCATATGATCAGTAAGGGTATGCATACAACAGAATCCAATAATTCATGAATAATATGGAAGGAATAAATGATAATCAAATAATGCTATATAAATAATATCATGATCTAGAAATTCATCCATGAATATCATGAAAAATAAAATTATCACACGGAAATCAATAAAAAAATTCATAATGATGGAATACATAATACCATGCACCTAAAACTTTACATCGAGGCCTTGTACTAAGATATATGAAATACCATTGAAGAATTATTCCAAGACATATATATTAATTGGTAAAGCCTTGGCCAAAATCTAATATAGTTTCTCTCATAAGACCTATTTATGTATTGATGGGATGTAGCAAGACTCGACCATCACTTACTAAGTCCATTGCATTAATCATATAAGAGGGGTGAAACCTAATCAACATAAACATTCATATTGAAAAATAAAATATAGAAATTTAATTATTTCCCCAAATCAATAAACATAATCATAAACCATATAGAGAAATATGGATATTGGTTTCAACATGGCACATCCCCAATCAAACTGATCATAAACTATCCAGAGTAATATAGGGAATGGTATCAATATGGTACATCCTTAGTAAAATTGATCATAAACCATCCAGATAAATAATAAGGATGATATCATTACAACATATCTTATATGATAATAATTATAATAAATGTTTTTTATGTTTATGAATACAAATTCTATAAAGATATCTTTAAGAACATTCTTGAGGAAACAAATCTTTTCACTTTTGAAAACTACTTTTAAAAAAGAAAAAATATCCAAAATATTTGGAAATACATTTTCTTTGAGAAGAAACTTGTAAAAATGTGAATAAATATTTAATGTAATGAGTGGTCATGATAGTGGGTAATTCTATACATGAGGTATAAGTTAAAAAAAAAATCCTTTCACGCAGCTTTAAAAATATTAAAATCACCTCATTTGGAAAATGAACTAAATATTATTTTTATAAAATTTAGTAAAAGGTGAAACATGGGTAAAATTTCTTTAATAAATAATTTGGATAATTTTAAAACATTTCTATAAAATATTTTTAGAAAACATGGTTTTGTAATAAAAAGGATTTTCGATCGAAGAGAGAAATGAAGTTAGATTTGATTAAAAACATTTTCTCATTAATTTTAAATACCAAAGAGATTAAAATGGTACTATTACTTGAAAATTTCATGAATAATTAGAGGAGAATAATATTCATGAGTTTCTTTAGAGGAAAATTATAATATTTTATCATCCTAAACTTAATCACAAACAATCCCGATAATCAATGAGATTGTAACATAAATTCTTACGACTTTGGTAACTTTTGAATCATAAGAACCAAAAAATAAATAACTTAAAATAAAAATTTAAATACCATGAATAAAAATAAATTCATGGTATAATAAATCAAATGGGAATTATATACACCCCCTAAAATAAATAAGAAGTGAATATGACATAGGTCTCAAAAAAGTAAAAGTGAGACGAGAAACCATTACGTCAGGCCCAATTTCCTTTTACGTGTTCAGAAATACAATATAATCAATATATATTTGTAATAAATATATTATTAAACTATAAAAATATATATCATTCAATATATGTTTTAATTATAGTCTTTTTTATCTTTTATTTACAATTCTTTTTTAAAATCACTGTTTTTGGGTGATAACTGCTTCATTTTTCATGTATGTTTTGGTTTGGTAGTTTCATATATTTTACCTTAATAATGGTTCAAGAATATAAATAATTTTAAAGATGATATATATATATATAATATATTCATTATATATATATATATATTTATAGTAATATATAAAATTTATAGATAGATAAATGAATTAAACTGTTCATGGAGAAGGTAAGTCGTACATATGTATGAACATTGTTTCCATTTTTTGAAGGATGGAATGAAAGCAAGGTAAATAATATTTTAAATTTAAATAATCATTATTATATAATATATATGTAATATATATTCATTAAATATATTCTTATTACCATTCATATGAAAATAAAATGAAAAAAATTCACATCGCTTCGTGGAAGTGGTAGTCCACACGTACACATGGGCAATATTATCATTTTCCAACAGAATAGAAGTTAATAAGTTATATGTGATAATATAATTCTAGAAGTGTTTTAATTACATCATTAATGTATAAATATTTTAAATCATTCTTTATATACATCCATGAAAGGTGATGATTTAAAATAAATTACATCAGTTCGTTAGGCGGTAGTCCACCGTACAAACAATTGACAGTTTTGTTTCCAATTTGATGGAATAAAAGATGAAAATAGGTTAATACATTAACATAATAACATATAGTTATATAGTATATACATGTTTTATTATTTTTTAATATTTTTATAATATTTTTAAGAGTTAGAAGAAGAATTAAAATGAAAACACATTGTTAATAACTTTACCTCCTCTACGAACAACCTATTTAGTTTTATACCTAAATCCATAATAGATTTGATTTATAACAAAAAAGTTCATTTATGATGTGTGGATAGTTAAAAATAAGTGATTTGGGTTGGTATCGGCTGAACCAAAAGGCATTGGGAGTGCAAAGAGGATATGAGAGTGGGTGGCCTTTTATAAGTGGGGGAGAGGACACACTTGGAATTTTAAAAAAAGGATAACCATATTTTTTCACATGAATCAAGGATAAAAAATAGACCATTTTCAATACTTAGATAATATAAGGTCCAAATATGGCCATAAAATATGAATTGGATAGGCTTATAGTCCATTTTAACCATTATATTTTTATTTTAACCACTGGTAAACCCATTTTAACCTTAACCGCAATAATCAATTTTTATTATTTTTACTATTAATTATAACCAAAAATTAAATTGAAATTATTATATAATATAAATTATTATGATTAAAAATACCAAATTAAATTCAAATATTTTTTTAAATTTTATTTAAAATAAAACCCACAGATGCGATGAAAAAATAGTTTTCCAAAGAAAACGTTTTCAAAAGTATAAGAAGTTTTTATATCAAAATTAAACATGTAATTGATTAAAATGAGATAAATTTAATTAATTATAATATATTTTAATTAATAATACTTTAAAAATAATTTAAAACAAAATGTATCTTTGTAAATTCTTAAAAGGAATAAAATAGTTTTCATTAAAAATCTGTATATTTTACTATTCATTGAAAAATTAATATTTTTTGAAAATTATCAAAAAAATTAATCTAAGATAATTTTGAGATGATTTAAAATATTAATTTTATTTTTTCAAATATTTTTTTTAAAAAAATTGGTAAAAATTAATTTTAAAATAAGCATGCAAAGCGTGATGAAACCACCTTTTAGAAAAATACAGTTTTTCAGAAAACATTTATTTTTCTTTAAAATAATTTTTATTTTAATTAATAATAAATTGGTAACCTTTGAATTTATTTTATACATGTTTAAAACATATAATTTTCACAATTTAGTTAGTCCTATTCATTTCCATGAATTTAACTGCTAGTTTACAACGGTATACTATGCTGCAGTTCATTTAGACTCATAATTGAGTGTTTTGTAAGATATTAAATAGATTGAATTTATTTAAAAAGAAATATATTGTAATGTATTATGGCATTACATTATCATATAAGATCATTTTTTGTTCCATATATGCTATCAAACTTGATTTTACTCTTAAAATCTCTGGTTTTTACATTCTCTCCACGTTTAATAAATTTCATCTTTGAAATTTAAATTTTCCCTTAAAAATCAGGGGGTTGACATTTGAAAATACCCTTATGGGAATCCAACATAATAAAAAGGGTTAAGAAAGCTACCCCTTAATAATAGAGGAAGGTAAATACAAAGGTCATTTGAAATATTACCTAACTAGGATTCCAATTAGAAGAATATTGTTGGGAAGTGAAGATATTGAAATGGAAGAAAAGAATAAATAATTATAGAGAGTGATAGAGATCATTGATCACAAGAAAGTGAATGATAATTATAAATTCAAAAATCAGAAAACCATCGATCAATTATGGGTGAAAAGACCTTAAGTTTATTATAAATAATGGTAATATGATAAAATTTATATTTCAGGATTCTTTTACTAGAGTTGGTCAATTTATTTACCATTTAAACTAAAAAATAATGAAATATACTTACTTTACAAGTAGTTTTTCATCCTTTAACCAATTTCCACCGTAATATTATTTTTTCTCCAAATTATGAGTAATCAAGATGAAATTTTCCTATCCGAAGCACTAAAATAAAATTATAATGGATCAGATGATTCCACAAGATGATTCAAGATATTACTCCTTTCTTTAGAAATTAAATAAGACTAAACTATCAGAACAAGTTACACAATAACACAAAAATTTTATCTTAATCCATTACATAAATAGTTAAACTTAATATATTTCCAAAAATATATCTGACAAAATTCAAAGTCCAAAATTCTAGAAGGGAGGTCACTAAATTTTACAAACTCAACATAAAATTATATTCCCTATACAATATAAATTGGATATTAATGTCACATTACAAATATGTGAATACCCTGATCATCAAAAAATATTAATTAAAGCATGAATGATTCTAAAAATTAATTCTATACTTATTCCTTAAATAAAATCCCATATTATAAACCCAAAAATTCTATAAAATCCCACAAATATAACATAAAAACTTGAGTCACTCACCAATATCAAGGTCACTAATACTATATCATAAATAATTCTTATCATTATTATCTCAAAATAAGAAATATATTAAGGGTTATGTTCCTTAAATAATGTATTTTATAAGAATATCGACTCACCACTGAATCACTTTTCATGGTTATTGGTACTATTCAACATATGCTTTCAAATCCTTAATAAAAAACTACTGTAGTACAATACTTATATGTTTCATGATTTTTATAACTAGAATATCACTAAAAAAATAATTCTACACTATAATTATTGAATAAAAACACACAAAGTACTTTATTCCACTTAATCTGTAGTAATAACATAATCTTGAACTTGATCCCTTAACTTCTTCTAAGGTACATTCCCTTAGCGATTTGGATATTTGTTTTCATATTTCTCCATATCCTTATAGTTGAGACCCTACACATTAAATGTTTCTATTTTACCCTTGTATTCACAAACCTGATATCCTTTCTCTCTACACTTGAAGAAAACTACAATTCTCTTCTAGCAAGTACCAGGGTGTTTCTTTCAACAATTATCACATGATGAAAAGCCCTTCTTTCACTTTTTCCCCTAATCTATTTTTTGATTTTTCATCCTATTTTTATCTTTCTTTCCTTATAATAAATAATACTTGATGTATTTTTTATCTATATTGAAAGCACATGATACTATATCCTTATACGATAATAATGTTTGGGAGACTAGTTCTCTTTAATATATTGGATTTAGCACATCAATGAAACAAACAATGGTTCCCTTTGAATTATGTACATAGTCTCTAGCATGCCTCACTACCCTTGTAAAGTTGGATTCATACTTAGGAACATTTTTATCTTCCTTTTATCTTATATTCTTGAATTCTCTCTCTATATTGGATCATTTATTGTGAGGAAAATATTTTTCCAAGAAGAGTATCTTTAAATCCTTCTATTCCTTATATTATATTTATTCTTTATCCATAATTTTTTAATAAATTAATACCATTGATACAAACCCATTGAGAGATTATAAACTTCAATAATAACCTTGTCTCTTTTATTACTTACCAAATAAAGAAATGTCTTCTCTAACAAACTTTTCTATTATTCAGCTACAATTTAATTCATATTTATATTTAACAATGGAGGTTTCTGATGCATGAAATGGTATAACATTGTTACATTACATTGTTGATTTGTAGGATGATCTATACAGGCAAGGTTATTGGTCCTATAATGAGTCAGTTTCCCCAATATGGTTATAATTTGACCAGATCTAGCTGAAAATTCAACATTAGTTTCATTATCATTCCTAGGAGGGAAATACCAACATGTATTACGTGCATTTATTAAGTTCCCATTATTTATTCTAGTAACCATTTCTAAATAATGTAATACACTATATTTGATCATGAAATTATAAATCATAATATATTATCCTAAAACTAGTGAAACTCTTAACATAAATTAAATAATTTATGCACATGTAATCTCATAATCATGAGCATGGTTTCTTTGAGAATGTTTTAAAATGATAAAAATATATTCAAATAATTCATAATATTTTATAAATTAAATTTGAATTAATGTAATCATATCCCCTGGTAGTTTCAAACCAGTTGCGTAGTAAGGCCACACTCACCATGCACTGGAATGATGGCTAAGATATACCGAATCAATTTTTTTAAAGGTTATTACCCCTAGACACATCTATTTGAAAACCATGTCCACTTTTAGTATTCAGAAATGGATGTATTACTAAGAAAACCACATAATATCTACCTTAAAAAACTTTAGTGTGTTATCCTATACTTAGACTTATTCTCAAATTCAGTCATAGAGTTATATTCACCAATCAATGTTTTCCTAAATCTAGTTCCCATGGTTTCTACTAAACTTTATCTAATACCAATTCTAAAAACCCCAGACCTAGAAGCCCAGAGTTGGTGGTTACTTTCTTACATTAGAACTATATGTAAGCAATCACACTCAAAAGGACAGAATTGTTTATTATATTTGCTAAACTAGAACCATACTTGAATTTTATAAACATTAGAAAACATAAAATAAAACAAATAATTTTATTTCAGATCATATTTATTCCCTATATAATGTCCCTAAATATCAATCATAAAACATTTCCTAAAATCCTAGGGAAAGGAAACCTAATAAAGGGATGAGATTAGATGCTCAGTAATAGATTGCATACATCAAAATCTAATAAGGAAAGAATAGTATAGCAGGGATAAATGATAATAAAATAATAAAATATAAATAATATCATAATCTATAAACTCATCCATGGATATCATAACAATTAAAATCATCACATGGAAATAAATAACTTAATTCACAATGATGGAATAAATAATTCAAGATATCTTGAACTTATTGTCGATGCCTTATAATAAGAAATCTGAAATTTCATCAAGGCCTTATGCCAATACATCTATATAAATGGGTAATGTCATAACCAAAAACCAATCTAGTTTGTCTCATGAGACCCACTAAAGTATAAAGGGGATATGATGGGTCCCACCCATAATTTAATAAGTCCAATGAATTCCTATTATGAAATTGTTGAAACATAATAAACATAAACATTCATATTAAAAAATAGAATAGAAAATTTTAATACTTTAACCAATAAATAAAAATAATAATAAACCATCCAAAGTAATATGGGGAATAGTATAAATATGGTACATCCCCATTCAAACTGATCATAAACCATCTAGAGTAATATTGAGAATTATATTAACATAGTATTTCCCTAATAAAAATGACCATAACCTATCCAAAGAAATAATAAGGATGGTATCTTTACAAAATATCTCTATGAAGCATAAATAGAGTAACATTCGTTTTTGTTTATGAATATAATTTCCCTAAAGAGAACTTTAAAATCATACTTCAGGAAAAAAAACTATTCACTTTTTAAAATTACTTTTACTAAACAAAAAAATTCTAGAATATTGGGAAATATATTTTCTTTAAAAATAACCTTTTAAACTCATAAAGGAATCTTTAAATCAATGAGTGATCATGATAGTGGGTAATTTTTTACATGAAATATATGTTAAAAAACATTCCTTTCACCCTATTGTAAAAATAATAAAATCACCTCATTTAGAAAATGATAATAATATTCCATTCAGACTATTTTATAAAAATTAAAACATGAATAAAAATTTATTTAATAAAACAATTTGAGTATGTTAAAAAATTTCTTGATAATTTTTTTAGAAAACATGGTTTTGGAAGAAATTTTTTTTCCATCGAAGAGATAAATGAAATCATCTTTTTTTAAAAACATTTTCTCAATCATTATAATTAACCAATAAATGAAAAATGGAATTATTACTTGAAAATTTCATGAATAACCATAAGATAAGAAAATTCACGAGTTTCTTTGTAAGATCCCAAACTTATTTTGAGGTATATAATTGTTTAATTTTTTAGTTTAAATCTATTTAAGTTTGTTAAAGGAATTTTTATCAGGTGTATGAGGAGTTTTGGGGGTGTTCTAGGGGTTTGAGACATGAAATAGAAAATAAAGTGGCTATACAAAGCATGTTTCATGGTTGGCGCACAGTTAGTAGTTACTATGCACCCTAACCATGATTTCTTAGAGGAGTGGCGAACAATTTAATAAACCATTAAAGGGGGAGGCCAAACCATACTGGCTTGGATAGAGCCATCCCGCATGGTCACCACATGGTTTTTCAAAATTTTTGGGCTTCCTAGGAAAGCATGCAACTTTTCTCCCTTTTGGATAGAGGGTGGAATATGGTCGATGCATTGTTTGTCCAACCGCATGACTAAACTATCTTCCCCATTAAAAATATGGAATTTTTACCATTTCCCCCTCATTATTTATTTTTCTTCACTAGAATTTCCCCCCCATTTATCCTAAAATAGCTAAGGGCGATGAACCCTTCCTCCCAAACTTCCCAAGTGTCAAACTCCCTTGTTTCAATGCTATTTGGAGCTCCTTTATGTGGTGATCAAAGATCTGGGTGATTCTAACACTCCTCTTTGATAATTTATTGAGAATATGAATTTAGTAATTGTTATTATTCTTATGAGTCCCCAAAACTCTCTTTTTATAGTGGTTTATAGGTTGGGGATTTAAAGGTGGTTTTATTCCGAACTAAAGGCTAATGTTAAGTGAGTGTTCATCTTTGAAACTGAGGAAGGTGGTATGCAAGTCATATCTTATAGTCTTGTGGTTAAATTTATGTGTATGTGTAGTTTTATTTTGCCAAATTTATATCCATTTGTTTTTCCATGGTTTAAATGGTGCATTAATTGGTTAAATGAAGAATATAACCCCTCATGATCTCCATGGAATGCATTGAGTTTGATTAAACCAGGAAAGAGGATACCCATGGGGTGTGCCACATTTTTGAACAAGGGTTTGGGTTAATAAATATGATTTTTAAGGATTTATAATATATAACCAATGTTTGTTATGTTTATCATGTTAACTTGGGTTTATGAAATGAAATCAATGAGAATTGTTTTTAGCTTGTTCACATGGATTGTTGAAGGAAATTGATGTAAATTTTGTTCAGTTGACAACATAGCATAAAGGGTGTTTGGTATAATATTATGATGTTAGTGAGTTATGAAATGAAAATGGTAAATGTTTTAATGGTTTACAGAATGAATATAATATATGTTTTAACTTAACTATGAATTGTAAATGGTATTTGTGTTCAATGAGTATGGTTTGTGTTGGTAAATGTGTTATGGTTAAAGCATGTGTACATGGATTTGTGGTATTTTGGGTATTTACTTAAGCTTATATGGACATGGGTTGGGTTGAATTGAGGCTCTAAACCCTAACCTTATAATGCACATGTTAGAGAGTTTGATTGAGGCTCTATGACCCTAATAGTTTCATTTGTTGAGATTACCTGGACCGAGGCTCTAATGTAAGTGTTGTGTAACTGTTTTTGAAATGCTTTCCCTAGGAGATAGGGAACTTGAATTCCCCCTATTAATTTTTTTATGGCTGGAATAGGATGATGTTTAATTGAGGAAAATGCCTAACCCATGGAATTAAATGATGAAAGTGGCTAAAGTGGAAATGTTTAAAAAATAACACCTAGTTTATTATATTTACCTTGTTGTACATTTTTTTTCTTTCATATACTATATGTTCAGACAAGATATTTTTAGACATTGTTGGTGGTGACCTACTAAGTTATACTCACACCTTGATCGAGCTTCTATTGGGTACCTGAATAGACTTCATGGTTGCAGGTCATGACAAGGTAAAGGGACCTATTCTAGATGGTTGATTTGGTAATGAGATGTGTATGGATAAAAGACCCGGACTTGGATCTAAGAACCATCTGGGGATTCTTCTATTATCTTCATTTTTGGTTTACTTTCTACTTGGAACAATATGACATGACATATCATACTTATTGTTCTTTTATGGACTTGTACTCAATTTTGAGAAATGGTTGGTAATGAATTCTGATTTTCTATAGTTTCCTTTATTTTGTATTTTATATATTATTTACTACTCTGATAAAGAGGCTATAGTCTCCCCATGTTTTCCATTATGCCCTCACAGCTAGTCAGTAGCCTCTGTAGTATGGGGAGATACACCCGTGGTCATGTGAAGACATGGTTTGGGGCACCGATTTAGAGGCTCTTAATCCAGGGATGTTATAAAGTGGCATCCGGTCCATGTTTTCTTTTTATATTGTCTTACTGTTTAGGAATGATAGACGAGAGACTAGGGAATGTCTGACCTTATAAATTAGCTCGTGCATGGGAGTAACTAACCCATGTATGAGGGAAAACAAAAGTACCCATGGTGGATTGTTTTCCTTGATGTTTATTGTTATGGTTGGATGATATTTCACCATTGGGTGATGTACTTGTAAGGTGGTGTGAATATTTTTTGATATTTAGCTCATGGATGAAACGGTATGAGGTTACATATCCATGCATAATTTTAGGAAACTAGGAATATAGGTGGTATGCATCATGGTAGGCACACACGGGGAGGATGTGTGGGACATGAAGGATAAAATAAATTTATTTCCTTGAAAATTTTAAAGAAACAATGTCTAATAAAGATGTTGTAAATAGATAGATGGAAATAATGTGAAATAATGGTTAAAGAATAGATCCTAACAAAGAGTCATAAATGGGTTAAAATTTTGTTGTGATGAGATGTAAATATATAAAGGTTCCCTAATAAGAAAGAATTATGTTGTGAAATTGAAATCGTTAAAAAGGTTGTCTGTTAAAAGACTTGTGTCTATATATATTATTTTACCAAATTTTGACCATTTCTCATGGTAGGGATGACTGATGTTAGTGATATGGATGTGACTATATCTATTGGGATAGTGTATGAAAAATTATTTTTTTATGTAAAGTTGAGAGATTTATTTTTTGAAAATGATGGAAGCTTTATTTTATGAGTTTTGAGATGCATGTTTGGAATTATAGAGAGATTCCCCTTGGATGACTTGTGAAAAATAGGATACAATACATTATCATTGAAAATGATCCTCCATTAGTGGATAAGGAATCCCTATTAGACTATACTAATATAAGGGAGGAGAAGTTCTGTGATAAATTTTCTCATTTTATGTAGATGATGGAATGGGACCCAGGGTGTGTTGTGCCAAGTATGTTTAATTTGACAAGATATTTTCAGTTTCAACACCCTCCAACGTTTTTTGGGAGGGTGTACTTGAGTTTTGTACATGTTTATGAATGAAAAATAAAGGGACATGGGAAGTAGTTATCCTTAGTGTGGCGATCAGACCCTATGTATGGGGGGTTTCGGTAGTGAGGGTGCCTTAATTTGTAGACCGTGGTGAGTTTTGACGTATGAATAGAGGGGAATTTTTTATTATTCTTTTCATAGGATTGTGACCCTGTGTTTTTGAGGTGATTCCTGATAATTTTAATGTGGTAACCTTATGGGTTGTAATTGTGTAAGTTGTACATTAGACCCTAAGAGTGGGAGTCTTGGGTTGTGGTAGCTATGTTGTTATGGGTGTTGAACCCAGAGTAACTAGTCTATTTTTGAATCAGACATAGTGTGTTTCAGTATGAGGGTAGGTGTTCTTCCATGGGCAGTGTCTTATTAAGGTTTCAAGTGTATGGTTTAATGGGAGATCGAGTGAACCTTGTTGGACAAGATTCTAGTTTAGGGAATTGTTTTTGTGTAACCTTGAAAGATGAACCCTGAGAGGGTTCAGTAGGGATTCCAGTGCTTTTGGGTGAATATGATAGTAGTGTACACATTGAATTGCTAAAGTGGTTGATGGGAAGTGATAACTAGAGTGGGTTTGGACTAGTGGGTGAACTGGGAAAGTCAATGGTTTGAATATAGAACTTGATTTATGGTTATGCATTAGAGGTTTTTGAGAAACAAGGGTAACCTCAAGGAAAGCTAACACTGTGTTGTAGGTTCCTTGGGATGTGGAGCACTAGTGGGTTCTTCGGTAGTAGAATCAATGCATTATGGGTACCATATAGTTTTAGTAAAAATAGAATTGTTATGCCTCAGTTTATATCTTAAGGAATCACTTGAGTGTTTGAGGTTGGTTTCAAGGGTTAAGATTATTATTGTGCCTAAAATGGTAGTTGATAACATTTGATGTAGACATTGGGTTTAATTTAGTAGATGAGACATGGATGACCAGGGCATGGATGGACACTTTTGATGCAGGAGTGACACTGAGGTGAGGGGTGGTCACATTCTTAGGATTAATGTGAGATAAGTGGGGTTACTGGTTGAGAATATTGTGAATTACTTGAGTCCGATGAGGCTAATGAACCAGAAGTCATGGTTAGTTATGTAAGTGGATGTTTGGGTTTTGGTGTTGTGTGACTCATGAAGTATAGAGTCACCTTTTTTTGTGGCCATTAGAAGGTGAGATACCTTGAGGGATCTTCTGAGTTATAGACATGGTCACATGATGGGAAAGCATGATGGAATTTGGGATGGGTAAATAGGGGTCCTGGGATAAGCGCCTATCTTTTTTTATGAAACCAAAGTGATAAGAATGATTATATAATTGATATTCGGTTTTTGATTAGTGCAGTGTATCATTAGGTTTATGTTGTGAAACATTGGGTTCATGTGGGAATAAATCTAGAGGTGTGGTAGTGATACTTCTAGAGGAAATATTGGTTCATGGCTGCTTGGTAGAGAGTCATTACACGATGAAGAGTTTTGGTTGTAAATATAATCTTTAATTGGTTGTGGTGGCTAAGTGTTAAAGAGATGGTGATGGGTAGGGAAGACTGAGATCTTTGGTAGGTTTTGGTGTCTCGATAGTAGAGGAGACATCAATAATGGATAACTTGTGATGGTATTTTTTGATTAATTCTTAGTGTACTCCTAGTTAGTGATGATCATTCCTAATATCTTGATATCGTGTTGGATGTTATAAGAGAGATCTAGTTTTATGCATAGATACTTGAATGTGTTTGGTTGGATATGGATCCTCTTAAAGGTTAAGTTCATAGAATAGTATATATGAAGCTATATGGTGGTAAGTACACCTTTGACTGGTTTGGGTAAGGTCCTCAGGATGGACCGAATATTGACAAATGCCTTGAGTTCTATTCCTAGAAGCTGGGAATGGTTAGCAGTTGATGATGTTTTGTTTTTCTAGTGGAAATTAGATGTCCAAATCCAAGTTTTTGGGTTCATATTATGATCAAATCATGAGATGTGGTGGTTAAAATTGGTTGAGTAAATTGGTGATAATGACACTCTCAAGGTGGGGAGTGGTAAGTTAGTCATGGTTGTGTGGAGCTGATCATGGAGTGGATGTGGTAGCATCAAGATGATAATAAGAAACCTGTGAGGGATGTGTTTGGATTCCTCGAGAAAGGCTGGTGGGCCTTGGATGTGGCGGCTGATCGAGAAAAGAGTTGGCCTTGGGATTATTGTGGTTCTAAAAGAAATCCTAGATGCCTGTGTTAGATTCATTAATGGGTTTGATATGGCATGGAAACCATTCATGTAAATGGAGTTTTTGTGCTATAACCTCATCAGATGTCACGCATGGACTTGGGTAGGTATCTCTAGGTGACCTTGGAATGTATTAAAGTGTGAATACACCTTGGTCATGTGATGTAGTGTCATGCTAATAATAAAGTCGGGTGTTCCTGGATGAGTCAACTAGGAATGACTCGATTCGGTTAGAAAGAGGAACAAAGGTGGTGAGTTGTAAAACCCCTTATGTGGATTATTTTGATTGAAAAGTGAATTTCTACAATGGAAATGTGTTTTGAGGAATATCCTAATATACTTTAGTCAATGTAGAGACAATTAAGGTGCTTATGTTAGTAATGTTAATGGGTGTAGTGGAGCATGATAATGAATTGTAAAGCAGTATATTCTTTAATGATAGAATTTACCAGATGTTGGGAAATGACTCTAGTAGGTTCACCAGATTATGGTGGTATGCCTTAAGTAATAAGTCTTCATGGGTAGCATAAGGGGGTAGCATGTCAATAGTATAAAATGGGCATTTTGAGTCAATCCTAATAGGAATGGTCCGACAAGATAAGTAAAGGGAATGGGTATAGTAATTTATAATCCACCACCAGTTCGATATTTTATGGCTAGTAAATTTTGGAAATTAAGAAAAAATTGAGAGAGTTCAAGTTATTCTTGTTCTACAATGGATGGTGGATGCATGTCTATTCTGAGTGGTTTTGAAAGCAACGTTGGATTATAATTTTGGGTGGAGTTATCATGGATTTTTGGGCATGGTGAGTTGGTAAATTCATTGGGTATGTTGTGAAAGTTGAGTTGAGGTTTTGGTGGTGGTTTTGATGGTGGAAGTTCCAAACACAAGAAGATGGGGGTGGTAAGATAAAGCATATAGTGGGGACCACATTATCTAGAAAGTGGCCAGCATTTATGAAATGACTGGTGTTTCAGGTTGAATGGGCTCAAGTAAGTTCCATCATGGTGCTTTAGTTTTGGTGATGATCATTGGCTCGAGTTTTGATCGGTTTAGTGCCTTTGGTTGAAGGATGTGCTTGAAATGAATTTTGTGTGTTTGAAGGTGAATCGAGGCAGTTGAACCTTGATTTTTGGATCTATTTTTGTCAGTAAATGTGGTTAAAAAATCATATGATCCTTTGGTGATGCCGAGTTTGGGTCACGTTGATTTTTTTAAAAGGGGGTAAGATGGAACCAAGTGATTTGGGCCATGATACATGGAGGGGATCAAGCTAGTAGAGTGTCGATTGTCTCTTCCATGATAGTATGATGCTATGAATGAAATTAACTTTTGTTGAAATTTAGGCATTATTGCTTTATCTTCCTTATGAGGTTCTGGTAGTTGACGTTGGGATGTATATTGATGCATTCCTTGAGAAGCATCAAGTTTGTGATTTTTGATCATAATGGGAACATTTTTTGAGGTAAGGTTGCATCATTAGTCTAAGTGTTGTGGCATCATGGTAACATTTAGGAGGAAACCTAGTAGAGAGATACTGATATGCATGCCCAGTTGATTGATATTTTTACATTAGAGGCCTAGTAATTCTTGGGAGTGTGTCTTGAGGATGAGATGTTATAGGGTCGAGAGGTTATAAGATCCTGGACTTCTTTTGATTTATTTCCTTGTTTAAGTTTTTGGATTAATTCTCCTTAATCTGGTTAAAGGAATGTTTACTAGGTGTATGAGGAGTATCGAGGGATTTATAGGGTTTTTAGACATGAAATAGGGGAGAAAGTTGTAATCTAATGCATGTTTCATGGTTAGTGCACGGTTAGTAGTAACCGTGCACCCCAACCATTCTTTCCTAGGAAACCGTGTGACTTGGCCCCCTTTTGGATAGAGGGTGGCACATGGTTGGCAGGTGGTTTGACAATAGTGCAAGAAAACCATGTTTCCAATTAAAAATGTGGTATTTTTACCATTCCCCACTTGATCTTTATGTTTATTCACCTGAATTTTCTCCCCATTTCTCCTAAAATATCCAAGGATGACAAAACCTTCCTCCCAAACTTCCCAAGGGCCGATCTCCCTCATTTTTAAGTAGTTTGGAGAGACGTTGGGTGTGGATTGAAGCTCTGGGTGATTCTAACACTCCTCTTTGCTCCTTTTTTCAGGATTAGGGCTTGAGGAGTTGTTCTTCTTCTTCTAAATCCCTAAAACCTTATTTTTATATGGGTTTCTAGGTTGGGGATTTAAAGGTGGTTTGATTATGAATCAATGATTAAGGTTAAGTGAGTGTTCATCTTTGTAACTGAGGTAGTTTGTCTACAATTTATATCTCACAGTCTTGTAGTAAAATTTATGTGTATGTGGTGGTGCACTTGTGTTGATGTGATGCCCATTTGGTTTTATAATTTTTAAATGGGGAATTAATTGGTTAAGTGATAAATTTAACCCCTCCTGATCCCCATAGGAATCATTGAGGTTGATTATATAGGGAAAGAGGCTACCCATAGGGTGTGCCACATTTGTGAACATGGGATTGGGTTATTAAATATTATGTTGAATGGTTTATGAGATACAAAAATGTTCATTATGTTTATCATGTTAACTTGGGTTTATGAAATGAAATCAATGATAATTGTTTTTAACTTGTTCACATGTATTATGAAAGAAAATTGATGTAAATTGTGTTTAGTTGATAACATATAATAATGGGCATTTGGTATAATGTTAATGTGTTAATTAGTTATGAAATGAAAATGGTAAATGTATTAATAGGTTAAGACACGATGATAATTTATCTGTTAAATAAACTATTAATTGTAAATGTTATGTGCATTAAATGAGTATTGTTTGTTTGGTAAATGAGTTATGATTAAATCATGTGCACAAGGCTTTGTGGTATGTAGGGTATTAACTTGAGGTTCTATCCCACAGTTTGGGTTGTTCTAAAGATCTAAACCCCATGTTTGTAATGCAAGATTTAAGGATTCAAACCAAGGATCTATGCCCCTAATGGTTTCATTTGATGAGATTAACTGAGTCGAGGCTCCAAGTAAGTGTTTTGTAATTGTTTTTGAATTTTTTCCCTAGTGAGATAAGTAACTTGATTTTTCCACTTATACATAGTTGTGTGGTTGGTATAATCCAATGTGTAATTAATGAAAATGCCTAACCCGTGGAATTAAATGATAGAAGTTGATAAAGTGAACATGGTTAATAAATGGAATATGGTTTATTATGTTTACATTTTTTCAATTTTTTCTTGTACATACTATCAATTTAGACTGGATATTTTGTAAACTCTATTGGTGGTTTCCTATTAAGTTTTAATCACATCCTACTCAAGCCACCATTGGGTACCTGAGCAGAATTCATGGTTGTAGGTTAGGAAAAGGTAAAGGTACCTATGCTGGATGGTTGATTTGGGCATGGGATGTGCATGGATGGGGGATATAGTCTTGGAATTATGACGCATTTGGGGATTAATATGTTGTGTTCATTTTGGGTTTCCTTTGCACTAGGTACATTATGACATGATATAAAATACTTATTGTTTGGTTGTAGAATTTTACCTAATTTTAGGGAATGGTTGGTTAAACAAGATTATTATATATAGTTTTCTTTATTTTATTTTTTATCTACTATGGATTACTTTGATAAAGGGGGTATAGTCTCCCCATGTGTTCCATTAGACCATCGCTGCTAGTCGACAACCTCTGGCATATGAGGTGGTGCCCATGAGGTCATGTGGAAACCCAGATTAAGGCATCGATTTAGTGGCTCTTAGTTTGGGGACATTACATTCTTCATAGGTATGTCATAATATATCATCATCAGATACTTAACCATAAACTATCCTGATAATCAATTAGATTGTAACATAAAATCTTACCAGTTTGGTAAATATTGAATCATAAGGCCCTTGAAATAAATAAATTCAAATGAAATTTTAAATACCATGAAGATAAATGAATTCATGATATAATATATGAAAGGGGATGTATATATACTTCACAAAATAAATAAGTAGTGAATATGACATATGTCTCATGGAAGTAAAAAACCAAAGAGAAACCCTTACATGAAGTTCGATTAATTCACACATATTAGAATATCCTATAATATATATATATATATATTAAATATATTAAAATCCATAATCATATTTATCATAACATATATGATTTACTTATAGTCTTTTATCATCCATTTATTAACTATTCTTTGTTAAAATCACTGTTTAGGTGATAAATGCTTTGTTTTTAATGTATATTTTTGTTTGGTAGTTTCAGTCATTTTACATTGATAATGGATCTATAATATAAAAAATAATAAAAATGATATAAATATAATTTATTTTCATTATAAATTTATTAATATTAGTCTATAAAATTTATATATAGAAAAATGAATTGCATTATTCATGGAGATGGTAGGTCGTACATACGCATGAACATTGTTTCCATTTTTTACAGATGGAAGAATAAAAAGGTAAATACTATTTCAAATTTAAAAAATAATTATTATATCATAAATATAATATATATTAATAAAATATATCCTTATTACCATCCATATAAAAATAAAATGAAAAACGTTTCACATCACTTCATGATGGTGGTAGTCCACACATACACACAAGCGACATTATCGTTTTACAACATATTGGAAGGTAAGATGATATATGTGATATTATAATTTAAGAAGCATATTAATTTAATAATTATTATATATATTTGATAAATACATCCTTATATCCATCCATGGAAGGTGGTGATGGAAAACGAATTACATCAGCTCGCGAGGCGGTAGTCCGTCGTACACATGATTGATAGTTTCATTTCCAATTTGATGGAAGAGGAGATAGATATAGGATATGAAACTAACATAATAAAATATAAAAATATATTATATATTTATGTTATTATTTTTTAATATTTGGATAATATTTTAAAAATTTATAAGAAGAATTAAAATGAAAATACATGGTTAAGAACTTTACCTCATCTTCAAACAAAATCTTTAGGTTTATACCTAAAGACTTAATAGATTGGATTTATGATAAAACTAAGTACTATAGGATATGGGGAGGTATTTAAGGAAGGTATTTGAGTATTTATTGTCTAAATAAAAAGGATTTTATAGTGTTAAGTGGAGATGAGATTGGGTGACCTTTTATAAGTTGGGGAGAGGACACACTTGTAATTTTTGAAAAGAAAAAGTGATAGTTATGTTTTTTCAGATAAAAAAAGACCAAAAGGACCATTATCTATAATTATATTATATAAGGTATAAATATGGAAATTAAATAGGAATTAAATAAGTTTTTTGTTCATTTTAACCGTTATCCATTTAGTTTTACCCATAGTAAACCTGTTTTAACCTTAACCGTGATAATTAATTTTTTTTGTTTTTACTATTAATTATAACTAGAAATTAAGTTCACATTATTATATAATATAAATTATTATGACTCTAAATATTTAATCCATTTTACCTAATTCAATTCAAATAAGTTTCAGAATTTAATTTAAAATAAAACCCACATATAAGATGAAAAAATAGGTTTTCAGAGGAAAAGTTTTCAGAAGTCTAATAAGTATTTATATCAAAATTGAACATATATTGGATTAAAATTACTTAAATTTGTTTAATTATGGTATAATTAAACTAATATTAATTTTAATTACACTTAAAACAAAATTTAATTTTTGAATTCTTTAAACAAAAAGGATGTTTTGAATAAAAATTATTATTATTAACTATTCACCAAAAAATTATTATTTTCAAAAAACTCTCAAATATTTATTCTAAGATAATTTTAAGATGCTGATTTAAAAAATTAAGTTAATGTTTTAAAATAATTTTTCTAAAATTGGTAAAAATTAATATTTAAATAAGTGCACAAAGCGTAATAGAACCTCCTTTTAAAAAATATTTTTTTTTTCAGAAAACATATCCTTTTCTTTCATATAATTTTTATTTTCATTTCTAATCAATTGGTAAGAAGTGAATTAATTTTATACATGTATAGAAAATATAATTTTTATAATTTATTTAGTCCTATTCATACCCTATAATTTAAAAGCTAGGTTATGATGATATAATATATTACAGTTCATTTAGAGTTTGGGTTGATTGTTCTGTAAGCTAATAAAGAAATTGAATTTATTTAAAAAGAAATATATCATAAAGTATCAGGTGCTAAATTCCTATATAATCTTAGAGTTTTCATATACACTGTCAAACATGATTTTTCTATTTTAAAATATCATGGTTTACAATTGATACCCCATTTTAGGTTTTATGATTATGTATATTTTGGGAGACATTTATAAGAATTCAACACATGGATTTGATATTTATTTATGTGAAAATGTTATTTGATGGATAATGATTTTATTTTTGGGGACATATGTCTAAAGGTATTGATAACCTCAAGGGTTAATATGATATTTGATATTGACGAAATTATGGTTAATTAGGGAAAAAGGATTATTTTATGTTGAGAATATATGATTTACTTGATAGATAACCATTGAGGTTGGAAAGTGATTTGACGACTACCTCAATTTTGAAGAATTTCACTCTTGTGGGAAATTATATGATTAATAGAAATAGAAATACTTTCAAATAATATTAGATTTTTATTTTAGGAATAAAATTTGAATTATATTTGGAAGTATATATGATTTTATATCAGCTTTGTGGTGATTTAGGTTATTTATGGAAATGATTAGAACATGTTGGAGATTACATGATTAAGGCATATACATTTTTAGTATATGACACTATGAGTGAATAATATAGAATAAAGATAAATTTTAAATTAAAATTGGAAGAATATGTGATTAAATCCTTTTTATTTTTGGGTTTCATTCTTAGTCTATAATATTTTTCTAAGGATAGTTATTCATGGAATGATTTAGTTTGAACTTTGAGTATTACTGTTGAATTTTGGAGATTAATGTTTTTTTTCATATTAAGTTTTATTAATTTTTAAAAATTTATTATCTTATGATAAAATTTTTGGTTTTTTTAATAATTAGAAATAATAAATAATTTTTCATTATTTCATGGATCTTATTATTCATTAAAAGTTAATTTTTGTTCATGAGGAATGAAAAATTCATCCTGAATACTCATCAATTGGAGAAAGGATGAGATTGTGGTGGAAATTGATTAAATGATAAAACTATAATTTTTAAGTAATTATATTTCCTTATTCTACTTGTATATATGGTAAATTAATTCCTAAACTCTAGGAAAAATGTCTTTAAACAAAAAATTTATCCTCTTACGATCATTTCTGATGAATTGCTGTTATTTTCACCCATCACAGATTTATGGTTTTGTGGTTGGAAAATTTTTTCTAACCTTGTTATATTTCATTATCTATTAGTATTTGCGAATTATTTTTCTCATCCATGTACATATTTACATTTCCCACTGATGGTCTCATATTCCAAAATCTAGTTTTGTGATGACTGTCATATTTCCCTTTCCCTCTTTTAAGAGAAAGTTTTATTAAACTTTTTTATGATGTGGGTTTTCTATAAAGTAATTTTGAAATTAAAAACCCTTGATTTCCAAACACAAGTTCAAATTGTGAGGATATAATTTATTGGGGGGGGGTGTGTATAATGTTACACCCTAGTATTTTAAAATAACACTGTATTCAATAGCATATACAACACGCAACGCTGAGCTTAAACAAAACCCAAAATATTATTATTAAAATATGACCATTATAAAATTTATGTTAAATTGGAAGGTATAAATATGATTAAATTAATTATGAAATATATATAATGGTCTTACTTAATACAAATTTAATTATTAATTTTTAGTAAATAATCACTTAATTTTTAGTAAAGTCATTTTGTCCATCAAAAATACATTTTCTTCAAAAATGGTTTTTATTTATTTTTATGACAAAATATTATAAACAGTTTCTGGAAATTCTATAAATTTTATTTGATAAAAAATTTATCATTTTTTAAATTATAAGATAAAAATTATCTTGAGGTGAAATTTTCATATTTTTATGAAAAGATTAATTTTCCATTGAATAGTGAAAAATGCCATTTTTATTGAAAATTGTTTTTTTTATTTCAATCATTTACAAAGTTCAATTTTTTTAAAATGATTTAAAATTAAAATTAGTTATCTAATATTATTAATGATTCAATTAAGTTCATTAGAATAAATTTTATGATTGAATTTGATATAAAAACATTTTGTACATAAAAAGGCCTAAATAGCCCGAAGGCCTTAGTTTTTAATTTTTATTTTAGATAATCTCATTTTTTACTTAGTTGAGAGATAACCCTTATATGGCCCATAGAACTAGAGTAAAAAGTCTTAGTACATAACTGAAATGGCTAGAGGCATAAGGCCCAATATAAGACCTGATGTCCCAAAGACCTGACTCTACTAGAGCTAGTCTACCCCAACATTTGCATTATTGAAGATTACTATATCCCCAACTCACATGGATGATGAGATAGAATTTACACATGTAGAGGTACATGGTTCTGGTACCTATATATATAAAAATGATTTTTTTTTCTGAAAATATATTTTTCATTGAATTTTGTTTTTTGATTTTAAATTAATCTTTACAACTTATAGAAATTGAATCTTGAAAAATAGATTCCATATTTGGAATTTGAAGATAAATGTTTTCTATATATATCCCTTTTATTTTGGTTCATTTTGAATAGTAACAATAGTAAATAATTATTACCATGATACGGGTAAATCGGGTAATTAAAGTTAAAAATAATATGATAAGGACTAGAAAATGACATTAAAATTTTCTTGATCTGATTAAATAAACCTATCTCATCCATAATGTTCCAATATTAAAATATATGATCTTTTTTTCAATTTAATTGTGATTTTTAACTTATTTTATTTTATTTAAATAAAATTAAAAAAAATTTATTCTCTTTGTTTTGTTGTCTTTAAAATTTTAATATAAGGATAACCAAAGGAAATGTTTAGTTTTAAATATTTATCTAAAATATATATGATCTTTTTCATCATGGTAATTTAATTATAAATTTTAGTGATGAAATAATTACCTTAAATTGTTATGCAACACAGCCACAATATTTGACTTAAAATTAAACCTTTCATTTTCAGAAAGAAATATTTAGAATATAGTCGAAACCGTCACAAAATCAGAACAAAAAGTTTATAAAACAACAAAAGGGATCACAAAATCATTGAAGAAAAGTTTATTATTATTATAAAACTTATATTTATATAAAATCCAATCATCGAAATAATATTTATTCAATTTAAATAAAAATAAAATAGATGATTATAAAAATACTAAAAGTGATATATTTTGAATGATCTAATGCATGACATGAATTTTATAGATCTATGTGACATTTTAGGGAAGTTTTAAAGGATTATATTTGAATTCCATATTTTTCTTGATGTATTTAAAGTCATATTAAATGAATTTTTTGAAAAATGACATTAATAATATTTTATAATAAATAATATTTTATTAAATTATTTAAAATTCATAAAAATATTAGGTTTGACTAAATGAATTTTATATGGTTGAAGACATCAGCCATGGAATATTTTGAGGTCAGTTTTCCCTGTGTAGTAATATTATAAACTCTTAATGTTTAGAAAACATTAATATTTAGATAATTGTCAAAAGGGTTAAAAATAGGTTAGAACTAAAAGATAAGTGTGTAAATATAATCAAAACTTGTTGGGTGAGATGATTTAAACTCATAATAATATTATATTTAAATTATATCAAATTTCAGTATTTAGATATAATTTTTTTTATTAATTTAATACTTTTGAAATTACAAGAATTCTCCTCCCCTCACTTATAAAATGAAACACCTCATTTGTCTTCTTTACACCACTTTGAGCCTTCCAGCTTGAGCAAACCCTATCCAATTATCTTATAAAATCACCTAGTCACATTATATGGGTTATTGTTTCCAAAAAAGACCAACTATAGGTTCTTAAAGATGATATATAAAGACTTTATTTCAAAGAATATAAGGTTAAAGAAATTTCGAAGCAAGTTGAACTATAGGTAAGGGATTCTGTCTCAATATTCCTTCATTAAGGAAAATTTTTATGTTATACACCTAATTACATTTATTTGGTATATAAACTACCCTTTTTAAATTTATTTCATTAATCCTTCATAATTCATAGTATTTTAAGTTTCAATTTGAATTATTTTATCCAAATGCATTTGAAATGAATGTTACCAAGTGGTATGGGATTTCATAACTCATTTTCCATTTATATGGTTATAATTGTAATTCATTGACTATATTATTCCATGATAATATGTGGAATGACATTTTATTGTGTTATGTTTTATTTAATTTTTTTTGTGGAATTTACATTTTTCATATATGAGAAATTCAAAGGTATTTCATCTCAATTTCCACTCTTTTAAGATATATTTGGTATTATAAACCTATTTACTTTTATGTGGAATATATACTGACCCTTTTTGGTATTTAAAAAAAATATTTGGTTATTCAAAATTATTAATGATTCAATTAAAGTTACTATTTCAACATGAATTTTTAAAATAAAATTCAATCTTATTTCTCTTTTTGACCAGGTATATTTTTTTTCATATCCTTATTTTTAAAAATTGTTTTTAAAAAGTAATTTATATTAATTAAATGACATAATAAGGGAATTTTATGTTATCCTTAACCATTTAAATGGTTTTAAAATAATATTTCTATTTTTTTCTTGAAAGGGTCATTTTAAATGTTTTTATAAAAATTCAAAAGGAATGTTTTATTTTTAACATATACGATGTTAACATGATTTCCCACTACTAAAATAATTTTACACCCTTTATCTTATCCTATAAGATTTCAATTATTTAAAAAATGAAAATATTTAGGAAAAATTATTTAAATTTTTCACTTCTATTTTATTCTATTCTTTAGAAGATTGGATTTTACTATAAAATATAATATTTTGAGGATCATATATCATTTGTTGATTAATTTTGTGGCCATTAAGTTTCTATTAAAACATTAACTTTCTTATGATCAATATAAATTACATATATCTTAAATATGAATATTAATTTTATTATGGAATGATTATTTCCAAAGCCATATACCATTTATATATACATTATTTTACATTGAAAGTTATTTGATTGACTGGGGAAAATTTTATAAATCCATATTCTTTACTCAATAATGATATTTATTGATTGGGAATATTTTTTATGAATTAAATTGATCATTAAATATATAAATAATGCATTGTAAATGAAATGAGGTGTAGAGATTGAAATTATATAGACCCTCAATGCATCGACATGTCACATGAGAAAAGTAAATATACTAGAATTAAATGGGTTTTTGTTGTATGGCCACCTATATTTTAAAATGTACTATTGAAAGGAATTTAGGATATATATATATATATATATCATGCTGTATAATATCATGACTTAAAATATTAGTCATTTCATTCAATGAGAAATCAGTTATTATTATCCAAGATATTATTGCATTGATATTAGCAATTTATTCATTTCGTGCTCAAGTTATTTACTAAATTTAATGTTTTTAGTTATTTACCTTTCCATGTTTATTATAACTTATTTACTCATGATATATTACACTATACATAACTATTATTCATAATTTTAGATCACACTTAATTATTTTCTTTCCCCATGGTATAAACAAGGAATACTTGGACGAATTCAAAGATGGAGAATATTTACTTTCATAATGTTTAATATTCTAGTTATAATGTAAAAATTGGAATTATGTATATATCTAATTGTTTAGGTCTACTAATATTGTGTCCAAGGATTCTCATACATGGAAATTATATCTTTTTATATGAATATTCATTACATTATATGAAAACATGCCTAAAGACTGTAATATTTTAGTCCATTTGGAAACTTGGAACATAATATTATAATATGGTGAAAAATATTCAACATATAATACAAAGATATTATCATGAATTACTCAACTTAGGCATACAATCCATAAACCTTTCTTCATAATCCTAGAGAAAGAAACAAAAGGATGGGTGAGATGAGATTCTCTGTAAGGGTAAAATTTAGAGATATCAATCTAATATCATATAAAATAATAGGATAAGAATACGGGTATGTGATCATGAACATAAATTAAAAATCTCATACCCAACATGTCATGTATCATAAATAATAGTCATGGAATAAAACTTTATCATTTTATAAAACATGGGCCATAATAGTGAGAAATCATCATAAATTAATCATAAACCATAAGCTCATGTCATAAAATTGTGTCACTATCATATATATAGAAGATATTTTAATATGACAAGGTAAACTACCAAGACCATCAACATAGTGGATCAGGACACATCACATGTCTACAATTGTAGATCCGGATGAACTTTTTTTCCATAGTTGATTATAATGCACTTGTTTACCAAAGTGGACTAGGACACACCTGTTTCCCCATAGTATATCAGGACATAACTACTTCCCATATTGGATTAGGATACACCTATTTACCATGGTGGATCAGTACACACCCGTTTACCATAGTGGATTAGGACACACCTATTTCCAATAGTGGATTAAGACACACTTGTTTTCCTTAGTGGTTTAGGAAACACCTTTTTTCCTTAGTGGATTAAGACACACAAGCTTCCCATAGTTGATCAAGTCCATCAACTTGTTTCCCATCATTATTCGATGAGATATAAGGATTTTCCTAATGAATTTAAGGAAGATATAGGTCCCACCAATCACATAATGAAAACCATATTTATACATTCCACAAGATCATAAACATTAATTATATCATAACTAATGAAATGAAATGGGTATCATAAAAATTTCATCATATAATAACCTTTTTAAAAGAAATAGGTTTCATAATAATTTCATCATATAATAACCAAGGAAAATAATATGGATTCATAATCATTTACTCATGGTAAAACCTATGGAAGAGAAATGAGTTTCATAAACATAATTAAATCATAAACATAAACTATTTAGAGATAGAATAATAATGTTATCCTTGGATAGTATCCCTATTAATGCATAAGTAACATCAACTAATGTCATATTTGATGGAAAATAATTTTAAAACATTACTTGGGACGTTTCATGAGGAACATATCTTTTATTTAAAAATAAAATTTTAAAACTTATAATATTTTGAAAATAATTTTCTTTGAAAACAACCATGAATACTTATAATGAAACTTTTAAAAATCATTTAAAACTTTTCAAGTGTAGGAAAAGTTTAATATTACATGAATATGTCATTTATAAAAATATTATAAGAAAATTTGTGAGAATTATTTATAGGTATATCACTATATATCAACATTGGAGACTTAATATTAAACAATCCTATTAAATGATGAGATTGTAACATAAAACCCTTACCACTTTGGTAAAATTGAATCACAATCCCCATTTAAGGATAAAACAAAACCAAGTTTAATATATCATGATTAATATCAAATTCATGATATTAAATTTTAAATGGGAAATACACAGACCTAGTAAAAGGATATAGGTGCATAACATAACATATATCATAAAGAAGGAAAATTGAGATAAAAATCCCTTACCATTTTGGTAATGTTTTAACCATAACCCTCCTAAAATAGAGATTCTAAGATAAATTTTAAATAATAATAATTATTAATATAAGAATCATAAAATAAATTCATGGTTATTATACACAACACAAAAAATAAATAGGTGGTGAATATGGAATGTGTCTCACAAAAGTAAAAAGTGAGACATAAATCCCTTACCGTAAGTCTCGACTTCTTTAGTGCATGTTAAAACCTCATATTTAATAAATATAAGTTTATTATTAATCTATAAAAGTAAAATAATTATTTATATCATACCATATATGATTTAATTATGTTCTTTATTACCCATATATTAAAAATTTCATGTTAAAGTAATATTTTGGGTAATAACCACTTTGTTTTCATATATGTTTTGATTTGTTATATTTTTTGTCATATTAATTTTATCATGGCTGAAAAATATTCATAATTTTGAAAATTATATAAATATAATATATATTAATTATATATGTATTTATAGTAATATATAAAATTTAGTGATAGAAAATGAAATACACCATTCATAGAGACGGTAGGTCGTACAAACACATGAACACCATTTTAATTTTCTTATTGGATCAAAAGAAATAAAGTTAAATAATATATTTATAATTAAATAATAATTATAACTTCATATATATCACATATTTTTGTTAAACCCATCCTTAATACCTTCTATGTAAAGCATAAAAAAATCACATCGCTTTGTGAGGCGGTAGTCTGCCTTACAAACGAGTGATGTTATCGAATTCCTAAAAAATAGAGAGTATGAATATGTGTGATATAATAATTATATAGTCATAATAACGTCATAAATATCATATATAAACAATAAATCCATCATTATATCTAAACATGATTGGTGGTAATGGCAAAATGAACATCAGTTCATGAGTTAGTAATCCACCGTATAAAGGAACCATAATTTCAAATCCCATTTATTGAAAGTGGATATGGTTTTAGGAAATTAATTTAAAATAAAAATATATCATTATATTTAATATACTTTGGTTATTATATAATCATTATATAATAATAATTTAAATAGGTGGAGGAAGAAATACAACAAAAGCGCTTATTGATGAACGTTACCACTTCTTTATGATCCTCCTTAGGTTTGTAGTAAAAGCATTATTGTCCAAAATATGGATTCTTGGATGAGGTATGTTAAGTTGGGAATTTATTTGGTAAGTTATTGGATGAACCAAAATGGTTTTAAGGTGTGAATAATATAGGATATGGGGTGGCCTTTTATAAGTGGGGGAGAGGATACACTTGGTATTTTTTTGAAAAGAATTGAATGATGAGACATTTTTCATACGTAAAAAGGGTCCAAAATGAGACATTATTTATAATTATTGGTTTCATAGTATATATATTTATATAAAATATTTTTTCAAAAATTTTATTGGTCATTTTTACTCTTATCGTTTTAGTTTAACCCCCGATAAAACATTTTTTCCTTAACTGTGATAATTAATTTTTTTTCCGTTTTTACAATTTATTTTAGAGAAAAATTATGTTGAACTTATTGAAAATTATAAATTATTTTGATTAAAAAAATATATTCCACTTTTTTAAAATTAAATTCACATAATTTAAAAAATTTAATTTAACATTAATCTCGCAGACGCAATGAGAAAGTAAGTTTTTAAAGAGAAAATGTCTAAAAGGTTACAAAGTTTTTTTTTATCAAAATTAAATTTGAAATTGATTAAAATAATCTAAGTTGGATTAATTGATTTAAAATTGAAATAATTTCACTCTAAAATAAATTTAAAATATTATTTAACATCACGAATAAATTAAACCAAAAGCTAGTTTCAATTAGAATTCAACATTTTTCACTATTCATCAAAAAATGAAACTTTTTAAAAAAATACCAAAAATTCACCCTAATATTAGTTTTATATTCATATTAAAAACATTTTTTTATTTTTAAAATTAATTTTATAAATTTGGTTAAATTTAATTTAAAAATAAGTTCGCTAAAGGTGAAAAAACCATCTTTTTTTGGAAAATATAGTTTTAAGTATAAAATTGGATCTATTCTTATCTCTAGTATAAAAAAAATGAATGTTAAACATTTTATTGAATATATAATATATAAATTTCAATAAAATCATTCACGAAATTTTATTTTGTTAATTTATTGATGTAAAACACCTTTGTGCATATAAAAAAAATTAGAAAAGATTTCCCATATATCCATATGGTTTTTATTTTCATTTATAATTAATTGGTCACCTAAGAATTCATTATATTTTCATGTGAAACCCATATTTTCATAATTTAGTTAATATTATTCATATTCACCATTCCAATAGATAAGTTATAACTATTATATTAAATAATAATATTTTCATAGTATGTCATGTTTTTTTTAAACTCGGTGTTGTGTGTAACACAAGATTAAATGGATATTGTGTATAACAATAGAAAATCTTAGTGTTTCATGTAATGCAATAAAAAATCAATTTTTTGTGTAAAAAAAATAAAAAATAATTAAATTCATTCAAGACAAATAATTCCCAAAATATTAGGGTATTATAATTAAGCTATTCAGTTTTTTGGGATGTGTTCACTTGTATCTTATGCCAATGCAATAAAGTGACCACAAGATCCTGGTTTCTAAAGTTAGGGTCTTCAAATTCTCTATAAATCGTTATCTTCCTCATGTATTTTATCTTTCTCCTCCATGTACATGTTCATATGTAAACATGGTATGGTGGAAATATGATCTATATGAAGAATGATCAATCACTGCCTCTGTCTTTCCTTATCGTCAAATATTAATAGCTTTTCTCCTAATGAATCTACCTTATGGATTCCCTTTAATGTTTTGTATAATTAAAAGGTGTTCACCTAGATACCAATACATTGATTTAATATATAAATTATTAACTAAACTATATACCATTTATTTTATATAGTGTAAATACACCATAATTCATAATCTTGATTGAAGGGCATTTATGTAGAGAGATAATTACATTAATTGGATACCCATTTATTTCCCATGGGTTCATATTTTGATTATTAATAGATTTATGTATGTCTTACTTATGTGACACACATGAATTAAGTCATATGAAGGGTGTTCCCTGATGGAAATCCAATACATTGGGTAAATAATTAATCTCTAGAGATGATATGTTCATGATAACTTAGTAACATACCTTGGTAATGATTTATGATACTATGACCAAAATACATATTAATATGTTTTATGACACCTTATTTATTAGATATGGTTATATGTTTATTAATGTATCATTTTTATAGTGTATCCATATTTACATGATCATATTATTGATCAGGAGATAGTTATCAATAATTTGAAACAACATAGCCTGAAAATAACCCCCTTGAAATGTTATTTTGGTGTGATATTTTGAATATTTATTAGATTCATGGTATTCCATTATTTTGTTATAGTTGATATTGAGAATACTAGATCAATCTTTGATGTACCTCTAACTCAAAATATCAAATATTTTAGGGGTAATCAAGGGATCCTAGATTATATTAGATGATTTATTTCCAACCATATAGGTACATTTTTTACCCCTTATGAGGTTGATGAAGAAAAGGGTTACCTATAAATTAGATGAGAGTTTCCAGGTGGATTTCAATGAGCTCTTGTACTACCTATTTCACCCACTAGTGTTACTATTGCTTGTAGAAGGTAAACCCATCATCCTTTATATGGTATCACTAGAAACATCACTCAATGATCTTATCGTTAAAAATAATAATTTAGAAATTGTGAAAACCCACTATTATCATATCAAAACCATTTTGGACTCTGGGAATTGATACTATGACATCAAAAATAAATTTTTGGAATTGATTTTCATATTAAAGAATCTGGGACCTTATTTGCAGCATCATGAGTTCTATTCAGTCTCTTATATTGAACCACTCAAGAACATTCTATTCCCTCAAATTCAAATAGGATATTTGGCATGGTGGGTGGTGATCCTGTAACAATTATAAGTTTTGTTTATCCCTTAGAAGTAAATTAAAGGGAAAGAATTGAAAGATTTTATTGAATCACACCCTTATACATAAAGTGTGACAGTGTATAAATAACTTCCCAAGGAAGAGTTTTTATCCATCCTTGACACTCCCATGTTATTAGAGATATATTTCAATGGATACTCCATAAGTTCGATAAAAATAAGAATATATACTCTAAATCTCAAATATATTGTCTTGGGAATTATTCTCATTTCTCCTACAAAGGAGGTTATTCCCTACTCCTTCTTACTGTCAGAAGGCTACACTAAAAATGAAGTAGAATACCAAGATTTCACTATAGGATTATAATAGACATTATATATATAAGTTGACCACCTAAACATTAATGGTGACTTAGAGTTAGTGATCAAGAAAATCATTAGATAATATTCTATAAAAATGGAAGAATCAATTACCCTTCCTGATTATGTATGAGGGTTGATAGAATAATTTCTCTATAATCCAACACTATATTGAATCCCATGTTCACATAACTCCTATGTTGATGCATTGTAAAATACAACCATAGCCCTAGAATAAACATACTCATAAGAGATGGTGTAATGACCCAAAGTTTCATTAATGGAAATCCCTCTTGATCTAATTAAATTTCTCTGTATGAAAAATGTTTTTATAAGATGTCAACTTCTTTGGTTTTATGTTAATAATTTTGACCATTGTTAATATAGCCGTTGAACAGTGATCACATGATTAGTATAAATATAGGACCTTAACAAATCCAATTTACTCAGACAAAAGAAGCGATGGACTCATCCAGTAGAATTGCCCCATACGAGGCCCATTTGTTGGAGCTCAGAAAAGAGGTGTCATCTTTGGGATTCGCCCTTGACCAAGTCCAAGCTGAGCTTCACCATGTCAAGCTCGAATGGGGCCATCTACGGGAAAAGTGGAAGTTGATAGGGATTACCACTCGAACGATGTTATCCGAGTCACCCCAAGAGTCTGTCACCATCACACACTTTACCCTTAGGTCTTATGTAGCTATTTTAAGGGGTTATGTAACAAATAAGTAGTACTATGTTCATGTACATCATTTTTTTATATAATAATGAATATAATTTCTAGTCATTTTTGATACATTGTAAATAGTTTTTAAAGTACAAATGGTGT
The DNA here is from genome assembly GCA_963277665.1 of Viscum album. Lineage (NCBI taxonomy): Eukaryota > Viridiplantae > Streptophyta > Magnoliopsida > Santalales > Viscaceae > Viscum > Viscum album. The sequence goes on along the minus strand of OY728137.1, from coordinate 287,273,166 downwards.
TTTTAGATATTATTTAATTAAGAAATATATTTTATTAAATTAAGGGATTTTTAAATTAAATAATATTTTAATAAAATAATAATATTATTATTAAATTAATTTTTATTAAATATAAATTATCTTATAATTTTATGAATGCAATTAAAATTTTTATTAAGGTTTGAAAGCCATTTTTTCAAAACCCGTGAATTTTTGATAAATGTCGGTTTTTATTTTAAAAGTGAAAATTAACATATTTAGAAAATTATTTAGATAAAATAAATGTTATTTTTGGAATCAGGATGTCGAAATTATCCAATGGTGAATTTTTCATAATTTTCTGAGACAGTCAAATTTTTGGGTAAAAATTAAATACCGTTTAAATATATAATCTGTTTTATGACATCATAATGACCCAATGGTGATGTAATAAAATACCATAATCCTTATGTTCGGCCAATATATGCTTTATCATTAAAATAATGTTATTTTGGGTTTGTTTGACTTACTTTTCAAAGCATTAATGGATCCCTCATGACATATTCAACACTTTGCCTTTTTAAATTAATTTCCATGGGAGTGTTACTCACCTCCACACAAGAAACCTTATTATTTTAAGAAGTTATGACTTTGGCCTTATAAAATATTATTTTCCTCTTCCCTTTGCCAAAAACCATGGGCAAAAACCATGGGATGGTTTGTGGTTTGGATTAATTTAATATAAGGGATCCCAAACCTAAATAATAAAGAATTCCCTCACCTTTCCTATATAAACCCACTCAATATCCCACTTATTCCTCACTAAAATACCTTTTAGTTAGTCCAAAGTCTTCCCTACTCTCTCTATAATCCTCCCAAGGTGCCCCAAGCTCCCAATAATCCTCTTACGAGCCTCTCTCTAGCCTTTGGAAGCACACTTCCAAGCAAGGGTTTTTTCTTCCTTTCTCATTTTTGTCAATTGTCTTTAAGTTGTATTGACCTTTTAATTTCAATTATTAAAGTTGGGGTATGTTTTCTCACCTCCCCCATACTTCCCTCTTATTGTTTTAATTATGGGAGACCCCTTTCTCTCTCATTAAATGCCTCCCATGTACACCCGTTACTATGCCGAAATTCTGAAAGAAGCTTCTCTCTCTTCTTTTACATTCAAGAAAATAATTTTGTATCATGAATCTAAATTACATTACAATTGTTGGGACATGTATCTATATAAAATCCTTACTTTCCATTACATTTAAATATGATGAGGAACGCCTTTCTCTCTCATCAACCTTTTTATGAATTCTTATGTCACATCGTTATGCTGCCGAAATCACACCGATTTTCTAAGCCAATGTCATTGTGTAGTGAATACCATTTCTCCATCAAGGGTATTCACCTTTATGCACATTTACTTATTGATTATAAAGCTTCATGTATGAATTCCACATTCCTTTATCATGGAATAAATTATTATGTTTTATGAATCCATGTTTTATGATCCATGTGGCACACTTATGCATGAAATGAAATGTTTAAGAAGGGTGCGCCCTTATAGCGCTCCAATGCATTGGGAAAAGTATAGTATCATGATACGTCATGTGCAATGAGGGTTTACTCATGCTCCATGTGCAATGAGCCTTGGATCATGATAATTCAAGTGCAACTAGGGTTTACTCGTGCTTTATGTGCAATGAGGGTTTACTCATGCTCCATGTTCAATGAGCCTTGGCTCATGCTAATTCCATGATAAGTGTTGTTGCCACATCTCCATGTTATGATTATCATGATTTATCATGTATTAATGTTCATGTTTATTTTATTATCTATTGATTATGCCTATGTTCTAACATGTATTGTACTCCTCATGTTATTCCATGTGTACTCCCTTACTGGTCTTTATAGATCACCCTTTTCTTATGCATGTCCTCAGGTTATCCCATGCAATGCTAAGTACGAAGGAATGTAGTGGTCATGAAAAGGAAGTTTTCAATAAAGATGTTGTATTTCATGTTTTAAGTTTTTATGTAATGATCCTAAGCCCCAAAGACACTAAACCTCTCGATATTCTTTTTTGTATCATGTGAAGTTTTATGTACTGAATCATGTTTAAGTTGTAATAAAAAGGAGGGTTGTCATAGTTGGTATCAGAGGAGGAACCCAGCCTTAAGTGCGGTGAACTGCCTGGGTTGAGATGTAGGGCCCACAACGAGGGCGTTGTGCTCTAAAGGGGGGTCATTGTAACATCCCCAAATGATAAAGGGTAAAATGACTAAATGATATGACTCATGTCAACAAGGTGCACCTTCCTTTTCAGGAGCCTGTCTGATTAGAACTCCACAGTTAAACGTGCTTGGCGTGGAGTAGTGATCAGGATGGGTGACCTTCTGGAATGTTTCCCAGAGTGTGTGTGAGTGAGGACAAAGCACACTGGAAAGGAAATGTGTTGACCTGTAGGAACTGTCATTAGTCAGATGACCCGTTCGGGAACGTGGGTGGACCCTGGGGTGGGCCCCACGTGTCTGCGGGGAAACTGGTGGTACCTGGTGGGCCAGGACCTGACGACCATGTTAAGGCGGGGTGGTTGTGCTGTCACCAGGACCCAGTTGTCACAGATGGTCATCTTCATTGTGTATTGCATACATGTTTCTCCATTATTCTACAATGACATGGAAGAAATCAATGAGAAAAATACCACCACAGAGTAAGGAGAGATTTCATACTCACAACAATGTACTGTAATTTTATATATATTCCTCATATTGGAATACCTCTAAATCATACTTCTTCTATTATATCAAGCTAATAAAAAACATATTTTAAGTGAGGAAGTAAAATTTATCCTATACGATGGAATGGCCTCTTAGAAAGACTTCTAAAAATGAGGATTTTATAGAGTCCTCCTCATATGTTTTGAAGGAGAATAAAACAAAACTATTATAAAATAAGTTCATGTAGGTACATTTGGTTCTCATTAGTTAGGAACCAATATATTCCTTCAAAATAAGAGGCTTGGATACTTTTGACCAATAATGACACAAGATTTAATAGAATTAAACAAAAAATTTCATGATTTCTTGATACATTATAATTTTATTTATAAACCCTCAGAGTTGTAATATATCATAAAATACTCTCCGCTGTTTTATTTTTGGGTAATATATATAATGGGTCCATATCCCCCAACCACATCCAGGTAGCCCAAGCACATATTTTCTACCACCAGTTTCTTCTCTAAATAGGCTAAGGAGATATCCCTTAAATAAGTTGGCATCAAGGGTATTATCAACTTTATGAAGTTGAAATTCATCACAAAATTTGGTGTCCCACCACAATATTTATTGAAAATGACACCAATTTATATTATTTCAAACTATAAAGGATATATTAGTAGTACAACATTCAGTCCAACCACTCATCCCACTACTATGCAATGATTAAGGGGAAGCTAAAGGACTTAAACAAAAATATATATAATATAATTTATAAGATAGTGTAAATAAATAAGAAGTATTTTTTGGAAAAATCCTATAATATTTATTATTTTATCACACTACAACCTGTACTAAAATAAAATTGACCTGATATTCATTTGTATATGGGACAAAGGTAGTATCACTCATTGAGGTTTAACTTCCCTAACATCTCATTACCATTTTAAACTAGCTATAATAGGGTGAAATGTCTGAGAAAAAATAGGTTGAATTGGAATTAATTGATGAGAAAAGGTTGCACACACTGTATAACTATGAGACCCATCAGAGTTGGGTTTTACAAGCATTCAATAAGAAAGTTCACCTTACCTCATTCCCTCAAGGTGAGATTATATTGGTTCTTATAAATCCTATGGTACATGGGAATAAGTATCCAAAACTCAAATTGAAATGGGAATGACCTTACACGATACATAAGTTATACTAAAATAAATCCTACTACCTGACTATAATGGATGGAAAGTTTATCATGACTACTAGCAATGTAATGTTTCTCAATAAATAATTTGTATAAATTCACATAAATTTCAATTTTATCTTATAATAATGAAGTTAAACAGCATAACAATTTTTTCCAGGTTGTATTATGTAAAAGTTTCTAAAAACATCCTTGATATTAGAAATTAATCTACATGACCCATTTCCATCCTAAATGAATTTAAACTACTTATATATAATAAATCTTAGTTATATGATGTTAAATGTTATGTCATTTTATCCATAGTACATGATGTAAAATTTCAAAATAACATCCTTTAATCATGACATAAAACTGTATGATTCTTGTTGAGAATATAGCCCTGACAAGAGGTCTCATGAGATGTGAGTTTTTTGTGGTTTCATATTGTTTCTCACATTGAGCATGAATCACATGAGCTTTGAGGAATTGGTTTATGGCCTTGAACCTGTTTAATATACTTGATATAAATCATGTGTAAATTTGGGTCTCCTCATCTGGGTTACATGATGTAAAACTGAATGGAAAAAGTTTTACCATGAATAACCTTTCAGTCTATTTGGGATGGTATTTGAGACCTATTTATGTTACAAATGATCCAAAATTGTGTAGAAGATATTAATTCATGTTTATTTCTTTTATCCATTAGAATATACTGAGAAAAAAATTCTCTCACCATATAAAAACAAGGTGTGTCTTGATTTAAATTGTTTTAGGATATGTAGGAATGTTTGGTTTAATGGATCCATCCATAGGTCTAATCAAACTTATGCCCATAACTTCTTTTTTTGCCTAAGCCATATTTTCATATTGGTTTCTCTCTCCTTTCCCGAAACTAAGGAAATGTGACCCTAATTTCCCCCATATATCAGAACTAAAAGTGTCTTGATTCCTATTACCCCAAGACAAGTAGTGATTCCAAGATCCTCTATCATAATCCAAAATATAAAATAAACTCACAAAAATTATTCCCCACTAATGGGACCCTTGATAATTCATGTCAGATTTCCAGGTTGTATTATTTCTTCTCTCATCAGGTTTCCCATTTTACTCTTTTACTATGCACAGTCCAAATCTATACAGAGAGACCCATATAACAAGAACCATATGTGTTTTTATTTCTATTAACATAGGATATATAGTGATACCCAGATATCCTATATTGAGACCATCCATAATTTACAAAAAAATCCCCCACTTTATACCATAGATTGGATCTTTTCAATAATATCAGGTTTTCTACCATGGACCTAGTGGTGGGGAAAATATCATATCATAGTCCACCCTACATGTACTTAAACTACCTAGTGAATACTCTTTCATAAAACCTATATCTCTCATGTATGATCTATATTTATTAAGGATCACCCATTTAGTATTGGGGTTTCCATCCATAAACCCATGCTAGGTTAAAATGGACGCTATATCTATCCCGGTGTTTGAATCTTCTTATGTGCATCAGATTCCATAGTTTCCTTAATTTTTGAATGGGGTACAATTAAATTATGAGAAACATGTTTCTAAACTAGGAAATTCCCATATACATCATAATATGATTATAAAATATAATAAATATGGTCCATCCTATAATATTTTTTACTACCCAGAGTGGCCAATTTTTTATGGATTAATTCTAAAGAGTCATAGGATCAGTGAAATAACTAGTGGTGGGGTAGGGTGAATTAGTAATATATAATTATCAATTTTCCATTATAACAACCTTCATCACTTGTTATAGTGAATTTATTTTTGTATTACCACACATAAGAAAAAATAAATAAGACGCAAGTAGTTTACAAGGTTAATTACTCAATATGATTATCTAGTTCTTGGCATGACCAAATAAAAACTCTGATCACATGGTCCTCGAGTAAAACCTTGTAAACCACTATGAGTATGGAAAATGGTTAGAGATCACTTTATAAGTCTTATAACTTTTTTTGTGTGCATCTTGTATAGTTAGTGCATCCCATACCTATTGTAATAAAAATTACTGTGTAAGAAACCTTAGAGTCATCCACAAATGAATAATATCAATTTTTTTGAGTGAATAGATATTATTTCTCTTATATTCTTTCATGGATTCAATAATTATATTAAATTTTCACGCAAAAAACTAATTGAAACAAATACACTAGATTACTACATCTCCATCGTGAAAAGTGTTCTTTCATATGTATATAGTAACAAATACATCTTGTTTATCTCTCTCTACTGAAAACTTCACAACTAACTCACCCGATTTATTTTTCATAGTATATGAGACAACTTATTTCTTCTTCTATGATGAATATATATATATTCACAAGAAGTCATATGAATAATATTCTAGTATGTACTTATTTAACAATATCCAATCTATAATTAAAAAATATAGATATTCAAATTTAAATTATCCTGAGGACTTAGATATATTATTTTAAAATATCTTGATCATTATCTTCATATCCAATATAAAAACTTAATATAATAACTACATTTAATAATTTCCATATGATCTTGGAATTCTTTCTTATTAAAACATTAAAACTTTATTTAATCCATGATTTACAAAATTAAATTAGTCCATGAATGCATGATATATATAGTCATCAATAAATATATTGATTCAAATTTCACATCCCAAACCTCACAGGTTCTTATTCCTTCTTTAATCTTGGAATTATTCCTCTTCTCTCCATGATAATTCACATGCGTTTATTATTCATATAAATATATTCATGTGTTCATGGACTAACTATAGTCATGGATTCCTTATTTTGTGGGATAAATATCTCCAAAATATCTTCTTAATATTCCATTATAAATTAGACCCAAATCATGATAATAATTATCGTGATATTTGTTTTATTAAAGAACAAATTACTTGGAATCGACTCAGTTATCCCATTATTTTGAATATAAAAATTATGAAAGCATATCTTAATATATTTCTTTAATATCCTTTTTTAATTGATAAATATCAACCCTCATTAAATAAAATCTTGTATAAAAATAACTTTTTAATGATTTAACCATTTGAATATTGACCAAACATCATCTCATCAAATTTCTATTCAAATATTCATATTTGTTAAAGTTTTATTTTTTACTTATAATTCTATTATAAATTCTTTGTATACTAGTTGAATGAACCAAATTTCAATGAATCAACCATATAAAGTATAAAAATATACCATTAATATTTGACTAACCATGAGGATCAACCATAAATAAAATCGACTAATCGTATAGATTGACTATGTGAATTGGATCGATCATGCATCTTAGTCAGGATTGAAGGAAAGTAAAACTAAGAATGTTTGAGTGTATTGATCACAAAACAATGTATTTAAATCGCTTGAATAAAATATAATATCTTAAATTTACTTTGTGGACAAATGACTGATTATATGGATCAAACATGAGGCAGTCAAGTGACAGTGTGTTTATCTCAATCTAAATGTTATAGACTTACTTTTACTCAAACCGAGGGCTCCTCAAACTATCTTTATCCTTCCTAAACCAAGTCAAAAACTATTTAAAATATGTTTTAGACAATTTATATAAATAAACATTACATTTTAATGATTTAATTTAATAATAAATACAAAACATTCACATTTAGTTTGAATAAGATTTATGTGCTGACAAAAAAAGACAACACAAAAAAAAATTCACTCTAACCTACTCTAAATTTTCTTTTATATATGAAAACCTTGAACTATAAGAACTTATTTAATTTTAATACTTGGACTCAACAATCCCCCTTTGTATTTTTATGGAAATCATGGATCATAAATCACTTCAATTTTATCACACTTTGCAATGAATCATCATCCATTAATTATAAGCCTACGCGAGTGAACTCTGTATATGAAACAAGGACATTGAATAATAAAATCATGTTTTCTATATGAGAATAGTGATTTTTATTCATACCTATTCAAACTTAAACCTCTATAAACTACTCATATAATCTATAATATACAAATTCCAACAAGAATTATAATAAACTATTAAAAATATACATACGTAGAAAAAAATTTGAAATCAAAACTTACCCCTTTAAAAAAACTCTCTCTAAAAATATGCCACCCCTTAAGAAAAAACACATATCAATAAATATCCCCTATAAATATTCTCTCTTATTAACAATATTTAGAGAGATAAATATAAAGAAATTTTTTTCTCCCCCTTTGAAAATTATATAAAAAGAAAATAAGAGATATGGAAAAACTAACCATATCTTAGACTTGAGATATGTAAGATGTTGATATGATAAAATAGTAACATTAGGTATAATAACATATACGACAAGCGATATCGAGATTAAACAACCCCCAAAATATATTATTTAAATATGACCATTATAACTAAGCTATTAAAATAGAGGGTATGACTAAGAATAAATAAAATATAAAAATTATATGGTTTAAACATGTATAAAATAAATTCCTTGGACATCAATTCACTAAGAAATAAAAATAAAAATAATTTTAGTGTAAAAAAATGTTAATCTGAAAAAATGTTCTTATACACAAAATGTGTTTTTTATTAATAAATAAAATTAATCACTATTGGTGAATGATTTTGATTATATATATATTTATATAATATTCAATAAAATATTTTACCATTCATTTAATATTTTTCATAGGCATGGCATAAGAATAAATCTATTTTTATGCTTAAAAACTATATTTTTTTTTCTAAAAAGAGGTTTCATTGTGTTTTGAAAACCTATTATTATAATTAATTCTAAATTTTTAGAAAATATATCTAAAAAAATTAAAATAATTTTTTAAATAAACATTTCATCACTAAATTATATTTAATTTTTTTGAATTTTATGAAAGGACTATTTTTTATGAATAGTGAAAATAATGTTTTTTATTTAAAACTGCCTTTTCATTTAAAGAATTCACAAATATAAATTTTGTTTTAAATTATTTTAAAATTTATATTTTTCAAATTATATTATAATTAGTCCAATTTATTTAATTTTAATGAAATTTATGTTCATTTTTGATATAAAAACGTTTTATACTTTAGAGAACTTTTCCTTTGGAAACCGTTTTTTCGACGCATTTGTTGGTTTAATTTTAAATTAAATTCTACCAATTATATGAATTTAATTTGGTAAAATGGATTAAATATTTTTAATCATAATAATTTATATTATTTAATAAGTTCAACTTAATTTATGATCATAATTAATAGTAGAATTAGTTAAAATTAATTACCACAGTTAAGGTAAAAATGAGTTTATTAGCGGTTAAACTAAACATATAAAGGTTTAAATGACCTAAAAAATTATATAGTTTATATTTTATATCCATATTTATAGCTTAAATTATCAATGTTTTAGTAATTTTCATTTTTTGAGCCATTTGGGGTGTGATAAATGTGGGTATAATTTATTCTTTTCAAAAATTTCAAGTGTGTCCTCTCCCCCACTTATAAAAGGCCACCCCTCTCCACTCCTCTCCACGCATCAAGATCCTTTTGGTTCATAAAATAAATAACCAGATTCTTTACTTAAATCCCTCCCCATGACCTATATTTCCTGTTTTTGTTATAAAAAAAATTCTTGGAAGGCTTTAGGTACAAAGCTAAAGAGGTTGTCCGAAGAAGAGGCATAGTACTAAACTTTGACTTTTTTTTGTTTTACTTATTATTATAACTCCTTAAGTATTATAAAATATTTACACCAATATATTATATATAATAATATGTTATTATGTTAATTAAATAATCTATATCTATTTCATCTTCCATCAACTGGGAAATGAAACCACTGATCATGTGTTTGACGACCTACCTCCTCACGAACCAATGAAATTATTTTTTCATCAACGCCTCTCACGGTTAGATATAATGATTTATTTAATGATTATATAATGTATTTAGGATATAATTATACTAATATAATTATAATATCATTTATACCTTCTTGCATCCCAACTTATCATAAAATGATAATGTTGCTCGTGCGTATATGTAGACTACCGCCTTCACGAAGTGATGCGATTATTTTTTCATTTTATATTGATATGGATATTTATAAGGATATAATTAATAAATTTATATTATATATATTATATAAAAAATATTTTTAAAGGTGAATTATTATTTTCCTTTATTTTATTCCATCCTTCAAAAAAATGGAAACAACATTCATGCGTACTTAAAACCTACTGTTTCCATGAATAATGTAATTCATTTTTCTATCTATAACTATTATAGATTACTATAAATAAATATATAATGAATATATAATATATTTATATCATCGTTAAAATTATGGATATTATGGAACCATGATCAAATTAAAAGTATTGAAACTACCAAACCAAAACGTTCATGAAAAATGAAGTAGTTATAACCTGAAACATTGATTTTAACAAATAATTGTTGATAAACTAGTGATAAAAGGATATAAGTAAATGAAGTGTCATGGTTTCAGGTGCCACCCAAAGGTTCCCCATACCCAGTCCGTCACATTTCCTCAAGCACATTTCCCCTAATTCTAGAGGTTACCGACTAGTAGTGAGGGCCTTGTGTATGATAGCGTGGAAAGTATGCCCTCATTGGTAAAGTGAAGTAGTGGAAATAAACAAATAACAATAGTAGAAGAAGTAATAATACCATAAAAAGGTAAACAATAGAAGAATGAAGTAATAAACAACTGGGCACATATATAAATGATGCATGATACATATGTCTAGGAAATCAGCCAAACAAGTCACAATACTAAAATATAGTACTAAACCAAAGTACAAAGAAAACAAATAAACTCAAGTAGCATCGTAAGCCTCTACTTGGTCCCATGCTCTCCAACTCTAGAGAAATCGAGTACCTAAAGTAGAAGGGTGATTTCCCTTATCTACACCTACAGTAATATAATCTGTTTGGGCTCAAAAGCATGACCCAAACAAGGTGTGATATGAATACCAGTTGGCAAAAACCCAAAGATCTGTGCTTAAGAGTCAGTGAATATATATGGCAGGCAATGTGAAAAAGAAGTAATAAACATGAAAGTACTCAAAAGTAAATAGTCCTAAAGTTTAAATTACAATCATTTACATTTAAAAATTTAACCAACCAACTAAAAATACAAGAAAACCTCTGGAAAAGTTCTCATAGCCTATCCCCTCTGGTTCAACCAATAATATCAAGTAACCGTTTGGGTAGTTCTAATAGCATAACCCATCTGGTAAAATTTTACAAAAAGTATATAGTAAAGACTCTCTTAGGAATCACTCACCGTTAATTCTCCCTCTGGTCTTGTGTAAACAAATACTCCATGAGGAATCACTCACCATCAATTCCCCTATAGTCATTAACGGTAAATTACAGACACTCTGAAGAGGCACTCAACTTCAATTACTATTGTGGTCTCATAATGTTTCTATAGACACTCTGAGGGAGCACTCAAGGTCAATAACCCCTAAGGTCTCATAGTGTGACAATTATAATAGACACTTTTGGAAATCCCTCAATGTCAATTTCTCCTATGGTCTCACTATACCGGGTTCTCGCAGCCCCGTGTACAGAAATCGTACACAAGCGATAATCAACAACCAAAGTAAACCTAAAAGTACTACTTGGATAATTATCTAAAAGTCATGGCACAAAATATCAGATAAAATAATCACTCCATCCTAACAACACTAAGAATTGAAAACAAATAGCCTAAACACGCAATACCCCAAATGAGGGTATTGGGCACTTTTGAACATATAACTCAAATAATAACTATGGAAAGGCACAAACCACCTACCTTGGAATTTTACATACGATATACGTGAACCTAAGGCCTTGAATTTCACTATGAATCCATATATCTACAAAAAATCTTAAAATTTTTTACTGAGGATATCTCGTGAAATAGAAAAAATCAGGAAACAAGGCTGTAGAAGAAGGAAGAGCTTACTGTGGAAATTCCAATGAAATTGACAACCGTCGATTTTGAGAATGGATGGCGATTCGGGGGATCAGAGAAGAATTTTCATCCACTAATGCTTGTGGATGAGTCCGACCTAGAAGAAGGGTGTTCTGTCGATTAGACACGACCCCAGTCCCTTTAATGGGAAAAATTAAAGTACCTGATGTGTCTTTTAAAAGTACACAACATATACCAGCCTTTACCAAGCTCCAATTTATAAAGTCTACAGGTCAACCCACAAATCCATGTGTTCAGATGTTACACAGCCATCACATAGCTACTCGTGACAACTGAGTGCACAATGTGTACTTATAAGTACACGGCGTGTACTCTTGAAATTTCCAGAAACTCCTCTTTTTCTCAGAACACCAGAAAACAAGACATACCTGAAAAGAAGATCTGGGTTCTTATAGTAAATAATATATAGTATTATATATATGATTATGTTCTAGAATATATGTATAATAAATCAATATATATTATACCGGTGGTTCAAACAAATATGAAGAAAATCAGACCTGAGGTAAGGGAATTTGTCTCAATTTTCCTTCATTGAGACATATTTTATTATTATACACCTAATTCCTCTTATACAGTGTACACACTTCCCATTATAAATGTGATATAATTATTCCTTAATAATTTATTTTATTTTAATGTTTAATTTTTAATTATTTCATTCAAGGGGTTTTTAATTCAAAGTTACCAATTGGTAAGGGGTTTTATAAATCAATTTATTTTCATTAGGTTATGTTCCTTATTGATTGTCTTTGATATACTATGATTATATGTGTAGTGAATGTTGATATGATTATGTATTTTTAAAATTTTTTATATGTATTTACATTTGATAAAAATAATTGATTCATTTATTATTTCTGACTTCAATGTTATGATCATTGTAATGGTTTCTTGTCTCACTTTTACTTCCATGATACATATTCTATATTCACCAATCATTTATTTTTTATGGTTTTTATACTACCCCTTTAATATTTTATAAAATAAATATATTTAAATTAATTTTATTTAAAGATTAATTTTAATTTATTTAACTCTTGAGGATTCTTATTTTGTAGTTATCAAATTGGTAGGGGTTTTTGTTACAATATCATTATTTATTAGGATTTTTGATGTTTAAGTTTATGATGATGAAATATTGTGATATGCCTCTCAATAAACTTCTTAATTTTATTATACTCTATTTATTTCTTTATAATACATATTTAATTTCCATTTAATATATTTAAATACTTAATATACCAATTTTTTTATGGAAAACATATATATTTTTTCAACTCAATCGAGAATGTTTCTTATTCATGTCCATGTTTTCTAAAAATGTTTTAAAAAATATTTTTAATACTATACAATGATTGATTAAATATTTTTTTACTCATTTTTTATGTTTTTAATTATTGTTTAAAAATTATTATTCTTCTTATTTTCTAAATGATTCACTTTTTACTTTTTACCAAAAATATGAAAGGAATATTTATTTTAATGTGTACGACATGAACAGAATTTACCACCATCATGACCACTAAATTTTTTAAATATTCTATTATATTTTTAAAAGATTATTTTCAATGAAAAGTTTTATATCAATATTTTTTGAATTTTTAGTTTAAAAAATTTATTTTGAAAGTGAAAAGTTTATTTTCCTAAAGAGTGTTTTATTAATCTCTTTATTAAATTTATATTCATCAATGACAACAAAATTTAATTTTATTATAATCCACTATGGATATATTGTAATTATTCTATAATTATTATTTCCCATGATGGTTTATGATTATTTTGACTGAGGATATACTATTTGATAACAATATCCATTTTACTCTGATGGTTTAGGATTATGTTTAATTATTGAAGAAAGTAGTACAATTTCATATGATAGTTTTTTAATATAAATATTTATTTTGATTATGCTTCACCCTTTCGTAAGAGGAATTTATTGGACTTAGTAAATTTTGGGTGAGGCCCACTATTGCCTCTCGATTCATTGGTAGGTATCATGAGAAAAACTAGCTTGGGTATTTGGCTGAGGCCTTACCTATTTATATAATATGTCTTGGCATTATGCCTTGAAAATATATTTATTATGGAAAACATTATTAATTTACTCATAATGAGATAAGTTATTAATATCTATGTGATTATTTGACTAGTTTTGATATCCATGGATAAGTTTCTAGCTCATGTGATTATATAAATGGAATTATTTTATCTTCATTTATTCCTTACATATTATTTTTCATTCTCAAGTTATTGATTAAATGGAATGTGTTTTTATATATTTATCTTTCCATATTTATTATGGCTTATTTTTCCATGATATATTCCACTATACACATACCCTTACTGGGAATCTGACTCGCCTATTTCTTTTGTTACCTTCTCCCCAGATTCCAGGAAGTGTATTATGACTTATATGAAGGGATATTATTAACGTAATAATGGTGTTCTCAAAGAAAATAATATACTGCATTTTATGTTTTCAAATGTAATGTGAGATTCAAGTATGTATCTAGTTTACCAAGACAACTAAACTATTAAATCATTTTAGATGTGATCACATGCATATTATACCAATATAATAAATTAACCAACATCTCAGGGATACTAGATTTGAGGTATTTACAATGTGGGTGTGGTTTAACACATAACATCAACCTCATAGTCTAAAAAGATTCCCTAGGTAATATATTGGTGAAAATATTAGTTATTTACACCTCTATATGAATATAAAATAACATCAATTTATTTTTTTACACAAGATCCTTAATAAAGTGATATTTAATATCATTGTTATTTCTTCTTGAATACTAAAAATGATTCTTAAAAAAATTTATAGAAATTTAATTATCACATCCAAGAAGGAGTGAAATCTTCATTTCAACATTTAAATCCTATAATTATGACTTAATCCAAATTAAATGAGTTTTGGAATGTGTTACAACCACATATTTGGTATTATTAGTTTTTAAAGTCATAAAATCCTATATATTTGTGTTCCAATAAACACAAGTATCACTTATGAATAAAACTCATACAAACATGGATCTTGAATCATAATAACAACCTGCACAATTTGAATCTTCATAACTAAACAAATACAACTTTACTTTTCTATTTTATTTGAAACCAAAATCTATTTTACCCTTTATATACCATAGATTCATTTACCTTACTAAAAAAATGTAATTCATTAGTTCCACTTCACTCCCTGATGAAAATAGTAGAAACATATATTAAATTTAGAATAAAATATATAATGTTTAAAATGTTTAAATTAACTTATTGAACTCTCTAGGATCAACATCCTTTAATTGTGTATATTTGGATATATTTTTTCCCACTGAAATTGATGTGAAAATAGGATTTTAATCATTCATGACAAACCATTTAAAAAGTTACCTAGAATATTTATTTTAAGAAAGAAATATAAGATATTTATTTTATGAAATTAATAAGCTTAAAAAGTACCTCATCTCTCCAAGAATTAAAATTTAAAATATTGTATTCATCTCTTTAGAAAAATTATCAAAAATTTCTTTATCATTTCAATAACATATGATTTCATCTATATTAATAATAAAAAAAGAGACACCTCTTTGTCATCGTTGAGGTAGAGATTATTTCCTGATCTCCCCTTTCTGAAATCCAACTTCTTCAAGCATGCTTCCATATTTTAATTACATGTTATTAGGGATTGTTTCAATCCATATAAATCCTTGTTTAATATATATACATAATTATAATATTCTCTCATAGTAAAACTACATGGATGTTCGATGTAAACATTTTATTTTATCCTATAATTGAGAAAAATAGACTTGAAATCCATTTGGAATATCTTATATTTAATATTAACTATAATAAAAAGAAAAATTATAATGCTTTCAAGCCTTGAAATTTTTGAAAAGGTCTCATCAAAGTATACTACATTAACCTATGAATATCCTTCACACACAAATCATGATTTATTTCTCACTAATTATCACTTTTCATTCAAGTTGTTTTAGAACACCCAATTTTTTCTAATCAAATTATTATTTTAAGGTTTGAGAAATGACTATAAAGTATAATTATTTTCAATTTATTTCAATTAATTATTCATATAATCAATATACTCTTAATTATATAATTTTTATTCAACATATTTAGATTCAACTTGAGATAAAAATAAAGTAAGAAGTTCCATTTTTGGAGTTCTTCTAGTTTGTACATGCTGATTTTTATTACCAATATTATTTTAGATCTGAACATGCCTTATCTTACTTGAATGAGATGAATTATATTGTTCCTCCTAACTTGGAACAACTTAATAGGTTTATCCAAACTATAAATCTTTAACATTTTCATCTCTGTGCATAATTTCTGTAGTCTGTTTAATAAAAATAGCACCAACATCACTACTAGAACTTCTTTTATTTCCTTGTTATAAAAACATCATACCCTTCCATTTGGAGGATAACTAAGAAAAATTACAGAAACTCCTTTTGGATCAAATTTATCTATATTATAACCTTTTATTTTAATGATATAGAAGATTCTAAACACTCTATAATATTTCAAACTTAAAGTATTGTTTTAGTATGTCAAATATGGAGTAATATTATAATTTGGTCTATAAAAAATGATTTTTAACATTAACCACTACTCCAACATATTGCCTCCAAAAATACTAAGATTTATAATTCCCTATCAATATTGATCAAGATATTTATTCTAAGATTCTATTATTATATCTATCAAAACCATTTTTTGTGGCGTGTATAGTAGTTTATAAAGAATTCCATTATTTTCAAGATATGATACAAATTTTTGATTAGTTTACTCAAATACATTATATATCGAGAATTTATTCATAGAGTAATCAAAATATTGTTGAGCACCTCTCTTAAAACTCTTGAACATATTTAGATCATCACACTACAAAAAAAGTGATGGTTAGAGGTGGTTTATTAATGTTGGTTCTATTAACCACTGTAAAATAAATCCGGTTAAAAAATAAAAAAAATATAGTGAAGGTTTCATAAAATTGTCGATTTTTTTGATTAGTGGCAGTTTCAATTAAATTGATACTAAATGTTTTTTTAAAAACCTAATCCACCCCCCTCCCCTGATCTATTTTTTCAACCCCAACACCTTCCCCCCTCCCCACCGCCCTATCATCCTCTTATCCTCTCCATAGTGGAAACCCTGAGCCCCAGACCCCCTTCCCCCACCCATCCTCCTCTCCTCTCCCTTGTGGTGGACTCGAGCCTGTAACCCCGAGCCCGTGACCCCCGACCATCATGACCCACCCTCTAACCCCTCCCCCCCCATGACCCTCCCCCCTCTGACCTTCTCTCTAGCCAACTCATTGGCAATGATAATCCCCCCTTTGACCTACCTCACCCAACTCGGTTCCCCTCTTTAGTGGTCACATAGATCCCCCCTCCAAGCTCTCTCTTCCTGGCTCGGATCCCCTCCTCGGTGGCAATGCAGATCCCCCTTAAAGTCCACATCATCCTCAACCTAAATTTATTATCGAGTAGCTAAATGGACAAAAATGGGTGATAAAAACAATATAAAATTTAATTTTTATTCACTAAATAGTAATTATATATGTAAATTTGGTTTATAATGTGTTATTTGGATTTTATAGTTAGATGTTTGGAGTTATAATAATCATTAGTTTTGGTTATGTTGTATTAAATTAAAATATTAAACTCGTTTATGATATATGTCAATTGTGGAATCTAAATCATTCATAATATCATGTTTTTTATTTGATATTAATGATTTCCAATTTGTTCTATATATGTTAATGCATGTAATTTTTTATAGATATATAATTGATGTTATTTTCCAACTCATGAATAATTGGGGGTAGGGTTTTGGATTACACAAGGTTTCATCACCAACCCTATCAAGGTCTATAAGGATAAAGGCCTTGAAAATTATATATTAGACCATTTTTTAATTTATCAGAATGAATCATGTTTTATGAATATGTGAGGAATCATTTAGTTTCACAAAATCTATGAAATAGTGATATAGTAGTTAGGGTTAAGTTTAACAAGCATGATAATCAATTATTGATTATGGTAACTAGAACAACCAGCATAGTTTCATTGATTTTATTTTAACTAACTTGGTTTTTAATAGAACTAATTATAGTATATAGTTTTTTTGTTGATTAAAATGACTAATTATTTATCATTTAATTTTAAAATAACAATAGACATTATTCGAATTTATGTTAACACCATGTTTTTTATGTTTAGATAAAATTGAAGGAATATCTGATTTGATGTTATGTGAATAGAGTTGATTTATATAATTCATGGAACAACATAAAGTCACACGAAACCAATTTAATAAAATATAGAAATATAGAGTTAAATATTTTGGGTATGAATGACATATCATGATATCCAAATAAAGTGTACTTTAAATCCATATTTTTAAAGGGGTGGTCTTGGTCTTAGTTAGATCATAGAAAACGGTTCAGACATTGATCAATGTAGCTAATTTTTCAATGGAATGAACCATCCATTATTATGACACTATGGTAGAATACTATATTATATTTTATTAGATTCATCCCATTGATCTATGTTTGTGAGAAATAATAATTTATTTTATTTATGTTTTTATATTACAAGTTTAGTAATAAAAAGTTAATTATTTGATTAATCCCATTTTCCTTTATAGTTGTTATGAAATAGTCAATAGAGAATTTGGGTGATATTTAATTTTGATTTTACTTATTTGATTAAACATTTATATCTTTATATCTAAATGTACAGGGATAATAAAATCCAATACATATGGATAAAGTTTGGATTAATTTACCACGAAACACACCTCGATATGCCAAGGGTTTGGAAGAATTTTTAGATTGTGAAATTTCAAATTGATTAGTGGATGGTAGAATAAAATTTACAAGTTATGATTGTAAATTAAAGAAATAGTTGAATATAAATTAATTATATGATCATTTTATTTTGAAATAGTTTCTTGCTCGATATGTATGTTGGATTTGGCAAAGTGAATCAAATGTTATGGAAAGTCAAAACAATGACAATACTTTCAATGATATACTAAGTGACCCGATAGAGGAGAATTTAGTTATAAATTTGTTAAATGAAACATTTGGTTTTGGGGAATACAATTTTTAATATTTCAATAGATCAAAAAACCATCAGTTGATCGTGAGTACGTAAATATTTATCATAACTTTAGTGACAATTTTTTTTATGAATTAGTTGAATATGAAAAACAAGAACAGTATGAAGGGTGTTCCAAGTATTTGAAGTTGCCTTTTTCTACTTAAGTTGTGTCATATCAAGTGATATGAAATTACTAAAAAATAAATGTTCATGATTTTAGAGTTTCTTCATGATGAATTTAGTGAAGATAATATCCTTGTATCATTATATGAGATGAATAAAGTCATCAAAAAACTTGTACTTGATTATACAAAGATACATGCATGACCTAATTATCACATGATTTAATGGGGAGAAAATTATGGTAAAGAATAATTCAAAAGATTTTGTACAAGTATATGGGATTAAATGAACAATAGTGAGAGTATAAATCAATGCAACCCCAAGAAGAAATAGAAGAAAGAAAACTCCTGTAGAGGTATTATGAAACTTTCCTCTAAAACCACGCTGGAAAATTTTATTCATGTCTTCCAAGCTTGTAGATGAAATGAAGTGGAAATCTGAGGATAGTAACGATGTCTTGATGAGATATCCAAAATATTCAACATCATAGAATATGTTTGATTTTATATATTTATATTTTTCTTCGGATCATAGTAATGTTAATTTGGGATTATATTCTAATGGTTTTAAACCTTTTGGTACTTTAAGTACTAATTATAACATTTGTAGAGTTGTTTTAATCCCCTATAATATAACTCCATGGATGTGTATGAAGAAGACTTGTTTCATTATTTCAATGATTATTCTAAGAAAAAAATTCCTAGAAATGACATTGATGTATACCTTAAAACTCTAATCAAATTATTGTGAGAATTATTGGATGATGTAATGGAAACATATGATGCTTCAATGATACAACTATTCAAAATGTATGCTGATTTAATGTGGAAAATAAGTAACTTTCCTAGACTAGGAAATTTATCTGTTTAGAACACTCATACTGGTTTGGATTGTCCATTTTGTAATTTTTATTTTAAACCTCAATGATTACAACATATTGGAAAATGTTATTTTATCTATCTTCATAGATTTCTTAATTCTTCTCATAAATTTAGGTTTAATAAGTCATGTTTCAATGATGATATTGAAATGGGAAAGTGACTAAAGGTATTATCTGGTTCATAAATATTGGGACAATTTATTAATATCATTGTAGAATTTAGAAAATTACATCTATTTAAATAAGGGGGGAAATTTTATAAGGTACAATATCTAAAGAAGATGGAACAGAAAAATTGAAGAAAATTAGTGTATTTCTCAAACTTAGTTATTGGGAGTTTAATTTGATATTTCATAATCTTGATATAATGAATATTGAGAAGAACATCTAGGGAAATGTAATTTTTACAGTGTTTAATGTGAAAGATATATCAAAGGATCACCTTAATGCTCATAAGGATTTTGAGTCAATTAATATAAATCACGGTTTTTTGAAAAATGAGGGTGGAAAGTATCATTCAACTATTTTTACAATGAAAAATCATGATAATGATATATTCCTTTTAACTTTAAAGAATACAAAAGTTCCAAATGGATATTCAATTAACATATTAGGGTGAATTGACTTGAAACATTGAAAGTTACTTGGATTGAAAATTCTTAACTCACACATTTTGATGGATTAGTTTTTCTGTTGGAATTTCATAATACATTACTGAAAAAAGTAACTACTATTTTTATTAGGGTTTGTACCTTTTTCATAGAGGTTTTAGAAAAAACTCTAAACCCAACCAAGATTGATAAACTTAAAGAAATATGTTTTTTGAAACAATTTTATTTAGAGATGTTTTTTACCCCTTGATTCTTCATATTCAGGATTTGTTTGACTATTAATTTGGTTGAATAAGATAATCCTGGTGGATGGATACACTATCGATGGATGTATACAGTTGAGAGGTAATTTGATATATATTTTTTATTTTCATTGAGGAATTTTTTTATCAAATAACTTTCTAATTTATGTTTCTTATTTTTTCCATCAGGTACTTAGGTCATTTGAATTCACGTGTGATAAATAAAGCTCAACCCAAATGCTCTATTACTAAAGATTACATAGCTGAAGAGTACTTGACCTTATGTTCTAGGTTTTGGATGGGATTCAGACTAGATTCAATCATGTTGGAAGTATTGATGATATATCCACTAATTATAGTTCTAAAAATCAATCATTAGTATTTAAAACTATTGGACGACCAATTGGAAAGGGGTTAAATTTTACAAAGATTGAATTAGAGTTGCTACAATAACATAGATATGTGATACTCAATAGTATTTTTTTAGATCCAATTATTGAAGAATTTTTACTATAAACAAAGAGGAGACTAAGGTGTAGAGGTCAAAATGATATTTAATTAAAAATTTTTTTAATAAGGAACTTGTTGAATGGTTCTCCCATCATGTAAGAATATAATCATAATTATATTATTGAGGTGTAGTTATTTTGTCTACATTAAAAGTAACAACTTATATATATTTTTCTAGATAATGAATGCCAAAAAAAAGGATGAAATATCAAATGATTTGATTTTTTTGGATCATGGTCTTCTAAGTAAGGATAATATATTTTATTCCTACAATATTCATGGCTTCATGTTTTTTACAATTTATCAAGAAGAATATTTGAAAACTCAAAATATGGGTGTATTTATATTTTCAAAGGAGAGATACTATGAGAATCTGATTGATATAATTGAATTAAACTATCATGGATAATTTTTGGTAGTATAATTCAAATTCAAGTGCATCAACATTGATATGGGTACAATGAAAGATTCATGACACTTTAATTTTGTTAACTTTTCTTTCTTGATCGATATTGGTGAGTGTGCAGAGCCTGAACCATTTATCATGGATTTACACGAGAAGTTGGTTTATTATGTGGGTGATTATATACATGAAGGTTAGAGTGTTTTTTATACTTAAATAAGAGTGACTTATATGATATGGGCGATGAATATCAATTGGTGATTTTTGATTGCGAACTACATGAAGCAGAAAATATTGAACAGTTTTTTCCGAACAATTTCAAAATGGTAGAACTTATAAGAGAGGATGAAAATGAAGGAATATTAATAGTGGTGGTTGATAACAATAAATATAATTGAATGTATAAATTGGTAATGAAATTATATTATAATTTCTCATTGATAAGTTCTCCATACATATATACATTATTCAAGTTTTTCTTGGGTTTTTTTGTAAAAAGATTTTAATTTTTCATTTTTTTATATATTTAGTATACCTTAACCATTTGAAATATAGGAATACCAAGAAAAATAAAATTTCTCTATTCTAACTGATCACCATCTCAGAGAATTCCACCAATTCTATCATCTTTTGTGGATCCTAGTGATTCTATTATACTCAAGACTACTAGAGAGCAAGCCGTTTACCTAGATGCAATTGGTATCCCACCGCCTAATTCACCTTCAGTGATGAAGATATTGGTCCCCTCTCCATTTATGGGATATTGGTGAGTTACCATTACTAGTATGTATTTAATTTTTCAAAAAAACATTATATTTTATAAATTGTTTCATATTTTTGTAAAATAGATAAAGACAACCATATCAAGAATATAAATATGAACACTTCAAGTATATAACACCTAAATGAATTCAAGATTATCATTCAATTTGATGAGTTTGAGGTGCCTAATAGTGATCTTATTGGAATATATGAGAATATTCTTGTGTAGCTTTCTTGTGAGATTGTGATCTTTCCCATTAATTATAAAGATTGGAGGCATATTACTACAGTATGGAAAAATGAGGTCTTTGATACTCAAGTAATGGTAATATTAATTTAATATTCCTTGATAACTAATTTAAAAGACAGGAGTATTTTTTTTAATATAACTATAAAGTGTTATGTTTTTTATTTCTTGATATTTTTTCATTTTTATGTCCCATACTTTATTTCACACCCATAGACTTTGCAAAGAATACATAAAACATCCATAAAGAACACTAAAATGACATTTTTTTTTATTGAAAACAGACATTTTGAGTTATACTGACCACATCTTGTGCCATATTAATGTGTGGTTGATTCATACATGTCAAAAATAAATTATAAATTTTTATCCATAAGCTTGAAAACAATATGAACTTTTTTTTATCGATTTTGACCCAATAAACACTTATAAAAGGTACAAAAGACTTAAAAAAAAGTGTTAGTGGGGGGGGGGAACTTGGAAAATAGTGTCATATTTCAATAAAATCATGGTAAAATGACCATAGATTTAATTGTGAAATATAGAAACCAATGACACATCATTCCAAATGTCAGTTTTCCCATTATGTATGTAAACGCGTTTTGTGTGTTTTAAAACACTAAAACATGAGTGTAATGGTATAAAATTGAAATAAGATGTTGGATTGTTCTAAAATTTGGGATAATTATCATAGATTTAATTTCTAAATGAAGGAACCGATGATACATCATTCAGAATTATGGTTTTCTCATTATAGAAATAAACACATTTTTAGTGTTTTAAAACACTAAAACATGTGTGGAATGGTCAAAACCAGAAAAAATACATCATATTGTCCTAAAATCAGATAAAATGACCAAAGATTTAATTTTGAGATGTAATATTTAATGACACGTCATTCTAAATGATGGTTTTCCTGTTATGACCATAAACACGTTTTTGGTGTTTTAAAACACCAAAATGTTTATAGAATGGTCAAAAAATAGACAAAAACATTATATTGATGTGAAATCATAGAAAAACTATATATTAGTTATTTTTTATGTTTAATTTTGGAAAAAATTTCAATTAAACATGTGGTGTAGTCCGAATTACTCGGTAAACATTTCTGAATGATGTAAAAGCCTTTAAAAAAAGTTTTGGGGGATCAAAAATAAGAAAAAATGTTGTATTTCCATAAAATAAGGGGAAAATGGCCATAGATTTAATTTTGAAATGTAGAAACTAATAGAACATAATTTTGAATGACAATTTTCCCGTTATGTCTATAAATATTTTTTTAGTGTTTTAAAACACTAAAACATGCTTGAAATACTCAAAACCAAGAAAATGACATTGTATTGTCTTGAAATCAGGGGGGAAAATCTATAGATTTAATTTTGAAATTTTTAAATAGATAAAATGTCATTCTGAATGATGGTTTTCCCATTATGGTCATAAACACATTATTTGTGTTTTAAAACACTAAAACATGGGTGGAATGATCAAAATAATAGAAAAAAACCTTATATATTTTTTGGAAATCAAGGTAAAATCCCCGCTTAGTTGTTTTTGATGCGTACATGTAGAAAAATGTTAATATGAAATGAGGTGTGGTTATAATACTTGGTAAAACTTATAAAAGGTACAAAAGCCTTTAAAAACAAGTGTCGGGGTGTCAAAACTAGGAAAATGACATCAAATTTCCCAAAAATCTAGATACAATGACCATAGATTTAATTTTGAAATTTAGGAAATGATGATGCATAATTACAAATAATGTTTTTTCCTTTATGTTCATAAATATTTTTTTAGTTTTTTAAAACACCAAAACATACATGAAACAGTCAAAAACTTTAAATCAACATCATATTGTCTTTAAATTAGGGGAAAATCACCATATATTTAATTTTAAAAGGTAGGAATAGAAAAACATCATTTTGAATGACAATTTTTCCATTATGACCATAAATGCATTTTTAGTGTTTTAAAACACTAAAATGTGCATGGAATTATCAAATCCTTACAAACAATATCATATTGTCCTAAAATCAAGGGATAATGATCATATATTTATTGTGGAATATAGGAACTGATGACACATCATTCCAAATGACTGTTTGAAAGTTATGGTAATAAACACATTTTTAGTGTTTAAAAACACTAAAATGTGTATGGAATGGTAAAAACTAGAAAAAGAACATTGTATTCTCTTAAAATCAGTGCAAAATGACCATAGATTTAATTGTGAAATGTAGAAACAGACAAAATATCATTCAGAATGACAGTTTTCCTGTTATGGATGTAAACATGTTTTTAGTGTTTTAAAACAATAAAATGTGCGTGGAATGGTCAAAACTAGGAAAATAACATCATATTGTCCTAAAATTATAGGAAAATGACCATAGATTTAATTGTGAAAATTTAGAATTGAGGACATGCCATTTTGAATGACGATTTTCCAAATATAGTCGTAAATTCATTTTTAGTGTTTTTAAAAAACTAAAACATGTGTGGAATGGTCAAAACCATAGAAAAAAACCTCATATTGATGTAAAATCATTAGAAAAACACCTCTTAGTTGTTTTTTAAATATAAGAAATACTGGTATATAAAAATATTTAAATTTTTTTATTAAATAAATTTCAAGCACAACACAAGCCACTTTAAATACAAATTAGAATATTTACTTATCTATTTTGAGTTTTAATTATTGAATTTATCTTAAAAAGGTATTTTTTTATTTTAAAACTATTTTTTATTATATATTATTTGTTTTATGTTAAAATACCTTCCGTTTTCTTAATAAATAATAAATTTTATATGAATTTTTTTGAATAGATTCTGCATCTTTTCTCTTTCATATTTCTTTTCCTAAATGTTTTGGTTTTCATTATAGGTGGAAGATGCTGACATTAGGTAGGAGGTTGACCATTCCGATCCATGATATTTTTCATAAGGAATTTATGATGGTTCTTAAATTCTATAGTATGTTTAAATTTTATCAATTATTCAACTATAATTATGATTTATTATGTTTGTTTTTATTTTTTGTTTCATTTTTTGTTATAGATGAGGAGAGATGTGGTCGAATTCAGTTGATGAGGTGATTTGGAGGAATATATATGCAATAGAGTTCATGACATGGATGTATATTAGGAATGGGTTGTTGTTGGACATATTTTATATGCATATATTGATGGATGAGGTATTTTTTGATGTATGGGGTGATTGAGACTTAAGTTATGGTGATCGTGGCCATTTGTATATGACTGGATGTGTGATGTATGAATTATGGGTTTATCATATATTTATGTTTTAGTTTATATAATGTCATTTTTTTTATATTTATAGTTTCTTAATAAATATTTTTAAAAAAATTCAATACAGATTTAGCAGCAGTTTGTAGTAACTAACACTAAACATATTATATTGAATGTATTCAAGGACGGTTCAGCCTAACCGTTGCTAAAAATAAGCACCACTAAATGCTTTGTGGTGGTTAATTTTATTTTATTTATATTCCCATCATATTTTTATTTTATTAAGAAACTACCATTAATTAAAAAATAAACCACCACTAAATTCTCCAAAAAAACACTTAAAAAAACCACCGCAAAATAATATGAACTGTTATCATCTGACTAGCGACTGTGAAATATGTAGTGATGTTATGAACCTCCTCTAAACAATTAGGCAGTAGTTTATACCACTCCTTGACCAATAAATAATCACCTCTAATGAACCTTTCATTTGTAGTGCATTATTTATATTTCATAAACATGATACATGTAATGTGAGTAAGTTAATCAATAAATTAAATGAAATACTTATCTCCATTCATTTATTTCTTTCTCATGGTCCCAAAAAATGGTAATAAATCAGCTCCAATGGACAAGATGTGTGTATCTCAACCTTTTTTTGTAATGAATTTGTAATTATACCTTTTTTACACATAGTGAAAATACAATAAATTTATATCTTATTCTGAGTAAAATAAAAAAAACTTTATATTTTGCTAAGTTAGGTTATATTCCTTTGGCCAAGATGGACAATTCTTCCATTCATGCTCTAATAACATGTATTATATGCCTATCTAACTTAAAATAATTTACCCTTTATTTACTATCCTCTCACCAAAACCTTTCCGTCTTCAATTATTTTCACTAAAAATTCCACCTTTTCAGAAAATCACCTTATTTCCATCATCATAGAGCCGAGAAACACTCAATAAGTTGGGGTTGATCCCAATAATATAAAAGGTGTTCATGAATTCTAATTTTTCTTTTACAATTGCAATAGAAAAAAAACCTATTATCTTGAGTGTCCTATCATTTAAAATGGCAATAAAGCCTTATTTATAATTTTAAACATCATTCAAAATATTTAAATCTCTAGCCACATGTGAAGAGAACCTATTGTCCAATATCCATGGACACTCCTTCTATGATGCTTTAAGTACAATTTCTATAGTTATATATTTTTATTTTACTTTATTATCTATCTCATGAGACTTATTTTCCTATTAGTTTGGTATTATGGTGAGAAATACTTTTTCAAGGAGACTTATATGATCAAATCTTTCAAAAACTTATTCTAATAGTTGAAATCTATTTTTAACATTTAATTATGTTTTTTCACATTATTTCTAAATTTTTAACCTTTGATTGGGATGAATCAAAATCAAGTTATTTCACTTAAGACTTATATATTCACTATGATATTGGTAATTACACCAAAAAGTCAAATCAAAATGCTCAAATCTACAACAATTCCAATAATATCTATAAAAGCATATTTACCTTTAAAAATTTCATTTTGTGTAGAACCGTGTCTCTGTATTTCATATTTATTTTAACCATCAATATTGGCTCCCTTTTATATACCAAAATATTAATGAATTACAAACATATTACTCTTTTATAATAAACTTTTATTTTATATTTTTAGATTCACCTTTTGTAGAAATTTTTGATCCAAAGTTCAAATTCCCATAATTTCTAGATTTTTTTCACTTATATAATTTAGCCACAAACTTGGTTCATTTGATTCTATTATTCTTCTCAGACTCTTTACCAACCTTTTCATTATTAAAATAATATTGGGAAGATGATTTTTTTTGATATTATCACAATTCATTATTCTTTAAACATTATTTATCTTCTTGAATATTTTTTTGAAAAATGAGTTTGGGTAAGTTTTTTCTTTTTCCTTCTAGATACTCAAGGTATTATAATTGTCAAATAATCTATTTAGATCATTAATATCCTTTATAAACATAGTTTTTTTTTCTTTTTCATCGTTTTTTTCTATATTTTTAGTAGATTAGTTATCTTTATTCAACTTCTTATCCCCATTTTAAAGCTTTGGAATTTTTGATAAACATTCTCTCAGTTTTCTCTTCTACATGAAATATTTTTGAGTTTCCTCATATCCAAATCATGAATTATTGATTCTATCACTAGTGAAATATTTACCAATAAATTTAGAAATGATAATAATTTGACCACTATAATTATCAATATCAATATCTTCTTAATCCTCACTACATTCACCTTCCTCAAAGTTATACAGTTTTTTTCTTTTTATTATTTGAGAAATTGTTACCCATTCTTATAAAAAATAATTTTGAACTGGATTGAATCTTCATTGGGGTTCTCTTATATATTTCAAACTCTTCATCATTGGATTTATCTTATTTTATTTTTTATAAAATCTGATACAAAAATGTACATAAAGGCCATAATTCGAGCATTTAATCAATATATTACTTTTTAACTTTCCCTTTCATATTATCATATTTATAGAAACAAGAAAATTTATTTCATTAAACTTGAGATCTAGATATAAATATAAATTATAATTTCTATCTACAATATCTTCCAAAACAACCATATTTCTTTTCTCAATTTTATAGTATTTAAAGGAAATTTATTTTTTAGTATTTCTCATTTTCATGAAAACATCATCTTTCAATATTACATAATATATTAATTTTTTTTTGAATATAATCAAGTGGAATATAACATAGATAATTTATTTTGAAATAAATGACTTTATCATCAAAATTATCTAGCATGATATGTAAAATATTTTCAACAATATCATACTCTTTTAACTTCTCACTATAACCTACGATTATACTCCTAGATTCTATTGGATTACTATAGAAATTATTTGTTTTAATAATCAGGAATCATTTTTATGTTTTTTCTAACCTATATTATTTTTTGTGAAAGATAATTCAATTTTTGGAAAATACTGGGAATTTTACAGAGTATTGAGTCGATCATAAAGTTTATCCATAATTAATCAACCGTAAGTTCGTGAAATGGAAATTTTGATAAGTAATAAATAGATTGCTTGATGAATGCATCAACCAATTGACAATGTATCAACTATGGAATATATATGGAAAGGAACTCATTTGATCACATGAAAAACTGAGTGACCACATGAATTATCTCAGGTGACTACTGTAGTCAAGTTTTTTGCTAAGGCATGGATCAAGCACACCCTTGTTAGATAAACTATGGCCGATTTATCTCAAACTATTGGATCGACCGCAAGTTAAGTTGGATCAACTCTAAGACTACTGGAAGTGACCATGATTCTTCTAGAAATATTAATAAGTTTTGAATTAACCCCATGTATATATATTATTGTTCATATATTGAAGGAATCAACCATATTAGCATTATGGAATTTTCATAAAGTAACGAATCAACTATAATATTATATGAAGTGACCGTGGTCAATGTATAAATTTGAAAAAGTACTATATTTTTTGTAAGTATATGGCGATTGACTATAATTTAAAAATATATTACATAAGATATATCAAGGAATCAGGCAACATTATTACATAGTATTGGAGTGACTATGGATGTTGATGTGGAAAACTTAAAGTGACCATATGTAAAAGTAAGTATTATATTATTAAATATATAAACAGATTTACTTTTCAATGCATAATTAAATTATGGTTAAAAACATTTAATGAGCTCGTATTTCTTGATAAATTAATAGGTACTTCATTGATGGTTTTTCAATAACTATTTTTATATAAAGATTATGATTTTTAAATGACTATAGGTTCAGGGTATAAAAGAGAGTGACATAGAGATATCATAAATTTTTACCAATGAAAATAATGAACAAATCCTATTTTTTCAAAATCTACGAAACTTTTTTTCCTACCTAATATTCAATGAAACATCAAATAAATATTTCTCATATTCATGAATCGTTTTTAAATCAAAATAAATCACCAATAAGAGAAGAATAACCTGTAGAACAACAACACTACATTCTCTAGTGTGTCGAACTTTTTCACTTATCTTACTATGATTTTCTTACTTTTTAAGTAGAATGTTCTTTATACTATATATATTTTAGTAACTGTCTCTTTCAATAAAATTAAAAGTGAAAGACACAATATCCATTATTTATTGTTATCTATACTCTCATATAGAACTATGTAAGGGGATGTGAATCCTGGATTGCCTACATGCAGCTGTTTATCTTTTATTTTGTAGGTAGAACAATAGAAGATGATATTTTTATCCTAGAAATCCTTGTGGGTTATTGTGTATTAAATATATCCAAGTTTTTGGATCAATTAATTTATTAATAAAATATTTGTATGTAGGTTACAACCAAGTGGAGAGAACTAGATCTCATCTTGAGACTGGATTTCTTTTTTTTTCCAGCGTGTGTTTTATCTTTTTATTACACTCTATTTTTTAAACCAATCAGTTTTAGTTTTCAGAAATAAATTGAAAAAAAAATATTTTATAGTGAAATTTAATTTGTGATTTATCTATTATGTTTTATTAATGTAAATCTATTTTTAAAGTTAAAATATATTTTAACATGTATTAACTGAGCCTAGATTGAACTTTTTATAATATTTTTAAAAGATAAAATTATATACTTATAATATTTTTGTTAACCAGTACATATTTTATAAACTAATGGGATATAGTTGTTAATAATTTTAATAAAAAATTTAATTAGAAATTCAATCAAACTTCCTATTTAGTTTTCCACTCCAACCAATATTTGGTAGCAGGGGATATTTATTTCTTTATTTAACCTTTTAATTGTGATCTAGTTTTTAACAAAAGAAATAAATTTATGTTGTTTTTAATTTATGTATTTATGGATAATAGTTTAAAAGAAGGAACTTCCAATAACTATCCTCCTTATTTCAATGAAACTAATTATCCTCAATAGAATTTCGAAATAAAATTCTATATCAAAATCATGGGATTTTATATTTGGACAATAATCGACGACAAATATGAAAAATCCAAAGCAGCTAGAGATTAATGTAGAGATGTTTCTAATGATGATTATGAATATAAATGTAAATATATGAATTCATTATAATTTTATTTAGAATAATACAATTTTAATAGAATATATTATTATTCTACTGCTTATGAAATACAGGACACACTTTCTTTATCTCATGAAGGAACTTAAAATGTTAAAGAAATATATATAAATAATTATACTATTATGTATGATCCATTTAAGATGAAAAATTATAAAACAATCTTTGATATGTATATTATGTTCAATTAGTTTGCAAAAAAATTGCATGCACTTGGGAATACAATCTCAGACAAACATCAAGTGATGTTTCTTCTTAGATTCTTACCAGATAGATTAGGGGAACCTCTATTTCCATTTTAGAATCATGAGACATGAGAAATATTCTAGTTGAAGTGATTATTGTAAGGATTATAAAGTATGAGGAGGAATTAAAAGTGAAAAATAAGATAAATATTTACCTAAAATGAAGTCAGTATCTTTCAAGACTTCCAACTCAAAGCTAAAATATAAAATCAAAGTCAATAGTTCAAGTGAGGATGAATCACTAGATAAAAATGATGAGGGAATGGATCACCTAGGTAAGAGATTTAAAATATTCTATAGGAAGAATACAATTTTCAAGAAAAATAATTATGGAGGAATTTATGATAAAAAACTAAACTAGAGGAAGGGAAATCAATCTAGTGAAGTGATCTGTTATTAATGAAAAAAGAAAATCTATATCAAAGTTGAATTTACAAAATTAAAATACAAGAAAATATATAAGGATAAGGGTAAAATACTAAATAAGTATATTAAATCTACCTGGAGAACCTATGATTATAACTCGAGTGACTATGTCGATTATAAATGAAAAAAATGAAATATCGAACATGTGTTTTATTTCAAACACATCTGAGGTACTAAATATTATTCCTACATCTCTTGTTCAAATTTCAAATCTCTTTGATAATGAAAACAATGATGAATATATGAGTAGTGAGGACTTATTTGAGTAATGTAATATGCTAGAATAAAATTTTAATTATATCTAACATAATTAAATAACTTTGAAGAAGCATCATGCTCTATATATTCATTTTAAATACGACTTTGCTATAGAAAAAGACAAAAATTGTTAACTATTAGAAGAAAAAAAATGGATTAAAATTGTATAATGGGAAACCCAAAAAGTATATATTCATATTTAAAAATTATAGAGAAATATTAAATAGTATTATTGGTAAAAAACTATACCTAAGTATACAACTAAGATCAGTTACCAACCAGTTCAGGTGAAAATTTATAAAAAACAATTTGTTCCTAGATTCAAATCTTCCAACACTATAAACCATTCATATTCATATATAACTAGTAATGTTTTTTATTTCCAAAAACTAAAATCTATTTATGTAAAACATGTTACACAAATTTGTATTCCAAATTTTTTTATTAATAACATTTATAGACCTAATAAATTATGTGTACAAAAATAATTTCTTGTTTAATTTTGATGTAGGTAACCTAATTGAAGAGTACCAGTAAAAACTTATGGTATATAGATAGTAAATTTTATAGAAACACGATTGTGTACAAATAATTCTTCAAAAGTTTGATAATGGTGGATTGTGGACATGTCACTTTTGGTGACAACACCAAAGGGAAGATAATTAGACTCAGTTAAATCGAAAATTCTTTTTTTTATTTATAATGTCTTAATTATTGATGGGTTAAAGTATAATCTGATTAGTATTTCAGAATTGTGTGATGATGGTTATCATGTTTTGTCTAAAAATAACTCTTGAAAAGATTATTATTCTAATCATGTTTTAGGTTTTACTTCCTTACATAATAATAATGAAAATTATATTTATTTTGATTTGTTATTTTTTCATAATATTTATTTTTTAATTTCATTTCTCAGAGAATCCTGGCTATGGAATAGGAGTCCAAGTTATTGTAACCTTCACTCATTTAGAATGATAAATGGGTAAGTATTATTTAAGGATATTCGTAAACTATAATTCCCAAATGGAAAAGTCTGTAACCCATGTCAAAATGGAAAACAATGCAAAATCTATTTCAAACCAAAGAAAAATATTCAATTTCTCAAACTATCGATTTAGTTTATATAGACTTAGATGAACCTTATATAGTCTCTAGATTAAATTATAATAACTATTTCTTTTTTTAGTATATGAATTTTCTCGATACACCTGGGTATTCTTTATAGCTCAAAAAAGTGAATCTTGTTCCTATTTTACAAAAAAATACATAGAAACCTTTTATGATATTACTAGTAATAACATAAGAAGTGATCATAAACATGAGTTAAAAAATAAATACTTTTAATATTTATGCTCATAACATGGGTAAAATCAAAATTTTTTCCCTAGGCCTCTATAAAATAATAGTCTTGTAGAATGAAAAAATATGACTCTTCAATAGATTTCCCATAAAATTCTCAATGAGTATGATATACCTTTTTATTTTTGTGTAGAAGATATCAATATATATTTCTATATAATCAATAGAGTTCTTGTCAGATCTATTTTAAAGAAAAATCCATATGAATTATTTAATGGAATAAAACTAAAGGTAAATTACTTTATATTTTTTGATATAAGGTCTTTATTCTCATCATAAAGGAAAAATTATATAATTTTTTTATCCAAAAGTGATTGAAGAATATTTATTATTTATTTAAAATCTATTAAATAATTTAGGGTATTCAATAAAAGGAACAAAATTCTGGAAGAATCTGTACATGTAAAATTATATAAATAAGATCCAATTAAAGTTAAGAATTCTTTAAAAAACCTTGAGGACACTCTTTCAAATTTTAATATAAATTCCTCACCCAAACCTAGTGATATTTAAATTAAACCTACTATAGAAATATCACCTAGTTTTGATAAATGTTTGAACTTTAACAAGAAGACAAAAATGAAGTACTAAATAATTATCTTACTTTATCCATTAGGACTCATAGATATCATCCATTAGATGATGTTGTAAGAGACTTAGATAAAGGTACTCAGATTAGAGCTTCTTTTAGAAATATGGTTGAAAATCATTCCTTCTTGTCATAGTTTGAACCTAAAAACATCATTGAAGAAATATATGATGAATTATGAGTAACAAATATATAATAATAATTGAATCAGTTTGAGAGAAATAAATCTTGGGAAATTATAGAAAGACCTAAGGACTTCCCAACTATTATATCTTAGTGGATGTTTGAAAACAAGGTAGATATTTAGAAACTATAATTAAAAATAAATCTAAGATGGTTTCAAAAGGATATAGTCAAGAGGAAGGTATTGAATATAAAGAAAAATTTTCCCCAGTATCAAGACTTGAATCTATTAGAATGTTGGTTTCCTTTATAACACATTTAAATTTCAAATTATATAAAATGGATGTTATGAGTGATTTATTAAATGATCATATTATTAAGGATTTTTTTGTTAAACAACCCTTTTATTTCAAAACCCTAATTTTACAAGTCTTGTTTTTAAATTAACTAATGATTTTTATGGATTAAAACCAGATCATAGATCTTATTATGATAAGATCAACACTTTTATCATTTAAAATTATTTTTAAAAAGGTGTTGATGAACCTACATTATTTATTAAAATATCTTCAAAATATGTTTTAGTTCCATAAGTTTATGTTGATGATATTATTTTTGGATCTATAAGTAACTCTTTTTGAAATAAATTTTCAAAAAATATCAAAAAAAAACTAAAATGATATTTATGGGTGAAATAAAATTATTACTTGGTTTTCAAATCTTTAAAAACAAAGAAGTAATTATTTTAAATAAAATAAATAAACTAAATATCTTTTAAAATGTTTTAGATTAGATAACTCAAAAGGATGTGATACTCCAATGAGTAATACCTATAAACTAGATCATGATGAAAGTTGAAAACAAGTTAATCAGACAACTAATAGAGGTATGATTGTGATTTTACTTTACTTAATAGCTGGTTAGCCTGATTTTATGTTTAGTGTGAGTATGTGTGGCTGATTTCAAGCTAACCCAAAATAATCTCGTTTAACCACTGTTAAATTAATTTTCAAATATCTAAAAAATACAACAAATTTTTTATTTCTATACTCTAGAGGATAAACATTTGATTTAATTAGTTTTTTATATGCTAAATTCATTGATTTGAAGTTCTATAGACAGAGAACCTTTGGATCATGTCACTTTCTTGGAAAGTATCTCGTCTCATAGTGTAATAAGAAATAATTTTTTTTAATTGTACAATGATAAAGATGAATACATAGTTGTAGATAGACAATGTGCTCTA
Organism: Viscum album; assembly: GCA_963277665.1. Classification (NCBI taxonomy): domain Eukaryota; kingdom Viridiplantae; phylum Streptophyta; class Magnoliopsida; order Santalales; family Viscaceae; genus Viscum; species Viscum album. The sequence goes on along the minus strand of OY728137.1, from coordinate 287,237,757 downwards.
TAGATGAAACAAAATATACTAGATTGAGGATATTAATTCAAACATGTCCATATAAATTGTGATAGCACTGGTTCTATTAGAATTTCTAAAAACATTGTATCACATTTTAGGAAAAAACACATTGTTATAAGAAATCAATTTTTGAGTGATCATTTTCAAAAGTAGGATATTAATGTTGAATTCATTCATATAGAACATTATCTTGCTGATATTTTTGAAAATCCTCTAAATTATTTGAGATTAAATTATATCAAACATTAATTAGATATGATTAATTTTTATTAAACTATTTTATGATATCCTTTTTATATTCTTTTAAATATTATATATGTTATTATCTTTATATATATATATATATATATATTTATGTATATGTTTTTTTATTATTATATTTAGTATTATTTTAGTTACTTAATTTTAAAAATATTGTATGGGTTTAAAAAATATATTATATTTATTTATTTCCCATGCGTTACTACTCAATAAGGCCCTAAGTGATTGAAATATCAAATCAGAAAGTGAATCATTACACTCCTTTCTAACCTTAAAACCCCTTTTAAACCCTTTATTATTTTTTTCACCAAGTCACTAGCTTATATAATCAATAATTTTAGTCGAGTATAGTCAGGATGAAGATATTTTTCAAGGAAGATACTCTAGAATCATCAAAAATAGAAAAATCCAGTTCAATAAAATCTATAAAGCTTATGAAGCCTCATATTTTTTCTCATGATGTAATCCCAAAAATAGAAAGTGGAAATTTAGTGGTTTAGAATGATTCATTCCTTGGTATGGAGAGTTTTTCTTCATCAGAATTGTATGATTTAGGAATTTCATGAAGATCACCCCTTCTATCCATGCTTGGTAAAAATAGTTTTACTAAAACATGGTGTTTAGAGCTAGTGATCATGTAGATGTGATTATAACTATTATTGATGGTCCAAAATGTTATCTCAATTTAATCTTTAGGGTGAATTGCTTAATAGTTCCACTCCTTGGAGAATTTAATGACTATCAGAGTTCATATACTATTAAATGTCCCTAATTTGAGATTGATAATATACATTAAGAACCAATAGATTACCAAACCTATCAGAGATAAAATTAAAAGGAGATAAGTGTTGGATATAGGATATTTTTTAAGTCCATTCAACACACCATCTCCCCCAGAAAGGATATTTTCACTCAATAATGTATTAATATCTTTTATTTCTATACCTAATGGTTTAATAAGTTTAGATCAATCTGCCTAGATTATTTATGAGAAATATATAAAAGTTAACCAAAAAATATTAAAGATCAAAGATGCTTTCATACCTATAATTTATTTCTACAATGATTTAGAAGAGAAGTTTAATTATTCTTAGAGTAGAGAGATCTATGTATTTTGTTAGAGTCTATTTAAATCAGACCACTTGAAAAAGAATGAAGACTAGCTAGAATACTTAGAAAATGATATAGATAAAAATAAGAAAATAATGTATCGTAGATCCATTAAAATCAAAAAACCTATAAGATCATAGAATATCATTGAACTTAGTTTGGAACTATATGATATTATTGATGCTAATAAGGCTAGGGGTTGTTATAGCCCTCAAAATTAAAATTTTAACCTGCACTAGTATAATAGTGAATGGTTAAACCATAGGGAAAGATAAAATGAACTGTTTGAGTGACCAAAAATTTCAAAACAAACCCACTATTGAAAACAATGGGTAGAGTATTTTTTAAACTTTTACTTTTATTTTATTATTTTGAAGAAAGTAATAAATATGAAAAAATGATTTGTATAGAACTAAATAGAGAAGGTGTTTATGATAAAACAAAAAAAATTAGAAAAATGATTAGAAAACAAGAACAGAGATTAAGAACTCACAAAAGAAGGAATGCATGGGGTTTTTAAATAATTCTAAGTTTAATGGGAATCTTTACTTACTAAAAGGGTTAATTGTTTTGCGTTCTAAAAATTGGGCTTGAATAATATCCTCACCAAGAGATTTTAAAAGCAGATTGATGGTTCTATAAGTTTGACACTTCAAGAAACATTAATCAGAAAAAGTTTTTGAAGAAAAATTCATAAAAAATGATCACAGTGATCATTTTTTAAGTTAAGAAATTTGAAAAAGAGGGGTGATTTTTTTTGTGATTCTTGAATTTTTCTCGATGATAAATTCTAAAATTTTGAGAAATTAAGTAAATAGGATAAACATGATTATACATAACTTTATTTAATTCCCTAAACAAATGAATTAACACACAATGATACTGAATATATGTTTAAACCGTAACAATTATAATTAAAATAAAGAATAAAAAATAGGGGAGAAGAGAGCGCCACTTCTACTCTTGTGATGCTACTCCGCTTCTGGTCTGTGTTCTGTTTCTGCTATCTTCGAGTCTCAAAGAAAATCCTAAATGTTATGAATGATCAAATTCTTCTACCTGTCCCTTCTGTTGTAATCTCATGAATTTTTAAAGTCTTATCTTCCTCTTTATTATTCACATACTACCTCCATTGACTTAATTTCATATCCTCCCATATCACTGCACACATGTCTTTAACATCTCCCATGTAACAAACTTCTTTAGAATATTGGGTTGAATCTGGATGTGAACCCAACTCCTACTTGTATATATAAATAATGGACAAAGAAAAATAAAAATTAATTATACATTATGCTGTTTAAAACAAAAACTTATTTAGTTAATTATTATCACTATTTATTATGTTAATTAATTTATAATTACTTATAATTATTTATTATTAAAGTTTGTTAATTATTATTATAATTAATTATTAATTTATTTAAAACATTTATTAATTATTATTGATTTATTAAGTTATTTTATTAAAGTTAATATTTTTATGATTTTATATAAAAATAATTATTTACATTATTTATTAAATTTTATTAAAGTAATTAATTTATAATTATTTATTTTATTTAAATGTTATTACAATTAAAGTTATTAATTTATTTATTAATTTTATAAAATATTATTATAGTTAAATTGATTCATTTAGATTAATATTTATATAATTGACTAAATTATTTTATTTTAATAATTAATTTTATTAACTATTAGTTATTATATTTTAATGTATAATTATTTATTAATTATTTTCCTTTTGTTTGTTTTATTTTATTTTAATTAATTATGTTATTATTATTATTATTTATTTTTATTCCCCTTTTTATCAATTCATAGGGTGGGGGGAATGTCTTCCTCCACAAGCTAAAGAGCATCGGCTCTCCTCTTTCACTAGAAGGCGGTGACCCTCTAGGCTTCGACCAGTGGCGATAAGGGGTTAGATGTTTCACTTGATCTCCCTCAGCGGCAACCACTTCTTCCCAAAGTCACGCGACACTGGCATTAAGAGATCTGGTTGATCTTCTTATATAGATATACAATATTGATGACTCGATGGATTTCTTAAATAAAGGGTGATGAAACTTATCCATCTTTTGAATTTGCAGCTTTGGGCTAGTCTTATTGCCAATGACCCTTCAAATTACGACACATAAACTAGTGGTGGGTCGAATTGATTCACTGGTGGAATCCCCTTCCATGCTTGTCTTGGTATTCAAAGATCTGATTTGAGGTGGGTTTCCTCCAAGTGGTCGAGGTTGAGATCATTATAGATCTGTTGGGTACAACACAATGGTGCTTGGTTCATGAAAAAATGAGACGAAAACAGCTCATCATTTTCTAATTAGGCTAGATCTGTGCAGATTTGTAGTGGTTGATGTTGCAGTGGTGAGTGTGGTTCCATTCTATGGTGGTGAGAAGTGCAGCGGTGTGAATTCCATTGATGTGGGGCTTCGTTCCTGGCGGTATGTTACAGATGGAAGAGGTTTAGGCACCTCTAATATACTGGTAGTGTGTGGATGAGGAACGGTGTGTCATGGTAGTGAGATCCTGGCAGTATGTCAAAGTTATGTTGTGGTGGTAGTGTCTTATGCTTGATGATGTGTGAGACTTAATTTCTAGTTTTGTGTTGAGGGACACAACGATGTCTCATTTTTGGAACTTCAAAAAATTAAATGAAAAATAAAATTAATGATTATGAATTAAAGAAATAAAGTTTTAAAAACTTAATTTAATTAAATAAATAAATGATACTTAAATTAAAAATGAATTAATAAAAATTAAAACAGTCAACTAATAATTAAAAACTAAAATTAAATAAAAAAAGTTAAGGTTATTGAACAGAGTAATTAAAATAAGAATTATAAATTAAAATAAAATATTAAATTTAAAAAGATTTAAATTTATTATTGAGATCGAATTAATTAATAAAGTTAAATTATTTTAAGAAAGAAAAAAGTAAAAAATTTAAGAGAAGGAAATACCACATTAATCATAAAAATGATTAAAAAATAAATTATATTCTAAAATTGAAAATTGTTATTATTAAACAAATAGTGAAAAATTAACTAATTAAATCATTAACAACTTAATAAAAAGATGCGGCAAAATCATGTTTTTTAAGGCCACATAAAATTCCCCAACACATGGTCATTGATTTTCCTCAATAAATTCCATGTGTTATTATCTTTTGAAAAGAAAAAATATTTTTTTATTAGTAAACACAAACTAAAGCATGTACAAAAGTTTTAATATAGAGGACCACAAACTATGAAATAGGATTTTTAAATCAAATGTTTCAAAATAAATCTTGCCTAAGTTTAATACTCACTTGATGATCAAGGAAGTAATGAATCATTGACTTCAGAGGATGTTATGCCTCATATATGAGTCACTTAATGACTTACTTCAATTCAAGTAAAAGTCCTAATTTTAAGAGTGATAACAGGTTAAAACGAATGCAATTAATAACTTAACAAAAGAAACCTTCTACTTTGACCTCTTCCTGGGTTCCAAAAGGGAAAAATTAAATTATTATTTTTTGAATCACTTTATTGATACAACTTAAATGTTCTAATACAAATCAAATGTCCCCTTCTTCATCTGGAGTTCATATTCCCCCCCCCCCACCTTAATGAACTCTCTTTTGAAAACTATGCACTTAATTATTATTTTTGAAGTTTACCTAGCTATGTACTTGTTATTTTCAATGTGTATATGCACTTATTTAATATTTTACTGAGGTATTACTCACACACACTATGTATAGTGTCTCATAGGTTCACCATGGGTTCCCAAATTCACATTTTACTCTAGTTTCAAAAGATTTATAAGAATAAATTTTAATTGGATCAATAAAGTGATTTTTTTAAAAATAATTAAAAATAGAGTCCCCTGGGATGAAGTTAAAAATTCTATTTTCCTAAGGTTAAGATCATAACTCCACAAGAATGTATCCTATATCACTCTCAAACATAGTCCCTAAAAAGATAATTCAAAAAAGTACTAAGAAATTTCAGTCATAAATCATTAATCCTCAAAAATTTCAAATTCCAAACAAATCTTAACAACCAGTAACATGTTATCCTTAGGCAAGAATTAATTGAAATTCATAACAAGACCTAAAAAAATCAAATTGAAAAAGAATTTTTGAAAATTTTTACCATCTTTTAAGCATAAATTTTAAAGGGTAGAGAGATTTTATGATTTTTCTTTAAAGTATAGATTGATATGAATACCCTCCCCACCACACTTAAAACCCAAATTTTTACCAAAGTTGAATTTAAAGGTGTATAAATAAATGTTATAAATAAATCTCAAAGTGGATTTTCAATTTATTAGATTAATTACATGTTAATGGTCATAATGACACTCAAAAACTATGATTTACACAAAAATATTTTACAGCCGGATCACATGAATTTTCATTAAAGTTAGTGATTATTTTTTTCTAATTCAGCTCAAACAGAAGCATGTAAAAAATTACTACAGAATGAATCAGAAGTAAGAAATTTAGAAAATTAGATTCAATCAGATATACAGTAGAGAAGAAAAAAGCATCCTAAACACCCAATAAAAAAATTACTTAAAATCAAACATCCAACTAGGTATTACCCTCACACTTAATTTCATAAAGTGAGTGAATTTAAAATAGTGAAATTCAATTTATTTAAAACACGCACATAAAAAAACATTTCAAGAAAAATAAAATCCTTAATGACTCACCACCACTACCATACCAGTAAGTCACCATTGTGGTGACTCACCACCAACAGTGGAATGATGACTTATCAGTAACTTTATAATGAATTGTTTTTTTATATTATGAGAGAAATATGTAAGAGATGAAAAATTAAAAATAAGGAACTTACTTGATAAAATATTAACCAATTCAGATCAATCCTGAAGATCCATGTGACTTGATAACAAAGGAAATTTTGTACCTCTGTTATTCCTTAGCAGAATCATTTTCTAAATGCACAGACCAAAAAAAACATGTACTTGTATCCAGCAGAGACAAAGAGTACAAAAGATAGTAAAGAAGAACTTTATCAAAACATAAAAAGAAGAAATGTAAAGACCAATACAAAGTTTGGGTTGACTCCCATGAATCAATGAATTTAAAGTCTTTAGTTATACATTATTAAAATTCTAAAAAACAAACAAAACAAAAATATTTTTACATAAAGCAGTTAAATCATGGGTTTCCTCCCATGCAGTGATAGTTTTAAATTCCTTAGCCAGACTCACCAATAAACTAACTATAATCACAAGATGGATGTGGTTTTCTACGTAAGAACCACAACATGTGTTTTGTCCATATATTTTTAATAGAATAATATAATTTTTATGCACTAAGACAACTACGGGTACACTTAACTCGCTTCACACTTATAAAATTATTTAAGAAACACCCTTTAACTTTAAGTGACTCCTTAAAGGAGCCTTTAAGTTGAGAAGAATATTCATCACCCAAATTCATTTTTTAGTAGTTATAAGAACTTTAGATTCAGGTGAAAAAGAAAAAACTCCCTGAATCTCTTCCAAAAATCTTTCAACCTTATACACATCAAAGTTACTCTTGGTATTAGTTCTTTCCACTTCTAGATTATGTTACGATTTGAAAAAATTAGAATTTAATTAAATTGATATCTATGAAATGGATTCCTATTGGGTTATGGAATTATCCTCATAAATATATCTCTGAAGATAAACTCCAACTATATCAAATTAAAAGGTTATAGTGATTAATTTTAGAATAACATGTTCAAATATATACTTAAAAAGAGAATCATTTGCAATTTGTAAGTTATTAATCAAAAAGGGTTTCTCTTCAAAACTACTCTTAGTCCCAAAAAGCTGTTGAGTAACTAACTTAGTTGAGGTTTGATGTGGAAAATAGGGAAGAGTTAATTTTTTCTCATCAAATATTTATGTTTGAAAAAATTAAAAATCTCTTCAAAAAGGTCCTCATCTAAAAACAAAAAATTAGCAACCACTAATTTTGAAAAATTGAGTCTTCTTAAATCACCATGTGGGTGCTAAACCTCTTATATATGATCACATTCAAAAAGTTCATTCTCAAAGGAAAAGGTTTTTTAGTGTTGCAGATAAATTTTAGGGGAAGGATTTTTTTAATTCACCTTTGATAAATTCAGATTCCAAAATTTTTAAATTGAAACAATTATCCCGAGGTTGATCAAAATTACTTTCTATCACACTAATAAAATCTTCATAAAATTGATTAATGTAAAAACAGGGAAGTAAAACCTCATTAGTTATTCTTTCTTCAAAGACTATTCCCTCATCATTGTCCTCAAACTTCATTTTAGTGATTTTTGGGTTTGTAATTTCAAAATAGGGAAGACAAGTTTTCAACACAGGTTAAAAAAATTTAGATACTATGATTTCTAGTTTAATACTCTCTTCCAGTATATTCCCTAATTCAAGTTCAGTTTCTATATTAAAGAATTCAGAAATTTTGGGTGAAGAGTTCTTAACATTCAAGTTATCATTTTCAAGTTTCTCTTTAACCCAAGTGGTTACATTTTCAAAGTTCCTAAAATTGTTTTCTTTCAAAACTAGGGACCATGCAAAGAATAAGACATTCTTATTCAATATATTTTAGTTCATTTTAAAAAATTTCCAACTCAAATCCCTTTAATTTCTTTTTGGAATATTTAAAGTTGTTTTCTTCATTCATAGAGTTAGTTATTTTCCTATATTTATCTTCTTCACATTAAGATTCATTAAAATAAAAAGTTTTTTTCTCAATCATAACCTCTCTATCCTCAGAAATTTCATTATAAAATTTTCCATAATAATTTTATTCTTAAATTATCTCATATTCTTCTTATTCCTTAAACCTTTCTTGTAACCCTAAGAACATGTTTTCTAACTTTTAGAGATATTAATATTGTTCTTGAGAATTCTTAATTTGAAATTCACAATTTTGGTTTAATCAGAAGGTTAGTTTATCATCCATTTTAGCATCTATCTTAGTTAAAATTTGTTCAATTTTTTCTTGGAAGTCTGTATCATGATCAAAGTGATGTTCATTATATTCAAAACAATCAGTATGTTCTGGTTGATTATAAGAACACTGCCATATAGTGTGTCTAGAATAGCCGCAATATACACCTAAAAGTTGACTACCATGATTAAATTCCTCTTGTTCAAACATGATCTTTAATCTATCAATTTTTTTAAAAGAAATAATAGGGATAAAACTACATCGAAATAATTACAAATTAGTGAATAAGGCCATACACACACATCCAAGTAAAAAAAACATAAATTTGAATTTAGGAACATGTAGTAAAAAAAAGGTCAAAGAACTCAGTACAAAGTTTAAGAAAACTTTTTAGAACAATAGTTTTCAAATTTTGTTTTTGAATTTTTTTGATAGTTTTTTTAAAATTTTATTTAATTTTTGAAACAAGTTTTTATAAATGTTTTGAAAAATATTGGTCGCTCAAAGCCTTCGAAATCGATGCAAAATTTTGATAATACCAGAGGTCATCACGACCCTCAAAATTAAATTTATTCTAATGAGTTGATATGATTGTTCTTTAAATTAAATTTTATTGAATTCACAACATTGGAAATGGTATGGATCACTCTCCCTCACCAGGAGAGTAATCGTGTAGAAAAATGAATCTTGGAGTTTTCCACTCTAAGAAGCATCAAAATATAATTGAATATGCTGTCAAAGTGACCAAAAAAAATCTCTCTAATTATTTCTCAGGTGTTTAAAATTAAAATAGATGTAAAATCATTGAAATCTATCTTACTGATCATTTCAAAAAAAAATTATTTGAAAAGAAAGGTGCAAAAATAGTTTTTGTGATTTTAGAATTGATATCACTGATCAATTCTGAGATTTAAAAAAGAACAAAGTGAAAAAGTAAAATAAATATCCATCATAATAGAAATACCTCAAACACAAAAAGATTAACCTATATTAATATTCAAAATAGATATAAATATTAAGAAATAAATTCAAAATAGAGGAGGAATAATATGGGGAAAAATCTACCCAAAATTACGAATGAAATGTGCTACTAAAACTATGCTTCAGATGTCAAGTTTTTATGATCATCCTTATCTATGCCGTAAAACTTATTTCACTATCTAACTTCTGATTCCCAATCGAATGAATGTTGTGAAATATCAGATTCCTCCTCTGCTGTTATTGCCTCTATATTTTTAAAGTCCACGTCGAGTTCTCTGTTGGTCACCTTCAACTCCCACCGACTCAGGTTGGCCTCCTCACATATCACCAAACACATGTGTTTGTCTTCTGCAGAACTCATAAATTTAGCTTCTCCCCTATAACAAACTCAGTAGACTCATCGATGGTCTATTTGAAAATAATTTGGATGTGATTCTAGCTGGGGTCTATAGAGTGAAAATAAATGGTATTTAATATTTTTAAACAGTTTTAACTTTTATAACTAAGAGTTTATTTAATTAGATTAAATTAAATAATAAAATAGAAACAAACAATTATTTATAATAATTTTTTATTAAAATTAATATTAGTTTATTTTATAATTAATTTATTTTATTTAAAACTATAGTTAATTATTTTTAATTTTTTAATAACTTAATTAATTGTATAACGTTATTAAAGTTAATATTTTTAATAACTTTATAAAAAGATAATTATTTAAGTTATATTGAATGTTATTATTTTATTAAGTTAATTTATTATTTATTTTATTTGATACCATTATTAATGTTAAATTTATTAATTAATTAATTAGGTTAATTAAAGTTATTAAAATTTTAATTTAATTTATAAAGGTTATTAATTTATATATAGTTATTTGTTTAAATTATTATTTAAATTATTTTATTTTATTTATTTGACTATTGTTATTATTATTTTTAATTTAGTTTATTATTATAATAATTCAGTTTTTAATTTTATTATTTTGGATTTTCTTCTCCCCTTTTCCTCTTATCCGTGCACATGGGGGATTATTTTCCTCTAGAAGCTGCTGGAAACACTCCTCCTCAGCCCCTCCTCTGACGACATCAACCATGATGGCTCCATAAGAAAGGCGATGTGGGGACTCGATTTGAACGATGATGGTGTCTCAGATTGCAATGGAGTTCCAAGTTGTAGTGGTAGCTTCTTCAAGCACGGATGGAGGCTCATATTGGATTTTAGATCTAGAGATGGTGGTGTGACTCGACCTCAATTTCCTTTGCGGAAGATCCTTCAATCAATGATGATGATCCCTCCTAGTTTAGGTGGTCCATCAAAGGTTGAAAGTTGACCTCAATCGGTAGAGGCTGACAGTGGGGTGGGTTTTGCAGAGTGACCTCGGGTTCATCTGATATCAAAGTTTTTTTAGATATGAAAAGTGGTGATTTTTTGGGGGCTTTTGAAATGGGGTATGGTTTTTAGATTTTCTTGCAGAATTGATTTGATTCTGGATAAAATTGTTTGATATGAAAAATTTGAATATTAGAGGTGGATTTTGTCAGATACAAATGGTTGCATAAAGTTCAATTAATAGTGGTATGAGGATTCTCTGATATGTGGCGTTGTCTTATGAAGCTAGTGGTGCGTATGGTTGAGGGATAATAGTGTCTTATGAGACCATTGGAAAAATAGTTGGAGGGGTGTGATTTTCAGATAGTATGGCGGTGTGTCGTAAGATGTGGCAGAAGTACACTACTGTAATTTTGGATATTTGCGATGAGATCCCTTCGTAAAAACTCTTTTGCGATACGGTCCCATCACAAATAGCTTGTTGTAGAAAATGGCATTGCAATGGTTTTTTTTGCGACGGGTCCGTCGCAAAAAAAAAATATTACTTGTGATGGGATTTTGTCCCGTCACAAATAGATCTACGAGTAAATACATTATATATACAAGAACATTTCGCGATAGGTCCATCGCAAAAAGTATTTGCGACTCGACGCCGACCCGTCGCAAAAAATTTACTACGATGGAAAAGAAACCCATCGCAAAAACATTTAAAAAATATATAATCTATTTACGATGAGCCCCCATCAGAAAAGGCCACATCACAAATACTTAATAAAAAAATATAATTTTGAGTAAAAAAAATAATATTAATTTTATTAAAATAATAAAAAAAAAATCAAATTCTCAATATTTGAAAATACTTAATAAAATAAAAAAAATAATAAAATTATGATTAATGAAAAAATTAATATTAATATTATTAAAAAAATAAAAAAATAAAATAAAAATTAAATTATCAATATTCAGAAAAAATATAATAAAATCATAAAATAATAATAATTTTATTATTATTATTAAAATAAACAAACATTGAAAAATATAATACTAATAATAACTAATAAAATATTAAAATATTTAAAATAATAAAAAAATGATGCAATATTCGCACCAATATAAAAGAAAAAAACTGTATATGGTTCATATTACAACAAATGTTCAATTAAAATATTTTTAACCGAACAAAAAAATCACCGGGGGGATAGTCTTCTGGAGGAGCTAGAGGAGCTAGAGGAGATGGTGGAGGAAACTTAATCTCTAAACTACATGTCAGACGAAGCATGTACTCCATCTACTCGTGCTGCTGCTTCTGCCATCGATGCATGTACTCCTCATGTTGTTGTTGCTGCTGCTGCCGTCGACACATGTCCTCTTTGTCTTGTTGTTGTTGCTGCTGACGCATCTCTTCATGATACTTCTACAAACTCAATATAAGCTCAATTTGAGCTCACAACTGCTCCTGATATTGTAATCCAAAAGATGATGCCTCTTCACGAGCTCCTCTTGATTAGGACACTGACATCGCAGTAGTACCATAATAAATCCTAGGAGTCAAATGAGAGCTGATACCAACTACTCGGCCCTTTTCGAAGGCATACTGGGTTGCCTGCATCCATGCCCTCTCATTGAAATGGTGGTCACTAGTCTGATCAGTCGTCTCGGCCTGACTCTCATCCTGTGTCTGAGAGGTCGCAGCCTTATATGACTCCTTCAGTTTCAATTTGAAATTAAAATAGTGAAAATATTATATGTAGTTAATTTTCCAACTGAAAAAGAAATAATACTGACCCCAATATGATGCTGGCGATCACCTCTAATCTCTCTGGTTGATGGATCACTGTACATCATTAGATAAACATCATACTCCGTAATATCGGGATGCTTGACTGCCTATATGAATATAAAATAAACTGTTTATATTTAATGTTGTATAAAATATTTAAAAAAGATAATTACCAGATGCTCTCTATGCGTACTGAATGTATGGCTACCATCTCGATGTGTCACCTTCTATCTCCCCTGGTTCTACCGGCCCAATGAAGATCTCCTATGAAATCCACCACTCAACTAGTGTGAACATAATCCATCCCAAATGTGAGATGACATGTACTCTGGTCGGTGGGCTCTACATGACTCGTCAAATACTATCACTCCTAATTTCTTAATTGATGTCCTTCTCAAGTTGTGAAAAAATGATGAAAACACTCATTCATAAACACCTCCCATGCTTCTTGGATAACACCACACATGCTATCATCTATGGGATACCATAAACCCTACAAATAATTTATAATATCAAGCTATTAATGAAATAAATTTCTAAATAAATATTATTTATTTACATACCAGCCAATTATTGAACATTCCAAGAAGCACATCAATGGGAATATGTTCCCATGTGATCCATAGTTGAGAAAAATAATTGTGCAATATAGCGCTCCCCTGTCCAACTCCAACATGTGCAAAATTGTAAAAAAAGAGTAAATAATCAAACAGTTATAATATAAATAAATTAATGAGAACTAACTAAAATACACAGGTTATCATACCTACACATGTGTGGATCTAAACCAAGATGTGGACACCACTCGGGGATAGGGTCAGGAATCATCAGTCACGCAAGACCGTTCCCCCTCTGTGTACCCCCTGAACTGCTAGTAAGTTGAGGGTCAGATGATCCCAAATCCTCTTCATCCAAAGGTAGATCATCCCCCTCCAACTCACAAAATAGACCAGGGTCCATATGAAACACAAAATTATTATTGTTATAAGATAGTTGAAAATAACTATCACATATAGATATATATTAGTTATGATTATAACCATCATTTAACTATGTCAGTGTATACCTTCTTCATCATCTTCATATCTGACGATGTCAATGTATTCATATTCATCATCAACATCATCAATATCTATATGAGTTTCAATTTCATCATCTCTTGCCATTTCAAATTCATTTGTAACATCATTAACATCATCTTCCCCATCGACCCTTAATTGTGGGGTATCATCATCGATATTCATGTCTCTTTGTGAAAAAGATGGATTTTGAGTGGTCTCTTGAAAAATTTCAATTCCTTTTACTTCATTGGAACCACATTCAGTTTGAGTAAACTGATTTTCCAACAATTTAATTTTTATTACACTCCACCAATCACTCAGGTCTCTTGAAGTATCACAGTACTTTGCATAATATATTTGATGTGCCTGTTGAGCTAGTAAAAATGGTTAATTTACTATAAGAAGACTTATATATTTAATATTGAAAATTCCATGAATTATATGAACACTCAATCCTCTATAAGTATCCAACCACCGATATTTAAACATTGTTATGTAATTTTTACCTAGATAACACAATTTAATAATTTCATCTAGCATGCTATAAAATTCAACTTCAGTTTCTCTATGATGTGATCTTCTCAAGAAAACTCTATTGTTCACTGTTTTTTAATTCTCCATTTGCACGTTTATGAAATCGAAAACCATTCACCACATATGAATTATAAGATTTAACCATTTTAGATGGTGGGTTACTCAATATACATAGTTGCTTATCAATTTTATCAGCATGTTGAGACACCTGAATTTTTTTAAAACAATTATCAATATAATAAATAATAAACTGAATTGATATATTAAACCACCAATAATTTATGTTACCAGTTTTTTAAACCATTGAGAAATTTTTTTCTATCAGTGTTCTTCAAGAGGAGCTGTTGTAATTTGTGAAAGCTATTTCTTGATATTATTATCATATAACCTATAAATAAAATAAGTTTACTTACTATAATATAAATTATAGAATAAGTTATAGAAGCACTCATAGTACAAATGATTTCATTTATTCACAGTTGAGAAGAACATATATATGAGCTCTATGATATTCATTATCTAAAAGACATCATTTATGAACTCCACTAAATCAAGCTATGACTGATTAAAAATTGATAATTGATTGTCTATTTAATCATCAGCATTCCCCTTATTCTGTCCCAGGTGGTTGTGTTTTGACGGATATTCAGATTCAAAATAATGAGAGCATAAAAAATAAATTTCCTCTTGCAAATAAGCTTCAATAATTGAGCCTTCAGCTGATGCTTTGTTACGTACTTTTTTCTTCAATTTATGCATGCATCTCTCAATTAGGTACATCCATAGAAACTGTACTGGACCTCCACATTTATCTTCATTTGGTAAATGTAATATCAGATGTTCCATTGAGTCAAAGAAATCCAGTTGGAAGATTTCTTCCAGTTTACATATAATTACAATAACATCTTCTTCCAGTTTATTTAGTGCATTATAGTCTGTTGTCACCACACAAATGTCTCAAAAAAATATGATATGTCTGTTATCGAATCCCAAATCATATAATTCAAAAAACCGCTAAATCTGATCGGAAAAAGTCTTTCCATTATAATATTAAAATCATTACTTTAATCCGGTAAAATGACTATTCTTAACACATATTCCCAAATTGGAAGAATATCCATCTGGAAGTCTCAAATCTACAATACACTAACAAAATAGTAAGAGACTCTCTTTGGATAGTGTATAAGATGGTTTTGGATTCATTAACCTATGTGATCTGACATTTTGAAACAATTCAAGTTCCAGTCATCTACAAATTTGGGTATGATATAATCATGCCTTTACATTATCTTTGGTATTACCTGGGGTATCCAAAACTGTATGAAATAAATTATCAAAATAGTTCTTCTCTATATTCATGACATCCAACTAGTGGTAGACCAACAAATCAGACCAATATGGAAGATCCCAAAAAATTCTTCGTTTTATCCAATTATGCTCTTTCCCAAAGCCATGAATTTTCTGTTGGTTTACTGTTGTCCCAAATATTATGGGAGGTAATGAAAATACAAATGATTTTAACTCTATACCTAAGATCATTTTTGGAGGTTCATCCTTTTCAATTGTGACTTTTCTGAAATGAGATTTGTTCCTCTGAAAAGGATGATTGGTTGGAATAAATATACGATGAAAGTAAATATAGCAAGGTTTTTTTTCATTTATGAGCATAAAGGCTTTTTTGTATTTTATACAGTAAGGACATGATTTTAGACCATGTGTACTCAAGCCAGATAACATTTCATATGCTAGGAAGCCACTAATCGTCCACATCAATGCATCTTTTAATATGAAATTTTATTTCCCAGCAACATCATATATACTAACACCATTAATCCACAATGAATTTAACACATCAATCAATGGTTTCAAATAAACATCAATATTCTTTTTCAGATGTCCTGGGATTAATAAGGTCAAAAAGATATAAGGATCCTTTATCAACATCCATGTAGGTAAATTGTACAGAGTTATAAATACATGCCAACATGAATAATGACTACCATAAGAACCAAATGGAAATAAACTGTTAGTAGAAAGACCCAATCACACATTTTGGGCTTCTAAAGAAAAATACAGATGCAGTCGGTCAAAATGTTTCGATGAATCACCATCAGATGGATGATTCAATATTTTATCGATTGAAATCTTGGTTTTGTGCCATGATATCATTGACGATGTGTTCTGAGACATAAACAAATGTTGCAACCTGGGTGTAAGGGGGAAATATCTCAACTGTTTCATAGGAATTGATCCGGACTTCCCCAGTTGAGCTTCTTTATACCTTGATTGTCCATATGTGGGACAACTATCAAATGAATCATTTTCACCAGAATATAAGATGCAATCATTTTCATATGCATGAATCTTCCGATAACTAAGGCCAGATTATGAACCAACCTCTTACTCTCATAATAATTTATATGCAACACATTTCCTTCAGGTAACAATGTTTTAACCAAAGAAAATATCTGATCAAAACAGTTGTTTGACATTGAATTATCTGATTTAATAGCCATAAATTTTGCAACCGCTTCTAATTTGATTATCTTGCAATTAGGATACAATGCATCCTTAGAAGACCTCAACAAATCATAAAATTTGGATGGTGCCAACTCGGGAGTTAAATCAATTCCATCTTGACTTTTATTTTGTTAAACAGATGGACTAATAACATCATGTACTAAATTTTGAAACAATGATGGATCGAGAATCAAGTTATTAATATCTTCTCTGGAACTACGTTCACCGTGTTGATACCAAAAAAACATAATCTGGTTGAGAGCTAAATCACAAGATATGTCCCCTAACCTTATCAAATGTGTCAAATGCTCTCAGAGCACATTTTTTACAAGGATACATAATTGTTCATTCTGAAACAAAATTTGGTTTTGATGATGCAAATGATAAGAAAGTTTCAACACCCTTAGTATATACAGGATTTAAACCAGAATAGTTTATATTTTTATGTTAATTTATTCAAGCACGATCATCTAATAATGACTATTTTCGACTTCCTTGTTCTATATTTTTCTACAAAATATAAAATCATTACTATTTTGGAATAATTTAAAATTAAAAAAACACTATCCAAAAAAAGAAGATAAATAATTACAACTACTTCTTAATACTAATTATTACTATTTATTACTAATTATTACTATTTATTACTAATTATTACTAATTATTACTATTTATCACAATTTATTTGTATTTATTAGTATTTATTAGTATTTATTAGTATTTAACAGCATTTATTACTATTTATTAGTATTTATTACTATTTATTAATATTTATTAGTATTTATTACTATTTATTAGTATTTTTTACTATTTTTTACTAATTATTAGTATTTATTACTAATAATTAGTATTTATTACTAATTATTAGTATTTATTTCTATTTATTACTATTTATTAGTATTTATTAGTATTTATTTCTATTTATTTCTATTTACTTATACTTATTACTATTTATTACTATTTATTAGTATTTATTACTATTTGTTACTATTTAGAACTATTTATTAGTATTTATTACAATTGTTTACTATTTATTACTATTTATTACTAATTATTACTAATTATTACTAATTATTACTAATTATTACTATTTATTACTATTTATTAGTATTTATTTGTATTTATTTGTATTTATTAGTATTTATTAGTATTTATTAGTGTTTATTATTATTTATTAGTATTTATTAGTATTTATTAGTATTTATTTGTATTTATTAGTATTTATTTGTCATGACCCGACCCTACCCGAGCTCGATTCGCAACTACCCCAAGCCCGCCTCCATAGGCTAGGGGCTGGCGACCAGCGCCGAAGGCACAATAACTCGGGGAGGCCTTTGCCTAAGCACCTGTACACACACACGCAGCAAACTCAATGCAACAGTGCAGAGTAAAAAAAAAGACAAGAAAGGAAAAGGAAAGGGAAACTGCTATATAAATACCACAAAGTGCATCGACCTGTACAAGTACAAGCAAAAATCTGAAAAGGAAAAAGGGGAAAAACATGCGCCCAACCAAAAAGTGCCACAACCCGGCAACAGGTAAACAAAAAGAAACAGTTGACGGGTCTGCCACCTGGAACCCGGCCACGACCACCGCACGCGGTCCAAGCTCCCAAGCTCCTACGCTCCACTAAAGTCACGCTCCACCTGTCCGTCGTCTGTAAGGGAACACCAAGTGCGGGCAAAGCCCAAGCAGGGGTGAGTATAAAAATACTCAGTAGGATACCCCGAAGGCTCGAGGGAGCAACAAAGGAGGTACCGAAGGCTGAGCAGTAGAGAGAACAAGGAATAGAAAGGAGCACAACCAAGGGTGCAGTAAAAAGTAACAGCTCAACCCATCAAGAGAAAGATAGAAGACTCGTCCTACCATGAGAAGCTGGACGCGGAAATCACGTGGCATACCCCGCGCGTCTTCGCCTCTCTTGAAGGAGAGTAGCCAAAACCCAAGGAGTGGGTACTCAAAACATGGTATATACAAATCTGTATGCTCAACCAGAAACCCAAACAACGTCGTAAGGGGATCTCCGTCCCGTAGCTCAGCCTAAGAAAAAGTAGCCAACAGTCCAAGAAGTAACCTCCATCATTGATACCCAGCAACCCGCATGTATGCCCTGAACCACAAGCCAAGGGGCTCAATCACCGCACCTTGATACTATCCGCTTTGGGCGGCACTGACTCGCTTGCACAGTTTTAGATCGCGTCGCAAGAACGCGTCTCGATGGGAAAAGTGCCCCTCAAACTTGAGAGTTCTAGGGAAAGTCAAACCACACCTCGTCACTGCCCCGCAGTCGAGAGGTCTCCTCAAATTCAAGCCGTCACAACACTGACCCGTACAACCAAGGGTCCCGCTTCGGTAATCACAGAGGTAAGCCACAGACTAGCCTAGTCGAGAGGACTGAGTCTGGAATGCTAACAAGTGTCCCACTGCCCAGCCCCACTGGAGGGTAATTCATAACCAAATATCGGGTGACCCACTGCCCAGCCCTGCTGGAGGGTAAACCTTAACACATCATCAAGCGACCCACTGCCCAACCCTGCTGGAGGGTAAACCATATTAAGATACTGGGTGACCCACTGCCCAGCCCTGCTGTAGGGTAAACCATAATACATCGTCAGGAGACCCACTGCCCAGCCCCGTTGGAGGGTAGACCTTAATACATCATCAGGCGACCCACTGCCCAGCCCCGCTGGAGGGTAGACCTGGAATAAGTCGACAGGTGACCCACTGCCCAACCGTGCTGAAGGGTAGACCTGGAACCAGACGACGAGTGACCCACTGCCCAGCCCCGCTAGAGGGTAGACCCTAAGAGGTCGTCGGGTGACCCACTGACCAGTCTCTGCTAGAGGGTAGACCCTAAGAGCATCGGGTGACCCACTGCCCAGTCTCTGCCGGAGGGTAAACCCTATAAGTCGATGAGTAACCCACTGCCCAGCCCCGCTGGAGGGTAGAACTCAGAACTGCTCTAGACATCTCCACTAGAGGACACAACACTGGCCAACTGAACACGGAGTGGGTGTCGCGCAACCACCCAACTCCAGAATAGCTCTCCCAAAAGAGGTGCAACGTCTGCCCCAGCACTGGGTGTCACTAGCACCGCTACCGGCCAATCCATTGAGAAAAAAACCAGGGGGAGACCACTCAACCCTGCTGGTCAAACAAACGAGCACAAAGCCAGGGGAAATAAACTCCACCCTGCTAGCCAACAAACGAGCACAAAAGGGATCCTCTACGCCGCGAGAGGTCCAAGTACGCAAACAGAACCCGGCACACACGTGGGGCCCACACAACGTGTGGCCCCATCTCGACCCCAACTGAACGCACCAACGTTCTCAGGTATGAACAACCACACGTACCTCCAAGCGCTCCCGTATACTCCTGGAGTATACCGCATTCCAGCCCAAAGGCTATGGTGCACACGACACCCAGCGTCAACGCGAAGGCGTGACGTGACAACTCCACCTCAAAGGCCCAGGCACGGCCAACCACGTTACCTCAAGCATTTACATCACTCACACGGGAGTGCACGCGATCACTCGCCAAGGGTCCGCTACAAGCAAAGTAGAGAGAACCATTACTGGAGCACCTTTCATGCTTCCACATTTCTCAAGATCGCACAAGAGGCTCCGTACAACCAAACGGATCACACCGTTATAATCCTTGCGAAAAAACATGCGAGTTAGACTACTCACTCGCTCGAAACGGTCAAAAGGTGGAAAGGGTGCTATTCACCGTGACCAAACCCATGTGGGGCCCACCCCAGAATCCCGAAACTGAACAAACGGAGCACACCACATCGTTCCCCTTAGGAAAACACACGGGATTGACTACTCAATCACCAAAAATGGCCACCCAGTGAAAAAGGTACTATTCACCATAGCCCGGTCGGGTGGGACCCACAACACATCTCCGAAAGAGGTCGGGCGGACTGCGCCATCGCGATGTTCTTGGAAAAACACGTCGAGAGCACTACTCGCTTGAGTAGAACGGGTATCCAGAGAAAAAGATGCGTTCTGGCGCACCGCACACGAGCGGCGCCACGTGGGACCCGCATCCCGGTCCCGAAACTCAACGAATGGATCGCACCGTTGCGATCCTCCCGAAAAAGTACATGAAATGGACTACTCACTTGTCCAAAACGGTCGCCCAGTGATAAAGCTGGAAATCACCGTTTACTCCCGAAACGGCACTCACGGGGCCCACACCATCGTGCCAAATTTGAGCGGGCGGATTGCACCATTGCAATCCCCTCGGAAAAACATCCAGAAACGACTGCTCGCACGTCCCTAACGGATGTCCGATGGAAAATTCGTGAAACGCTGCCCGCAGCTCAATGGACGGGTCGTGGGGCCCACGCCTCAACTCCAGCCTCAACGCCTGAAACCACACTGGAAACCTCTGCCTCAGTGCCAGGGTCACAACTCCGCTGACGGCGCTCAAAACGGATGTCGGACACGTCTGTGCCGTCCAAAACAAGAATCCCGGGAAAAGTGCTCATCCACTTAAGGACGCGTCGCACCTCCGAGGCCCCTCGTTTCGGGAACTAAAAATTCCCAAAACCATCTCTAAAGCTTCGCCTCGACGCAAGCTCCGCGCTGCCGCAGACGGCGCGCAAAACGGACGCCCGTAGCCCGAAATACGGGCGTCCGAAGTCTGAGGGGAAAAACCCCCTTGGGCCGGACCGCCCTGCTCCGGCCGGCCCGCTGGACCGCGGCCCAGCCGCTGGGCCCGGTCCAGCCGAGCCACGGGCAGCCGCTCCGCGGCCCGCCTCCCTTTGACACCAGCGCGCCGCGCGGGTTCTCCACCGACCGGCCAACTGGCCGGTCGTGATTTCCAACAGCGTCCCTCTTATCGCGGGTCGCGGTCTGCCGCACGGGGCCGCGATCCGCGCGGCCCCCCTCTCGCTCTCGCCGGCCTTGCCGGCGCCCCCGGATGCCACCGCCGCGCTCAGCGCCGCTCCGCCTTCCGCATCTGCGGCCGCCGCGTTGCCTGCCCGAAGCTGAAGCCGCCGCCTCCCGAAGCCGCGGCCGCCCTGCGCCGCCGTCCGCCGCCTGCGGCACTCGCCGGAAACCGGCCTCACGACCGAAAAAATTCCAAGGACCACTGGGAACGATCTGGTGGTCGAAATTTTGATCCGGATAACATTCCGGAAAGCTCGGGACAAGATCTACACAATTACGGGCTTGGATCGAAGATCGGGAAACAATTAGATACTAAAATTCGAATTCAAAGAGGGGTTCGGGATTTAAAGCTCAAAAACATAACCCTACCTCGTGGGGCTTCGCCTGACGCTTCTCGTGCGATCCGCCGCGCGCCATCGTCTCGCCGGATCCACCTCGCCGGAGTCGCCTCGCCTGAGCTTGCCCTGCCGGAGCTCGCCTCGCCGGAGGTGAAGGAGGGGGAGGAGGGTTTGAGGGATAAGAGGAAGAAGAAGAGGGGGGGGGGGGTGTTTAAGTACAAAACACTTAAACGCCCGCCCGACGGGCCCGAACCCGAACTCCCGATGGGGTCGAGATTTAGCCTCTCATAGGCTAAGAACCACGCTCTGAGCGCAACGGCGGTCTCGGAATTTTATTCCGAGACTCCGTTCAAAAGTTATTAAACTTAGCACCCGAGATCGCCAAATTACGAAAACGCCCCTGGGGCCATTTTTCACAAACGGCCCGCGCCTGCGAAACTTACACCCCTCCTATGGTAAAAGGCATGCTCCGAACTCAACGGTGCCCTCAGTTTTCCAATCAGAGTCACTGTTTAAGATATACCAGCGTTTCTCCCTTAAACGAATTAATTAATTAATTAATTAATCCGTTTAACGTTCCAGAAGCGGGCGAGGGGTCCAAACGTCCCGCGCTGACAAGTTTTATGTCGTTCCTAGGGTAAAAAACCCATTCTGGACCCATCTGTAGACTCAGATCTCTGATCCGGAACTCCGTTCAGGAGTTATCACATTTATTTGGTGTTTCCAGTGTGAACGCACTGAAAATTTAATTCCGGCCACTCTGGGGCTCGGAATCGCACGTCGTCTGAAGGCGCTGCTCTGGAATATTATCAAGAATATTCCAAAGTCTTTCGTAGCAAAAACTGGGTTCTTACATTATTATTATTTATTAGTATTTATTAGTAATTATTAGTAATTATAAGTAATTATTAGTAATTATTACTAATTATTTTTAATTATTACTAATTATTGGTAATTATTGCAAATTATTTCTAATTGTTGCTAATTATTCTTAATTATTCCTATTTATTTCTATTTATTACTAATTATTACTAATTTTTACTAATTTTTACTAATTTTTACTATTTATTACTAATTATTACTAATTATTACTAATTATTACTATTTATTAGTATTTATTAGTATTTATTACTATTTATTAGTATTTTTTACTATTTATTAGTATTTATTACTATTTAATAGTATTTATTACTATTTATTTGAATTTATTACTATTTATTAGTATTTATTACTATTTATTAGTATTTATTAAAATTTATTAGTATTTATTAGTATTTATTAGTATTTATTAGTATTTAGTAGTATTTATTAGTATTTATTTTTATTTATTAGTATTTATTACTATTTATTAGTATTTATTACTATAAATTAATATTTATTACTAATTATTAGTATTTATTACTAATTATTAGTAATTATTAGTATTTATTAGTAGTTATTACTATTTATTAGTATTTTTTACTATTTATTAGTATTTATTAGTATTTATTAGTATTTATTACTATTTATTACTAATTGTTAGTATTTATTACTAATTGTTAGTATTTATTAGTATATATTACTATTTATTAGTATTTATTAGTATTTGTTACTATTTAATACTATTTTTTACTATTTATTACTATTTGTTACTATTTATTAGTATTTTTTACTATTTATTTGGATTTATTACTATTTATTAGTATTTATTACTTTTTATTAGCATTTATTAGTATTTATTGGAATTTATTAGTATTTATTAGTATTTATTACTATTTATTAGTATTTATTAGTATTTATTAGTATTTATTTCTAATTATTACTAATTAATACTCTTTATAACTAATTGTTAAAATTTATTACTATTTATTACTATTTATTAGTATTTATTAGTATTTATTAGTATTTATTAGTATTTATTTGTATTTATTACTATTTATTAGTATTTATTATTATTTATTACTATTTATTACAATTTATTACTATTTATTTCTATTTGTTACTATTTATTTGTATTTATTACTATTTATTAGTATTTATTACTATTTATTTGTATTTATTAGTATTTATTAGTATTTATTAGTATTTATTCATATTTATTTGTATTTATTACTATTTATTATTATTTATTACTATTTATTAACATTTATTAGTATTTATTAGTATTTATTACTAATTATTACTATTTATTAGTATTGATTACTCTGTATTAGTATTTATTACTATTTATCAGTATTTATTACTATTTATTGGTATTTATTACTAATTATTACTAATTAATACTATTTATTACTCATTATTAATATTTATTACTATTTATTAGTATTTATTTGTATTTATTACAATTTATTTGTATTTATTACAATTTATTACTATTTATTACTAATTATTACTAATTAATACTATTTATTACTAATTCTTAATATTTATTACTATTTTTTTTCTAATTATTACTATTTAATTCTAATTATTACTAATTAGTGTTTATTACTATTAATTACTGCAAAATATAGCTACTAATTACTAATTACCACTAATTATTTATATACATTTCTAATTATCGTTAGTAATTATTAACTGTTACTAATTACTAAGAATTGGTACTAATAATTTAATTTTATTATTACAAATAATTACTAAGGACAAACCAATTTAAATCTAACTTAATTACAACTAATCAACAACAATTTTAATTAATATAAAGAAATAAAATAAATTTAAAGTTAAATAAAACATAAATACCTTTAAACTTGATCTCTTCTAATTGTAGGCGGCTTCACAAGTTCTTTGTAAAATAAAAAAACCAACTCTCAAAAATTTTCACCTTAAATTTAGAGTTCATAAAAGTAGAGGAAGAAGAAATTTAGGAGGAGAGAAGAAAAAATGGAGGGAGGTTTATATAAGTTAAATTAGTTGCGACGAGAGTATTTGCGACGAGAATCCCATCACTAATAGTATTTTTTGCGACGGTTCCCGTCGCAAATACCTTCGGCCACATTAATTACGGTTGGCGGTTAAAAGGTTATTTGCAACGGGGGTCATCGCAAAAAGTTACCTGTCGACACACTATTTGCGACGGGACAACATCCCGTTGCAAATAGGTTTTTACCATCGCTATTTATTTGTGACGGGACGTGTCACAAAAACCCTCTGGGGGTCAAACTAGTTGCGATGGGGGATCCCCCTTCGCAGCTATGTTTTACCGCCTCTCGACATTTGCGACGGGCTGTGCCTACACGCTGCAAATACACTTTCGCGCGGTTTGGTGCACAAACCGCATCAATCCCCGCGTAATGTTTTGCGACGAGGTGCCTATTCCCGTCGTAAAAAACCTCTTCGACAGACTATTTGTGACGAGATTTATTCTCGTCATAAATAACTCATCGCAAATAACGGTTTTTCCCGTAGTGGTCAGGAGAGGTGAAATGAGACAACACCAACTCTTGTTGGTAGTGTGAAAAATCTAGCGGTGTCTCAATGAGACACCGTTCGCTATAGGTGATGGCGGTGCTCTAGTTTCTGAGGGTAGCGTGTAAGGGAGTAGGCATGATAGTGTCTTATGAGACACTATTGGAAATATTCATCTGATTGTGTCTTTTTTTTAATTTGCAAACTAAATATAAAAATATCAATAATTAAATTAACTCAATTAAGAACTAATGAAATTAAAATTTCAAAAAACTAATTTACATAATTAAATAAATGAAACTTAAAATAAAAAAAATGAAAAGTGAAATTAAAATAATTAAATTCAACAACAGAGAAAGCAGAGAAAAAAATATAAATTGATTTTTAAATTAATAAATTGAATTAAAAAAATAAAATTAAAAGACCTAAATTAACTGTTAAGATCAAATTAATTAATAAAATTTAAAAATAAAGTTAAATAATTTTTTTTAAAAATTAAATTATTTGAAAGTAAATTAAAAATTATGTTAATTAAGTGTAAATAAATTTATTACTTTATTAATTAATACAAATAAACTTAAAGTTATTATTTCAAGTAGAAAAAAATAATTATAAAGAGAAAATAAAAAAAATAAAAAACCTGAAAACAAAGAAAGACAAAAATAATAATTTTAAAGGCTAATAATGAAAAATAAAAATAAAAAATTATTACTTAATGAATTTAATTTTAAAAATTTCAAAAATGCAATTAATTAGTGAAAAGTGAAAAATTAATTAATTAAATGATCGATATTCAAATAGAAGGATGAGGAATAATCATAAAATTTAAGGCCACATCAAATTCCCCCACAGTTAAGCAATGATTTTCCTTAATCAATTCCATGATTTATTTTCTTTTGAAAATAAAAAATATGTTTTTATTAAACAGCTAAAAAAAGAATGTAAAGTAGTTTTAAAGCAAAGAATCACAAACCGTGAAATAGGATTTTGAAATGAAATGTTAAAAAGTGGTCCTGCCCAATTTCAAAGACCTATAGGTAATCAAGGGAATAAAGAATCATTCATTGGTGAGGATTTCAGGCTTCATATATGAATTTTCCTACTGATTTACTTTAATTCATGTTCAAGTTATAAATATAATAGGGATAATAGGTAAAAAATAAGTGGAATCAAGGACTTAATGAAATGTATCTTTTTATTTGACTTTCTCCTAGGTTCCAAAACAAAAAAATCAGTGTTAATTTTTTTTAAAATTCAAATCACTTTTTTGATAAAATTTATACGATTTTATATGAATCTATTATCCCCTTAATCATCTAGAATTCAAAATTTCACTCACCTTAATGAACTCATTTTTGACAACTAGGAATTTTATTATTATTATTTGAATTTTTACCAGGCATGTAACTTGTGATGAGAACTATGGATATGGACTTATTAGAATTGTAAAGAAGGATTACTCACACAAGCATCTCAAAAATTCACCATGGGTTCCCAAATGCCCATTTTACTCCAATTTCAAAATATTTATATGAATACCATTTAAATTGGATCACTAAAGTGATTATTATTTTTATAATTAAATGGTGATTCCCCTAGAATGAAGTTGAAACTTCCAGTTTCCAAATGTTATGTTTATAACTCCAAAAAAATGAATCCTATATCACTCTCAAACATAATTCCTAAATACAATATTTATAAAAACACTAAGAAAATTCACCGAGCTATCATTCATCCTCAAACATTTTAGATTTAAGGAAACTCTTAACTACCAATAAGATATTATCCTTAAACAAAACTCAACTGAAATGCATAACAAAGCCTAAAGAAACTCAAATTGAAAAATAATTTTTCAAACATTTGACCATTTTAAAAAAAAAATTAAGGTGGGGGGATTTGATGGGATTACATTAAATCACATAATATCACAACATAAACTGACTCCCTCCCCGACACTTAAAAACCAAACTTTATCCCCAAATCTGAATTTAATGGTGGAGAAGACAACAATTTGACTTTTAAATCACAAAAAAACATTTATTAAAGCATATTGGTGGTTCTTGAGGTCTACCTATTCAAGAAACATGAATCATAAAAAGTGTTTGAAGAAAAAGTCATAAAATAAATGATATTGTTGATCATTTTTGATGTTAAGAATTTTGAAAAAAGGGGTGAAAAACAAATTTAGTGATTTTAGAATTGATCTCACTGATCAATTCTAAAAATTTGAAAAATAAGAAAAGAGGATAGACATGATTACACCCAATACTATTTAATTCCTAGAACAAATGAATTACCCCACAATCATATTGAATACAAGTTTAAACCATAATAATTATAATTGAAAGAAAGAATGGAAATAGGGGAAAGAGATCTCCCCTTCTACTGATGTGCTATTGCTCCACTCCTAGTCACTATTATCTACCTGTTCTCTTCTGGTCTCAAAGAACATTCTGAATGTTGTGAATGATTGAATGCTTCAAGTTCTCCCTTATGTTGTACACCTGTGAATTTTTTATATCCTTTGTTCCTCTCCGTTACTCACCCACTGCCTCCACAAACTTAATTTCACTCCTCCCATATCACCGCACACATGTCTTTAGCATCTCCCATGTAACAAACCTTTTTAGGCCATTTGACTGAATCTGGATGTGAACCCAGCTTCTGCTAGTATCTGCAAATTGTAGACAAAGAAAAATAAAATGTAATTAGACATTATGTTGTTTTAAAAAAATTATTTAGCTAATTATTATCACAATTTATTATGTTAATTAATTTATAATTACTTATAATTATTTATTATTAAATTTTATTTATTATTATTTTAATTATTTATTAATTTATTTAAAACATTTATTAATTATTACTGATTTTTTAAGTTATTTTATTAAACCTAATATTTTTATGATTTTATAAATGATGATTATTTTAATTATTCATTAAATTTTATTACGGTAATTAATTTATAATTATTATTTTAAATATTATTATAATTAAAGTTCTTAATTTTTTATGGATTATTTAAAATATAATTATAGTTAAATTGATATATTTAGATTAATATTTATTTAAATAATTAAATTAAATTATTTTATAAATAATATTATTAACTATTAGTTATTATATTTTAATTTTTTAATTTTTATTAATTATGGTCATTTAGTTTTATTTATTTTATTTTAATTAATTAAGTTATTATTCTTATATTTTTATTTTTTTCCCCCCCTTATCCAGTAGCAGGGTGGGGGAATGTCTTCCTTCTAAGGATGAAGATAATCAGCTCTCCTCATTCACCGGATGGCAGGGACCCTCAGAGTTTTGACTGGTGGCAGAAAAAGATTTTACATTTCTCTTGATCTCCCTCAGTGGTGTCCTCTACTTCCCCCAACTACACATCACTGACACTTTGAGCTCCGGTGTATCTCCTTCTATAGATTTGTAATATTGATGAGTCAACATCATACCCTAAGCAAGGGTGATGACACTTCTCCATTACTGGCAGTATCCCCTTCCATGTTTGGCTCGGTATTCGCAAATCTGATTTAAGTTGGGTTTCCTCCACAACAGTTGAGGTCAAGCTCATTGTAGATCTATTGGGTACAAAAAAATAGTTCTTGGTTCACACCATAAGGAGACGACAACAACTCCTTGTATTCTGATTAAATAATAAATTATTTTATAAAATTTCAAAATTATAATTATTTAAAAAATATTGAAAAATTAGCTAATTAAATCATTAAAAACATAATAGAAAGATGTGGCAAGATCATGAATTTTAAGGCCTCATTAGATTCTAACTATTATTTTAATAAATATGGTTTTGAATGCATAGTTTATGTCGATGTGGAAGTAAAAAGAGCATGTGAAGAGTGAATGGGTGTCTGTCCTACTCATGTAGTTGAAATACTTTCAGAAATTCTAGTTGTCGCTATAAGAGAATATGGAATTTTTTTAGTAGTTGAAACAGTGGGATAAAGTGTTATAACTCCTAAGGTATAAATAATTCTAAGATCCATTCTATTTGGATCTACTCTC
The DNA here is from genome assembly GCA_963277665.1 of Viscum album. Lineage (NCBI taxonomy): Eukaryota > Viridiplantae > Streptophyta > Magnoliopsida > Santalales > Viscaceae > Viscum > Viscum album. The sequence continues at coordinate 287,208,547 of OY728137.1, read as the reverse complement.
TCGGAATCAAAAAAGAAATTAGGATGTATATCTAGTAGTGAAGAGTCCTAGAATGTTTAATATATGGTGAGATCTCATATTTTATTCCACATACTCCAGTGAAGAATTTCTGCCACATAACTTATTATTTGATATGGATGTATCTAATACTACCAACTATAAAGATGGTAAGTATGATGATGATGATGGTGACGATTCATCAAATCTATAAGGACATTCTATTTCTATTTTAAAAGATAAAGAGTATGTTATTCTAGAGATTCCCTCTACATCTATTCCTGAAAGACTAGTTATACCTAAGTCTTCTTTGGATCAATTAAAGCTTTTGGATACTCCTCCCTCTCCCAAATCAGGACTTGAAAACCTATCTCTAGAAGAAATTAGTCACGATTCTTCTCCTAAGAATGAATTGGTTTCCATGTAAGATTCAGAGAAATAATTTGAGGATTTTCTTAAATTATTTGAGAGACCACCTAGAATCCTCTTTCCTAAAGAAGCATGGATAAAAGATACAGATATTTTTGACTCTAGTGCTTCCTCTTCTAGAGATGTTCCAGCTCCTCTATAAGATGTTCCTATTCAAACCTATTCTACTCCAACTAGAAAAGATGGAAATTTCTCTATTCACCCTTCAGAAATAACTTCTTTTGAATTGAAACTATTCAAGAATGATCTTTTTGAAGCTCTATAGGAAGTGTTTTTATGTATCAGTTTGGATAATAATCATGGAAGAGATGTGGATTTGGCCTAAACTATTGAGAGTGTAGTAGATAACAACTATCCTAAGTTATTTATGAATATATAAAATATAAAACATGATATTTATACTTTCAAAAATGAAATATAAAGTGTTATAGGTCTAGTTGGATCCTTATAAGATGATTTGATATAATATTTTGGCTACCAAGGATAGAAGGTACCTATCAGTTATGACCAATCTATTTAGAACTTATACTTCTGAATCAAAACATCCTACCTCTGTTTCTATTTATGGGGACCTTATAATAAGGATGATTCATGATGAAATTCAAAATATCCTGGATAACATAATGGCTACCATAAATCAAGTGAAATTAGGTATTTCTACTCATGTAGAAAAACATTATGATTTTATTAATGATGAACCTATCAAGGATGAAAAAGATAAAGATGTATTCAAGGGTGAATTAAAGTAGTGTCTAAGAGGTATTTACACCATGAAAATATCAGAATTCAATTCATTTTATTAGAAAGATATTTGAAGATACCATCGATGAATGCCTCATTCAAATACATTGTGAAGAATTTGTTGGTAATGATACCCCAACTCAATCAGTTTATGTCAGAAAAGGAAGAGTTAATTCAAATTACGGATCATGGAACAAGGGCTGTAACATAAATTACAAGTATTTTTGAAACTTATATATATGATACCAATACTTCAGTTTTGGAAACTATTTACATTCATATTCTCAAAGTTTTAAAATCAGTATCCACATCTATTTAAGCATTAGTTTCATCATTATCTTCAACCTCACCTTTTTCCTCACCCGCTACTCCTCAAACATGACCTTTTGGTATTTCTATTTTTCATGCCCTTGGACAGATTAGGCTAATTTCAAAGTCTATCATCATTCCTTGAGTTCCTAATGCTTCTTATCCTCCTACTTCTTCAGATTCTATTGTTATAAAAGGGAAGTATCCCCTTGTTCCTTGCACCCATCTAGAGCATGAGGATTCAGATTCAGATTATATTTTTATAGGTCTTTTGTAAATTTTTTACATAATTAATGGAATATATATTTATTCTTATTTCCATGCCTTTGGGTTTTTATATGTTCTTTCTTGTCTATTTATTTTATCTTTACTTTATACCCATTATGTTTTCTTTTTGGTAATCACAAAGGTTGAGTAAAATACATCGAATAAACAAAGGCGAAAGAGGTAAAATGTTTCATATGATTAAAATATAAAAATTTAACAAATTGGTCATGATTACCTATTTTATACAATTGGATGAAATATAAGATTATAATATTTAATTTTTCATTTTTAATATTTTTACTTGGATATGTATTTCATGATTTGTGATCATCAAAAATGAGGGTATTGTAAAATTAGTATATAAATTCCTTGTTTTAATAATCATGAATCATGTTTATACTATTACTAACATATCTTATATTTTATGGAAGATAAATTTATTTTTGGAAAATAATGGAAATTTTTCTAAGTATTGAATCAACTATGAAACTTAGCAAAATTAAATTGATCATAAGTCAATGAAATAGTAATTTTCTAAGCACTAGATCGAACACATGATAAATCCATCAATCTCATGAGGTGATAATTGATGCTTCCCCGCCTCAATCTTCTGATCCTCCTAGAGCTCATGAGCCTGTTACTGTTGAGATTCTGAGTCATGCTCCCGCCTTGACGGTGAATTTTCTTACACAATAGCTTGTCCAAATAGAACCTTCTTCCTCTGCTAAATAGGGGTACATCTCTGATGCGACAATTGAAAGGGAAGAGGACTCCACTCCTGGAGTTGGGGAACTGATCCTCTGCAAGTGGGGAGACACTTAGGATGAGGCCAAGGAAAGAGACATGGACATGAGTATAGTTTCATATAGTGGAATTGTTCGAGGAGAAAGGATAATAGTCTCTGACAGTGAGGGTGTCAGGACTGCTCTAGTTATAAGGAAACCACAGAAAGACTACGGTACAGTTCTGAGGACTGTGACCACTAGGTCATCTGTGAAGAAGGATATTGAGAAGTTATCTATGGAGAAAATAGAAAAAAGGAAGGTTTATAAGAAGATGATCCAACAATATGAGACTCAATCTGAATGGGAATCAGCTAATGCTGATGACATGACCAAGTATGGGTGTGATGAATATGATTATTATGATTTGTAACCTCTCTCTATCCTCATCTCTATTGTCTCTGCACTTTTCCTTTTATTAATAAATTTGGTGGTCCAAGCGTGCTTGGATCTGACCTTTTGGGTATCTTAAGAGACTACCACAATATAGTTTTTTTTACTAATCCATGGACTGAAAACAAGAATAGTGGATTGAATGTTTTCCTATTAGATAGACCATAGAAGATTTATTAAAAACTCTTGGATCATCCACAAGGAAAGTTGGATCGACCACAAGACTAGTGGAAGTGACCAAAGTTCTGTTATAAATCTCGCTAAGTGATGAATTAACATCACATTAATATCATGTTGACCATATGTTGAAGTAAGAAACCATATGATAAATATAGAATTTTGAAAAAGTAAATAATCTACTATAAGACTATATAAAGTGATCGTGGTCAGTAGTCTTAGTAAAGTAATGGACCTACCATAAGTACAAGGTGATTGTTCATAGGTTCTAAAAATGGTTTGTATGATCTATTGTGTAATTAGACAAAAATTCTCATAAATTATTAAATCAACTGTGGATGTTGAAATGGAAAATTTAAAGAAACTGTACCTAAAAAATACATTATATTATTAAATTTATTAACCCAATTACATTTATATGCAAAATTAAATTCTATTTAGAAGCATTTAATGAGATTGGATTTCATGATGATGTATGGGGACCTTTAATAATGATTTTTATTATTTTTTTAAATAAACCTCATTTTTTTAAAATATTTAAGATACATGGAATATAGAATAGTGACATAGAGGTATCAAAATTTTTCATGAATTAAAACGATGAACAAATGTTGTGTTTAAGAAATTTTGACTCTACATTATTTCCTAATTCTCAATAAAACATTAGATAACTCCTATTCATATTCATGTATCATTTCCAAATAAAAATAAATAACCGAGAGGAGAATAATAACCTACAGAAAAAAACTCTATTTTATACTGCATCTAATTATTTCACCTATCTTACTCTTCTTTTATTACTTTTTGAGCTGTGTGATATTTGAGCTATATATATTTAAAGCACTAGAACCTATTTTGAACTAGATATTGTAAGATACAAAATCTATAATTTATTATAATATATATTCCCATATAGAACTATTGAAGAGGATGTGAATCCTAGGATACCAGCATGTAGTTTTTTATCTTTAGTTTTTTCATGTAGAACTTTGGAAGAGACTCTCTATAACTCAGAAAACCTTATGAGTCATTGTGTATTAAACCTGATATAGGTTGTTGATCAGTTTATTTATTAATAATTGTTGATTAGTATTTTATTACCTAGTGGATAAGACTAGGTCTCAGATTTAAACTAAACCTCTTATTTTATTTCCACTACGTTTTTTATTTGTTTTATTACACTCTATTTTTAAAACAAATTTATTTTTAGTTTTAAAAAATAAATTGAAAAATAATAGATTAATATTTAAAATAAATTTATATTTAATATACTATGTTTGATTCAATTAAATCTAATTCAAAATTTAATAGAGTTTTAACCTAGTTTTAACGAAGTTGTGATCAAACTTTTGTGAAGATTTCTGAAAGATGAAATTATATACTTCTACTATTTTAGTCAACTAGGACATATTTTATAAATTTAGTGGATTTAGTTTTAAATAATTTTTAGTAGAAATTTTAATTGGAAACTCAATTCACCCCAATATAGAGTTTTTTACTTTGATCAAAAACTTTATTTACCCTTATGAAGAAACAAACAATAGTCGCATTATCATACATCTAGAGATCTTCATACTTAGGTATCCAAAACTAAAACTTATCTTTCTTCACATTATTATTTCCTTTATAGATTTTTTTAAACTTATATAGGATTTCTTTTGCTATTTTGGGTCTTTAAACTTCTATAAATTCATGAATAACTTTCATAATCTATTTTTCACATCATACATGAAAACTTATTTCATTTTATTTAATGTATATATATTTTCATGGTATATCATTTGAATAATATTCTGCCATTTCCTTATAATTTTTATATTTCTAAACTATAATAAAACTATTAAAAATATTCAAATTTAAATTCTTCTAAAGACTTAGATATATGATTTCAAAAACTCATATTTCTCATCTTCATAACCGATATAGAAACTAATTGTAATAACTACATGTAATAATTGCACATAATCTTGGAATTCCCCCTCACTCAAATATTAAAACTAAATTTTCTCTATGATACATGCATTTAAATTAAATAATTCAAGCCTGATATTGAAATTCATTTGTAAATACATGGATTCGCCATTAACAATTCAAAATTCACAAGTTCTTATTCATTATTAAATCTTGGAATTCTTCCTCTTCTCTCCATCATAATTCACATGAACTAAATATTCATATAAATATATGAATTCATGTAGGAACCATCTTTAATTAGGGATTCTTTCTTTTGCAGTGAAATTATCCCCAAAAGATCTTCTTTTTATTCCTTTATAAATCCTTCCTAAATCATGATAATATTTTTCATGATATTTTGTTTTCATTAGATAACATATTACCTTGAATTGAATGAGTTATCCCATTCTTTAGAATATGAATGTTATAGAAACATATATTGATGTGTTAATTTTATATCTCATAAGATCATCCTTTAATAAATTAAATATTATATCATACTCAATTTTTCATAATTTAATTTGGAATATGTACCATGCATTATCTCATTGAATTTATCTTCAAATATTTGAATCCAAAAACTTATAATTTTTACACCTAATTCCATAGAAACTATCTATGTATAGATAAAATATATGAACCGAATATTAATGGATAAACCATATAAATTAGGCTAACCGACCGTTCTTGTCTGATTAACCAAGAGGATCAAATACATGTACAACCGACTAACCATATAGATGAACTATGTGAATTGGATTGAAAATTAATCATAGTTTTAATAGACTACATGTATAACCAAGATTTTTTGTGAATGGATCGATTGTAAGAACAAAGTATCAACCATTCTTAAATAAAATATAAAGTCCTATATTGACCGCATGAAAAAACGACTAACATATGGATCAAACATGATGCTGTAAATTAAAAATGTATTTGTCTCTATTTAAAAGTTCTAGACTTGCTTCAACTTAAACCAATGCCTCCTCTAACAATATTCACCCTTCATAAAGAAACTTAGAAATTTCTTACATTATGTTATAGATAATTTCTACTCATCCACCAACACATGCTATTAATTCCTTTTAGGATAAGATCCACAATAAAAATATTTAGTTTTAACATGATTTATGTGTTGATGATAAAATAAAAATTAAAAATCATATTCAATTCAACCTACTCCAAAATTTATTCTCTATATAAAAACCAAAACCTTTAGAAACTTATTGAATATAAAAAATTGGTCACAGAAAACTATCTTACAAAAGATAAAAATATGTGTAAGAGTTATCAATGCATTAATAATTTGAATTAATTAATTTTCTCTAATAAAAAATTACCCTTCATACATAAAAACTACACATGTATTTATTCCTAACATTTCAAGATACATAGTGATAACCAAAATTTTTATTCATGGTCCCAAACCCAAATTCACCAATATTTGATCACCTCTTAGTGTATGGTATCCTCATTCACATAGGGTCTTGTTGAATTAAACTCTCCAATGAGATGAAACATCCTTTTTATATCTAAACTATTTATGTGTTGATTCCTATTACCTCAGGATATGTAGTGACATCAGAATCTAGTAACATAATCTCAATCAGGAGTTCTCACCACTTTCAGTCACTTTATCCATACAATGAGATCCATATCAATGTAAAGATTTTCAATGCAGATTCTATTAGTGTCTACTATTTTTTACCTTGAATAAAATTCCCCATCCATTTTTCCTCATCACATGACACTAAACTACATAGAATAAAAGAATACAATATAAAACCTCCTAATTCTTTCTAGGATGGTTTATTTGTGTGACCCAGTATCCTTACATGAGGTCCATATCTGTTTAAGAGGTCTTATCACATATAATTAGTTATAATAATATTAAAATTCCATATATATAAAATAGAACTATGAGTTTATCAATTCATGTTACTAAAAGATTCATACCAATGCCCAAATTATTTATCTCAGGCTTAGTCATTAATCTCGGTTGAATCTATGCTTCATCTTAATACCTTTTTCCTCTCAATTTGTATTGAATTTCCCCTAAATATATCTAACCTTGAGACAGAGTTATCATGTCCTACACATGAGCCAGATTAGCACAAGAACTATGAAATATTGTTTAATATTTATAAACCTATTCCTATGTCAAAATTCATTTATCCTATGTTAGTGAAAAATATATGTAGGATCATTTGACACAGATTCCAATTCCATAAAATAGTATCTCCATCCAAAAAATATCTCTTTACATAAATATGATATGGATATGGTATCATTTTTCTTTACATATATCATGCTTCCTAAAAAATTAAATCTAAACAATTCCCCCATATAATGTTCCTAATAACACCCAGGGAATTCCAAAACATCCCGGTCACATGATGTTAAACTATATAACAACATTCCTTTATCATGATTTTAAACAAAATGGTTCATGTACTCATTGTATGAACTTAAATTATAGAACACCTACATTCATGTCATATGACGATAAAATATAGGACATTTGGTCTGTCCTGCATGAACCTAAACTTCTTAGTTTGGTACATGCTACATGACCTAACTTTCCCTAATTGATAACTATATCCATGTAATGGTGTATGGAATATGGGACTCTACACTAGGTTAAAATTCCCCTTTGTCACTAAAATTCCAAGTGTAGGCCCCCCTATATTCACATTTGGATATAAATTCATTCATCCCCTAGATACATCCATGGGGTTCCTTCTTTTTCCAATCCCATACTTAGATACTAAAATGTCCCTCCTTTGCATTGGAGCTAGATAGATATAGGAGATATCCATTATAAGAACTTCTCATGGATAGATTCTTATTTTTTGAAGATATATAGTGATGTATGAACTACATGTTTCATAACTAACCACAAATAATTATCCATATCCACTATTTCATCATTATTATATAACCTAATTATGGATAAATTAGGATTCCAAAATTCCAACCATATTTTGGAAGTTTCATTCCATATGTTACACTTTGTAACTTAAGTGATTAAAAAACAATAAACCTTTCCAAACTATCAATCATGAGCGTATTCTACTCCAAGGAACACTTATCTTTCATAATGATCATCAATACCTCTATATCTTCTCATACCAACTAGAGGAATATTAATCATATGAAGAATAACCTTTGATATTCATAAACCTCTAACAACATCATAATGAAACTCATAATTAGAATATTTTTTAGTGGGAATCTATAGTATACTTTTAATATATTGAATTTTTAATTAAAATAATTTAGAACATAATTTAAATGTTCTCTATCCACCTTAAAAGGTGTTGGGATTTTCTTTTTCATCGACCCTAATTTGAATTTTCATGTCACACCACTTTTTGTTCATACATACACCCCTTCTTAAGATAGTCCACAGTATCCCTGGTATTCTCTATTCACATTGGGTTTTACCTTTTATTAGATATGAAAATTGTCTCACTTTGATTAGGCCAATCACTATTACCATAAACTATGTTCTTCACCTTTTGAAATATTTTATTCTATCACTGGGATCCAAATTCAAATTTAATTTCATCATTCCCACTTTAGTTATACTATATCACCTTTATGTACAAGTTGTGTGTCCATAAACTATATCCCATAATGGTTTGAATTTTATAACCCTTAGACTATATATTTTAACAAAACATAACTTTTTAGGTCAAAAAATGATAAAAGGGAAGCCTAAGAAAGGGTCAAGTTTTTTTCTAGGTCATCCCCTTTTTGTGATCTAGGAAAAAATTAGGGTGAAAAATTAAAAAGGAATAAATCTTATAGGATCCACCATATGAAACTAGAAAAAATCAATCAATACTATCTAGACACACTATTATTGGGAGAAGTTAAATAAATTTAATGTTGTAACCCATCCCCCAGATATGTGTTCATAACATGGTTCCATAACATTTAGGTTTCTCGAACCCTCTTTAACTTCTATCTTTTATATAAGTCTACTTCATTCCTTAAGGTCTTAAATATTTAAAAATATTTCACCACTATCGACAATGTGTACATCCAACTCTAAAGGAAACCTCTTCATAATAATGATCATTGGATCCACTATATTCAACCCTTCAAAATAAAGGCATCTTTATCTAGAGGAAAAGGTCCTCTCATCTCCATATTCCATGAATAAGTCACAATGGAACCTGTTATTTAATTACTCATGTACCTATCTCATATTATCATATCCTGATTCAAATTACCTAATATATGATTTATACCACTCATAATCTGATCATTCAAGGGAATTTAAATAATCATGATGTAAAAAATTCATGCATTAAACTCATTTAGGAGGTAAGAACATGACATTAAATTATTGAACATTTTTTTGTACTTTTTACATGAACCTAAACCATGCCACAACCCCCAACCCCCAAACCTACCCCTTCTAGCCCAAAAATAATGGAAGATGGATAATAATACTAGAATTATTCCTCAAACTGGTTATGTGTTTGAGACTAGAACTAAGGGTATATCATACACACAAATCAGAGGAATTACCCTCTAATACGAATATAAGGAATAAGAGATAAGATGTGACCAAATAATCAGTCATGATCATAATGAATAAAATATCCCAACACGTGAATATAATGTCACATTTAACTAAACCAACTATAAAATAATGGTACAATCACCCAAAATAAATCCTCAGTAGTGTCCTCAAATCCTAAAAAGATATTGAACAACTCCATGAGCTAGTAATGTCCTTCCTCATCACAAAAAAACTCCTACATACATGAAAAATTAATTATATAGATAAGGGTGATAATGAAATGTATACTCAGTAGGATCATCCCAAAACCACTCATGAAAATGTGAAATAAAACATAATAAAGCCTAATGGATAAGTAATAAAATAGCTAATCACCTAATCAAGTATGCTAAGTTCCTAGCCTAAAGATTTATCCCTAAAAAAGTATCACATATTAGTAATAATATAATATCCAATATAAATATAAAAATGAGGGTACATCACTACCACCACCAAAATGATTTTTTCTCTTTCCCCAACATTGTGTGTCCTCATCCATATATCTCTAATAATCCACATGAATCAATGGGAAATATATAATAATCCACACCCTATGTGTCACATAATCTCATCATCAATATCATCATCTCTAGATAATAACCAAGTAGTTTTCTAGAATCCACCATAAATTGTACATTATGCACTACACCTCAATCCATCACAAACCATACATAGTATACAGATAACAACACTTAGAATAATATATCTAAAGATACATGTGTGTAAAATAACCAAAATCCATTAAATACCCATAGAAACATATATAATAAGGTATCCCTCATGCATACCAGAACATAATACTACTAGGATAAGATAGTGGGGGGAGATAGGGTAGTCTTATATCTATACTTACTAACTTGGATGTTGGGGAAAACACCCTCAGAGTCAACTGGGAGTTAGTCTCCCATCCAAAATTAGTGGGGTAGGGAATGAAATCACATAAGGAATATATATATCTCTCATAACCTAGACTAAGGGAATATATCTACACTTTGACTCATCCATAGTTATGTTCTCTCAGAAAATCGAATGGAAATGCTAAAAAATAGATATTCTATAAGCACATCAAAATTTCAAGGATATTATCAATTAATTCTTCTTGTTAAACATTTCATTTAAAAATAATTACCAAATAATTTTATTGATTCAACCAATGAAATTTTTACCACATGGGTTAAATCATTTAAGATTCATTAATATTCTATAATCTTAGGTAATATTTGAGTCTTCTTAAGCTACTATAAAAGATAAATAGACCAAGAACAACCATCTGTATTAATTAATGGGTAAGAAATATAAAAATCAGGAAACCAGACCATATAACCTTCGAATTAAAAAATTCAATAATATACAAGAAACAAGATTTCAATTCAATAAGTGAAAATCAATCCTAGCTTCAAATCACCCCATTAGTATCAGTGCTATCCTTGATACCACTATGCATTTCACCATCTATTCAGCCACCAGAGATGACAGCTTTTTCCACTACCCTAGGAACACCACCCATTTTTCTCGAGTCCACCATCCATCCTAGGTTCACACCAGGTCACAGATAAAGGCTCTAATTTTAGATCTGTCACACACAACAAAAATAAAATAACAAGAAGTTAGTGGGGGTATCTAAGCCCTAGAAACAAGGCGTATAACCTTCATAAGAAAATAGAGTCACTCATCCCCAAAAAATTATATTTGAAAATAAGACAACTAAATACTTTCTTGATATAATTGGTCTATTTAAAACATGTTACAACTATAAGAAACATAAGTCATAATCTATCAATACCTATAAATTATTTAAACATGCTCCAAGAATAACTTCAATGCCCATTCACTAAAAGGAAGTGGGATAAAAATCTATCATTCCCTTTTATTTAACTCAACATTAATTTACCATATTTTTGTTCGTTAACCAATTTAAAAGTGTAAAAAACATGCTAAACCACAACATAAATAAAATAAAGCACCCTATCTAGAAAATAAAGAGGTAAAAAATCAACATGATGTAAACACATTCCATTTCTACAAACCAAGACCAATTCTTTCTTCAATCCTACTTTAATCACTATTATGGTTAATTACACTATTACCTAGGGAGATAAATCATGATAAATTCACATTCCAAATGAAATAAGATAAGCAACATATATACTACCTAAATTATCTCTTTAAAGGGAAAAATTATAATAATGGGATAACCAAGTGATCACACTCCACAAATATTGATAGGAAAACCACCAAATAATATCCACACTAAGACACTAAAGAAAACATTTAGAACTCAACCTAAAATATATGGCTTCACCATAAATAACATCTATATAGTATAGAAGAATGAAATGGATAAATAGGAGAAGAATGTACCTTAAATAAATAGCACTTGATATTCCATGATCTAATATGTTAGAATCATAAAGGAGATGATAAAAGGGTGCCAATGGGGTCTAGAGTTAGCCAAATATTGAAGGATAAGAATGAGAGCCAATATGAGGGAGGTTAGGTCCTCTATTTATAGTATAATATTGAATAACCTCTCAATAGCATGGATACATCCCACTATGTTGTGGTATCCCTTGATCAAAGGATATATAAATATACAATTCCCATTTTACCCTTTCTCATATGTTTTAAAAACATGATTTAACCATCACCACAAAATAGGCCATGGAGTGGTCCAAGCTATGTTTACTCTGATTCCCACCATAACCAACCACTCCGACATAACATAAAAGGATTGGTTTTTTTCTCCCCACCACACACACTTCCATGGAGTGGTTAAATCCACCTACGCATTTTACATAGACAGTCTCCCAAAACACAACAACCAGAACCATGCCCTCCACTATGAATTTATAATCTTCCCAATTCACACATGATTACCTCCCAAGTCCCATGACAAACACCATGGACGACCAGGATGTTTTACTCATCATAGATCATCCTAGAACCATACAACTAACCTCTAATCACCCAACACCAAAACGACCATCACCACAAATCCACCATAATGTGGTGACTCTATGAATGAACAAACCACTTGATTATCCTAGAAAACCCCATAAAATTCCTACTCATCACTACCAAGCCTTGAAAAAATACGATGAGTGAGGGTATTTGGGAATCTAGAACCACACATCAAACACCTATCAAACTATTTTCATCATTGAGAATGACAAAAAAACTAGATATAAGGAGAAGGGGAAATGTATAAACAACCATCCCATGAGATACCTCTCAATGATATCATTATGATACAAACACAACCATTGAATTAGAATGACCATCAAGTGGGAAAGGGGAAATTTCACAAACTAGTAACATACAAATAATTACATTTATAAAGGAAAACAAGATTGTACCAAAACTCAAAATAAATAAGGATGATGAGCACACATATGTGTATCATATTATTAGTTACTCTCCTCAAAGATACCATGACTATACAACACATAAAATGAAGGGATGGAATTCCTACATAAAAATTTATATAAATGGTATTGGACCTCAACTGGTTGTTCTATGAATGTTGCATTGTACTCAATATTTAACCCTCCCTAGTTAATGAAATGGGAGTCATTATGAATATATAGATAAATTGAGCTACATGGAAGATCTTTTAGATCCAGTAAATCTGTAGAGGATGATCCAACCAAGAAGAAAACTCACCAATGTTCTTCATAACTTTAGTAGGTCAGAAAAACCAGTGTAAAAACTTTCTTCCCCAAACAAATCTTTTTTATCCATGATGAGGTGAAACTTTTAGGAACACATGGTGTCTATCCTTGAACTCTAAGGTCCGCCACCCCTAACCAGAATAATAATTTTGATAGTATTGTAATGATTTCATACTCTACCAAACCATATGGATCTTATTAGTTAAAATTTTCACCACATTAGGACTAAAAGAAGATGAATATCCAACTTTGGTCCATCACAACAGGGATTTTCCCTAACTTCCACAAAATGCCTCAAATAAATCCATGCTGAGGGATGAGTGGTATATTTTTTTTATAGGTGACCTTAATAAAAGGCATATGCTTCACCCAAGATCCAATAAAATTCATGACCCACACCAACAACATGACCTTTAGGGTCTGGATGGCCTTCTCCATCTATCCATATGTCTGAGGGCAGAAAGAAGTGCTATGGAATAACTGAGTTCCAAACTATTTCTACAATACTATAGAGAATTACAAGGTAAAATGACCCTCCTAATCCAAAATGATTCACCTTGGAACTTCGTGTAGCTGCACAACCTTATTCAAATACTTCATTTCCAAAACATTAAAAATTCTAAATTCCCTAATTACTATGAAGTGATTCAATTTTTTCAAATAGTCTATAATTAATCATATATAATCACAAAATCCTTGATATTGAGTTAAACTAGGGAAAAATTCCATCAAAATTTCCTCCCACTTACATTGAGAAACATATGGGAACATGGTGTTCATTATTTACCTTCTATAAAACTAAACCTTGGGAAATAAACTCTATAACTGAATTCTTGAACCCAGGATACAAAAACTAATCTCTCAAACAATTCTACAACTTTTTCATGATAGTATGTAATAAATAGGTTGAGTTTTATAAATCTCATAGAACCACCTAGTACATCACCCAAGGGATAAATAGGCTCCCTTGAAACAACTCCTGGTGCTGATTATCCTCTGACCATCTATTAGGGGAATCACCATAGAAAACATGATCTCATATACTTCCATATTATAATACCCTAGTTGGGACTCCCCCACCCACCTCACTAAATAATACTACACTATCATCTAATAAAGTAATCCTATGCCACTGATTTCTCCCATATAAAGATCCATCACGGAGAGCTCTTCCAACACTCTTTATGAATCTCCAAAATCATGAAAAGAATCACTACATGAATTCATACTTATGAAATTAGTGAAAATATTACTATTTACTAGTTTATAAGAAATCTCAAATTCATATCCCTGTAAGATACCATTCACCACCAGTACCGTATGTTTAGGCCATACTGGGAGATTACATACCTCAAGATTTTGTGATTGGTGAATATCATAAAGCATTCACTAATAAGGTAGTTCCACCAAAACTTCAATGAAAACATGAATAATTATTACTTAGGCTCATGGATTGAATATTTATGGTCATGAGGTTGTAACATACAAAAAATATAAGAAACAAACACTCTCTAATGCATCATGACACCACCCAAGAAAATATGAAAAGTGTTATAAGAAACCTAAAATTGAACTCCCTCTTCTAGAAAAAAAGAACTGAGGAACTGATAAAATTCTACTTTAGATATTGAAATATAGATTTGAACTAGTTATTATATGAGAAATATTGATTCTTTCTATTCATGTTTGTTAGTGGAGTCTCAATATAAGATAATTTGGGTACGAACCTTCTATAGATGTCTCTAATAACAAGGAAACTTCGCACCTCTGTAAAATTAATGTGGGATACCAAAGAAATGACCACCTCAACCATTTAAGGATCCATAAATAATCCATTATGGAAGATGATATTACCTAAAAAAAACTTAATATTCCCATATCTCACACATTTACATCTTATGAAAGAAATTATGATGAAAAAGAAACCAAAAAATGGCCCGCTGATACCATGTATACTCCCTCTCTAGTGTAGGTTACACAAATATTTCATTGATAAAACCAATCACGAACCTATATAGAAACTTCATAAAACTATATTAATCAGACCTAAGAATAAAAATAGAGATTTTTCTCACTAAAAGACATCATAAAGAACTAATAATTCCCAAAAAAACATCAGAAATAAGTCTTTGTAATTTCCTCACCCTTTACTTTCATATGATAATATCCCGATCATAGATTGATTTTTGAGAACCACCTATCTACCTTCATCTAGTTGAATAAATCATCAGTCCATGTAATAGGGTATTAATTATTCAAATTCACCTGACTCAAGCAATGATAATTGATAAAAAGGTGAAGGATACCATCAACATTCTATTTGAAAAAACTAGAGCACCCCGAGGTGACATGATCAATTGAATAAAACCTCACTATAAGATATCATAGATCTATATCCATAGCTACCATAACTCATAAGGATCCATCCTATATAGAGGCTTCTAAATAAAAGAGTCCTCTAACAGTTTCTCTATTCCAAACATGATCTCCTATTGAGGGGTTAGTGGCAAAACCTATTAAGAAAAGAAATCATGGTATTCTTTCAGAACCCTGGTAAATACTACTAGATTAACCAATTATGAACTCAACATCAAATCATCCATCAAGGAAGAAAAGTATTGGGAACTCCTACAACCCATTCAGGGGCCTAGCTCACTAATGAAAATGAAAGACTCTTCTTCAAAATCATAGAACACAATCCACCTTATGAAGCATTCCATGATATCCTAAACCAAATACAACTAGTTTATACTCATTTTGATTTCATATAGATATATCCACAAATATAAGAATTCTCCCTAAAAGTGATGTTTTCCTATCCTTCCAGAAAGTCCAAAGAAATTTCATTTTTTTATTATTTTCTAGAAAATACCATTTTTAACATGGTTGAGGGAGAACCTTAGATGACCCTTGAGGGAACTATATAGTTAGCATTTCCCCATGAAAATCATAGTTCCTGGCACTAATAAAAGATGACATACCCTCTCATTCTAGTGATTTGGTATCCCCACAAAGCTGGATACTACTTCTCTGAAGCTCACATATAGATCTTCACTTGAGGATATCGAGCCCCTTAAATTTTCCATTAAATCACTATTCTAGACTGACACTTCCATTTAGGACCACTATTCCTACCTTTGCGTAATCCTTACCCATCAGATTCCATCTATGATACCACCACTAATGCCATCGACTGCTCGCTCCATCACCACCGCGACAACCACCCCCAACTTAATCTCGATGTTGACCATGTTGCCTGTGCCAATCACTATAGTCAAATGACCCACTGCCTTCACCATTTACCTAACACCTAATCAGTACCAAGAAACCCCCACAATAGATGAGATCTACTCATTGAGGATAATTAAAATCACATGTATATCATATGACTTCCAATTATACCCTATTCTAAGCATATTTTGGAGAACCCTATTGCCGCTACCTTGGTTGATACAACTACAAAAACAGAACCTAAAGCGGACTACCATATGCACACTATCTTCTCAGAAAGGCTGATAACTTGCACCACTGATGAAATCATAATACATAAGAAAAATTAAAAACTAATCCCTTGGAAGGGTTATGAGATCCACTATCCTCGGTGAAATGAGGTGAAGAGGGATGGGACCTACCCCATATGTTTGAAATCCATTTTTTCTAGGAAAATTGGAACCCTAGACAACAATTCTGTAATATGGAAAATCTTGAAGGATCCCGTCCCATGATGATCTAGTTCTATCCAACATCTTATCAAGAACCTATACCCTTTCTAGTACCTCAAGGTATGTCCGTAGTATAAATAGAGTAACCTATAACTTGATATATAGATGTAAATAATACTTTAAATAACTCACCCTAGCCTCCTCATCTAGAATCAAGTTTGAATCATATTGTAGAAGGTTCTTAAAATGGATCTTGAATTATCACAAGGTGGAATTTCCCTATCAATGGTTAAACATCTGTCATAGAATTGATGACCTTTTAGTTGGAGAAAGAAACTTAACTAAAAAATTATCTTGTAACTTCTCCCATGTAATAGATAACTCCTTATAGTCCTGAAGTAATAAGAACTATGACTGCCTCACTATGCTATATAACATTTTAATCACCAACGAAACCCAATTCTTATTTTGAGAATGGATTGAACTAAAGGAAATATATTCCCCATCTTACTAGTACTCTATCATGAAATAAAAAATGAATACCTCATACTTCTGAAGACTCTAGTGATGAAATTCTTAGAGTGTCATCCTCCAAGTTTTATTGTCATCAAGCTTAACCCTATGGCGATATTCTGCATATCATGCTGAATAGATTTATCATGAACCTAAAGAGGAAGTTAGATTAGATCCATACCTACAAATGGATAAATAGTTAGGGAATCATAAACCCTAAATATGAAATATTTAATATTAATTAATTAATGATAAATGTAATCCCAATGTATTACTAATTCAAACACAGGGGAAAACAAGAATAATATATGACCCATTCCTAGATCTCGACCCAAAAAATAGCATTAGTTTGATTAGTAGGCTCAATAAACTTCAAGGTCCTTACATCATATCATAGAGGGCCCAGAATAATCATGTCCTAGATAGTATTCATTATTCACAAAGTATACTAGGATTAAATGACACCATTTCCCTAATAACCCTTGCAGTCCTCACCATTGCCTACCTTAAAACTCATAATCCCTAAAATTTTACTTTGATACCATTCTTTATAAACCTCCTACCACCAAAGGTACCCCTGATAGGCTGGTATTGATGGAATAAGGATAATGATACTTGAATCCTACCTTCAAAAGGCTATGGTTTGGAAACAATCACTGAGGGTATATAATACATTGAAATGAGAGGCATTAACCTCTAATAAGAAAATGAGGAATGATAGATAAGATGATAACACTAAAAAAATCATGATCATAATGAATAAAATATCCCAAAATATTCATATAATTTCATATAGAACTAAAGAAATTTTGAAATAAAGGTACAAGTACCCAAAATACTCATTGGTAGTAACCTCTAAGCCCAAAAAACTTTGGAACAACTCGCTAATCTAGTACTGTCCATCCTCATCACCAACCAGATTCTACAGACCTAAAAAATGGTTTATATAGATAGGGTTAGGAATAACATGTATACACAGTAGGATCCTTCTAAAACCTCTCATGTAAATGTAAAGAAACCATAAAAATCCTTGTATATAAATGATGAAACTAAATCATCACCTAATCAGGTATTCTAACTTTACATCCTCATAATGGATCCTTTACCAATTATCATATATAGATAATAATATAAAATACAATATAAATATAAAATTTAGGGTATCTTGAAACCACTTACGCACTAGTTTTCCACTATCTCCCCATTATCACACATCCCAAGATATCTCTCTCTAATAAGCCACTTGTGTCAAATGAAATTGTATAATAATTTCAATCTTTGAAACACATAACATCATCATCAAAATACTAATCTCTATATGGAAATCAAGTAGTTTTCCAAAAGGTACTATAGAATATACATCATGTATTTCACCTAAATCCATTAAAAGATATTTGAAATATACCTATAATAACCCTTATGATACTATATCCGTAGATACACATGTATCAAATAACTAAAATCTGTTACATACCTCTACATATATATATAAAAAGGTAACCACCATGAAAACCATCACATAATACCACCATGATAAGAGAGTGCCTAATTGGGGTAGTTAACAATTCATCCTCACCAACCTAGATGTTTGGGAAAACACCCCTAGAGTCCAATGGGTTTTATTCATCCTTCTATAATTGGTGGGGTAATGTATGAAATTTCATAACACAAGGAATATATAGATGGCTAAAATCCCATAGTAAGGAGAAGTACATACCCTTACACTCAACTATAATTATCACCTCTCAAACATCCAACTACCAATACTAAGGACCATCTATCCTATAAACACACATACATTTCAAGGATAATTTAAATTATTTATTCTTGTTTAAAATTTTATTTAATAATAATTACCAACTAATTATCCTAATTCAACTATCAAAATACAATCCCCACGGTTTAAATCATTTGAGATTCATTATCATTCGATAAATATAGGAACACTAAGACTCATCCTATGATATCATAATAGATTTTTTGACCAAGAAAAACTATCTACATTAAGTAGTGAGGATGGAAGAAAGAAATAAGGAAACCCAACCATCCGACCTTCAAAGTAATAAATTCGTTAACAGAGAAGAAACTTATTTTCAATTCAACAAGTGACGAGCAAGCCCAGTTTCAACCCACCCACTCATTTCTAGTGAATTCCTTAAACCACCATGCATATCTCTATCCATACATCCATAATCAACATCAACTTCTACCATAAGCCTAGAAACCCCCACCCATTTCTCATCAGTCCACCTACCATCCTAGTATCTCATCATGTCACATATCAAGTCTTTAAATCTAGATTAGTTACAAACTGTAGTAGAAAAATAAAACCAGTTAATTGGGAATCTAGTCCCAAGAAGTTAGGAATCAATCCTTAATAATAAAATTTGATCAATCATCTCTAAACAATTATCTTTAACAAGTATCTAATTCATTACTATCTTAATTTAACTCATTCATATAACACAGGTTATGACCACATGAAACCTAAGGAATAAACTATCAATTACTATAAATTATTTAAATATACTTAAAGAATAATTATAATTCCAATCAACTAAAATGAATAAAGATAAAAATTTAACATTTCTATTTATTTAATTCAATAATAATTTACTGACTTTACATTATTTAACCAACTTCCAAGCATAAAAAATATTCTAAATCACAACATTAATAAGATAAATCTCACTATCTATAAAACCAAGAGGCAAACCATCAATATGGTGTAAACACATGCGATCTATATGACCCAAGACCAATTATTTATTCAATTCCTTTTTAATTTTCATTAAGTTTAATTCCACCATTAAATAAAGAGATAAACCAGGATAAATTTCTATTGCATATGAAATAAGTGAAGCAATGAATCCATTTCCTCAATCATCACTACAAAGATAACTATGCTCACAATATATGAACTAGGGGATTAAAATACTACAATATTGAAGGGAAACATTCAAAACCTATCCATACCAAAAAAAAATAAACTACACTTAGAATATAATCCCAAATAGGAGGGTTCTCCAAAACAAACATAAAAAAGGTAAGAATGAAAGGGGGTAAAGAAGAAGATAAGGTACCTTGAATCAAGATCACTTGATCCACCATGATCTAAGATGTTTGAATATTCAATTGAGATAATAAAAGGGAACCAATGGGGTTTGGATTCATCCAATTATTAAAGAAGAAGAAAGGGAAAAGTGATGAGGGGGGTAAGACCCTCTATTTATAGAGTAATCATAAATAACCTCACTATAATATAGATACAAACCACTACTCCATAGTATCCCGTATTCAAAGGATATCTAAACATCTCACCACTATTTTCACCTTTCTCGTGTGTTTTAAAAGCTCAATTTCACTATCACCATGGCATAGGCCACGACATAGTCCATGCTTTGTTGGATCGTCCAATGATTTCCATGACCAGCCACTACAGTTTTGCATAAAATATTTTTCTATTTTCTTATCAACATGTACAATGACTTAATTTGGTGAGATCCAAATATATATTTTCCACAGGAAGTATCCCAAAACACTATTCCTTAAGACAATCCCTGCTCTGGGAATTTCCAAGATTCCCATTTTATATAGGGTGACCTACCAACTTCCACAACCTAAACCACTACCAAATAGGCCTTCTCTCTTACTGTGGAACATCCTAGAACCATATGGAGAATCTACAAAAATTAAGTTCCAAAATATCTATCACTAAGCCCTCAACCATGGTATGGTGAATCTCTAAATGGCCATGACACTTCCCTGGCTTTCACAACACCACCAAAATCCTCCTAGGAACCACTAAACCATGTAAAAACATGAGGGGTAGGGTTAGTATTTGAAACATTAGATTCTCAAAAACCACATGAAATGTTGGTTTTATAACTATCACTTTAAATTACATTAACCTCTTTATGATTCATTATATATGATAATTAGGATCTAATTCATATCATTTTTATTTTCCAATTATACAAAGACTATCTCACACCACTGGTAAAAAATATGAAACCTTAAACTACAAAAACATGTGGTCAATGTTGCCTGACCTAAATCATTAGTAGCCTCTATTCCAAGAACTATGTTTATATTCAAGACATTGGGATTTCCCTTAATGTCAGGTTATCTTCACTCATATTTCAATTTGGACTACCTCAATTTAGGTAAACATTGTACAACCTTAAACACTAGCTACATTGGTCCGACTTGCATGACCTTAAACTTCTTAAGGAAAGATACATAACACTTTTCATGTTTAAAAACCACAAATGGAATTCAAGGAAAAATTTGAGTATTCTCTCACTAGGCATGAAACTCATGTAATCTACGAAGAATTTAGTGATTGAAAATTAAATTAAATAAAACTTGTTATGTCAAAAAACCATAATGGGATACTTGAGAAAAATCAAAGTTCCTTCCCACTAAATCTTCCATATATGCGATTTTTGAAAAACTTAGGGCTAATAAGGAAGAGATGTAATGACTCATAGGACCCACCATATGATCGTAGTAATTTTTTTCATTTATTCTTATACCCTTTTAACTAGAAAAATTTATATCATCATTTTTTACCATGTAAATTGGATTAGACCATCTATGTGAAACACATGAAGATGTAGTTTCAGGGTACTTGATCCCTCTTAAAAATTATTATCCTCATTAAAAAATTCCTCTTAATGATGGAAATATTATAGATTCAAACAATTCTCAAAAATAAATGAGATAACTCTAGTGTTATATTGATGATATAGATACCCATACCCATCCATGAGCACACACCCAAGAGGAGATCATCTCACATCTGAATGGACTAACTCTAGTGTTATGGTGATAATACAGATGTCTATACCCTTCTATGATTATGAAACCAAGAGTAAATTCTGTTGTATTCAAATGGACCAACTATAGTTTTGCAATGGTAGTACATATGCCTATACCCATCCATGAGAACACACCTAGGATGAAACATCCATTGTGGATAAAGTAGTTAGAGGTTATGATTAAACTTGTTTTATTGACATTCAATGTTCATATGAATTTGGTTTACATGTTTAAAATATATGATATATTCATAGATTTTCATGAATAAATTATCACGATAGAATAAATAAATAATAAAAATAAAAATAAAAATAATAATAAGAAATAAGTAAGTCATTAATTGATTTAAAAGGAGATAAGAATCCATAAGTTGGAGTCTTTCTTTATTTTCATATAAAATGGGAAAAAATTGAAAATAGATAAGATTGAATCTGGTTGGAAAATATCTATAGGAAGATCAATTCTTATTGAAAGGTGTTTATTGATGTATGATGGTCTATGTGCATGATCTCTTTAGCCATAACTATGGGAAATTTTTTCATAATATGTTTGGACATCACTTGGTAGATTTACCTCGTAACCTCAAGAACAATGGTTTCCTCAGATAGTTCCATCCTCATTCTTAGTATGCGATCCTCATATTACTTTACTTCCATATCCATGGTAGTCACCTTGATTTTTTAATGATTTCTTAGAATCTTGTTAGGTGAAATCTTGGGTGAAAATTTCTATGGGTTCTTCATGGTGGATTGTAAATTTGAAATTGTGAAGGTAATTTTCATGAATATCCATTCACTATTAGATAAAAATGGTTTGCTATATAATCATTTATATTTACTAGTAGTAAAATTCACATGTCCATAAAGACACAAATAGTTAGCAGAGGTGGTTGGATTTGATCCTCATTTCAGTAATTGGAGTTCGGGTAATCAAGGAATTTACATTTCTTCATGCCATTTAAGAGTTCATTTGGTTTATATAAACCACCTCAATATCAAAAATTTATTCATCTTTATGACCCATAGTATATTTTGGGATATAGTCACATAGTAATGAATTCCATGCTGCTGATAAGGACATGATCAGAATTTGATTCATGATCTCTGTTCCAGGTTAAGTTTACATTGAGGAAGCCCATCTAGTAGAGGTTCAATGGGAATCAAAATCTAATAGATCCTCTAAGGATAATACATGAGGATTTTAAACCATTATATCACATAAATAATAATTTTCCTACCCTTTATTGAATTATGATCCCAACTTGATGATGCCATCACCTCATTCTTGTTTCTCTTCTGATTCTGACTTAGTTTGAAATGGAAATATGTATAATCATGAGGTGATCCTCCTTAAATTTGTATAAAAATATGATTATATATTTGATCAAGAATATTATAGAAAAAATTCTAATTGTGTATTTCACTAGTGGTAGGGTTATTAGATCATCAATGTATGTTTACTCCAGAATTAGCTATAATTGGATTAGGATCATCAAATGCTTCTAACCATTCATCCCATGGAAGGGAGATATGATTAACTTGAATAATAATAAAATATGTATCTTGAGACTATAAAACATATAGGGTTCAAAAATTGAGATATTTTCAGACATTTTCCTGAGTAATATATCCTATAAAACAATCCTTTAAGAGAGAACTATGACTGAATCATCGATACCTTCCATTAGCATGATGATCAAGGATTCATAAAGAATGAAGGTAAACTAGGAATTATCCTCTTAGAGGATATATAGAGCTTGAACATATATTATTTGAGTCTTCAAAACTATAAAATCTAGTAGTGTAAACTGGAGAACAAGTTGGGGGGGCCAAGACTATATGCCTCACGAAAAAACCATAAAGGTGCATTGTTATCCAAACCTGAAAAAACTATATTTTGATAAAATTCCTATGAAAGATCTCAATAGAGAACATATATTTTCATACATATATATTACATCTTTTTAGTTGAATATTTAATTCATTACACAAACACATTCCATAAAATTTTAATAGTTTAGTGTCTTTATAGACTAGGTACACAATCTTCTAGTTTGGTGAAATATCTTGAATATCACCCATAAAAATCATCCCATTTATTATTATATATATAAATACCCTAATTAAAAACTTTATTCATAATATAGAGAAATAAAACATAAGAAATTATGAGTTCATAAGCCTAGTAAGGGTAAAAAAGGGAGATATGTAAGCATAACATGAAAATAAGGGAATGAGAACATGAGAATAATATTTGAAAACCATACCCTGTTTTTCAAAGAAAATAATATTTAGTCATGAAATAATATTCAAAGTTTATAAGACATTAATCAAAAGGAAATAAAACAAAATTATCCAAGAGAGAAAAACATTGGCATGAGAAATGGAATTTTGAAATAAATATAAGCATAGAAAATCATTTCCATAGTACTCAAGGACCAATCCTAAGGCTACAATAGTGGAATTGGTTCACTCCCCAAACCATCACTATAGTCAAGGTTAACTTCAAAGACCATCATAATGGAAAATGTAACTTAATATATTGGGTTTACTCCCCATTCCATTCCTGTGCATCTCATGAGATTTAATCTTTACCCAATGCAATATATGGAGATATAGGTACTACCCATAAAATAATGAAAATTATATCTATGTGTTCCAAAAAATCATAAAAATTTCATCATATAATAATCCATGAAATGAAATGGGTTCTATGAAAATTTCATCATATCATTACCTATGTAAATGAGACAAGTTTCATAATCAATTCATCATTTCATACTATCATAACCCATGAAAATAACTGGGTTTTTTAATCATTTTATCATCGTATAACCTATGGAAGAGAAATGGGTCCCATAAATATTTTATCATGGTATAACCCTTGGGATAGAAATTAGTTTTATAAGAATATTTTCATCATAAACATAAACCATTCAGAGAAATAATAAGAATTAAATCCTTATATCACATCCCTAATAAAGGGTTAGTAACATCTAAGAATGTCATATTAGATGGAAAATGATTTTGAAAGATCAATTGAAACATTTCTAGAGTAAAATAACTTTTCTTTGAAAATATATTTCTAAAAAAAATTTATGAAATATTTTTCAAATTCTTTTTTTGAAAATAAACTTTTAATCTTATAAAATAATTTTTAAAAACCATTTAAAACATTTATTGATGAAAATATCATTTATGAATTAAAAATAACTTTTTAAAACATAAAACACTATGAAAATACTTTTCATTTAAATTATCATTGAAAAAATATAAATTAATCTTCAAATAAAATAATGTTCATGAAAACAGAAAATTGTGTTCATGATGTACACATTAAAAAAAGATTCTTTTCACATTTTTAGGAAAATACAAATGGGCATTATTTGGAAATCGACATGAAGATTACTTGAAGTTTTTTTTAAATTAAAACCTAGGTAAAAATTTATTTAATAAACCATATTAATAATTTTAAATACATTTTTTAAAACTTTTTTTATAAAATATCATT
Source organism: Viscum album (assembly GCA_963277665.1). Taxonomy (NCBI): domain Eukaryota; kingdom Viridiplantae; phylum Streptophyta; class Magnoliopsida; order Santalales; family Viscaceae; genus Viscum; species Viscum album. Next base: position 287,182,743 of record OY728137.1, on the reverse strand, counting down.
TTAGAAGAAAAAGGATTGTCGACTAAAGTGAGAAATAAAGACAATTTTCATAAAAACATTGTTTTGAAACTCTTATATACATAAAGAGAGGAAAATTAAGGGAAAAAATATATTGTCATGAAATAACCATAGAAGAATAAAATTCATGAGTTTATTGGGAAATATATAATAATATTTCATTATCAGAAACATAATCATAAATAATATTGATAAACGATGAGATTGTAACATAAAATATCTACCACTATAGTAACTTTGAATTTCAACCCCAATAAAGAAATAAAATTAAATAAAATTTAAAATATCATGAGAATAAATAAATTCATTATATTAAATTTTAGAGAGGCTATATATACAACTTATAAAATAAGATAGGTGCATAACATATGTTTTAAGGAAAGAAAATTAAGAGAAAAATCTCTTACCGATTTGGTAACTTTTGAAACATAAACCCAATGAAATATATATCATAAAATGGTTATTTAAATATAAATATTTATAATGATAAAAATTATAAAATACATTCATGTTAATTATACACACCACTTAAATTATAGGTGGTGAATATGGAATTTGTCTCACAGAAGTAAAAAGTGAGTCCGAAATCCCTCACCAAATTAGTAATATATTAAATCATTATCCCCAATAAAGAATAAAATAAAATGAAACTTTTAATATCATGAAATGTTTTTCATTCATTGTATAAAATTTTAATGAGTTAGTATATACATTTTACAAAATAAATGAGTGGTGAATTTGCATATGTCTCCCAGAAATAAAAGAGATAATAGAAATTCCTTACATTAAGTCTCGACTTCCTTCATACACATTCAAAACTCATGTATAATAAATATATATTTATTATAAATATATTATATAACCATAATTATATATATTATACCATATATTGTTTAATTAAGACTATTTATTATATTTTTATTGACAATTCCTTGTGAAAATCATGTTTTGGGTAATAAGCCCTTTGTTTTTCATATATGTTTTGATTTTTTTTCATTACTCTTACATTGTTATTGGTTAAATAATATCCATAATAATTATCAGTAAATAATTATAATAAGTATAAATTAATTATACATTTAATTCAAATCATGAAATATGGTTTTGATAAATAAAGTTCATTACGATCATGGAGATGGTAGGTCATATGTACATATGAGTAACATTTCCATTTTTTAATGATCATTATGGAAAAGTGGTAAGTGATATTTATCCTTATATAATTGTGCTAATATCATAAATATAAAATTATTTATTAATATATACTTATACATATCATCCATGATTTTTGGTAATGAAAAGAGATACACATCATAAGGAGAAGGTGGTAGTCCACACGTACACGAACGATGCTATCATATTACAATAAGTGAAATGGTAAGAAGGAAAATGATATATTAAATTTTAAGAATAAATAATATATAATTAATATCATAATTATTTCATTTTTATCACATAAATTCATTAACCTTGTCCTTATTATCTTCCATGAAAAGTATTTGTGAAAAATGAATCACATCGCTTCACGAGGTGGTTGTCCGATGTACACGAGCGATATTATCGTATCCTATATAGAATTAAAATTAAAAATGTATATATGAAATTATATATCCATAGGTATAATTATGTTATAAATATCATATATATTTATTATATCCATCATCATACCCAACCATGAGTGGTGGTAATGGAAAAATGAATGACATTGGTTTGAGAGGCGGTAGTCTGTCTTATACACGAATAATGATTTTCTAACCCATTTGATGGAAGTGAAGATTTTATAATGCAGTGAACATAAAATAAAACATATAATTATATTTTTTTTACTAAGGTTATTATATCACCATGTTTTAATAATAATTGAATGAGGTGGAGAAATAAATAAAATAAAAATGCTCATTGAAGAACGTTACCTCTTCTTCGGGTACCCTTGTTAGGTTTTCAACAAAAGACTTACTATATTGGATTTATGACCAAAATAAGTATTTAGGATGATAGGAGAGAATTTTGGAAGTTATTTGGGTAGTTATTGGTCTAAACAAAAGGTTTTTTTTCTATGATTAAGAGAGGAGTGGGGGTGGCCTTTTATAAGAGATGCGTGTGGCACACCTGTAATGTTTTGAAAATAAAAAGGTGTAAACACATTTTTTTCATGAAAAAAGGATAAAAAATTTATTATGATAGATAATTAGACATTATAGGGACTAAATATGGCCAAAAAATATAATTTAGACAAGTTTTAGGTCATTTTAACCCTTATATTTATAGTTTAACCCCATAGTAAACCCATTTACCTTAACAAAAATAATTAATTATTATTATTTTTACTATCCATTTTGATAAAAAATTAAGTTTAAGTTGTTATAAAATATAAATTATTTTAATTAAAAATATGGAATCTATTTTTCTTAATTCAATTCATATAATTGAAAAAATGTAATTTAAAATTAATCCCATAGACGTGATGAGACAATAGGCTTTCAAAGAGAAAATATTCAAAATTTTATAAAGTTTTTATATCAAAATTCAACATGAAAATGATTATGATGACCTAAATTGGATTAATAGATATATAATTAAATTAATTTTAATTTAAACCTATTTTGAAATATAATTTAACTTTATAAATAATTTAAACAAAAATATAGTTTTCAATTAAAATTCATTATTTTTCACTATTACTCAAACAATTAACCATTTTAGAAAATTATCAAAAATTAACCCTAATATAATTTTTAAATGATGATTTAAAAAAGTAACTTTATTTTTTCAAAAAAAATTCTAAAAGTTCCCAAAATGGTTTTTTTTAAAAAATAACTGCGCAAAAGATGATAAAACTGTTTTTTATAAAATAGAGATTTTAAGACTAAAAATGGATTTGTTATTATCTCTTGTATAGAAATTTCATAATAAAAATGTTAAGTTTTTTTATTGAGTAAATAATTTATAAATTTCATTAAAATAATTCACTAAAAGTGTCTTGTTTAATTTATTTATTTAAAATGAATTTGTTTGCGTAAAAGGTTTTTCCATTATTTTTGTTTGTTTATTTTTATTTTTAATTAAATTGTGACAAAATAATTCATTTTATATACCAATTTAAACCATATATTTTCATAATTTAGTTAATCCTATTCATACTCTAAATTCTAATGTATAGGTTATATCTATATTATAATATTTTTTTAATAATATGTCACATTTCATTTAAATTCACTATTTCATATAATGCAAACTAAACTCAGAGTTATAAGTAATTAAAAATATCAAAAAGATTACATTTATTTGGAAAAAAAATATTTCACAAAATACCAGGGTGTTAAATTTTACCCCCCCCCATAAAATGAATTTCTCCCTCAAAATTTGTCTCATTCATCAAATGTTTAACAATTGAAAATTCATTCATAGAAATCCAAATTATAAAAATGGTTAATAAACATCCTCTTAGAATAGATAAAGGGACGTGAGAATGCAATTTTTAATAAAACATACTAGGTTTCCAAATAGAATAAAATAGATAGGAATTGAAGATATGGACATGGAAGAAAATAAAAAATTATTATAGAGAGTGATAAATATCATTGATCATAAGAAAGTGGGTGATACAGATGAGGTTAAAAACCAAAAAACCATAAAACAAATAGGCATGAGAAATTTCATTTATATAATAATAAATGATGATAGTATGGTGAAATTTTATTTCAATATTGTTTTAATAATTTTGAGGAATTTGTTTTCCATCTATAAAGAGAATATATAAAAATGAACTTAATTGATATATTTTTATTTCATAGGCACAATTTTATCCTTTACTTGTGCCTCTCTCAATTTCCACTTCATCTCTTATTCTAAGATATAAATTTTTTTCATATATGAAACACTAAATGAAATCCATAAAATATTGATATGTCATTCCTTATATCTCTAGTTAAAAAATGTTAACACTTGTTATCTAATATGGATAAATCTTCAAATGGTGATGTAATACATTAATTATAAAACCTCATCCAATGTTTAAAATAAACCATTCCATAAATGGTTTGCCTTTTGAACATCCCAAAGTTAAAAATTTATAAAGAAGTTAACTAAATTTCCCAAAAGTCAACATTAACCCTTCAAATATCATTATACATCTATTAATGGTCACATACAAAATATGTAAATACCTTGGTAATATATTCTTCTAAGGCTTGGTAATTACCATAATTATCATAAAAATTCAATGATAACATGCATTATTCCTTATTACCTGAATAAAAACATAAATTATTGAACTTATTCAATAGATGCAATAATGTTGTAAACTCCATTAATGATAACATAAACCAAATTTTCAACAAATACTTTATAAGTTATGAGGTCCACAATACTATCCAATTTACTTTATCCATATTAATAATTTCTTTATCCAAAATAAACACCATTTTATCAATCTTAGAAACATATTAAGGGTTATCTTTCCTTAATCATGTATTTTCCATAAAATATTACCATTCCATTAAATCACTTTTCTAGGTCATTATTACTATTCAAAATATTCTTTAATATCCTTAATGAAAAAATTATACTAAAAAATACTTATATATTTCATTATTTATATAACAAAATTCTTGAATTCCAATACATAATCACTTCAATCATCCCACTTCTTTCTCAAACAATTAACTAGGATTATTCATCTTATTATTTAACACTTATTTTCTTTCATATGTTCTCTTCATCAACATAAATATAACCATTACTCATAAAACCTTATTGATTATCTTCATGAGATTTCCACTTAGGAAATTAATTTTCATAAGGATCATATTTCCACATTTAAAAAATTCAACAATCGATGATACATTAGGGATATCATTATTCTCGTCCATTGCATTTACCGAAATTTTCATTTTTCCTTTAAATTTACAAGATTTGTGTCCTTATTTTCTAAACCCAAAAAAGATTATTATCCCTATGATACATTACCTTGAGTGATTATTTCCACATTATTAATTTATAGAAAATAGAATTTTATTTACTCCATGGTCTCCACTGCCCAAACTCTTAGTGAAACCAATCCTTATCTTCTTTGGTGAGTTTGAGATTTGGTTAAGGGAAAATTGTTAATCATGTTTAGTGATAACTAAATAGGCATAATACTATTATCTTCTACATAGGTCATCATCCCATTTGAATTCTCATCTGTAAATTTTCTGTCACATTAAATGTTAACCCAATTCCTTTGTATTACCACCATTGAATAAATAAGAAAACATAGTGTGAGAACTATAATCATAATGGGAAATAAAATAATCATGAAAATCACATATAGGATGTCTAAATCCCCAAACATTCTTTTTAATACATGAAAAATTAGGCTTATACTAGGTCATTCATATTGTCATGACCCGTCCCTCGGGGCCCGTGCCATGACTACCCCAAGCCCGCCTTCCAGAGGCCAGGGGTTAGAGACTTGCACCAAAAGGCATATCCCTATAACAAGAAGACATTTCCTTTGAACCTGTACAAACACACAAACCAAGAACAAAACAAGAAGCAACCATGAATTAAACTGCTATAGTAAAAAGTGCGTTGAATGTAAAGGAGCCAAAATACAAACCCCAATCAAAAGTACAAGTAAAACTAGAAAGAGAAAACAACTCTGGGATTTTCCACCGAGGATCCTACCTGAAGAGTAGGTACAACTCACAATTAGTAGTCACTGCATCACATCACGTAAAATGGTCCACCTCTGAGCACCACCCAACCATGGATCCCACAGTCTCGATCAATGTTGTCCATCATCTACACAAGACACAGTAAGGTGCGGGCATAACCCATGCAGGGGTGAGTATAACAATACTCAGTAGGGACCCTGAGACCCCTGAAGGTCTCACAGAGTTCCAAAAACGATAAACCACAAAAAAGACCTCAATCACAAAGCATGAAGTTTTCATCAACTCTACTTAGGTATATAACCTTACATATACCTATGTTTAAAAAATGTACTTGTCTCATTCATGAGGAAACACAAGGCTCCAACTTTTAATCCATTTTCACAACTAATCCATGAGGTAAGAAAACCAAAAAGGTAACACCACAGGGGTAACACCACGAAGGTAAAAGTACCACAAAGTTAACACCATGAAGTTAACACCATGAAGGTGAAAGTACCACAAAGGTAACACCACGAAGGTAAGAGAAAAATCTCATACTAGATATATGACTTTAGTACAGAAGTACAGATGATTAGTTGTAAATCAAGATCATCTTATTCTATCGAGAGGATCTACTGCTAACCCACACAGGATAGATGGATGCTAACCCACATAGGATCGCTAGGTGCTGACCGACATAGGATTGATAGATACTGACCCACATAGGATCACTACATGCTGACCCACTTAGGGTCGATATATGCTGACCCATACAGGATCAATGTTCTTTCTTCACGTTAAAACCATCCAATAGATTTTCGAAATAAACACACCTGATTCTGGGAGGATACACTCCTCAATCCATTGGTCATGCCTCAACCATCAAAAATTTCTACGAAGAAGTATCCCAAAGGACCACCATGTCGTAAGGGTTTCAATGCGATAGATGGCGCGTCAATCAGATGCCCGATTTGTGACTTATAATCGTTTTAGTACCAAGAGCCCAATTAGATTTGGGTTTGATCCAACCAGGACATACTCAAAATTTCTCCAAAACTCAAGTGGATTATATAAAAAGAACCATCTCACTCCAAGGATCCCATCCCTGTAGACGGTTCGTTAAACAGATGCCCAGTTCACAAGTTATAGCTCTTTTAGAGAAACTAAGCTTGAAAGGTTCCGGGTCCGGTCTGACCCAGCCCGACCCAGTCTGGGCCGAACCGACCCAGTCCGGGTCTGACCTGACTGGGCTCAACCCGCTGTGCCGCGGTCTGGCCCGAATTGCAGGGGGGCACAACCCGACCTTTGAGGGGGGGGGGGGGGCAGCGCGTGGAGGGTGGGGCTCGCGTGACTTGGCCCGCGGAGGGAGTGGCCCACTGGGCTAATGCGGCCCGACATGCAGAGGGCACAACATAGTCCTCAGAGGGGCGTGGACCACTGGAGTGGGGCCCACCCTAGCTGGAATGGGGGGAGAAACCCCTTGGATTTTCCATAACGACCATAGTCATTCAGTTTGTGCGGTGACGCCATGTGGCGCTACTTGGTTTGCCATGGGACCCGTAGGGAGAGGTTCCCTATAGCCATGATCGTCCTCTATAGCGGCACGCCATTGTACGCCGCTCTACCTCCTACGTTCGGCCGATGCCAGCCACTCCCTGCATCTGCTATGGCTGAAGAGCGCTGACCACCTTCTTTGGTGGTGCATGCGCGCAGCCTCTTCCTCCGTGGCCGGCCCGAGATGACCAACGTCTCCACCCACCACGGGTTTGGCTGAAGCCTTCTCTGCCAAAAACTTGTGTTGGAATGATGGCATCTTCTCCATGGCCAGCCATTTCTAGCCTCCTCCATCACCCACTGACACCAGTCATAGTGCTGCCATGCTGGTGCCACATCGGCGGTCTTCTCTGGGTCATCGGGTGAGCTCCGGTGGCCCGTTTTTCCATATGAAGGTTCCAAAGGTCTCCTCAGGACACCCTCTTCATCGCTAAAACCATTTTTTTTGGGTTTCTTCCAACCCAAATAAATCTATCATGAGAAAAAAAATAATTACAACAAAATATAGAGGGTCTTGTCCATGTTTGTTTGGTCCAGGCCCTCCGTGTTAGCTTGATAGCAAGAGGGTTGTATACTGGTTCAACAACTCTTGAATGTAGACAAGAAATAAACCCAACCTCAGAATTTTTGGAGAACGTCTGCATTTGAGGAAGAGTCAGTGTTTGTCATTTCGTGATTCGGTGGAGCTCGTCACCGATCGCTAGAACTGGTTCCGTCTTCTAGTGGTAGGCATCGTGGTACTTTACCAGAACTTTGTCTCTTGGTGAAGTCGTGCCAATACCCCTCCTCAAGCTCTATATAAATAGAAGGAGGAAGAGGTGGGTAACATCGTTGGGAATTTACAAGGTTCATTTAATTAATGAACCTCCCAAATTCCAATGGTGCTGTTAAAAAGATTGAGGAGTCAAGCCAATTATTTTCTTGGCATGTCGTTGGTCCCGCCACCGCCTCTTGTCCATTAGAGGGAAATAAAAATAAAATAAAATAACTCTGTTATTTTATTATTATTTTAAATGTCCAAAATCTAACTTCTTCTCCTAACCTACTGCAGTCAATGTGAATCCTTCCTTAAGAGAATTCTGGAACTGCGGATTCAATGGTGTTCTCATATTTTTAATCTAAGCTTCAGTTCAAAAGTTAGAAAATTCCTGTCGCACGTTTTCTAAACGTACCTTAAAAAAAGTTCAAAAATTCATTTTGGGCACACCGAGCCTTGTAGTCACGCGCCATCAATTTTTACAAACTTTTAATAGTTCAATATTATTAAAAAAATACATTGAAAATCTGGGTCTTTACATTCTCCCCACCATAGGGATTTTCCTCCCCAGAAGACACAACATAGTCTAAAGAAACAATTGGGGGTACTGAGCAAGAATCTGAGCCTCCCGCTCCCATGTGATCTCCTGGAGGTTCCCATACTACAAGCTAATGTGCACCAGAGGTATGGATTTTCCACAAAGGACCTACTCCTGTCGAGTCTCAATCTCCACTAGAACCTCTATAAACGTCGCCCCATCATCAAAGTATTGCTCGCCGTGGTCTATGGAATGATATGGTTCATTAATGTATCTCCTCAACTAGGATATGTGGAATACATCATGCACCCTCTCCAACTATAGTGGAAGTTCCAAGCAGTATGCCACCTCACCAATCATCCGAAGTATCAGAAATGGTCCAATAAGCCTCGGTGAGAGTTTTCCGCCTTAGAAAAATCTCTGTAGACCCCATCGAAGGGAGGTTCGCAAGAATAGGTGCTCCCCCTCCTGGAACTCCAGAGGTCTCCATCTCTTGTCAACATAAGACTTATTTCTACTCTGTATAGTCTTCATCCACTCTTGGATGATCTGCACCTTCTTAGTGGCAGCCCTTACCAACTTTGGACCCATAAGTGCTGACTCTCCTGGGTCTGTCCAACATAGAGTTGATCTGTAAGGTCGACTGTACAAGGCCTCAAATGGTGCCATACCGATGTATGAGTTATATCTGTTGTTGTATGAGAACTCCAACAAGTGAAAGTGATCCTCCCAACTGTGGCCAAAATCTAGGACGCAAGCACGAAGTAGGTCCTCTAGTGTCTGAATAGTCCACTTCATTTGACCAACTGGTTGTGGATGAAAGGCGGTGCTCAAATGTAGCTGAGTCCCAAACACCTCCTATAATACCTTCCAGAACCGGGATGTAAAATGTGCATCATGGTTAGAGACAATTGTCTAAGGAACCCCATGAATTCGTACAATCTCATGTATATTGAGGCGTCCCAAGACCTCTACTAATTCTTGCTCTCATATGGGTAAGAAGTAGACCGACTTGGTGAGTCGGTCAACGATCACCCTGATGGAATCATAGAACCTAGACGTATGTGGAAGCCCTATCACAAAGTCCATGGAGATACTATCCCACTTCCACTCTGGTACCTCTAGTGACTGTGCTAAGCCTACTAGAACATGATGTTCTACCTTAACTTTATGACAAGTGAGGCATCATCAAACAAACTTTTCCACTGCTTTCTTCATCCCTAGCCACTAGTACTGATGTCAGAGGTCCTAGTAAATCTTCACCACACCAGGATGTATTGCAAGAGGGGATGTATGGAACTCCCTTAACCCCTCCTCATATAGAGCCACTAGTACCATGGTGCATCCTCTGAAGAGGATGACATGATCCCCACCTTCAGAAAATCCATCAGGTGCTTGTCCTAGGATATCTGAGCACGTGAAGCCTCATAGTCAATGTCCCCAAGCTGTGCCTCCCAAACTCACTGAACAAGTGGGGGAGTGATAGTCATAGAATGGAGGTATTATACTCTATATCTATCCATAAAGGATATATGCAATGTGGCTATCTTCTTTGTCACCTCACTCAACAACTGTAGGCCAAACCTCTTGCTGAGTTCTTGTGCTACTACGTTACCCTTCCCAAGAGTATAGACTATCTCAAAGTCATAGTCCTAGAGGACTCTAGCCATCTTCACTGTCTCAGGTTCAGGTCCTTCTATGAGAATATATACCTGAGACTCTTTTGATCAGAGTAAATAATACTCCATTCACCCATCAAGTAGTGTCGCCACATTTTCAAGGTGAAGAACACATGTGCTAACTCCAGGTCATGGGTAGTATAGTTCTGCTCATGCTATCTCAGCTGTCATGAACTATATGCAATCACTTCTTGCTCCTACATTAGGACACATCCAAGTCCGGTCCCTAATGCGTTGCAGTATAATACATACCCAAAGCCATATTCTGGTAGCCTCAAGATAGGGGCACTCGTTAGTCTCTGCCTTAGCTCCTGAAAACTCTACTGGCATCTCTCCATCCATATGAAGGGATGTAACTTCTTCATAAATGCTTACAAGGGTTCCACAACTCTGGAAATGTTGGGTACGAATATCCGAAAGTACCCAGCCAACCCCAATAAGATCTGCACCTCAGTCACACTTCTGGGTGGCTCCCAGGCAAGCACAACCTCTATCTTCACCAGATCCACTGAAACTCCATCATATGAGACAACGTGTCCCAGAAAGTGGAACTCCCATATCTATAGCTGTCACTTCGAGAGATTACCATAAAGCTGGTGCTCTTGAAGATTTTCCAGAACTATCTGCAGATGATAGACATGATTCTCCTCTGATGCTGAGTACACCAAGATGTCGTCAATGAAGACCACCATGAAGTGAACGAGGTATGGCTATAAGATCCTTTTTATGAGTCCCATGAAAACTAATGGGACGATGTTCATGACTAATGGCATAACTAAGAACTTATAGTGGCCATACTGACATCTGAAGGCTGTCTTTTTCACATCCTAATATCATACCCCGAGCTGATGATAGCCAGATCTGAGGTCTATCTTCGAAAACCCTCAAGCTCCCTTCAGCTGATCGAAAAGATCATAAATCCTCAGAAGTGGATACTTGTTTTTCATGGTCACCTTTTTCAGGCATCTGTATTCCACACAGAGTCTCAAACTCCCATTTTCCTTCCTGGTGAACAAAATCAGGACTGCCCATGGAGATACACTGGGCCTTATGAACCCCTTCCTCTATATGTCCTCCAGCTATACCCATAACTCACAAAGCTCTACGGGAGACATATAATATGATGGTGTAGATATCGGTGTCTTCCCGGGGTAGAGGTCGATGTAAATGTTTACCTTTCTGCATGGAGGTAATCCCAGAACATAATAAGGAAAGACATCAGCATACTGGTCCAGCATTATAGGATAGCTCGAACTCTCAACATCAACTGATCCGAGGGTAAGGCTGGCCAACTGATGTGTGATCGGCTGCACCCTCCTCTGGGAAAGTCCATCCTGTACTACAAAGGTTCCCTTCTCACCAGTGAAGGAAAATATGGTCCCATCCTCGTAGACACACCTCACTTTATGGCTAAAGAATTCAATATGAGCATGGACTGTAGATAACCCGTCCATACCCAGGATGACGTCGTAAGGCCTCGACGCTACTACTAGAAGATCCCAGTAGAAGATCTAGCCTCCTAGAGTAAGCTCACACTACCGACACTAGTGTGTAATTGTTGAATACCCTCCCATATGAGTCTTTAGCTGTAAGGATCGAGCCAACGAATCCATCATAATCTCCAAGTCTGAATGAGGGTCGTGGTAATAAAAGTGTGACTGGAACCTATGTCTATAAGTACTACAAATAGGGTGTATTAGACACAGATTGTATCTCAAATCATCTCCAGAGCGCCATGGTCATAGGCCTCAGCTACCTGGAGCTAAGCTTTTCCTTTTTAACCTGCTCCCTTAGTTCTGGGTGGACCACCTGGAGGTGGTGGCGGTAGAACCTCAAATCGCCACCCACCGCTTGCTGCACGACTAGATCCTCTGCCACATCTTCCTGGTGCCTGCAGAACTCCTTGATTGAACCACTTCCTCTGCCACGGTGGTCCCTCGACTATCCTCTGGTCATCCTTATGGAGGGTCGGGCAGTTTTGAGCCATGTGACCCTACCCGCCGCTTGGGTAGCACCGCCTACTCCTCATCTATCATCGTCTGTTTGGTGAGTCCCTCACCATCGAAATTGCATCCTGAGATCATTCACCAGAAGTTCTGGCCCTCTTGGGCCCCTGCATCATTCGTCTATTGCCAACTACAGATGACTCTTCTACCTGACGTCTGGTGGTGGCTCTCGCTATTAGTGTCTGCTCATCTAGGAAGCTCTCTACCAAAAGTGCTTTCTCACCCCACTCTACTTCAGAATGCTGAGCGATACCATCGATGCTCGGATATCCCATAGGAGACCCTACTCAAAGGTGTATTCCCTAAAGAAAGGGTCTCATACCATGTCGATAGAGTAGCAAGAGAGATTAGTGAACCTCACTGAGTACCGGGCCACTGTCATGCTGCCCTGCTGTAATTGTAGCAGCTCCTATATACGCACTAAGCGTAGGGTCTCTAGGAAGAAATCTACCCTGAAAATTCACTAGATGTTATCCCAAGAAAGGGTCACCTCGTCGTGTTACTGGAATTTCATACTCCACCATCTCCCAACTACTCCTTGAAAGAGACTGGCATCTATGATCACCATCAGATCAGATGGTGTCCCAACCAAGCAAAAAACTCTGGCCACAGCCTCTAGCCAGTCTTCAGCCACCTCTGACTCTATCTCACCTCAGAACCTTATATCCCTCTACCACTGAAACTCATGCAATGCACTCATTTGGTGTGAAACATCTACTAGTCGGGCTGGTGGCAACAGCTACCCAATGGGTAGTGGTGCTGCTGGTACACCACCCGAAGGTGCTAGCACAGTAAGAGGGCCCTACACTGAGGCCTCATCAATCAGTGGTCTATCATCATGTACTCTCTTAGGAATAATAGATGGTTGTCTTCATGGAGGCACCCTAAAAGGAAATGGGAGCGCCACAATCAATAAGTTATACCTAGTGAGCTAACTCAAATAGATCGTAAGAAATGAAAATTCAAAACGCACACAATCAATGTTTTCGTACATTGAGTTGAAAATCATAATTCAGGGTCCTGGTGTATGGATACATCAGACACTACACCAACACTGGATTCCCAAAACTAAAAACCACACTCCTAAAACTTAACACTATTGCCACATTGAAACGATTAGAGTACTAGTTCTTCGGTAGAAAAAACTCTTCTAATACCACTTTGTCATGAACCGTCCCCCGGGGCCCATGCTGTGACTTCCCCAAACCTACCTTCCATATGAATGGGGTTGGTGACTAGAAATTAAAGGTATATCTCTATAATGGGAAGACATTTCATTTGAACCTGTACAAACATAAAGACCAAGAACACAACAAGAAGCAATAACGATGTAAACTGCTATAGTAAAAAGTGTGCTGAAAGTAAAGGGGTCGGAATACAATAACAACTGAAAAGTAAAAGTACATTTGAAAAGAGAAAACAACTCCTGGATCATGCACTGATAATCCTACCTAATGGGTAGGTACAACTCACAATCAGTATTCACTGTGTCATGTCACATAAAATGGTCTACCTTTGAGCACCGTCCATCTCTGGCTCCCACAGTCTCGATCAATGCTGTTCGTCATCTGCACAAGACACTGCAAGGTGCGGGCATAGCCCATTCAAGGGTGAGTATAACAATTCTCAGTAGGGACCTCGATACCCCCAAAGTTCTCCCAAAGGTCCACAAAGGATAAACCACAAAGCTAGACCTCAATCACAATGCACGAAGCCGTCATAAACTCTACTTAAGTATATGCCCATACATATACCTAAGTAATAAAAATATACTCAACTCATTCATGAGTAAACACATGGATCCAACATTTAATCTATTGGCACAACTGATCCACGAGGGAAGAATACCACAATGGTAACACTACTATGGTAACACTAGGAAGGTAAAAGTACCACAAAGGTAACACAACGAAGGTAACACCATGAAGGTAAAAGTACCAAAAAGGTAAAAACACAAAGGTAAAAGACACAAATCACCCCAAGTATATAACTTAAGTACAGAAGTACATATGTTTAGTTGTAAATCTAGATCATCTTATTCTGTCGAGAGGCTCTACTACTGACCCACACAGGATCGATAGATGATGACCCACATAGGATCGTTAGGTACTGACCCACACAAGATCGAGAGATACTAACCAACATAGGATCGCTATGTTTTTACCCACACAGTATCGATAGATGCTGACCCACATAGGATAGATGTTCTTTATTCACGTTATAGCTAGCCACTAGATTCCCACACTAAGAATGCTTGATTCCAAGAGGATCCTATCCTCAAACCATCAGTCATACCTCAACCACGACGAAGTTCCGTGAAGAATTATCCCAATGGACTGCCATGTGGTAAGGACTCCAACATGATAGACAGAGCGTCAATCATAATCCCAGTCTGTGACTTATAAGCATTTTAGTATTGAGGGCCCGATTGGATTTGGTTCAATCCAACCCAGCTGTACTCCAAATTTCTCAAAAACTCAAGTGGATTATATCAAAAGGACCATCTTGCTCCAAGGATCCCAGAACTGTATATAGTTTTTCAAAAAAAACACCATGTTCACAAGTTATAGATCTTTTAGCGAAATTGAGCCTGAAAGGGTCCAGGTCTGGTCCGACTGAGTGGGACCGAACCGGTCTGGGTCTGACCCGGCTGGGCTCAACCCTCTGGTCCATGGTCCATCCTGAATCACAGGGGGGCATGACCCATCCCACAAGGGGGGGGGGGGGGTGCTTGTATGGGGCACGACCAGCCCGGAGAAGGTGCGGCCTGCTGGGCTCGCGCGAGCCAACCTGCGGAGGGTGTAAACCACTGGGCTCATGCTGCCCAACCCGTGGAGGGGAGCAACTTTTTGGAGGCGCGGCCCGTTGGAGAGGGGCCTAACCTAGCTGGCATTGGGGGTGTGGCCCCCCTGGTTTTTCCCGAATGACCCTAGCCATTCAGTTTTTGTGGCAATGCCACGTGGAGCCGCCTAGTTTCCCATGGGACCTGTAGGGAGTGGGTCCCTGCTACCTCGGTATCAGAGCCATGGATAGCCTCTCTAGTAGCACAACATTGCACACCACTCCGCCTCTTGTGGTAGAATGGTGCTGGCCGCTGCTTACGTCCGTCGTGGCTAAAGAGTCGCGTCCAACTTCTCAGGTGGCGCACGAATGCTTCCTCTTCCTCCATGGCCAACCCGAGGCGATTGTCGTCTCCACCCACCATAACTTTATCCATGAACTTCTCCACCGGTGGCGTGTATTGGTGCACAGTCATCTTCCCTGCAGCTGACCATTTCCGGCCTCCACTATCACCCACCGGCGTCGGTCGCCGATGCTACGCCAGTGGTCTTCCGCGGGTCACTGGGTGAGCTCTGGTGGCTCGTTTTTTCACATGAAGGTGCCAACAGACTCCACGGGACTCCCTCTCCATTGGTAAACCCACCATTCTAGGTTTCTTCCAACCCGAAAAAATCACTCGCGAAGAACACGTCAATTCCAAAAAAGGTAGAGGGTACGCACCTTATTTATTTGGCTCACACCCTCCGTGTTAGCTTGATATCAAGAGGGTAGTATAATGATCTCTCAACTCCTGAATTTAGACCTGAAATAAACCCTACCTCATGATAATTGGAGAACTTCTATGTTTGTGGAAGAGTTAGTGTTCTCCGGTTCATGATTCAGTGGCGCTCGTCACCGCTCGCTGGAACCGGTTCTGTCCTCCAAATGGTTGGCATCAAGGTACTTTACCGGAACTTCATCGCTTTGTGAAGT
Source organism: Viscum album (assembly GCA_963277665.1). Classification (NCBI taxonomy): domain Eukaryota; kingdom Viridiplantae; phylum Streptophyta; class Magnoliopsida; order Santalales; family Viscaceae; genus Viscum; species Viscum album. Next base: position 287,166,799 of record OY728137.1, on the reverse strand, counting down.
CGTGCCAATACCCCTCCCCAAGATCCTTAAAAATAGAAGGGGGAAGAGGTTGGTATTGTCGTTGGGAATTTTTGAGGTTTATTTAATTAATGAACCTCCCAAATTCCAACGGTTTTGTTACAAAGATTGAGGTGTCAATCCAATTAATGGGTTGACATGTTGTTGGTCCCTCCACCACTACCTTCATGTTATAGGAATAGAAGAAAATAAAAATAAAATAACATTGTTATTTTATTATTATTTTAAAATTTTAAAATCTAACTTTTTCTCCTGACCTACTATGGTCAAATTGAATCCTTCCTTAAGAGAATCTCATCACTGCGGATTCAACGATGCCCTCAGATTTTGAATTTGAGCGTCAGTTCAAAAGTTAGAAAATTCCGCTCATGCATTTACTGAATGTATCTTAAAAAAAGAACAGAAATTTATTTTGGGAACACCAGTCCTCAGAATCATGCACCGTCAATTTTCACAGACTCGTAATAATTCCATATTATTAAAAAAACTTACATAGAAAATATGAGTCTTTACATTCTCCCCACCTTAGGGATTTTTTCCCCAAAAGCTATAATATATACTAAGGAAACAAATTGGGGTACTGAGCAAGAATCTGAGCCTCACACTCCCATGTGCTCTTCTTGAGGTTCCCATGATTCCAGTGAATGCACACTAGATGTATTGATCATCCACGAAGGACCTGCTCCTGTTGATACTTAATCTCCACTGGAACCTACATAAACATCTCCATATCATCAAAGTCCAACACTCCATGGTCGATGACATGATATGGGTCATGCAACTATCTCCTCATCTAGGATATATGGAAGACATTGTGCACCCTCTCCAACTGTGGTGGCGGTGTCGAGCGGTATGGCACCTCACCAATACTCTGAAGTATCAGAAATTGTCCAATAAATCTCTCTGAGAGTTTTCCACCTCGGCCAAATATCCATAGTCCTCATCAAGGGGATACTCACAAGAATATGTGGTCCTCATCCTGGAACTCCAGAGGTATCTATATCTTATCATCATAAGACTTATATCTACTCTATTCAGTCTTCATCTGCTCCTGGATGATTTGCACCTTCTTAGTGGCAACCCATACCAACTCTGGACCCATAAGTGCTGACTCCCCTGGGTCTATCCAGCATAGAGGTGATAAGCATGGTTGACTGTACAAGGCCTCAAATGGTGCCATACTGATGGTGGAGTAATAACTATTGTTGTATGCGAACTACACCAAGGAAAAGTGATCCTACGGACTACTACCAAAATCTAGGACCCAAGCACGAAGCATGTCCTCCAGTGTCTGAATGTTCTGCTTCATATGACCATCCATCTCAAGATGAAAGGAGGTGCTCAAATGTAGCTGAGTCCCAAAATTATCCTGTAATTTATTCCACAATCGGGAAGTAAAATGTGCATAATAGTCAGAGAAAATCATCGATGGAACCCCATGAATTCGTACAATCTATTTTAGATAGAGGTGTTCGAAGACCTCTACTGATCAATGCTCTCGGATGGGTTGGAAGTGGGCCAAATTAGTGAGTCAGTCAACAATCAACCAGATGGAATATTGGCCCTTGGAAATTCCTGGAAGCCCTGTCACAAAGTCCATGGAGATACCATCCCACTTCTACTTAGGTACCTCTAGTGGCTTTACTAATCCTACTGGAACCTGATGTAGGCCTTCACTTGATGACAAGTGAGGCATCATGAAACAAAATCTAACACTGATTTCTTCATCCCTACCTACCAGTGCTGATTTTAGAGGTCCTGGTACATCTTCACCACACCAGGATGTACCTCCATTGGGGACGTATGAAACTCCCTCAACACCTCCTCTTGTAGCACCACCAGTACTATGGTGCGTCCTCTGAAGAAGATGACGTGATCCCAACCTTTAGAAAATCTATTCGTTTCTTGTCCTGAGGATGTCTGAGCATGTTGAGCCTCACAGTCAATGTCCCCAAGCTGTGCCTCCCGAAATTACTGAAGAAATGGGGGAGTGGTAGTCATATACTGGAGGTAAGCTGCTCCATCTCTATCCCCAAAGGATATCTGCAACGTAGCTAGCTTGTCTGTCGCCTCACTCAATAACTGTTGGCCAGACCTCCTGCTGAGTGCGTCTGCTACTATTTTCCCCTTCCCAGGAGAATAGAATATCTCAAAGTCATAGACCTGGTGGAACTCTAACCATTGCCGCTATCTCAGGTTCATGTCCTTCTATGAGAACATATTCCTGAGACTCTTGTGATCAGAGTAAATAGTAAACCATTCACCCATCAAGTAGTGTCGCCACATCTTCATGATGATGACCACTTCTGCTAACTCTAGGTCATGGGTAGCATAGTTATTCTCATGTTGTATCAGTTTTCATGAACCACAAGAGATCACTGCTCAATCCTAAATCAGGACACATCCAATTCTAGTGGCTGATGCATCGCAGTAGACTACAAACCCAACACCCTCTTCTGGTAGCCTCAATATGGAGGCACTAGTAAGTCTCCGCCTCAGCTCTTGAAAACTCTGATGGAATCTGTCCATCCATACGAAGGGTTGTACCTTCTTCATCAATGCTGAAAAGGGTTCCAAAACTATGGAAAAGTCAGGTACGAATATCCGGTAGTACCCAGCCAACCCTAGGAAGCTCTGCACCTCAATCACACTTTTGGGTGGCTCTCAAGAAAGCAAAACCTTTATCTTTTCCAGATCCACTGCAACTCCAAACTCTGAGTTAACATGTCTTAGATAGTGGATCTCTCTTATCCAGAACTGGCACTTTGAGATCTTACTATAAATTTGGTGCTCTCAGAGTGTATCCAGAACTATCTGTTGATGATACGCATACTCCTCCTTCAACGCCAATTACACCAAGGTGTCTTCAATGAGGACCACCAAGAAGCGATTGAGGTATGGATGGAAAATCCTATTCCTAAGTCACATGAACAATTCTGGGGAGTTGGTCACACTGAGTGGAATAAAAAAGAACTCATAGTGGCCATACCAATATTTTAAGGCTGACTTCTGCACATCCTCATCTCATACCCTGAGATGATGATAGCCTGATCTAAGGTATATCTTTAAAATCCATCGATCTCCCTTCATCTGATTGAAAAGATCATAAATCATTATAAGTGGGTACTTTTTCTTCACGGTCCCTTGGTTCAGGCACTGATAGTATACACAGAGTCTCAAACTCCCATCTGCCTTATTGGCAAACAAAATCGGGGCTTCCCAAGGAGAAACACTGGGCCTTATGAACCCCTTCCTCTGAAAGTCATCCTGATGTACTCGTAACTCACAAAGATATGCAGGATCCATCTGATTTTATGGTGTAGATATCGGTGTCATCCCGGGGTACATGTCGATGTAATAGTCAACCTTTCTACGTGGAGTTTGCCTTGAAACATCATTAGGAAAGACAACGACATACTGGTTCACCACTAAAGGATATTTTGGACTCTCAACATCTACTGATCAATGGGTAAGGCTATCCAACTGATGTGTGATCGGATGCACCCTCCTTTGTGAATGTCCATCCTGTTTTGAAAAGGTTTCCTTCTCACTGGTGAAAGAAAACCTATTCCCATCCTTGCAGACACACCACACTTTGCACCTAAAGTAGTCAATCTAAGCATGGACTATAGATAACCAGTCAATACCCAAGATGACATCATAAGGCCTCAACGCCACTACTAGAAGATCCCAGCTAAAGATCTTGAACTATAGAGTAAGATCACAACGCCGAAACCGATGATTATTCGTCTAATCCCCTCCTGTAGGAGTCTCTAACCATCAGTATCGAGCCAACAACTCCATCGGAATCTCCGAGCTCAGAACGAGGGTCATGGAAATAAAAGAGTGACTGGGACCTCTGACTATAAGTACTGCAGCTAGGGTGGAGTAGACACAAATCGTACCTCAAATCATATTCTGAGCGCCGTGGTCGTTGGCCTCAAATTCCTAGAGCTGAGCTCGTCCCTGTCCACCTACTCCCTAGGGTTGGGGTGGACCACCTGGGGGTGGTGGCAGTAGAACCTTAAATCGCTACCCACCACCAACTTCATGGCCAAATCCTCTGCCACATCTACCTTCTACATGTGGACTTCCTCGATCGAACCTATGAATCTACCTCGGTGGTCCCTCTATTGTCTACTAGTTGTCCTTACAGTAGGTTGGGTAATCGGGAGCCATGTGACCCTGCCCGCCACTTGGGTAGCACTACCTGCTCCTCATCTGTCCTCCTATGTCCCGTGAGCCACTCACCGCCAACCCTATATCTCAAGGTCATAAACCAAAAGTTCTAGAGTAGTTGGACCCATGCATTATCCGTATAATACCTGTTGCAAATGACTATTCTACATAACATCTGGTTGTGGATCTCGTTGTCGGTGCCTGCTCAGCTAGGAATCTCTCCACCAAAAGTGCTCGCTCAAGCACCTCAGCCTATATCGGAATGCTGAGCAATACCATCGATGCTCTGATATCCCATCGAAGACCCTAATCAAAGGTCCAGGTCCTAAAGAAAGGGTATCGTACCATGTTGGTGGAGTAGCGGGAGAGATCAGTGAACCTCACGTAGTACTGGGCCACGGTCATGCTGCCTTGCTGTAAGTGCAACAGATCCTATATACACACTAGGAATAGGGTTTCTGGGATGAAATCTACCTTGAAAAGACCCTCGAAGTCTGCCTAGGTGAGGGTTTCCTCGTTGTGTAACTAGAGTGTCAAACTCCACCATCTCTCAGCTTCTCCCTAGAAGAGACTGGAAGCTAGGATCACTATCAGATCATATGGTGTCCCAAATAAGCGAAAACCTTGTCCACAGCCACCAGCCAGTCCTCAACCACCTATGGATCTATCTCACCTTGGATCCTTGGAGGCCTATGATGTTTAAAATCATGCAATGCGCTCAGTCAGCGTGAACCATCTGCTGGTGGGGTTGGTGGAAATGACTGACCAATGAGGTGTGGTGTTGCTGGAACACCTTCCGAAGGTGCTAATGTAGTAAGAGGGCCCTGCATCGAGGCCTAATCGCTTAGTAGACCTTTATCATGTATTCTATCAAGAATCCTGGATGGCTGTCTTTGTGGTTGCATCCTAAAAAAAGTAGGTGCACCATAGTAATTAAGTTATACCTGGTGAGGTGACTCAAAGATATCATAAGAAAAAAATTTCAAAACACACGCAATTAGTGTTTTTGTGCACTGAGTTGGAAATTAGAATTCAGGGTCCTAGTATATGGATACGTCATTGCCACACCAACAACGAATTCCCCAAATTGAAAACCAAACTCATAACACTTAATACTTTTTCCAAATTTAAAAGATCAGAGTCCTAGTTCTTTGGTAGAACAGACTCCTCCGATACCACTATGTCACGACCCATCCCCTAGGGACCATGCCGTGACTACCCCAATCCCACCTTCCATAGGCCAGGGGTTGAAGACTAGCACCGAAAGGCATATACCTATAATGGTAAGGCATTACATTTTAACCGGTACAAAACACACAAACCAATAAAACAACAAGAAGCAACTATGATATAAACTACTATAGTAAAAAGTGTGTTGAAAGTAAAGGGATCAGAATACAAGCCCAACTGAAAAGTATAAGTACAAATGAAAAGAAAAAATAGATCCTGAATTGTCAAACGAGGATCCTACCAGAAGGGTAGGTATAGATCAAGATCAGTAGTCACTACATCACATCTCATCAAATGATCCACCTCGTAGCACCGTCCATCCCTGTCTCCCACAACCTCGATCAACACTGTCTGCTGTCTTCACAATACATAGTAAGGTGCAGGTGTAGCTCGTGCAAGGGTGAGTATAAAAATACTCAGTAGGGACCCTGAGACCCCCAAAGGTCTCCCAGAGCTCTACAAACGATAAACCAAAAAAGAAATACCTCAATCACAAAGCACAAAGAAGTCATTTACTCTACTTAGGTATATGCCCATACATAAACCTATGATTCCAAAATATACTCATCTCATTCATGAGGAAACCTAAGGTTCAAAATTTTAATCCATTTTCACAACTAATCCACGAGGGAAGAATACCACATAGGTAACACCATGAAGGTAAAACCATGAAGGTAAAAGTACCACAAAGGTAACACCATGAAGGTAAAAGTACCACAAAGGAAACACTAGAAGGTAACACCATGAAGTTAAAAGTACCAAAATGGTAACCCCTTGAAGGTAAAATACTCATCTCACACCAGGTATATAACTTAAGTACAAAATTACATATGACTATTCATAAATATAGATCATCTTATTCTGTCGAGAGGCTATGCTGCTGACCCACACATGATCGATAGATTCTGACCCACACAAGATCGCTAGGCACTAAACCACACAGGATCGATAGATACTAACTCACATAGGATCTCTACGTACTGACCCACATAGTATTGATAGATTCTGACCCACATAGGATCAATGTTATTTCTTCACGTTACAACCAACCACTAGATTCCCACACTAAGCACACTTGATTCCAAGACTATCCACTCCTAAAGCCATAGGTCATACCTCAACCACCATGAACTTCCACTAAGAATTATCTCAAAGGAGCTCCATGTCATAAGGGTTCCAATGCGATAGACAACGTGTCAATCAGATGTCCAGTCTTTGACTTATAAGCGTTTTAGTAACGAGGGACTGATTGGATTCAGGTTCTTTCCAACCTGGCCGTACTCCAACCTTTTCAAAACTCAAGTGGAGTATTCCAAAAGAAATTTCTAACTCCAAGGATACCAGTGCCATATACAGTTCATCAAATAAACACCTGGTTCATAAGTTATAGCTCTTTTAGAAAAACTGAGCCTGAAAGGGTCTGAGTCCGGTCTGACTCGGTCTAGGCCAACTCGACCCAGTTCGGGTCGAGACAACCTGGTTTGGGTCTGACCCAGCTGGGCTGGGCTCACTAGGCCGCGTTTCATCCTGACCCTAAGGGGGGGGGGGGCACGACCTAGCCCTCATGGGGGGGGGGGGGTGAGCGCAAAGGGCATGACCCGTTGGGCCTGTGCGTCCTAGCCTGCAGAGGGTGCGACCTGCTGCGCTCACGCGGCTCTACCCATGGAGGGGTGCAACCTGCTGGAGTGTGCTCCACCCTAGTTATCACCGGGGGAGTAGCCCCTAGTTTTTCCCAAACAGCCTTAGACGTTCGGTTTGTGCGACGGCGCCACGTGGCACTACCTGTTTTCCCGTGGGACCCGTAGGGAGCGGGTCCCTGCCGCTATGGCGTCAGAGATGCGGGAAGCCTCTAAAGCAGTGCGTGCTGCTCTATCTTCTGTGCCAGCTAGTGATGGATGATCCTTATGTCTACCATAACTGAAGAGCCACGACCACCTTCTCCGGTGGCGCACACATGCCGTCTATTCCTCTATGTCTGGTCCGAGCCGGCCTCCATCTCCACCTACTATGGCTTATGCCGTGGCCTTCTCCTCCGGTGGTGCACGTCAGCACACCACCATCTTCTCTGTGTCTGGCCTTTGCTGGCTTCCTCTGTCACCCATCGACACCGGTCACCGGTGCTGCCGTGCCGGTGCCACACCAGCAGTCTTCTGTGGGTCATCAGGTAAGCTCTAGTGGCCCGTTTTTCCATCCTAAGGTGCCAACAGACTCCCCAAAACACCCTATTTCGTCTCTAAACCCACCATTTCGGGTTTCATCAAACATGAATAAATCGCTCGTGAAGAACACTTCAATTCCAAAAAAAGGCGAAGAGCTAGAGCCTTGTTTGTTTGGCCCACACCCTCCGCATTAGCTTGATAGGAAGTGGGTGGTATGATGATTCAAAAACTCTTGAATTTGGACAAGAAATAAACCCTACCTCAAGATCTTTGGAGAACGTCGGAATTTGAGGGAGATTTGGTTTTTTTCCATTCGTGATTTGGTGGTGTTAATCACTGTTTGCTAGAACCGGTTCTGTCCTCCAAGTGGTTGACATCACAGTACTTTACCAGAACTTCGTCGCTTGGTGAAGCCATTCCAATACCACTCCCCAAGTTGCATATAAATAAAAGGTGGAAGAGGTTGGTAATGTCGTTGGGAATTTATGAGGTTCATTTAATTAATGAACCTCCCAAATTCCAATGGTGCTATTACAAAGATTGAGGAGTAAATACAATTAATAACTTGACATGTCCTTGGTCCTGCCACTGCTACTTGTCCGTTGGAGGGAAAGAAAAAAAAATAAAAAAATAACTTTGTTATTTTATTATTATTTTAAATTTCCAAAATCTAACTTTTTATCCCAACCTACTGTAGTCAAAGTGAAGCATTACTTAGGAGAATATCGGCACTTTGGATTCAATGGTGCCATCATATTTTTAATCCTAGCATCGTTTGAAAAGTTAGAAGACACCACTCGCGTATTTACTGAACGTACCATAAGAAAAGTTCAGAAATTAATTCCGGGCACACCTGGCCTCATAATCAGACGTCATAAATTTTCGCAGACTCATAATAATTCCATATAATTTTAAAAAATTAAATGGAAAATCCGTGTCTTTACACATATTCACCATCTTTATAAATCCTTCATGATGGTTCATAAATTGTTAGTTAAATTCCAAAATATATCCCTCAGGAGGGTCAAATATGGTGTGTAGAAAGGCCCATCTTCATGCATCAGGTAATGATCAAGTCCATCTCAATGAACCCTTTTTCATATTTATTACCACTAGGTGCCTCTGTGCTTGATACACATCCACTTATATTATCTATACATGGATTTAATTGCTTGGAAACCACTTACTCTATCATTTACTAAAATTCTAGGAAATTTCCTATAATTAGACTCTTCCTTAGAATTATCTTTAGACATATCCCTTGACATATCCTTAGAAATATACCCTAGATATCTCAGTATAATTTCTTTTCCAATTTTAAAAAGTTTAAATAAACCTTTCCTATGATACCAACTGTAGAAACCCAAATTTTCATATATAGATATTACATAATTTTAGATGAATATTAAATTCATTACACAAACACACGCCTAAGGACTATAACAGTTTAGTGTCTTTGGATAATAGGTACAAAATTTTACAGTTTGGTGAATGATCTTGAAAATATGCAATAAATATATTCTTTTTTAGTTATCTTTACAAACACACCCTACTTGAAACCATTTTTCATAACCTTAGGAAAGGGAATATAAGAAAGGGTGAGAATAGATTTCCAGTAACTGTAAACAAGGAAGATAATTAAGAATAACATGAACATAAGGGTATGAGAACATGAGAATAATATTTGGAAACCATAACCTGATAATAAAATATCATAATCTTGATTCATTACATAAATATTAGCAGTTCATAGGACACGAATCGCAAAGAAATCAAATAACATGAGCCAATAGAGTATTACATTGTTATAAAACATAAAATTGTGGCATACATAAAATAATATAAAATTATTTCCATAGTAGTCATGGATTATTTCCAAGACTATCATAGTGGAATGGATTCACTCCCCTAACCATCATGGTAAGCAATGTTCATTCATAAGACCATTATAATAGACAAAGTCTCTTATTAAACTGGGTTCAGTACCCATTCTATTCCAATATATCTCAAGAGATATAAATGTTTTCCTAATTCCTTGGAAGAAGATATAGGTCTGACATACCACATAATGAAAATCATAAGTATGTGTGACACAAGATCATATAACATTAATCATATCATAACCCATGAAATGAAATGTGAGTCATAAATATATCCTCATATAATAACCTATTGAAATGAGACAGGTTTGAAAATAACTTCATTATTTCATCATAGCATAAACCATGAAAAGAAACAGGTTTCATAAGAGTTTTATCATTTTATAACCTATGGAAGAGAAATATGTTTCACAAACATTTCATCATTGTATAACCAATGAGAGGGAAATAGTTTTCATGAAAATATTATCATCATAATCATAAACCATTCATATAAATAACAAGAATAATAACCTTGCATCATTATAGCGACCCATAATTTACAAACATTTATATTACTTCATAATTTAAGTATAATCATTACAACATATAATAAAAACATGATAGGGATATATAGGAATTGTGTCTTTAGAAACTGGGAAACATAAACAACTGGTTTATAAAACATCTGCATTGTATTCCGTTTATTTCATCATAACTAGAATAATTTTAGGCATATCATACTTAATACCCTTATTTATGACTTGGGGAAAAGAAATATATGAAAGGGTGATCTCAAATGATCATTAAGGGTAAAGAAAGAAAATATCAATCATATCATATTCATAAGAATATAACATTTTAAAATCTTATCGCGCATATAAAAGATCAAAATATCATATCATGAGATAAAGAATAAAATTAAAATGTAATACCAATAGTCATAAAATAAGACGTGATATTTTTTTCCTACACACATAATCGTAGAAAATAATTTCATATTAGTGAAGGCTCATTTCCAAGACCATCACAGCGGGCAAAGTCCATTACTGAACCGAGTTCACTCCTTGTTCCAATCATGTATTACTCAATGAGATTTACTTGAAATTACATTCATGTATATATAATGAGATATAAATCTTTAACTAATTCATTTGAGGGAGATATAGGTCTCACTGATTTCATAATGAAACCATTCTTATGTGTGCCAACAAAACATAAAAACATTCACTATAACATAACCCATGAAATAAAATGGGTTTCTTAAACATCATTCCATCATAACATAATCCATAAATGGATTTCATAAAAATAATTATATTATTTACACAATCAAATAAAATTAATAATTGTGATATAAACATAAACCTATGTAATCTTATATTGAAAATAATTTTGATAAAACACTTGAGCATCATTCCTGAGGAAAATATCTTTTCTTCTTAAAAAATGTTTTCTTTCTTCAAAATACCAAACAATTTTAGAATAAATCATTTTATGTGAAAATAAGCTTGTATTATTTTAGGGGAATATTAAAGGAAATAAATAATTATGAAAGTGTAAAAATTTGTTCATGTCGTACAAGTAAAAAATATTATTCTCACACTTTTTCTTAAAAAGTCAAAAAGTAACTCGTATTGAAAATAAAAAAAGATTCCATTAATACCATTTAGTAAAAATTTACCAATGGGTGAAATTGAATTTAAAAAATTATTTAAGGATATAAATAATATTTTTAAATATATATTTTTGAAATATATACGTGGATGATAAATAACCCTTGTAAATACTTATGAATAAACAATCTCGAATAAAAACGAGATTTGAAAATTTATCCATTACCTTTGGTCCGATATGATTCGTATGTATTAAAAACTCCTATATGAAGATTTAAATAATGTCAATTATTTATTAAATAATCATAATAATTTTTATGATAACATTTATGATCATATTTTTATCTGTTTTTTAGTAAAATTTCATTGTTACTTCTTATTTGGGTATTAACTGCTTTATGGTCTTATTCATGTTTTGTCAGATAAGTTATTATTCCTATTTTTAGGTTATAGTTATATAATTTAAATCATGGTATTATTATAATATATATCATATTTATTCATTCTATTAATTTATATAATCATTATTTAAGGATGATTATGTAGAATGAATCACATCGCACCGTGGAGATGGTAAGCCTTACATACGCACGAGCGACGATATCGTTCCCATAATTGTTGAATAGTATTGAAGTAGATGATTTATAATATCTAAGAATTAGTATGATGTTATATTAATCATTTATAGTTATTATTTCTACCATTTTCCCCATCCAAGTCAATTGGTGGTGAAAAACAGATTACACCACGGCGTGGAGACGGTAAGCCGAACGTGTGCACGCGCGGTGATTTTGTTTTTTGTGGGATGTATAAAAGGTGAAATAGGGTTGTTTCATATTTATAATAACATATCAGTATATAATTGATACTGATGTTATTACTTTATAATGAAACAACTAATGAAAAGGAATTAGAAGAAGAAATAAATTTGAAAGAATCGGTAGAAGAGATTACCTCTTCCTCGACGCGCCTCCATTAAATTTCCTCTTAGGGCACTAGTGTTGGTATTTGAAGAAGAAAAGAACCTCTAGAATGAAAATATGGAAGTTTAGAAGGAAAAATTTCCATTATTGGATGAGATTTAAGGCTCAAAATGATGTTATAAGGTGAGGGAGTATGTACCCTTTATTAATTGAGGTGAGAGACACTTTTGGAAAGATAAAAAATATTAATTTATAATAAAATAAAAACCCACTTAAAATCCTTCAAAATTTCCCAATTTAGAAGATGAGATGATACAGGGCTGTAATATCATAAAAAAACAAATTTTTGACAAGGTTTGATGTCAATTTAAGCATTATAATTTTAATTTGAACTTAGTTATTCTATTTAATTTTAATTGTGGTACTAACATTGTAAATATTTAATGGTTATAAATATTTACATATATGGTGTTAATTGAACATAAATTGATATTTTATGAAATTTTAGACCTTATAATTATAAAATTTTAATTTTTAAATATTTTTATAATTTTTAAATAATTTAATAAAATTTTATTTTTTATAAAATGTCAATAGTGTCAATTTTGACACTAATCATTTATTTGACTTGAAATAAAATTAAAATAGAAAAAAAATTAAAACCAAAATATTGTATAAACTCTTAACATGTCATAGTCACCTATAAAATTTGTGGATTACTTTAATTAGTTCATTTGATATTTCTTGTAATATATTTAAAACCATTTATTATATATTTCTATTAATAAAATAATTTCTACCTCACTATTGTGTCATCATTAATGGTTATTATTTAATCTATAAAAATTATAAATAAATTTCTATGATGTATTTAATTCTTTTATATTTCCATATAATATCTATAGTAAATATTATCTCTTAGTTATCCATATATAAAAATTAATATACTTATATAAAATGAGATTGTGATATTTTGTCACATTCATTAGTTTTTATTACATTCATGACATATTCATAGGAAAGTATCCATAATGTGATTAGATTTCAAAACATAAATTATAAGGAAATAATCTAGTCATACAATATGTTTTTTACAGGTGTTAAAGTAATTTTATAATATTATTTTACCCTGATTTACCTTTAACCACTGTAATAAAAATATTTACCAAAGTTACTATTCACAATACCTAAAAATAAAAGTAGCCTATTAAAAAAATTTGGACCTATAGATTCTAAATATGGAATAATTTTTTTAAATTTTAAAATACAGAATTTGCAGTAATTAATTTAAAATCAATTCTGTTGTCGGAATGAGAGAGCTTGTTTTTTTATAAAAAGATCTAACATTGTAAGAGATTAAAATGTTTTTACATATGAATTAAATGTAACATTAATTATAATAGCCTTAATTATATAAAATATTAAAAAAATATTCTATTTATACTTTAAAACCATTATATATTATAATTTATCCATATAAATTATCTCTATGAAAAAAGTTGTTTTTACTTAAAATTTAGCATATTTTTACTATTCATTAAAACATAAGAGTTATCCTAAATTTATCCAAAGTAATTTTTTATAACCCTCTTCAAAATAAGATGTTTATTTTGTCATATATAAATTATTAATGTGTCAAAATCTTAATTTAAAATGGGTTTTCCATTCAAAGGTGTAAAATTAACCTTAAAAAAATTGGTTTTTTTATAAATCAAATAGGGGTTTATTCATACCCTATGAGTAAAATATCCATTAAATGAATATAAAAAATATTTTATTATATATATAACACATATATATTTCATTAATTTCATTACAAAAAATAATTCACTCAAAAATAAAAATATCTAATTGATTTATATTTTTCATAAATAATTGATAGCCAAAGAATTCATAATGCATATTCATAAGTTTGTGACAATTATTCCCGCCAACCCAATGACTTGAATATAACATTAATTTTATAATAAGGGAATCTCATGGTTCATTTAAACTCATGATTTCGTACAAATCTAGCTACTTTAGAATAAAAATTATTTAATGAAAATATTTCATAAAACATCCGGGTGTTACATTCTACCCCCCTTAAACTGAATTTTTCTTTCAAAATTCGTCACTTGGAAAAAAAATATGAGGATAACTCTCTCACATCACATCATAAAGTTCCCATTTATCTCTTCAAATTTGTGGTTCCTCCATAAAACTTTAACCAAGCTAGTGGTCTTTTTTCGTAGAACTTTTTCGCTACAATCCAAAATCTCTATCAGTTGTTCTTCATAAGAAAGATCTTGCTATAGAGGTGTGAATTATGAGCTTAGTATATGTGAAGGATCAGGTATGTATTTTCTCATGGGAGATACATGAAACAAATCATGAACTTGAGAGATATTTGGTGGAATCACCAATCGGTAAGCTTCCTTCCCAACATAATCCATAATTTCTAAAGTACTGATATACGTAGGGCTCAACTTTTCCTTCTTTCCAAATATCATTGATATCTTACAAAGAGATATTAGTAGGAACACGTTATCAGCCACTTCAAACTCTAGGTATTTTCTTCATTTTTAATCATAACTTTTTTTTGTTGATTTTGAGTTACACTTATGTGTTGTTGAATAGATCTGACCTTTTCTTCCATTTCATCAACAAGATTAGGTCCTAGTAGATTTATTTTCCCAACTTTATCCCAACAAGTTGGAGTTATGAACTTTTTTCAATAGAGGGATTCATAATAAGCTATCTAAATAATGGATAAAAAGCTATTATTGTAAGAAAATTCCACCAATGGTTGGTTTTGATACCAACCACCTTTGAAATCCATAGAGAAATCTCTCAACATTTTTTTTGAGTTTTAATTTTCCTCTCAGACTAACTATCTGTATGAGGATGATAATTAGTGATAAAACATAACTCTGTATCCAGAGCATGATGAAGACTTCACCAGAACTTCAAGGTAAACCTTGGATCTCAGTCAAATATAATGGAAAGTGGTACTCAATGAAACCTTACTATTTTTTTACATATATCATGGAAAGATAATAAAGAGATAAATCCTCTCTAATAGAAATGAAGTGTACTAACTTCGTAAGGCGATCAACTATAACCCAGATAGAATTATTTACATTTGATATTTTGGGAAGTCTGATGAAAAAGTCCAAAGTGATGTTTTCCCATTTCCATTCTGGTATGGGTAATAGTTGTAACACCGCCTTATAATTATGTTTCTCAGCCTTAACTTGCTGAAAAACCAAGCATAAAGAAACATATTCAACGAAATCTCTTTTAATTCCATCCCACCAGAAGTACTCCTTTATATCTCTATACATATGTGTGCTTCAAGGATTAATAGAGAATAAAGAACTATGAGCCTCATGCAATAAATCCTTGTTTAATTTTGGTGTGGGAGGAATACAAACTCGGTTCCTGAACCTTATTCTTTCATCACAATCAAGGTTGAATTCAGGAAAATTCTCACCTTGTTTTCTAACTATACATATTCCTTCTATGCGTCTTTAATATTCACCTATATAGATGGTTGAACATTTGTTTGAGAAATATAATATTTCTCCCCTTGCATTAAAATTTCAAGATCAATCCTTTAAAAATCCATAAATATTGGATATTTCATGATCCTCATCATGGATACACTAGTATGGTATTTTCGACTAAAATCATCTGCCACCTTGTTCGCAATCATAGGGATGTAATGTATTGAGTAGTCATAATATTTAATAAACTCTAACCATCTTTTTTGGTGAATATTCAGCTCATTTTGTGTGAAAATATAATTTAAAATTTTATGATCAATATAAATAACACACCTTTCACCATAAATATAATGCCTCTATATCTTTAATGCAAATATTACTACAGCTAACTCCAAATCAGGAGTTGGGTAGTTTTCCTCCTGTACTTTCAACTACCGTGAGGCATAATTTATCACCATATCATTTTGTATGAGAACACATCCCATCTTCTTCTGGATGCATCACTATAGATTACAAACCTTTATCTACTACAAGGTAGTGTGAGCACAAGTTCACTGGCTGACCTTTTTTTATCTCTTTGAAATTCTCTTCACATTCCTCCGTCCAAACAAACTTAACTCCTTTCTGAGTCAACTTGGTGAGTGAATTAGATTATCATGAAAAATATTTCAAAAAATTTCAATAAGAAAACTTCAGATCTAAGTTACTATTATTGGTCTCGACCATCTTTCAATAAACTCTGTTTTTTCATGATCTATAGATATCCCCTCTCTTGAGATTATGTGACCAAAAAATGAATCTTTCTAAAACCAAAATTCAAACATGGTAAATTTTTTATAAAGACTCTCCTTCATCAGGGTGTTTAGTACAGTTATCAAGTGATCTTAATTTTCTTACTTGCTCTTTGAATATACAAGAATATAATCTAAAAATACAACAAAAAATTGATCAAGATAGTCTCTAAAGACTCTATTAATTAAATCCATGAAGATAACAGGGGAATTAGTAAGTCCAAAATGCATCACTATAAATTCATAGTTTCTATACCCTTTACGGAATGTCATCTTTAGTATATCATTTTTTTGACCCTTAATTGATGACATCCTGAAATAAGATCAATCTTGGAAAAGTTTTGAGCTCCGCATAGTTTCTCAAATAAGTCATCAATGCTTGGAAGAAGATATTTTTTCTTTATATTTATCTTATTAGGTTATTTATAATAAATGAAGAGTCTCATTGATCCATATTTCTTCTTAACAAATAGAACAGGTTCTCCCTAAGGTGACACACTAGGGCTTATGAATCCCTTATCAAGATTCTCTTGGAGTTTCTTATTCAATTCCTGTAACTCAATTGGGGATATTCTATAAGGTGTCTTTAAAATAGGCATAGCACTCGGTATGAGTTCTATTGAAAACTCAACTTCATGATTTTTCTGAAGACATGGGAATTCATCCATGAAGACACCATCAAACTCCTGTAAAATGAGTGTATTATTAATCATGAGTTTCTCCCCAACCATTTGAGTTAAAAAACCTTCATTTATTTCAAATCAAGACCCATAAGATGGAAGAAAGTTTTACTAGAAGGTTATATTCTTCCTTGCATCGATAGACGATCATAAATTGAGCTATAATATGAAATGTGACTTTCCTTCCTTGGAAATTGATATGAAATCCAAATAGAGAAAGCCAATCCATTCCAAGAATCACATAAAATTCCACAATAGGAAGGATCATAAGATTTGTAGGAAGAAATTTCCCAAAAACTATAACCGGAGAAGAATTATAAAATTTTGATGCGATTGTTGTGCCATTAATAGTTACCATAGCTAAATAAAACTCTAATTGTTGAGTTAATACGGTAATACCCTTAGAAAATTCTTCAGAAATAAAATTGTGGGTGGATTTAGAATCAAATAAAACATTTGATACTTTAGAGTGGATGGTGAGTGTACCTTTCACCACTTCATAATCATACTCCAAATCGCCGATATTGATTTCATATTACTTTCCTTTGTCTTTTTCCTAAAGAGTTTGTTGACATTGATCATCATCAATAACCCTTGGATTAGATAATTGATTATAATAATGCCCCATTTCCTTTCACTTTCAACTTTGAAGTGTAGGAGGTTCATTCTGTGTAGCCTTTTCTTTGTTCACATCACTGGACATATTTCTCTCATCAATTCAGCATTCAATTTCCTGATTAACTTATTTTCCACACTTAAAACATTTAATAGTCCCATTAAGATAATTCCCTCCATGTTTCTTTCCAAATTTTAAGCATAAGGGGAAACTAATCTTCGTTTCAGTGTGGTCTTTATATTTTCCTTTGAATTCCATTTTCTCTACTTATCAAACCTATTTGACTAGTGGTTTATTACAATATACATCTTAACCATAAGATCAAATCGAAAAATTTCCTTATAGCTATTGAAGTCCCTTATGGATAATACCCTTCATAGACTTGGTTTTAAGCCACTAAAGAATCGATCAATCTTACTCTTAGGTTGGATAATAATTCCAAAAGTGTACCTTGAATGTCTTGTAAAATTTTCTTCGTAGGTACCCAAAGATTCATCATCCATTTTCTTAAGTTCAATGAACTCCTCCATCTTTTTTCAAATAATACGCGGAAAGTACTTATTGAAAAATAAGTTCTTGAACTCGTCCTATTCCATGGAATCAATTTCATCTATTTGCATCATATTCTTGATATGATTCCACAATTGATCAGCTTCACCTTCCAAATGATATACTTGTAATATTACTTTATCATGTTCAGAACATTATAGAACTGAAAATATATTTTTAGTGGTACTAATCCATTGTTCAGCCACTAAAGGATCTGAATACCCGCTAAATGAAGGTGGACGCTACCTCATGAAGGACTCAACAGAATGTTTCTACCTCAATTTCTCGTTTGGATGTCCTGCATGATTGAAATCTTGAGAAATTTGTGTGAGCATGACTACAAAATTTTTCATTCCATATCCTATAAAATTTGGTTGATTAGAGGGAAAATCATTGCATTGCCCATCACATTCAACATTAACACGGTTCCTTCAGGTTGTATCCATTAACTAAAACCAATAATCATAGTGTGAGATACGCTAATCAAAACGCGAAAACCATATAATCAAGAATAAAATTTAAATTTAGAAAACATTAGGTTTTATCCTAGGTTAATCATGGTAATTTCTAAAACACTAATATTGTATTCTATACTTAGACATATCCTTAGGGTTCTTACTAAGGCTTTGTCATCCTAGTTAGGGTTCTTACTAAGGCTTTGTCATCCTAGTTTTTAAAGGTTAACTATACCTTTCCTCTGATACCAAATATATATACCCATAATTTACATAAATTGATATTACTTTAGAATTGAATTACATTCATTAAAACATATAACAAAACCCTAACAGGACCATATATGTATTGTGTATTTAGAAACTAAGAAACATAAACAATTGGTTCATAAAAAATCTACATTGTCTCCCATTTATTTCATCATAAATAGAATCCTTTTTGGCATATCATACTTAATACCTTTATTCATGACCTGGGGAAAAGAAACAAATTAAAGGGTGAGATTAAATGATCAGTAAGCGTAAATAAAGGAAATTTCAATCATATCATATTAATAAGAGCATAACATTTGAAAATCGTATCCTGCATATAAAAGATAATAATATCATGTCATGGGACAAATCATAAAAGTGAAATGTAATCCAAATACTCATAACATAAGAAATAAAATTTTATGGCATACAAACATAATCATATAAAATCATTTCATATTTCTCAAGGCTCATTTCCAAGACCATCATAGCAGACAAAGTCCATTACTAAACAGAGTTCACTCCTTATTCTGGCCCTGTATTACTAAAAATGAGTTACATTTCGTTCCATTCATGTCTATCTAATGAGATCTAAATCTTTACCTAATGAACTGTAGGGAGATATAGGTTCTACCCATCTCATAATGAAACCATTTTTATGTGTGACATAAAAACATAAAAAAATTCACTATAGCATAACCCATGAAATAAAATGGGTTACTTAAACATCATTCCATTATAACATAATCCATAAATGGATTTTATAAAAATAATTCCATAATTTACACAATAAAATAAAAGTAATAATAGTTATAGAAACATAAAACTATGTAATCTTATATGGAAATTAATTTTGATAAAACAATTGAGCCTTATTCCTGAGGAAAATATCCTTTATTCTTTAAAAACGTTTTCCTTCCTCAAAATACCACAAAATTTTAGAAGAAATAATTTTATGAAAAAATATACTTGTAATATTATAGGTTAAGCTTCAAGTAAATACAGAATTATGAAAGTATAAAATTTTGTTCATACCGTACAAGTAAAAAAACATTTTTCTCGTACTTTTTCCGAAAAAGTTAAAAAGTACCTCGTACCAAAAAACGAAAAAAATTCCATTCATACCATTTAGTAAAAATTTACCAATGCATATAATTGAATTTAAATAATTATTAAAGTATATAAAGAATATCTGGAAATACATATTTAGAAAACATAGACGTGGATGATAAATAACCCCAGTAAATACTTAGGAATAAACATTATCAGATAAGAACTAGATTTACAAATTTATCCCTTACCATAGATTCGATATGCTTCGTATATATCTAAACCTCCTGTATAATGATTTAAATAATGTTACTGATTCATTACAAAATCATAATAATTTTTATGATAACATTTATGGTCATATTTTTATTCTTTTGTTAGTAACATTTCATTGTTACTCATTATTTGGGTATTAACTGCCTTATGTTCTTATGCATGTATTGTTTGATAAGTTATTATTCCTATTTTTAGGATATAGTTATATAATTTATAGCATGGTATTAGTATAATATATATCATATTTATTCATTAAATTAATTTATATAATCATGCTTTAATGAAGATTAGGCAGAATGAATCACATCGTATTGTGGAAGATGTACGTATGCACAAGCGACGATATCATTCACAAAATTATTGAATGGTATTGAAGTGGATGGTGTATAATATCTCAAAATTAGTATCATGTTATAATAATCATATAGAGTTATTATTTCCACCATTTTACCAATCTAAGTAAGGTGGTGGTGGAAAAAAGATTACACCACAGTGTAGAGACGGTAAGCCATATGCACACACATGTGGTGATTTTGTTTTTCATAGGATTGATTGAAAGTGAATTAGGTTTGTTTCATTTTTATAATAACATATCAGTATGTGAGTGTTACTTATGTTATTAATTTATAATGAAACAACTAATTAAGAGGAATTGTAAGAAGAAAGAAATTTGAAAGAATCAGTAGAAGAAATTATCTCTTCCCCGACGTGCGTCCTTTAAATTTCCTCTTAGGGAACTAGAGTTGGTGTTTGAAGAAGACCAAAACCTCTAGAATGAAAATAGGAAAGTTTAGAAGGAAAAAATTTAGGGTGTGTCAGAGCTTTAAGGCTCAAAATGAAGTGAAAAGGTGAGAAAGGAGGTTCCATTTTATAATTGAGGTGATGGACACTTTTGGAAACATAAAAAATATTAATTTTTAACAAAATAAAACCCCACTTAAAATAATCCAAAATATCCCAATTTAGAATTTGATATGATATAGGGTTGTAATATAATTAGCCGATAAATTTTAGATAAGTGTTTATGTAAATTTAATCATTATCATTTTAATTAACACTCCTATTTAATTTTAATTGTGGTGATAACATTATAAATATTTAATGGTTATAAATATTTAATTATATCTTGTTAATTGACCATAAATTAATATTTTATGACATTTTAGACCTTATAATTACAAATTTTTAATTTTTAAATATTTTTATGATTTTTAAATAATTTAATAAAATGTAATTTTTTTATAAAATGTCAATAGTGTCAATTTTGAAACTATTTATTTATTTGACTTGAAATAAAATTCAAACAGAAAAAAATTAGAACCAAAATATATAATACAATCCTAAAATTTTATATTCAATTATAAAATCCATGTATAACTTTAGTTCGTTCATATGATATTTATTTTAATATTTTTAAAACCATTTATTTGATATTTCTATTAATAAAATAATTTCTACATCACTATTGTGTCATCATAAATAGAAATTATTTAATATCTAAAAATTATAAAGAAATTTATATGATTTAGGTAATTCTTTTAGATTTCTAGATACTATCTATAGTCGAAATTATATCCTAGTTGTCCATATATTAAAATTAATATACTTATTTAAAATGAAATTGTGACCTTTTGTCACATTCATTAGTTTTTATTACATTCATGTCATATTCAATGATAATTGGAAATAAAGAGATTAAATTTTTAAAAATAAATAATAGGTATGTAATTTACTCAAAAATTAAATTTTTAGAGGTGTTAAGGTAATTTTATAATATTTCTTTACCCTTATCCACCTTTAACCATGGTAATAAAAATAATTACCAAAGTTACTAATCATAATGCCCAAAAACAAAAGTAGCCTATTAACATAATTTAGACATACTGATTAAAAATATGGAATACATTTTTAAAATTTCAAAACACAGAAGTTCCAATAACTAATTTAAAATCAATCTCGTTTTTGGAATGAGAGAATGAGTTTTTTTAAAAGTTAAAATATTGAAAAAGATTGAAATGTTCTTACATATGAATTCAATGTATAATTAATTATAAAAAACTTATTTATGTTAAATAGTAAAAATAAATTCTATTTATTCTTTAAAATAATTAAATATAATAATTTAACCATATAAATTATCTCTATGAAAAAAGTTTTTCTAATTAAAATTTATCATATTTTTACTATTCATCAAAACATGGAAGTTATCTGAAATTTATCCAAAGTAAATTTTTGTAACCCGCTTCAAAATAAAACATTTATGTTGTAATATATACATTATTAATGAGTCAAAATCTTAATTTAAAATGGGTTCTCCATTCAAAGGTGTAAAATTAACCTTTAAAAAATTGGTTTTTATTCATCAAATAGGGTTTTATTCATACCCTATGACTAAAATATCCATTATATGAACATCAAAAATATTTTATTAAGTATATTACACACATATATATCTCATTAATTTCATTACCAAAAATAATTCACTCAAAAATACAAATATCTAATTGATTTATATTTTTCATAAATAATTCATAGTCAAAGAATTCATAATGCATTTTCAAAAGTTATTTATAGTTATTCCTGCTAACCTAACAACAAGGATACAACAGTAATTTTATAACAATGGAATCTAGTGTATTTTTAAACTCATGACTGTGTTCAAAGAAAGCTACTAAATTTTAAAAATTATTTAAAGAAAATATTTCATAAAAATATCTGGGTGTTACAATCATTCTCAGTAATGAATAAGTAACATCTAAGGATGTAATATTAGATGGAAAATGATTTGGAAAGATAATTTATATTATTTATTTAAGAAAATAACTTTTCTTGAAAATAAATTTTAAAACTAAAAATTCATGAAATATTTTGGAAATTATTTTCTTTTAAAACAATATTTGAAACTTATAAAGGAATCTTTAAAAATCATTTAAAAAATTTCTTTAGGAAAATATAATTTATGATTTTCAAAACACTTTTTAAAACATAAAACATTGTGAAAATAATTTTATTTGAAAATAAAATTGAAAATTTATAAAGGAATATTCAGTGAAAATAATGGCCATAATGGTGGAAAATTCCTTTCATTCATTACACATTAAAACAAAGATTCCATTCCCATTTTTTGTAAAATAAAAATAGTCATTGTTTGGTAAACGACATGAATATTCATTTAAATAATATTTGTAAAAATTAAAATATGGGTAAAAATTTATTTAATAAATCAATTGAATAATGTTAAAAGCATTTTTGAAATTATTTTTAGAAAAAATAGTTTTCGAAGAAAATTTGTTTTGACAGAATGGAGAAATAAAATAAATTTTCAAAAAAAAAATTCTTTTGAAACTCTTGGGGTACATAATAAGAGGAAAATTAAGGGAAAAAATATATTTTTATGACACAACTGTAGGATAATAAAATTAATTATTGAGAAATAGATCATAATATTTTATTACAAAAATCATAATCATAAATAACACCGATAAATAATGAGATTGTGTCATAAAATATTTACCACTTTGGTAACTTTAGATTATAAGACCAATGAAATAATAAAATAAAATTAAACATAAAATATCATTAGAATAAATAAATTCATGGTACTACATGTTAAATTTGTTGTATATTCACCTTATAAAATAAGATAGGTGCATAACATTTGTCTCAATGAAAGAAAACTAAGGCAAAAATCCATTACGGATTTGGTAACTTTTGAATCATAAATCCCATGAAATATAGATCCTTAAATGGATTTGTAGATATCAATAATTTTCATTATAAACATTATAAAATAAATTCATTAGAAATATACACACAACATAAAACAAATAGGTGGTGAATGTGGAATGTGTATAATAAAAGTAAAAGTGAGACAGAAATCCCTTACCACTTTAGTAATATTTTGAATCATAATCCTTAATAAATAATAATATAAAATTAAAAGTTTAGTATCATTAAAATTAGGATATTTTTGATATAACATGTTAAAGGGTAATTATATAAACCACACAAAATAAATGATTGTTAAATTTTAATATGTCACCCAAAAATAAAAGAGAGAATATAAATTCCATACCTTATGTCTCAAATTCCTTTGTACACATTCAAAATTACTATATAATAAATACAAGTTTATTATAAATATATTATATAACCTAAAATATATATATTATACCATATATTATTTAATTATGTCCTTTTTATTGTCCATTTTCAACAATTCCTAGTTAAAATTATGTTTTGGGTAACAATCGGTTTGTTTTTCACATATGTTTTGATTTTTTATTTTTAATAATCTTAATTTGATCATGGTTCCGTCATATATATAATAATAATCATGAAATAATTATTATATTTATACATTAATAATACTTTTAAAACCAATCTTGAAATATGGTTTTGTTAAATGAAAAATGTTATGATCATGGAGATGGTAGGCCGTACGTACACAAGAGTAACATTTTCATTTTTCAAAAATTGTTATGGAAAAGAGGTAAGTAATATTTTTAGTTTAAATAATTATGATAATATCATAAATATGATATTATTTACTTAAATATACTTATACATATCATACATGTGTCATGATGATGAAAAGTGAGTCACATCGCTATATGAAGATGACTGTCCACATGTACAGGAACGACATTATCATATTTCTATGAGTGAAAAGGTAAGATGGAAAGTGATATATTATATTTTTATAAAGATAAATATGAAATTAATATAATAATTATGTGTATATAACATATATTAATTAACATTATCCTTATTAAATTTCATGTAAAGCATTAGTGAAAAACGAATCACATCTCTTCGTGAGGCGGTAACCCGTTTACACCAAAGCGACATTATCATATCCACTACAGAATGGATAATTAAAAATGTATATATGATATAATTTATAAATAGGTATAATTATCTTATAAATATCATATATATTATTTATACATTTCCATATACCCAACCATGATAGGTGGTGATGGAAAAATGAATGAAATCTGTTCACGAGGTCGTAGTCCACTGTACACATGAATGTTCATTTCACAACCTATTTGATGTAAATGGATATGTTTTTGGGTCATGAAATTAACAAAAAAAATATAATTATATGGAATATATTTTTGTTATTACATCATCATAGGTTAATAATAGTTGAAGGAGGCGGAGGAAGAAAAAAACGCTTGCTGAAGAACGTTACCTCTTCTTCAGGTATCCTCTTTATGTTTGCACAAAAATCCTTCCTAGGCTAGATTTTTGACCAAAATAAGGATTATAGGATGATAGAAAGAATTTGGGAAGTTATGTTGGTAATTATTTTATTAAAAAATGGGTTTATGGTGTGAATAAGAGAGGAGATGGGGTGCTCTTTTATAATTGACTTGAGTGGCACACTTGTACTTTTTTTGAAAAGACACATTTTATCTTTCAAAAAGGATCCAAAAAGGATTATGGTCGAGTATTTGACATGATAGGGTCGAAATATGACCATCAAATATATTTATACAAGTTATTAGGTCATTTTAAACCTTATCATTTTAGTTTAACCTCCGGTAAACCCATTTTTACCCTAACCACAATAATTAATTTTTAATGTTTTCACTATTGATTTTGGTGAAAATTTAAGTTGAAATTATTATATAATATAAATTATTCTGATTCAAAATATGGAATCCATTTTTATAAATTCAATTCACACAAGGGAAAGTTTTACTTTAAAATTAATCCCATAGATGTGATGAGAAAGTGAGTTTTTTAAAGAGAAAATATTCAAAAGTTTACAAAGTTTTTATATCAAAATTCAATATGAAAATGATTCCAATGACCTAAATTTTATTAATATATATATATAATTGAAATATTTTGACATTAAAACTAATTTAATATATATTTTATGTTTATAAATAATTTAAATGAAAATCTAGTTTTCAAATAAAATTCAGTATTTTTTACTATTCATCAAAAAATTAATCTTTTTAGAAAATTATAAAAAAATAAACATAAAACAGTTTTTATTTTGTGATTTAAAACATGAGGCTTATTTTTTTCAAATAAATTTTATAAATGTATAAAAATTAGTTTAAAAAATTAAGTTTGGAAGAGGTGATAAATCTGTTATTTTGAAAAATGTCGTTTTAAGCATAAAATTAGATTTATTCTTATCTATTTTCTAGAAAACAAATTAGATAAATTTTAAACTATTTATTGATAAAATAATATATAAATTTCATTAAAATTATTCATTTAAAGAATTTTTTTTAATTTAATGACGTAAAATAAGTTTTTTTCATAAAAATAGTTTATTTTCAAAAAAAGATTTTCTTTATTTTTATTTTTAGTTCAATAGTCACCAAGGAATTCATTTTATATTAATATGAAAACCATATATTTTATAAAATTATCTAATCCTATTCATACTCACCATTACAATGTTTATGTTATATCTATCATATAATAATATTTTAATAATGTATCACGTTTCATTTAAATTGAGTGTTGCGTGTAACAAAAGTTAGAAATAGTGTTATATGTAATGAAAAATATCAAAAAGGTTAAATTAATTTGAAGAAAAAATATTTCACAAATCTCTAGGTGTTAAAATCTAACAATATTCAACATGACCCAACATCGGATAAATCCTCCCCAAGGTCAGTAATGAGAGATTTAGTGGTATACCGGTGGCTAATTACACAACCATCATTAAAATTCTATCTCTCACCATGGTGGAAGAATTTTGATTTGGTAATAACCACCAAATATAGAACATAGTTGGAAGGTATTCCAACTATAAATTTGGATTTAGAACAAAATTTTACAATAACTCCATTTTAAGTATTATACGATATCAACAATAGATGGGTAAGTGTCTTGGGACTCACTATAAAACTGGTTCATGCTAATCCTTGGACTTTTTTTCCGAGGACTCAATCCATTGGGAGGAAGAAATTTTTTTATCTATGTTCTGAAGGGAATATTGAGGGATGGGAACTGTAATTTCCTCAACCCCCTCAACTAGCACTAGAAAATCCATCACTATAAGATGTGTTTGTGAGGCATCACCCGAGACACTTTGAGGGTGAGATCAGGGTGGTTATTAATTGAAAATTGTGTGGCACATATGGCCTCATAATACTCAATGTACCACATAAATCCCTTTCCTTTAGTATAACTCTAGATTTCCCAGTAGGTCCATAATCATATCTCATATAAATTAACTATAGGGTGAAGGCTCCACCAGAGGCTCCATCTACTCCCCTAGATTTGAATGAAAGTTTTCTTAATGATTGAGAAAAACTTGGACTCATTTCTCACCATTGTATGAGTATGGATTAGACAGTTTGAAAACTTTATGCTATATTTATAGATTATATCCTCATAAAGAGAAATTTTATCTCACATAATACCCTAGGGTGACAATATTTGGATAGTGGAGAGATCTATGTCAGGTAATGATGTATTCATTAGAAGTTTAAATCCATATAATGTAAGTCTACTTGGAAATGGGTTTTTTGAGTAATGTTGATTCCAAAGGTTTGGTGGAATGAAGTGATAAAATTCCTTATGTTGAGTTCAACTTCCTCAACTATATTTTTGATTTCAGAAG
This sequence comes from Viscum album, assembly GCA_963277665.1. NCBI lineage: Eukaryota > Viridiplantae > Streptophyta > Magnoliopsida > Santalales > Viscaceae > Viscum > Viscum album. The sequence continues at coordinate 287,139,055 of OY728137.1, read as the reverse complement.
TGACTTTAGTATCTAAGAAAAATTTAACGTTTCTCTAAAGTTGAACCTAAAATAGAGTTCAATAGTTTATCAGTATGATAAATAAAATATATAAAACATTTCCTATGGTGAAGGGAATATTAGAATTAAAGAAATCATGATTTGTTTGAAAATTTTAATTTATTCTCTTATGGTATTACATCCAGATAAATTCAGCTAGGGTACTTATCCTAGGTCTGTTTTACCAGGGTACGTTTACTTGGTTACCTTCTCATGACCCCTTCACCAAGGCCCCTTTTCTAAGGACCCTTTTCTTAGGTCCCTTTACTAAATTATCTTCACTTATATCCCTTTTATAAGGTCCATTTACTCAAGTCCCCTGATTAATTCCCCAATCTAAACTAGAGGGAGGTGGGAGGATCTAGTAAAGGTGATTGAAAATTTATTTTATTACCATAAAGTGTTATGAACAACTAGATAAAAAGGAGTGTATAAAGCTATATATCTAATTCATGTTTTATTAGGTGAGACTAAGTTGGGGGGAACCCTATTTATAAATGCACTGCTTCCTTTACCTAGGTCATTCAATTTCCTCTAATCATGAGCCACAAGTTCTCCCTTTATCCATATCACTCGAACAAACATAATCTTTATCACCCAAATCCATTATCATGAGAGAATAATAAATTATTTATAATTTGATTCTATCCATTTATATTGGAACCCTTTATAAGGGGGGAATTTTTTGGTACTCCTTTTGTGGGATAAAAGATTGAGGTTGAGAAAGATAAATGTCCTTGGGAAGAAACCCACAATTTCACCCAAGTCATGGGGTGTGATAATTATATTTAGAATTAGTCAATATGCATTCATCTATGAAGTATTTTCCTAGTGGAAATGTGTGAACTATCCTCCATGACCAAGTCCCTTATAACCAAGAATAATTTTTACCTATAAATGGACCCCTTATTCTTCTATATGGTCGTGATATCCCCACCTCTTTAAAGACAAAGATATATTTGGATCTCCCTTCACCCAAGTTTTCATAACCGCTTTTAGGTATCCTATGACACTTAAAACCTAAGGTAATCAACAAAAAGGAATGGTAATTTAGTTATTCTAAGGTAAAATATTTATATAATACCACTTGGAACCTAGAATTCATTCTCTATGCAGAAGAACCCACTTTACCAAATAGATAAGAGGATTATGTGCCGATATCCCTGGGGAGGTGTTTCACTAGGGATAAAAACACCCAATTAATTTAGACAATATTCTCATAAGGTAAATTACTTTTATCCAACCATGAATAGGGAAATAACCTTTTCTGAAACCTCACTAGGGTGATACCCTTTTTCTGAACCTCACTAGGAAGATCCCGTTTTCTTACCCCTCACTAGGGTGACCCCATTCATTCATCCATCACTAGGGTGATTCCCTTTGCTCATACCTCACTTAGGATAGACCCCTAACTTGGTCCTCATTAGGTAAAACATCTCACATAGCCCTCACCAAGGTGAAGCACATCACCTATGCCCCATTATTGCAAAGCCATTCCTAGGTTCCTTACACGGGAGAAATGATTTCCTCATGTTCCACACCAAAGTGTATGTCCCATTTTGTGTATGAGTTGTTTTTATTATTAATTTTAGTTAATGAAAAATAAATATTTTATTAATTTAAATATATTAAATAATTTAGAAAGAAATAATTTTCTGTACGTGGATAATATAAGATATTCAATATTGATAAGAAGTATATTTTGGTTGATTTAATGAAGAAAAAAGGAAGGGAAGACAAAAAATTTTAATATTTCAAGAAACATATTTGGAATAATTTGAGTTTGTGGAGGAATATTAGTGTGGGAGGGTTCCTAGTGCCTATAGAAGCAAGAAAATGTGTGTGTAGTTATGTATGGTGGTGCGCATGGGGGGAGATCATTTTGGTTATATGTGAGTTAAGTATCTGGGTACCAACCCGAGTTCCATAGATGAAAGAGGTTATGGAATGACATAACTTATTAAAAATCCCAGGAATAACTTCTAGACCAATGTGGGATGGATAACAGTGTGAGTAATATTTCTCTGCTAAAGTGATATGGACATAACACAACCGTCTGATCTAAAGAGACATCATGATCACTGAGCCCCTATGTAGTCATCTATTTCCTCCCAACATAATTTCTACTAGACTCATGATTTTTTATGATCTTCCACTAATGATGATAAATAAATACATTAATAATCAAGCTAGTGTTTTAACCATGCATGAATGATACTATTACTCATGTTTATATGCATTCATGCAGTTCTTTTCATAAAAAAGGAATTTGAAGAACATACTTCATCCAATTGAAAACAATGTTGTAGAGGTTGTGTTGTGCATCCTTTATACATGAATGAATTAGAGATAATAAAATATTAAGCTTGATTTATTAACTGTATTTGTGTAAGGATTTCCTCTGTGAACTCATGTAAGAAAGTAGGCTACAAATCTTGGTGTCACTCTGTGAAAAAAAAGAAATAAAAATATAAGTTAACTCAAGCCGAGATCATTGGTCATTCAAAGGAACCAATTTACATGTCATAGTTTCTTAGATTTGAGTCAGTGATTGAATGAAGGAAGTTGGAGAATTCTATCCTATAAAAAGAAAAATAACTATAACCAAAGAGGTTGTTTCTACCAGAAATATAAACAAGAGATCACGTTTTTTGAAAAATAGAGCACTCCTCTCGTTCATTTACCTGAAGAGGAATAAGAGTTCTGTGAGCCTCTCAACCGTGCGAAGTAGGGGAGTTCCATACACTACTTGTGTGGAGGATAAGTGTTACATGCTTTCATGATGCGTATCTGCCTTCATGACTGCATGATTATTTAGATGGTCTATGAAACAGTGTTGGTATAAAATCATATCATTATATTTCATGAAAATAGTGACTCATGTATAAAACCTTACATGTAGAAAGAATAATATTCCATGAACCACACTTTATTTCTTAAATATTCATCTAGGGAAAAAGTTATGCAATGTATAATAAGTGTACATACCTTGTTTAAGAACAAAAGATCAAATGACACACATGTACATAGAATATTAGACATTTAAAAATATTCACATTGATTTGTGTAAAGGAAAGTGAAAGAAGGTGGAAGTGGGAATTGTATGCATTCATAATTGTGCACAAATGAAGTGTGAAACATAGAACACCTATATATATTTTTGAAAGGTAAAATGTGTGCATTATTTTGTTTTCTAAATTGCATTGAAGTATACATAGACACCCAGACATATACACGGCATGGTAGTAACGAAAAACCAATGGCGGACTCAATTAAGATATTAAACATTATAAAATATAAAATTAAGTAATTAAAACATTGTTTAATATGTGATAAGGTTAAAAAAATTATATTTTCATGAAAGACATTCATGATGTGCCTTTGAATTAATTTAGAGGAGTTCTTGTGATATGTAATATATTTCTTTCATGAAATAATATTAAATTTTTGGTTCGATTTAGTTGCGTAAATACTTATCAAAAATAATAAAAAAGAAGAACTAATACAACAACATTTATTTATATTATGTATTAAGTATGTAAGAGATTTCATGATATAGTAATTTTACTATCATTGATATAGAAGAAGATGATGATATTTCCCAACTGTGAATTAAATACTATTCAAACAATAAGAATTGTGATGATGATAATCTAAAATTACATTGATAATATAATCACAAAAGGAGTTTTTAATTCTAGATTGAAATAAGAATAAATGGTTTAGTATTTTATGCACATAATAAGAAAGGGAATTTTGAGATTATCATTCTATAAAATATTAATGTTATTGTGATTAAACTAAAAAGAAAAATAAGTGAAGATTTTAGTTTGTTTATGTGAAGAAGAAAATGAGTTTCTTGCTTTATAATTTTAAAATTACAAGTGAAGAATTTAGCGGATTAGCTAAACATAACTATGACATCCAACATAAGTCTCATATGGTGGAATTATTTATTGGTTTCACAAATTATCTTACTAATAAGGTGAATAATTTCTTCAAAGATAGTATAAAGAACCAATAAGAAGATAATTGTTGGACTAGGTCATCACTAGTCTAGGGAAGACAAATTATTTCCTACCCCCTATTAAAGTATAGGGACCCACACCAGACTATGGATTGTTTTCTAGCCACACCACTATAACTTGATAACTCATTATAGTAGAGAATTTTTTTATTGGTTATCACCATACATAGTAAGGACTCACTACTATTATTTGTTAGTGAACCTTGTAAAAATATCATGTGCCATAATTTACTTACTTATATGTACTTATATGTGATAAATAAAAGATAATTAAAGAATAAAGATCCTAATAAGTATAATAGGTATTGGGATAAAAGTTATAAAAGGTTGAAAATTTCCCAACACTGATTCAACCCTATTAGTTTTGAGTATATCACAAAGTGGTCCTCTCAATTGGTAATAGAGGGAGGTTCACCACTATTAGATTCACTATATTGTAGCTATTATCTTTTGAATATTTGTGTTTCTTTCCTATGTTAATAGTGAAGTGTAGTTTTTTTTTAATTTTTAGTTATCTCTGAGTATAAGTAAATATCTACCAAGGCCATGTGGATTTGGATAAATAAAAATAAAATTAATATGAATAAAAATTCCCTTTTATCTAAAGAATAAGAAGTATTAGTTTATCTATGCCTTGCTAACAATGAAGATATATCATGCATTGAAATTAAAGAGCATGTGGCGCATGTTTTTAGTAAGGATAATGAAAATATTTCAACATCTAGTGAATCAAGAATGATAAGTGATTATGAGGTATGTTAAAATTATTTTACAAACTATTCTCAAGAATAATATCCTTGAAAAGGTAGTGATGATGATTGATCTACAACCTATACAGATATATTATTTGATATATTAAGAAATAATCTTACTTTAGTTTCCAAAAAAGTAGTTTCTCCTATTTGTGGAGTCATTCAAATAATGTAAGGATAAATCACTCAACTAAGAGAAGAAGTAGATATCATGGATAAGGATTTATAGAAAAAATTATAGAATGTTTAAATATCTCTAGATTGGTTGGATCCGTTTGTAACAACTGGGTCCCAGTGATAGCACAGACATCCCACCTTAACATGGTCGTCGGGTCCTGGCCTGCTAGGTACAACAAGTTTCCCTATAGATACCTGGTCCCCACCATGGGACCCACCCTTGTGCCTGAACTTGTATTCTAACTAATGACTATCCCCACATTCCAAGACATGTCCTTTATATTGTGCTTTATCCTCACTCACACACACTCTGGGAAACTTTCCAAAAGGTCACCCATCCTGATCACTACTTCAGGCCAAGAAAACTTAACTGTGGAGTTATAATCAAGTAGGCTTTTAAAAAGAAAGGTGCACCTTGTTGACACGAGTCATATCATTTATTCATTTAACCCTTTACCATTCTGGATTTTTACATTCACTCCCCTTTAGAGCACAACGTCCTCTTTGTAGGCCCTATATCTCAACCTAGACAGTGCTCGACACTTAAGGTCGAGTTCCTCCTCTAACACCAAATGTAACAACTGGGTCCCGTTGATAGCATAGACACCCCACCTTAACATGGCTATCAAGTTCTCACCTAGCAAGTACCACCAGTTTCCCCATAGACATGTGGTCCCCACCCTGGGGCCCACCCACATGGCCAAATGGGTCATATGATTAATGACTATCCCCATAGGCCAACACATGTCCTTTCCATTGTGCTTTATCTTCACTCACTCACACCCTGTGAAACTTCTCAGAAGGTCACTTATCCTGATCACTACTCAAGGACAAACATGCTTAACTGTGAAGTTCTAATCAAGTAGGCTCCTAAAAAGAAAGGTGCACCTTGTTGAAATGAGTTACACCATTTAGTTATTTAACCCATTATCATTTTGGGGTGTTACACATTTGATGTAACATAAAGGGTTTTTATGTATTTTTTTTTCAAAAAAATTAAATTTATTTGATAGATTGTGTTACACATAAAACCAAGTTAATAATGCTCTACACAAAACACTGGGTTAGCCTGCATTATACATGGCACTGAGCTTTAAAAAAACCATGATATATTACTAATAGAGTTATCTAAACATGACTATTATAACATAGCTGCTAAGCATTGCAATATTAATAGAAATAAATTTTTTTTTTAATATTAATTATAATGGTTTTATATAAATTAAACATATTGATAAAAAACTTAATTTTTGGTAATGTTTTTATATGTTTTAAAAATAATATTTTCTCAAAAAATGTTTATAATAAAAATAAAATTTTAAATCATAATGTCAAAATTATCTTAGGTTGAATTTTGGTATTTTTCTAAAAAGATTCAATTTTGATGAATAATGAAAAATATTGAATTTTAATTAATAATTGCATTTTCATTTAGTTTATTTATAAAGGTAAATTATATTATAATTTTTTAAATGTAAAATTAGTTGAATTATACATACATGAATCCAATTTAGGTCACAAGAATCAATTTCATTTTAAATTTTGATATAAAAACTATGTAAACTTTTGAACATTTTCTCTTTAAAAACCCTCTTTCTTATCACGTATAGGAGATTAAATTCAAATTAAAAATTTTCAACTTATCTAAATGTAATTTGAAAAAATGGTTTCCATATTTGGAATATATATTAATTTATATTATCTAAAAACTCAAACTTATTTTTTGACCAAAAATAATAGTAAAAATAGTAAAAATTATTTTCCACGGTTAAGGTAAAAAAAGTTTATTGGGCGGGGGGGGGGGGGTAAACTAAAAATATAAGGGTTAAAAATAACTAAAAACATATCCCAAAATCCTTGTATGGAAATATTTATAACTTATATCTTCTAGGATCTAGAATGTTCCATTTTATATCCTTGTTTCCTGATTAAAATGTGGGCATACCTTTTTATTTTCAAAACATTACAAGTTTTCCACTAACCTCACATATAAAAGGCCACCCCATATTCTGTCTTATTGACACATTCAAACCATTTTGGTTTATCCAAAATATAACGAAATCACTTACCAAATTAATTTCTCTCATTTTATAAGCCATAGTTTGGACATAAATCCAACCTAGGAATGATTTTGGTGAAAACCTAAGGAGGACACCCGAAGAAGAGGTAACATTCATCAACGAACATTTTTATTTTATTTATTCATAAAACTCATTTTATTTTTGTTAAAACATGATGATATAATTACCTAAGTATATAATATATAAGTATATTTATTTATGTTAAGGTAATTACCTAAAACCGTCTCCGGGTCCTTCAAATGGGTTATGAAATCATCGTTTGTGTGTACAATGAACTAGCTCCTCGCGAACCGTTACCATTAGATTTTCAATTAACACCTCTAAAGGATGAAAATAAATATGGATTTATTATTTACGTATGATATTAATTATATAATTAAACTTATGTAATTATTATATCACACAAACCATCATAATATCTATTTTGTGGGAATACGATAACGTCGTTTGAGTGTACGACAGACTACTGCCTCATAAAGAAAAGTGGTTAAATCAAAATTTATATGAAAGGTAATAAGTATATTTTTAATTAAATTATGTGATATAAAAAAAAAAAAAAATTTAACGATAATATTTCATTTAAATTTCATTCTTTCAATCTGATAATAAAATGGAAACAGTGTTCATGTGTATGTATGGTATGTCATCTCCATGAATGTTGTGTTTTATTTTCTTTCAAAATTTTTTATGGATTAATATAAATAAATATATAATGAATATGTAGGAAATTTTATTATGTTTAACATTCTGGAAATGATAAAATCCTGATCAAATTAAGGGGGCCAAAACTCACAAATCAAAATGTACACAATAAACAAAGTAGTTATTACCCGAAATTTAACATGAACATGAAATTGTTCATAAATGGGTAATAAATGGTCATTAGAAAATAATACATGGCATGATATATATAAATATTTTTCTGTAATATATGTATGATATTATTATATTTTTTATAAAGGAGTCTTGAACATGTATGATGTAAGTCAAGACTTAAGGTAAGAGATTTTTGTCTCAATTTTCCTTCTTTAAGATGTACATTATATTAGGTGGCTATATTATTTCAAGAGTTTGACATAAAGGAAATTTTACATGTAACATCGTAAATTTAAATATCATAATTATATTTTAAGTTCCATTTTATCTTATTACTTCATGGGGATTATGATTCAACATTACCAATGTGGTAATGATTTTAAGTTACAATCTCATTGTTTTTTGGTATTGTCTATGATTATGTTTCTGATGATAGAATATTATGATCCATCTCGCACGAATCTCATGAATTTTATTATAATCTAGCTGTTAATGACATTTTTAATAAATATTACAATTTTCCCACTCTTTTTTACTTAATATAATATAGATAATGTTTTTATGAAAATTCAACTTAATTTCTCTCTTCAGTTAGAAATCCATTTTCTTCTAAAACCCTGGTTTATAAAAATGTTTCAAAATTTTTTTAATTATTATCCTTTAATTTTTAAAAGACATTTTTACCCATGTTTTATTTTTTATAATTTTTTTGAAAGTAATCTCTATTTTATTTTCCAAACAATGCTATTTTGGAATTACTGAAAAATTGAAAGGAATATTTGTTTTAATGTGTATGGCATGAAAAAATATTCCTATAATCATGAAAATTATTTTTTTTAAGCTTCCTTTGTAAAATTTCAAATTTATTTTCAAATAATTTTTTTTCAAAATGTTTTATATTTTAAAAAGTGTATTTCAAATGAGAAAGTATATTTTCCTTAAGAAATGTTTTAAATTATAGTTAAAAATAATTTTCCATCTAAGATAACATTCGTTGATGTTACCTTCACCTTATCAGGGATATAGTCCATGGATAGCATTCTTATTATTTCTATGAATAGTTTTTGTTTATGATTTCATGATTTTTATGAAACCTAATTATCTTCCACTAGTAATTCCTTGATAAATTTATTATGAAACTTATTTATTTTCCCATGGTTTATACTATAATGAAATAATGAAATGATTATGAAACAAGTATCTTTTCCATAAGTTATGATATGATAAAATGTTTAGGAAACCCACTTTATTTCACATGTTATGACACAATGAATGTTTCATGATCATGTGGACCATATAAATAGGGTTTTCATTATGAGATGTGTGGGACCTATATCTCCATCCAATTCATTGAGTAAAGATTAATATCTCATGGGATAGACAAGAATAGAAGAGGGAGTGAAATTGGTTCAATAAGGGACTTTGTCTATTACGTTGGTCTTGAGAGTAAATCTTGAATATTTTGATGGTTTTAGTATATAATACATTCCACTATGATGGCCTTTAAACTGAGTCTTGAATTCAATAGAAATGATTTTCCATACTTATCTGCATACCAAAAATCTATGTTTTAGGCCAATGTTATAATATCATGGATCATGTTCATTTATTTCCTTATGATTAAAGTCTTATGAACTACAATATATATTACATGACTCAAATTATGATCTTTGATATGAAGGGTATGGTTTTCAAATGTTATTCTCATGTTCTAACACTCTTATGTTCGTGTTATGCTTATGCATATCCCTTGTTTACCCTTACTGAGCATTCATGATCACCATTTATTATATTTACTTTCCCCAGGTTATGATGGAATGTATTACATATAATATTTCTATGAATGGTTCTAGTTACTAAAATAAAAGTGAGAGATGATATACTTTACCTATGCACCTGTTTTTTGTGTTTCTAAGTTTCTAAAGACACTAAACTATTGCAGTCCTCATGAAAGTGTTTGTGTAACGTAAATAACAATCATAAAAAATAATGTAATATATATGTATGATAATCCTAGGTCTCTATAGTTGATATTAAGGTATTTGCTTATCTATAATTTGGAAACAAGGATGAGAAAAGGTAAGTGAGATCCCTAAGTACATGCCTATGGATAAGACTAAGGATGAGTCAAAGTATTAAAAATGTCCTTGAATTTTGGTAAAGGATAGATCAAGTAGTTTGTTAGAAATTTCATTCTTGTCAAGATACAATAGGTGGATGAGGCTTTAGTTGTCACGACCCGTCCTCGGGGCCCGTGCCGTGACTACCCCAAGCCCGCCTTCCATAGGCCAGGGGCTGGCGACTAGCACCAAAGGCATAAATTCCGATAACTGGGAAGGCATTGATTTTATAAAAGTAAACAAACACACAGAGTACAAGCGGAAGTAATATACTAAGTAAAACTAAGTACAACAAAAGGTGCGGAACGTAAAGGGGGCTGGAAATACAAGCCCAACTGTAAAGTACAACTGAAAGGAAAAACAACAACTGAATAGTAAAGCCGCGACGCCGAACTGTCCACTGGAAATCCCACCTGAAGGGTGGGTACAGATAGCTCCACTGCTCCTCGGGTCCCGCCGTCTGCCACGGATCCTACCTGAAGGGTAGGTACAGATAGCCTCCACAACGCTCTCGCCCGTCAACCTCCTCCGAGTGTCGTCTCACCGTGAAGTCCACCTCCGGATACTGACTCGTCGTGTAGTCCACCTCCGGGTACTGACTCGTCCTGTAGTCCACCTCCGGGTACCGTCCAGTCCTCGAACACTCGGCCTCCGTCAGCACTGCCCGTCGTCTGCAACCAACACAACGAGGTGCGGGCATAGCCCGTGCAGGGGTGAGTATAACGATACTTAGTAGGGACCCCGAGACCCTCAAGGTCTCACTAAAACCAATAAGGATAACCACAAAGAAGATCTCAACAGATAACATCTACTTAGGTATATGCCCATACATATACCTAAGTTATCAAGTAACCCATCTCAATCACGAGGAAACACAAGGATTATGAAATCAACGGATAAACACTACCCAGGTATATGCCCATACATATACCTATGTTATCAAGTAACTCATCTCAATCATGAGGAAATACAAAGGTCATTGACTGAGCTCAAACCAGGATTTTCATTATCGAAACCGTAACTGCTGAAGAGCTCCGTCTCTGGAGTGTACAATGGTCATGTCACGACTCCGAGGTACTGCTCACTAACCTAAGACTGCTGAGGTACTCCTCCTGTTAAGTACCGCGGGCCAGCCACCCAAACACAGTAGTGCTTCCCGCCGGGGTGTGTCACCCAAACACAGTAGTGCACACCCCCTAGTAGCCTGCTGAGGTACTCTCCGGACGAGTACCGCGGGTCTGCACTGTCACACAGGTAGTGCTCCGTCCTCCATGGGTCTGCACCTCACAAAGTAGTGCTCCATCCACTGGGCTAGTCGACTCACTCCAAGTCGAGTCGGTCAAGCAGTCGTCAGGTCTCAGTCGGCTACACGGTCTCCGTACTCCGCACGCTCGTCTTTGGGAGGGTCCGCTCCACGAGCTACAAGTAGATACTCCAAGTATCTCAAAGTCTCACGAATAACTATCTCAAAGGACCGCCTCGTCATAGGGGTCTGAACGCAACAGACGATGCATCAATCGGTCGCCCGGTCTGTGAGTTACTAGCCCTTTCGTCCCAGGGGCCCGGTTGGTCTCGTGAGCGAACCAATCCGGGCCGTATCTCAACTGTACCCCAATCTCTCATAGGGTATACTCATAGGGACCGTTTCTCAACGTGATCACCAACGCCGCTGACGGTTCGTCAAACAGACGTCCGGTCTGTAAGATATCCGCTTTTCCGTTCCAGGGGCCCGGTTGGATTTCGGGTACAATCCAACCCGGCCATACTCCAACTGCGTCCAAAACTCGGGCGAAGTATTCCAAAAGTTCCGTCTCATCAAGAGGAATTCAACGAGATAGACGGCGCGTCTATCGGGCGTCCGATCCTTAAGTTATAAGTGTTTTATTACCGAGGGTCTGGTTGGATTCATGTTCGATCCATCCTGATCATACTTCAAATGACACCGGTTAACCAAACTGGTCACACCATTGTGATCCATACCGAGAAACACACGATATGGACTACCCATTATTCCAAAATGGATAGCCGGTGAAAAAGTTGCATCTCACCGCAACACGCGCGAACAGGGCCTCGTGGGGCCCACGCATCGAACTTTTCTTAAATATCCAAAATTTGTCTTGAAACATCCGTCTTAATTCCAAGGTCGCAACGTCCCAGACGGTTCGTCATTCCGACACAGTATGAGAGAGATATGTCCGATACAAGATCCCGTAATAATAATAATATTATTATCATTGGGTGTTTCGTGGACCCGAGCTACAGATCAGAATTTAATATCCAATATTGGACTTGAATCGACCGTCTTAAAGATAGAGTTACATCGCCGCTGACAGATCTTCATTCCGACATCGTATGAAGGACTTATGTCAACAATAAGGTTTCAAGACTCAAAATAATAATAACATTATTTTATTCTATCATTAATTCACAAAAAAAAATCCACCCAAATCAAGAATCTCCATGCACATGGGTAGCGCTCAATTAAAAATTTCCATTTTAATTGATTTTATCTTATTATTGATATATCTAAACCAAATAAAAAGTTATGGGTGGCTTGTGTACAACACAACGCACCTCTTGTGTATAGCGCACACCTCAAACCCCTGCGCCCCCTCAATCACCTCTTCCTCAATCAATTCATTTTCATTTATTTTTCTTTTAATTAACTCACTTTATTCCTTCTCTCCCCAATCTCATTCATTCACGGTTTTGTCCCTTCACGGTTTTTATCATGCAACCCAAACGGTGGGGGTTCCTTCGTACAACTAGAACCGCCGGCACCACCTCCGGCAAGCCGGGTCGCCGCGCCTCCAGCCTGCCACGCTGCAGCGCCTCAAGCCAGCCGCACCGCCTAGCTCGTCGGGAGCTGCGTTCTGAAGACATGCCGGAATCGCATCGCCACATCGCCCCTTCCGAGGGCCACTGCACCTTCGTTCTAAGCCAGAAAATTGTGACGATTGCATATTTGAGATCCTTGGGTCGAGATCTCCTCTTCCATATTCCGCGTTTAATGAAACATTAAGTTTTTAATGCGCTTAATTATTTGGAGACCAAGAACGCACGAAGAATGAAATAGAAAATATCATGGTTTATTTGCAGATTGATGACCATATTTGTTTGACCATCATCGTTGAGAATCGAGAACAAGAGGAATTAGCAAATAGATACTTATCATACTTCAAAATAAACCCCTACCTTGATTATGACGTTGCACGTCGTTGAGCCGCGGAAAGAGAATGGAGTTGATGGTGATCATTGCGTCCGCCTCACACTTCATATCAGAGCTTAAGCGTTGATGAGACGTAGGAATCTGACCTCCGTTGAAGGATTGTTCTTCGTCGAAGATCTTGGAAGGCCCGTCGTTGGAGAACCGTTCTTCATCGAAGGTTTAGAATTCTCTCTAAATTTCTCCAGAGGTTTCCCACAAGATTCTCCAAAAATTTTCCAACCCATATTAAAAAGATGTTTCCCCTATTAATAAACACGTCATGCCTTTTCAAATTCAAAACACTTAATTAATTAAAGTGTTGGCACCATTAAAGAGGGAGAGAGATGGTCTCTTTATTAAGGGGGTTGTCACATTAATTTGAAGGGGTGTTAAAAGGGGGGTTTAAGGGAGGTTATGGGGAAATGAAAGGTTTGGGCTCGTGTGGGCCCCACCTGTCATTTATCCACACATGGGTAGTTTGTGGTTATGGGTCTCAACCTTAACTCACCTTTATAGGGTATAACTACCATAGATATAAATAAAATTGTGTATCACCAATTTTATTTATTTAATTCTAAATCCCCAATTATTAATTCTCAACTCGCTTAAAACGAAACTGTGATAAAGGTTCCCTTAAGAAATTACCGGCGTTGCGAGTTCATCGGTGACCTCAGATTTCAATTCCGAGCACTGGTTCAAGAGATAGAAAAACCTGCATGTACGTTTACTGAACGTACCCGAAAAAAAGTTTGGAAAATTATTATCAGTCACCCTCGACCCGCGCCGGTCAAGGTCAGGCTCTGCCTGAGTGAAACACGCTCCAACAAATCCAACCGTACTTTCAGATTTTCAATCCGAGTTACCATTTAAAAGATACGAATTTTACAATAAAATAATTGTCACTTAATTATTTTATTTGCGGTCAAAAACTAACTTTTTCTGGTGGCCCGCGCCGACCAAAGTTAGTATCTGCTTAAATAATGCATAACCTCACGAGTCCAGCGGTGGTCTCGGATTTTTAATCCGAGCTACCGTTTGTGAGTTATAAGCATTCGAAAAATAAAATAATTTATTTAATTATTTTATTTACGGTTATGCCATTTTTGGAATTTCTCACAGGAGGCCCACGCCGACTAAACTTAAGTCGCTCCTAGGGTAATCCCGCCATCATAAGCGCAACAGTGCACTTAGATTTCTGATCCGAGCAACCGTTCAAGAGTTATTCCACTTTTTCAGGAAAACTGTTTACAGGCGTTAATTTTAAGTTTAACAAAACATCGACGGATCATTCTGGGAACTCCAGGCCTCAGAATCAGGTGTCGTCTGAAACCACGCACTCGCAAAATTCCAAAGAAATTAAGAAAAAAATTTCCTTGAAATTTCTGGGTCTTTACATTACTGTAGATTTACCTTTGGATAATGACTTCTAAAAGGTTGCATTGATATAGACTTGATCAACACCTAGTGCACGGGCGTCCGATCCTTAAGTTATAAGTGTTTTATTACCGAGGGTCTGGTTGGATTCATGTTCGATCCATCCTGATCATACTTCAAATGACACCGGTTAACCAAACTGGTCACACCATTGTGATCCATACCGATAAACACACGATATGGACTACCCATTATTCCAAAATGGATAGCCGGTAAAAAAGTTGCATCTCACCGCAACACGCGCGAACTGGGCCTCGTGGGGCCCACGCCTCGACCTTTTCTTAAATATCCAAAATTGGTCTTGAAACATCCGTCTTAATTCCAAGGTCGCAACGTCCCAGACGGTTCGTCATTCCGACACTGTATGAGAGAGATATGTCCGATACAAGATCCCGTAATAATAATATTATTATTATCATTGGGTGTTTCGTGGACCCGAGCTACAGATCAGAATTTAATATCCAATATTGGACTTGAATCGACCGTCTTAAAGATAGAGTTACATCGCCTTCATTCCGACATCGTATGAAGGACTTATGTCAACAATAAGGTTTCAAGACTCAAAATAATAATAACATTATTTTATTCTATCATTAATACACAAAAAAAATCCACCCAAATCAAGACTCTCCATGCACATGGGTAGCGCTCAATTAAAAATTTCCATTTTAATTGATTTTATCTTATTATTGATATATCTAAACCAAATAAAAAGTTATGGGTGGCTTGTGTACAACACAACGCACCTCTTGTGTACAGCGCACACCTCAAACCCCTGCGCCCCCTCAATCACCTCTTCCTCAATCAATTCATTTTCATTTATTTTTCTTTTAATTAACTCACTTTATTCCTTCTCTCCCCAATCTCATTCATTCACGGTTTTGTCCCTTCACGGTTTTTATCATGCAACCCAAACGGTGGGGGTTCCTTCGTACAACCAGAACCGCCGGCACCACCTCCGGCAAGCCGGGTCGCTGCGCCTCCAGCTTGCCACGCTGCAGCGCCTCAAGCCAGCCGCACCGCCTAGCTCATCGGGAGCTGCGTTCTGAAGACATGCCGGAATCGCATCGCCACATCGCCCCTTCCGAGGGCCGCTGCACCTTCGTTCTAAGCCAGAAAATTGTGACGATTGCATATTTGAGATCCTTGGGTCGAGATCTCCTCATCCATATTCCGCGTTTAATGAAACATTAAGTTTTTAACGCGCTTAATTATTTGGAGACCAAGAACGCGTGAAGAATGAAATAGAAAATATCATGGTTTATTTGCAGATTGATGACCATATTTGTTTGACCATCATCATTGAGAATCAAGAACAAGAGGAATTAGCAAATAGATACTTATCATATTTCAAAATAAACCCCTACCTTGATTATGACGTTGCACATCGTTGAGCCGCGGAAAGAGAATGGAGTTGATGTTGATCATTGCGTCCGCCTCACACTTCATATCAGAGCTTAAGCATTGATGAAACGTAGGAATCTGACCTCCGTTGAAGGATTGTTCTTCGTCGAAGATCTTGGAAGGCCCGTCGTTGGAGAACCGTTCTTCATCGAAGGTTTAGAATTCTCTCTAAATTTCTCCAGAGGTTTCCCACAAGATTCTCCAAAAATTTTCCAACCCATATTAAAAAGATGTTTCCCCTATTAATAAACACGTCATGCCTTTTCAAATTCAAAACACTTAATTAATTAAAGTGTTGGCACCATTAAAGAGGGAGAGAGATGGTCTCTTTATTAAGGGGGTTGTCACATTAATTTGAAGGGGTGTTAAAAGGGGGGTTTAAGGGAGGTTATGGGGAAATGAAAGGTTGGGGCTCGTGTGGGCCCCACCTCTCATTTATCCACACATGGGTAGTTGGTGGTTATGGGTCTCACCCTTAACTCACCTTTATAGGGTATAACTACCATAGATATAAATAAAATTGTGTATCACCAATTTTATTTATTTAATTCTAAATCCCCAATTATTAATTCTCAACTCGCTTAAAACACAACTGTGATAAAGGTTCCCTTAAGTAATTACCGGCGTTGCGAGTTCATCGGTTCCCTCATATTTCAATTCCGAGCACTGGTTCAAGAGATAGAAAAACCTGCATGTACGTTTACTGAACGTACCCGAAAAAAAGTTTGGAAAATTATTATCAGTCACCCTCGACCCGCGCCGGTCAAGGTCAGGCTCTGCCTGAGTGAAACACGCCCCAAAAAATCCAACGGTACTCTCAGATTTTCAATCCGAGTTACCGTTTAAAAGATACGAATTTTACAATAAAATAATTGTCACTTAATTATTTTATTTGCGGTCAAAAACTAACTTTTTCTGGTGGCCCGCGCCGACCAAAGTTAGTATTTTCTTAAATAATGCATAATCTCACGAGTCCAGCGGTGGTCTCGGATTTTTAATCTGAGCTACCGTTTGTGAGTTATAAGCATTCGAAAAATAAAATAATTTATTTAATTATTTTATTTACGGTTATGCCATTTTTGGAATTTCTCACAGGAGGCCCGCGCCGACTAAACTTAAGTCGCTCCTAGGGTAATCCCGCCATCGTAAGCGCAACGGTGCACTTAGATTTCTGATCCGAGCAACCATTCAAGAGTTATTCCACTTTTTCAGGAAAACTGTTTACGCGCGTTAATTTTAAGTTTAACAAAACATCGACGGATCATTCTGGGAACTCCGGGCCTCAGAATCAGGTGCCGTCTGAAACCGCGCACTCGCAAAATTCCAAAGAAATTAAGAAAAAAAAATCTTTGAAATTTCTGGGTCTTTACATTAGTGTAGATTTACCTTTGGATAATGACTTCTAAAAGGTTGCATTGATATAGACTTGATCAACACCTAGTGCACGAGAACGAGACTTATTGCACACCTAGTTTGACTATCCTGGGTGATATGATTTGGAAATTCACAAACTCATTATGAAACATTATAAATGATGTAAATAGAATATAACTATGAATGACCAAGGATAATAATAAAGTATAATATATTAAAAAAGGTGTTAATATTTAGACATAATATGATTGTTTTTTAATGATTATGTGGATCCACATCATGATTATTGTTTCTTACACTATGGTATTTAGTTTTAGTCAATGTATGGAACCCAAAGGAACCATGTTAGTTCTAAATGTAATGGAAAATGAAATTGCTGTCCTCCTAATCATCCAAATGGAATGGGAGCAAGAATGAAAAATCTCATTACTATTTTCACACAACTTTCTCAAGTTATGAATCATTTTAAACTTTTAAATGAAAAAATGAGGAAATTAAATTTTATTGATTCCATCATAATGTAACTCCCAAATTCTTTCAATGGGTCTTCTGATCCACTAGTTGTGGGAAAATGGTTCAGAACCTATGAAAATATACATTACATTATCTAGTGTCTAGGACCTGTAAAAGTCATTTAGTTGTCAATCATTTGGAAGGTGAAACAGATCAATGTGGGAATCTTATCAAGAATATTGGGAAACATTATAAAATTGACTCCATGGATTGAAAAGAGTTCAATAACTTATTTTTCACCAATTACTTTCCACGTATTATTCATAATAATATAGAGAGGAAATTCCTTGAGGTAAAGTAAAAGGATGAAAAATCTATTCGTATATATAGGGAAAATACTACAAGACTTGCAGTGTACACTTATGGTATCATCATCCAACCTGAAATTAATGTTAATTGATTCTTTAGTAGATTAAAACAAAGTATCCCAAAGACTTTATCTATAAGAGAGTTTAGAGGATATGAAGATATTTTTTGAGGTTCTATCAAGGTTTAAAACACAGTTAGATATACGTATCAATATCATGGTTTTGATAATAAGAGAAAAATATAATTCAATAAAAAATGTAATAACTATTGAGATAATACGATAAAGATTCCTTTATAATCAATGTTTATGAAAAATCATAGGGGAAATTATCTTAATGTGTCTAATAAATTATTTTAGTGTTGAGGGGAAGGTAATCAAGAAATATATTACCAATATTTTGGGAAGACGTTAGTTAATTATTTAAATACAGAGAAAGTTTAAAATAATTCCCCACCCACAGTCAAGTGTTTGAAATTTTGAGCATGTGTTGATTCAACAATTTCATAAATTTATTTTTGGTTTTGATTCTTACAAACACCCACATCTATGTTACTAATGATTTTTTTAAGTTTATTTTAGGAAATTAAAATTCATGGAAATATTTATTTGAGAATTATATGCAATTCATTGAATAGTGAGTAATATTTGATAAAATATTTGGAACATGTTTTAATGTATTCTGGAAACACTATTTGTACCCTATGTTGGTAATCATAGCGTAATGAATCAACCCTAGGTTAGAAATAATAGCATAAGGAATAAACCCTACATTGGAAAGCACAGTGTAAGGAATCAACCCCACATTTTGAAGAGAATGTATGGATTATATACCCTACATTGTCAAGAAAGTATGGTTCAACAACCCTTTGTTCGGAAGTAATGTTATGTGTGAGGAATCAAACATATAGTACTTTAACCCTACTTTTGTATTAACCCCTACATTTAGAGTTTTTTTATCACATGAAGGAATCCTATGTTTGAATATTCAACGATGGAGGTTTAAATATTTGATATTATCCATGATTTAAGAAATAGTCATGGTGGCCATTAATATCTATTAAAATCTCATTTATGAATAATTAAAAGGTTTGTATTTAACGGAGTAAATCATTACTATTATTATAGGAAGTTATGACCCCTCTTGAATGTTTTCAAATTAAAATATTCACAATTTGTTGTGTGATTTTTCTAGAATTGGTTTGACCTTCTGTTCTACGTATAGTATAAATATCAAGAGACTCTTTATCAAAATAAGGTGGTGCAAATATAGATAGGGTGATATATATACAAAACCACTTGTCATTGCTTTCAAAGCAACACTTTAGAGACATACTTTTTTTGATCTATCTACTTACTACTATTGCTACTATTTTTGAGGCTATTTCACTTTATTGTTACATCTTCTACTGTAAGAAAGAAAAAATATTGAACAAAGATACACTTTATAGATATACATGTTTAAACATCTATATGTTTCTTTCACTATTACTGTTTAAAAAAAAGCCTAAAAAAATTATAGATATATTTTATACTTTTCATTATTGAAGATCTGAATACATATGTTTTTTGTTAATGAAACTATGAATTTTAATCTATATTCTCAAAAAATAAATATCTATTGATTTGGTGGAGTTTTTGGTTGCTCAAAATAATTCATGGTTAAGTGTCAACTTCATTCCCTAATCTGTGGTTTTATAGTTCCTTATAAAAGATCAAGAAGTTTTTATTTGGCCTTATTGTAAAGGTGTCCATTACAGCTTTGATTTGTGGATTTTTAAGGTCTCTAGATAAGAATACCAATTTAAAATCACCAAGCTCATATATTTAAGAATTATTAGAGTGGACTAAGGGATCTTGGTTCCCTTAACCACTGTACATTGTTGTGTTAAATTCCTTTATTTATTTATTCTTGTCACTCATATTTGGGAGAAAATGAAAGGTTTATCGCTAATCAAAAGAGGTTTTTGGAATTGTTTATGTTTTTACAAAACAAAATTCATCCCATCTTGTGTCTTTATCTTCATCATTACCATCTCGACCCCATAATTTCTATCAAAGGCATGGATCTACTGGTATATTTTTTCTTGTGGAATTATTTTTATGATATAAACTATTAATGTCAAAGGAAGTTATCCTTTCCTATCATTATGTTTTTGGAATATTCAATTTTATTTATTCATCATCAATAAAGTATTAATTTAAAGTTATTCTATTTACGAGTACTAACAAGCCTGTATTAAATGTTTAGACAAATATATCTTGAAATGACGGATTCTAGAGAAGGAATGTTTATGATCCATACTACATATTTTAATAGTGATAATTATGGATGCTGGAAAGCCCATATGATAACATATTTGAAAAATCTTGAAATAAGGGTTTATTTGAAAGTAGTTAAACCTTAAACATTTGGAAAGTCAGATTAATGATTAAGATATGTAATATGATTTAAATTTAAAAAACATGAATGCCATTGTGTATAGTTTAGGGACTGATGAATTCAATCGAGTATATTAATGTCCTACAACATTTCAGATGTGGTAGAATATTATTGTTTCCTATAAAGTAAATTAAGACATCTGAAAATTAAGTTATACTAATATGAAATTAAATTTTGATGCTATCAAGATGTGTGAGGATGAAACCATCACCCAGAAGAATGGATGGTTGACATAAACATTCAATGGTGTTACTACTTTGGGAAATCCAATTTGACAATCACAAAAGAGTTAAAAGTACTCAAATTACTACCCTTGCGGTCAAATGGAATATCTACAACTATACATCTTTCTAAACCTCTGAAAAATTTATCTATGAAAGAGTTTATTGGAACTCTAATGATGTATGATGAGGAGATGCATGATAAGGCTGAAAATCATTTGAAACACGAAGAATCTGCTCTCAAAATGATTATGAATGAATCATATGATCAAATCATCCACACCTGGATAAAGATATATCAAATATTTCCAATAAATTGGAAATTATATATAGAAAGAATAATAAAGGGAATGATGTAAATAGATTTTGTAAATGTAGGGAAAAATTTCATATAAAGGAAAACCACTCTTTCTAAAAGCATAAAGGAAAGCTAAATAAAAACAAAATGAAATAAAATTATGAATACTACTTGGATTAATACTTATATATCACATAATTTGTCTTCTAAATACTTTTATTATGTGAATAAAAATAAGATGGTACTTCTAATGGCACATAAAGATCATGAGGTACAATATTCTTACTATCAAAACTATAATTGTGGGAAATTATCTTATAATGAATTAAAAAAATATAGTTTTATGTTATAAGAAAAGTATGAATATATTAATAAATATCATATAAAGATGAAGAAAACTTATGATACTATTATTTTAGAGAAAGAAAATTTGTCAAAAAATATTATATATTTAAAATCCATTTCTTCCAAATTAAGTGATGTATATGATATTAAAATTAAAGAACTATTGGATAAAATTTATGATTTAAAACAATCATATAGTATGATGATAAAAAGAGAAAAATATTTAAATCAAATCCTTGGAAAAAATAAAATACCAAAAGAAAATTTGGAATAGGAATAATTGGGAAAAAACCAAAACTATAAAATATTTTTTTTTATTCTTGGTTTAAATAGTAAAAGTATGTCTACTATAAATTTTTTTAATTGCGTTATTAATGGTCATTATACAAATTATTATTGTTTTATAAAAACTCAAATTTCTGGTGTTAAAAGTGTTTATTTTTCAAAATAATTTCTTAAATTGAATAGTATAATTCTTTCTCAAAATAAAGAAGTTTGGTTACAAAAAAATTTAGTTGCTTATACCACTAGACCCAGAAGAATATGGTTACCAAAAAGAAATTTTAATTGATATTTTTCAGGATTATACCACTGAGATGCATTGTATAATATTTAATTGGTTTATTGATGGGTATAAGTTAATATATTTACAAAATTGGTGAACAACTCTGAAGTAGTTCATTATCAAAGAATACACAATTCTAAAGTCACTATTCGAGGAAGTATTTTTATTTTAAATATTCTTATACTTATGGTACATTAACTATTTTTATATATATCTTATATTATTTATTTTCAAATATTTTCATTTTGAAAATTGTTATATTTAATGTTTAAAAATTATTTTATTTTCTTACAAAAATTGGAACTCTCTTCTTATGTAACATGTAATGATTGTTCTAATTTTTTTTCTAAAGAATGTAAAACACCATCTGTATAATGTTAGAACATAATGTTTCATGTTATTCTTAAAACTTTTAAATTATGAAGTTCTATTCTATAAATTATCTTGTTCAAAAGTTTAAAGAAAACCAATCATAGCAAGATGAAGTGATCAAGATATTACAATTGAAAAGAAAATCATTATTAAAAAATAATTAAAGGAAGTATCCTCTTCTCAATTATCTTGTGAAAATATTCTATTCACGGTCAATGATTTGAATGAAGAAAAATAAAATCTACAAGCTAATTTTTATATGATTACAATTTTTTATAATGATCCAAAGAAAGCTTCAGTATCGAAAATAGTTTTTTATTCATTACAAAAGGGGTATTAGAATATGATAAATAGTTTGATCTTGAAATAAAATTTTGAATCATTAAAAATATAAATGTTAATTCAAATGGAGTTACTAAAAAAAGACTAAAAAAATCTAGATATTGATAAGTTGAAGCTTTTTCTGGTTGAACAGTGTGTTCCTTCTTCATATCAAAGAACAACAGATGTTGAAAATAGATTATAAGAACTATCAAGAGTTTTAAATGCTCTATGAAAAAATTTCAATTTTTAGAAAGTCCGAATGAACCATCCACTTATTTCTAACCATTTTTTGTTTATTTATATATAAATGTATTGTTTTAAAGTTATATTTTTTAGTAAAATAATCTGCTATTAGTTAGTTCATAATTTAGGTTTTTTAATCATCTTACATGAGAATTTATTAAATATTTAAATTATCTCAAAAATCACAAATAGTTTTATTTTATGAAAAAATGTATTAATTATTATGAAAAATTATTTAATATTTTCTAATTCCATTAATATCATAAATTCTAAGATTCAGGTGAAGTGTTAATAAAATAATAAACTTATTACTCTCCTTAATTTATTATATTTGTTTTTTGTATGATTTTTGGGGAATCATATTTTAAATACTCATTAATCTTATCTTTTTTATGTCCCAAAAGGGGATAAGTTTTATGAAGTTTTATCTTTGAAGTTTACATGGAGAAGTTTATATCAAAGTTATTAGTATATAGTTTTTAATACTCTAGGGGAAATGTTTTTTTTATAAAATTTATAGTTTAGTGGTTAAATTAATTTTTATGTAATTTTTGAAGTCTTTAGTATATTATGGGGGAGAATATTTTATTCTTTCTAAAAAGATTTTCTATGAAAAATAAAAATTATATAATGAGATTCTAGGGGAGAGGTTTCTTTTATAAATATTTTGTTATCTATCATAAGGGAAATAAGTTGAATTTTAGAGTCTTATTTCAAAAATAGTTTTTACTTGGATTTTGTGACCATAAAAATTAAGAGATTATTGATAATGTGTTGATTTAACAATTTCATTAATTTAATTTTGGTTTTGGTGCACACAAGCACCCACATTTGTGTTTCTAATGTATTTGATTTTAATTGTATTTCAGTAAATTAATATTCATGGAAATATTTATTCTGGAATTATATTAAAGTCATGGTACAATGAGGAATATTTGATAATGTATTTAGGATTCATTTTAAAGTATTATGGAAACAATGTTCATGCCCTACATTGGTAAACATAACATAAGGAATTAAACCTACATTAGAAAACATAGAATAATCAATCAACTATATATTAGTAAATGTAGAATAAGGAATCGACCCCATGTTTTAAACAAAACATATAGTTCATATACCTTACATTGAAAAGAACGTATGGTTCAATGACACTACATTCAGAAACAAACCTACATCTAAGGAAAGAAAAGTATGTTACATCAACCCTACTCTATATTATACCCTACGTTTTGAGTTTTTTTATCACATGAAGGTACCCTATGTTTGATTATTAAATGATGGAGTTTTAAATTTGTGATATTTTCCAATATTTATGAAAAAATATTAGTGGCCATTAAGATCCATTCAAAGATCGCTTAAGACTGATTCAAAGGATCATATTTAACAGATTAAATCATTACTATTATTTGAAGAAGTTATGAACTCTATTGAGTGTTTTTGAATTCAAATATTCACAATATATTCTGTGATATTTATGGAATTGTTTTTTCCTTATGTTCAACCTACAATATAAATAACAAGATTCACTTTATTGAAAGAAGGTGGTGTAAATATAGAACATGCGATATACATATAAAACCGTGTGTCATTGATTTCAAAGCTACACTTTGGAGACATACATGTTTTGATCTATTGTATTACTGATATTTTTGATGTTGTTGTCATTTCTACAACACTTTATCATTACATATCCTACTCCAAGAATGATAGAGCATTTACCAGAGATATTCTCTGAAGACATAAATGTTTAATTATCTATCTAGTGTTTTCTCTATTACAGTTTAAAAGAAATCCTACATGATGTTCAAGATCTATTTACTGTTGTGAATTATTGAAGACATGAATACATCTATCATTTTTTACTACAACTATGATGTTTAATCTGTATTCTAAAAAAAATTAATCTATATTGATTTGATGGAGTTTTTGGTTTCTTAGACTTAATCATGGTTAAGTTTCAGATTATTGCACTAAGACATTGTTTTGCAGTTACCAATAAAATAACCAAAAGGCTCTTCTTATCCTTATTCTAAAGGTGTGAACTGCCCGCACCTAATTGTGGATTTTGAAGGAAATAGCATAAGAGGACCTAGTGGAAATCAACAAGATTTTAGAGTTGAGAATTGGTGGAGTAGACTAAGGTATCTATGTTCCATGAACCACTATACATCACAGTGTTCATTTACTTTATTTATTTCTACTGCTAACTCATCTTTGAGAAAAAAAGGAAAGGTTCTCTACTAATCAAATTTGGTGATCTGAATTGTTTAGATTGTTGAAATACAAAATTTATAATACCCTGTAAAATTCCATGTAATTTTTTTTCATTTGAATGGAATTATTTATAGACCATGATTTGAGACAGTACATTATTACACTTCCAAGAGAGGCTAAAACACATTATAGAAATTTTTTTAAAGTACATTAAGTAATCATGTGAGTGCATTTTTCTAACTTTTGAACTCGTGCCTGGATAAAAATCATAGGGCACCATTGAATTCAGAATGCCCGGACTAACCTAAGAAGGGGATAACCTTGACCGGTGCAGGTTGAACGAAAAAGATAAATTTCA
The DNA here is from genome assembly GCA_963277665.1 of Viscum album. Classification (NCBI taxonomy): domain Eukaryota; kingdom Viridiplantae; phylum Streptophyta; class Magnoliopsida; order Santalales; family Viscaceae; genus Viscum; species Viscum album. Next base: position 287,113,417 of record OY728137.1, on the reverse strand, counting down.
TAATTTTATTTAAAAATAAAATAAACTTAAAAAATAAATTTGATGTTTATTTAATTTAAATTGTATCCGCTGCGACGCAGCGACCAGTCAGCGATGCAGTGTAGAAATGAGGTGACACTAAACCATTAATGAACTTCATTAATGAAACAACTTGGTGACACAAAACCCATATCTAGCCTTTAATTAAACAGGGATCTAGAGTTGAAAAACAACCCTGGGAAATCCTCTAATAAACAAGGAATTTGTCTCTCTCTCTCTCTCTATATCTCTCCGAAAACAATTCCATCGATGAATGCCATCGAATCAAGGATCAACAAACATTGGTGGGATGGATTCAAGAGACAACAAACACTAATTGATTGAGGATCGATGACAGCTCGGAGCTTCATCCCTCGTCGATGAAAGATCCTCAATCTATGTAGGGGTTATGTGCATCCTCTGTGATTGCTTCTTCCTGGTGTTCTTTTCAAATGATGAACGTGGATCAACCTAGAAATAGGTTTACCTGCGTTTTGGTCGATATTTGTGGTTGTTAAATGATATTATGGGGAGTTATGATATTTTAAATCCATATTAGAATTATGAAAACCACATTGATGTCCATTTGTAAATTCTAATGTGGAGGGATCCGACCGACTTTAACAAGGCCTAGTTCTCTCTGCAATGGGTGTTTTTGTTCTTTGTGATCGAATGGAAGAATCGAAAAACCAGTAGTCCCGAGGCCTTGAAAGTGGCGGGGGTGACCCGAGAGGCTCGAGAGAATAAACAAATCTGAGATCAGACCACCAGAATGGACCTGGTGGTCGTAGAAGGTGATTCCGATGTGGAACCACTGGCACAGCGGCACCAGCGACCGACAGTGGCGGCGATGACCGCAGGAAGGAGGTGGCGCCACCTAGGCTTCACATAAGGTACATGGAGGATGACCCTTGCCGGCTGTTCTATGGGAGGTAGCGCTTAATCAGGCACACCACTGTGGAGCAGTCGGAGCAGCTGGGGCTCAGGCTTGCGGATGTCAGAGGCGGCACACCCGGTTCATGACATAGTGGAGGAGGGCTGCAACGGCTTGTAGGATGTGTCACTAGCGTGGGGCCGTGTAGGTGGAGTGGCCCACTCCACATCGGCTGTGTTTTGACCAAGGGGGGCATCCGAATGACTAGTTTCACATGCCCCAACTAGACCGACAGACACATCGGGTCGGGCCAGGCCGCCCGAGTGGCCCTGCTAATTTTTCTATCTGTTCCGCTTTAGGAGACCAGGACATTAGGATATAGCCAGGCTATGGGGTGGCCCTGGACGAGAAAGGAGACTGGGCCTCTAGTGCAGGTCGAGCAAGATAAATTCAGGTCATTGGGTTACTTGGAGGTCTGGACCCCCAACCAACCTTGGCTGGGTCCAATGAGGCCCAATGGTCTAGATGGACAGGATCGAGTCATGTGGGACCTCAGGCTGAGCTGGTTGGGTCAGTCAGAACCAGTTGGACTGGGCTCAGATGCAACCGACCCTTGTTTACAAAAAGGGATGCATCTCTCAAACTGTGTGTCTGATTGACGTGATGTCTGCGGTGTTGGGACCCACATGATGATGAGGTCCTTATGAAATCCTCTAAGTATGACATCTTGTAAGTTGAACCATATAGGCTTCATGACTCAGCTACCCATTGAGGCTCCGTGACTCAGCTATCCGGAGGCTCCATGACTCAGCTACCCAGTGAGGCTCCAAGGCTCAGCTAGCAGCGAGGCTTCATGACTCAGCTACCCAGTGAGGCTTTGTGACTTAGATACGTAGAAAGTATTCAAAACTTATCTACTAAGTGATCCTTTGTGACTCTTCTACTCAGCGAGGCTTCATAACTTTGATACCGAGCGAGGATTCATGACTCAACTATTAGCAAGGCTTCGTGACTCAGCTACTTAGTAAGGCATAGAGAATCATCTACTGAATAGTTCTAGGGGACCTAGCTAGCCTAAAGGACTCATTGGGGATGAGTGACATTGTAGTTATTGATGGTCAATGTTTTCAAATGTTGGTTTTGTTATCAACAAATTAAGTTATACCTTTTTCAAACTGACTTTAGTGACTCTAATATTTGTGTATTATTCTATCATTTCCTTTGTGTATTTTTGTGAGACCCAAGTTGGTTTCGGGATCCCTATTTTGTATTATTATGCTCAACCCTGCATGGGCTTCACTCACAACTATTTTATCTTGTGTAGATGACAAATATATTTGATTGGGATCTTAGAGAGCCAGGGCCAGGTGGTTCTCAGAGTTGGATCTACAGATGCATTACGCTTCAGTGACATCCGACAGTGAGCTACACCTACCCTTTAGGTTGGATCCTTGGCAGACGATGTCCAGATATTGTACTTCCTTTTATTGTACTTTAATTTTTAATTGGGTTTATATTCATATCCCCTTTTCCTTTTAGTTGCACCTTTTAATTGTGTGGTTGCTTCCTCGTGTGACTTACTTGTTCTTGGTATCCCAGTTTCAACTTTACTTTATGCAGTATGGGCTATGTGTGTGTATAGGTTTAAAGGAAATACCTTAGCTTCTTGAGATACGCCTTTTTGGTGCTAGTCGCTAGTCCCTGGCCTATGGATGGTGGGATTGGGGTAGTCACGACATGGGCCTTGGGGGACGGGTTGTGAGAGAGTGGTATCAAAGGTGGAAGGATCTACCTAAAATACTAAGAGTCTGTTGTTTTGTGTTTGGGAATAAGTGTTAAATGTTTCGAGTTTGACTTTTAGATTTGGGGAGTCCAGTGTTGGTGTGGCGGCCGATGTATCTATATAACAGGACCTTGAATTTTTCTTTTTGACACTATACATAAAAACACTGATTGCATGCATCATATAGGAAGTGTGTGTTTCCTTATATTGTTCTTGAATAAGATTCATCTCACTAGTTATAATCTATTGACTGTGGTACATGTTTATTTGTATCTAGATGCCTCCATGCAGACAAACAGCTAGGATTCTGATGTGTGACCGTGAGGATAGCCCACCTAGCGATGAGGCATCAGTTTAGGGACCAATGCTAGAGATAGCCCCACTGGGTGGTGCACCAGTTTTACCTCCACCCATTGATCGATGGTTACTACTAGCATTACCCCTAGAGGACGCATGCAGGCTCAGTTCGTTGCGTAATTTCTAGATATAGAGACCTCCCAGATTCAGGGGAGAGACAAATCCTTAGGTTGCTGAGGATTTGCTCGAGGTGGTGATGCATGTCTTCAGCTTATTGAGGACACCACTTGACCATATGCTAAATTTAGCTACAAGACTTCTTTAGGGCTCAATAGGGAGATGGTAGAGTCTGAATATCTAGACACATGGTGAGGTGACCTTCTCTTAGGATGAGTTTGAGCGTCTTTTCTAGGAGGAGTTATTCCCTGTGACCTTGCGCTCGGTGCGTATATAGAAGATGATTCACCTACAACAGGGCAACATTTCATTGACTGAGTACTCTGTGAGGATTATAAACCTCTCTCTCTACTCTATAGATATGGTGTGGTACCCTTTATTCTGGGACCAGACCTTTCAGTAGGGACTCAGATGGGAGATTAGGGCATCTATGGTGTCTCTCAGCATCCCCACTCAGGATAGGGTGCTAAATCAAGCCCTTATTGTGGAGATATTCATAGCAGAGTAGGCACCAATAGCTGGATCCACCATTAGACATTTGGTGGTAGAGAATTTAGTAGTGAGCAGTAGGTAGTAGAGGCGGGGACCCAAGCAGGTCAGATCTTTCAAGGGACGACCCCAAGACTTTGGTTCAGTAGTACGGGGATTTCAAAGTAGAAGGAGTCATCAAAGAACTCGGCTATGATTCATGTGTGGCGTGAAGGGAAACATGGCTCATGAATTCCTGACCTCCCACACATACGATTATCAAATGATCAAGGGACCACCAAGGTAGAGAAAGAGGTTCGAGTGAGGAGGTTCGCAAGGCGGAAGACATGGTAGGGGAGTAGTTCTAGTGGTAGGTAGTGGACGATGGATCGAGGTTTTATCACCACCACCCCCAAGTGTTCCACCACAGGCCTAGGGAGATGGTGGATAGGGCTGAGTCCAACTTCAGGTGATGGAGGCCTATGATCATGTCACTCAAGAGATGATTAGAGGTATGATCTGTGACTTCTCCACCTTAGCTGTAGTTCTTATAGACACTAGTTCTGGTAACTCATTCCTTTCCAAAGACCATGTTCAAGGCTTAGATATTCCAATGGAGTCATTGGCTTGATCCTTACAAATAGAGACTCCTATGGGAGGGGATTTGTTGATTACACACCAGTTCCATTAGTGTGATGTTACTCTAGGAGGCGAGATCTTCAGCTGGGATCTTCTAGTAGCAGCATTGAGGACTTACAAAATCATCTTGAGTATGGAATGGTTATCTACATTCTATGATCAGATTGACTATATTAGGCGCAAAGTGCAGTTTGTTCACGAGGATGGGACTGTGTTTTCCTTCACTGGTGAGAAGGGAACTTTGGGCGCATAAGACATAATTTCTCAGAGGAGGGTGCGGTCGAACACTCACTAATTGGATAGCCTCAACATTAGTGCTATGGACAAGAGATGTCCAATATTTCTCGTAGTGATGGAAGAGTGTGAGGATATCTTTCTTGAGGATGTTCTTTGACTATCTCCTCATAGGGAGGTAAACTTCGGCATAGAACTATACCCTAGGATGACACCAATATCCACACCATCATGTAGTATTTCTCCCTCAAAGATTATTGAATTGAGGGTTCAATTGTAGGACTTTTAGGATATGTTCTTGGTGAGGCCCAATGTTTCACCATGTTATCCCCAGTGTTGTTTTCCAAGAAGACATATGGGAGCTTGAGGCTATGAATGGACTCACTGCGCATGAACCAGGTGATCGTGAAGAACAAGTATCCACTACTGAGAATTTATGACCTCTTCGATCAGCTGAAGGGAGAAAGGATGTTCTCGAAGATAGAACTCATATCAGGCTATCATCAACTTGAGGTATGGGATGAGGATGTACCAAAGACAGACTTTAGTTGCTGGTATAGACACTATGAGTTTTTAGTGATTCCTTTCAGCATCAATAATGACCCAATAGTGTTCATGGGACTCATAAACAAGATCTTCCAGCCTTACCTTGATCATTTCGTAGTGGTCTTCAATAATGACATCTTGGTGTACATGACATCGGAGGAGGAGCATGCTACACACCAGCAGATAGTCCTGGATACACTCTGAGAGAACTAGATTTACAGTAATCTCTCTATGTACTAGATTTGGATTCAAGAGGTCCACTTTCTAGGACCCATCATATCAGAGACTAGAGTTGAAGCAGATCTAGAGAAGATAGAGGTAGTGCTTTCTTGGAAGCCACCCAAGAGCATGATTGAGGTGTAGAGTTTATTGGGGTTGGATGGATACTACTGGAGGTTCTTTCCTGACTTTTACAAAGTATTAGCAACCTTATCAGCTTTGAAAAAGGAGGTAAAACCATTCTTGTGGATGGAGAAGTTCTAGTAGAGTTTTAAGGAGCTAAGGCAGAGACTGAAGAGTGCCCCTATATAAAGACTAAAAGAATAGGGCATTTGGTATGTAGTCTTTTGAGACACATCAGGTACCAGACTAGGTTGTGTCCTAATGCAGGAGTGATTAGTGATAACCTACGACACGCAGCAGTTGAGAAAGCATGAGAAGAACTATGCGACTCATGACTTGGAGTTAGTAGTAGTGTTGTTTTCTTTGAAGATGTGGTGGCCCTACTTGATTGGTTAATGGTTTAAAATCTATGCCAACCGTAATAGTCTCAGGTATATCTTCTCATAGAAGGACCTGAACTTGAGATAATACTGATGTATCGAGTTCCTCCAGGACTATGACTTTGAGATAGTCTATATTCATTGGAAGGGGAATGTGGTGGTAGACACGGACAACAGGAGTTATCTTCTATATCTACTGAGTGAAGCGATAAAGTAGTTAGATGCGATGTAGATATCCTCCATTGAATGATGAAAGAGAAGCTTATCTTCAGTCGATGACTGTCACTCTTCCACTTTTACAGTGAGTTAGGGAGGAACAACTTATGAATATTCACTGTGAGGCTCGACATTCTTATTTATCCTCAAGACATGCTCCTAAAGGATTTTCGATAGGCGGGGAGTACATCATCCTTATCAGAGAACACACTGTAGTACAAGTGATGTTGCTAGAGGAGGTGTTGAGGGAGTTCTATACATCCCCTTTGGTGGTACATCTTGGTGTGGTGAAGATGTACCAGGACCTCCAACATTAGTACTAGTTCCCAGGGATGAAGAAAGCAGTGGAAGAGTTCATTTCATGATGCCTCACTTATTAACAAGTGAAGGCTGAGAATCAGGTTACAATAGGCTTAACACAACCAATTGAGGTACCAGAGTGGAAATTAGATGGTATCTTGAGGGAATTCATGATAGGGATACCATTAACATCTAGGTTCCACGATTCAATCTGGGTGATCATTGACCAACTCACCAAGTCAGCTCAGTTCCTACCCTTTTGGGAGTAGGGATAGATTGAGGGTTCAGGATGCCTCTACGTCCAGGAGATAGTGTGGCTAAGTGGGGTGAATTCGATGATTGTCTCAGACCGTGACACTCAATTTATATCATGATTGTGTAAGGGATTACAGGATACACTCGAGACTCAGCTACTCTTGAGCATAGCCTTTCACCCCTAGAAAGATGGTCAGACAGAGATTACCATTCAGACCTTGGAGGACATGCTTCGTGATTGTGTCCTGAATTTTGGTCACAGTTGGGAAGACCACGTAACACTGGTAGATTTTTCCTACAACAATAGCTACCACTCCACCATCGATATGGATCCCTTTGAGGCACTATATGAATGACCATTCTGATCACCACTATACAGGACAGAGCCAGGGGAGTCCAATCTCATGGGACTAGAGATGGTACATGCTACCGCTGAGAAGGTGTAGGTCATCCAAGAACAGATGAAGATTTCACAGAGCCAATAGAATTCCTATGCTGATAGTATACATTGAACCTTAGAGTTCGAGTATGGGGATCACTTGTTCCTATAGGTCTCTCTTTGATAAGAGATACAGAGATTTGGCCAAGGTAGAATGTCACCCTTGAGATTCATTGGACCTTTCTTGATTTTTCATAGAGTAGGTATGGTGGAATACCACTTAGCTCTACCACTGTTGTAACACCCCAAGATTTTATAGTGTGTTATTTCTTCAAAATAATTCAATAACTTGCACTACACGCAACACCGAGTTCAATCACACCATGACTTACAAAAAAAAAAGCCATTAAAAGAGGACATGAATAGCATTAACTACATTTTAAATTTTATATAATCCTTATAATTTTAGAATCCATATTATGAGTTTCTTAGTCATAATGCAAGAACAGATTCATTTTAAGTATTGCACTTTTATCAACTTTTAATAGTGAAACCTTTTTAAATACAATATTTTAAACTTTTTGACTAAATGGGGACATCAAAAAAATTAAAAATGAAACATCCCAAGCTTCCACGGTACGCTTTCCTTTGAATAAAACAGTAGCGTGTGTTGTACGCAACTTCGTGTTTTAACACGTACCACAACCGATCAAACTAGCCGTTATGAATAGTAATTCCTAATTTTTGAAATTATATATATATATTTTATTTTTAAAAATGGACTTCATTTTTGGATTCGGAATATCAAATTTATCCTAAGGTGAAATTTTGGTACTTTTCGGATAACTTTAATATTTTGATGAATAGTGAAAATTACTAAATTTTAATTAAAAACAACTTTTTTAATCAAAATAATTAATAGTGATAAATTATTAATTTGAGTGGTTTTAAAGTATATTTATAATATATTTTTACCACTTAATATAATGTTGGTCATTGGACATAATTTTACAATTAAACCGAACATAAACAAGTGTCAATCTTTTGATAGTTATTATCTCTTAAAAACACGCTTTTTGTTTTGACAGCGGGAATTAATTTTAAATTAATTTCTGCCACTTCTGTGTTTTGAATTTAGAAAAATGGATTCCATATTTGGAATCAGGATGTTCAAATTGTGTAAATAGGTATCTTTTATTTTTAGACATTTTGAATAATTACTGCGGTAAATATTTTATTTACCATGGTTAAGGGTAAATCCGGTAAATAAGGGTAAACAAATAATTTTATAATAATACTAAATTACCCTAAAACGTGTCTTAACCCTATTGGTTGATACATGGTCGACCATGGGCATCTTTGGGTCTATTTTGGGACCCCATGGATCCACTTGTGAGTGATAATGACACTTTATTTTAATTAAGTTAAAATGAATACAAAAATGGCATAAGATTACATCTTTTAGAAGAAGAATTTTTACATAAGGTTATACATGTTTTATTTTTGATTATAAAAATTAATTAGAAATCTAAAAGGATTTCCTACATAATGATATTTTATTTATAATTTTTAGACATTAAATAATTTATTTTATTTATGACACAATGATGATGCAGTAATTACTATAATAGTGAAAAATTAAAATAAGTGATATTATAAATACCCAAATAAATATAATATGAAACTTTTAATGAATTAAACTAATTTTCTAGGATACTATGATATATTAGGATTTATTTAATTGACTTTGTTTGAAGTAATCAATCTGTTATGAGTTTCACAAAAATCAACTAATGAATAGTGTCAAAACTGACATAAAATAGTTCTTAAAACAAATATTATATTATTAATTGATATTAAATTCCTAAAAATCTAAGGTTCGGCCAAGAGACTTATATCATGATAGGTTAATCATTAATGGACCACTTGGGGGTCGCTTGGATGTATATGGTATGTTTATTAACCATATAATATAAAAATACAAAGAGACATTGTAAAAGTGAAACTAATTAACTTAGAGTTAATACTTAAAGATAAGGTTAATATAAGTACCCAAACCTGTCTAAATTCTATTGGATGAGTTGTTTTAGACCCATCACCACCTCAACCTTTGAATAGTCAACTTTGGAGCCATTAGAAACCGAATATGAATTTATTATAAATTAATATTTCTAGATTTTCCAATGGTGCCCCTCACCCCTCTTATAAAAGGGCACTCCTCCTTCTCATTTCTTCACACCTCTCAAGCCACTTGGCTAGTGCAAACTCTGCCCAACTAAGCTCCCCAAATCCATTTACTCCTCCTTGAAGCTTCCCCTTAGGCAGAAAGCATTTCAAGAAGTCCTTTGGTTCCAACCAAAGTGAGTTACCTAAATTAAAGGTAACGATTTCTCTTAAATTATTTTCATTTATTTTGCTTCTCCAACCCCAAAACTCTTTTTATTTCCTTTCTTTTGTAACAACACCAGTATCCTCAATATACTAGGATGTTGTTATAAGAAGGATTCAAACTACACATACACACAACTCCATCTAATGGATGATGAACATAATGTTTCTGTGGATGGCAAACTAACGTCTCACGAAACGATGATTGTTCAAATATATCTTACCACCTCTAATGGTGGCCATTATGATGGAACTGTAATTAAATATGATATTAATGATATATATTTTATATATAAGCTTCTGTAATTCCATTTTATTTCATACCATTATTCGTTTCATGTTGTATATACATACGATAATTTCATTTGAGGAAGTGCGGACTACCGCCCCCTTAAAATGATATGACTCGTTCATACCACACATGGAACGTATAAAGGATGGTGTTAATGAACTTAAGTAACATATATAAAATATTATATTATACTGGAATAGTAATATACCTATGTATCATTTGGATTCGATTCTTTTAAAATAAAAATTAAATGGAAGTAGCGTTCGTGCGTACGTACGGACTACCGTCTCCACGAACGCGATGAGATTCATTCTCCATCGTATCCATTCAAGTATAATTATCATTTAATGATTTAAAAATTATGTTTAAGGACTTTATATCATTCTGGATATGAATAAGATACAACAAACATGACTTATGTAACAAAACATATAAAAGAAAATGAGTAAGTTAACACCCGAAACGACGATAATTCTAAGATATTATTAACAAATCATTGTTAAAAGATCATATATGATATCATATTAATATATATGATTCTTGTATAATTTAATAACAATTATTTCACCATTATACAGGAGGTTAACCTACCCCAACCAAGGAAAAGTACAAGGTAAGGGTTATTTCACAATCTCTTCATTATCTGAGGTTGTTTATATGTAATAATCTACTGGGATCTCTTTATCATCCACATCCATGTTTCTTAAAAATGTATTTCAAAACATTTTTACTATTTACTAGAATATGAGTTAAAGTCATTTATACCCTTTTTGACTTTTATAAGTGTTTTATAAAGGAATCTTTCCGTCGTTTTCAAAACAAGGTCCCTTTTTAGCCTTTTCGACAGAATTAAGGTAAGAATGTTTTTTTTAACTTATACGGCGGGTGCGGCTAATTTCCGCCGTTATAAAATCTTCAAAACTTCCCTTACAAGCTTATAAGAATATTTTCAAAGAAAATGTTTTATTTTATATGGATCTTAAATGATTTCAAAATAAAAAGAGATATTTCTTTAAAAAGAATTTTGATTTCATCTATGTCAACATCCTTTGATGGATTTTACGCTTATTTGAAGTTGATTTATTATGATACAAAACTTCTATATTGTATTGAAGGTTTTGTGATATGTTTGACTGTGGATGTGCTATTTTTATACCATTCATAGTTTATGGTGAAATTATTGACATTTTGTATGCTAGTTTTAATACGAATGTTTATGTTATGTTTAAACCTTTTCATATGGGAATGCATTGGACTTAATAAGTGACGGGTGGAGCCCGCTATAGCTCCTCGATGCATCGGTAGGTCTCATGAGACAAACTAGTGTCTTGGCACAAGGCCTTGACAAAATCTTATTTGTAGTCTTGGCACGAGGCCTTGGCTATGTGGTTATGATAGTCTGGCATTATGCATTCCAACATTATGAAAGTGGTTATTGATTTTTGCATGTGATTATTCGATTCGTAGAATATCCATGTGAATAAGTAAATGGCATTATTTCATTTTATTTATGCCATACCATGTTGAATGTTCATGTTTAAAAGGCTTTTGTTTTAGTTATACATTGCCTTAAATGTTTATTCTTATTTATGAAAGTTTCCGCTATATTGTTATCCTTACTGGGCATTTGAGCTCACCCCTTTTCTATGTTTTATTTTTTCCCAGGTAGTGAAGAAGTAAATTATGAATGACTTTCAGGGATATTATGAGGGGTTAATAGTGTGGATATGAAGACTTTGTTGTTGTAGTAGTTTTTCACTTTGAAATGTAATGTAAAACTTTATGATTATATCTAGTGTTTCCAAGGCTACTAAACCAATCGGTCTTTCGAGATTTGATCTTCTTGTGATCATGCCAATGTTATGTAATTAATGCACCGACTCTGGGTAGCTGGGGTCGGGGCGTTACAGTTGGTATCAGAGGAAGTTTAGTACAAACCTTGGAAACTAGATTTAGATAAACTCTGATTAGAGCACGTAGACCTAAGATGAACTTTGAGGATTAGTATAGAAGAACTTCCTAGAATTTTGGTATTGTAGGCATTTTGTGAGTTTTCCGAGCAATACATCCCTGTCTGGATATGAGCAGGTAGAGGCGGCTCTGGCACAGATGTACCTAGGGGTAAAACCCGAAAACACCGCTTTGAGCTAGACTCGAACGGGAACTGGTGCACGACAACGGGCCTTGCTGCACTCTTGGTTACGACACTCCCGGGGGATATGCTTAGGATAACTCTCATTTTCCTTACAAATCATTATGAAGGGTTTATGAGTATATACTTCCTCAAAGAAAATATTTTTTATGATTATGGATTATATCCATAAATAGTTCAATTTATGTTAAGTGTTTTATAAGTATGGGATTATGTATTTTGATTCATAAACTGATCTAGTTTATGCCATTTTTTAGAAATGGCGCCCAGTAGAAGGAATGAGAACTCCAGAAATGCACATGATCCAAAGAGAAGGAAGGATCATATCTTTCATGGTCTTAAGCTAGAATTGATAAGAGAAATAGTCTCCCATGTATTATCATCATATGAAGAAATAATATCATGTGTTGATAAGATAAGTAAAGAGTTTACTGAGTCCTATGGCTTTGAAGGGAAGCAAGAGAAGAAAAGGATGGAAGAGAGAAAAATGGATAAAGGGAAGAGGGAAAAGAAGAATTTTCCCATATGTGGTAACTATGGGAAGAAACACCCTGGAACTTGCCTAAAAGGAATGGGAGTTTGTTATAAGTGTGGAGGAAAAGGGCACAAAGTACGTGACTGCAAGGGTGAGAAAATGGTTTCAAATGTACAATGCTTCATTTGCAAGGAGTTTGGACACTACGCGAACTTATGTCCCAGTCATCAGACTATGCCGCAAATGATGTTATTGGATAATAATCAAGTTATGATACTACCACAGATGAAGAGGAATGATTAGAGTTCTTATGTTGATTATGTCAACTGAGTGTTGTATCAACAATGTACTTGTTATAATAATTATGGAGTATATAAGGATTGTACTGCAGTACTATTTCATTAAGGACTTGAGATTGTGTGGAATAAAGAAAAGTGACTCAATAGCAGGATTATTTTTTGGAAAATATATGGTTGAGAGAATGATAAATCATAATATAGTTCTGATACTGAGGTAGTGATTTTAGAATAATACATGATTGATTTGGATAAATTATGTTGGATATTCTTGACTACCTTGAAACTGATTAATGATTTGTATATTCCATCATTTTTTGGGGTTTAAAACATTTTTGGATTGATGAAGTATATCCAGCATTCTATATGGAATAGGGGAGCATGAATGTAATCAATAAGGAATATGGTAATTCAAGATGTTTCAGTTTATTAAAAGAATACAAGATGAAGGTATTCATATGCTATTACGGGGTAAAAAGGATCTATATTATGTTTACCTTCCTTATAAATGTTGGACTGTGAGGTTGGACAGAAGTATTTTGGATAGTTCTAGTTTGGATTATTTTGGATTACCATAAAAGGACAACCCGGAGGTCGGGCGGCAACCCGTCGCGTCCGGCAAGGCTGCGAGACTTGAACCCGCAACCGAAGGGCGACAAGGGTGTATCACCTACCACTGGCCCACGAGATATCCTGGATTAAATAATGTTTTTTTAAAGATCTGGTAGATGAATTATAAATTCATTTATTTTGGAACCCTGTACGAATAGTATAAATAAAAAAATTACATTTTATTATCTTTTAGAGTGAAAGATGAGTTTGGGGTAGAAATTTATTAATGGATAAAACTCTAATTATAAAGTAAGTATATCTCCTTATGATCTTAGCCAATATCATAAATATATTCCTCAACATTAATAAAAGGAACTTAGAACAAAAATGTTGTCCTAGATGGTACCTTAAATCATCACTAATTCATGGCTTTGGGATTGTTGGCCTTTTCATAGCCATGTTCTCTACCACTCTCCATCAGATAATTGATGGTTAGATTTCTCTTCCATATCCATATTTTCCTACATGGAACCCTAGTATGTCTTATTTTCGGTAATCTTCATACTTTCCACTCTTTATTTTAAATAGAGGCCTCATTAATTCATTTTTCGGTGTGGGATTTCAACTAAGATATTTTGAAACGTCAAAAATGTGTTATCCCAATACCCTATGTTTTGTTGAACCGATGGTATTTCAAATCATCATAGATTGATGAGTTTAAGGACCTCAATTTTATACTTGTTTGTGATTGATGACCTCAATCACTACCTATAAATATTTACGTTTTTCCTCCAATTATATGTCTCTAATTGCCACCAATGTTCTCCTAATCGAGATCATAATTTGGTGGTGACCCTTTCATTTCTCTTTTCCTCATATCAAGACTAAATTTTAGTAACCCAATTTCCGATGTGGGTTTTCCCACAAAGCTATTTTCTATTTTCAACCTTTTATTTTCAAAGAACAATTTCAAATTGCGAGGACGCAATTTATTGAAGGAGGGGAGAATGTAACACCCCAAGATTTTATAGTGTGTTATTTCTTCAAAATAATTCAATAACTTGCACTACACGCAACACCGAGTTCAATCACACCATGACTTACAAAAAAAAAGCCATTAAAAGAGGACATGAATAGCATTAACTACATTTTAAATTTTATATAATCCTTATAATTTTAGAATCCATATTATGAGTTTCTTAGTCATAATGCAAGAACAGATTTATTTTAAGTATTGCACTTTTATCAACTTTTAATAGTGAAACCTTTTTAAATACAATATTTTAAACTTTTTGACTAAATGGGGACATCAAAAAAATTAAAAATGAAACATCCCAAGCTTCCACGGTATGCTTTCCTTTGAATAAAACAGTAGCGTGTGTTGTACGCAACTTCGTGTTTTAACACATACCACAACCGATCAAACTAGCCGTTATGAATAGTAATACCTAATTTTTGAAATTATATATATATATTTTATTTTTAAAAATGGAATTCATTTTTGGATTCGGAATATCAAATTTAGCCTAAGGTGAAATTTTGGTACTTTTCGGATAACTTTAATATTTTGATGAATAGTGAAAATTACTAAATTTTAATTAAAAACAACTTTTTTAATCAAAATAATTAATAGTGATAAATTATTAATTTGAGTGGTTTTAAAGTATATTTATAATATATTTTTACCACTTAATATAATGTTGGTCATTGGACATAATTTTACAATTAAACCGAACATAAACAAGTGTCAATCTTTTGATAGTTATTATCTCTTAAAAACACGCTTTTTGTTTTGACAGCGGGAATTAATTTTAAATTAATTTCTGCCACTTCTGTGTTTTGAATTTAGAAAAATGGATTCCATATTTGGAATCAGGATGTTCAAATTGTGTAAATAGGTAACTTTTATTTTTAGACATTTTGAATAATTACTGCGGTAAATATTTTATTTACCATGGTTAAGGGTAAATCCGGTAAATAAGGGTAAACAAATAATTTTATAATAATACTAAATTACCCTAAAACGTGTCTTAACCCTATTGGTTGATACATGGTCGACCATGGGCATCTTTGGGTCTATTTTGGGACCCCATGGATCCACTTGTGAGTGATAATGACACTTTATTTTAATTAAGTTAAAATGAATACAAAAATGGCATAAGATTACATCTTTTAGAAGAAGAATTTTTACATAAGGTTATACATGTTTTATTTTTGATTATAAAAATTAATTAGAAATCTAAAAGGATTTCCTACATAATGATATTTTATTTATAATTTTTAGACATTAAATAATTTATTTTATTTATGACACAATGATGATGCAGTAATTACTATAATAGTGAAAAATTAAAATAAGTGATATTATAAATACCCAAATAAATATAATATGAAACTTTTAATGAATTAAACTAATTTTCTAGGATACTATGATATATTAGGATTGATTTAATTGACTTTGTTCGAAGCAATCAATCTGTTATGAGTTTCACAAAAATCAACTAATGAATAGTGTCAAAACTGACATAAAATAGTTCTTAAAACAAATATTATATTATTAATTGATATTAAATTCCTAAAAATCTAAGGTTCGGCCAAGAGACTTATATCATGATAGGTTAATCATTAATGGACCACTTGGGGGTCGCTTGGATGTATATGGTAAGTTTATTAACCATATAATATAAAAATACAAAGAGACATTGTAAAAGTGAAACTAATTAACTTAGAGTTAATACTTAAAGATAAGGTTAATATAAGTACCCAAACCTGTCTAAATTCTATTGGATGAGTTGTTTTAGACCCATCCCCACCTCAACCTTTGAATAGTCAACTTTGGAGCCATTAGAAACCGAATATGAATTTATTATAAATTAATATTTCTAGATTTTCCAATGGTGCCCCTCACCCCTCTTATAAAAGGGTACTCCTCCTTCTCATTTCTTCACACCTCTCAAGCCACTTGGCTAGTCCAAACTCTACCCAACAAAGCTCCCCAAATCCCTCTCCTCCTCCTTGAAGCTTCCCCTTAGGCAGAAAGCATTTCAAGAAGTCCTTTGGTTCCAACCAAAGTGAGTTACCTAAATTAAAGGTAACGATTTCTCTTAAATTATTTTCATTTATTTTGCTTCTCCAACCCCAAAAATCTTTTTATTTCCTTTCTTTTGTAACAACACCAGTATCCTCAATATACTAGGATGTTGTTATAAGAAGGATTCAAACTACACATACACACAACTCCATCTAATGGATGATGCACATAATGTTTCTGTGGATGGCAAACTAACGTCTCACGAAACGATGATTGTTCAAATACATCTTACCACCTCTCATGGTGGCCATTATGATGGAACTGTAATTAAATATGATATTAATGATATATATTTTATATATAAGCTTCTGTAATTCCATTTTATTTCATACCATAATTCGTTTCATGTTGTATATACATACGATAATTTCATTTGAGGAAGTGCGGACTACCGCCCCCTTAAAATGATATGACTCGTTCATACCACACATGGAACGTATAAAGGATGGTGTTAATGAACTTAAGTAACATATATAAAATATTATATTATACTGGAATAGTAATATACCTATGTATCATTTGGATTCGATTCTTTTAAAATAAAAATTAAATGGAAGTAGCGTTCGTGCGTACGTACGGACTACCGTCTCCACGAACGCGATGAGATTCATTCTCCATCGTATCCATTCAAGTATAATTATCATTTAATGATTTAAAAATTATGTTTAAGGACTTTATATCATTCTGGATATGAATAAGATACAACAAACATGACTTATGTAACAAAACATATAAAAGAAAATGAGTAAGTTAACACCCGAAACGACGATAATTCTAAGATATTATTAACAAATCATTGTTAAAAGATCATATATGATATCATATTAATATATATGATTCTTGTATAATTTAATAACAATTATTTCACCATTATACAAGAGGTTAACCTACCCCAACCAAGGAAAAGTACAAGGTAAGGGTTATTTCACAATCTCTTCATTATCCGAGGTTGTTTATATGTAATAATCTACTGGGATCTCTTTATCATCCACATCCATGTTTCTTAAAAATGTATTTAAAAACATTTTTACTATTTACTAGAATATGAGTTAAAGTCATTTATACCCTTTTTGACTTTTATAAGTGTTTTATAAAGGAATCTTTCCGTCGTTTTCAAAACAAGGTCCCTTTTTAACCTTTTCGACAGAATTAAGGTAAGAATGTTTTTTTTAACTTATACGGCGGGTGCGGCTAATTTCCGCCGTTATAAAATCTTAAAAACTTCCCTTACAAGCTTATAAGAATATTTTCAAAGAAAATGTTTTATTTTATATGGATCTTAAATGATTTCAAAATAAAAAGAGATATTTCTTTAAAAAGAATTTTGATTTCATCTATGTCAACATCCTTTGATGGATTTTACGCTTATTTGAAGTTGATTTATTATGATACAAAACTTCTATATTGTATTGAAGGTTTTGTGATATGTTTGACTGTGGATGTGCTATTTTTATACCATTCATAGTTTATGGTGAAATTATTGACATTTTGTATGCTAGTTTTAATACGAATGTTTATGTTATGTTTAAACCTTTTCATATGGGAATGCATTGGACTTAATAAGTGACGGGTGGAGCCCGCTATAGCTCCTCGATGCATCGGTAGGTCTCATGAGACAAACTAGTGTCTTGGCACAAGGCCTTGACAAAATCTTATTTGTAGTCTTGGCACGAGGCCTTGGCTATGTGGTTATGATAGTCTGGCATTATGCATTCCAACATTATGAAAGTGGTTATTGATTTTTGCATGTGATTATTCGATTAGTAGAATATCCATGTGAATAAGTAAATGGCATTATTTCATTTTATTTATGCCATACCATGTTGAATGTTCATGTTTAAAAGGTTTTTGTTTTAGTTATACATTGCCTTAAATGTTTATTCTTATTTATGAAAGTTTCCGCTATATTGTTATCCTTACTGGGCATTTGAGCTCACCCCTTTTCTATGTTTTATTTTTTCCCAGGTAGTGAAGAAGTAAATTATGAATGAATTTCAGGGATATTATGAGGGGTTAATAGTGTGGATATGAAGACTTTGTTGTTGTAGTAGTTTTTCACTTTGAAATGTAATGTAAAACTTTATGATTATATCTAGTGTTTCCAAGGCTACTAAACCAATCGGTCTTTCGAGATTTGATCTTCTTGTGATCATGCCAATGTTATGTAATTAATGCACCGACTCTGGGTAGCTGGGGTCGGGGCGTTACAACTGTAGTTGGAGAAGGTTCATGAAATCTTCCATGTATCCCATCCGGGGAGATACGTACACAAACCTTATCACGTCATCGACCATGGAGAGCTAGAGATTGAGGATAGGGCAACTTTCATAGAGTACCCAGTTGAGATAGAGGATTGATAGTAGAGTATACTTTATGGACAGTCGATTCATCTAGTTCCTGTTTTCTGGTAGCATATGAATCTCCAGAAGAGCACATGGGATTGGGAGACTCTGATTCATGCTCAGTACCACTTACTTTTTAGCCCTTTTTTGGATTTCGGGGATGAAAATCCCAAAGGTGGGGAGAATGTAATACCCCAAAAAATTACATGTAAAATTTTCACGTTTGAATGGAATTATTTAGAGACCAGGATCTTAGATGAAATGTGATTCCGAGGCCCAGAGATTCTATAACATATTTTATAACTTTTTTTAAAGTACATTAATTAATTGTGCGAGTGGGTTTTTCTAACTTTTGAACTGGTGTCTGGATTAAAAATCTGATGGAACTATTGCCTTTAGAATGTCGGTATTTTCCTAATAAGTCCCTAACCTTGACTGGAATGGGTCGACCAAAAAAGATAAATTTTAGACTTTTAGTGAAAAATAAAACAAACTTAAAAGAAATTAAATATTTATTTTATTCAGACTGTTTTTGCTGCGACGCAAGGACTAGTCATCACTGCACTGCAACAATGAGGTGACATTGAATCATTAATGAACCTCATTAATTAAACAGTGTGGAAATTCATAGTGCATCTCACTCCATTAATTAAATAGGGATCAAGAGTTGAAAAACAACCCTGGGAAATCCTCTAATGAATGTGGAATCTCTATCTCTATATCTCCCTCTCCCTTTGAAAATGAATGCCATCGACGACTGACATTGAATCAAGGATCGAATAATGCTAGTGGGAAAACTTAAAGAGATGATGAATGATAACAGATCAAGGATCAACGACATCTCAAAGCTTCATCCCTCATCAGCGGCAAATCCTAAATCGAGGTAGGGGTTATGTGATTTCTCTGTGATTTCTTCTTCGCGTTCATCTTTTTAAATGAGGAACTCACATCAAACCACGAATATGTTGACCTATAGTTCAGTAATTTTTGTGATTTGGGAAATGATATTGAGGGGATTTACAGGATTTGAAATCCATGTCAGAATTATGAAAACTCCATTGATATCAATTAGTAAATTATAACATAGAGGGATCGAGGCAACACAAACAAGGCCTAGATCCCTTCGCAGCAGGCATTTGTGTTTTTCTTGACCGAATGGCGGAATTGAAAAACCAATGGCCCTGAGGCTGTAGAAGTGATAGTGGTGATCTGAGAGGCTAGAGGGTGCATATGGATTTGAGATCGGACCACTAGAGCGGACCTAGTGTCTCGTGGAAGGTGCCTATGGCACGATAGAACTGACGACTAGTGGCAGTGACCACATGTATGAGGTATCACTACCCGAGCGCCATGTGCAGGACATGGCGTCCAACCCTCACCGTCCGTGTCAGGGGAGGCAGTGCACTCTATGTGGGACCCATGCTACGACGAAGCAGTAGGAGCCGTCGGCGCGCCTGGTGTGCGCCGCGACAGAGGATGGCTATGGCCCATCGGCCACGGTGTCTTGCTGAACGCGGCGCCAGCATTGGGCCACGTAGGTGGAACAACCCACTCCATGTGGGCTGTGTGTTGACCGGTGGGGGGGGGGGTGACCAGCTACATGCTCCCCAACTGGACTGACCATGTACACCCCAACTAGACTCGGTTGCCTGTGCGGCCCAACTAATTTTTCAAGACAAACCAATTTAGCGAACCAGGCTGTTGGGATAAATTCGGGTCATGGGTCGGTGCGGGTTGGGAAAAGAGACCAGCCAACTAGGGTAGGATGGGCCGAAAAAATTCGGGTCATTGGGTGACCGGGCGGATTGGACCCACAACCAACCTCATTCAGGTCCATTGAGGTCTAATGGGCTAGTCCAATGGGCCAGAAAGACAAGATCAAGTCATATGGGATCCCGGTCTGGGTGGGCCAGGTTGGTTTGAATCAGTCAGATCAAGACCAGATGCAACCAACCCCTGTTTACAAAATGGGACGTATATCTTAGACTGTGCGTCTGATTGATGCACCGTCTATGACATTGGGACCCATGTGACAGAGAAATCATTTTGAAATCCTCTAAGTAAGATTTCATGGAATTTGAACCAGAGAGTCTCCATGACTCAGCTAACCAATGAGGCTCTGTGAATCAGCAATCAACGATGCTCCATGACTCAGCTACCCTGTGATGCTCCGTGACTCAACTATTAGTGAGAATTTGTGACTCAGCTACCCATCGAGGCTTCGTGACTGAACTGCCCAATGAGTCTTCCTAACTCAGATACCCAGTGAGGCTTCGTGACACATCTACCAAGCGAGACTTCATGACTTAGCTATTAGTAAGGCTTTGTGACTCAGCTACCCAGTGAGGATTTAGGACTCAACTGTTGAATAGGCCTAGGAAACCTAGCTATCCTAAAGAAGTCATTGGGGATGAGTTCCTTTACAGTGATTGATGTTCAGTGTTTTCAACTGTTGGTTTTTTATCAACACTTTAAGTTATACCTATGTCGAGATGACTCTTGTGACACTAATCTATGTGCATTATTTTTTGAATTCCTTTATAGATTTATGTGAGACTTGAGTTGGTTTCGTGGTCCTTACTGATTATTGTTTTTCTCACCCTTGCACGAGCTTCACCTGCACCTATTGTGTCATTTACAGACAATGGACAACTTTTATTGGGATCTTAGAGATCCAGGGCCAGGTGGTGCTCAGAGGTGGATCTACAGATTCAATATGCTTCAACTACATACAATAGTGAGCTACACCTACTCTTCAGGTATGATACTTTGAGGATGACCTCAAAATCTTGTACTTTTTTTACTATACTTTCCTTTTCTATTAAGTTTGTATTCTTGCTCACTTTTCCTTTCAATTTCACCTTAACTTGTGTGGTTTCTTCCTCATGTGAAATATAATTTAATTGGTATCCCAATTTCTACTTTACTTTTTGTAGTATGGGTTGTGTGTGTGTTGACAGGTTTAAAGGCAAAGCCTTCCCTTTTTAGGATATGACTTTATGGTGATAGTCGCCAGCCCCTAGCTAATGGAAGGTGGGCTTGGGGTAGTCACATCACGGGCCCTGGGGGACAGGTCGTGACAAAATTCACACCCTCTTTTGTCTTTATCTTCATCATTACCATCTTAAACCAACGTGAAATGAAAGGAGTATGGGAATTATAATGACCAAATCCAAAATATGATGGTTAATGATGATGATTGACGACAATAACCTCTTATTCCAAGAGACAAAGGGAAATATCTTGTGATCACTATTTCTTATGAGTTTTGGGATGAAAATATGGTGAAAGGTACAATTAACATACACTCTAGAACTTCTAATGTCTTATTTGAATTTGGATCAACCAATTATTTCATATCTTAAGAATTTGACAGGGGTATCAAGATTCTACCCAAATGATTAGATGGATTATTCATAGTGAAAAAACCTAATATAATTAAGATTGATTCTTAAGTATATGATTCCTATCTAGTTGATATTGATGAGAATGTGTTTCCTATAAATATTTTCATTCCTCCTATGGTTGAATTTTATTTTTTATTGGGAATGGATTTGATTTCTCTGCATAGAGCTCAAATCGATTGATAAGAACGGGAAGTTAAATGTGATATTACAAACCTACCGATGATGATATATCAATATGGTGATAATTATAAACTTTTAATGGATATCACATCCATTGTATGAGTCTTAATTCTCATTCATAAGGAGTTTTTATATAAAATGGGTTGGGAGAAACATAACACCAATTATATGCCTATTGTGTCAGATTTTTTTTTATATTTTCAGAGGAGTTTCCCATCCTTCCACCAAAACATGAATTTGAGTTATCAATAGAACTCATACATGGTTCCATATGAATTTCAAAGACACCCTCTAGAATGGAATTGAATTAGTTTCAAGAATTGATGAATAAAATCTAAGAGAACCATGTAAAATGATTCATTCGACCTAGTATGTCACATTGGGGGTGCACTTGTTCTTTTTGTTAAAAAGAAATATGGATCAATGAGACTCTACATTGATTATTAGTAGTAGAAAAAGATGAAAATTAAGACTAAACTTTTTATTTCCTGTATTGTTGAATTGTTAGATCAAATATGTAGAGATCAATAATTTTCCAAGATTGAAATTCATTCTTGATATTATCAATTGAGGTCCAAGATGTAGGAGATACCAAATAAGACATTCCCTACAAGGTATAGACTCTATGTATATATGGTGAATACATTTGGTCTTACTAATTCCCCCTATAACTTAATTGGATTATTGAATAGAGTCTTTAGAGAATACCTTTATCAGTTTGTGGAAGTATTTAAAAATGATATTCTTATATATTCAATAAGAATGGAAGAGTATGAAGAATAATTGATAATTGTAATAAAGACCCTAAGGAAGGATAAAATATATGTAAAATTTAAAAATTATGAATTTTGGATGAAAAATGTTTCTTTTTTGTGTAATATAATGTCAAGAGAGTGTATATTAGTAGATCCATCAAAGATGGAGGTGATTGAATTTCGGACTATACCAACCATGGTGAATGAGATCCATAGTTTTCTTGATTTAGTTGGATATTATCAATGGTTGATAGATAATTTCTCATGAATATCTAATATTATGACCAAGTTAACTCGTAAGGGATCTATGTTCCTATGGATAGATGAATGTGAGGAAAATTTCAATGAACTGAAGAGAAGATTAGTCATTATTACTGTGATTACATTACCCTATAGTGGAGAAGTGTTTGTAATCAATAATGATGCATCCAATAAGTTATAGGGAGGTTTCATTATATATAATGAAATGGTTATATCCAATGTCTCATGATTATTGATGATTCATTAAAAAAGTACCCAAAATCACGAATTAGAGTTAACTATGGAAATTTTACCATTAAAGATATAGAGGCATTATCTTTATAGTGAATCATGTTATATATATAATGATCATAAAAGTTTTAATTATATATTCACATTGAATGAGTTGAATATGTACTAAACAATATGGTCAGAGTGGATAAAATATTATGACTTCCCAATAAATTACCACCCTAGGAAAGAGAACAAGGTAGTCAATGCTTTGAGTCAAAAGGATCATGCTATCTTATCCATGATGAGGATTAAAAAAGATCCAATATATATATTTTAAACAGATGGATCTATAGATCCTTAACGATTGGGAAAATCATATCTTGCTTAATTTAATGTTCATCCATCTATCCAGGTGAAGCTTAAAGAGGCACTGAAGGAAGATTTAGATCTATAAAAGAAGGTTAAAAATATTCTTGAGTTTCACCTTGATCATAATTAAATAATAATGTTTTGGAACCATGTATTAAATTTTACATAATATATTTCAATGAGTTATTAAAGGAATCTCATAGTTATTCATTCTCTATTCATATAGTGAGTACGAAGATGTATAGAGATTTGAAAGAGTATTTTTGGTGGCCCGTCAAGAAGAGAGATATCAAAGAGTTTGTATCTCGGTTATTTATATGTTAGTAAGTTAATGCTGAAAGACAAAAATATAAGGGGATGTTACATCCATTTCCCATTCTAGAATAAAAATGTGAAAATAACCACATAAATTTTCACTAGACTCCCCAAAACATCTATACAGAATAATTTTCTATGTGTTTTTGTTGATCACCTTACTAAGTTATCACAATTCATCACTATCAAAGAATAATTCTCTATAGATCATATTTATAGGATATATGTTAAGTAAATAATAAGGTTTCATGGAGTACTACTTTATATTGTGTCTGATTAGGATTTAAGGTGTACCTTAAAGTTCTCAAGAAGTATTTAGCAAGGTCTTAATACAACGTTCAAATTCATTACTTTCTATTATCCTCATATAGATGGTCAGTATGAGAGAACAATTTAAACCATAGAGGCTATGTTTAGATGTTTAACCTTGTATTTTGAAGGTGGTTGGGATAAATACCTTCTTATAGTTTATTTTTCTTAAAATAATATATTTCACTAAAATTTTAAAATGGATCCTTATGAAACCCTATATAGAAATAAATACAGTGATCTAACATGATGGAAGGAAGTTAGAGAAAAAAAACTATTAGGACCAGAGATAGCTAAAGAAATGGTAGAAAAAGATAAATTCATTCAACAACACATCAATGAATCTTAGAGTCAGTAGAAAAGTTATTATAATAATCTACATCATGATCTAGAATATGAAGTTTATGACTATGTGTTTCTAGGAATTTCTCCTTGGAAGAAGGTTATGTGATTCAAGAATAAAGGGAAATTGATCCCTAGGCATATCAATAACTTTTAAATTATGATCATATCAGGATTGTATCTAATCGCTTGTAACTTCCACTAAAACTATCTCAAGTACACGATGTGTTCTATATTTCTCTCATAAGGAAGTATGTACCTGACCCTTCACATTCACTAAACTTATAGTTAATACGAAGAGAGAAAAATCATTCTTATGAGGAAAAAATGGTGGAGATTCTAGATGATATAGAGAATGTTCTATAAGAAAATACCACATACCCTGTCAAAATTTTGTGGTGAAATCATATTTTTGAGTAATCTTTGTGGGAACCTAAGGATATGATGAGGTATAAGTATTTTCATTTGTTTTTATTAGAGTGACATATTTCAAGGGTGAAATTCATTTGGGTGGGAGGGGATAATGAACCACCTTGAGTTTTTATGAATAGTTTTTTTTCAAATAAATTAAATTTCCTTGATATCTTAAATTACACACAACACCAATTTAATCATTCACTACATCTGAAAAAGTTTTATCTTGCATTACACAGGACACTATGTTTTAAAAAAACCATAATATATTATTAATATAGTTATTTAAAATCCACCATTATAACCTATCCATTAAAAATAGTGATATGAATAGAAATAAATGACTTTTAAATATTAATTATAATGGTTTTATAAAAAGGAATCATATTGATAAAAAGTACTTAATTTTCAGTGAAGTATTTATATGTTTCGAAAATAATATTTTCTCAAAAAATTATTTTTACTACATTTTTTGAACATTAATGAAATTAATTTTTCACACCTCTATAAAATTAATTTGATAAAATAAAATAATTTTTTAACTCATGATGTCAAAATTATCTTAGGGTGAATATTGTGATATTTCTAAAAAGTTTCATTTTCTAATGAATAGTGAAAATTTTGAATTTTAATTGAAAATTTCCTTTTGGTTTAATTTATTTCTAAAGTTAAATTATATTTTAAGTTTTTTTAAAGTAAAATTAGTTCAATTATACATGAATTTATCCAAAATATATCATTGGAATAAATTTCATATTGAATTTTGATTTAAAAACTTTGTAAACTATTAAATATTTTATCTTTAAAAACCCACTTTCTCATCTTGCCTATCAAAATAATTATAAATTAAAATTTTCCACACTGGTGAATGGAATTTGAAAAAGTTTATTAAATATTTTAAATAATAATAATATATATTATATAATATGTTTAAATTAATTTTTTACCCAAATGAATTGTTGAAATAGTAGAAATTATTTCTCACGGTTAAGGTAAAAATGAGTTTACCGGGGGTGTTAAAGTAAACCAATAAGGGTTAAAAATAATCCAAACATTTTTCTAAAACAAATTTAATGGCTACATTTCTACCTTATATATTATATTCTTGATAATATTACCATTTTGAACCTTGTATAATGCTAAAAATGTGGGTACACATTTTTCTTTTAAAAAAATTACAAGTGTGCCACCCACCTCACTTATAAAAGGCCACCCACTATCATATGTTCTTAACACATTTAAACACATTATTTTCTGCCAATAAAATCCTAAATCACTTAAAAAAATCCATACTCTTATCATAAAATCCTTATTTTTTACATAAATTCAACCTAAGAAGGCTTTTGGAGGAACCCTAAGGAGGATACCTGAAGAAAAGGTAACGTTCATCAATGAGTGTTTTTTTATTTATTACTTAAAATTATTTAATTATTATTAAAACTAGATAATATAATAAAATAATTTTATTTAATATATATATATATGTTTTTCTATTAAGTTCATTAACTTAAACCATCTCCACTTCCATCAAATGGGTTACAAAATCATCGTTCGTGCGTACGGTAAACTACCTCCTCACAAATTGATGTCATTTATTTTTCCATTAAAACCTATAAAGGATGGTAATAAAGATGAATTTATTATTTAGTTATGATATTTATGATATTATTATACTAATTTAATTTTTATATCACACGTAATTTCATACTATCCATTTTTTGGGAATACGATAATTTTACACGTGTGTATGTTAGACTACCACCTTGCAGATCGATATGATTCATTTATGCTTTAAATGGAAGGTAATAAGGTTGGTTTTAATAAAAATATGTGATATGTATGACATAAAAATTATTATTTAATTATAATATATCATTTAAATTTCCTTATTTCAATCTGATAATAAATTGGAAACAACATTCATGCGTATGTATGACCTATCATCACCATGATCTGTTTAATTCATTTTCTACAACTAAAATGCATGGATAACTATAAATACATATACAATAAATATATATGATAATTATATCATTGTTTAAATTGTGGATATTATTAAATCATGATCAAATAATGAGGACCCTAAATAGAAAATCAAAACATTTAAAAAATAAGCGGTTATTAACCAAATCATAACTTTAACATGGAATTGTTAATAAAAGGGTAATAAAAAGACATAAAAAATCATATATTGTATGATATATATAAATATGTTTCTTTAATAAATTCATACAAAACTTATATTTATTATACAAAAGCATTGAACATGTATGAAAAAATTCAAGACTTAATGTAAAGGATTTTTTTCTCAATTTTCTTCTTTTGAGAATTACATTTTGGAAAGTTCATATATAATTTTTCATGATGAATATATTTATCCTCATGATATTTTAAGTTCCCTTTTATGTTATTATTTTATGGAGCTTATGATTCAATGAAACCAAAGTGGTTATTATTTTATTTTACAATCTCATCATTTTTCAGGATATTTTATGATTATGTTTGTCATGATAAAATATTATGATAAAAATATCAAGAAAATCATTAAATTTATTATCATATGATTATTAATTATATATTAAAGTAATAACACCATTTTATACTCTTTAATACTTATAATAATTGATATTTTTTTAAGAAAATGTTACTTTATTTCTCTCTTTGGTCGGAAACATGTTTTCTTACAAAACCATAATTTATAAAATTTTTTTAATTTTTTTTATTATGAATCTTTGTTTTTTAAAATAAAACTTTACCCATGTTTGAATTTTTACAAAAAATATTTTTAATAGAATATCCATGTTGTTTTCCAAATAATGTTCATTTGTCTTTACCAAAAATGTGAAAGAAATATTTGTTTTAAAGTGTATGGCATGAAAAAATTTCCTTTGAACATAAATATTATTTATTTTGAATATTAATTTTAATTTTTCATATTAATTTTAAAATAAAAATATTTTCAAAATGTTTTTGGTTTTAAAAAGTTTCTTTTTTCAGATTATAAAGGATATTTCCTACAAAAAATGTTTTAAATTATCAGTCAAAAATAACTTTCTATATAATATGACACCAGTTGATGTTACCAATGACTTAATGGGGATACGATCCAAGGATACCATCCTTCTTCATTATCTTAATGTTTTTTGTTTACGATGGAATAATGTTTATGGATCTCATTTATCTTCTATGGGTTATACCTTGATAAATGTTTTATGAAACATGCTTCTTTCTACACCAATTATACTATGACGAAATAATGAAATGATTATGAAACCTATATCTTTTCCACCGGTTATGTTAGGATGAAATATTTATGAATACTATTTTATTTCCTGGGTTATGGTATGTGTCACGACCCGACCTCGGGGCCCGTGCCGTGACTACCCCAAGCCCGCCTTCCATAGGCCAGGGGCTGGCGACTAGCACCAAGGCGTAAAATCCCGGTAAATAGGGAAGGCATTGCCTTTATAAGTAACAACCACCACAGATTCAGCAAGCGGAAAGTAACTACCAAGTGCAGAAAAGTAAAGGGGGGACGGAATACAAGCCCAACTGAAAGTACAACTGAAAAGGTAAAGAACAGCAACTGAAGAAAAGACGGCGGCCTCGTGTCGTCCACTGGCAATCCCACATGAAGGGTGGGTACAGATAGCCTCCAGGCTCCTCGGGTCCCACGTCCGCTCCGAGCACGTCCCGCCCAGTGGTCCACCTCCAGGTACCGTCCTGCTCCACGCCTCAACCGTGATCAGCGCTGTCCGTCATCTGCATCCAACACAACAAGGTGCGGGCATTGCCCGTGCAGGGGTGAGTATAAGCTACTCAGTAAGGACCCCGAGACCCCCGAAGGTCTCCCGAAATCCACAAAGGATATAGCACAAAAAGGAAGGTGCAATCACGAAGTAACATCTGACTCGACTTAGGTATATGCCCATACATATACCTAAGTCCCCAATTATAGCTCTGCTCACGAGCTCAAGAACAACTCAATCCACACAGGAAAGCAAGACTCAAATCCACAAAGGAGAATAAACAGTAAATCCACATAGGATAGTTCAACACATTCCAAAAAGGAGAGTAACATAAGATTCAGCTCAACCAGGTATACTTTTTCAGATGACGTCAAAGGTGATCACTGATCCATCTAAGTCGTCGGACCCACGAAGGATCGATAGGTACTAACCCCCACAAAAGACCCACACAGGATCGGGCTCACACAGAACCTGTAGTAAGGACCCACACAGGATCAGGCCCACACAGGACCTGTAGCGCTGATCCACGTAGGATCGCTGAGTGCAGTAGTCGACGCAGTCCACTGAGGATCTCCGCACAGTCGTCGCCGCAGTCCACGAAGGATCTCTACTCTGTCGTCGTCGCAGTCCACGGAGGATCTCTGCTCTGTCGTCGAAGTCACAGCCAGCACTAGGGTTCCCGCACACAGCGAGCTCGTTTAGGAGGGTCCGCTCCACGAGCCGAGAGGCTGATACATCAACTGACACGTAGTCCGAAGTTGATGTATACAAAAGTTCCGTATCGACAACAGGATCTCAACGCAACAGACGGCGCGTCAATCGGACGCCCGGTCTGAGAGTTATTGGCATTTTCGTCCCAGGGGCCCGTTTGGTTTTTAGGCCAAAACCAACCCGACCGTACTCCGCCTGTGTCCGATCCTCGGGCGGAGTATGCCAAAAGTTCCGTCTCACTTAGAGGAAACTACCACAGCTGACGGTACGTCGATCAGACGTCCGTAGCTCAAGTTATGAGCTTTTCCGCTCCGAGGGCCCGGTTGGTTTCGTGTACGAACCAACCCGGCCGAACCCAAAGTCTTCCGAAACCTTGAGTGTAATATACCGAAACGACCGTATCGATCCAAGGATCGCGTAGCTGCTGACGGTTCGTCAATCGGAGGTCCCGGGCCCAAGATATGGGCAAAATACTGAAGAGGGCCTGAAAACGGGGGTTCTGGGCCCGGGGCGACCCGGCCCGAACCCCCCTGGGTCGGCCGAACCGGGTCGACCCGACCCGGTTGGACCGGGTCCGGTCCGGCTCGGCCGGCTCGGCCGATCGGCCGAGCGCGGCTGCCGCGGGGCGCCGCCCCCGCGGCTCTGTGGAAAACGCGGCCCCGCGGGGGGCCGCCTGTCACGCGGACGCGGCCGGGCCGCCGCGTCCCTCCCCGGTTCCGCGCGGCCACAGAACTGGCCGCCGCCGCCGCGGCGGATTCCTCCACGGCGGCGCGCCGGGCGCCGCCGCCTCCGGCCGCCGGCGCCGCCGCGCCGGCGACCCGCGCCGCCGCCGCCTTCCGTGGGCCGCCGGAGTTGCTCCGTTGGCCCGTTTCGCCTCCCGTCTGCGCCATAGCTCCTCCCGGGGGCCGATCTTCACTGCGGGATCAACGGATCGCCCTTGCCGCACGGTTCGTCGTTGTCCGCCAAATCCGCACAACAAAAAGATCGGCGGAGGGTTGCCGGGTCTTGTTCGTTAGACCCGCACCCTCCGCGTTAGTCATAAAATCAACGGGAGGAAAAGAAATAACCAATCAACAATTTTAACTAAATTAAAATTGTTCCGAGATCGGGTTCTTTATTTTAAAAGAATAAACACGGGAAATAAAATATTCCAACAACCCCTACCTCGCAGCTGTCGTTGCCGAACGAGGGATCGTCGCGGGATTGCTCGTCGCGGAAGAAGGGGATCGTCGCGTCGTCACGGTATCCGGCGTCGCGTCGCCAATATCCGGATCAAGATCAAACTGATTTAATTAATTTAAATCCGTTGATATCGAATTATAAAAAGGGAGAATTTAGAAGATTCGATTCTCACCTTTAACCGCCGATCGTAGGTTCGCCGCGGAAGAAGAAGCGCCGAAGAAGAAGAAGAAGGTCGCGGAAAAGGTTTGTCGACGTTGCGGATCACGGTGTGCATCGTCGAATTTTGGTTCCGGCGTTCTTCGCGTTCTTCGCGTTCTTCGCGTTCTTCTCGTTCTTCGCGGGGAGGGTGGAGGCCCAGAGAATAAAGAGTAATCCTCCAAAATAGACACGTTGGTCTATTTTATTATTTTGCCAACAAACGCAAATGCGTAAGTAACGACCCATCAGTTCGTTGAATTAATTCAAAGAACGAAACAGCCCATTTAATTCACGAAATAAACCGC
Organism: Viscum album; assembly: GCA_963277665.1. Lineage (NCBI taxonomy): Eukaryota > Viridiplantae > Streptophyta > Magnoliopsida > Santalales > Viscaceae > Viscum > Viscum album. The sequence continues at coordinate 287,082,211 of OY728137.1, read as the reverse complement.
TCAATTAAATGGTCTGTTAAGAATTTAAGAAAACGCGTCGGTTGACTTTTCAGTTACTTTGACGGGTTTTCGCGGGTGCGTTACTTAGCGGAAGAAACGGCGGGGCTTGTGCGGGCCCCACCGCACAAATATCCTACCAAGAGGGTAGGATATTTCCGGATAGCACCCTATCCGCTTTAACTCAGCTCAAGTGGCTTTCAAGTGACTTCCAAGCGGCTTAAGTGAAATAAAATAAAGTTGTCGCACAACCTTTATTTTATTTCCGACTTAAAGCCCAAAATTTTAAAAACCACGGTTGAGCAAACACAACTCCGGAAGAGGCGTTTCTAAGCAAATACCGGTGCTGCGATTTCATCGGTGCCCTCAGAATTCGATTCCGGGCACCGGTTCAAAAGATAGAAAAACCCGCTCGTCCGTTCACTGAACGTACCCGAGCCAAACTTCGGAAATTGATTCCGGGCACACCGGGCCTCGGAATCAGGTGCCGTCTGAAGCTGCGCTCTTGTAAAATTCCAAAGAAAATTAAAAAAAATATTTCCTTGAAATTTGCGGGTCTTTACAGTATGATGAATGTTTTATGATCTTGTATCATAGATAAATTAGTTTCTCAATATGGGATGGGTGGGACCTATATCTCTCTCGAATGCATTGGATGATGATTTATATCTCTTGAGATAGAGAAGACTGAAATAGGATATGAACTCCATACAGTAAGTTACTTTTTCTAATATGATGATCTTGGTAGTGAACCTTGACTACTATTATGGTTTGGGGAGTGAACCCATTATACTATGGTAGCCTTGGAAGTGAGCCTTGAATACTGTGGAAATGATTTTATATGCATATATATATACCAGTAATCTATGTCTTATGCCAATGTTATGGCCTCATAACTCAGGTTATTTTATTTTCTTGTGATTCATGTCTTATTAACTACCCAAATTTATTCCATGACTCAATATTATGATATTTGATATGCAAGGTATGGTTTTCAGATGTTACGATCATCTTCTCAAAACCTTATATTCATGTTATACTTACACATATCATTTTTTTACCCTTAATGAGAATATGAGTTCATGATTTCTTATGTTTCATTTAGTTAGGTTACGGAGATATTTATTATGTATTATATGTCTAATAAGGGTTCAAGTTATGTTGATCATAGCGGGAGATGATGTAGTCCACCTAATGATCAGTTGTTTGTGTTTTCAATTTTCCAAATACACTAAACTATTACAGTCCTCAAGAATATGTTTGTGTAATGTAATTAATATTCATAAAAAATGATATAATATCTATGGATGATAAGACTAAGTCTATATTTGAAGCAATAAAGAGATAAATTTAAATAAGTTTTTCAAAATTTATCAAAGAAGTTGATGAGAAATATGGTGTTGAGAAGATTTTAAAAGAACATATCCATGCACAAGAAGATAAATGTAAGAATATCACTGATGTCAAGGATTTATAATTATAATTGAAATCCAAGAAGATTAGGGAACTTAACTTATCATTACAAGACAAAGTTATTTTGTATGAATAGTAAGTTTAAAGGATTAATAAGAACTGTGAAGAGATGATTATTATAATTAAAGATTAGAAAATCATACTCAATATAAAATGTTGATAATTGGGAGGTCAGCTGGACAATCTTGAGAAGAAACATATCTTATCTTTACAAAATAAGGTGATAGTTTCTATTACTACTCAATGATCACTGAAAGATTCTAATGGCGAAAACGTCTAAAATGTTATAATAAGATCATAACTTAATTTTATTATCTATCTTTAGAAGTTGAGAGAAAAAAGGTACCATCCATACCATCTTGTAATAATATTTCTAAATATTTTTCACAAATAGTGTAGGTTGGAAAACAAAATCTGAACTGTTATAGATGAAATACGGAGATAAAAATCATACCACCATGACCAGGTTGGGTAATAAAAATAGGGTTGAATTTATTTCTCCTTGAAGATAACAACAAGATATAAGAAGTCCTAAATACTTCATAGAGAATAAATAATATGAACAAGGTTTATGGGTCAATATTGGTGTTGTAATAGATTCTATAATTGTGAATTGGATTGTTAGTACAATAATCTAAATGTTGAAACACAAAGGAATCACATATTAAGTGGGATCAAGAAAGAGATGAAGAATAAACATTCACTTTTTTAGAAAAATATGGAATCTTCAAAGCATTTTTAAATGTTTGATAATACCTATGATGTTGAAAAATTTGATGGTCATAAGAACGATGTATGATCATATCGACATGTTTCCTAATATTTTGAGAAAATAAGACTAGAAAATTTGGCTAATAAAGAAGAATAACCCTTGGGAATAAATTTGAAAAATTTTATAAATAAAAATTATACCAATAAGGTATCAATAGGAAAAATGGAAAAATCACAAGCCAAGGCTAGTAAAAATGGAAAATAAAAGATTCCACATAAATAAGCTAAACTATTGTGTAGAAGGTTCAAAATATATGATAATACTATTAAAAGTTATTATACAATTATTACATCATAAGAAGAATTATTTAAGAGGATGAATGATTCACCAGGTGGAACATGTGCTTCAAAAGGTCATGAAAAAGGATGTCTGACACAAAAGGAAATTAAATGAGTAATAAGATCCACGCATCCTCTATTATAATTAAATATCTGATGTGAAAGTGTGAAGAGTGAAGGAAATAGAAAAACTTGGTTGATAAAATCATATTAATATTTCTATTCACATTAATGATGAAAATATGATCCTACTCATTCCATTGATCTTTGTATACTGTATTTGTTCTTACAATTCATGGAATTTAAGGTAAAGTAAATTCTCAATAGGGGAACCTAAGAAGTAGTGAATACCATCAATTATTTATAGTAAATCTAAATAATTCCTCATCATTAAAATATTCCTCAATAGGTATTCAAATAAAAATATGATATAGGACAATCATTTTTGAAGTTGAAGACCATACTTTCATATTCTAAAAAATAGGGATAGATAAATTATCATCTTGGGTTTTTCATATATTTATTTTCCTAAGGAACAAGAATTTTGGAAGATCATTATTGGTGATGTTGTGGAAGTTTTCCAAACTGGATAGTTACATGTTGATGATCCATTTTCATGTGTTAACTATATTGGAAAATCTTGAAATTAACTCTTTAAGAGATTCACAATTATTAAGTTGTTGAAGAGTGTTTCCCTTGATGGGGAGACAAATGAATAAATACAAAGTTGCATCCAGAATCATTATTTCAATTTGTATCAAATTTTGTTATTATTGAATGTGATTGAAGATCATGTCATTATCAAATGTATTTTTTTATCATCTATCATCCTTGGTTATCTAAAATAATAAACTTAATACAAAGGTGGATTAACTGAATTAATTAATTAAATAAGAAATGTGTAATTATGGAAGTGCACCAAGGACACTTATCCAACTTATTTCACTTGAATGTTTTTGGTATATTTGTTAAATTAAGTGTTGAATTTTCAAGTTGATTGTTATTATAGAAGCTTTATATATCATTCAGGTATCTTCATCCTAGAATATAAGTAGACAACCCTTAAATACAATTACATAAGTTCTAATTTTATATGGTATTAAGATAAGTTGGTAAAAGATAACTTCATTTTCTAAATAAAATACAATTTTTTACACACTAAGAATGGATCCTATAGACTTAGATTGAAATATTTTATGGAAAAATTCATAATAATGGATTGATTCCCTTTTCCCATGAACCTTTTATTTCTTTTGAATAAGGGGGAGAGAAAGTGAAATGAATGTTTGGAGAAGTAATGTGGAGATAAAGAAGAAAAAGGTTCACATATTGGCATATACATTTTGAAATCACATTGAAGGTATTTAAAAAAAAATATAAAGGGGGAGATTATTGGTCCAACGTTTTGTATGAATTTTATTTTTTGTTAATGGTAGTCAATGAAATATAAATATTTCACTCATGTCATAATGGAGAGGAATTTAGAAATAAATAAGTTTCCATAAGTGAAAAATCCAAGATTTTTAAGATTGTTATGAAGAATAGTTTGGATGATTGAATGGGGAAGAAAGGAACAGAAGACTTGAAGTCATAATATTTCAAGAAACATATTTTTAATACCTTTATTTTATAAGTCTGATGATTTTTGTATTGGTTTAAGTTTAGAATACATATTTCACTAAGTACTTTTACATGCCACATTTTTTACAACAAAGAATAATATGTGAAGTAGGGTGGTTTGATGATGAAGAGTTCTTTGTAATTTATATTCCAAATTGATAAGAGTAGTATTTGATGAATTTTAGGCAATATTATTGAATGAGAAGTATTATTGAAAAACATGGAAATTAAAATTTTCACGAGGAAAGAAGAAGGTTCCCATGCATTGTAATTCATGTGATATCATATATTTCATGAGGAAATATTTATAAAGAACTTGTTTTGGAATAGAATATCCTCCTTAGTAATATTATTAAATGTTTGAATAAAAATTTGGGAGAACCATCAAAAGCCACACATGGGCCATCCCATCAACTACACTTGAGAGACATAAGGGTCTATCACATTAAAGAGTTGGACAAGTGGGACTGCATGGAAAAAAAGAAGTGTGGTAGGGTAGATATCACCTGCAAGAGTATGAAAGTGTGTTCAGGGGTGTGCATGATAACACACATGGTGAGAGAGAATGTCAGATGAACCCCATTTATATATGTTCTATGTATCTGGGTTCTAACCCTAGTTTCATGGTTTTATGTGATGATGGAACAACATCACTTATTAAGACGTCTGTGAATGAGCACCATATATTTATGGGATACAGAATAAAGTGGCTATTGTTACTATGCTAAAATTATACATAAATAAGGTTTCCATATGATTTTAAGTAATCAAATGATCAAAAAAACTCCACATAGTCATATCCTTCTTCTCAATAAAAGAGCTACCCAAATATAGAATTTTGATAATCATCTACCACTGGTGATCAAGTCATGTACCGATAATCATGATAATGTATTATATGAGCATGAATGATCCTATTAATCTGGTCGATATACATACATCCTATGCTTTTCATGAAAATTGGAGTTCTAAGAAGATGCTTCAATAGATCGAAAATGAAGTTATAGAGGTCTTGTTGTGCATCTATTATACATGCATAAATTTGAGATTATAAAGACCCAAGCTTGATGTACACAGACATTACATTACGTTTTCAAAAATAGTTAATACATGACAAATACAGATGTCCAAAGACTATATTAGTTTATTTCCTTTGGAAACTGGAAAAAATAAACAATTGGTTCATAAAACATATACTTCATCTCCTACTTTATCCTTCATTACTAGAACCCTCTTTTGACACATCTTAATTAATAACCTTCTTAAAATATTGGGGGAAAAGAAAACATAAAAATGGGTGAGATAAAATTCTCAGTATGGGTAAGTAGAGAAAATATATTAGAAAACTTAAATATAATAATGTTAAAACATGAACATAACTTTAAAAAAAACATACCACATTTATCATATACCAAAATCTTTTGTCATTAAATAAATCTTGGTAGTTCATATGGCATCAATCATAATGGAATCATGAACTATGAGAAAATAGAATTGGTATAAAATTAGGAATTGTTAAAAAATAAATAAGCACATACTATGATTTCAATAGTATCCAAGGCATTGTTTCCAAGACCATCATAGCGGAAAAGGTCTATTACTGAACTAGGTTTACTTGTCGTTCTAGCCATGTTTTACTAAACTAGATTTACTTTCCATTCCAGCCATGTATTACTGAACCGAATTTACTTTCCCATTTCAGTAATGTATATCTCATAAGATATAAATCTTTACCCAATTCATTGGAAAGAGACATAGGTCTTACCCATCTCAAAATAAAATCATTCTTACATGTTCCACAAAAACATAAATCATTCATCATACCATAACCCAATAAATAAAATGGGCTTCTTAAACATCATTGCATCATTATATAATTCCTATAAAATATCATTCCATCATTAACACAATAAAATTATATAAATAATAGGGTTAGATACATAACCCTATTTAAAGAGCGTCATATTATATGGAAAATAATTTTGATAAAACACTTAAATTTAATTCCTGAGGAAAATTTCCTTTCTTCTTCAACAATGTTTTATTTTATCAAAAATGCCCCACAATTTTAAAAGAAAAAATTTATTTGAAAATAAATATGAAATTGTGTAAAGAAAGTTTAATGGAAATAAGGTGTTATGAGGACATAAAAAAATGTTCATTATGTATTAGTTAAAAGAACATTCTCCTTGTACTTTGGATAGAAAAGAAAAAAAGTACCTCAAATCGAATAACAGAAAAATATTTCATTCATACTTTTTAATAAAAATTCACCAAAGAGTAAAATTAACTTCAATTTTTTTTAACTTAATAGAAATAATATTGAATAATTAGGAAACATGGATTTGGATGATAAATATACCCCAGTAAATACTTAAGTATAAACAATCTTAGATAAAAATGATATTGAAAAATTATCCCTTACCTTAGGTACGATTTCTTCTGTATTCATCCCAAACATCTTTATAGTGGATTTAAACATATTATTAACTTTTAACAGAACCATAATAATATATATGATATCATATATGATGCACTTATGACTTTATTTTAACCGTTCATTTATCAACTCCATGTTAAAGCAACGTTTTGGGTAATAATCATTTTATTTATTGTACGTGTTTTGACTTGTTATTCTTGATCTTATTACTTAGATCTTAATTTACATAATTATAGAATGTAAAACATGATTTAAATATCATAAATATTAAGTATATAAATATATATAATAGATATATAAATGAAATGGAATGCACCATCATGGAGACAGTTGGCCGTACGTACTAATGAACATTGTTTCCATTTCATTATTGAATTGAATGTAAGAAAAAAATGATACACACAAACACACACACACAAACACACACACACAGACACACATATATATAAGTATAGTAGAATTACTATGTCATATATGTAATTATTTTTTATTATATATACAATATAATTATTCTTTAATGGTTAACATGGTGAATGAATCTCATCGCGTTGTGGAGACGGTAGTCCGTACGTACGCACGAGCGATGATATCATTCACTTAATGGTTCAATGGTATGAAATTAGATGATATATTAATTATATAGAATATTTATCATGTCATATTCATTATTTTATCCATTATACACATCACTATACTCATACTAATTAAGTATTATTGAATAAAAAATTACACCATGGCGTGGAGATGGTAAGCCGTACACACACACACATGGTTATATTGTTATTCATAAGATGGATAAATGGAGGTATAAGGATTTATCATAATTATAATAAAATATTATCATGTATAATATACTATATTTATTAATTTAGTATGAGAAAAACATAATAAGAGGAAGTAGAAGAAGAAAATAATTTTGAAAGAGGTGATACAACAATTACCTGTTTTTCAAGTATCTCCTTTTGATTTCACAAAATCTCTCCCTAGGATTGTTTTCATCAAAAATTATGGCCTCTATAAAAGTAGGAGGGATGTTTAGAGATTAGTTTATCAGAGTTTGGTTGAGACAAGGTGCTTTAAATGTTTGAGTAAGTGGGTATAGTTGGCGGCCTTTTTTAAGCGGGAGGAGGGGCACTTTAGGAATGTCTTGAAATATTAATTTATTATAAATTGATTTTCGGTTTATAATGGCCCCAAACTCATTTATTTATAATATAAGATGATTATGGGTATAAATAATCACAACCAATAAAATTTATACATGTTTTTATTTTATTTTAAACCTTATCCTTTTAATTTATCTTTATTTAATCTGTTTAATTTTATTTATGGTAATAATATTCTAAATATTAAATGGTTATAAATATTTACTTATGTGTTGTAAATTGTCCATAATTGGATAATTTATGAAATTTATTACCATATAATTTGAACTTTGTAATTTTTAAATATTTTTTTTTATTTTTAAATAATTTAATAATATGTTATTTTTATAAAATATCAATAATGTCAATTTTGACACTATTAATTTATTTGACTTTAAATAAACTCCAAACAGAAGATAAATTAAATTTCATTTAATAAACTCCTAAAATGTAATGGTAACCTATAATTTTCATTGAGAACATTAATTAGTTCATATTATTTTTATTTTTATATTTTAAAAACCATTTATTTGATATTTCTATCAATAAAATAATTTATACAACACTATTGTGTCATCATTAATGTTAATTATTTAATCTATAAAAACTCTAAATAAATCAATATGATGTATATAAATTCATTATATTTATAGAAAATATTTATTTTCTATGTTTTATCATGTTTATCACTATATTAAAATTATAATACTTATAAGATATTAGAGAGTGACATGTTGTCACTTTATTTTGTTTTAAATATAATTACACCATTTTCAGGAAAGAATGTTCACTAAATGAATAAATTCAAACCATTAAGTGATATTGGTCTAATTTAATTCATCTAATAGGATTTTGGAAGGTGTTAGGGTAATTTTATTATCTTTATCATATTGTTTGTTACCATAATTTACCCGATTTACATTTAACTATGGTAAATAAAAATTACCTTAGTTTCTGTTCATAATATTAAAAAAAATAAAAATAAAAATTAACATAATTTAGACCCAATGATTAAAAATATTGAATCAATTTTTTAAAATTCAAAAAAAGTTGTAGAAATTAATTTAAAATTAATTCTTATTGTCAAAACTAAAAAACAGGTTTTTAAGATGTAAAAACTATCAAAAAATTGAGATGTGTTTATGTCCAATTTAAATGTAAAATTAATTACAATAAAAATAATTGGTTTAAATGATAAAAAAATAATCCAATTACACTTTAAAACCAATTTATAAGTTAATATAACTATATAATAAATTATATGAAAAGGCAGTTTTAAATTAAAATGCAGTATTTTTCACTATTCATTAAAATATGAATTTTATTAGAAAAATACCAAAAATTAAACAAAAGTAAATTTTGATGTCCCTCTTACAAATAAGATGTTTATTTTATCAAATATAATATATAAATTTTTTAAAAACTAGATTTGAAATTGGTGCGCCATTAAAAGGTGGCAAAACTGCAATTTTTGAAAAATACTTATTTTATCCAAAAAAATTGAATTTTTTCTTGTTTTATGTTATAGAAAACACATAAGATGAATTTTAATGTTATATAAAATTAAAAATATGGTCAATACTATTTATAATGGCTTTTTTATATCCCATCAAATAATAATATTCTAATAATATATCGTTGTTTAGTGAAACTCGGTGTTGCTTACAATACAAGCTATCTTGGAAGGTCGCACTTTCATGTAATGTAAGCCAAGTGAGTGTGGTGTTCATAGAAATCTTCCTTAGGTGTTTCATATAAGATAATCCATACATAGTTCTTTTATGCATTGAATAAAATTTATACTTAGTGTTTCGTGAAATCAATTCTATCAAAAGAACTTGTAATTGTGTGTAATACAAGCCAAGTATAGTGTTGCGTATATTTCAAGCTAGTACGGTGTTGTGTATAGTACAAGCTAATATATGTGTAGCGTACAACACAAGACATCAAATAAATAAAAAATAATCTATCTCATAAAATCTCAGGGTGTTACATTATATCCCCATTAAAATGAATTTTGCCCTCGAAATTCGTCAGGGTTCTAAAAGGTTTACAACATGAATGTTTATTTCATGAAAACCCACATCGTAAAAAAGAATACTAAAACATCATTTTAAAAGAGAAAGTTAGAAACACAACAGTTACCTAAAGAAACTCATCACTGGGTTTCCAAATATGAGAACATAGTTGGGAAGTGAAAACATGGATATGGAAGAAAAAAATCTAACCATCACATTATGATGGATAGTGATAGAGAACAAGGTTTGGAGAAAGTTAACAACTAGAAAGCCATATATCTATAATGATTTTAGGGACCATATGATACATCATATATGAATGTACTAAGATAACATTTTTTCTTTTCATGATCCTTTCTCTGAAGTTGAAGAATTTTTCATGAGAATATATTCATACTTGATTTTGGTACAATCTCACCATTGTTCGTGCCTTGAATAATTTCCACTTCATCTCTTATTAAAATACATGAAGTTCAATTTTTTCATTCTTAAACTGTTAGAAGGTGAAGAGATAAAATGATAGGTCATTCCATCTGTCTCAATAATAAGGATAGAACATGTCATTAAATATGAATAAGTCCACCTATAGTGAGATAATACATTAATCTAACAATATTTAAATATAATATAACTTATACTATTCATAAATGGATAACATTAAAATCCTTAAAAATACTAAAAATATAAAAGATTAAAAATTGGTGAACTAAATATCCATAACATTTATCTCTCATATCCCATAAGGTAGTTTTTGGTTGTCACATTCCAAACATGTGAATACCTTAATCGTATATTCTCTCGAAACATGATAATAACATGAATTAACATAGAACCTTAGTGAAAACATTCATTCTCTCAAAATTAACTCTTTACACACACCAAAAATTCCAAAAATTATATATACTCAAACCATGATATCACTTTTTCCTTGTATCAGTCATGAGGTCATTAATACTATCAAACATCTCATTATGTCCTTATCCCTTCATTATGCACATATCATGTGATTTCCAAGAAATATTTCAATCACTTTTCATGGTTACCGATACCATATACTTATGGAAAACCATAATGGACCAATACATAGATATTCTAGTATTCCATAATAGTATAAAAGAGATTCTATAACACTATTTTTAGAATCCCATTACATAAACACATAATCATTCCACCACTTCGTTGTCATACTCAACATCACCAATAGTGATTGCTTGTGATTTACCTTTGTCTTTGGACTTAAGAGGTTTTTTGTGTTAATAATTATCCATAACCCTTGGATTAGGGCATTGGTTAGCATAATGACCCATTTCCTTTCACTTGTAGCGTTGAAGTGTGGCTGGTGTGTTCTCTGTAGTCTTTTCTCTATTCACATCATTATAAAAAATTTTCCCATTACTTCAGCACTCAAATGATTGATGAACATCTTTTATACACTTAAAAATTCTCTAGTCCCTTTAATACAATATCCACCATGCTTATTTCCACACTTTGATTATAAGTAAACAATCATATTCTTTTCACCATTGTTTTGAGATTTTTCTTTGAACTCCATCTTTCGTTTATTTTCAAAACCATGAGATCGATATGTAACACGAAGTTCCATTTATACCTTCATAGCACAATGCAAAATCTATTCATAGCTACTAAATTCTCTTATAGCTAATCCCCTTTGAATAATTGGTTTTAATCCAATGAAAAATCAATCAAATTTACATTCAGGCTGGATGATAAAACTAGAAGCATACCTTGCATGTCTTGTTTAATTTGCCTCGTATATACCAATAAATTCATCATAATTTTGATTAATCTCAAGGAACTAATTTTCTACATTTTTTTTAATAATATGAGGTACGTACTTATTGAAAAATAAGTTATTGAACTCATCATAATCCACAGATTCAATTTCATCTTGCTACATTGTATTCTTGATTATAATCCAACACTGGTATGCTTCACCTTCTAAACGATAAACATCAAAAATGAACTTTTCATGTTCCGAACAAAAAAGGATGGAAAATATCATTTCAATGGTACTGATTCATTGTTTATCAATAAGTAGATTAGAAGACCCACTGAAAGAAGGTGGTCATTGCCTCCGGAAGGACTCAACATAATGTTGTTCCTTTCTATGCTCATTTGGATGTTTATAATGATTCGTAGCTTGTGAAAGTATATAAATAATATTTTTCATTCTATATCCCATAACATTTAGTTGTTCTAGGGGAAAATAATTTCATTTATTAGTGAATTGATTATTCACATGATTTATTTTGGTTTTATCTATTGTCTAAAACCCAAAAAGAATAGCGTGAGAGGAAAAATCATACTATGAATACAACATAATTAAGGTGGAGTACTTTCAATATCTAAGATCTTAGATTGAATCCAAGGTTATTAATTATCATTACCATAATTCTAAAAATGTAACCTATAATTATAATTACCCATAGAGACATCCCAAGACACACCTTAGAAATATCTCTACGGATCTCAAAACAGTTTTCGCATCATAGTTTCCAAAGGCTGACTAAACCTTCTCTTTGATACCAACTATAAAGACCAAAGCTTGACATAAATGGACATTACATTACTTTGGAAGAATAATTAATACATGACTCAAACACATGCGCAAAGAACAAATTAGTTTAGTTCCTTTTTAAACTGTACAACATAAACAACTAGTTCATAAAATATCTACTTCATATCCAGTATTATACTTCACAACTAGAACCCACTTTTGATACATCCTACTTAATACCATTTTTCAAATACCGGGGGAAAGAAAAAAAAACGGGGTGATCTCAAATTATCAGTAAAGGTAATCATGGAAAATATCTTAAAAAAATTAAACATTATATTGTAAAACTATGAATATAACTTTTTTAAAAAAACATACCACATTTAACATATACCAAAATATTGAGTCCTGAAAGAAATATTGGTACTTCATAAAGCATAAATCATAATGGAATCATAAACCATGAGAAAATAAAATTGGTATAAAACATGGAATTTTGGAAAACAAATAAGAAAATAATATGATTTTTGTAGTATCTAACTCATTGTTTCCATAACTATCATAGTGGAAGAAGTCCATTACTGAACCAGGTTTACTTGTCATTCCAGCTATGTATTACTAAACTAGATTTACATTCCATTCCAGCCATGTATTACTGAATTGAATTTACTTTCCATTACAGTAATGTTTATATCATAATATATAAATCTTTACCCAATTCATTGGAGGGAGACATATTTCCTACTCATCTCATAATGAAATCATTCATACGTGTGCCTCAAAAACAAAAATCATTCATCAAGCATAACCTAAGAAATAAAATGGGTTTATTAAACATTATTCCATAATAGCATAATCCATATAAAATATAATTCTATCATTAACACAATAAAATATTAGTAATATAAGGATAGAAACATAACCCTATTTAAAGAGTGTCATCTTATATGGAAAGTAATTTTGATAAAACACTTGAACTTAATTCTTGAGGAAAATATCCTATCTTTTTTAAAAACATTTTCTTTTCTCAAAAATGACATTCTATTTTAAATGAAAAATATTTAGTTAAAAATAAACTTGAAATCATGTAGAGTAAAATTCATGGAAATAAGGTTTTATGAAGATGTTAAAATCCATTCATGCCGTATATGTTAAAAAAATATTCTCCTCATACTTTTGTTAGAAAATTTAAAAAGTACCTCAAATCAAATAACAACAAAAGATTCCTTTCATACCGTTTAATAAAAATTAATCGAAGGGTAAAATTAACTATAATAAATTTTAAGAATAGAAATAATATTACATAATTAGGAAACTTGTATGTGGATGATAAATAGAACCTAGTAAATACTTACATATAAAAAATCTCAGATAAAAATGAGATTAAAAAATTACCCCTTACCTTAGGTCCGATTTCTTCAGTATATGTTTGAAACTTCACTATAGTGGGTTTAAACATATTATTTAATTTTTACAGAACCATAATAATATTTATGATATCATATATGATTCACTTATGACTTTATATTACCCATTCATTTATCAACTCCATGTTAAATCAATTGTTTGTGTAGTAATCGTTTTATTTATCGTACGTGTTTTGACTTGTTATTCTTAATCTTAATTATTATATCATAATTTAATTACTTCAAGAATGTAAAAAATGATTTAAATATTATAAATATTCAGTATATAAATATATATAACATATTGATAAATGAAATGGAATACACCGTTCATGGAGACGGTAGGCCGTACGTACGCATGAAAATTGTTTCCATTTCCTTATTGAATTGAATGGAAGAAAGTAAATGAAACAAATATATATATATATATAAATAAATATAGTAAAATTATTATGTGATATATTTCATTATTTTTTATTATATATACTTTATAATCATTCTTGAATGGTTAACGTGAATATTGAATCTCATCATGTTGTGGAGAAGGTAGGCCATACGTACGCACGAGCGATGATATCATTCACTTAATGATTCAATGGTATAGAATTTGATGGTATATTAATTATAAATAATAATTAAAATTTTATATTAGTTATTTAAATCCATTATACTCATCATTATACCCATCCAAATTAAGTATTGTTGAATAAACAATTACACCACAGTGTAGAGACGGTGAGCTGTACGTACACACGCATGGTGCTATTATTATTCATAGGATAGATAAAATGAGGTATAAGGTTGTCTCATAATTAAAATAACATCTCAAAACGTATAAGATACTGTATTTATTACTTTATTTTTAGAACAACATAATAAGAAGTAGTAGAATAATAAATGAATTTTGAGAGAGGTGATAAAACAATTACCTATTTTTTGAGTATCTCCTTTTGATTTTCAAAAAATGTCTCCCTAGGATGGATTTGTACCAAAAGTGTGGAATCTAGGAGGAAGGGAGGGATTTTAGGGGATTATTTGAGTAGAGTTTGGATGAAAAAAATGGATTGAAAGGTATTTTTAAGTGGGGATAGTTGGTGGCCTTTTATAAGAGGGAGGAGGGGCACTTTAAGAAAGTCTTGAAATATTAATTTATTATAAATTTATTTTAGGTTTATAATTGAAAATAAATCATTTATTTCGAATATAATATGATTATGGGTTGAAATTATCTCAACCAATAAAATTTAGAAATGTTTTTATTTTATTTTAAACCTTATCATTTTGATTTATCCTTATTTAATCTATTTAATTTTATATGTGATAATAATATTCTAAATATTAAATGGTTATAAATATTTACTTATGTGTTTTAAATTGTCCTTAATTAGATAATTTATGAAATTTTCAACCATATAATTTTTAGTTCGTGATTTTTAAGTATTTTTGTGATTTTTAAATAATTTAATAATATGTTATTTTTATAAAATATCAATAGTGTCAAATTTTGTACATTTCATTTATTTGACTTTAAATAAACTCCACACAAAAGATAAATTCAATTTTTTTAATATACTCATAACATATAATAGTCACCTAGAAAATTCATGGATAACATTAATAAGGTCATATGTTATTTATTTTAATATTTTTAAAGTCATTTTTTTGATATTTTTATCAATTAAATAAATTCAAATCACTATTGTGTCATCATTAATGGTAATTATTTAATCTATAAAAATTCTAAATAAATTCACATGATGTATATAATTTAATTAAACCAAAGTAAATTTTGATGTCTCGGCTCCAAATAATATGTTTATTTTGTCAAATATAATACATAATAGTGTTAAAAACTAGATTTGAAATTGGTGCTCTATCAAAAGGAGATAAAAGTGAATTTTTTAAAAAATAGTTCTTTTATCCGAAAAAATTGATTTTTTTCTTATATCATATTCTATAAAATACATAATTTGAATATTAATGTTATATAAAATTAAAAATGTGGTTAATACTATTCATAATCGGTTGTTTATGTCCCATTAAATAATAATATTTTAATAATATATCATTTTTCAGTGAACCTCAGTATTGAGTACAACACAAGCTTTTGAGGGTGGTCACTCTTGCATGTAATGCAAGCCAAGTCAGTGTTGAGTTTAATGCAAGATTCTTTTGGTGTTTTTTATAACATAATCCAAACATAGTTCTTTTATACATTGAACAAAATCTATACTCAGTGTTATGTGAAATGAATTCTATCAAAAGAACAAGAAATTGTGTATAACCCAAATCAAGTATAGTGTTTCATATACTGCAAGCTAATACAATGTTTTGTATAGTGCAAGCTAATGTTGGTGAAGTTTACAACACAATACATTAATAAAATAAAAAATTATCTATCTCATAAAATTTCGTGGTGTTACAATGAATCATGTGGTCATCATCACATGAATGCGAGGAGTTACCACATGAAGTCTGATAAGAAAGAGTTCTATGAATCTTGGCATCAATAGTGAAAAAATAATAAATAAAAATATAAGGAAACTCAATATGAGATATTTATTCATTCAAAGGCACTAATTTATATGGCTTATATTCCAGGATATGAGTCAGTGATTAATGAATAAAGGAGATGCATTATTGCCTATAAAAGGGGAATAAATAACATTTCAAGAGGTTGTTCCTTCTTGTGATATATATATAATCTCATGTTTTCAAAAAAATATCACTCCACTTTTTATTTTATGTAAATAGAAATTAGAGTTCTGTGATCCTCTCAACTGCATGAAGTGGGGGATCTCCATGAAATGCTTTCATGAGGGAGAATAGTTTGATCCTTTCATGCTATGTGTCTTACTTAAAGGTTATATGATGATTTATTTGATATATAAACTAGTTTTGGTATAAATTCACATCACTATGTTATGTGAAGAAAATGACCCACTTATAAATCTATATGTGAAGATGGAATATGCTTCCACAATGCACCCTTGTTTCGAGAAGCTTGAGGAACACCAATACTTGGTCGAAGTATAACCAGTGCAAATACCTTATTATAGAACAAAAGGTAAAATAACACACATGTGAAATGGATTTTATAAATATAAATATTCTTACTAGTTTGTGATAAGGAATGTTAAAGGATAAGGTTGTGGGTGTTTCATGCATTCATACTTTAACAAAAATGAATTGTGACACACATAACACCTATACAGGTTTTCCTGAGGGAAAATGTGTGCATGATAGTGTGTGATTAATTGAATGGATGAATTTAAATCCACCCAAACATCTATTGGGTGTGGACATAATATAAACCCAATGACATCCTCAGGTAATATATTGAATAGTATTGAAATATCACATTAAATAATATGATGAATGTCACATAGGTGCTAAAGTTAACAAACTTCATATTTACATGTAATACATCCATGATGTGACTCTGAAGTAATAAATAGAATTTATTGAGTTGTGCAAGATCATTCTTTCATGAAATAACATTGATTGTGTGATGAGATTCAACTAAATATATATATTTCACCAAGAAGAAAAAAGATGCACCAATATAATAACATTTTCTAATATTATGTATCAACGAAGTCAGAGAATTTAGTATAAAATAATATTTATATCATTGAGACTAAAGAATCAAAAGTGTTTTCCTAGAAATTAGTTTATTATTATTCAAACGAGAATATCTGTAATGATTCTAAGGTGAACTTCTTTTGATACAATAATCACAAAGGAAGTTTGTGATTATAGATAGAAAGAATACAAACAAGTGTTGTCTCTTATACACTGAATATGAAATATAATTCAAGGATTATCTTTCTAAAACATATTTCTACTATCATGAATAATTTTAGAATAATAATAAGTGAAGATTTCAGCTTTCTATTGTGAATAATTATAAGAGTTTCTTGCCTTCTGTTGTGCAGGTAACAAGTGAAGATGTTATTGGATGAACTACGTAACACTGTGACATCCAACAGATGTATCATATGGTGGGAGACTTTATTGGTGTTATGAGGTACCTTACAAATAAGGTGAAGAAACTATTTTGAGGTAGTATAAATAACTGACAAGGAGGTATATGTTAGAACATGTCAACACCACTCTAGGGATGAAATTTTTTTCCTCCCCCCCACCAAAATTGAGGGGACCCACACAAGGATAAGGATTATTTTCTAGCCACACTAAAACAACTTAGAAACTCATTACAATGTATAATTCATGTAATGGTCATCACGATACATGATGACGAATATATACTCTTATTGGGTAGTAAAACATGAAGAAATAACATGTTCCATTGTTTACCTATTTTCATATACTTGAAAAAGATAAAGAAAAGAGAATAGAAGAATCGAGATCCTAATGAGTCAAAAACTTAAAGGGATGAAAGTTATAAATAGTTAAATATTTTCCAACACTGATTCAACCTATCTCTCAATTTTGAATATATCCAAAATTGGAAATCTCATAGGATACCATTAGCACATTAATTTAAATGGTAGAGCATCCCTTCACCCAAGTCTCTTACCCAAGCATCCAATCATCAAAACCTCTTCATAAACCACTGGATCCACATGATCAGGGAATATAAACTAGTACACACCTATTAAATCATGTATTCTTTTTATGAAATGTTTATTCTGATAAATCCTCCCTAATTAATAAGTCCCCTTGGGTTTTCATGATTATGTACTCCCTTGATAACATGGGTTATAATCGAGAGGATAATTCTGAGACTTTCCCTTGATCATACAACACAACCTGGCACATCCATTCCCAAGTCCAGTTGGTTAGGGTGATGGGTGGATTCCTTGGTCCACTCAACATGAGATGAGATAATGGGATTACTCACAAAGTAAAATCCCCCTCTGAGTCCCATTCATGATTTAATCAGAATAAAATATCAACAATCCAGGAACATCTGAATCAAGGAAGCATATACTCATGTGTAAGACCCATTATGGCTCTCTTAGTTCCCAAGAAGCATTATGTACCATTTTATGGGGGTAGGACTCAAAATATTTCTCTTGGAGACATATCCCCCATTTTTTTTATTTTACTTAACTGCCAAAACATCAAATAGAAGGAAGTGAACACCCATTATGGTCCTCTTATCAAAAATATTAAACCCAAAATCTTTCTAAAAGGTCCATATCCCCCAAGTGACATCCCTCAAAGGCCCATATTTAATATGTGGATAATATAATGAAAAAACATTAATATTCACCAATTTAATACTCTCATGTCAACCCTTTCATAACACAATTTTCCAAATCTCATGATGTAAAAAAACATGATTTTTTCTTTTCCACATAATATAAAACTTCAGGATTATGATCCTTCCACATGGAATTAATATATTAAACTTTACCTATATATTCTTTGGTTCTTATTTCTTAAGAAACATATGATGAATCTTATAGGTTGAAAACTAACATCATACCCATCTACATCCTACCTCTTTGGTCCATGTCCCTTGTGAGTTTAGAAAGATTTAATCATTTGTCCATATTCCCTTAGATACCTTGTTCACCTTTACTAGGTACATATTCCATTTGATTTCATCTTCACAAGTCCATCATCACCATTAAATTTCCCACATAAATCCTCATTGGGATATAATTCTAGACATCTCAAATTTCTATTCACTAGGGCCATACCCCTTATGAATATTCCTATCACGAAGATACATTTTGATGGGACGATACCTAGATTAGTGGGCCATGTCATCTTGAGTCAAACTATAAAGGGATTCCAATCCATAATTCCGACAACAATTACCACTATGAACATTTCCCTTAAAATAACACTCCATATGAATTTAAGATTCTTAGAATTAGACATGGATGTTAAAACATAATAAGCATCACAATGGTCCTTTTCCCATAACCCTAAATGGTATGATTCTACCCATTTAATGGAGTAAAACTATGTGGTTTATGATTCCCTTCGTTATGATGCATAGGATGTCCACTTATAAGCTTAATCCCAACACTTTAATACCTATTTCCTTTCTAGATGAAATGAAATTATAGAGTTTATAACTTTATTTATTTAAACCACAATATCACAAATGACATAAGATAAATATGGAGAACCTTTGATGTATACATATGTTCACATAAATTCATGATTATAACCAAATATATATCACAGGGGTAAGAAATATCATACTGGTATTTGGTTAGGATTCCTGAATATGTATTAAATATATAAGAGAGTCTGGGTTTAGAAAATAATTCCCCCCTAAATAGTGTGATGAACCCAAACTCCCATATTCTCGACTAAAAAACATTCCAAAGTGTCACTTATTGATAACCCTAGTGACTTACTAGAATATAAAAGTAGGCTTGCGAAAATGACTACATAGAGGCACCACATACGACATAATCATCTAAATTTTCACCTAAAATAGTGGGATAAACACCTCACACAACGAGGACATAATTATCCACATCAGCAGAGAACATCATTAACAAATCCTTGGGTTCCTTGTTATACTGTATTTCTTTATGTACATGCATATAGTCAAAGGTAAGGGAAGAGTGATTCATCTATTCGCTAAACATGTGAAAAGGTAATATGGGGGAAAATATTAAACTGAAAATTTTTCACCACACTGAGCCACATACTCTTAGTGTGGAGCACATCTCGTGTGACCCTATCAATTTATATCAGAGAATGTGGTTCAACCTCTGATTAGATTCTCAACAATATCAAAATTGTATGATAATGTGTTTCCCTTCCTAAATCCATTATGAAGTGAACACTTGGAAAATATGCATCTATTACTGATTAGAGTTATATATCTTCAAATTATCTTAATAACATGAAGAATAAGTATTTGAAAAAGATAAATAATTTGTCCCAATTATTTAAAGAAGGAATAAAATCAAACTTATATATGATACAATCTTGATGATATTAGACCTATCATGAATATTGAATATTTGGTTTAAAAATTAATTGTTAAGAATATGGAAACCAAATCCTTCAAGTGATTCACAATATTTAAATAAATATAAGGTAATTGTTATTTCTTATCTTGATTGTTACTTTCATGAACTAAAAACAAGTGATGATGTTCATTTTGATGAAGTTCTACTTGATAAATAATATAATGATTTATGTGATTAATTGGATAAAAATTTACAAGAGTAGCCCAAAGATATGGATTCATTTAATTTTTGATATTTTAAAGACTTTTGTGATGATATTACCCATAATGATGGATAATAAAGGAGGAAATATATGTTTTTAGCCAAAATTATTATGTGAAAAAGTATCACCAACCAAGTAGAGGAATAAGGTATAATGAATTTAGATATTGAAGATAAATGATCCAAGTTTTAGAATTATTTACTATAGATAATCTATGATAATGAATAATAAATTATAAATATTAAATAAATTTTCTATTTATTTAATGAAAATTTGAAGGCACACATTGATGTAAAAAATTTTCAACTTGATAGAAAATTTAATAATGTAATAGAGCTTGAAAATCTGTTGTAAGATAATTATAAAATGCATGGTGATAGTGTAAAGTAAACAAGATGTGAGTTTCAAGAATATGTGAGATCAAATAAGGATAAGAAAAATATCCTCAACAAGAAGTGCCCATAATTATAAGTCATGTTAGTAAATATGGAAGTGACATGTGATGAATATTTATAATAAGTTGAGAAATTTACCACTACCATTAATACTTATAATGAAGTCCTTTATGATAAAATTACTTTGTATTTTTTATATAATATATTTTAGTATTATATTGATAAATATTATTCCATATCTAATCAAAAGTTACCACCCACCCTAGAAAATGATAATTGTACTAAATATTTTTATTTCAAAAGTGTAGGTTTTAATTAAAAACATGGAAAGATTTGGATGACAAAAAATTATTAGAAATTGATCAATATAACTTTTATGTATAGAATCACATGTGTTTGAGGATTTTCCCAAAAACTAATCCCAAATTAATGAAAAATATCACTAAAATAGAAAACTATCAAAATTGAATAGAATATTATTCACGAGAAAAATATAATGTTAGTTGGATATTTTTGGTGTTATAAAGTATTTAGACAAAAGGATTTGGAATGATGGAATAATATTTAATCCTTTTGAAGTCAAAGAAATCATAAATAATGGGGGATTAATGATGAAGTTTTGAAACCTACATAAGAAAAAGGATAATAATATTTTTACGTCAAGAAAATTTGGAATCATGGAATAATTCTATAGAAAATTAAATCATTATATTCATTGTAAAGATACATTATTATTAAGGTAAACCATGAATGTTCTAAAAAATATAGATAATAAAACACCAAAAAATTAGGATATTTGAATAAGTAAAAGTAACAGTTCCTTGAGTTTTGTACAAAATAAATATATTAATCATAACCCATATAAGAAGAACAAAAAGTGCTCTCTTGAAAAGAGAAAAATATACTTCTATTGTGAAAGGATAGGAAAATATAGGGATTTAAATAAAATACATGAATATTGGTCTTAATGGATGTAAATTGAGGAAAAAATAATAATTAATTTGTGAAATAAAAAAATATTATCTTGGTGGTTGATATTCTTAGGAAACCAAGTAGAGATTCCAATAAAGTTATCTATATTTTTAAATAGTGCCTAATTATATGACCAACTAAACTATAAATGGAAATAAAAATTGAAAGTTAACAAGAGAATGTAAGTGATAAAGAGAGAAAATATTTCACATGAACCAGTTTAATTTCATGAAATGTTTCCAATAGGTAAAATCCCATGGTCTCATGTAGAATTATTGGAAAGGTGAAACTACACTGAAGATATCCCTTAGAATGGTTAAACCATACTATTATCCCACGAAGAAATTATTAAAAATATAATACTACCACCAAGAGATGCATATTTTTTAATGGACAATGTTAATAAGAAGATTCCACACAAGGTGGTTTCTAAAATAAATAATGAATTAATACTGACCATGAATTATACTTTTTGAAAACCCATCAGAGAATGTATGAAGAGTTCACCTAAACATAGAGTTGGAAGGAAATAAGTTCTTGGTTGAGAAAAAATTATCAACATTTTTTCTCTCAATAATTAAAAAAGGAGTTCCACCACTCTCCTTTATATATTATATTGTGTTTTTGTGATATCTATAGATGGAATTAAAAGTGATACATGTTCTCAATGGGAGATCTAATGAGAATTATCATTTCATCAACACTGGATAGTAGATGGGAGAAGTTACCATCATGATATGATATCAATATTTTATATATTGAAGTATAATTTGTAAAATTATCATCCTCAATGAATAAGATATAAGATTATCTTCTTTTGGTAAAGTCAACTTGAGAAACAAAGAAGCTACTGAGATTATTTAATTCATGAAAATTTAAATATTAGGAATTGTGTTTGAAATTTATCATTGAAAATTCCTATTTTAATATTATCCCATATTCATATAGAAAGTATATATTCTAATGTTAAAAGGTATTAATTTATTAAATTGATGAAATAAAAAAGGATAAGAATTTTAAAAGGATATTTCTAAAGCTAAATCATGCCAATTATGTTTGAATATTTTTAATTTGTGTATTTAGATCAATATAATAATTTAGGTTTGAAATAATTTATGATAATATTTGAAAAAATTGGTAACAATAATTTATATAAGCCTTAAAAAATATTTTAATATCCCCTAAAAATATATACCAGTTGACATAATTTATTTATAATAGAAAATATTGATGTTTAGATTGAACCTTCTTATTTTCTACACCCATTATATCTCACTTATACTTGAGTGGAATGACTGATGAAAAATTTCTTTTAGTGAATTGATACCATCCTCCCTAATGTTTTTTAATTTAATTACCAATAATTGGATAGAGAATAAAATAGAGAATACATACTTAATGTGTTTTTTATATTTGGTATTGATAATAAATACAAATGGGATATGAGATTGTTAAATCCATATTATTTCATTGTATTTTATTATTAATGAAAATATGGTCGATATACATAATGTCAATATGTGGTGAAGAAGAACAAATTCGAGGGCATATGGAGTTCCCATCCAAGATGATGAGAAGACGGTTATAGTTCCTTATAAGGTATTATCATGTTTGACTAGTTGTTAATATTATATGTGAATTAATGAACACACTTGAAGATTATAAGTTAAATGAAATGATTTACTATTTATTTGGAAAATAAATTTATATTATTCCATTGGTAATAGTTGACGATTCATTTACTAGTGAAAATGTTGTTGGATTATGTTCCTGCCATGGTTGGAAAAGTGTTTAAGGTGTTTAAGTTATTTCCATCACTTATATTACATGATGGATATAATTTTTGAAAAATATAGTTCAATATTAATGATGATTATTCATGATATTTAAAACAGAGAGTTTATTTAAGTATATTTTTACATTATGAAGATTAGAAGATTTCCATAGAGTATAAATAATGCTGATTATTTTATCATTATGAAGGAGTTCTGGTTGAAAACTATGAAGTTCCATATTTTCACTAATGAATTTTTATTATCACTATATTATATATAAATGCACTTGGATGTTTTTTGAAGAGAAGATAAAGTTGAGGTAGTTGAAATTTATTGACATATATTGAGTTATATTAAAATAATTCATTAATCCTAAGAATTAATCAGTTTTAGAAATTAAATAATAGAAAAGATCCACTTAAAATACATAATATGTTCTTTTGAGATGATTTATAAAATTGTTAAAATCCTTAAGGTCATTGAGATATATAATATTCTGTGAGGGAAGCATAATTTTATTACCAAGGAAAGTATAATTGTTACAAAGTCAAGGATACATAATATGTTGTGTAGAATACATAAGATATTTTCTAGAGAAAGTGGACATGTAAAATATATTATAAATAATATGAAAGATATTATTTGTAATTTTTATAAGGGAAAATAGAAAAGTGAATGATCATATGCACTGTGAATGATATTTGAATCTCATACTAATTTGATAGAAGTTATCCTTCCGACATGAGTTTTAATAGTGATAAATATTTTAAGACTTATATGGATATTATTGAGATGATACTATATAGATCATAATTATTAAAAATCATGAAAATAATTATTATAATCCATAATTTTAGATAAGATGAGTTTGGTGAAGAAGATTGTGAAAGAATAGGCTTTCATGCCAAAAATCTATTTATAGGAGAATGAAAAACTGAAGTTGGTTTTTCTATTTGAGATATTGGAAATTATGAAAGAGGAGTTCCACACCATAGGGTATAATGAAATAATATTTGTTTTAGTGATTCATTTCATAATAGAAGGTTCCATGACCCTGATAAAATCATATTCAAATATTCATGTAGTTGTAATGTTTTAAATACATGCAACATTTATATAAAAGTTAATGATTATAAATGTGATGATATTTTTGGTATCACAAGAAAGTTAAAAATATAAGCCTTTAGGTAGAATAAATGAAATATTATATGTGATGAAATTAAATTAAATTGAATACTAAAGAGGATATAAGTTATAATGTTGATATTAATATAGGTTTGAAGTGTTGATAAATATGGAAATAATATTCATGTGGTTTTTGAATATATATTATAAGAATAAGAAGTAAACTAGAAGACCTTGATATAAAATTACTAAGTATTATCTGCATATTGAAGAAGAATACTCAATAATACTACCACTTATAATATCATTTGTGTCAAGGAAATTAAGGGATTAAATGTTTCTATAATTATAATCATTCCTATAAATCGAAGAAGGAGAACATGAAGAGAGAGTTTAGCATTACATCTCCAAATCATCATTTAGGCTGAATTAATGAGTGATCATAGCTTACAATATTCTTATATTGTTAATTATGAAGAATTTTATGGTATCCATTCTAACTGTTATAGTTTGAGGAAGAATATCAGATTCATTGGAGGCTATTATAGAGAGTCGAGAAACATTAGTTATCTTTATTCAATAAGTGTAGGATAAAACATATATTATATAAATAAAGTCTTGGTTGGTGCTAAATCATTATATCTACATTTTGGCACTTGCATTGTACCTAGTTGGTTCTAGGATTATTGGTCCAAGGATATACCCTTGCACGGATTATTTCTTGATGATAAATGAATATTTGTTTGTATGAAAGTTTATAATCACAACCCATTATGAATGTTTTCATCCATATTGGAGGCGGACCTCATTAAAAAATCCTAGGGTTCATTATTTTTATTTTTTAATCTAGGAATTTTATGAGACCAATGGTAAGGTATGTGTGAGAGATCCTTTAATCAAATAGGTACATATGTAAGAGTAGGAAAATTTAAGTGATAGTAAGTCACCACCCTGAATCACCACCTCTTAGTGTGGAGCACATCATGAGTGATCCTAACACTTTTAAATAGTAAATAATAATAAAAAATTATTCACTATAGTTTAACTTTAAACTCATTCTATTACATGATTAGAGGATAGGGTAAAATAAATTTAAATATGACCCCTTCATTGATAAAAAATTTATTTTTGGAATCATTTTCATGGAACATGATGTTTTTTATATTATTGGTTTCTGAATTCTAAACTAATTCCAAATAATTCTTATATATGTATATATTTATGTTTTTTCGAGTGTGAAAACACACATACACATTACTCTTATTGTGTTTTCCAAATATTTTATCATGTATTGTATTTTTGGGGAACATACACTAATTATATATGATTAATTAAAAAATTTATTATTTAATAACATTATACCATGATATTTTTAAAATGGTAAGATTTATTATTTGCCTATAAATGGTTCAATAATGGGGTTTTTAGAAACATAATAATTCCTATTTCAAGGAATAATAACAACCAACACCTTAAAGAATATTTATTATGTATAGAAATCCATCCATATTGATTAATGTTGATAATATTTTTTAACCACCAATTTTTGTAATTTTTTTAATGAATCCTGAAACCATAAATATAATTAAATAACTAGTTCAATTTGGTGGATTAACTTCAAAATAAATGAATAAATACCTACCCAATTTTCTTAAGATGTGTGAAAAATTCTAGTCTTATAATTTACCAAAAGATTCAATTGAACATCACTTAGTCCCAT
Source organism: Viscum album (assembly GCA_963277665.1). Lineage (NCBI taxonomy): Eukaryota > Viridiplantae > Streptophyta > Magnoliopsida > Santalales > Viscaceae > Viscum > Viscum album. The sequence goes on along the minus strand of OY728137.1, from coordinate 287,055,381 downwards.
TTTATATCATGGATAATGTAAAGTATTGGTTTAATGTATTTTTTCATGATTAATTATTACTTAAGAAGACTTGATAAAAAAATAATTAATGATGTATTTCCCACCATCAAAGTTTTTTTAAATCTAATAAAATTTAAAAATTTTAACAATTTGATAGGATATTTTTATTTAAATATTGAAATATTTTTTAATAATTTTAAAAGTGAATATACTTTTTTTAACTTATTATCATAGTATAAAAATTTTTACATTAGGTCACAACCCTTAATTTATGAGATTCATGACATGGATGACATTTTATCTCATAGGAATCTCAACATGGTCATTGAAAAAGCTACTAATTTCTTCCCAATCACATAATCATTTTTGTAGTGAAAGATAAATTATGTCATGGGTTTAAATTTTTATATTTTAGTGTGGATAATACTTATCAAAAAAGAAGAGGAAATGAAAACCAAATCCTAAAATAACTAGATCTTCTAGAAGGTTGATCTTGATCAATAAGGTAAAACTAATATTCCCCCCTCCTAGGGTATCCATGGGATTCACGAGTCTCTTAATGATTGGGAAATATATATCTCTTATCTTTGGTTAAATAAAAACCTTGGTTTAAGGATAGATAGAATCAAGAGTTGGATAATTTTGACTTTGAGGAGTTCTAACAATCATAATACACCAAATGAAGATTAAAATTATTTATATAGGCCACTAAGAACTAAAGGATCATCAATAAATTGATTGAGAATCTCACCAAACATGTTTATCTTTTCTTATCCTTTAAAAATTTTGTTCATTCATCATAGTGATAATTTAAAATTTAAATGATCATATCAAGGATTTAAACTTAAAAAATCTTCAATAAATCATATAAAATTGTCTTTTACAACCTTGGGATTTGAATTTTATTTAGTCCTACACATTATTACATAACATTTGTGAACATTTGCAATAAACCAAAATGTAATTTATTAAAAAACATTCAAGTTGATTCCAAAACTGACCATGATGTGGTTTTACCCACAACACCATAGTGATTTAGTGAATAATCCAATAATATTCCACTTTTACTAAGGCCCCATAAACTTAGTTCTCTTTTATATTATGTCAAATCATATGTAACAACTTGTGAAATCATAACCAATAATATTTTTAGATATCTTAAATAATTTTTTTTGGAAATTCTATAATTAAGTTTAACCAGATGTTACCTCATATATAACAACTTATGAAAATATATTTTTCTTCAAGATATTATTCAAAACACTTTTGGGGAAGCTCTTAAATATTCAAAATCATGTTCCTTATCCACATAAACACAAATTGTGACTCTATAGGCCTTTATAGTGACCAAAAAAGATGTATCATATATAAGTATAAATAATCATATAATTACTTTTTTCTAAGATAACAAGGGACCACGAGACAGAAATTATTTTAATCTAATATATCTTACCCACACATTATGGATTCTCTGAGTATATAGACCAAAAAAGATGGTTAATGAATTACATTCCATTCGTTTAATCAAATGAGCACATCACAAGACACTAATATATATAGGTAAATAGATAAAGTGTACCGTATCTAGTTTTGTACATAAAATTACTCATTTTATCTCATTTGAGGACTTAGATATCACACACATCATATGATTGGATAAATCCCATATTTTTAAGCCTCATCTGACTATATGATCAACAACATACCCTACTATCCCCTATTTGAATAAACCTTAATGATTGTAAAGGAAAGGTATCAAAATATGAAGTTTATCATGACATGTATCTTTCTAACCACATGTATAGGGATTTAATATTAAACATAAACCCCTAGTATATTAGAGGCATGGTGTATGTTGCTCTATATTGTATACTTACTATGCTATCTAGAACACAAAACCTTTTTTACCACATGAGTATTTACTATATCCCTATAAGAAATCCTATGCATTCCAACCTCAACCTTTTATTATAAATTGTTATAATCTATGATTAAAATTTTGAAGGGATAACTCAAATTCATATTTTTAGAGGAAAATTATCATTACACTTCAAGTAATATATGTAGAAAATGTGAAATAACGAAAAAGTGGATATTGAACATATAACAACCGTATTTTTATTAAACACTTAAACCAGATTTATTACATAAAATTCACTTGATACAACATATAATATCAAGAGGCCTAGGGTATTTGGGGATTAGGAACATTACATAACAACTTAGAAAATAAAACACACAACATATTTATTGAAAACTTCTTGTACAAGACCACTACATTCCCTCGTACTTAGTATTGCATGGGATAACCAGAGGACATGCATAAGAAAAGGGTGAGCTATAAAGCCGAGTAAGGGAATAAAAATGGAATAAAATGATGAATACAATACATGTTAGTCAATAGAAATATAAATGGATAAAAATATAAATATAAACATAAAGGCATGATAAATCATGATAATAATAACATGGAAATGTTACAACAACACTTAACATGAAATTAGCTTGAGTCAAGGCTCATTGCACATGGAGAATGATTAAACAATCATTGCACATGAAGCACGAGTCAAACCTAATTTAAATTGAATTATAATGATTCAAAACACATTGAACATGATGTGTCATGATACTATACTTTACCCAATTCATTTGAGCGCTGTTAGGGCACACCCTTCTTAAACATTTTATTTCATGCATAAGTATGGCACATGGATTATATAACATGGAATCAATAAAAATCATAAGTTATTCCTTGATTATATATCGTGGAATAAATAAATTAAAGTACCATTCAATATTTATATGTGCATAAATGTTAATACCCTTGATAGAGACATGGGTATGGTATTCACTACACAATGATCTCAGCTTGGAAAAACACGGTGCAATTTTGGCATCATAATGACGTGATATAAGAATTCATAAAAATGGGTGATGACAGAAAAATTGGTGAATCATAATATTTACATAGAATGGATATTAGGGGGGGGGTCATATAGATACGTGTCCCAAAAAATGTTATGGAATTTAGATATGTAATACAAAATAATTGCTTGATTGTAAATGAGGAGAGAGAAATTCCTTACAGAATTTTGACATGGTAACAGGTGTACATGGGAGGTATTAATGAGAGAGAAATGAGATATATAATTATTAAAACATTAATAGGTAAGTATGGGGTAGGTGATAAATCATACCCCAACATTTTTAATTTAAATAAAAAGGATATTAAAATATAAAGAAACTTGGAAAAAATTTAGAAAGGAAGAAATCCCTTACTTGGAAGTGTGATCCCAAAAGCTTGGGAGAGGCTTGAGATAAGTTTCTTGGGAGCTTGGGGAACCTTGGGAGGATTATAGATATATGAGGGTAGGGGTTTTTAGAACTCAAAAGGTTTTGAGTGAGGAGAAATTTGGAGCTTGGTTGGGTTTATATAGGAAAGGAGAGGGAATTCTTTATTATTTAGGTTTGGGACACCACATATTAAACTAATCAAAACCACAAAATAGACCATGGTTTTTGACCATGGTTTTTGGAATAGGGTAGTGTAAAACAATATTTTATAATGACAACGACCTAAAATTTTAAAATATTAGGGTTTCTTATGTGGAGGTGAGTCACACTCTCAAGGAAATCAATTTAAAAAGCTAAAATGTTTTATAAGTCTTGAAGGGTCCACTAAAGCACTGTAAAATAAATCAGACAAAATTTAAATCACATTATTTTAATGGTAAAACATATATTGTACTAAAATAATGTTTATAGTATTTTATCACATCACTATTGGGTCATTATGATGTCATAAAACAAATTATATATTTAAACAGTATTTAATTTTTACCCAAAAATTTGACTGTCTCAGAAAATTATGAAAAATTCATTGTTGGATAATTTCAAGATCCTTATTCCAAAAACGGTAATAATGTTATCTAAATAATTTTTCTAAATATGTGAATTTTCACTTTTAAAATAAAAACTTACATTTATCAAAAAATCACGGGGTTTGAAAAAGAGATATTTTGATCCTTAATAAAAAATTACAATTTCATTCATAAATATTATATGATCATTTATATTTAATAAAAAGTAATTTAATAATTATAATAATATTTTATTGAAAAATTATTTATTTCAAAAATCCATTAATTCATCAAAATATATTTCGTAGTTTAATGTTAACTAAAAATACTATTTGCGCTTTAAAAACTATTTACGAAGTAACAATTATAAAATGAATGTATATTCATTATTATATACCAAAATAGTGCACATAATCATAGTGATAGAGGGTCTCATTACATAACCCATTATAACATACGCATAAGATCTTAGGGAAGGTGTGCGATGGTGATAGACTCTTGGGGTGGCTCGAATAACATCGCTTGAGTGATTACTCACCACCATTAAGTATTCCCCTACCATCATTATCACGTCGACCATGGAGAGAGATGGTCCACTTTGTGAAATAATACTTCAATTCATATTCAAAGTCTTCCACTTGCTTAGTCCAGATGCAGTCCATGAAACATGGATCATACCGATGGAAAATATGATGCACTTTTTGAAAAAATTTGTTTTTAACGTATTGTTTCAAAACATCACCATATACCAGGTTTTTGTAAAATAGTCTGACAGAATCATATTTGAAATTTTTGAAATGAGGTTATTCTAATATATTGTCTACATTTTCAAAAATATTGGAAGGCAAGACAATATAAATATAGGTTGCTCAGAGGTCTACCTCTTTTGGTAGCTATTCTAAAATCAAATAGTGCCTTATACTCTCTGGATACGGTGAAATATTTGAAAATACCCTGATGGTACCTTTATCATCTTGAAAGGTAGGAGAGTTGGGAGCTTATATTTGATCATAGGTGAACCATTATCCTTGATGATTCTATGGCATGCAGGAGGTGTTTGATATTCTGTAGAGCATCTTGCAAGAAAGGTGGACATTATAAAAGGTTTCGATGATATGCGAGCTTGACTTCACAATAATTTTATCTAGTAAGTTCTTATTAAGGGACAAGAGTGTTGTATTAGGTTCTTCATATTCCATCTCGAAAATATCCATTATCCTGCAGATGAAACATATCAAATTTTGAGTTACCCTCTAGATATGATTAAATTGTGATATTAAACTACTTGAAGTCAAAAGATTTATTATTCCGTAATGAAATGAAAGTTAGGGGTAACACATAAAGGGTAATCCAAAGACAAAAATGGATGAATTATAAATTACTTTTATTTCATTAAATTATGAATCTATAAGATTCAATCTATATTATCCATAATCAACTTTCTAACATGTATTCTTAGAGGCATTTTTTTTAAATTCCATTAATAATGGTTCATACTAAGCTTTTTAATTAACCAAAGCATATCCCCAGGAGTGTCATAACCAAAAGTGCAGTAAGGCCCGTTGTCATGTACTAGGATACCCCAGGTCCAGCCCAAAACTTTTTGTCGGAGTTTTCACTCCTAGGTACATCTGTGCCAGAGCCACCTCTTCTTGCTCGTATCTAGACAGAAATGTATTTGCTTGATAAAGAACTTACTCAATACTCACAAAAATTTAGGGATGTTTTTATTATACTTAGTCTTATCCCTAAGGTTTTCACTAGGGTTTTCTAATCCTAATCCCAAAAATAACTAAGCCTATCCTATGATACGAACTATGACAACCCGGCTCTTTATTACACACTTAAACCTGGTTTATTACATAAAATTCACTTGATAAAACATAGAATAGTGAGATTTCTAGTGTCTTCGGGGCTTAAGAACATTACATAACAACTTAAAACATAAAACACAGAACACATTTATTGAAAAATTTATTTACATGACCAATACATTCTCTCGTACTTAGCATTCCATGGGACAACCTGAGGACATGCATAAGAAAATGGTTAGCTGTAAAGCCCAGTACGAGAATAAAAATGGAATAACATGAGGAATACAATACATGTTAGTAAATATCCATATCAATAGAGTACAAGAGAAATATAAACATAAAGGCATGATAAAGCATTATAATCATAATATGGAAATGTGGCAACAACACTTAACATGGAATTAGCATGAGCCTAGGCTCATTGCACATGGAGCTTGAGTAAACCCTCATTGAACATGAAGAACAAGTAAAACCTCATTGCACTTAAACTATAATTATTCCACACTCATTTCACATGATTTATCATGATACTATAATTTACCCAATGCATTGAAGCCCTATTAGGGTGCACCCTTCTTAAACATTTCATTTCATGCATAAGTGTGCCACATGAATCATATAACATGGAATCAATCAACATTATAAGTTATTACATTATTAAGGAATGTGGAATAAATACATGAAAGTACCATTTAATATATATATGTGCATAAAGGTGAATAACCTTGATAGAGACATGGGTATGGTATTCACTTCACAATGATCTTGGTTTGAAAAAACACATTGCAATTTTGGCAGCATAACGGCGTGATATAAGAATTCATAAAAATGGTTAATGAAAGAGAAATGGGTGTATCATAATATTTACATGAAATTGAAAGTAGGGGGAGGGGGGAGGGTCATATATATACATTTTAAAACAAATTTAATGGAATTTAGATACGTAATACAAAAGAATTTCTTGAATGTAAATGAGGAGAGAGAAATTCCTTACAGAATTTCAGCATGGTAACGGGTGTACATGAGAGGAATTAATGAGAGAGAAATGAGATATATAATTATTAAAACATTAATATGGAAGTTTGGGGGAGGTGAAAAATCATACCCCAACATTTTTAATTTATATCAAAAGGATATAACAATATAAAGAAACATGGAATAAATTTAGAAAGGAAGAAATCGTTTACTTGGAATTGTGATCCCAAAAGCTTGGGAGAGGTTTGAGAGAGGATTGTTGGGATCTTGGGTTTCCATGGGAGGATTATAGAGAGAGTAGGTCAGGGTTTTTTGGAAATACAAAGGCTTTTAGGGAAGAGGATGTGGGATCCTAGTTGGGTTTATATGAGAAAGGAGAGAGAAATCTTTATTATATAGGTTTGGGACACCAAATATTAAACTAATAAAAACCACAAACCAGCCCATGGTTTCTGCCCATGGGTTTTTCCAAAGGGTATTGGAAAAAAATATTTTTTAAGGACAATGTACTAAATTCTTAAAATAATATGGTTTCTTATGTATAGGTGAGTCACACTCTCAATAAAATCAATTTAAAAAGATAAAATGTTTTATAGGTCTTGAAGGGTCCACTAAAGCATTGTAAAATAATTCAAACAAAATAAAATCACATTATTTTAATGGTAAAACATGTATTGTCCAAACATAATGTTTAGAGTATTTTATTACATCACTATTGGGTCATTATGATGTCATAAAACACATTATATATTTAAATAGTATTTAATTTTTTCCCAAAAATTAGACTGTGTCAGAAATTTTTTAAAAATTCACCATTGGAAAATTTGGACTTCATGATTCCCAAAATAGTATTAATTTTATCTAAATAATTTTCTAAAAATGTAAATTTTCACTTTTAACATAAAAACTGACATTTATAGAAAATTCATGGATTTTGAAAAAGACAGCTTTCAAAAATTAATAAAAAATTATAATTGCATTCATAAGAATTATATGATCATTTATATTTAATAAAAATTAATTTAATAATAATATTTTATTAAAATATTATTTAATTCAAAAATCCATTAATTCATCAAAATAGATTTCTTAGTTAAATATTAACTAAAAATACTATTTGTGCTTTAAAAACTATTTACAAAGTAACAATAATAAAATGAATGTATATTCATTATTATATAAAAAAACAATGCACATAATCATAATTCTAGGGTCTTGTTACATAACCCCTTATAACATTCACATAAGACCTTAGGGTAAGGTGCGTGATGGTGAAAAACTCTTGGGGTGGCTCAGATAACATCACTCGAGTGGTAATCTCTATCAACTTCCACTTCTCCCGTAAGTGATTCCTCTCAAGCTTAACATAATCATGCTTGGATTGGGCTTGATCAAGAGAAAAGAACAATAACGTCACCTCCTTTAAGAGCTCCGACAAATGGGATTTGTAAGGGGAAATTCTACTTAATGAGTCCATCGCTTACTTTTTATGAGTAAATTGGATTTTTAAAGCCCAATATTTATATTAATCATTTGATCACTATTTGACAATGATATTAGAAATGTTCACAATTCTTAATGGTATTTTAAAATCCAAAACATAAAACCAAATAAGTGCATACATTTTACATAACCATAAAAGACATTTAAATAGACCATGATGAATTTTAATTAATGAATCTTTAGGTCATCAAAGAACTTCATATAACATGATATATTTTATATTCACAAAATACTTCTATAATATGTAGGAAAAAATATATATTTGACCATATAATCATATCACATATGACATACTACTAGAGTGACCTTATTTTTTTAAAATTTTTAGGTTTTGTTAGACTCATTAAATCTCCATGTGATTCCTACCACTTCTATATGTAAAAATATGATAAAACCATCACAATGAAATCCTATATCAAGTAACATCCATGAATATTTTTTTTGAATAATGATGTGGATTAGTAATAATATTCATAATGATCAAATTTGGAACAAAGTATCCATACTCATTTATTTTACAATATCCAATATTATGATGTTTATAACTTATATTGTATACTAATGAATATTTCCATGTCCATCATTTTCACAATTTATGGAAACATCCTTAAATATTTTCATTGATATTGTTTAGAAACTAATATAACTATTTAAATTATTCTTCACCAATACATCCTAAAATCCATTAGGATTTAATTTATTATTCATTTTTTATGGTAAATAATTGTAACTCTCTATATTTATCTTTATCGACAAACCCTAAACTCATTTAGTATATTAAGTGATATTCATGTTGAATCTGAATATTTTAATGTTTTATTTATTAACCTTTGATCTTATTTAATTTTAAACATACTCCCACTATCCCCTTGAAAAATACAGTATCTTTTGAATATCATGCTAAGATATACAAACAACTTTGTGTTTGGAAATAAAACATATTTCGTTTAGTTGGATTTTTTTTAAAATAAAATACTAACAATCAAATTTTATATGGTTTTCTATGTGTTTATATATTTATTATAAAAATAAGACTTTATTATTCAATATATTTCACTTGATGTGGTGGGAGCTATTTCTCTCGTTTTTTAATAATGATATTTGATAAACTCTTTTATCTAGATTTTTTTATTGTTTTTTTTATTTTCAAACATTATATAAAAGTAGATGAGTCCTATAACATGTGTATTAATCTTTTTATGTCATATTTTTCATCATAAATTATTACTAAGAATCAACTTCTCTGATTATATAAGAGAAAATGATAAAAATACATGCCCTTTATTTAGTCATATTTAAACTTGGAATATTTTTTTTCATTAAAATATATGTTTCAAAAACCCTTTTATTCATCATATAAATAAAAAATATACGCTACATAAATAATTAACATGATTTTATAAAATTGTATATTTATTAAATTTATAATATATATATATGTACTGTATCATATTACCTTCAAAAGTGAAGAAATTTAGTATCATTGATACCTACCATGAAATTTTGGAATGAGTTTTTTATGGACCCTTCAGTTTTTCCTGAAAATTCCATCTTATGGAAATATTATCCATCCTTCATGAAATATATTTTAAGATTAATTTATCCTTACTAGATTATCAAAGAAACATTTTTATACTTTTGAACTAACCTTTCTTCTTCTAGTTTTTACTTCTACCCATTTACATTGTTAATAAATCATAAGAATATGGACATCTATGGAATAGTTTATTTATGCTCAACACTTTTAGAAAATAGGGTTGACTCTTATTGAAGTCATTTTCATTATCATAGCATTTAAAATGATGATTGTTAAATGAATTCCACAACTGGATCATGCTTTAATAGAGAACTTCAGTCTCTCCAATTTTTTAGTATACTCAATCAGATTGATTATATGAGTTGATAAATAAGGTTTATTCATTCCATTTAGGTTTTATTCATTTTAGTCCTTAAGTTAATCCTTATATTATTATCATAGACATATATATCCAATTGTTGAAAGACTTCAATATTTAGTTAGTTAGGAAGGTTTTACTCTAAAACATAGATTTTTTATTTTTTAAGAATGATTATTATGTTTCTATATAATTCTAAAATGTTGAATATATTAAGTTTTTAATTATAATGAATTTATCTCAAAGTTATGTTTAATAATGATTATTCCATTATATCTATGGCAGAATATTTTATCAGATGGTTATCATGTTTTACATTCATGTAATAAATAATTTTATTTAATGTTCTCCCAATAAATTGATGTCCCATTTTTTAATAACATCATATACATTAGTGGTCAAAGATCCATATTTTACTAAACCATTAAACTTTTGATATAATTCTAATAAATTTAGGTATTTAGGTTAATTATCATACCAATCATATCATATATTACTCTTGAATGGTAGAGAGAACAATTCTTTTCCCAATTTAGTATATGGATAAACTCAACACTATTCTTATAGTATATTTTCTAAGGGTTCCCCACCTATGTGTTAACAAAATAAAACACTAAAAACAAATACAATAAATTCTATGGTAACCAAATTACTATATTTTCTTTCATAAGATAGCTTATAGGACTCTAATTTGGCATGAAATAACCCATTTGGATGATATAGGTTTTGATTTTTTTTTCTTTAGAATGAATCTATCACTTGGTATTTTTAAATGGGGTTTTATCTCACTATATTATCTCATTTTATTATCTCTATAGGTATTCATGATTATAATTATTTATTTTTGAGTCTTATTCCTTCTAGAAAATAATTTTTGTAACCATATTGATATTACTCTTTGCAAAACCTAAAACTTATGTTGATAACCCAAATTAAAATCCAACTTATATTTACACATATTACAATGCATCGTATGCACAAGGTACCTGAAAACATTTTATTTGAAGTCTTTTAATTATATTAAATCAAAAATCTTTACAAGAGTAAGCATAGAGAATTAGGTAACCAACCCATACTTTTCTAGACAAGGCATAAGTCTACAAGAAAGTGAGAAATTTTACAATAAATCCCTCCACCTTTTGTTATTTAATCAATATAGATTTAAATTATATTTTAAATACGAAACTTAATATTAATAAATGATAATAAACTTTTAAATTTTGGATTTTAACTTAGTACATAAAAAATTATAGGTCGAACAAAACTAAATTGACTATCAAACATAGCATGTAACTCCTTAAATTCATGAATAAAAACTTAGATTTAGTTTACCACTTTCAAATCAACCATACATCATAATTAATAATATAAAATTTATATTAATGAATAATAATATAGTTTTTTGTATGAAATAAATAAGAAATATATAAATATTGACATTAGATAAACATTTGTAAATGATTCATAAATGAATTAAACACTTTATATTTCGGGTATGAATAATCTTGTACAATTTAATTTTACTCCATATGAACATATCATATTATCATTCACATGTATTTCATATGAAATAATTCATATTCAAAATTTTGATATTCTTTAAGTAAATTTATTATTTAATAATAAATAATTTATATTTTATGTAAACTCTTTATATAAATTAGAATATCTTATATTTTTTAGGTAAAACATTAATGAAATCACTATATAAAACTAATTTTAGAATGGTTAAAATAAAATTTTCCAAATAAGAAGCTAATTTGAGAATTTAATATACACTTTTATGAACAGTTCATAAAGAAATATAATAATTTTGTATTTTAACTTATTTTATATTTATAAACACCTTATAAATTATTTAACTATGTAAATACACTTTAAATCTATATCAAATTAATAAAAACAGATATCTCAAAATGATTTTTGAGATTCTTTAATTTTTTTTACTTTCCTTAAAAACATCATACACCACAACATGGTGTTTCCTAGGTAAAAATCTTATAATGGGAAACATCAAAACTATTTTTAGAAACCAATTAAATTTTGTTCATATGAACTTATAATAGACTATGGCCATTTTATGTACTATTTAGAGTCACATTTCTATTATTGTCTATTTTTTGTATAATTTGTTTCTATTTACCAAGTTATTTTAGGTTTTACAATGAATTTGTTGGATTAATTTTTAGATAGAGTTAATAAATCCAAACATGTATTTATATAATTAATAATGATGTGGTATTCCACCGTGGTGCCCACAACCCTAGAGAATAAACCTAGAGGCCATGTTATCATGGTTCCTCTTATGACACTATTATTTTATAACTTTTATTTATATGATTGTAATAGTTGTTTTATGTGCTCTATGATATGTTCTTATAAATGTAATTTAATCTATTCTCATTTCACATAATTCTTATTCCATGATACTTTGATTTAAAGAATCAAAATGGATATTATGAATGTGATCATTCCACGGTACCTGAAAAAATTATTTTCTAATTTATTAATATTATGATATTTTCACCCAATAATATTGAAGGAGGATCTAATAATACATTTAGGTATAAAAAGTGATAAATATTATTCAAAAGTTAGAAGAAACAACCACTAAAACTTGAAACCATAGGATTTGGGATGTCATTCCATAGATTTAGGGCTTCCGTCCACAGGTCCTCCAGGCCATCAGTGGCCTTCGGGCTATAGGGACTCCATGACATCATTAGTAGGTAGGAGATGAAATTATGGGGCTATAAAAATGACTTAAGGAAATTGGTATACAATATTACATGTTAACACATAGGATCCACCATGTTGGTGACCATAAAATAGGGATGAGATTACTAGAACCTATTAACAAACCTTTCAACCTCATGTATTTTTTATGATGAATATAGGGGTTACCTTACACTTGAAAATCTGTATATTGTGACTTATCTAATGATGTGTCATTATAGGTAGGGTATTTATTGGGGGTGCCCTGCAGGCATCGCTGGGTAAGAATCTTGAAAGAGTGATGGGTTTTATATAACCTATATTCCAAAACTTTTCCCACATATGTTTTCTATGTGAGTCACTTGGGTTCCCTACCACAATGATTCAGAGAGAAACATACTTAAATGATTCTTGGCCGGGGGTGGTGACACAATATTTAGGCTGGTAACATGGCGTGATGATTACTGATAAGAGGTATTATGGTGTATTATAGGTGAAATTGAATGATACAATTTTCTTACTAGAGGCTTTGGGGCATATCATTTAGGGGCCTTCGGTATAAATTCATTTAAGCCTTCATGATATCAATAACTTTGGCTTATGGACTATAAATGTGTAATAAAACAAGTCTAGTGGGTTCTTTCCAGTCTTTACGGGGAGGGATGATGCTTGACATACCAAGGTTCCTAGGTGAGTGTATTGTTTGTGATTTTAATCCCCTTTACCTAATATATATATATATATATATATATATATAACTTTCACAATTGATCATGTCGATATGATCATGTCACATGAGCTTGATTGTGATCACTGAGGGGAAACCGATAAATTCTTCCCTCTTAGGGTATATATAGTCTACCATAATGTCTCATGCTTGGGGAGTATCTACCTCATATAAAAGGTATAATAGAACATTTGGTAAAATAATAAATAGAATCAAGAGAAATGTAATTTTTTTCCTTTTTCATTTTTAACTATCACAACATAGTTCATGAGGATAAAAATTATTTATATAGGAAACCATGAACTAAACATTAAAACATGAATTGATTGAGTGTTTCACTAGATGCTTCAAATGATTCAACTCCTTGAATGTTTTTATATATCTTAAAATGATCATTTATTTTCTAAATGATCATATAAAACATTCAAACTCTATAAAATAATCATCACATAACAAAAACCCATGTATGATAGTAATTTGAGATGAATTAGAAGGAATCTTATATGCTATTTCCAAAAATGTTTGGACATGAATAATAAAAAATATTTCAAAAAACGTTTTTTACATCAGTTATTTTTCATTTTTGACATCTGTTTTTAGCCGAAGTTAACAAGTACGACGTTATAAATATTGTTTTTTACGTCGGTTATTTAAAAACTGATGTAAAAAAACATAACATCACGGTTTTTATCACTTCTGTTATTTAATAAACGATGTGATAAACCATTTACCAAGCTTTTATCATGTCGTTTATTAAATAACCGACGTGAAAAAACTAGGGGGAGGGTTTATCACATCGGTTATTTAATAACCGACGTGATAAACTAGTGTGGGGGGTGTTTATGATGTCAGTTATTAAATAATCAAAGTGCTAAACCCCTGGAAAATGGTTAATCTCATCAGTTATTTAATAACCCACGTCATAAACCATTTCCTAGGATTTTATCACGTCAGTTATTAAATAACCGAAGTTATAAACCAGGGGGGAGGGTTTATCACGTCTGTTATTAAATAACTGATGTGAAAAAACCAAGGGGGAGGGTTTATCACGTCAGTTATTAAATAACCGACATGATAAACCAATGTGGTGGGTTTTTATCACATCTATTATTAAATAACCGATGTGAATTTTTTTTAAATAGAATACAGTCCTCTTATCTCCCCAGAAACAACCAGAAACTAAACCAAGAATTCGTACCAGAAAAACAAAATTAGACCAAAACAAGAACCAAAGAAAAATTAAGCATTTACATTGATAACATTTAAAACATACCCCACTGGACAGCCCCCCCACTCCTTGGACATCCCCCTCACCCCACTGGACAGCCCCCACCATACACCTGGACGCCTCCCCACACCCATGGACTACCGCTGACCCCCTAGACTTCCCCAAACACCCCTAGACATCCCCACCACCCCTGGACATCCTGCCTTACCCCTGTACAACCCCCACCCTCATGTATACCCCCCAACACTGGAAAGCACTCCCACACCCCTAGAAAACCCTCCCACACCACTGAAACATGACCAAAAAGTTACCAACAACAGACCAGAACACCCTCACCCCAATGGACTGCCCCCACCACACCCCTGAACACCCCCACACCCATGGACATCACCACCACCCCTTGGACATCCCCCACCCCCTGTATACCCCCACCACCCGCACATCACTCCCACACCCCTGGACATCCCTCCCACACACCTAAAGCTGACCAAAAAGTTACCAAAAATAGACCGGAACCCCCTCACCCCACTGGAAAGCCCCACCACACCCCTAGACACACCAACACACCCTTGGACCATCCCCGACCCCCTGGAGAGCCCTGAACACCCCTGGACATCACCACCACCCTCTGGGTAGCCCCTACACCCCTGGACGACCCCCACCCTCATGTATACCCCCACCCCCTAGAAATCACCCCCAGACCCTTGGAAACCCCTCCCACACCCCTGAAATTTGACCAAAAAGTTACCAAAAATAGACCAGAACCCCCTCACCCCACTGGACTGCCCCCACCACACCCCTGGACAGCCCCACACCTTTAGATATCACCACCACCCCCTAAACATCCCCCACCCTCCTGTATACCCTGCACCCCCTGGACAACACTCCCACACCCTTGTATAGCCCTCCCACACCCCCGAAACAGACCAAAAAGTTTCCAAAAACAGACCATAACCCGCTCACCCCACTGGATAGCCTCCACTGCACCCCCCACACCCCTGGACTACCCCCACCCCCTCGACATCCCCCAACACCCCTGGACAACCGCCCACCCTCCTGGACACCCCTCACACCCCTAGAGTACCCCACCACCCCCTGGACACCCCCAAACCCCTGGACTACCCCCACCCCTAGGACAGCCCCTGGACAGCCCCTGGACAGCTGGTGTTGGGAGAGGAGGCGCTGCCATCCCTCGGGGGCAGGCCGATTTAAGGTTCTCATCACTCCCACATGCGAAGCTTGAGATCTCAAAATGTTTCACATGTGTGAGTGATGAGTACCTTCTAGCGGCGTTCAGCCCCCTGAGGGATGGAGACACCTCCTCTCCCACCCCCTAGACTGCCCCCATCCTGACGGACACCCTAGACCCCCACCCCACTGGACAACCCTCCCACACCCCTGAAAATCCCTCTCACCCCACAGGACACAGCCGCACCCCTGGACACCCACTGCACAACCCCCCACTCCCCTGGACAGCCCTTCCACCTTCCTGGAAACGCTCCCACCCCCTGGATTTCTCCCCCACTCTCATTGACACCCAAGATAACCCCACCCCACCAGAAATCCCTCCCACACCCCTGGATACCCCCACCCCATTAAACACCCCACACACCCTTGGAACCCCTCCCCCCAAACCAGAATCCATACCAGAAAAACCATCATAAGTAGACCAAAACAAGAAGTAGTGCAAAATTAAACATTCACATATATAACATTCAAAACTTACAATATATACTAAAAAAACTAAATCCAACCTAAACGAATACCAAATACACAATTACAATGAAAATATTCAAAATTACATTCTACACTACAAATAACTAAAAATCAATCAAACCTGTAAAATAATTTGACCATTCCACTTGTAAGTTTTTGACATCTTCAGCACTATAGGGTTGAGGGTCATAAAATAGCTACAAATTAAAAGGATATTATTTAACATGTATAATGAATAAATCAAATTAAATATTATGGCAAAGTTTAAAAGGAAATATTACCAGGTCAAAGTTCACAACTGTCCCAATTGTTATTATTTCATACATAAATCTTAACATATAATATCTGCATTCGATGACACCTTGTTGTTCATGAAAATTCTGTTTTAATGAGTGAAAATTATATATATTATTTTTATGTAATAAATCAAATAGTTAAAATTATAAATAGATATTTACCTTTACATTTACATATTTGATCTTCTCACCCATTTTCTTTGTGTTTTTTCGAAAGTAGACCCATACCCTGTTAGAAAATAATAAAAATGGGATAAATTTAAAATTCATTAAAATATAGAAAACTATTGAGAAATTGAAACTTAATTTTACAAAATTTTATTAAAACTTTCCCGCACATCACCATGGACAGAGCATATCCAATAAAATGTCTTCTCCCTTGGGAAAAAAACCCCTAACATTCAATGATCACTGATAAATTTTTTTTAAGATTAGTGGTTTTTTATGCTAAAATATAATGAACTCTTTGAGAGAGATGTGTTTGATACCTATCACAAAAAGGCATCATCCAACATTGTGTGACTATATTCTGTTCAAGTCTTTCAGCAATATAAACCATTCTTTGTTCCTCATCCAATGCACATGCTTTGGGGGAAATCAAATGTGGGTCTATGAAACCATATACATCTGTCCGCTCATTCTTCTCAAAAATCTTATAAAGATACCTAATAAAAAACAGACATAAGTATATATTTTTAATAAATATAACACAGGGAAAATGTGTTAAGACTTACATGGAAAAAATATACACCACCTTAATGCCCAACTTATCTCCAGTAAAAAGATCCATGATATTGGATTTCATAATCCACACAGTAATTGCACATCCACAAACATGATCTTAAATTGGAAACTTATAATGATCCACTAAAAAATTTGTATATCTTGACAAACTGTTAAGACTACTAGAATCTGTATCTGATGTCATATCCATTTTTCTTTGTTGTTTTCTATACAATATTTCTTTAACTTTGAAGTATTTCTGTAAAAATAAATAGAAAAATATATTGGTTTTCAAAAGATAAAACAACATTAATAAAAAATAAAATAGTAGATATAACATACATATCTCTATGGTAATGATTCAAAGAAGTCTAGATGGCCAAATTCAAAAATGGCCGATACTATGTCCAACTGTCGTCACCTCATCTGTAGGTAATGGTACTCGAGCTGATCTATCTATAATATCATGTACAGTGACCCTCTGATTCTCTACCTCTAATTGTTTATGATGAAATGTATATCATATACAATATACCAACCCATATGCAGCTGTACGATGTTGAATATCATCAACATATAACTTACAATAAGTAGAAAGTTGCGGCAAAGGAGTAGGACAAAAAATGGGGTCCGTGGGCTGAGGTGGGAGAGTGGGAGTTACTGGCAGAGTTGGTGGATAAATAATGGGGTTTGCAAGGGGAGGTGGAGGTGTGGGAGTTACAGTCTGAAATTTTCTTTGCATTTCTGCAAACATAGACTGTACCGATGCACTAATATTTTCTTCTATCGTCATATTAATATTATGAACTTAAGCCTCCAAGGATTCTATTTTTTTTATAAACACCCTCAACGTAAGTAGTTGAGGAACGTGGCAACACTTTTCTTACCGATACACCTGCCAGATATCCTCGTACACAACCAGGATGTTCGGGCTTTCCCAATGTTGCAGATAAAATTTCTTGCCTCCCAGCAGTTGTAAATACCCCCTGTGAGCTTTTCTCCTCAAGAGGGTCCTGTATTAATTAATTGAAAATCTCTGTAATGATTGAAATTATATAAAGAAAATAGTTAACCTACATAAAGAAAATAGATATCTTACAATCCTCTCAGCCACGATTCTCGAATCTTCTAAAAGATATTTCCCTTTTTCCCATACGATCTCTCTTACATTTTTCATGTCTAGATGGAGGGGATGAAGGGGACACCTCTCCAGATCTTGAAGACTCAGCTGTTAGTTTTTGTAATTTATCCGCCATTATTTGTTCTTCCAATAATGTATACCCTCCCTGAGATAAACTATGAGGGTATACATTTTTAGATTGGATCTCCTGATGATATTTCCTTATTTTCTATAAATTAAGAATAAGAAATCATTAACAAAACAATAATAAGATCATTTATATAAGAAATATTATAAAAGTTTATGTTTCCCTTACCAAAAATGATATATTTTCTTCTATTTTCAATAAACTGTCTCCATGTTTCTTCATCTATGAAAGGATATATACGAAATAGATTTTCATGACTCCTATGACCAAAAATGAAATCAGATGTGAGGGTTGATTTGAAATCCCTCCATCTCCTGGTATCCATCGATAAGCATTTCTTCCTGACTCCTCTATTGTCAAGAATATGAAATGTCATCTGATAAATAATAGGTTAAACATATTATATATACTAGAAACATTTAAAGAATAAGTAGACAATAGGAAAAGATCTTACCAAAATCATCTCCCACAACTGAGAGATTATTGATTTGTCCACACTTCTCCAGGCATCATTCAAAATTCTTACTTTTCTCTTACCCTGAGTGGATACAAAACTCTTAAAATCTTCTGCATTTGGACCTCTAGGAATATCATCCTCATCAAACTCAATGAGTATCCTCTAATTCTGTGTACGTGAAAGTGATAATTTTGGTAAACGTGTGCACCCACGTTTACCAACTCTTGAACTCTTTGTAGTAATGAGAGCACATGAGGAGATTGAGGAACATCAAGAGGAGGATGTGAATGTTCCTCCCCAAAGGTATGAACAATATTCTCTTCTCCAGAATCATGTGGTTGATCAACTGATTGTTCTGTCATTATCCTTCAAATAAAAAAAAATCATTTGTTCACAAATATAAAAATTCAAATATTTTAATACTATTGTAATTAGAAAATAGAAAATTGTACTATGTTACATAATAATAAACATGGTTAATATGGTAAGCATGTTAAACAATGGTAAAGATGGTAAAGATAGTCAAGATGGTAAACATGGTAAACATGGTAAACCTGGTAAACATGGTAAACATGGTAAAGTAATTGTCACTGAAAAATAATAATAGATATATAATTTATTTAATGGTAAACATGATAAAGTAAAATAAACAAAATTAAAACATGGTAAACCTAGTAAACATGGTAAACATGGTAAACATGGTAAAATAATTATTACTAAGCAAAAACAATAGATATATAATTAATGTAATGGTAAACATGATAAAGTAAACTAAACAAAAAAAAAACAAAAACTTATACTTATTTTGTTTTAATACATGTTTTAATAAAGAAGAAACATACAATATCTACCATTTTATGAAAATAATAAATGTAAACAAGAAATAAAATAATGTTACCTCTAATTTTAGGAATCTACAAATGGATTGTTTTCCCAAATTCCTTCTCCGTGATCGTTCCTTATAGAACAAACCATATCTTAGACATTTTCATCCTTATGTTCTGTTAATATTTCCATGGAAGTAGGTATCTCACATAAATCAGCATCCTCATCAAGTTGATACTCACCAACATATTGTTTTTTCCCTTTTAAAACAATATCCCACTGCATATCTAATTGATCTAATACATAGAAAATCTATTTTTCATGTGTTGCCCTTATAAAATAATCAGCTCTTTCTTCTAATCTATTCAGATTAAGAACTGTCATTCCAAATTCTTCGTGTCTGATACTGTTTTTACCGATAAACCATTTATAGTTAAAAAAAGAAGTTTAATTTTAAATTAATCCACCTCCCATATGTCTTCAATCACTCCATAATATTCACTTGATGTAGAAATTGGGTTTTTGTCCTTAGCACTCGAAAAATGAATTGCTTCTGCAAACACCAATACACCACTATTCTGAAATGCACTTCTGTTTTCCTGAGCTTCTGTATGAAATTTATAGTCATTAATGTCAAAACTGGACCATGTTACCACATTTAAACATGGACCACCCACTACCCATTTTATTGTCTCTAATACATCTGATCTACCAAGCAAGGACTTTTTAAACCATGAACAAAATTTTTTGTTCTTCTCATTCAAAATCTACATTTCTTTCTTCTTTGGATGACATTGTTTCAACTCATTAATATGCAATGTGATATACGGTTGAGCATCATCTATGTTATTCAAGATGTATGATTCTAACTTCTTCATCTGTTCAGCTGACAACGATTTGAATTTCAAGCCACGAATCCCCTTTCCCTCATTATTAACTCGTGCACGGTGAGATGGAGGCAAACCTATGTGTTGCACCGCATCCAAGTATCTCATACAAAAATATGCAACCTCCTCATAAATATACTTTTCAATAATGGAGGCTTTAGGTTAATATGAATTCTTAACAAAACCCTTCAATAGTTTCATATACCTTTCAGAAGGGTACATCCAACGAAGATATAAAGTTCCACAAAGCTTTATTTCTCGAACCAGATGAATCATTAAAAGCCCCATTATATCAAAAAAAAGTTGGAGGAAAATACATTTCCAATTGAAAAAGTATAAAAATTGCATCCTTTTACAAAATTTTCAAAGCATTCACATCAATCACATTATTACAAATTGAATTGAAAAAATAACACAACTTTATTATAGTCTTTTTGACACAGATGGGAAATATTCCACACAATGAAACTGGTAGAAGTTGTTTCATCATGACATGACAATCATGAGATTTCATACCAATCAACTTCAAGTCCTTCAATGAGATTTATTTTTACATTTGAAGAATAACCTTGAGGCACTTTGATATCATGAAGACACCGACAAAAGATAATTTTTCCCCTCTTCGATAATGTATGACAAGCCGAGGTAAGAAATGTTCATCTTCCATTAGGAGTGGTATCTAACTCCAAACATATTCCTATTGATAGTAAGTCTAATCTTTCTTTCAACCCATCTTTTTTTTACTTTAATATCTAACAATGTTCCAATCAAACTATCACACATTTTATTCTCCACGTGTATGACATCAATATTATGTTTAACTTCATGATATCTCTATTATGGTAGCTCAAAATATATTGACCTTTTCTTGAAAATATGTCTATCATTACCAGATTTCTGTGTATTTCCCAATGTCACATCAAGGTTTTTCACCCTCTCAAAATATAGATAAGGGGATAAAGGTTTTGGAGCAATATCAAATTCTTGTGAGCCATTAAATTCCTTTTTTAGTCTTCTATAAGAGTGATCCATAGGAAAAAACTTTCTATGAGACATGTACACTGTTTTCCTCCCATGATGCAATTGACAATATGACGTCTGTTGTTCGCAAATTGGACATCCTTTATGCCCTTTAACACTATATCTAGACAAATTTCCATATGCTGGGAAGTCATTTATAGTGAACAAAAGCACTTCATGCAGTTGAAAATATTCCATTTTATAAGAATCATACACTCTAATACCATCCTCCCATAAAATATTCAAATCATCAATCAACGGTGACAAGAAAAAATCAATATCATTGCCGGGTTGCTTCGGACCAGAGATCATTATACTCAACATGACATATTTGTGCTTTATACAAACTTCATGAGAGAGGTTGTAAATTACCAATAAAATAGGCCATGAACTATGTGTGCTACTGAGGGTCTGGTATGGATTCATTCCATCTGTGTACAACCGTAGTATGAGATTTCTAATTTCATTTCCAAATATAGGATACTGCTCATCAATTTTCTTCCATTATGGACAATCAGCTGGATGACATATTTTCCCATCACATAACTGCTCATCAGCAGGCTATATTACCATTTTTTTCATCCTGTGATTTAGCAAATAAATGTTTGGAACGATGAATTATAGGAAGATACCAAAATACCTTTGAAGGGATCTTTGTAATCTCTACATCAGCCTGTGATTTTTATTTCACCTTATACCGTGATGTCCCACATTTAGGACACTTTGACAAAAATTCATATTCCTTCCTATATATCATACAGTCATTCGGAAAGGCATGTATTTTCTTGTTTCCCAATCCCATCGGGTATAATATTTTCTGGGCCTTATAATGTGAATCTGGAAGATCATTATCTTTTGGAAGAATGTCTTTCATCAATTGTAGCAACGATGTAAAACTTATCTCACTCCATCCATGTTTTTCCTTTAGTTTAATCAATCTTAACATCACCGACAAAACTATAAAATCTATACAAACAGTATATAATGGTTTTTTAGAATCACCATATAGACGTGCAACTGTCAGTTCTATCTCAATTTGTTCTTCTACAATATCGTGAATCATTTCTTCAATTCCATCAGAGTCACCATCTTGAAAATCATCACCAACAATGAAATTCCATCCCGTTTCACCATGCCAAATCTAAGGTCTGTAACTCGGATTAAAACCATGAAAAATCAGATGATCTTTTATCTCTCTACTTTCCAACTTCTCCATATTCAAACATTTCAGGCATGGGCAGAAAAAAATGTAAATACTTTTAACTTTTCATTTAGAAAATTCCAAAAAGGAATCAACCCCTTCCTCATATTCATTGCTCATTCTATGTGCCATAATCCAACTTCGAATCATTATTACCTATAACAAATATCAAAATTAAACATCTTTTTAAGATAAGACAAATATATGTTTATATGAAAAAAAATCATAATTTGAATGTAAAACAATTTTGAAATATAAAACAAATCTATGCATATTTAAAAAAATATGCTTAAATATGATTTTAAAAAGAAAATATAGTTAGATATAACATTTTTAAATTCCGTGGAATCAAAGAAAACCATGGGGCCTCCAATGGTTGATAGAAAATTGGAGAAAATGGAGTAAACTTGTGAATCAAATAAAATTTAAAATAAAAACTTGGATGGAGAAAATCACAATGTAAATCCAATCATCATGACACAATGGAATAATATTGCAACACTAATATCCATGAAATAATACAATCATCATGTGATAATCTCACAAACCACGATACGATAGTCAATCCCAACTGACACTTATCCCCCACCCCCTGGACACCACCACCCACTTGGACTACCCCTCACCCCTTGGACACCACCCCCACCCCCTTGAACATGCCCTGGACACCACCACCCCCATGGACAGCCCCCCACCCCCTGGACACCACCCCCACCCCCTTGTCCATCCGTTGGACAACCCCCACCCCTCAGGACACCACCCACATCCCCTAGACAGCCCCCACCCCCTTCGACACCCACCCCTCTTGGACACCCCCACCCCTCCTGGACACCACCACCTACCTCCTACCCCCTTGGACACCCCCAACCGTTTGGAAAGCCCCCCCAGACAACCCCAAACCCTCTGGACAGGACCCCACCCCCTTGGATAGCCCCCACCCCCTTAGACACTCCCACCCCCTTGGACCCCCACACACCCCTGGACTGCCCCCCCAACCTCCATGGACACCCTGGACACCCCCAACCCTCTGGACAGCCCCCCGAACCCTATGGACACCACCCCCACCCCCTTGGACACACCCTAGACACCACCACCCCCTTGGATATCCCCCACCCCTCTAGACAGCCCCACCCCTTGGACAGCCCCCACCCCTATAGACAACACCCCCACCCCCTTGGACACCCCCACTCCTCCTGGACACCACCCCCACCCCTACCCCCTTAGACACCCCCTAGACACCACAACCCTCTGAACAGCCCCCCCAGAAAACCCCCCAAACCATCTGGACATGCCCCCACCCCCTTGGACAACCCCCACCCACCCCCTTGGAAATCCCCCCCCCCCTCGACACCCCCACCCCTTGGACCCCCCACACCCCCTTGACTCACCCCCACCTCCATGGACACCCTGGATAGCCCCCAACCCTCTAGATATCCCCCACCCCCCTGGACAACCCCCAACCCTCTATACATCCTCCCAAAACCATGGGATTTTAACCTCAAGCTACTAGTTTTGGCATATCTTGGGATTTTAACCTCAAGCTACTAGTTTTGGTATCATGCCATTATTCAAAATGAGAACCATGTATTATATCCCCTAATAGTCTAAAATGCTCTATTGTTCAATGAATCAGGTTTTAATATCATATGAAGACTTATAATAGTCCATGAAAATAAGGTACGTAAATAGTTTATGGAACAAAAAAAGTGATACCCAAAATAGAAACAACCAAGGATCGAAAACAAGCATTACACCATGAAAAACCATATATAATTATAAAATAAATCACACTGGTACACGAAATGGGTGTATCACAATGGTTTTAGATATAATTTTAAGTAATATAGGTGAATGAGATCATTAGTTTTCAATTAAAACAAATATTACCATAAATGTAGGGCATCCGCGAAACAAAAACAAATGAAATAGAAGTAGGTGATGCTTACTTGAATTTTGCGAGTCGATCGAATAGATATAGTGATAATAAATAAGACGATGATGGAAAAATGAGGTAAGAGGGTTTGAAATCGAATAATCTTACCTAGTTTAAAAAAAAATCACAAAACTTAAATATAGACTATCCAAAAAAAAGAGAACGAAATAAAGTCGTGGGAGGCTCACCTGCGTGTTTTGAGTGGAGATGATAGATTCGAGAAGAGTAAAGATGATAAACGATGATGGAAAAATGATTTTAACGAAACGAGATCGAAGAGTCGACTCTAGGTTTTCCACACGAGAAATATGAGTCATAGGTCTGTCGATCAAAAAATCAGAAATGACAATCCAGAGGGCGTGATAATTTTTTTTAGATATTTTATAACGTTGGTTATTTAATAACTGAAATTATAATATATTTTTATTACATTTATAACATCGATTATTATAATAACTGATGTTATAAATGTATCAGATACTGCATTTTTTAAATCGGTTATTTTATAACCAACTTAAAAAAAGCCACGTGTTGGTTTTTTACGTCGGTTTTTCTATAACGGACGTAAAAAACACATCAGAAACCAACGTTTCTATGTCAGTTTTTTTATAACCGATGTAAAAACTACCTTGTGTTGGTTTTTTACGTCGGTTAAAATATAACTGATGTAAAAAATTCTATTGGTTTGGTTTTTATGTCAGTTATCAAATAACTGATGACAAAAAGGCCTCAGATGCCGCCTTTTTTATGTCTGTTATAGAATAACCGACGTAAAAAATTCGTTAGATGCCTCATTTTTTACGTCGGATATCAAATAACCGGCATAAAAAACTTACTCTAATTATTTTTTACGTCGATTATTTTATAATCGACGTAAAAAACAACATATCACATATTTTCACATCGGTTATATATAACCGACGTAAAAAATAGTGACGTTAAAAACATTTTCTGCACTAGTGGAAACATGGCGTAATGTCATACTCTATGCTATAGATGATTCCATAACTAACCATGAAATGGGTTTAAACACCACATCATGGTGTGTTGGTGTATATTCCTTGATAAATATAATTTATGGGATGTATTTCTTTATATAAACCTAGAAATGTGTTGATAACTAATGAAAACTTAAAATCATTCAAGATAATAGAACAAATTAATTGGTCATATATAATCATATAAATGTAAAATGATATTATTCATATGTATAGAAGTTATTAAATATTAACATCACTAAAAATATATTAAATAAAAAATTTAAATGGTCAAAAATAAAATGTGTAAAAAGGACCATGAAATTTCCTACTACTATTAGGTAAAGGTACAACACTAATGATGCACTTGATCAAACTGGTAGATCTCAATAACTAGATACACCCTCTAAATGGTACTGATAACATTCATGCATGTAAGAGGAATTCACATTACTATACATAAAAGGTTGAACATTTATACATAAAAAGGTTCCTATAGATGTTGTGTTTGAAAAGTGAAACAAAATTGAACAGTATAATGAGTAATGAAATATAAGTTAATCCAACCAGAATTAAAAATTATAATTCATACCTGATTAATTCACACTAAGCTTAGAGATATGTATTACTCTCTATATAAAAAATATATCCAAATGACATATAATCTATATATAATATATTTAAAAAATATAAAGACTAATATAAATTCAATTAAAAACCACACCCATTATTATATTGTTGTAATAAAAAGGTCCATGCTCCCAAATACCAATAACCCAATAATGTGATGATGAAAAGGGATCCATGGGATATCTATACTTTATAATATGATGTATATTGATTTCTGTTAGAGAACACCCTATCAAGAATTGTGGAAAATGGTTGAAAGCATAGTTGCAAAGTAACATCCAGGTTAAGGTACACCCTCTTTTTGATGTTCAATAGATTTTACTTTGGTGTTGGGGGTGTTAAAGGAAATTTATGGGGTTTTGAAATGATTTGGGTTGAGTTCTAGCTATATGAGCTGGTTCAAGCCGTGAATCTTATATTCATGATGTCAATTACTTCTGGGTAGAATCCACTTATTTTTTTAGGATGTGAAAATAGTTCATGACATGAAATTATATTCACTTTATGAAATTGGATTTTAAGTTTTTAAATTAGGGTTAAACATTTTTCAGAATATTATCCTAATGAAAGTTCACATCATTAATTATTAATTAATGCCATGATTTATATCTATTCTAGTGAATTATATGTGTTTGGCCCTGATCTATTTTCTCATTCACCTTCCTTTTCTATAATATGAACCCTATGTATGCTCTAGGTGATTTTGGATGAATCGAGCTATTATGGGCTTGTCTAATTGGCGCTCTCATCTCTAGATTGGTTGGTTTCTCTGATTTTGGTATGTTTGATCATTTTATTTCCATTTTATCCATTTACCTTGTATTTTCTACAGTATTATACTATGTTTTTAGGATTTATTGATCATGTTATGATTCTTCTCAAATATCTTCTAAATTCCTTGCATGTTTCTCATCAAGAGAATGTATCTTATGTTGGTTGTGGTGTAATATATGTGATTATTGATTTATGGGTTTATAGAACTTCTCTTAAAAAAAATTTTCTTATGGAATTAAATTCTAGAATGTGATAATTAATGTTAGGGACATCGTTCATTACTCTTGTGTTTTCTTACCATTCCTATGAGTAGATTCTATTTTGTGTGGTTTCTGACCCATTCTTGAGGTAGGTGGTTCCTTGTCTAGCATAAGTTATGTAAACCATGAATGATATAGATTTATTAAATGGATTTCTTAATATATTGGCTTTATTTTTAATTGATTTATTTGTGTGTGTAAATGGGTTTTGATAAAAGATTATTTTCCCCTTGTTTTGGTAAAAGAATGTGTGTTTTTCAAATCATTGATAAATGGATTGTGAAATGGGGTTTTAAATAATTTTTTTAATGAATAAAGTGATGGTTGGAATTATTTATGAAATGTGAAATAATTATGAAATTGAATTGATATATATCGCAAATGGGATCCTTGAGTACCTAGAAAAAAGGTGTTGTATTGGGACATATCCATTGGTATTATAAAGGGATTGACTTTTTAAGTTCTCTTCTATTCACAGATTGTAGATAGTGTCTCTAGGAACTTGATTGACATTTTAAGGGGTTCAATTTATAGGGTGTTACTATATTCCCTAGACTTTTATGCACAAGCTCTAGGGACTTGGGTTCCTACACTAGTCATGATTATTAATTCAGGTATGAGTGACCTAGCCAGCTTGACCTTATATTATCCTTTGGGTGTTTTTATTTATATATTTTGATATTACATCCTAGTTTTATATTTGATGATACATTATTGGAAAAATTTAAATGGTTTATTGAAATTACCATTTAAAAATATTTTACTAGGTTTTTTAAAGATTTTATAAAAGGTAAATTAATTACCATGTGTTTGACATAATACTATTTAGTAGCTTATTAGTCATTTTTTTCTTTCAATTTTATAATATTGAGATTATTATATAGAGACTTGATATGGAACAACTAGGTGCGATCCTATTGAGGTAGTTTATCTAACACGCTACATATTCCATTGGGGGTGTGTAAAACTTTTTTCCTAATATAGGAAAGAGAAAGGAACCTCAATGAGGTAGTGAGGTTTTTGGTCATATAGTTATGGTAGTTGGTGGTGAGATGTTGGGGTATTTCCCACATATCACATAGAGTATCATTATTTAGCTTGATTTTACTTTCTATTGGTTTTTTATGAAGAAACAAACCATGGTTTTATCTTTATACTTCAGGATGTATCACTACCACTATTTCTTTTTGAACTGTCATATTTATTTTCCTATTTTAATTATATATATATATATATATATTCTATGTATCTTATTTTAGGTTGGGAAAAATTTCTCCCTCTGGTTGTTGTTCGGTGACTAGGTACTAGTCACCAGCCTGTGGGGATGTGGAACACCGTGAAATTATTGATTTAGTCTGATTCAGATCTTAGGTGGACATGTTTTCTATGATGGTTCATGAAAATTTGGTATCAATGGCAGGTTATGCTCAATTATTTTATGTTTTTAGATAAGATATAGGATTTTTAGGAAAATAGGGGTAGGTTACAATGAGTTTCTAGCTATCTCTTTCCCTGAAGAACCTTAATTATCCATGGGATATTGGGATATGTGTTTCTATGTTAAGTTTTAACCTTTACCTTAGTTTATTCTAGTTCTCTTATGGATTAAACTAATATTGTTTCATTGTCTAATTGTTTTAATCTATTTTTGATGTGTGGAAAAAAAGTATACAAGATGACTTCCATGGGTTCCGCTGGAGGGTGCAACTAGAGATACTCTTTAAGGGAATCCTCCTCTAGATTAAAGTCACTTAGAGGTTATCATATGGGAAATTATCAACATGGGCTAGAATATACCATTGCTTTATAACCAAATATCTATCGCAGAACAAAATGATGGAGGAGATAGGGATATATCTTGAGAGTTCCTAAGCAAGAATCCCCCATCCTTTAAGGGAACTCGATGTTCGAGTACACCAGCTGTTTGGTAGAGACAGTTAATTTTTCTCCATAGGTGTTAATGAATAATTATCTAAAATATTATAAATACCTACATAGATTTTGACCATACATCCAATTATAGGTATACATCGTAAAGTTGAAAACCTATGATGATATCGTGACAAAGAGATGATGATAGAAATGGATATAATGGGAATGATTTGATTCTTTGAGCATTATATTATTCCCAGTAGTAGTTTTGGTGGTGCATTGGGAAATAAGAGGAAGTGAAATGATAATTTCAAGGGTGGTGCAGGTGGTTCCCATTAGTGGTCCTGCTCCACACCATCAAAATAGCCATCAGTGTTCCCCTGATTTTTTATCAGTATGAAATGAAAGGTAAAATCCCACAAAATTATCCCAAACCTATGATGATTTATGTTCTTATAGATATTTAAGCCACCTGTATAGGTTCTTCCAATATATATCTACACCCCAATATAGTAAGTGATCATTTTATCCAAATGCTCCTATGGTGCAGTCATAATTTTCAAAGTCCATAGGACTCTAACCAAAATACTTAGGAGAAAAGAACCTTCACACAATGGATGAGTTTACAGTTTAGGTATCCCATATTGTTCTCTTTTGATAGCTGATTTAGAGGTGTTTTAGGATTCATGGTTCTCAATACAGATCTTTTAAACATTATCATTGAGATAGATTAGTTAGTTTCTCATTATGATGTGGCTGATTATCATCATCATTTTGTTTCATTCTATACTAATGATGGGATCTATTAGTTTATTTAGGGATAGTGGGACCTGAGTTCGATTCATGAAAGAAATTTTTCACAAATCCTAATATTCTAATGTCTTATCTTACAGTTAAACCTGATGATATTCCCTCACCTGGTTATTTTCCCTAATATTTTTAATTATTTCCTAATGTTTTCCAAGAAAACTTTTACAATATTTCTCTAGAAAGGGACATAGAGTTCATGAATGACTTGGTTCTAGGTAAATAGTTGATTTTGATACCTTCTCATCACATGTATCCTACTAAGATTAAAGATACAAAGACCTAGTTGGGCGTTCTTCTTGAGAATGAATTTATTTATCCCATTTTTTTTGTGGTCGAACCCATGATATTTTCTAAGATGTATGATAGTAATTACCTATATATGTAGACTAAAAAAAGTTAAACTAGGTGAATATTAATAAAAAACACCCTTTGCCTCATGTGGATGACCATTTTTATCAATTTAATTTGGGTGAATTTGTTTAAAATATCAGTCATTGGTCAGGTTATCACTTCTTTAGGGTTTCAGGGTCCAATATTCTGAAGACCGTTATCTGGAGGAGTTATTTCCATTTTTAATGTCTTATAATTCCTTTTGTCCTAAATAATGATCCTACAATTTTTATGGATTTTATTAACTAGATATTCTATCAGTATCTCAACACCCTTTTCATGGTATTCATGGATAATATCCTAGTTTATTTTAGATTTGTGTGTGACCATGATCACCATATAAATTTGATTTTAGAAATATTGAGGATTAACCACCTATATGGGAATCAATTGAAATGTAATTTTTAGACCCAATAAGTGATTTTACTAGGAAATATGATTTTGGAACATGGTCTATATATTGGTCCCAAAAAGGTAAAGGATGTGTTATCCAAGGAAGAACCAAATAATTTCTTCAAGATACAATGCTTCATAGGTATGAATGAATATTATTGGTGTATTTTCAAGGATTTATCAAGGTTGGAATCACCGTTGACTACTATTACCAATAAGGGAGTTAAATTAACACTGGATAATAAATTAAAAACATCTTTTGAAGAGTTGAAATGTATTATGACATCAACTAATATTTTGATCATTCCTGGGACCAATAAGGGGTATGTGGTATACTATGATACTTCTAGTGCTATTCTAGGTTGTGTGCTTTGGTAGAATTATTATGTCTTGAACTACATCTTTTATGAGCTTCAATTACATGAGAAAAAATACCCCACTAATGATTTAGAGCTCACTATAGTTATTAATTCACGTAAGTGTTGGAGACAATATCTTTTTAGAGACATTTTCATATTATTTTTTTATCATAAGATTTTGAGATATATCCTTTCTCAGAAGGACCTAAATCACAGTTAAAGGTGGTGGGTGGAATGACTCTATAAATTCAATTTGGAAATAACCTAAACTAATGGGACAATGAATTATGTTTCTGACACCCTTAGAAGAAATATTCATCGCCATAATGTCTTAGAAGCAGTGGATTAGTGGAACCTTATGGGGATATTGACTCAGTTATGTCTGGATTCAAAGGTGGATGACTCAAGTATGGTTTTAACACACTCAGTTATCATCACATCTCCTTGAGTCAATTCTATAGGATTAGAATTAGTATGATGAGTTTAGAGAAATCTGAGAAACTATATATGGTGAGAGGACTATTTTTTATTGTTCTTTCCCTTTTGAGGGAATTCATTACTTTAAGCATCAGTTTATCATTCCATCACCAATAAAAAAACCAGTGTTACATAATTCTCATAGTTCTACATGGTATGTTAAAATTAGAACTATGAAGATCTATTTTGACATGAGATTATTTTTCTTTTGTCTAATTATAAAGTCTGACATTTCCGATTATGTGTCCAACTGTTACACATACTAGCAGATAAAGAAAGATAACTTGAAGCCATATGGTCTTCTATATCCTCTTCTGATGATGGTATATAAATGAGACAAGGTTTTCATGTACTTTATCATTGTATTTACCTAGAATACCTAATTAAATAATGATATATGGGTGGTGATTGATTTTTTGATGAAATAAACTCATTTTATTCTAGTTAGGGACACCACCATGGTTAAATATTTTGGTAAGATGTACATGTAGGTGATTTCAGGTTTCATGGGGTCCCCTATTACATTGTCTCTAATAGGGATCCTAGGTATTTGGAAGGGTCTTCAAGAGGTTATGGGGATATAAGTAATATTGTGAAAATCCTACCATCCGCATATAGATTGTTAGATAAGTCATGCTATACAAATTCTAAAGGATATTCTTTGTGTTTTCATCTTGGGTTTCAGTGGACCATGGGACAAACATTTAGGACCATTTGAGTTTTCTTATAATAATAGTTACCAGTCATTGATCAAAATAAATACCTTCAAGGATTTGTATTTTCTCCATAGTAGGTCTCCTCTTTATTGGGTAGAGGTGGGAGAGGCCTCCCTTATGAATGTGAGTGCCAATAAAGATATATCAATGATGATTTTGGATATATATTGATATATCGATATTGATCAGAGTTAGAAAAAATTGTATTGAATCATCAATTCCATACTTTGGAGTTTTATATTGGTGATCAGGTATTCTTGAATGTTTCTCCCAAGTTAGGTCACTGTTGGATTGTGAAATTGGGGAAGCTAGCTCTGAGATATGTTAGACCATTTAAGATGACTGATTGTCTTGGTTAGGTTTCTTTGTTGTCGGTGTTTCTGGATCATTTTACATTTATACATGACATTTCAGACATATATTAGTTTAATAAGTACCTATTAGTGTTGATACATTGGAGTTTTGTCAAATTATGTTTTTTAGTTTTGATAAATTGGAAACCGACCATATTTTAATTACTTATTTTCTTTTGGATATTATCTAATTTTATTTTGGGTACTATTATATTTATTTAGTTAATGAATTTTGATTTTAACATACATATATTTATTTGATCAATTATAAGCTGTATATTTTAATTAAATTACATCTGAATTATTATTTTTTGATTATTTTAAATTGGTTTAATCGTATCATAAAAAAATTAATAGTTTTTTAAGAATAGTTTAATGTTTTTAAAATCATTTTTTGAATCAATTTTATTTATTTTATCATCATTAAATTCTATTATTTTTATTACTTCTAATAATTTTTTTGGGTTAAATATTCTGAAAACCTAATTACCTAATGTTATTTTTTTTCTTAACGTAAGTTTTATAAATTTCTCCTTTAACTTACGTGAGATTTCAATAATCTATTTTCCATTTACACAGTGCTTGGATTACCCTTACGTAAGTTTATATTAACCTTAAAAAAGGTTTATGAGTTAATTTACCCTTATGTAACATGTACTTTACCTTTATATATTATTTTTATACCCTTATATAAGTTCTTTTGTAACCCCACATAGGTAAATTACATTTCTAGTTACTTTTATGCAACTACCCCTTTCCCCGACGTAGTATTTAAAAAGTGTAAGTTACCCTTACATAAATAATTATTTACCTTTATGTATCATTTATAAACTATTTATTTACCTTACAAAAGTACCCTTACACAAGAAAATACCCTTAGGCCAGTTACACTTAAGTAAGTTACCCTTACAAAACTACCGGTTTTTCATTTAAACTAGCTATATAAAGTGAATCATACATTTACGAAGGGTATTTAAATTTTACATGAGAAACCTTGTAAAAATCATTACCGTTATGTGAGTTATATATTAATCTTATATAACTAGTGAAAATGTGGTATGACAGCTACAAAGCTCCTTATACCCTTACACAGTTCCTGTGTATTTTTACGCAACATACGAAAAAACATATTTTCCCTTACAAAAGTAACTTTATGTAGTGTACACCTTAACCATATTTATACTTGGATTAAAAAACTTTAATATCATTTTAGGTTCAAAGTTACCATATTTTCCTATTTCAAATATTAGTCACCCATAAAAGAATAAGGACCTCAATGCAATAAAGTTTCATGAGGATTAAATGATGAATTTGAACACAATATTTTAAATAAAGGTAAATGTTATATTATGTTTTTTTATTTCTAACCATTTTTTTAAATATTTTTTAAGATATTAGAAAAAATCCATTAAAATATGGTTGAAAATATTTATTTGAATAATAGTATCCATTAGAGAGTTCTTCTATAAATAAGCTATAAGAAAAGTAAAAAAAAATCATTAATCAAGATGAATTAATGAATCAATGAATCATTGAGATTTGACAGTTACACTACCAATTTTATAAGGATTACTAGTTATATAAAAATTCACCACATTGCATCAATTTTTGAAGGGATTAATATCACTATTTCTGTAGCATTATTCTTCATCAACACTTTTTGACTGTTCAATTATTATTTTTTATTTTATAGAATTATCTGTATTTAAAATTTTTCGCCCATGATTATACCCTCATTTAAAGGTAATTTCAATTTATTATTACATAATCAATATGTAGTCACATATGTTTGGAATTTTCTATATAATATAATAGGTTCTATCTATACGTAAAAAATACCTAGTGACAGTTTAGGGATTCTCCTTTTAAAGTCTTAGGTTCTTCCTATTCTCAAAAAATGTAGGATAGGTTTGGTATTCCCTATAGTATGATAAGTCCAATATTTACCTGTAAAATATTTTTTTTCTCTCATTTTTAGTGAATTATAGTCCTCTCTCTATGTTATAGGGGATTGAAGAGTAGACTAGGTTCACATATAGTGAATTAAACTACTATAAAAATCATGGTGTTTTTGTTCTCTATTTTTATTCTACTTTCTCATAATTTGAACACCACACTCTCATATAAACAATACAATGATAATTTTATAATTAATTTTAATATTATTTAAAAGGACTATTTAACCCCCTCCATTCCATATTTCCATCTATATATGGGTCAACAATTGGTATCAATGGAGTTTCCTTAAATCATATTTTTAAGCTATTTTTTATTTTGATTTCATAATTTTTATTATTTCAAAACTAACCCAGGCCTAACAGTTTAAAGAAAGATCTTTCTTTCAATGGATAGTTAGGAAAATAAATTCATACACCTCTTAGATCATATCACTTCAATATAAGTGATTATTCATATTAGAAGGATCACATAGAGGTATTTAAAAAAAAATAATTTTATTGAATATTGGAGTATTATGATTAAAGCTTATAAATATCCTAAAGTAGTTTTGGATAAACTAAAATAGAATGATATAACCAAGTATGTTTTAAATTATAAAAACATACATTTACTTCAATGTTCATTAAGTCGAAACTTTTATAGTCATATTTCATCATGAAAAACTACCTCAGAAATTTGTAGGACATTAAAAGTCACTCATCATGGCACTGAGAAGCTAAAAAAACCAAATTTAGAACAAATTATATAGAAATTCAGGAATTCAAAATGTATAATCATGAGAACATTAGTGATATGTGTAACTTATTTAATAAGATTATGTATCGAATGGTTCACCTCAGAGAGACTATAATGATTAAAGTAATTTTTGAGAGAACACTTTGAGAAATAACTAATAAGTGGTACTAAATGAAGGTATCAATTGAATAAATAAAGGATTTCACTCAATATTATGGATGAATTGATTTGATCCATTATTCAATATGATCTAAAATTAAAGATAAATGATTGAGATTTTTAAAGAAATTAAAGGGAGCATAATTTAAATATTCAAATAATTTTTCATTTGACCAATCCAATGAAAGTGAATGATCCTATAATAGTGAATAAGGAAATACTTTGAATCAAATTTATTATTTATTTCAAGAACTAGTAATGGAGGAACAAATTTAAAAGGAATAAATGTTAAAAATGTAAAATAAGGGATTCAAAAGGAAAGGAAATTGAAGTAAATATAAGAATTATTCACAATTACCATGATATTAATGTAATATTACATGACACATCAAATCCAATTTTCCCAAATTAAATAAAAAGGAAAAAAAATATAAAAATGAGTTAAATCATGATTATCATGTCATTTGGAGTTATAATAAGAAGTTAGGATGAATATATGAGGAATATACAGGTGAAAAAATAGGCAATATTTATTTAATGGATACACATAACAAGGTACCTAAAATATTATTTCCACCATTATTAAATATTTATTGAATTATTAGAAATTATAATTATGAAACAAATTCTAAGACATATTAATACTTTGGTGATGAAATATAATGTGAAAGTTATAGTTATAAGGAATTAAAAAGTGAGAATAATATATTATAATAGGGTGATTTGATATCTATGGAGTTGTTTGAAAAACAAAATGCAGTACATGTAAGTTAAAACAAGAATATAAATAGTTGGTAAAAGATAAAAATAAATAAATAAAAATTATATTTTATCTTTTAATTGTAAAGATCCAAAAAATCTTCAAAAATAAAATGAGAAGTTATAAAATGAGAATGAAATATGTAATGATTTTATTTATATGAATAATTAAGGTCAATAAAGTAAATTCCAATTAGTTTTATATGATATGTCTAAATTTTAGAAATAATATAAGAATCTAATGGAGTATAATACTTGACCAAGATATTTAGCTTCATAATAAAATGATAAAATATGCATAGAACTGGAAAAAAATAAAAATGTGATTTAAATTTTTAAAAATAAAATTTTTTATTTAGAATCAACTATTTATAATTTTGTGCAAGGGAAATATAAGTTTGAAAAGATGATGTCTATGAATAAAATATATAAATACAGATATAAATTTTGTTACAATAAGAAAATTTATAATATATTTAATACTATGTTTTTTAAATGTACTAATGTAAAGGGTTATAATGTTACTTATTTTTTATGAGAGGAACTTTTGTACACTATGCTTTGGATTTCTCTTTAAATAATGTTCAATAATTAAGACACAAATGTGTATTTATTTCATAAACTACTTTCATTGTTAAAATAACTAAAAATTGTACATCATGGGTTACCAAAGGACCATATTCAAATATAATAGGTCCCAAGCTAGTCTACCTACCTAGGTAAGTATTTATTTTTATCCAACATACATATTCTCTGATGTTTATAAATAGGTATGTTGGCATGCATCTAAATTGTTTTTTCGTATTTCCTGTAAATATATTTTTACTCTTTTTACCTTTAGGTCTTCAAGAACATACTTAAAATTTATTAATTCTTTATAAATAATTATAATTTATTTGAATTTATATTTAAATAGATTCATTTATTTAGGGGGAGTAAATATTTTTAATTTTTTCTTGAACTTGAAGTAATCCACTTAAATATGTAATAGTTATTTAGTATGAGGTGAATATATTTATATTGAGATGAAATTATATGTTTTCAATCAGTTTGTTTTTATTTCTCAACAGTAATCATGTTTAACTTATTACTTATTAGTTTAGGGAAATATTCACAATATGTTTCTAATTCATTAAAAATCCATTCCAAATTCCTTGAATATTTTTTTACGATATACATTAATTGAGGTGAATAATATATTTTTCATATATTCTAAAATTGATTTTGATATTATATTTATTTGTTATAGGTAATTGTATAAATATTGGGGGAGTTTTCCTTTTATTTTTAAATTGTTTAACATGATGAAAAATTTATTTACAGTACATGTAAAATTTTAGTTTGGGATTATGAGTTATGCAATTATCTCTGTAATTAATTATGTATTGGGGGTGTTTTGAGTATAGATTTTTTAACACTCTATTCATAATTAAGAAGGATGTTTAATTTTTTATATAATCTTATTCATGTTTATTTAATTCCAATTCAAAATTTGAATATACCTTGATTATTTAATAATTTTATTTTCATTATTAAGAAGAGGTTACTAATTTCAAAATGGAGGAATATTTTTTTTGTTATTTCGGATAAATTAAAAAAATCTAGATAATGTTTTTGGAGTTTTTGAATTAAAATATTGAGTTTTAAATATAAAAAGTGTGATATTGTTGCTGTTGATACACCAGTGTTTTTCTAAATTGAGTTTTATTTTTTATGATAAATTTAAAGCATATCTTATTTCAATTATTTAATTTATATTAGATATTGATTAATTTTATTTTGGTAATTAAATTTTTTTCTTTACATAAATTATATTAATTTTAATATCCTTATCTTTATTTAGTTAATTATAAATTATATATTTTAATTAAATTAAATTTGAATTAAAATTATTTTGATCGATCAGAATTGGTTTAATTGTATCATTGAAATTTAAATATTTTATTTTTAAGAAAGTTTTATTATTTTTATAATAATTTTGTTTAATTTTATAGTTTTTTATTTTTTTGCTATTTATTCCTATTATTTTTACTGTTATTAATAATATTTTTGGTTGAATATTTTGAATAATTAATTTCATAATTTTATTTTTTACCTTTATGTTAGTTTTATAAATTTCTTTTTACCCTAACATGAGATTTCAAGAGTTAATTTTCCCTAACGTAGCTCTTGGTTTACCATTATGTAAGTTTCAATTTCCCTGATATAGCTTTTATAAGTTATACTTTTTGCTCACGTAACATTCTCTTCACATTTCTGTAGTATATTTTCTACCCATACATATGTTCTTCTATACCCTTATGTAGGGAGTTTAAGTTCTTTGTTACCTTTACTCATCTACCCCTTACCCTTATAAAATTTTTACAAAGTGTAAGTTACCCTTATTTAGAGAATTATTTATCTTTATATAGCATCTATATACATTAGACAACCCTTACACAAGTACCCTTATGCAAGACAATACCCTTATACAAGTTACCCATGTGCATGTTACCCTTAAAAAACAATAATTATATCTTTACAAAATATTTATAATGCACTTATTACCTTTAAAAAGGTCCATTAGCTTTATGTGATTACCTTATTCAAGTCATTACCCTAGTTATATATTACCCTTACATAACTAATGAAAATTGGGATGACCCTTACTCAACTCCTTATACCCTTAAGCAATGCTTGTGTACCCTTACACAACCCATGTACAAATATACCTACCCTTAGAGAAGTATCTTAATAGAGAATAATCCTTACTCTTACATAGTCCTTGATTAAAAAATTTTATTTTGACACTAGGTTTATAATTTCCTTATTTTTATATTTTTAATCATAGTCTCCCATAGTGGAAGAAGGTCCTAGAAGGAATTAATATTTGAGGAGATTAAATGATGAATTTGAATGTGATATTCAAAACAAAGTTAAAAGTGATATTTATATTTTTATTTAAAACCATTATTTTTAAATATATGTAGAATATATTATGAAACATCCACACAGAGATTTTTCATAGAATTTATTTGATGAATATTAGCCGTTAGAGATTTCATATACAAATAAGAATGAAGAAAAGTCGAAAAAAATACATTAAGTTGAATTAATGAAGTATTTAATCATTGAGACATGAAAAATAATCTATTTTCATTTTCTAGGGATTTTTGGTTTCTTGAAATTTTACTATTCTGCATCAATTTTTCAAGGGTTGAAGATAAATATATCCACACCAACAATATTTATCAGCACATTTTGTTTGTTCAGTTAGTTTTTTTTGAACTTTATGTATTTAAATGTTTTCACACATGGTTATACCTCTATTAAAATTTAATGTCTAGTTATGCTTACCTTATCAAAAGGTAGTTCCATACGTTTGTCCTTTCCTTTAGAATAAACTATGTTCTGTCTATAACTATAATAAATTTAGTGATAGGTTAGGGTTTATCCTATGAAAATCTTGGATTCTTCTTGTTATCATAAAAGTTATGAAAGTTATAATCTTCCTTGTAATAATATAGGTTGAGTCTACACCTATAAAATATTTTTTCTTTCTTTTTTTAGTGAGTACTGTTCTTATCACTGAGTTAGAGTGGATTGAATATTAGATGAGGTTTATATACAGTGAACCAAACTACTATAATTATCCTTGTATTCCTGTTCTCTATTTTTATTCCATTTCCTAATTTTTTTAACCCCACAATAACTTATAAAAATTACACTAATAATTATATAGTTAATTTTAATATTGTTTAAAAGGGTAAATTCACCCCCCTTTAGTCCTTATTTCTATCCTAATATGAGTTTATTTTACTACCATGATCCTTTCCATGATCGGATTTGAGAGGGGACTGAGTTGGGTCCACATGTTTCTATTATAAGGAAAACAATGGAGTTCAATTATTATTATTTGAAATTATTATGTGGGAAGTTTATTCCAATGGTTCTGGTGTTTTGACGACATAGATCAATTTCCCACAAGTCTTAAGTTCACAAACCATGAGGGTGGGAGAATTGGTCTTATCATTATATGGGTCATTTTTCTTTTCTCTGTCTTTTTTGGACCAATATTTTTATGGTGGGGATAATTTTAAAATCTCTTATAAGGTACACACTCTTTTTAATGTTTAAGTGGTTTTACATTGGTTGGGGGGTATCAGATGTG
This sequence comes from Viscum album, assembly GCA_963277665.1. Lineage (NCBI taxonomy): Eukaryota > Viridiplantae > Streptophyta > Magnoliopsida > Santalales > Viscaceae > Viscum > Viscum album. Next base: position 287,014,565 of record OY728137.1, on the reverse strand, counting down.
ATCAGAGTGTTTTGTAAAGGAATTAGTAAGAGCCTTAGATACATGAGCTTCTTTAAATAATGAATCATATTCCCATTATGGGAATTAGTTATAGGAATAATAATATATTATTATTTTCATTATGTGAAAATATTTTATGATTTGAAATTATATTCACATCATGAAATTGATTTTTTTAATCAAGGTGGAATATTTTTCAGCATATCAGGCCTTACAAAAGTTAACATCAGGAATTGTTAATTCATTCCATGATTTTTATCTATTATAATGAATTATATGTGTTGAGTGACTAAATAATTTCTTATTTTTCTTCCTCATCGCTCTCCCAATCCCTATGAATAATCCAAGATATTTTGGGTGAATCAATATCTTCTGGGCTTCTCAAATTGGCACTTTGATCCCTGTCTTAGTTGGTTTCTCTTATATTGGTCTGTGTGATTCTTCTATTTCTATTTTATATGTTTCTATAACTTTTATCAATGGGTTTGGGATGGATTTATAGGATCTATTAATAATTCTAATAATCCTTCTCCAATCACATGAAGATACCTTCTGTTTTTGTCGTCTAGAGGCTGTATCTCGTGTTGGTTATGGGGCGGTGCATGATATTCTAAAGGTATGTATTGATTTAAATTTTTCGTTGAATATTTTACTTATTTAATTTTATTATAATATGCAAGAATAAATGTTAGGGCCTCTATTCATTCACTTGTGTCCTCTTCCATTTCCTGTGTGTGAATTCCATTGTATGTGGTGTGAAACTCATTCTTGACACAAATGGTTCCGTATGTAGCCTATGTTCTATAAACCATGAACATTCTTGATTTATTTAATGTTTTCATAATTGTTTTGTATTTATTTTTCAATTGACTGATTTGTGTTTATAAATGGATTTCTGAGAAAGGATGGGGATTACACTCATCTTTCTCTAGTGTTTTTCAATGCACTATGAGATAGATTATTAAATGGGTTTTTAAAGAATATTTTTGATGAATAAATGGACTTTTAGAATTGTTTATGGAAATTTAAAGAATGTTTTAGTTTATTTGATCTATTTGGAACATGGGATCCTTGGTTACTTATGTGAAAGGTGTAATATTTGGCCTCATCCATTGTTATTGTTGGGGGGGAGGGTTCAGTTTCGGGGGTTCTCCCCCATTCCTCCATCATAGATACACTAGCTCTATGAACATGATTGAAATTCTAGGGTTTTCACTTTTTATTTTTTCCTTTATTTCCTAGACTTTCATTATTGGGATGTAAGGAGTTGTCTGTGTGTACTATTCATTATTGATGATTGAGGTATGAGTTACCCAGATAGCCCGATCATCTATTATCATTGTGGTGTTTTTCTTTATGTATTTGATATGTACTTCATAGTCTTACATATGATGATACAGAATTTTAAAAATGTAAATTGTTTATGAAAATTTTTCTATAAAACCATTTCACCTATTTTTATGATGGATTTGGAAAAAAGGGAACTATTTTACATTATTTTGAATTGAAATAAATTTTAATTATTACCATGCCTTTTTTTCTTTAAATTTTAGTATATTGGTATTATTATATAGAGACATCATATGGAGAACCTAGGTGGGATCCTAATGAAGCTATTTAGATCACACCCTATACACTCTTATGTGATTGTGTAGTCCTTGTTTTATATGATGCAAGAAAGTTAAAGAGCCTCAGTGATACAGATATGTTTTTGGTTAGTTTGTTATTGGTAGATGGTTGTGATATATCAATCCACTGAACACATTTCATAGAGTAATATTTGTTATATTGGGTGTCCAATATATTTTTTATGAGGATATATACTATAGTTTTATCTTTCCACCATTGGTTGTATTGATATCATTTTTACTCTTTGTTTTTTTATATTTATTTTATGGTTTTCTTTCTATATATATTCCATGTATCTTGTTTTTGGTTGGGATACACCATTCCCTATGGTTTTTTTTAATTTCTAGGTGCTTGTAACCAATATGTGGGGATCAATAATTCTCTTTTGGTGTTTCCATGGTCTATTTTAGAGCCTAGGTGGACAGGTTTTTTAGTTTGGGTCATGACATGAAACATGACAGTTGAGGTTACATCCATATAATAAAATTATTACCTAAAAATCACTTAATAAAATAATAGAATAAAGTTATATTTTAATCCCAAATTATTCTATAATTTACATAACTAATTTCATGATATATGAGTAATTTCATATTTAGGGAACCCAATTGATGTGTCAGAGCAGTCCTTGATAACCAGGTAAAACTTTGATCCTTAACTATGGGTAGAAGTTTTGATGTTTTATGGACTTAAAGTGATTTATAATGTTTTCCCATGTATGATCATGTACTTGGTAAGATCTTAATTTTTATCCCCATAATTAAATTTACAAAATAATTTGTAGAGTTTTATAAAAATAATAATTAAACAAGGTATAAATTTAACAAAAATATGGAATTATGTATCCCATATTTACAAAATATCTAATAGAAAACTTTTCCATAGATCCAAGATACACCATGAATGATATAACATCAAATATAGTAATTATTAACGAATCATTGAATATTAATTTGATAAGGGAAGAAAAATAATGTCAATAAAAAAGATTAATGGAAAATTAATTATAAAAAAAGATAGCAACCCAAAACTATATCTAGTCAACTTGTAAATTTACTTATGTGGATATTTAGAATGATTATTATAAGGAGTAAATGAATGAGAAATTTTTTAAATAAAAAATAAATTAGTTTTATTTATAATGGTATGCTCAATTAGTCAAAATAATAAATCATGTGGTTTAAAAACATTTGTATTCCCCATAGATCACTTAAAAAGTTCGTCCAATTGATATGTATTCTCAAATAGGTCCTTAAAGAGATTTAAATGTCATTATTATTGGATATTTATATTGGTTCATAAGATTTATCATTATAAAAATTTACTAATTGAGAAAATCAAAAGATAGTGTGGGAATTATTCTTTATAGTAATGTGATGAAACACCATTATTTCAAATCATTCATTATTAATAATCCTTTCAATCAACTTTAAATCATCAAGTTTAAACCCAATAATCCAATAAAAATTATATAAAATTTATATCTGAAATAAATAAATAAATCACAATTAAATAATGGATTTGGATACATCAATAATATTTTTTTTGTGTAAAAATGTATTATACCAAATATAAAAAATGAATTTTGATTAAATAACTAAATTTAATAAAAAAAATTTCAGGGTATTAATCTAAAATTTTGTATTGTGTTTAAACATCCATGTAATGGTAAAAATTATCAAATATGCAAAATAAATCATGGAAAATATAGTTTCATAAAAACATGAGTATTCATATCATGGATGGATTTGGATTTGGATTTTTTGTTAATCAATTTATTTTTATTAAATAAATTTAATAATGAACATATTTACTCATGGAATTTTGAAATAACATGATCATAAAGGGAAAATTAAATTATTTTATTGACCAACATCATGAATATATAATGAAATTTTAAACATGAAGAATAAGTAAAATATTATAGAACTATATCTTTGATCCATAATTATAACATTCTATATTTATTATTATCCATCATGAATGTTGGAATGAAGCTCCACAGAAGATTAAATTTTTTATTAAAAATGTAGTGTGATATTATTAGGCGTTATTATAGTTAAAAATTTGTTTATTGGATTTTCCATCTATTTTTTTCCAAGTTGGATTATGTTTCTTAGAATAAACTATATTTTATTGAATAAAAAAAATACTAAATCAAAGTCATTATTTTATGAATTATAGAATAATTAAAATTAAATTTTTTCATTATTCCCCATCAAGGTAAAAATTACTAATTTTACTTAAAGATCCATAATAATTGAAATTTTCCTAGAAAAAAATTATTAACTATAAATTACTAAATTTATTTGTTTCTATATCTTTCTCAATATTACAAACTTTTAATCTGAAAAATATGGATTTATGATGAATAAAAAATAGAGATCAAGAAAATAATGCAATTAATGGTAATTATTTGAAAACATAGAATCAATATAATCATATCAACATGGTATAAAACACATTAAATCAATTAATAGATATTTTCTAAATTTTATATGGGAATTGTGATCTCATCCTAAATTCCAAATTTGATGGTTTATCATCAATGATTTATGAAACTTTAAAACCTATACTAATGGAATAATGAGAATTCAATGATCTTATATTTAGAATACTTAATATTTACTAATTTATCTATAATAATTAAAACAAACACTAGCTACATCATTTTTCACTACACTATATATGAGGTGTAATTAACATGATTTGAGAGCTATGATGGATGGAAGATATGACTAACTTACTATAACTTAAGTGAAAACTCTATATGATATGTCACTTCACCGTTATACTCTAACTCATCAAAATTTCACACAAATTTGTCATAAAATCTGAAACCTCACTTGAATCATTATCACCTAACATAAAAATTTTACAACCTCATCTTTCAATTATTATAATACATTCATCAACTTTATATTGTTTTCATGTTATGAAATTAATCTATACAATATCTATAATTTCCCAAATATTATCTAAATAAAAGAACAATTGCCTCATAAAAACCAACCCAATATAAGGGATATCATAATAGTTAATAAATGAAACCTCTAATAATGTCATCAAAATGGTGTAGTGATAATATTTTTATTATAAAAACTCAATAAAATGAAGGTTCACAATCTATAATCAGTTAATGCTAATATTTAAGGTTGAAACATGAAGTTTAGAATTTATATAATTTTCTCTATCTATTTACAATATATGGATAATATACATTACTTAATGATATCTTTGTTTCAAACACCCATCCCATCAATTTCATAGATTCAAGGAAAAATATCATTTTGGTTAGAAATAATCATCGACGGAAATCCATGAATGCTTACCACATCTTACATATATAGTTTCATAAACTCTAAATTTTACAATAATCCCTTATTAGAATAAAATTTTTCATCCTTTTTAATTTATTATAATTTACCGATATAGAATCTTTTTGATTTGAGAATAAAAATTCAAAAATTACATGAATCTATCCACTAAATTTAATATATAATATTAGTGGTTAAAATATCCAACTTAGGGATTGATGCTTACTTCTATCAATAATTACAAAGTTAAACATCTATCCAAAAAATATAAAAATACCCTATTATTCAGGTAAACCAACACCGAGTCTATAATTTTTCTATACATTTTATCCACCCATGAAGAATTAATACATTATAGTTATGAAAATTTTTCATTAACTCCTCCCATAAAAGAAATATAATTTTACCACAGAAAAAGATATAATTTTATATACCTTTTAACCAACTATTTATTGACTTAAAAACACATTAGGTTATTTAAAAACCCCAAACACTAGTTATTTTTTATATACTCAAGGGTATTTTATATCAATATAACATTTAACACTATATTGTAAATGTGTTATTAACTACCTACCCCACTAAGGTTAAGGTGTAACTTGTTTTCTTACTTTATCAACCTTTATTAATCATGTATATCATAATAAAAACATATATCACTTTATACTTAGAGTTTTACATACTATATTACTATTACCTAGAGTAAAAATGACCTAGGAAACCAAATATTATAGTAACTCTAATAGTTACCTTAGTTGTTAGATAATATATCACTTGGAAAATTCATAATGAAATGTTTTTTTATCATTGAATATTACAAGTTTTTTTAATATATAGTTCAATTAAATCATTAAAAAACCTATTATTTTCGGTTCAAAATTATGTGGTTTATATTTACATTTTTTTATTTTCTATTTAGTAAACCCTTAGTCTATAAGTGAAAATCCCTATATTAGAACAAGGCCCCTTATAGTATGAGAAAAATCACAATATACCTCATAAGTTCCCAATTTCTTTCTAAATCTTATAAGTAGTATATTTTAAACCTTTACCTTCAAAATTTACAAAGTATATAAAACTTGATCCATTAATGAAAAATTAGTATTCTTCTTGGTTTGAGATGACAATGAACTCACAACACCATAAATATTGGTCATTAAGTGCCTATATTTTCTTTTAAATTTCTAAAATAACCTCTCCACTATTATATTATTCAATTGTTCCAAATAAATATTTTATTCCACCTACAATACCTTTATATTGATTCTATTCTACATAATAATGTTACTTAAGAAATTATTTAATCAGTTCTAAAATCAATATTTGGTTAAATTTTATAAAAATCGATCCTCTTGAAATACCTCCTAAAATATCCTAAGATGACATGCATGATTATAAGAAATACATTAATTCCTTATGATTTGATCAATAAATAATACCTTAAACATAAATATGTATATTTTTATTTTCATTTTTAGTGATAACATGATAAAAAATGTATTGTTAATTAATCAAAATTATGTGAAAAAATAATAAAAATTTCAATATTATTATTGAAAATTTTCATTATAATCCATCCTTCAAATTCCTCAATCTAATATCAATTAATGAAAATAAATTATTGAACACTAAATTTACAAATTCATATTGTCAAAAATATTTTTATAAAACATGATTTCATTGTTTTTTCATTTTATGGTGTTTCCAGGCAATTTTTTCTATGATATGAGAGACTTCTAGAATGCCAAATGTAGTATTATGATTTTATGGATTATTTTTCTGATATGGATTTAATAAATTTAAATTCACAAAAGGATATAATTCCTTAAAATTTATATTTATGTAATATATGTGCAATATTTCTAATAATAATTTCATGATGTTTAGGGAATATTATAAATTAATTATATAAATTCCCCGTGTACAAACTACTGTTGATTTAAGGGAACATAGTTTTCGATGGTGTACATAAAAGATGATGAAAACTCTAATAGATTCAAATACAAATTGAAGGTCCATAACCTCAAATGACACAAATGGTTCCAATACTTGGTTAAATAAAATTATAAAGAATGGTAATATTTCAATAATTTCATCAAATTACAAAATTTTATTTGATAAAATTAAATAATATAATCTTCCCATAATTACTTGATTAGAATTAATACTAAAAAACTTTTATTTGAAATTAAAAAATCAATAAAAATGGATATCAATATCCTTATACATATTATAGTCAATAAAAAACCTCATATTATAGAGTTCTATCTTATTTAATAGAAAATGGCTTATTATAAGGAAATTTTCCCATTATAACTAAGTACTTTTACAAAATTTCAACCTTTAAAATATTCAATTCATATTTCTATATGTTATATATTTTCTAAAATAAAATTTTAATTTATTTAAACCCAAAATAATTAATGATTATTAATCAACACCTCATCATGTAGATGTAGGATGAAAACCACATCTATAATTTTATTTTTTATCTCTATGATAACACATGAAATATAACACAACTCTTAATTTTAAATAAAAAGTAAAATATTAAAAAATTAATACTATATAATAGAATTACTTATATAATGGTAGTCACACTAATGATAATAATAACCTATAAAAACATATTACTTACTATTAGAACTCATGTAGATTAACTTACACTTATAGAAGTATACTCAATCAAAAATGGGGAATATAAACTACATGTTTTAAATGAAATAATATAGTCAAATATTAAGTAGTATAATGTCTCAGGATAAATAATAATATCCGACTACTATTTTTATACTATAATTTACTTTTGGTATAATCCTCCTCCAAAAAAATAGTAATTATAACACTTGTGTTTGATTAAGTCAGTCAAAATAAATAACTAATCCATGCGATATAGATTATGTGAAAAGTAAATGTTGATATTTTAATTTTGATATATAATTTATTTATATGTATTAATAATTTGACAACTTTATTTGAATATAAATTTGGTATTTTTCACTTTGTATAGGATAAAAATTCATGCTTTAGGAATTTAATGACTTTTTAAGTAATAATAAGTGCACGTTTTCATGAAAAGTTCTTGTGGTTCACATATAGTAGTCTAATATAGGGATAAAATCTAAGAAGAGGTGAATAAAGAGTCTAAATCAGAGTGTTCAATGAAATTATTATGGTTTGATGAATAATAATATTTTTTTATGACTATTAAAAGATTTTTTTTATTTTACTAAATGGTGTTATTGTAATAGATTGATATTTTATGAGAAAATTTTAATTTCATAGTTAACATCCTTAGTATATGTTTTTCAAATAAGAGATTTTTTTAACACCATGAGTATATAAAAATATTTTTTAAATAAATTAATTATTTTTTTGAAGGATATTGATATGTGACAACAAAATAGTGGAATAAAACACCATGAAATTTTTATTGGGGGTATGTAAAATAAAGTGAATACATGATATAATTAAGTGGTTATGTCATTTTTATAGGAGATATCTATTGATGGCATGAAAAAACTTTTTTTGATGGTATCATTTTAGTTGTTCGTCTTAAGTAAAAAATATTTATAGATAGGAGACCATATTTTAGTTTCAAGAGGAGATATATAGTCACTGGTGATTCAAGTATCACTACAATAATATTTTTTTTTATTTTTAAACCCTTATAGAGATATGATAAATTGAATATAATGAAATTTTTTTATATTATTTAGTGAAATATTTCCTTTTATCATATTTATTCACTAAAATGGAATATATGCCTCAATAATATGTGTTACATTTGTATTTTAAGGATGATTTATTTATGTATATGCTATTTTATTTAATGATATTTTATTTTTATATGGAAGTTAATTCTTAATTTCTAAAATTGTTATTTTTAGTTTCCTGGTAATTTTGAATAAATATAAGAATTAATTTTCTAAATGAAAACTATAAATTTTCATTTTTCTCATGACCACTGAATGAATTAAGATAATATATACATAATTTGGTTTTAAACCATCTGAGGACTGAATTGATTTTTCATTGTAATGAAGTAAATAATCAATCTAATGACTAGATTATAACTACCAGACTAGTAACATATTTATTCATATTTCATATACTAATAAATATCATCGATCAAAATTCTAATTTATTCATTCATGATTATGAAACTTATATCCATTGTGAAATCATTGATTAAATACACATGGAATACGTAGACCTTGTTTTGAGTCATCATAAAACATAAAAATATTCACCAAAATTTTTAGAGGATAATAAATAACAGAAATTGTAGAACAAGTGTCAAAGAGGAATAATTTACCTCATAATGTATAGAGAAATAAATATAAAAAAATGAAAAAAAGTCAATTTGTCCTAATTGACCACCGTGATTTAAATCATAAAAATCATTCCAAATTTAAATTATAAATAACTATTTTATAATGTAAACCCAAATAAATAAATGTAATGGATGAAACATACTTTAGGATCAAATGAAAAATAAAATTTATACAGAGTTCCCTATATTAAAAATAATAATCAAATAACTCATAGAATAACCAAAACCTTTTAATACCTCAAAAATTTTACTATATGATCAATTATATCCATTAAGAAACAAAAAATTAAATTCCTTTTTTGAACTTGTAAATTAATAATAAATTTTTTGTGTGCACAATATTGTAAATGTAATGGTTGAGTAAAACACTCTATAGTATATCCATATAAGTCTTAAATATCATTTTATGAATGGGTAATGAGTGTATGAAAGTGAAATTATCCATAAATATGTGCTATATATAAATTTTAAATCGTAATGTAAGTGATTAATTAAATTATTATATTTGAAGAAAAAAAATAATCACTAGAAATTTTATAATTTCTAAATTGATCATCAAAGTGGTCTTCCCAATGTTACTTTAAAAATTCTCTCACATAGTCTCCATAATTAAAATTAATCAAGACTAAATCTCCCCTAAGAGGTTAAATATAATGTTTAAATGTATATCCACAACCTCAATATAATACATAGGGAAATCATAAAATAATTTACAGTCCAAATCAATGTAAATTTTTTTATATGGAAGTCTTATTTCTAAATAATACAATTATAAGGGGTAAGATAGAGGCTGGACATGAAGTCCATGATCACCAAGTGAAAACCATAGTATCACAACCCCAACCCAATTTATCATATAGTGGGTAACATAATTAAGTTATCATAAAAAATAAATATGTAATAAATGAAATAAATATAATATATAAATAAACCCAACTCTATACTAATAAAATAAAACAAATAAAAATATAAAAATATTTTCTTATATAACATGAGGAATCATGACTCGAGATATTCCTCAAATAACAAAAAATGTGTTATCAATTGAATAATTTTTTTTTATGTTATAAAATATAGAGTTGAATAAAAAATATATTTACAATTCAACAACACTCTTATGTTGGACTTCCACCATTATTATGAAATTTTGATCAAATATTTAATATTTAAACATTAAGAAATAATTTAAATAAATAAAATACTATTATTTAAATTTCATGATGAAAGATCATTTATAGAGGCCTAGATTTCTATGAGTCTTCTATATTGTCTTTTTGATATGTTAGAGATGTTAAGATGATTTTCAGAGGAATTTGGTTTAAAATAGGTAGATATTTTGTTGAAATTTAAGGAGGAATAGAAAATCATTGTATGAATATATGTGTTTCACCAATGATATGTTGGTTAGAGAATAATGGTTTCTATGGTTAGTTCGGTTGCATCATGATATGTGATGTATCACAATGAATGGGTTGAAGGAATCATGATGGTTAAACCATTATGTTTTGGTTTTTATCAAGATGAGTTGGTTTAACTCATTGTGTTCTTGTTTTGGGTCTTAAATTTAGGATATTTAATTTATTTTTTAGAGTCATTGAATAATAAATTCTAGTATTACTCTATTTTTATCATTATTTAGTAGTGTTACTTATTACACCGTGTTATTTTTTATAGGTTTCCACGTTTGGGTGGATAAGGCCAGGTTTTGTACCATGATTATCAATTAATTGAGTGTTTAGGAGTATAGGTTCTCATTTAATTATGACCTTAGTTTATTATATTAAACTCAAATGGTGTCAACCACCATAATACAAGAGTATCATTATGTGATTCATAATGAAAACATAAATTTCATCACGATTCCATGAATTATACTATAACTTGTGTGTTATTGAATTTTTAATATAAATTTTGGTGTCTTATATAATTCTATATTAACTTACCATGAACCGCATGCATCATTTTTTTTGTTATTGTGATCTTTTATCATCACTTGGTGGGGTTTAATTCTTGTATTTTAAAAACTAATTTATTTATGATTCAATTTGCTATATTTTTACCTTTATATTATATCCTTTTTTTAGATCTTTAATACCTCTTTTTTATTTCTTATAATATGGTCATGGTAGGGTTTATGACTTTTGTTTTGTTGATTTTTAGTAGTTTTTTATATGGGTACATGAGTCAATATTTATTGAGGGTTATTCATGAGGTTTTGGTGGTGTTTGGTCATCATTTTTATCTCTTCCTTACGTAAGGACCATTGAAGATTTTTTTGAGTTACGGTATTCCAAATATATAACTTTAATTGTGTTTTAAATGGGGTATCATCTTTTTTTTCTTTAGAAAAAGTTTTGTAATTGACCTTATAAAGATAATAAACCATAAATGAATAAATTAATTGCAATAGAATGTTTGGGAATGATTTTATTTTTTTCCTTGTTATTTTCATATTATTGATGTTGATATTTTTGGTAATATATATGGGGTATATATTATTTTTATTTTTTTTACTTTTATATTGATACATTTTAAAAAATAAGAAGATAATAATAAGGAAAATGAATAAAAATATTTATTTTATATTTGGTATTATTTGTATAATTTATTAAATAATTAGTGAAGAATGATAATAATAGGTTGCTATTTACAACAAGAATTATATATATTTTTATGTTATTACAAGATTATTTTATATTTTTTGTGTTATGTTTTTGATAAGGAAGGGATATAAAGATGTTAATATAGTTTTTTAATAACAGAGTGGTGATGTTGTGGTATCTTGAGCAGTAGATTCTTAGAACTTTGACACTGAATAAAAAAATATAAGATTAGAGTGGGTCGTGATGAGGAAAATAAATATGGTGGTGTAAAATCTTGAGATTTTATGAAATATCATCTTTTAAATTAATTTAAATTATTTGTAAGATTGATTAATATGAAATTAATAGTTTATCATTGGTTATATACAACACCACGTTTATCCTGTGTTATACATAACATCATGTTTCTTCTATAACTTGTGTTACACACAAAGATGAGCCTTACTATACAACTATATACTATTAATATTATGATAGTTATCACCTAACTACTGGAATGGTGGTATCGAATAAGATTAAATAAATTATGAAAATATTGTTTATGCATGTTTATATAAAGATTTATTTGGTGACCAATTAATTATAAATGAAAATAAAACCCAATTGAATATAAATCATGTGTTTTTATGAAATTTGTTTTATTCCCACAAAGGAATTTTATATTAATAAATTAAATTAATAATTATTAGAGAATGATATTAATGAAATTTATTTTTTATGTACTCAATAATAATTTTTTTAATTCACCCACTATGTTTTGTAGGCATAACCTAAGGAAAACTCTAATTTTTCACATAAAATAGTGTATTCTTTTATAAAAGGTGGTTTTTTAACATTTTAATAGAAGACTTGTTTTAAAAATAAAATTTGAAACTTTTATAACTTTTTTTTAAAAAAATATAAGTTTTATTTAAAATAATAATGCTAAAATTATCTTTGGTTGATTTTTTTGGTATTTTTCTGAGAAGTTTCATTTTTAATGTATAGTGAAATATATTGAATTTTAATTGAAAACCGACATTTCATATAAATTATTTATAATGTTAAATTGTATTTTGAAACAGTTTTAAAGTAAAAATAATAAAATTTTACATATAATAATCCAATTATTTAATTATAATCATTTATATATTGAATTTTGATAAAACAAATATAATAACCTTTTTGACATTTTTCACTTTAAAAACCAGATTTCTCGTTCCGTCTACATGGATAATTTGTTATTAAATTATACCACTTGTATGGTTGTAATTTGAGAAAGTAGATTCCATATTTTTAATTATTATAATTTATAATATATAGTAAGGGAAAATTAGTTTTTACCAAAAATATTAAGGAAAGAAATTAAAATTATTTATAGTGATTAAGGTAAATATGAGTTCTCTTAGTGGTTAAAATTTAATATTAAGGGTCCAAATTACCTAGAAACTTGTATAAAACCAATATTAAGGTCATATTTATTACATATACCTTATTTTATATAATTTTAATTATTATTTGAGGCAAATTATGTAAGGTAGACTTCCCAATAGTGTTTTCTTTTGGGTAATTACAATAATGACACTCCTCCTTCACTATATAAAGGCACTCTCTCTACCCACTTATTAACACCTATAAATACTTTTGGATAAACAAGAATATTCAAAAATAAATTACCAAAATCCATAATATCATACTATAAGTTTAAAATTTTAAATAAAGAAAACCAAGAAAGGCCTTTCTTTCAAACCAAAAGGAGTTACCTGAAGAAGAGGTAATGTTCATCAAAGTGCATTATTGTTTTATTTATTCCTAAAACCTCTTCATTTACTTTTATTTCATGACTATATAATAAATTTAGTATATTAAATATAATTATATATTTAAATGTGAATTTTATGACTTATAACTTTATACACTTCCATCAAATGGGATACACAATCACCGTTCATGTGTACGACATACAATTACCTAACGAACCGATGTCGTTCATTCATCCATTACCACCTCTCAAGGTGGATAATAAAGATGTAAATAATATTTATATGTAATATTTATGATATTTATTACATAATAATACATATTGAGTCATTATATCATATACAACATTTTTATATTCCATTTTTTATGGGATACGATAACATCGTTGATGTGTATAGTGGACTACCACCTCACGAAGCGATGTGAAGAAATCTTCACTAACATGTTAAATGGAAGGTAATAAGGGTAAATATAATGAATATATATTATATTAATGATATAATTATATTTATGGAAATGTTATATATCATTTTTCTTCTTACTACTACACACACTGAGAAAGTGGTAACGTTGTTTGTGGACGTGTAAAATACCACCTCCTCGAAGCGAAGTGATTAATGTTACATCAAATAAATGATATATATTTATATATAAATATATATAATTAAATATAATTGTATTTATTTTATAATTATATTTCTATAAATATGAAATATCATTTACCTTTTTCTAAAAAGATCATTGAAAAATGGTAATGTTACTCATACAAATGTACGGTCTACCGTATCCATGATCATAACATTAATTCATTTTTCATGACCATATTTCATTATTGGTATTAAAAGTAAAATTGATATATTAATATGATAATTATTTAATTATTATTATTTTATATATATATTTATATAATGATATCATTAACTATAGTCAACCTACCAAAGTTTATTTTGATACCGAAGCCAAATATAGTCAAAATAATTGATGTAAATTTAATTGATCAAGTAATTATATATAAATAGTTTATAAGTGAAATTAAAGTAATAATAAACTTTTAATATTTTCTAAAATAGCTAAATAATTGATATAAGTCTATTATTTATTAATATATAGTATAAGCATAACGAATCAGACTAAAGATAAGGAGATTTGTAGTGTCACTTTTATTTATGTGAGAAAAATGTCATACTAATCATTAATTTCTTTTCTGTGGAATATATAATTCCTTATGATATGCAATATAAACAATTTAATTAATTTAATGACATCAAAAATTTTAATTTAATTTATTCTTTCATAGATATCATGAATCAAAAGTTACTCAATTAGTAAGGGTTTTCTCATCTCACTTTTATTTTTGGGAGATGAATGCAATATTCACCACTCATTTTTGTTGTAGGGTGTATATACTGCCCATGAGTGTATTTTATTTTTCTAATATATAAATTTATGGGTATTTAAGTATCCATTTTAGGATCTATCTTTCATAGAGTTTATAGTCTTAATGTTACCAAAGATGTAATGGATTTTTGTTACAATTTACCTTCTTCGAGACTTATGACATGTTATGTACCTATCATATATTATGAGGTTTATATAAATCCACTTTAATGTGTTTTATCATTAATGTATTTATTTTAATTTTATTTCATATTTCTTTGATAGTAATTATTTCATGGGGTTTATGATTCAATGTTTACAAAGTGGTATGAGTTTGATATTATAATCTCATCAATTATCACGATTATTTGTGTTTAAGTATACGGTATTGAAATACAATGATATAACACTAAATATTTCTCATTAATTCTCTTCAATTATAGTTATTTCATGAGAAAAATTTATTTACCTTAGTTTTCCTCTCTTTATGTACTAATTTTTTCTAAATAATTTTCTAGAAAAAATAATCACTTCGGTTGAAAATTCTTCCAAAAAAATGTTTTATAAATTTTTTTTCAAAAATATTTTAAAAAGTATTTTTCAGATCTGAAATGATATTTTCCTCAAGAAATGTTTTAAATTATTTTTAAAATATTTCTTTGGAATTTTTCATAGCTATTTTCAAATAAAAGTATTTTCCAAATTGTTTATGTGTAAAAAGTATTTTTCACTATGAAATGGATAATTTCCTCAAGAACTGTTTTAATGATATTTGCATGTTATTTCCATTAATCAATGTCAAAAAACATTTTTTTTACTTATCCTCCATTAGTTATATTTTTTATTGATACCATACCCATTATTTTTTGGTTAGATTAATATTGATTAAAAGTGATTATTATGGAACTCATTTATTTTTCAAGGGTTAATCATGTTTTAAAGAGATTATTGTGGAACCTATTTATTTTCCATGGGATAATAATTAATAAAAGATATTTAAATGAAACCCATTCATTTTTCCTATGAATAATCAAGTTATAAAATTGATAATAGTTTTTTACTATGAGTGTTTTATGAAATTCAATATTTATGTGTTATGATTATGTAATGGTACATAAAATTTTGGTGGGTGATTACATTATAAACCCATTATAGGTAGTTTAGTGATAAAACAATATTGGGTGGTTCCCTAATAAACCAAGTATGGGTGGTTCCTTGATACCCCTAGAATGCATTGGGTATGGAATTATACCAGATGGTTATTCCATTTGTAAGAGTGATTGTAATAGAAAAGTGTAAAAAATGTCCCAAGTTAAGAACATGTTTTGTTTATGATTATTATGGGTTAATAATGTATCTTATGATCAATATTGATATCACATGGCTTATGATTATTAATTCTTATGAACCTTTCCTTTTACATGTTTTCATATTTAATGATTTAGATATTTATGGGTATGGGTTCTTTTATGAATCTCTAATGAACTATGATATTTTCATCATAACCTTTTGCACTTATTATGATCATTGATGAAATTGAATTGGTAGTGATTATATTTAACCTTAACGAGAATTTAAGATCACCCTTTATTATGTTTCCTTTTCCATGTTTTTAAATAATTATGTGGAACTATTTTTGTATATACCTTATTTCATGAGGATGATTTTGATGACCAAATGTGAAATAAGAAAATCTAGGTTAAAAGGGAGAAATGATCATTTAAATTCATGAGAATTTTTATGTAGGATTATGTCCTAATTCTCTAAAAATATATACCTAATAGTTCCTATTGAATTTAAGTGATCCATGTTTTTCTTTTTATTTTGTATGGTTCTGATGAGAAAATTTGGTATCACAATTTTCAGCTTCAACTCCAGAAATGTAATGTTTTAATTTTCAGTGCAAGATCTGGGAGTGCGGGTCCTGAGTTGTTATAGTTGGTATTAAAGGTCAGTTTAGATATCATTTTAGATTAGGATGTTTTTATGTGAGGTTATATTAAAAGACACATATACCATCATAGGTCTATAAGATTAAAGGATGATTCTAAGTTCAAAGTCTTAGATACCCATATAAGGTTTTAGAAAATGATATCATAAAGTTAATAATGATTTTTTTGGGGAAATTTTATGATTAGGGTTTTTATAACCCATAGGATAAATATGAATTTTTTTTTTGTGAGTAATTATCTTTCAATATTAAAAAATGGTGGACAACCCATATGCTCAGTGACAACCCGTCACATATGGGAAGGTAGGGGCTTGAATTTATAACCGAAAGATGACAAGGGTTTCATGCCTTCCACTAGCCTACATGATGTTCTGGTTAGTATGAAATACTTTCAAGTAATTATTACGTTTATTTTGGAAACATATGGGATTTTATTTTAGGAATAATGGTTGTTTTATCTTAGAAGAATATAGATCAAATCCTTTTAACCCTTAGCTTCCAACCATAGTCAGGAAATGATTAAATAATTTTAAGGATAATTAATTTGGGAATAATTTGGTTTGAACTTTTGGTATTACTATTAAAATTTAAAGATCAATGTAATAAGGTTTATTTATTTTGATAATTGTTTTACCATGTACTAACCGTTTTGGTTTTGGTTATTTTCTAAATATATGAGGAATACATTTTTTACCCCTTTTATGGTTATATGATCATTAAAAGTTGATTTTAGTTATTTATGAATTAAAAAATTCATCTTGAATTCTTATATTCTAGAAAAAATTATGAGATTTTGGTAGATGCGTATTAAACGATGAAATCCCACTCATTAATTTAGTATATTTCCATATTATCTTAGTCTAGAAGGTAATATAATTCCTTAACTCTAGTAAAACGACCATGAAATAAAAGTATTATCATAGTACTTTAAATTATAGTAAACCAATTGTATTTTAAATCATCATATATTTATGTTTTTGAGTCATTTAACTTTACATTGATTATTAACTTTCTTATGATCAATGTCCTCAATCAATCGCTGTAATTATTTACAATTTTCTTATATTCCCACCAATGTTTTCCCTATGTGGAATCCTAGTTATGCGTAACTTCAGCTGAAATTTATTTTTCCCACTTCCCTTTTTATATAATGTTTTATTTATTTCATTATTTTATTTTGGTTTTAATAAATTAATTTTAATATGTCAATCCTTTGATAGCCAAGATAAATTTCGAGGGAGAAATTCATTTTAAGGGGGGTAGAATGTAATATCCCAATATTTTATAAAATATTTTATTTTAAATTAATTTAAATTATTTTTTATCCTAAGTTACATATAATTTATAGTTTATCTTGAATTGTAGGAAACAAAAAATTTATATTAAATTTTATGCAACATCTTGTTTATTCCATAAATTGTGTTTCATGTAAAGTTATGTCCTACCAGAAAACAATATTCTTTTAATATTATGATAATTTTAACCTATATATTATAATGATATGGATTAATAAGATTAAATAAAGTATGAAAATATAGTTTACACCTATGTTATAAGTAATTATTTTGTTACTAATTAATTAAAAATGAAAATAAAACCAACTGAATATATAGTTTTTTTTATGAAAAACAAGTTTTAAGACCATAAATCCATTTTATATTAATAAAATAAATTAATCAGTATTAGTGAATGATATTATTTAAAGTTATATGTTATTTATTTGATAACATGTTTTATTAATTCTTCCAATATGTTTTGTTTTCATAAAATAAGGGAAATATAATTTTAATAATACAAAGATGTATTTGTTTTCTTCTAAAAGTGGGTTTTCCACCTTTAAATGGATTAAATTTTTAAAAATAAATTTTCAATGTTTTATAAATTTTATTTCAAAAAATAGACTTCTTATTTGAAATAATAATATAAAATTTATCTTAGGGTGAACTTTTGGTATTTTTATGAGATGTTTCATTTTTGATGAATAATGAAATATACTGATTTCTAATTGAAAAAGGACTTTTCATATTAATAATTTATATTGTAAAATTATATTTTAATTATTATTAATGTCAAAATAATTAAATAATACATCTATTAATCAAATTTAGGTAATTAGAATCATTTTAATATTGAATTTTTATATAAAAATTTACTAAACATTTTGACAATTTTCACATTAAAATCCTGCTTTCTCATTCTATATACGAGATTAATGTTAAATTAAATTCTTCCACTTATTTGGTTGGAATTTTAAAAAGTGGATTCCATGTTAGGAAGAAAAATAATTTATAAATTATATTATGTTCAAATTAGTTTTTGGTGAAAAATAATAGTAAAATTAATTAAAATTAATTACAATGATTAAGGTAAAAAATGAGTATATTTATTAGTTAAAATTAATATTAAGGATCCAAATGACCTAGAATATTTTCTAAAACCTTTTTTTGGAAATATTTTTATCATATACCATATTTTATGAAATATGGTTTATTAGTGGAGTCACATTACATAAGGGAGACTTCTCAATAGTGTTTTATTTTTAGTATTTATAAGAATGTTGCTCCTCCACTATATAAAGGAACTCACTCTCCCCACTTCTTCACACCTATAAAGAATTTTTACTAATTAAAAATATGACCAAATTACTTAAAAAAATATTTATTATAATCTTAGGAGATTAAATTTGGGTATAAATAAATCTGATTAATTCCTTTAGTTTAAACTAAAAGAGTTACCTGAAAAAGCGATAATGTTAATCAATGTGAATTTTTGTTTTACTTCTTCATAAAACATCATGAATTATTATTATATCAAGATTATATAATAACATATTTTTTTTAAATATACTTATATGTTTTTACATTAATGTTATGACCTAAAAATTCGTAGACTTCCACCAATTGGGATACACAATCATGTTCATGTGTATGATGGACCACTACCTCGCAAACCGATATCGTTCCTTCATCCATTTCCACCCTTCATGGTGGGGAATGATGATACAAATAATTTTTTATGTGATATTTATGATATTAAAAACACAATAATACCTTTGGATTCGTTATTAAATATAATATCCTTTCATATTCCATTCTATATAGGATAAGATAACATTACTCACGTGTATGGTGGAAAACTACCTTAGGAAGCGATGTGAAGTGTTTTTCACTAATGCGTTACAAGGAAGGAAATAAAGGTAACTAAAATAAATATATATTATATAAATTAAATAATTATTATTTTAATTAAATAATTATATTTATGTAAATATAATATATAATTTTTCTTATTACCATTTCAGACACTGGAAAAGTGATAACATTGTTCAAGGACCTGTGGACTATCCTTTCCTCGAAGATAAGTGATTCATTTTAAATCAAAATAATTATATATATTACGTATATATAATTACATATAGGTATATTTATAATATAATTATATTTTTTTACATATAAAATATTTCTTACTTTCTTTCCGCAACAATCATTGAAAAATGGAAACGTTACTCGTGCATATATACGACCTATAATATCTACAATCATAAACTTTGTTAATATTTCAATAAAATATTTATTTATTGGTCTTATAAGTATAATTTATGTTTAAATATGATAATTATTTTATTAATACTATTTTTTATATATTTAGGTCATGATCACTTTGACCATCATCAACCTAGCAAAGTGAATTTTGACACATAATCCAAGTATGGTCAAAACATCTGATATAAAATTAATTGATTAAGTAATTTATATAACATGTTTATAATTGAAATAAAATTTATAATAAACTTGGAATAGTTTATGAATAATGTAAATAATTAAAATAATTTTATTATTCAGGAAGATAGATTAAAAGAATGATGAATCAGATTCACGATAAGAGGATTTCTAGTCTCACTTTTATTTCCACAATACTTATGTCATACTTTCCACTCATTTATTTTGTGTAGTTTATATAATGAAATATGACATGTTATATCTTGAATTTAATTTATTTTATGAAATTAAAAATTTCAAGTTATTTTTTTCTTTCCCTGATATCATGATTTAAAAGTTACTCAATTAGAAATGGTTTTCTCATCTCACTTTTATTTCTGTGAGATGCATGTCATTTTAACCACTTTTCTTGTGGTGTATATACTGTCCATTATTTTTTTTTGAATTTATAATAAATAAATTTATGTGATTTAAATATCCATTTTATTATATCTCTTTCATGTGGTTTATTGTTTCAATTTTAACAAATTTTTAATAGATTTTTATCAAAATTTACTTTCATTGATACTTATGTCATTTTTTCACCTATCTTATTTTTTGAGGTGTATATATATATATATATATCCCATTTTACATGTTATATCAGGAATATATTTATTTTCCTGGTATTATATGTTTCATTAAATTTAATACTTTTGTGGGGATTACGATTCAATGTTACCAAAGTGGTTAGAGTTTGATATTTCAATCCCACTGATTATTAGAACTATTTGAGATTAAGTCTCCAATGCTGAAATATTATGATCTATCTATAAATAAATCTAATTATTTTATTCTCATATGTTTATTTCTTGAGAATAAAAGTGTTTTATTCATTTCCACCCCTTTATGTACTCAATATTTCTAAATATTGTTTTTATGAAATATCATATTTTTGGTAAAAAATTCTTCCAAAATCATATTTTCTAAAAAAGTTTTCAATTTTTCTAAAATGTTTTTAAGAGTTCAATGGTTAATTTCCTCAAGAAATAGTTTTAAATATTTTTAATTTCTTCTTTATATAATTTCTCAAAACAATTTTGAAAGAAAATAATTTTCAGAATGTTTAATATTTTAAAAAGTGTTTTTTAAAATGAAAAGAATATTTATCTTAAGAATTTTTAATGATATTTTAATGGTATTTTCATTCAAAAACATCCAAAAAACTTTTTCTTACTTATACTAAATTGGGGATATTTATTTATTAATACTATCTTAATTATTTTTTGGATGGATTAAGAATGTTTTCAAAGTGATTATTATGAACCCATTTCTTTTCTGGGAGTTAATAATTTTTCAATGAGATAGTTATAGAACCTGTTACCTTTCCATTGGTTAATCATGATTTAAAGAGATTGAAATGAAACCCATTTCCTTCCCATAGGTTAATCAGGTTATTAAAGGGATAATAGTTTTTCCTATGAGTTTGTGATGAAATGAATGGTTTTATGTATTGTGATTATAACGAACTAGGATTAACATACATAAATATTACATCATTTTAGGTGAATATTTTTTACATTAAAAAAATAAATTATTGAGGACCATTATATTTTAGTGTATTTGGAAACCTAGAAATAAACCATTATATCCTGTGGAAATATCTTCAACATCTCCCATATTGATCTCAACCATTAGTACTTCTACCTAAAACTTTTCTTCATAACACAGGGAAAAGGAAAATAAGAAGGGGTGAGCACATATGCTCAGTAAGGGTAAATAAAGGAAATGTGTAATCATAACATAGAAAAAGGGAATATAACTTGAGAATAACATTTTAATATCATACCCTATATATTAAAGATCATAATAAATATTGGAAGTTCATAAGACATACATCATATTATAATTTATTGCATAAGTTATGAAATTATAATATAGTAATAAAAAATGGAATTGTGGATGGCGCACAATAATATAAAAACCCTATGTTAGGGAAATCAACCAAGTCCATTGTAACATGTTAATTTTAGGTCAATCACCAGTGTACCTACTTCAAGCCTAGGATTAACTCACATGAACCCTCTTGTTTTAGGCTTGGGATGTCTTTCCATGTACTCTCTTATTTTGGGCTTGGGATTTTCTCCTGTGTACCGTCTTGTTTCAATATTTGGATGTCCTCCCGTGTACCCTGTTGTTTCAGGCTTGGGATGTCCTACATGTACTATTTGATCTCATAAATCATTTATCATTACCCGATGCATTATATGGAGATATAGGTCTCACCCATCTTATAATGAAATCATAAATTCATATTCCAAAATATCATAAAAAATCATATCCTAACCCGTGAAATTAAATGGGTATTATATACATTTAAACATATCATAACCTGTTGAAAAAATAAAGGTTACATAATCATTTCAACATAAGAATAACCCATTCATAGATGTGGGTTTCAAAATAATATCATCCGTGAAAGAGAAATGGGTGTCATAAGCATGATTCCATCACAAAACAAACTAATCAAGAAATAATATGAATGAAACCATTGGATTATTTTATATAAGGGCTTGAGTAACATGAACCTATGTCATCTAAGATAGAAAATTACTTGTAAGGATATTTTGAAATCATTTATTGAGGAAAATAAACTTTATTATTTTAAAAATGATCTTTAAAACTTAAAACCTTTTGAAAACCATTTCCATTAAAAATACTTTAAATACTTATAAATATGGTTTGAAATCATTTTTAAATTTTTTTTTCTTGAATAATTACAAAATATTATTTAAAAAATTTTGAAAACTATTTTCCTCGAAAACTTATAAAATAATATTGGATTTTTTTTACAACCAATTTCATTAAAAACATATAAAAGAATATAAAAAACCTTTTGAAAAACACTTTTGTTGAAAAATACTTTCAAAATTTATAAATAAATCATGATTTTTTTGAAAACCATTTCTTTGAAAATTATTTTTAAAATAATTTTCCTAAAAATTATTCTTTTAAACATGAAAAGGAATCTTTATAGAAATGATGGTGTGTAAATCTGTACATTCCATACATGGTAAGATTAACATTTCTTTTTCTTGGTAAAAAGTTAAAAAAATAACTTATTCGAAAAGAGACTATATTTTTACATTGAAAAGATTGGTAAAAGATAAAAAACAAAACAAATTCTTTTAAATATAATAGTATAATTGTATAATATTCATGAAGAACATTTTTAAGAAACATTATTTTGAAGGAATACAGATTTCCGTCCAAAGGGAGGGTAAAGTTGAGTTTTCTTAAAAACACTTTATTGAATATTATATTTACCAAAGAATAGAAAAATGGTACCAAGATATGAATATATAATGAATAATAGGAGTATAATAAAATTCATGAATGTTCTTGGAATATTGATTATAATATTTCAACAGAGGAAGCATAATCATAAACAGTCTCGAATAGTGATGAGATTGTTTCAATAAAATCTTATTAATTTGTAAGTGTGAAGCATACAACCATGTAAGAAAGTGAAATTAAATTAAGCTTAAAATATAATTAAATTAAGTGTATTAAATATATAAAATGTCAAATTGAAGTATATACACCTTGAAAAACAACATAGGTTCATAATCAAACAAGTGTCCCAAAGAAAGAAGATTGAGACAAAACTATCTTACCGATATGGTAGATTTCAAAAAATTAACCCCATGAAATAAATATCATTTAATGGATATGTAAATAACCATAAATATCATTATTATAATCATTTAATAAATATATCAGTAGTATACACACCACGGAAAATAATGGGTGGTGAATAAATCATGTATCTAACGGAAATAAAAAAAGTGAGATGAAATCCCCTTACCTTAACCTTAATTTTGTTGTTTAGTCCTTATATTATTGTATATGGGTTTAAAATATGTTAATAACTTATACATAAAACATAATAATTTTAATAATATTGTATATAATCATATTAAAACATCATATTACCCATTTTTTTAACAATCTTTCATTATTGTCACTACTTTGGGTGTTAATTGCCTAGTTTTCTCAAGTATGTTTGGACTTGATATTTTCTTATAATATTAATTATATCATGATTTAAAAATATAAATAATATAATGCATGATTTAATTATATTATACATTATATAAATATATATTTATAATAATATATAACGTTTGGAGATAAGAAATTAAATACATCGTTCATGGAGATGGTAGGTCGTACGTATGCATGAACACTACTTTAATTTCATTGTTGTGTTAAGATAATTAAAAGTAACAGATATGTGTATATTATAAATAGAATATTATATATTTTTTATATATGTTACACAGGTTTATTAAGACCATCCTTTTTTATATTCCATGTATGGCATGAATGACTCACATCACATTGAGGGGACGGTAGTCCACACTTCCTCAAAAAAAAATTATCATATAAGATGGAAAACATAAAATTATTTTATAAATAAAAATTCTGGAAGTTTGAAAAAATTATAAATATAATATATTTCATATATAAATAGGGTGTTAATCATAATGGCCACCATGAGGGAGTTTAATGGAGAAATGAACAACCATCGTCTCGTGAGGCAGTAGTTCTTCGTACACAAAAAGATTATGTTCGATACCTATTAGGTGAAGGTCTGCGTAAGTGTATGTTGAAATAATAACTTAAAAAATCCTAGTACATTGATTATACTGGGTTTTTATGTTATCATGTAATAAGAATAGAATAGAGATTAGAGAAGCAAATGAAATAAAAGAGGTCATTGGAAAATGTTACCTTAAGATCAAGTAACTCATTTTAGTTTATACCAAAGGGCTTCCTTGAAAGATTTTATGATCAAATAGAGGCTTCAATGTATAGTTTAGGAGAATTTTGAAGATATTTTTGTAGATATGGGATGAACATAATTGGTTTTATAGGTGTGAGGAGGTGGGAGAAGTGGTATCCTTTTATATTGGAGGAGGAATGACACTTTTTTAATATATTGACAAAGTAATTACATACACATTTCTCACAGTTCATGTGGCTCCAATAATGGACACAATTTGAGAAAATATTGTATAGGGACTAAATATGTCCAAAAATTAGATATTCGACGTGTTTATAACTCTTTTTTCTCCTTAAAGTTATATTTTAGTCCCTTCATATGATTAATTTAATTTTAATTATTGTAATTAATTTTAATAACCTTGACTAATAATTTCGTTAAACAAAAGATGGTATTATTATAAATTATAAATTATGGTGATTAAAAATATGTAATTCATTTTTCAAAATTCAAATCATAGAAGTGGCAGAAATTAATTTAAAATTCATCTCACAGGCGGGACAATAATGCAAGTTTTTAAAGTAAAAACATTTTAAAATTTGATATGTTTTTATAGTAAATTTCAAATTTAAATTGATACAATTACCTAAATTGTAATAATTGATAAAAATATAGTATAATTAAAATTTAAAAACAATCTAATACATAATTTTAAATTATAAATAAGTCATATGAAAAATCTATTTTGAACTAAAATTCAGTATTCTTTACTATTCACTAAAAAATGAATCTTCACAAGAAAATACAAAAACTTCACCCTAAGATAATTTTTATGGTTTTATTCTAATTAAGAATTTTATTATTATTTATTAAATTTATAAAATGGTCCAAATTTATATTTAAAATGGATTCTCCATTAAAAGGCGGTAAATTTTCTTTTATAAAAATATTGGTTTTTATGTGTGAAATTGGGTTATTATTATCTTTTTCCTATCAAACCCAATAGATGAATATAAAAAATATTTTATTGAATATTTAACATTTATATTTCATTAAAATCACCCACTAATCATTATTAATTTATTTTATGATGAAAAAACGCCTTTGGAAGTATGAAAAAAATAATAACATTCCTTTTTATATTCATTTGGTTCTTAGTTTCATTTATAATTAATTGGTAGACAATGAATTCATTTTATATTTATATAAAACATAAATTATCATATTTTTAATAATATTAGTAACTATTGATTTAATTACAAGTTTATACCTTATTGTATTATGTAGTAATGTTTTTACAATATGTCATTATCTTTTAATATTCAGTCATACGTGTTGTGTAAGCTATCGAAGAAGGTTTCTCTTGAGTGTAACACAAGATAAATAGGTTTAGATTTCATTGAAATCCAAATAATGTATTTTATTTATTCAATATAGTAAATATATTATAAAGTATCAGGTCATTATAATCCCATTTACACTTAGTGTTGAGTTTAACGAAATCCAAGTCGGTGTCCTATAGAGCATGCCATGTCGGTGTTATGTGAAAGTAATGTCTGACTTAGATAAATATAATACCTTAATAAAAATAAATTTATTCGAAATAAATTATTTTACAAAAACTCAGGGTGTCACATTGATTATTTAATGGTACTTGGACTTTTTATGGGTGGTTATGTTATAAACCAACGACGGGTGGTTCCATGATAAACCAATGATGGGTGGTTTCGTGATAAACCAAGGATGGGTGGGTTCTTAATTGAACACCAATTAATTGGGTATGGAAGTCATATGTATGGTTGTTCTCTTTATAAGAGTGATTGTACGAGTGAATTAAAAATGATATCCCAAGTAATGTACATATTTTATTTATTATTTTTATGGGTTTATAATGTTTCTCATGATCGAGATTGATATCACATGGCTCATGATTATTAATATGAATGACTCCTTCCATTTCTATGTTTTCATATTTGATATTCAAGGTATTTATTGGTATGATTTCCTTTATGATTCACTCTGTACTATGATATTTTCATCATAAATTTATGCACTTCAAATTCTCATTGATGAAATTCAATTGTGAATTCTTATTTTCCCCCTTATTGATTATTTTAGCTGACAATTTCTTATGGTTCATTTTCACTAGGATTTAAAGAATGATGTTAAACTATTTATGTCTACAAATAATTTTATAAGGATAATTTTTATGACCTAATGTGAAATAAAAAAATCAAGGATAAATTGGAGAAATTCTCCTTGAAATTCAAAGGATTTATTTATGTAAGAGTACATCATAATTCTATAAAACTCCAAAAACAAAAATTTCTTCCATAATTTATGTGATCAATGTTTTTTTATTTTTTGTGGTTTTATGGAAAAAAATTGGGTCACAATGATCATTATCAAATCCAAAAATGTAAAGTTTATGTTTTCTATGAAAGATTTGATCATGAGTTGTTAATGGTGGAATTAATTATTGAATTGAGGGAAAATAGTTTCTAGTAAATGAAATGTTAAGAATGGAAATGAATGTGGTTAATTATAATTATTACAGTTGTAAATAAATGTAGAGTAATGAATGTATTGTGTCTAGTAAATTGATAATACTGAATTTGTAATGATGAATATTAAATATGTTAAAGATGTGTGGTTGATTCAAATTTTGTGTTGTTGGTTATTTCATCAAGTTGTGGAAACATATGTTGATGGTTTGTTGTGATGGTGTGGTGATGTAAATTATTTTTGGGATGTTTTATTAGATATTTGATAATTAAGTTGGGATTATTTTCTATTATATACCCATTATATTTTTTTTTTCAAATGAGCTTCTACCTGTGTTGGGTAACTATACTGATACCCATACATGGTTTTTGATTATGAGTGTATACTCAACATCTAGGATGGAGGTGGCCTGGATGGGTTACTACTCACCATTTACCACTATATCTTTGAGACATTTTCTAAGTTATAACAGATTCAGGATATAGTATGTGATGATTTGGGATCACAGTAGAGAAACACAAAGGTGGTTGAGGTCATTATGGAATGAAGTTAATTTTTTTACATATTCGTTCATTGTCGTGGTGGGGTATGTGGATCTGGCGGTGATATAGAAGTAAATTTATAGATATGATAGTTATGTTCTAGTGGTTTTGTGATATTATTATATGGTTATTTGGATATGATGATGTGGAGGTAACAAGAGAATCATGACATATATCCTTGGGGAGTGGGGGAGACTAGTTTAGTGGGGAAGTGGATGTTTATTACGATCACTTATATGTTAATATTATTAAATTAAAATAATTTTGTATTGTTTTGGGTGAGTGAGCCTTCGTGATTACTATAACAACCTAGAATTTTCTTTGTGAGGTTTCCATCCAAATATACATGTGTATAAAAAAAACACATGCACCATATAACTGAAAAACAGACTATTTTATTTTATCAATATAGATTATTACATATGAATTATAAATGTACTCAAAAAAATTAGAAATATTAAAATTTAAACATAATCACAAGTAAATAAAATACTATTATTTGATATTCTAATCCATCATAATCTTCTAAAATTATCACAAACATAAAGAACATTGAAAAAAAGTCTATTAGAAATAAGTTTTGAATTTCTAAAATGAAATGTAACTTGAGTGAATAAAGAATTATGAAAATATATGGTATTTTTACAATGTGTAATGATTATATAATGGTTAAAAATGTGACCATTTGTATAGTAACATGATAATTAGAATTTTAATATAATATTTAGAGTATGAACTTGGTAATTGGAACATTAAAATCTTTTTTATATGTTTTATGAAATAAGAATATTAGAAATTTGAATCCTAAATCCGTAAAATAAAGTGTTAAACATAATAAAATTAATATTTGAAAAAAATGATAATAATTGTGTTTTTAAGAATATATCTATATAATATTTTTGATAAAATTTATTTTAAACATAAAATCAAAAAATAGATTTTTTTAAAATGGTTTTACAAAATAGTAACTACTTATATATAAATGATACTATAATTTTATGAAACCATAATTAAGTTTTATAAGAGTTATAAAATTTACCATGCCATAAAAATTAATTTTTTCAAATAAGTAAGGATTTTATTTATAAATTAAAATTTACATACTTATATAATTATTTTGAAAAAATTAAATTTATTTTTTTCAATAATCATGCCAAAAGTTAGTAAGAGTGACATTTTTTTATTTTTTTATATTGTGAAATACATAGGATAGTAGTGAAATATAGTATACGAAACATATTTTTGTAAAAGTGTAAATTAATGAATTTTTTAGGTTTCACACAATTAGATAAATATTTCAATATCACATTTACTATTAAATAACTATACACTTACTATTGAATAATAATTTTGACCACTATTTGGAGGAAAATATATATTTTTCTAATAATTGTTTCTATATTACGCCTCTCAACCACTAATAACTTCGTACCTAGAAAAATATATATGTATTTATCCTCAAATATAACGTATTACCAAGCCAAATATCTATAAAAATACTTATCATAACTATATTATCCATCTTTTTAAGGGCCTAATATTATATAAAGACCATTCCTTGAAGCATAACTTGTAATGTCAGGGAGTTGTCTCATGAAGGAGAGTATATTTCATATTATAAACTCATCCAATTTAATCATTCATTATTTTATTTTTCATTTATAAATTTTATAAAATAATTATCCATAATTTAATCAACAATACAATTCTATAGTAATATTAATTATATATTCTTATAATTCATAAAAATTCACTTTATTTTTTCTTTATAAAATTTTTTCCATAAAGGTTGGTTTTAGACTTATATATTGAGAAAGTTATAATTTTTATATTGATACAATACATGGATGTTTGAAAAAATTTATTTAAGGAATAAATATTATATTTATTACACTATTAATATATATAAATATAGATTACATATCATATTAATGAAATTAATAATAAAAGATCATGTTCATTTCAACTGACCAAAACTAGTGCATCGAGACACTTTTCATAGAACCAACCACTAAATTATATAATATTTATGCAACTAGAATGATTCCATAACTTTTCACTTTTATAGATTAGGTCATTATTTTCTAGTACCTTTGACCATTATCGACAAACTAAAGTAGTTTGGGAGTAGTTAACTAAAAAACCCAAAGTTGTTTACATGAAAAAAAATTATAATAAAAAGTGAATATGATAATATATATGGAAATTAATATATGAAATAAATATTAATAAGGTATTGTATTATTCAATTAAATTATCTAATTCAACTATTCAAAAGGTTATATGAGCTTTCAATAAAGTTGGGACGCGATGTAACAAAGCCCCTTATTTTTTTTCTTTAATTCATGATCTCTCTCTCTCTCTCATCCCCTTTATTGTTTTTACTTATGATCATTTTAGTTCTAATATAAATAATCCTTTTATATAAACTATTTTTTACCTTTATTTTTGATGGATGAGCTTGTTTTATAGGCTCCCTTTCTTTCTACTTCAAACATGATAAAAGGGAACTTATCTACTTATTTATTACTTTTCATGAACCTATCTTATGATGAATTTTATTTATATAAACCAAAATTTTTAACCTAAAATTATACCTTTTCATTTTTTGTGTGGGGAAACCCGAAAGCTCTTATCTCCTTTAGCATTTGTTTACAAATTTCATAAAATATCATTTAAGGGTATCATGTTAATGCATACTCCATCACATCGTTCTTATGATTTTTTATTTACTTTGGTATCTAATATCATGAACCATGATTCTTTATACATATATGAATTTTTAATATCCCCCAATCGCTTATTTTATTAGGATACATTTTGAAGATTAATTTTATTTTTTATAATTTGAATATTATTAAAACCATTTTTGTTTCTAAGGGTTTCTCTAGGTTTTGATTATGTATCATTTAATTTCTTATAGATAAATACGAATTTATATTTTTTGATGTGATGGGTGGGAATAAAATTAGAAAAACCCCTAATTGAATTGAATGTTCTTACACATCATGATATTCCTCATATGGTGCATGGGTAGTTATACTATAACATTTTGTTATGATTTCATGGGAATGAGAATCAATATATATTTGTAACCAAATGTTTTATACTGATGATAATTACTTATTATTCCATGATCATATGATATGATTTACTTTATTACATTTACCTATGGGAATACCAATGATCAAACTTTTTTATTGAACCATGATATGTTTCTCTACTCATATGTATTAATTCAATTTCACACATTACTTGGATTATTCCCATATTAAAATTTATAGATTACCCCTTTTTATGTATATCCCTAGGGTATCCAATATAATAGAACAAGTATAACTTGATTTAGTATCAAATTATAATGATCAACGAAATGACTATGTAGTGTTTTTTAAGAGTATTTTTTATATATTAAATCTCCCCAATACACTAGACCTAAATATTTTTAGGTTTTATTTCATTTAATTATATTAAAATAAATGTAACATTATGTTTATGAAATTTGGGTTTTTATAGTTCATACTTGATAAAGGTTTATATTTTTTTGAAATTATGTTAGATTACCTATTAAGAAATACTCTATGAATAATCCTGATCAAAAAAAAAATAAAGATATAAGTTACAATATAAAATACATTTATGATATATTATTTCTAAGTTCATTAATTTTATTTTATATTCTCATTAATTAGAATATTATCATTATAAACATTACTATATTTTTTTAATTGTTGAAAATAGTTGGAATAATTCAGAAAATCAATGTGATGGGAAAGGTAATTATTTCCCAAACGATATTCCAAATATGATGGGAAAAAGAATTTATAATCACATGGTTGTAATTTCTCAATGGACTCAAGTTTTTAATAATAATATAAACCATGTTAAGTTAACTCCGTCTTCAAAGAGATAACAAGTAATGGTTGAGTCATTTATGTTATTGAGACCTCTTTATTTTATTGGATATTATTATCCAATAATTACAGATCAATGGATTATCTCTATTGAGAAGATATTGTCTATTCTCTAATGCTTTAAGAAATAGATAATTTTTTTCATTCATATATCACATAGAGTGATAATCTGATCATTGGAGGATAACAATATTGAATATAAATCCCAAGGAATAAATCAAATAAATATAGTGGTAATAAATTTTAAAAATATTTTCCTTGAATTTTGATTTTAAAAAAGGAGGGTGTTTTATATAATCCATAAAAGGGAGGATGAATCAATTGGGTTTTACCTAAAAAAATTTACATGTCTTGAAATGAAACCTTATTTATTTTTCAATGAATTCAAAATAATGGAGGAAAAATTATTTTGTGGATTTAAGTTTAATATTCAAAAATATTGAGGAATTATAGAATTATATTAGTGTAAGAAAATATTTTTATTTTTCATTAAATTATATATAATGATTGGTGATTTTTAGTGGTCACTAGGGATGTGGATAAAAATATGATAAATAATTTTATTATTGGAGGATCAATGGATAAATATCATATAGGGAAGAATATTAAACTTCCCATATGGAAATATTATGGGAAGAAAACACTTCTAATATACTTAGGGGAACAAGGATATGTTTTAGTTTTGTAAAATAATGGAATCAAAATAATAAATGTTGAAGGGAGATAAACAATCCAACTAATATGATAAAAGAAATGAACGTTTCAATGAGTCCTGTGCCTATGTTTTAATGTTTAAACTTCATGGAACATAAATAATATAAAATTCAACATAGTAATCCAATGTTTATTGAGGATAATCGGTGATAGCAACCAATAAAACAAAGGTATCAAGAATGAGCAAATTATACCACCAATTTTGTGGTGTATTATGAAAATGAAATAATTAATGTTTACTTTATTATTAATTGAATAATTTTGAATTTATTCTTTGATTCTAATTATACATATTCATTCACATCATTAAAGTTTTATATAATTATTCAAAAACCACCTCAAGACACAGAGGTTGGGTATTGATTAAAAACACCAAGTGGTGTAATCATTACATCTAAGGAGAATAAATCTTCTCCAATTATTAATAGTAGGAAGAACCTATCCATTGACCTTGTTAAACCCCCTTTAGTATAATTTGATTTTATACCAGACATGGATTGGATGTCCTTATATAAATCCAATATCAAATATTGGGAGAGGGAAATCCTTTTTCATATATTATAGTATCCATTGATTCTATACAAGGGAAAGGATAATTATAAGATTCATTTTAAAACACCTCATCAATCATGGATATTTCTTACTTTTTAGAAATAATATATAGTCCTAATTACTAAGGAAAATAAATGGAAAATAATTGAATGATTCCTATCATGATAGAATATATTGATGTATTCCCAAAAGAGTTCTCTAGTATTCTTCCTAATTGAGATGTTGATTTTTCAATAAAACTTACATATGAAGAAATTCCCATATAAACGAGTCCAAATATAATTACCCTATTTACAAAAAAGAGTTTAAGAAAAAAATATAATAGAATCTAGAAAAGGGTTTCATACCGCTATGTGCTTTATCATGAGGTTCTTTATCAGGAATAGAAATATTTCAATACATATCTACACTGATTATCATGGGATTAACAGTACCATAGTAAAAAAGCAATCCTCTATAACTAATTGATTAATTAATTTTACAACAAAATGGTGAACATTACATATCACGGGTGGAACTTCTATATGGATATACTCAATTGAATGTAAATAAAGAGGATGATCATATGATTTCCTTTTTCATAATATATAAACACTATTTGTTCACATTAATGAAACTTGGACTTATAAATGCTCTAAAAATTTTCATGGAAATTATTAATATAAAATTTAATGATTACCTAGATAATTGTTTGGTGGTATTTATAGATTACATTCTCATATATTCCAAAATCAAGGAGAAAAATCATAATCATTTTAGTACCGTGTTAAATAATTTTCTATTGGTGAAGTTATAAACATAAAAAAGAAAATGTGACTTATGGATGGACATTATTGATCTATATTAAAAATTTAAGGGGATATATATGGATACATTTAAAGGAAAAGGAAATATAAGAAAGTACTAGACTAATATATTTAACATAGATTCATAGTTTCCTCATATTAGATGGGTGTAATCAAAGGTTTGTAAAGAATTTATCATGATTGTAAAACTCACTAATGAGGATAACATGGAATGGAGTAATGTTTTTTCTTGTGGGATAAATGTAAAGATAACTTAAGAAAGATAGATAAGAGGTTATTAACAACAACTATAATCATACTACTATTAATTGGGGAAGGATTTGAGATGTAAAATAATTTCTTAAAGAAGGTATTTGGGTGTGTACACTTTAAAAATGTGAAAGTGATAGCCTATACACCAAGATAGCTGAAATAACATGTGTATAATTATTCAACAATTGATCTTGAGATGGCTATAATAATATTCACACTAAATATTTGGTGAAATTATTTCATTGAAGATAAGTCCTATATATATCAACTGATCATATAATTTAAAATATATATTCACATAGAAGGATGTTGACATGTTTCAACCGAGATGGTTGGTTCTAATCATATACTATGGCTAATAAATCCATTAAAATCAAATAATGATAATAATTTAGAATATTATCAAATTAGAAATGATCATATAACCTTATTCATGATGGGTATTAATGAGATCAAATATTGCTGGACATGGAAAGAATAAAATAATAATAATAAAGGGATGGTTAACAACCAAACTTGATCAAATGATTGGCCAATCATCTATCATGGATAAGATTAAGTAAGAATAAAGGGATAATGAAAAGACAAAAAATAAGGTGAAATAAATAAGGAAGGGGAATGATTTAGAGGTAAATATTGGTAAAGATGGAGTTGAAATATTTGTGATATGATTACGTATTGAATTAGAGATATTTATAAAGTAGGATCTATTAAATTATTCCAATAACCCATCATTATCTGTCCACCAAGGGAGAAAAAGGTGTATAGTTATATTTGAATTACTTTAGTGGGACAATATAAAGAAGGAGATAAGTGAATATACATAAAATTTTGTAGAATAAAACAATTTTAAGGCTGAATGATAAAAGTATAAGGGGAATATGAAACCATTATCTGCACTAACATGGAAAAGGTATAAAGTAATAATGGATTTTTCATGGGTTTATAAATACATAAAAAACAAATTAAATATGTATTGTGTTGGAAATTTTTACATACTGCTTAATTCATCACAATTCAAAAGTATTTTTCACTCAATAAACATGCAGAGATATACATTATAAAAGTGGTGATACCATAGTGGACACCATTTTATGATTGATATCCGAGGTTCATGTATAAGTTTTACAGATTATTCAATACACATTAATCTTAGAGAAAAATTCAACAAAAAGTATACAGACCTCAAACAGATAGTCAATATAAAAGAACTATTGAAAATGTAGATATCATAATAAGATACTACTCTATACAATTAAAAGTAGGTTGGGATTAAAATATTCCACTAATAGAGTTGTCATACAAGAGTAGTTTTTAATTGAGAATTCAGTGAGATTCATATTAAGAACTCTGATAATAAGTACATAACTCCCATATATTGGGATGAAGTTAGAGAGTATAAGATACTGGGATCACAATTGGTTAAAATACTTGGAATATATGGTCAAATCCATTTACCAACACATTAGAGAAGCAAAAAATCAATAATGAATATATGTAAACAAATAATTACAAGATATAGAAATTATAGTTAATTATAAGTTATTATATCATATATCTCCATGGTAGATAATCATGAAGTGTGGGAAGAAGGGAAAGATATGTCCCAGATACATTGGTCCCTTTGAGATTTTGATCATATTGAAACAATGGCATATTGACTAGAACTGTCACCAAAACTATATTGATTAAATGATGTGTAATATGTATCCCATTGAAATATATACATACCAAATCTCTTATGTATACTAAATTAAGAGGTTTTTTAGTTGGGGTATGATCTCTCTTATGAAGACTAGCTGGTGAAAATCCTATAGCAAAGAAAATAATATATAAGAAACAATAAAACATATCTTTTCAAAGTTATATACAAAAATAAAAAGTTCAAATAGGTAACATGGGAATTTAAGAAAGCATTGAAAGAAAATTTCCCACATTTTTTTATCTTAGAGTTTGAGATAAATTTCAGGGTTGCAAGTTAAAATAGTGCGATGAGTGTAACGAACTGAAGTTTTTTTATATAAAATTTAAGTCCCAATATATATGTACAAAAATTAATCATATCCACCACATAACATAAATAAATAATATTTTTTTATACAATATAGAAAATTACATAACAATTATAAATATACTCCCTAAAATAAAAAATAGTACAATAGAATAATAAAAAAAGTAAATAACAAAACTAGAATTTCATATATTGTTACATCATGTTCTTTAGGATTTATTAAAAATTTAAAGAGAAATGAAAAAAATAAACATAACAATTTAAAAAAGGATTAAATCATGGAAAGTAAATATAAACTGAGTGAATAATGAATGATGGAAATAAGAGTTATTTATAGGATATTTAAAAGTTATATGATTATAGGAAATGTGATAATTGGAATTGTGACCTATCCATTAAAATAGTAATAAGATTGTTATAATAGTAATTGGGTTATTGGAATAGTAAAATAATATTTTATTATATTATGAAAAAAACATATAATATATATATATTAAATATATAAAATAATTAAACATAATAAAATAAATATTTTACACTAGGAAAACCTAATTGTATTTTTTTAATCACATGTTTTATTTTCTTTAAAATTAAATTTAAATAAAAAAATTAAAAGTAAAAATTTATGTTGATAAAATGGTTTAAAAAACAATTATTTATATTTGAATAGTAACATAATTTTTTTGAATCATTATTAATTTTTATAAGATATATAAAATCAATCATGTCAAAAAAATTATTTTTTCCCAAAAAATTAAATATTTTATTTAAAAAATAATATTTTCATATGTATAAAATTATTTTAATAATGAATTATTAATTTTTTTTAATTTTCTTTTAAAAATTTTGAAATATTATAATTTTGTTATTTTTAAAAAATATAAAAATATTTAGCTCAATACTAAAACACCATATAAGTACCGTATATGCACTATATTTTATAAGAGTGTATATGAATAATTTTTTTGGGGTTTATAGATCCAAAAGTTAGAAAAATATTTTTATATCCCATTAATTTTTTAATAAAAATACACTTGACTAAAAAAATAAATTTTCATTATAAATATTTTTCCTTTGGAAAAAGTGAGAAAAGATTATCTGGGTAAAACACTAAAATAATCAACATAATAAAATTTTAGATCACAATTTAGAGAAATAACCTTACTATTAAATAACTTGTTTGATCATTATTTGGTGAAAAAATATTTTAATCAAATAATTTAATATAAAACACCCCTCTTATACAATTATAAATACCACCCTTATCCCATTTCTCATCACATAAAAACTCTTACCTAGAAAAATATCTACCAAAATAAATATAATAATTTTGTTATCCATGTTCTTGAATGTATAGTCTTATAGAAAAATCATTTCTAGATGCTTAAGGTGTAATCCTAAGGAGTCCTCTCAAGGAGAAAATAGGGAAACATTTTCTATGAATTTTCAATTTCTTTATTCATTATTTTGTTCTTAAAAATTATGAATATGATAAAATATAGTTCCACTATTAAATAATTAATATAATTATACTTTAATATAAAATATAAAATATATTTGTTAACAAACCATTTTATAGTTTTTTAAATTATTCTTTCCATCCTAGCCAATTTTCACCACCTATATAGATGATGTTATCAATAATATATTTACACCATGCCTGGATGGTTTTAAAAATAGATTTAATGAGTAAATATAATATTTATAAAATTATTATGATCCTCTAAAGATGAATAATACATTATATCAATTATATTAACAATAAGCAATCAGGGTCATTTTAGCCACCTAAAACAAGCTCACTGAAATAATTTTTATAATTTGAAACTATTTTGGACACTATATTGAACTATATTTTTTTAAAATATAATGAACTATATTGTATAAATATAAACTTATAAAGATTATGGAACTATTTATCAACACATTTTACCCTTATCAATATACCAATACTATTTTGGAGTAGTTACCTGAACAACCACGAGTGATTGAAATGAGCAACAACAATATAATAAATGTATGAAATATGATAAAAAATGAAAACAATTTATATAAATTATTAATAAGGTTATTTAGTATTCAATTAATTTATGTAATTTATTTATTTATTAGGTTATAGGAGAGTTCAATCATTTTAGGACTCCAGATAAGTGAACTACCTAATTTTCAGTTTTTATTTAATGCATTCTTTCTCCCCCAATCTCCCTCTGTCTTCCTCTTACCCATTTATTAATTATTATTATGTTTTTTCTAATTAAAATAATTACATTTTAATATACCAGTTTCGGAAGCCACCCAGAGGTGCCCCGTACCCAGTTGGTCACATAGCCTCAAGCACATTTCCCCAAATACAAGAGGCAACTAACTAGCAGCAAGGGTCTAGGGTGTGATAGTGGGGAAACTATGCCCTCATTATCAGAGTACATAGCGGAAGAAAAAAAAATCAATAGTAGAAGCAGTAAACATCCATACAAGAGTAAACAACGGAAGACTAAAAGTGTAAACAAAATGAGCACATATATAAATGATGCATGATAAATGTGTCTAAGAAAAGAGAAAAAAAGTCACAATGCTAAATACAAACAATACTAAACCAAATTACAAAAGAAATAGAAAAACAGATCCTTAGCATCGCAAGCCCAGACTTGGTCCCATGCTCTCCAGCTCCATAGCAAGTCAAGTACCCGAAGTGGATGGGCGCTTTCCCATATCTATACCTACAACAATATAATATGTTTGGGTCCAAAATAATGGCACAAATAGGGCGTGAGACTAAATACCAGTAGGCAACCAACCAAAGATCTCTTCCTAAAAGTCAGTAAATATATGGTAGGTAAAATTATAGGAAGCAGTAAAAAAGAAAATACTCACCAGTAAACAATCCACACTTCCAATATCAAGCAACAACTAACAAGCAGCTAAACACAAACAGGTAACCCTCTTGGAAGTACTCACAACCATCCCCTTTGGTCCTACCTAATAAGTACCAACAACCCTCTGGGCAGTACACTCAACCTAACCACTCTAGTTTGTTCATTCGAAAATTATAAGACTCTATGAGAAAGCTCACTCGATCAATTCCCCTTATAGTCAAAGGTAGTCAGGGAATCTTTGAGGAAGCACACAAGGTCAATTACCATTATATCCCTAAGGTCAAGAGACTCTATGAGGAAGCTCACTCGGTCAATTCCTCTTATATCCCTAGGTTGTTCACAGAATCTCTAAGGAAGCTCACCCAGTTAATTCCTCTTATAGCCTGGAGTGGTTCAAGGTAATTCAAGTAAAAAATCACTCTCTGAGTAAGATCACTCGTTCTATCCTCTTATAGTCTATAAATCTCAAATACTCTTTGAGGAAGCTCACTCGGTCTATCCCCCTATAGTCTATAATTTCCAAAGACTCTCTGAGGAAGCTCACTCAGTCTATCCTCTTATAGTCTATAATGTCCAAA
Source organism: Viscum album (assembly GCA_963277665.1). Taxonomy (NCBI): domain Eukaryota; kingdom Viridiplantae; phylum Streptophyta; class Magnoliopsida; order Santalales; family Viscaceae; genus Viscum; species Viscum album. Next base: position 286,974,378 of record OY728137.1, on the reverse strand, counting down.
GACTCTCTGAGGTTTCTCACTCGGTCTATCCTATTTTAGTATAAAACATTAGGTTCTCACAGCCCCGTGTAAGTAAACACATAGTAATTCTATATGGCCAATGTAAACCTATAGAACTACTTGGCTAACCAGTCTACAACATCTCACGCATGTTAGAAAAAAACACTCCATCCTACGACCATATGGCATGGAAAATAGGTAAACAGAAAATAGGCTAAATAGGACCAAATGGTCGTAAACAGAAAAAAAATGAGAAAGACATCCAAGGCATAACGATAAATACAGTTCATATCCAATTTACCTCTACATAGGCATACAAGCATGGTAGGAAAACAACAGGGGTAAAACGGTAAACACGCAATACCCTCTTCAAGGGTATTGGTGGAATTTGAACAAAATACTAAAAGGATTCAAAAGGAAAGGCACAAACCACCTACCTCGGGGTTGGGAGATCAAAATACTTGAACCACGAAGCTTGAATCTCTTTGGAACGTCGTATATCTAAGAAAACATCTAAAACGTTCAACCCATAATAACTTGGAAAAGAAGAGGAATTGTAAAACAAGGCTCAATCAGAGAGAGAACTCACAAATCCGATTAAAACCCAATTAATGGTGCTCGAATCGGAGGACGTACATAGGATTGAGGGCTCGTCGAAGATCCGTAGATGCTCGGTGCTCTTGGATGAACGAAAACTAGATGGAGTGGTTTCTGTCTGGCAGACGTGACCCCGGCGTGTTTAATGAAAAAAAGAAAGTACACGGTGTGTACTTCTAGAGTACACGGCGTGTACTCAACTTTTCTGTACTCCACTTTATGCGGCCTCCACATCACCCCACATGACTATGTGTGTGGACAATATATGACCAACACACGACCTCATGCGGCAGCGAAGTACACGGTATATACTCATAAAGTACATGGTGTGTACTTCAAAAATTTCCAGAAACCCTTGTTTTATAAAAAACTCCAGAAAAAGGAAAAACATACTTGAAAAGAAGATCCGAGTTCTTACAAACATCCCCCCTTAAAGAAATCTGTCCCCGAATTTCCCTAACGCGGCATAGAAGAAGAAACCTCGAACATCTCCAACCACTGTGATCGTACATTGACCTCCCTCTCCCAAGTCTCGTCCTGTACCCTCCCATGCTACCATAGAACCCGTACCAGAGGAATAAACCGGCCACAAAGAACCTTTGTACTGCGATCAACAATCCAGATAGAATGCTCCTCAAAAGATGCATCCACCTCCAACTCGACTTCCTTAGGTTGGAAAGTATGAGACAGGTCTGAAAAGTAACGTTGGAGCTAAGAAATTTGGAAAATGTCGTGCATAACCTAATACCTATTAGGTAACTGCAAACTATTGGAAACCGAACCAACTCTCTCAAACACCTCAAATGTCCAGAAGTACCTCGGCGAAAGCTTACCCTGTCACATAATCTTCTTGTGTCCCAACCTCGGTGTGACACGAAGGAAAACCTGATCCCCGACCTCGAACTCCAGAGGTATTCTATGCAGATCATCATAAGACTTATGTCAAGACTGTGTAGTAACCATCCTCTTTCAAATCAACTCTATCTGCTCTGTGGTCTCCTGAACAAGATGAGGTCCCAATAGAGCTACCTCTCCAGCCTCCATCCAACATAAGGGTGATCAGCATGGCCTACCTTGAAAAGCCTCATAAGGTGCCATCTGAATATTCACCAGGAAACTGTTGTTGCAGGCAAACTTCACAAGAGGTATATGCTTGTCCCAAGAACCTCCAAAATCCAAGTTGCATGCTCGAATCATGTCCTCAAGCACTTGAATAGTATGCTCAGACTGACCATCTTTCTGGGGATGGTATATTGTACTCAAAGTACCTATGTACCCAAAGCCTTGTGAATCCGCTGCCAGACCCAAGAAGTAAAACTTGAATTCCTATCTGATATAATGGAGTGCGTAACTCCATGAAGATTCACAATCTCACAGATATAAAACTGTCCCAGCTCATCAACACTGAAGGTCTCCTTGATCGGCAAGAAATGAGAAACCTTCGTGAGCCTTTCAATGACAACCTATACTGTGGCATTCCCTCAAGGAGACCTCGACAACCCAGTCATGAAATCCATTGTGATGTCGTTCCACTTCCACTCAAGAATGGGTTACTGCTGTAAAAGATCTGCTAGTCACTGATGCTCCACCTTCACTTACTGAAAATTGGAACACCTCATGATGAAACCAACAACTTCCTTCTTCATACCTAGCAACCAATACTGACAGTGTAGAGCACGATACATCTTGGTGACACTAGTATGAACTGGCCAAACTGAGGAATGAAAGTCCCACATTAGCTCCTCGTGTATATCTGCTGGCACCCATACGTGCCCCTAAAAACGCAATATCTCACCTTCACCTATGGTCCATCAATGAGTAGGGACCTCTCTCGACATGCTATCCTATAGTACTAGGCCTTCAGAATCTAATAGCTGCCTTATTCGTACTCGGTCAAGAATGGTAGAGGTAACAGCTAAAGAAGATAGAAAATTTTTCCCCTATCTATCGTGCACCTCCAAATGAATCTCAGAGAACAGAGCCATAAGATGCCACTCACTACTGGCCTCCTGAACTTCCTGTAACTGATTCCTCCTGCTCAACGCATCAGCTATATCACTGCCTTTACCAAGCATATAGGAAAGCTCAATGTCAAAAGACTGAAGGTACTCAACCCATCTTCGCTGTCTCAAATTCAGATCATGCTGAGTGAAGATGTACTTGAGACTCTTGTGGTCGGTGAAAACCACAAAGTGCTCTCCTAGAAGATAATGTCACCAACATCGCAAGGCATGGAAAATAGCTACCAACTCCAGATCGTGGGTTGGGTAGTTCCTCTCGTGTGGCCTCAACTTCCGAGACCCGTACGTAATGACTCCATCTCCCTGTATAAGCATAGCCCCCAACCCGATACCTTAAGAATCACAATAAACAATATAGATCTTACCTGGATATGGAAAGAATAGTATTGGTGCTGAATTCAACCTCCATTTCAGCTTTTGAAAGGATGACTCACATGAATCTGGCCATAAGAACTTCACACCCTTCTTAGTCAGACCCGTCAGTGGTGAAGTTAAGTGTGGAAAGTTATTTATGAAATGTCTGTAGTATCCATCCATCCCTAGAAAAATCCTCACCTCAAAGACGTTCTTCGGATGCTCCTAGGAAACTATAGCTCTCACTTTCTTTGGGTCTACTGATACTCCTATCTCTGAGATAACCTGACCCAAAAAGTGAATCTGGCCCATCCAAAAGTGTCACTTCGAGAGCTTATCATATAAATGATGCTCCCTCAGAGTAATCAAAATGATATCAAGATGAGTAGCATGGTTTTGTCGACTGTGAGAGTACACCAAGATATCATCCATGAATACAACCATGAAGGAATACAAGTATGGATGGAACACTTGGTTCATCACTACTATGAAAACTGCAGGCGAGTTCATGAGACTGAACGACAAAACCATATACTCGTATAGACCATACCTGCTCTGGAAGGCTGTGAGAGGTATATCAGATGGTCTAACGTGCAAATGATGATAACCAGACCTCAAGTTGATCTTATAGAATACTCGGGCTCCTTGAAGCTGATCAAAGAGATCATCAATCATTCGAAAGGCAAATCTTGTCTTGACCGTTAACTTGTTCAGCTTCCGATAATCCACACAAAGCCTAAGGATACCGTCTTTCTTCTTCGTAAACAAGATAGAAAAACCCCAAGGAGATGTACTGGGTTAGATGAAACCCTTTTCCTGCAACTCCTCCAACTACTTCTTTAGCTTTTACAACTCATGTGTAGCCATCCTATAAGGAGGAATGGACACCAGTGCTGCTCCGGGCACAAGCTCAATAAAAAAGTCTACCTCATGCTCTAAAGGCAACCCTGAAAAGTCCTTTGGAAAGATGTCCCTGAAATGACCCACCACTGGGGGAAAGTCCAACTATGAAGTCCTCTGGTCATCCAGAGAAAGACTAGTAATCTGGGATATAACTCCACCCAGCCCATGATGCTCGGGTCCTTCTCTACTCGCCTGGACATCCCACTCGCCCTTGTGAATAAAAGATCCACCCTATGGTGATATGAAACTAACCCCACAGTGATAGGAATCAAAAAATTCATTGAAGAGAACTAACCGGTCCATCCCGAGAATGATATCATAACTTGTCATCTCTAGGACATACAGGTCAAATAGAAAGTGATACCCACTAATATATAGAGGGAACTCCTTGCACTGACGTACACTAGCTGTCCTAGTCCCCAATAAAGTGTCTAGTGTTAAGATGTAAATAGAAGAAATGATGCAAAGACCAAGACCCTCCACAACAGCAATAGATATTAAGCTATGAGAATCCCCTGTATCTAAAAGAGAAGAAGATAAAACTGAGGGTACTAAGATCGTACCTCGAACTGTAGTGGGGACATGATCCTGCTCCTGATGGGTCTTCTCCACTATAAAGGTCTGGCCTGCTCTACAACCCTATGACCCTACTTGACCACTCTGAGATAATCCACTCTGCTATCACTGGTAGCCTGGTGACTAACCACCACTACCAAGACCTCCACCTCGGCCTGAATGGCCGGAAGAACTCTAGTTCCCAGAATGGTGAGAAACTAGCGAGGCTTCTCTTGAACGCGGGGTCATAGAAGAACCCCTGCCACCAGATGTAGGTGAGAAGATCTGACAGAAACGATGAAGATGGCCTATCTTGCCTCAAGATGGACACTCCATAGAGTCTCTCTGGCACTGAGTCCTAGTATGCCCACTCCTCCCGCATTGGTAGCATACTACCTGGCTTCCTGAAGTTACATCCCACCTACTATGATCTCCTCGAGAAGACTCCCTGCAGCGCTTCCTGCTATCCGTAGGAGGAGCACTAACTCTAGATGTCGAACCGCCTTGTCTCACTGCTCCAGAATCCCTCAGATTGCACTCAGTGATCAGCGCTTGGTTGATGATGGAAGATATTGAAGTCAACCTAAAGATGTTCACCTATGACCCGATGTCCTGCCTCAGACCATCCTCGAACTTTCGTGCAAGGAAAAACTTATCGCCTCCTGGAATAGGCGTGAAACACTGCAGCTCAGTAAAGTGAGATGAGTACTCTATAATAGAAAGAGTACCCTGCTCCAGACTCATAAACACCTGGGCTCGATCGGCCCTCAAGGTCTCCAGTAGAAGTAATCATAGAAGATGTGCCGAAACTCATCCCAAGTCATACTCTGCTGGAGCCCTGACTGTGAGATCACCTCCCACCACCTCTTGGCGGAGTCTCGGAGCATATAGGTAGCGAGCTTTACCCTCTTCTCTGGAGGTATCTTTAGATTCCTGAAGATTGTTAGCATGGCCTCTAGCCATGATTCTGCATCATAGGGTCCTCCATCCCCTAAAAATGTGGGAGGATGCTGCTGCTGGAAAACCCATGTCAACTCTTCCATCGACGGGGCAGAAGACGATGCCCCCTAAAATGCCTGCATCATCCTCATCAAGCCGTCCCATAAGTTTTCATGAGCACATGTGCCAGGTATAACAATTGTTGATAAGGCTGGCACAACAGGAGGATCTTCTGGAAGTCCCTGATCAGCCATATCCGGTGTCTGATCACTGTCTGGAAACTGGAGTGCAACCGGAGGAAGTCTCAGTGGAATAATTTTGAAAGGTCAAATTCACACCTTAGATCATTGTTATCAAGGACTGAAAACAGGAGAGTAAAAGAAGGGAATAGGAGAAAGAAACATTCATGTTTTACAAAACATTACTACACGGCGTGTATGAACACTACACAACGTGTTCTTTTAATCCATTCACATGGGTGTGTAATTTTACACCAACTGGTCATGTAATAACCCAACCAGATGGTGTGTTGTCCCCACACATGGTGTGTAGTTGAACACTATTCCCCTACCTGAGTCTCCTTACATGGCTATCCCAAACGATCCTCTTAATCCTGCACTACACAGCATGTGCACAAAGGACACGATGTGTACCAGAAAAGCTTCACCGGACTATGTTGTTAGTGGAATGGCCTATATACCAAGGTTACACTACATGATGTGTTCCAAAAATACACAGCATATACTAAGATAGGATAACACCGACCCATGTTGTTCGTTACACGACCGACTACACGGTTTATTATACACAAAGTTCTCCATGTGTACATGGCGTGTACTTGAAGGATTTTCCCAACCCATGTTGTTCTTGACACGGACAAGTACCTAGGTTATGTTACAAGACATGTGAAATCAGGAAACTCCATGTAAAAATGAGGTTTCATCCATCCTTGTCGTTAGTCACATGGGTAGACACACGGTCACTACAACACGACATGTATGTACCATACACGACGTGTTCCTATAAGATTTTTCACAACCCCGTGTCCCTGCCCACACAGTCGGTGACACAGTTAAAAACTACACGAAATGTATTCATAAGGTACACACCATTTATTCTAGGTTTTTCTAGACAGTAGCCTTAGAAACTGCTCTGGAGCCCAGAAAACACAGAAAACAAATGTTAAGTTTCCAAATTTTGATCCGTGAGGGCCCATACTCCCCGTGAATCAAGGTTTGGCATCTTATACAAGTTATAACAAGGAAACAAAGTGATGATCGACCAAATTCCGGTCCATGAGGGCCCATAACACCTCAATAACCAAATTTTGTTGTTCACCCAAAAAAAGAACTACACAACAATTCCCTATCAAACGACATGTATCTTTTTAAAGAATCTATCACAACAACATGCATATTCTACACAACATCTTTCACAAGAACATGAAATCACTAATGCATCCTAGATGGCATGGCAAGAATGCATGACATGTGATTTCTAGAAAGTACCTATATGATGAATGAGATGGAATACCCTCATCTCATCAGGTTGAGATAGAAAATAGAACCTCAATAACAGAAATGATAATAGCACAAGACAAGTGAATAACCAAACAGTGAAATCAAATCAATTGAAAAATTGAAAACCAGTAAAATTGCAATAAATGTGGTAGTATGGATTTTCCCTGTATATGGGTTAGTTACTCCTTAGCACCACTTATTACCAAGTACCTATTCTATCCAATCCTGAACTATATGCTCCAAACAGTAAGTCAAGAGAAAAGAAACCTCCCTCTGATACCACTTTGTAACGTCCTGGTTCCGGTAGCCACCCAGAGGCGCCCCGTACCCGATTGGTCACATGGCCTAAAGAGCATTTCCCCAAACGCCAGAGGTTTTAGACTAGCAGTGAAGACCTTGGGTATGATAGTGGGGAAACTATTCCATTATTGACAGAGTAAAAAATAGAAGAAAAACAAAATAAATAGCAGAAGGAGTAAACATCCATACAAGAGTAAACAATATAAGACTAAAAGTGTAAACAAAAGAATCACATATATAAATGATGGATGATACATATTTCTAGGAAAAAATCCAAAAAAGTCACAATAATGAATACAAAGAGTACTAAAACAAAGTACAAAATAAACAAAAAATATCTCCTCAGCATCGCAAGCCCAGGCTTTGTCCGATTCTCTCCATCTCCATAGTAAGTCAAGTACCTGAAGTGGAAGAGCGCTTTCCCTTATCTATTCCTGCAACAATATAATCTGTTTGGGACCAAAATAATGGCCCAAATAGGGTGTGAGACTAAATCCCAGTAGGTAACCACCCGAAGATCTCTGCCTAATAGTCAGTGAATATATTGTAGGTAAAAGTATGGGAAGCAATAAACAAGAAAATACTCAGCAGTAAACAATCCACGGTTCCAATACCAAGCAACACCTAACAATTAGATAAACACAAATAGGTAACCCTCTGGGAAGTACTTGAAACCATTCACTCTGGTCCTACTTAACAAGTACCAATAACCCTCTAGGCAGTACACTCAGCCTAACCCCTCTGGTTTGGTCATACGAAAATTATAAGACTCTCTGAGGAATCTCACTCAGTCAATTCCCCTTACAGTCTAAGGTAGTCAGGGAATCTATGAGGAATCACCCAAAGTCAATTCCCCTTATAGCCCCACGGTCAAGAGACTCTATGAGAAAGCTCACTCAGTCAATTGGTCTAATAGCCTCAGGTCGTTCACAAACTCTCTAAGGAAGCTCACCTAGTTAATTCCTCTTATAGCCTGGATTAGTTCAAGGTAATTCAAGTAAAACAAAGACTCTCTGAGGAATATCACTTGGTCTATCCTCTTAAAATATATAAAGCTGAAAGAATCTATAAGGAAGATCACTCGGTCTATCCCCATATAGTTTATAATGTCCAAAGACTCTCTGAGGAAGCTCACTCGGTCTATCCTCTTATAGTCTATAATGTCTAAAGACTCTCTGAGGTAGCTCACTCGGTCTATCCTCATTTAGTCTACAACATCAGGTTCTCATGGCCCCTTGTAAGTCAACACATAGTAATTCTATAATGACAAAGTAAACCTATAGAACTACTTGGATAACCAGTCTTCAACATCTCATGCATGTCATAAAAAAACACTCCATCCTACGACCACAAGGCATGGAAAACAGGAAAACGACAAATAGGATAAAGAAGAACAAAGAGTCATAAATATAACGAACATGAGCAGGAAATCCAAGGCATAACGATCAATCCAGTTTATATCCAATTTAACTCTATACAAGCATACAAAAATGGAAGGAAAAAATAGGGGTAAAACGGTAAACACACAATACCCCGTTCAAGGGTATTGATGGAATTTGCACATAATACTCAAAGACATTGAAAGGGATGACAAAAACCACCTACCTTGGGGTTGGGAAATAAATATACTTGAACCATGAAGCTTGAATCTCGTTGGAACATCGTAGATCTAAGAAAACATCCAAAATGTTCAATCCACGATAACTTGGAAAAAGAGAGGAATTGGAAAACAAGGCTAAAGAAGAAGAGAGAACTCAGCAATGCAATTCAAACACAATCAATGGTGCTCGAATTGGAGGATGGATAGAGGATCTAGGGCTCCTCGAAGATCCGCAGATGCTCGACGCTCTTAGACAAATGAAAACTAGAAGGAGTGGTTTCTGTCCGTCAGATGCGACCCCAGTGCGTTTAATAAAAAAAAAGTACACAAGGTGTACATTCCTTTTCTGTATTCTGATTTAAGAGGCCTCTACATAACCCCACACGACCGTATGTGTGGACAAAACACAACCAACATATGACCTCCTATGGCAAAGAAGTGCACGACGTGTACTCATAAAGTACACAGTGTGTACATCAAAAATTTCCAAAAACTCCTCTTTTCTCAAAAACTCTAAAAAAGGAAAAAAATACTTGAAAAGAAGATCTAGATTCTTACTTATATACTCCCTTTGTGGTAGTATTTAATTTTTAACATTATTTTATAGTGATAAACATGTTTTACCAGTTCCCTTTCAAGTATCATTTTTAAAATCAAACCCTACAAAAGGGAACTTCTCAATTTTATTATTTTTTTATGTATCTCTATAAAATATTTATTATTTATAGAAAATTAAACTATTTCAAATAAAATTATTAGTGCTCATTTTTTTTGAATGAATTATAGATCTCTGATATCCTTTTAATATTCATTATCCCTTTCCTAAAATATCATTTTAGGGGTTCATTTCAATACCTGCTCCATCACCTATTATTATGATTTTCATTTCAAATTACAGTCAAAATCCTACTCCATACTTATTTTTTATCCATCAATGTATAATATTCTTTAATATATCCCTAAATTAAGATGATTTATGATACTTCATTTTATTATGTATTATGGGATGATAATATAACCCATTTTCTTCTCATGGGGTTTTTTAATTTTCTCCATATATATGGTTTCTTTACCTAAGAAACACATATACATCTATATTTTATAATGAAGTGGGTGGTAAATGAATTTTACATCCCCTAATAAATTTTTAATGATTAAATGTCACGATATACTATATATGTTTCAAAGGTAGTTAATAAATCATATTATGTTATGATGTCTTAGTAGCGAGCCTCGAATTAGGTTTACGATAACATTTTTTGTTCTTATTCCACATACATATAATGCACGATCATATGATATATTCTACTTAATTATACATATTTATATTATTAACCATGATCCTAGTATTTCATGACACCATGATATACCTTGAGAGTTATATGTATTACTTTACCATATTGTACGATGATGATTATTACCTTACATGGATTTATAGCTCAAAACGTTTTTATATATATACATAGGGTATCCAATGTAATAATTGAAGTACAATGGGATTTGGGAGAACATTATGGAGATTAAAATAATTATGACTTTTCTTATTGTTATAATGATTTATTATGAATTTAATTTCCCAAAGGAACTAGATTTTTTGTTTATGGGTTTCTATTATTTTTAATTATGTTAAATTTTATATTATAGTATGTTTTTGAAGTTAAAATTCTTATAATTTGTTATAAAAAATATCATTCGAGTATTTTTTAGTTATTTTGTTAAAAATATTGATGGAGAGACTTCCTAAGAGGATCTAGAAGTCATATCATTGTTATTGGAGGATTCTTGGAGGAAGATAGATAAATTTTTATAATTTCTACCTATAAGATAAAAATCAAGTTGTAATACCTCTAATCACACTATAACATGTGTTACATCAGATTAATGCTCTATGGGTGAAGAAGTAATTGTGCTGGGAGGAATGTGACAATGTCATAATGGATCTATGGAATATTTTAGAAGATATTTAAAGTTATTCAAAGGATATATAGTAGTAACTTAGACCAATGAAATACTAGTTGGTAATAGGTCATGCCTGAATGAGTTATAACACACTACAAGTAGTCTAAGTCATATTAACCAATTATGATGTTTGGTGATTTATATCATGAATGTAATCCCACATAAGTCAAGCGCATCACTATTTGGATATGGTTGTTTGTTTTCTCCATGGAATATCAGTGTCATTCTATGAAATATCACCCTGATATTTTAAAAGAACACTATATTTGATAGCGTACAAGTTACGCAACACCCATCTTAATGGAATAATGAAATATAATTCTATGATTGGTATAACCTAACCATTAAATTAGATGGAAAGAATAGTATTAACCATACTATGAAATATATATTTTTTCTACAAATTTTTAAGGTATTAATTAATGCTTTGTGAATAATCACTTGAGTTCTAATAAAGTAATTTTATTATTCAAAAGTACGTTTTCTTCAAGAATGGGTTTCTTTTTTTTATGGGTCAATATTATAATAATTTTTTTGAACTTATATAAATTTTATTTAATAAAAATAATATAATTTTTTTGAATCAACATATTAAAATTATATTTGGGTGAATTTTTGGTATTGTTTCCAAAAAGATTTATTTTCCAGTGAATTCTGAAAGCATAAGGATTTTTATAAAACTTTAATTTTATTTATATTAAAATTTCATTTATTATTTAAATTTTATCTAAAAATAACTTATGTACTGTTTATTTGGATATATCGTAATTAATTATAGATTATTCATTTTTATACCATATTTTTATATAAGTACATTTTTGGGCTTAAAAACACATTTTCAAGAAAACTATTTTTCATTTCATTTTAAGAGATTACTTTTAAATTAAATTATCACATTTACGCGAGTTTAATATTTAAAAATCGATTAAATATTTGGAATCAAAGAGTCCAAATTTGGGTAATAATTATCTTTGAATCTTTTTCAATATGAATAGTAAACTTTGTAATTTTATTGCCTCATTAAAGGGTAAATCATGTAATTTAGGTTAAAAATAAATTGGTAAGAACCATAAAATTACCCAAACACTTAACTAAATCAGATTAGATGATTAAATCTTAACCATAATCATGAGAGGTTCTAATTTATAATATTTTAGGGTCCCTTGATAATATCATGACCTTTATAGTTTTTATCAGTAAAAAGACAAACATATCCCCCTGTTGTTTTTAATTAGTGTAGTCTTTTTAATATGGTGTCATTTGGAGGATATGTTTGAATATTAATAGTATTTTGAAATATAAATATTTATCTTAATCATGGAAATTTCTTTTTAATTTTAAGTGAACAAATAATTAACTTATATTCCAACACAACATTGATGTAATAATTATTTAATTAAAGGAATAATTAAATAAATGATATTAAAAATATTAAAAGTAACATAATTTGAGATATTTAAGGTGATCCATGAATTATATAGAATACCATGACATTTTTAGGATATAATATTATAAATTTGTTTTAAAATTTTACTTTTTTTATAGATGTTCTTAAAGTCAATGTAATGAATATTATCGAAATTGACAAATAATGACATTTTATGGGATTGATATTCTATAAAATTATCTAAAAATCATTAAAATATTAAATTAGAAAAAATGGTATATTATGTGATCTATAATTTCATACCCTTTTCATTTATACACCATTAAAAAGCATTTTGTTATAGAATTGAGTTATTATATTTTAATATTTTTTGAAATTCTAAAAGTCCCCTTCACCTTAATTATAAAAGGAAACCCCTTCCTTCACTTATTTACAATACTTTAATACATATAAATTAACCAAAACATGACAATTAATCTTAAAACATACTTATTAATTTTATTTAGGTTCTTTTCCTTACAAAATATCAATCTTATGTCCCTTAAGATGATTTGTAAAGGGAGTTTATCGAAGAAGAGGTAATCATCTTTACTGACTCTTTCAAGTTTATTTATTCTTCTACTTAAAATTAATATATTATATCCATCCTAAAATTATAAATCCATTATCATAAATATACTTTTATTTTATTATGATTATGGTACATCAATATTTTATCTCTTTTTCATCATACAAAAAGAAAAAACATTGCTCATGAGTATATATGGCTTATTGTCTTCACGCAGAGGGGAATTTTTTTTTTCATCACCAATTTAGTTGGATGGTTATGATAGTAGAAATAATATATATATATATATATATATGATAATTATGAGATTATATTTATTCTTTAAAATAAATATTTCATCAAATTTCTTACCCTTTCAAACATTTAGAAATGATATCATCGCTCATGTGTACGTACGACTTAAAGTCCTTTCGAAGATACGTGACTCATTTTTTGTGTCTAATTTTTAATAATTATTATAAAAATAAATCTAATGTGTAAATATGATATTTATAATCATAATTTTATTTTGGATAATATGGAATTTTTTCTTATGCACAAAAACATCATCTTACATGACAAAACATCAATGGGAAAATGTAGTAGTTAACATCTAAAACAAGAGTAATAAGAAAATATTATTAACAAATGGGTGATAATATGATATAATAGGATCATATGTGATATTATAAATATGAATTGTTTTTAGGTATAAGTTAATAACATGTTTAAAACCATTATATATGAGGTTAATTCACGTTCAACTAAAGGGAAGTATGATGTAAGGGGTTTCATATCAATTTCCCTTCATTGAGTCATATTGTAAGGTTATGCACCTAATATATTTTATATAGTGTATATAATGAACTTTTACATTTAATATAATGATTTATTATATCATTTTATTTTATGGTTCAATTTTAATAATTCCATCTAAGGTTATTTGACTTGAAAATTACCAAGTCGTAAAACTTGTTATACAATCTCACTTTCTTTTATGGTTTTCAAAATTCTTTTGATTATTTTTTAATAGACATTAAATTTATATTAAATATTCATATTATTGTATGATTTGTAGTAATAATTCCAAAATTTTATTTAATTAGGTGAATCAGTAAGTTAGCATTAAATGGGTTTCTACATATGGTTTTGAACTACCTTGTGAAGTGCCATGACGATAGAGGTATCATGTTCATGAGAACATGAAATACAATAATTAATAATTTTATTCATTAAGTGTTAAATTATTATTATTCATGATATTTTCACAATTATATTATCTATTTATGTATTTAATTATCATTTTATTTATTAAATTCAATGTGTTTTTAGATATTATCCTTTCTATATATATTTTTTCATTATCCAGTTATGATAATCATGTCATTGATTAAATGGAATATAGTTTCAATTATTTGCCTTTTAATATTGATTATTCTATTAAAATTATTTAAATGGCATGTATGTTTGGTTATTTACCTTTATGTGTCCTGTATAATTATTTATTCCTGATAGCTTCCTCTATACACATACCTTACTAAGTATTAGAGCTTACCCATTTCTTAGTTTCCTTTCTCCAGGATGTCAAGAAGTGTATTATGATTGATATGTTTGGATATGATAAATGAAATAATGGTTTACTCAAATAAAGTAACATTATTTTATTTTTTTCAATTATAATGTGAATTAAATTAGGTATTTAGTTGTCCAATACTACTAAACTAGTCGGTCCTTCAAGATGTGATTCCTTGCATATAATGCCAATGTAAAAAATCAACCACCAACTCTAGACTTTTGAGGGTGGGGTATTTACACATGGTATTATAGGGAGGATTATCATAATAATTGTGAACTATATATAGGAAAATATATATCAGATAACAAAACCCTATGGCAAAATTTTGAAATATTTCCAAATAAACCAAGCTTATGATGTTGAGATTATTTATTACTAAATTTTCAATTTACATTAAGTATTTCACTATTTTTGGGATTATACATTATGTTTCATAAATTTATGATCTTATATAGTGTATTATATTTGTTATAAATGGATCATAGTAGAAGGAATGAGAACCATATTAATTCACCCAATCCAAACAGAAAGAATGATAATTTCCCTGATAGTCTAATGCTAATATTTTGAAGGGAAATATTCTCCAAAAAATACTCATCATAAGACGAAATATTATCATGTGATATTAATATTGATAAAGAATTATCTATGTATTATTTCTTCGATGGGAATCTAGAGAAAATAGGATGAAAAAGAAAACAATAGACAAGGGAAAGAAGGGAAAGAAGAGATTTCCAACATGTTATAATCGTGTAAAGAAACACCTCGATACATTCTTAAAGGAAATGGTTTTTTTCTACAATTACATAGAGAAATTACACATGAAAAATTAATTCAAGGGTAATAAAGACACATCAAATTTCTTGTGTTTCAAATATAAGAAGATGCAGATCTATGTGTAGCACCACTTTTTTCATATACTTGACCTTGAATTTATGTTTTTTAAGTATATAATGTGGTTGGGTGAGTTTTTGAGTGGTTCAGGGGAGTTTTAAAAATATTTTTAGTATTTTTTGGAGGTTTATGGTTTGAAAACGTTTAATAGAATCCATGAAACACCTCCTGAGAAACCGTGCAACTAAAAAAGTTGTAAGTATATAGGTGCATGTTTAGGAACATAGTTTGGCCAAACTATTTATATTCAAAAGAGAAACCACGAAATACTAGATATATGGGAATAAAATAGTTGGAACACGATTTGTTTAACTATTTGAGGAAACCATGTGAGGTGGTTTTGGAGGAAGTGGTTCATGCATGTTAAGTACATGATTTTCCAAACCATAAATCGTGGAAAAATAGAATTGCAATTTGTGTAACTAACATGGTTTTCCTACTTAGTCCCTCACTTTAATACTAAATAGTTAATAAAATTAATTTTTATTCATCCATAGGCTATATATAGCAATTATTTTGATCTGGTAATGATTATTGGGAATATAAAAGACAATTGGGTTCCTGGATTCATTGGTAAGTGATCATTCTTTATCATTTTCCTTGGTTTTCATATTCATAACTCTCTTGGAATCATAGATTTAGTATGTTAGTTGAAAATAAATAAGTTTATATTCTAATAATTATGATATATGGTTGTTTTTATTAAATGGAATAAGATATATGGTTGGTTTTTGGTTTTTTCAAGTTGGGTTTTTAATGGTTGTTGTTTAATTTGTCATTTTCTCTAAAGTATGAGAGGTATATAACTTATATCTAAAATAATATTGATTATAACATGAATTATTTATTTTATATTGATTGAATTTCTTAAATTTATTTGTCAAATTGATAGGAAATTCTTGGTGGAAAACCATTTTAGTGATTGTTTGGTGAAAATGGGGATAATGGTTGGTTTTGTGGATAGTTATTTTGGTTCAGGATTTTAAAATGATGCTTTTAAAATTATAGTTTGTTTTTGATGCATGAAATGTTTTTTGTAGATATTTATTCAGTAAAATATTTTTTTCTAATAAAATGAATATTTTACTAAAATGGATAAGCATGGTTGGTTAGTTATGAAATTGGGAATACATGGTTAGAACATGTTAATTTTCATTTGATATGGCTATTTGAAAGGGGTGTTCTCCATTAGGGAACTTGGTATATAGTTACCTTATGATTACATAGTATATTTATACGAGGCAACTCATGAGTTTGGAACTATCACCTGGGAATGCATATTTGGGTGTGTTTATGCATGAAATGGGTAAGCCAAATGGAAATTTGAAATGATTTAAAGAATCATTTGGTGGCCTTGATTGGAAATATTTTTAGTTTCTAAAATGGCTTTGTGTTTGATATAAACTATTTTAAATTATTTTGAACTATTTTACATAAATGTTCTAAAATGTTGTATCATAGTGGTGTGAGTTTGGAAGTCATTGTGGAAATCCTACCAAGTTTTATACTCACCCCTACATGGGAACTATTATAAACTTACAGACACCATATATTAGAACGAAGGTAAAGGAACAATATTTTAGTAATTTAGTGATTCCTGCTAATTCCATGGGAGTTTCTTGTTGAGATGGAGTTTGGATAATTTTTTAATTTATTGAGTTTATTTCTTTGATGTTTTTGAGTCTTATTGGATTTGGTTTCTGCTTTTTACTATGATATTACTGTTGGGGTGGGAATTCTTTGAGTTTTATTTTATTGTACTCATGCATCTTATAGTGGTTTGTTTGGTTTTTTTATTATAGTTGGGTTGTTTTATTTAACAATGGGAAATCATCCCCAATTATTTTTATGAATACCTTGAAACTTATTTCTATAATTTTTTGTCTTAGAGATATCACTTATGTTTAGTAGAACCCTTTGCATTTTCCTAAGCTAATGGGTGACCTGCGAGATATTACACTATGCAAAATAATTCCCCTAGTGTCAATGGGATATAACTTAGAATAATAATAATGATCAAGGTGAATATTATTCTATTAATATATTTAAAGTATAATGGTTAAAGTACTTGTGTATTTGGATTTGAGAATTATGATGTAATAGTATTTTATCATTGATATTCTTGTTATAATAATCTTGAAATTCATATGGATTGTAATTTAATAGTTTTTATTTAAGGATTTGAGTGAATATTTTAAATGTTACCATAACCAAGAAAATTAATTAGTGGTAAGATGAAATTTTTGGAGAATCTTGTAAAAAGGAAAGATAACCCCTAATTTGGTTCAGATATTGAGTTTTTTTGGGTTAATGAAAAATAATGACACTAAGGAATAAAATGGAATAATTTTAGTGATACTAGAAATGTTTTAATGATAAAGTAATTCATAATAGTGTTTACTTAATATTCAGGATTTATGAAATACATTAAATATTATGAGATTTTATATAAGGAATAAGGGGAGAGTTTATTCTTGAAAGCATGCATGTTTTCATTGAGTTTTTATAGTGATTCAAATTATTACCATTTTTAGGATAATATATGATAATGTAAATTGATTTGACATTAAGAGCTACTTTATGGGGGATTGATGATAGGTTTATTTTGGTAATTTAGTAACCATATCCCTAAATTGTTTTATTTTTGAATTTGGAGGAGAATTATGTTTGACTACTCATGGAATGGATTAGGTTAATCTTTAGATATTATTTTCTAAAGATAAATTATTATTTAATATATTGGATAACATATTAAAATAATTTTGGTTTTGGTAAATATTTAGAGATTGAGGTAATGACTTATCAATATTTTTATTCACTAAAAGTGCTTCCAAAAATGAAAAATTCATCCTGAATATCCATTTTCCAGCATAAGAGATAAAGTAGAAATAGATTAGAGCACAACCAAGTTATAATATAATGATTATGAGATAAAAAGAATCAATTAAGTTTATTTTATAGAGTACTTTATCAAGATAGTAAAATAATACATCTAATTTAGAAAAAAGTCATTGAAATAAAATTTTTATCATTTTACATTTCTTACCGAGAAATCAATGGAATTTTATCCCATCACCTATTTATAATTTTTTGATGGTTAACCATCACCTGAAAATGTAATCTATCACTATATATTAATCCTAAGGTGTTAGGTTTATCTTTCATGTTCATATTTATAATCCTAACCAAATTTCTCTAATTCCGAAACCTAGTTTTGTGGCGTCCTTCACATTTCCCTTTCCCTATTTTTAAGAATAAGTTTTATAAAAAAAATTACGGTATGGGATTTCCAGATGAGAATTTTTAGATTTTAAACCTATAAGATAAAAAACTAGTTCCCATTTTTTGGACAAAATTTATTCAAGGGTAGAGAATGTAACACACCATGTTTTTAAAAGAACACTATGTTATATATTGTACAAGATATGGAACATGTATCATAAATGAGAAATGAAATATTATTATGGGATTAGTATTAGATAGAATTTAAATTGGAGGGAATGAATAATTTTAATAAAACTATGATGTATATATTTCACCTACTAATTGTTAATGTGTTAATTATCCCTTTGTGAATAAGAACTTAATTTATATTAATGTCATTTTATTCATAAAAAGTTCGTTTTCTTAAAATATTATTTAATTAATTTTTATGATTGAATATTATAATTATTTTTTTGTAATTTATAAAAAAAATATTTTATTAAAATATTATATCTTTGAAAATTAGAAAATTAAAACTATATTAAGGTGAATTTTTTGGTTTCTTCTAAAAAGATATATTTTCAAATAGATAGTGAAAAATAATATTTTTGTAAAACTACCATTACATTTATATTAAAAAGTTACATTATGATTTTAATTTGACATAAAAGTAACTTATTTACTCTTTATCTATATATAATCTAACCTTTTAATCATCCTTATACATTGTTTTAGTATAAGTAAATTTTAAGGCTTAAAAATACATTTTCCAGTAAAACTATTTTTCATTGTATTTTATAGAATTAATTTTAAATAAAGATATACAATTTATACGTGTTTAATATTTAAAAACGGATTCCATATTTCAAATTAGTAGTTCCAAATTTTTTAAATAGTAACCATTTATTTTTTGTCATCATGAACAGCGAACGTAGTCATTTTATTACCACGGTAAAGGGTCATACATGTAATTTAGTTTAAAAATAAAATTATAAGAATCATAAAAAAACATAAAAACTGACCTAAATCTTATTGTATGAATATATATCAACCATAATCATCCATGTGTCAAAATTATTCCCTTTTGGGGCTACATGGATAAGATGATGACCTTAGTATTTTTTTTTATTGAAAAGTAAAACACGTCACACTATTTTTTTAATAAGTTTTTTGTTTTTAATATGGTTTCATATAGAGGTTATGTTTGACTATAAATAGTAATTTAAATTTAAAATATTTATCTCCATCATGGAAATTTATTATTAAATATATGTGAATAAATAATCAACAGAAATTCTTTCACAGCACTGATTTAGTAATTATTTAATTAATGGAATAATCCAATACATGATATATATATATATATATATATATATATATATTTTAAACTAAATAATCTAAAACAGATCAGAATTATTGACCGATCAATACCAACAACATTAAACCATTATACTTTTTCAAATTTATACAGTTGAAGAAAAATCCAAATCAACAATATGAAAGAGTCATTTGAGAAGAAAAATCAAATGGAATAACAAAATAGAGAAAATTAATACACTGCACTCAATCTAAGATATGAGATTTTGGACACCTAATTCAATTCAAAACACAACTACTTGCAGATATGAGAAAGATACGACTAGAACTCCATGACTAAACCCCCTTTCAAATGTATACGGTTGAAGTAAAATCAAAATTTACAATATGTAATCATCATCTGAGAATAAAAATCCAACTCAATAACAAAATAGAGAAAATTAATACACTGCACACAATCTAAGAGATGAGATTTCAGACACCTAAATCAATTAAAAAAACAACTACTTGCAGATCTAAGAAAGATACAGCTAGAACTTCTTTCCTGAAGCCCCCTTTCAAATGTATACAGTTGAAGAAAAATACAAATTGACAACATGAAATCATCATCTAAATCCCCCTTTAAGCAAATCATACTGCAATCAAAAGTTGAAGAAGCTCTACCGAAATCGATCTCTTAGTCAATGAGTCCTTTTTCATCCTTAGCCTTGGCCTGCTCTTTGATCTCCTTCGTCGAGCTTACTGTGCTTCTTGGAGATCTCAGCTCATCCCTCTACGTGCTCAAACCTTCCTGAGACCTCACCTCTCATCTTCTGGTAGATTCCCCTCCAATACATGATATTAAAAATATTAAAAGTAACATAATTTGAGATATTTAAGGTGAAAAATGAATTATATATAATTTTATGACATGTTTAGGATAAAATAAAATAGTTTTATGGAATTTTACTAGCATTCTTGATGTTTTTAAAGTTAAAGTAATAAATGATAACCAAATTGAGAAGGATGATATTTTAAGGAATTAATATTTTATTAAATTGTATAAAAATCATAAAAATATCATATAAGAACAAAAAGGATAATATATGGTTGGAAATTTTGTCCCTTATTAATTTTTAGGTTGTTTGAGATAATTTTTCACTAGAGTAGTTTTATTATATTTTAATATTTTCATAAATTCCAAAAGTGCCCCTCACCACAATTATTAATGGGCACCCCCTAATTCACTTATTTAACCAAATTATGAAAAAATTCATGAATAAATCCTAACCATTCTTATTTTAAATATCCTTATCCTATTTATTTTCATTATGGAAATTTCAATATGTCAATCATAGGTCCCTTTAGAAGATATCTAAAGAGAGTCTACTGAAGAAGAGGTAATCATCTTTATCAAATCTTTTAATATTTTTTATTCTTCTACATATACTTCATGTGTGGTAACCATACTTAAATAATAAATCTAGTATCATAAATATAATAATATTTTATTATGATTATGGGACAACCATATTCCATCTCATTTCCAACATAAAAAAATAGAAAATATCGCTTGTGCGCACGTACAACTTACCATCTCCACACAACAGTGTAGTTTATTTTTTATCACCGCTTTCCATAGATGGGAATAATTTGGGGAATAATGAATATATATGATAATTAGGAAATTATTTTGATTGTGTAAAATTAATATAACATAAAATTCCTTAAAAATTCAACCATTTTGAAATGACATCATCGCTCATGCGTACATATGACTTACCATCTCCATGAAGTGTTGTGACTAATTTTTTATATCCACTTTTAAAGAATGATTATAAAAAATAGTATAAAGAATAATTATCATATATATATCTTTAATAAAATTCTTGATATGATTAATGACTAAAAATTACTTTTTTTTCCCAAAAACACTATTTAAAGGAAAAGTGAGAAACTATAAAACAACAACAAAACCATAAAAAACACCAAATCAGAAACAAAACCAGATCAAACCACCTGTCCTACCCCATCCTAGAAATTGTTTCATGTCACCAAGACTCCAATAAGCATGAAAATTCATCAAGCAGTCATGTTTAGAAGTTCATGGGTATAGAACAGATGGTGAAGCCATACCCTATCAAACATCCAAATCCAAAGGACCAGTACTAATGAAGGTTTCATGTTCTGATCCCCTTTCAGAGCAGGTCCAAGCAGTGTGATGGAAACCAAACATTCCAACAAAATAAAACAATACAAATATCTAAAGCCTTTCATAACTTTCCCAATCAATCCTTTCTAACCAACTAACCTAATCACAAACTTAAACATAGACATTAAAAATAAACATTATGTTACCCAAATTCATATCCCTAAATAATTTCTACGATAAGAATGAATCCTATTAGTCAGCTAACTCCAATAATTTCCTCTCAAACCCAGAAGCCAGCTGGTCCGAGACCTAAATGTACTCCTCAATGCTGAAGTAGTTAGCACCCAAGACATGGGTAATAAGGAAATATTATTAAAAAATGTGTGGTAAGATGATATATTAGGATTATATATGATATTATAAATACGAATATGATTTTTCAATAAATTATTAACATGTTTATAACCATTATAAGTTAGTTTAATGAACATTCAATTAAATGAAATCATGAGGTAAGGGACTTCGTCTCAATTTCTCTTTATTGAAGAATATTGTAATGTTATGAACATAATTTATTTTATATGATGTATATAATTCCTTATCACATATAATATCATGCATAATTAAAAATTCATGATATTTAAAATTTTAATTTTAATTATTTCATTAATGGTTATTTGAATCAAAACATACCAAGCTGTAGAAGTGACTATACAATATCAATTTATTTTGTGAATATTAAATTTTTAGTGAGAATTATTTATTACACTTTACATTTCTATTAAATATCCATATTATTGTATTATGTATAAGATTAATTACTAACAAATATTACGTTTATATATATAGTTTTTACTTTGAATGTTTTTTTTGATTTGTTGGGGAAATATCTATAAATACTTGTACTTTACTCACTATGGAAATTTGATGATAAGGCACATTATTCATAAATTAAATATATTTTTAAATATATAAATAATTAGTTTTACCTATATTTATAATGGATATAAATTATATATACCCTAAATGAATTATTAGTCTCATGAGGTGAATCAGTAAGCTATCAATAATTGGATTTCTACCTTTAGTTTTAAACCATCTTGTGAAAGGTCTTTACAGTAAATGTATCATGTTCTTGAGAACATGATGTAAAATTATTAATAATTTCCTTAATTAGAAGTTAAACTATTGTTATCCATTATATTTTTGAAATGATATAATCTTAGGATGTATTTTTTTCTTAGTTTATTTATTAAATTGCATCTTTTTTCCGATATTTACCTTCACATATTGATTTTCCCTATCTTGTTATGACAATATTGTTATTGATTAAATGACATGTGTTTTTAGTTATTTATTTTTCCATATTTATTATTCAAGTTAAATTATTTAAATGGAATGTGTGTTAAATTATTTACCATGATATGTTATTTATACTTATTTTTTCATGAAAGCATTTATTGTAAGTATACCCTTACTGAGCATTACATCCCACAAATTTCTTATGCTTCCTTCCTCCAAGATATTAGGAAGTGTATTTTGATTGATATGCAGAGATATTATAAAGAAAATAATGGTGTACTAAAATAAAATTTTATGTTTTTTATGTTTTCTATTGTAATGTGAAATTCAAATATGTATATTGTTTACTAGGACTCACTACCAAAAACTGTAATTTAACGACGATTGTTAAAAAACGTCTCTACATTAGCAACAGTTCCTCGAAAATGTCACTAAATTAGTGGAATATGTTTAAAAACACCCCTAAATGATAATATTTTTCTAACAAATGTCACTAAATTAGCGAGTTTTTCTGAAAAATTTTGCTAAATTAACAACATTTTTGGAAAAACATCGCTAAATTAGCAACATTTTCGGACAAACGTAGTTAGATTAATGATGTTCCTTGAGAAAATATTCTAAATTAGAAAAATTTACTGAAAAAAGTTTCTAAATTAGCAATGTTTCCCAAAAAAATTACTAAATTAGAGACGTTTCGTGGCCAACGTAGCGAAATTAGAGACGTTTCCTTAAAAACAACACCAAATTAGCACATTATATATATATATATATATTAATATATATAAACAATGACACAGGTATATAAAAACACAAATATATATATATATATATTATATCTACACACACACACATATATAAATATATATACATATATTTATATATAAAAAACATATATTTTTTAATTTAGTCAGGTTTTTAAGAAAATGTGGCTATTTTAGTGATATTTTTAACAACATTTTAAAATAATAATAATTATGTGTGTGTGTGTGTGTGTGTATATATAATTATATATATGTATACAAAAACATATATATTTACACACACACACACACATATATACACACACATAAACATAAATATATTAATATATTAATATAAACATATAATATACATAAAATATGTACACATGTATATATATATATATATATATGAACATACATATATAATATAAACCCCCCCAAATATATATAATATAAACATAAATTTATATATAATATAATATAGAAATATAAAGAAATAAAATATATTTATATATATAAACATTAAATAAAAACACACACACACACATATATATAATATAAACATATATATAAATATAATATAATATAATCACAGATATATATATCTTAATATATGTATATTAATACTATATAAATATATATAATTAAAATATTGAAATATATATATATATATATATATATATGTAAATATAACAAAATACAATTAAATATTTTAAATTTAGTCCCGATTTGAAAAAAATGTGCCTATTTTAGTGACATTGGTACCAACATATTAAAAAGTGGCTAATTATATATGCACACACACACACATATAAACATATATATATATATATATATATATATATATTAATATAAACACACACACACATATATATTATATAAACACATATATGTAATAAAAACACATATAATATAAACATATATATATATATATATAAACACATATATATAATAAAATATAAACCCATATATATAAACAAATTATATAAATAAAAAGTTATATAAATACAAAAACATATAATATAAACACACACACACACATATAATATAAACATATATAAATATATATAATAAAAATATATATAATTATTTATAATGTAAACATATAATATAAACACGCACATATATGTAATATAGTAAAAAATATATAAATAAATAAATAAATATATTTAAATTAATATAAATAAATAAATATACATATTAATTTTTAAATAATGATATATATGTATATATATATACAAGAAAATACAATTACATGTCAATAGATTCAGTGGGAAAGTTGGCTATTTCATTGCCAGAGAGGCGGTATGTTACCTATTCAATTCCCATAGGCTTATACTTTTTAAGAATAAGTGAGTTGGGGAGGTAATATATGGCTAAGGAAACAGGTGGATGAGAAGGATATAGTGGTGAGGTGGATTATTTGAAGCACATGAGTGGAGCGGGTGAGATCAGCCGGTCGCACGAGAGGGGAGTGGGTGAGGTTGAGCAATATAGACAGTTGAATTCACAAGGGGTACTAAGGGGGGGGGGGGGGGGTAAGGGATGGGTGAGGAAGATAAACCATGTAAGGGTGGTGTTAAAGGGGGTAAAGTACTAGAGGGCTTGGGGAGAGATAATGGTAAGCGGTGAGGGAGTAAATGGGGTGTGATAAAGGATAAAATAATTTTTTATTATGATAAAAATTATGCAATTAAAAAAATACCAAGGTTATTAGAAAATGTCAACAAATGAGATGTCTCTAATTAGATAAAACTTAATATTTCATTAATTTAGTAACATTTAATTAGCTAAGATTCTATAAAACACTGGAAAAAGAGGCATTACTAATTAGTGATGTTTTAAAACATTGCTAATTTAGAATGTTTTCAAAGTATTTCTAATTGGGGACACATTACAACATCACTAAATTAGATATGTTTATAAACATTGATATATTAGTGATTCTTATAAATATTTCTAAATTATAGACACCTCATTTTTTGACATTTTATAGAAACATCAGTAAATAAATTTGTGATCTTTTAAAACATTTATAATGAAAAAAATCATTGATAATTAATGTTTTTTTGTAGTGACTACTAAAGTATTAAGTCCTTCAGGATGTGATTCCTTGTATCTAGTGAAAATTTAATATTGTGAGCATAGGATCTAGGATTATCGGGTTATGGAATTCACTTACTATAGGTATTTAGTGAGATTAAAAAATAGTAAGAATAATCTTTGAGTACTCAAAGGGAAATCATGATATAGTAGAAGTTGTTTCTCCATGAAGAGGAGGAGCTGATGACAATTGATCTACTTAAAGGTGATGATCATTCTATGGATTGAAGCTCACATCATGAAGGGTGAAGTAAAATATTTCTCTTAATATCTTACCATGTTGTAAATGTAGGATTATAAGTTAAGAAACATAGTGGTGATGTGATTTGTGAAAGAGATATTCCCTAAATCATTAAATTCACATGATGTGTTTTGACCCAATAGAAGAGTAAAAATTAAGCTTATCATTTTCTAAGATATATCGATATGAAAACCACTTTTTTTTTCATAGAATAGTAAATGATATCATGTTACTACTTTCTAAATTTTAAACATTAACATTCAAATTATCTTTTATTATCTATCATTAATTATGTTCCATTTTATAAAATAAAATGAATGGGTTGGGATGAATGGAAGTTTCATCTAATGCAACCCCATGCATTAATTTGTAAGATACAAGATAATTCAAATTTACTTTAGAATAATACCTGAGGATATTTATAAAGATAAAATACCCATTTAATGGGATAGACTCTTGTATATTGCTGGGCAGAACTCTTTAATCATGAAGCTATCTCTTTCTTATCCCATTACCTTTCAAGGCACTAACATGCTAGGGTGAGAAGAGAATCCCTTCTAATGTATTGGGAGATTGAAATAACACTTGAATAAATCATGGTGGTATTCCATTTATCTATAACTTTTTTGATAACATTATACCAAAAAATGATGAAGATAGATACTACAGTTATATGGTTTAAGGTATACATATTGATTTCTCTTTTTTAGAATCATTTTTTATTTTCTTACAAGGCCAGTAATAGTTTATAGGTTTCCATTTTTCTTATTTTATGTTTAATTATTTTTGTTAGATCTTTTAAAACCTATGAATTCTTACAATGGAGGAAGTGTTTATTATATAGAGGCTTCAAAATTAGCAGTATAAATAATGTGTGTTTTCGAGTAAAGAGTTACATTTCATTATAAAGATAATGATCACACTATAACCTAGATAAGTGAAATATAATATCTTTAATTAAAAGTTCTTATATTTTATGGATTTTATGTGAATATAATTATATAAGTTTGACTCCAAATTGATGGTATATTTTGGATGAAGTTTCCCATATTTATTAAGGTGGATTGAATATTAATTAATGGGAAAACATAGAGATTATATCAATTTTAGAGAGAGATATTTTTATATTAATAAGGATGTTTGATAAGGTATTAAAAATTTTGAATTCCATTTTTATACATGAAAGAAAGAGAGAATAAAATAGGTGAATATTGGTGTCCATATCACTATAAGAGAAATGATTTTCATCACATAGATAAAGGGAGAGTTCATTAATTAACCATTGATGGTGTTTAATCATTCCTGGTTTTTGAAGATTGATATGGTTCCTCTGAAAAGATCAATGATTTTTTTTGATTGAGTGAGGCCAATAGTTCCTTACTTTCTTAGATATGTCAACCTACAGGGTCATCATATCCACATGAAAATGTCTCGAAAAACTCATTCCAATTATAAATTATTGTATATTGCTAGAACACAGTTGCTTGCAATATGGATTATCCCATTCTAAGCAAACCATATAAATATTACTTGTGTTTCTCTTTACTTTATTTACCACTTCCTATTTTTTATGAGGGAGAGATTTTTTCCAACTAATAAAAATATAATATCATTGGGGAGGGTCATTTGATGAAATAAATATACCTTCATTCCCCCATATTTGGGGTATTGACCTCATTTAGGATTAGTAAGTGGTATAAAATTAGAATTTTTTGTCATAATATCTCTCTTGGAAGTCATGTAAATGATCATTGACCGTAAGGATATTAAGATATTCAAGGACAAAAATTTTCAATTTTGAAAGAATAATATAAAATTATTAAAACCCATGTAATTATAATAGTAAATAAATTTAATTTCTTATTAATATTCATGATTATATTTTAGGAATTCACATTCATTACAATAATTTTAAATTATTTTTTAAAATTAATAAAATAAATAATTTTATTCGATATAAACTGATTTCCAGGTATTATATGTTTTTATTTAAATGTTGAATATCTATACTATAGAAAAATAATTTTATAAAAATTTAATTCATTTTAATAACATAATATCAAATATATATTAGGGAAATTTTTGGGTTTTTTTTAAATGCCAAATTTCTAAGTGAATAGTGAAAATATTGATTTTTATAAAAATTATCATTATTTTAATGTATTTAAAAAATTACATAAAATTTTGGATTGGTTTTAAATAATTATAAGTTATATTTATTTAAAAACAATCCAAATAATTCTATAGGGACCCTAATTATTCTTTATTTTGGTATAAATTCATTTTTAGTCTTAAAAGTGATTTTTTTATAAAAATGTTGTTTCCTGCATTTTGTACTCTTTTACTAGAGTTAATTTATACCACTTATAAAAATTGATTCATAATAAATGGATTTAATATTTGAAATTATGAGGTTAATATTTATTAATGAAGTAAATTTTATTTTAGGTCATAATGAATAGTAACCATGATAAAAAGGTGTCGCTACGATAAATGGTAAAACAAGATAATTAAGGTCAAAACTATTTGATATGGTCTGATAATATCATATTAAATCTTATTAGATGAGATTATTTTAACTATTATCATATTATCTTTATAATGTGATAAATTTATTGCTATATTACCACAACTAAGTCTTTAAATTATTTTATAACGTTAAAAAATTATAGGAGTGCCACTTCCCTCACTTATAAAAAGCAACCCACTATACTCACCTATTCATGTACTTTGATACATTTATATAAACCAATTCCAAACCAAATAACTTCCCAAAATCCCTCCCAATGACCTAGATTGACAAGTGTCATCAATATACCATCCTAAAAGAATTAAGGTGTAAGCCAAAGAAGTTTTTTAAAGAATAGGTATAACCCTTAATTGAGTGTTTTCAGGTTTATTTCTTCTTTAATCTCTTTAGAAAAATATATAACCATGATGATATAATAATTTTTTTATTATATATTCTAAAATTTTATTATTATTAAGGAACAACCATTTTCTTATCATTTTTTTATTTTATGGAATAAGAAAACATCCCCCATGCATACCTGTGGATGAACACCTCCACGAAGTGATGTGTTTCATTTTTCATCACCAAATAAAAAGGAAATATAATATTATAGATTTAATTAATATATATTATATTCATGAAATATTTTTTATAATTAAATATGGTAAAATACATACCTTCTTTTCCTTCCATCCATTTGAAAATGATAATGTTCCTCGCCCGTACGTGTTGATTACCACATCTATGAAGCGATGAATTTTTTTTATATATTACTCACATGAATTATTATAATATTTTTCAATGTATAACCACGAAAATTATTTTATTATTAAAATTATTTAATTTATGGTACAACTATATGTTTGATCATGATCAACCAACCATATTTTTTTGGGATTACGAACTGAACATCCCCAAAACGTATGACATGAATTTAGCTAATTTAGTAGCTATATAAGACATGGTAATAAATGAAAAGAAAGTTATAAAAATAATTCAATAAAAAAAATATTCTTGAAAAATTAAATAATTAATATATTTTTTATATAGGGGATAAATTATGTGTTTTTTTACTGAGACTCGATATAAGAAATATTTCTTTAAAATATTATATTAATACTCTTAAAGTTTTTATTCTCTTTTTTGTTTTCAGCATACATAGTATTAATAATGTTTTAGGTTTTTTATTAATTTAATGAAATGTATATTAATATTAATTTTAAACCGTGTTTTAATTTGTTTACCAAGGTTTTAAATAAATTGTTTTTAACATTTTCCAACCAGGTTATTTAGTTGACATTTTTACAAAAGTGTGGAAGGAATATATTTTTAACTTATAAAAAATGATAAAATTTTAACACATTAATGACTATTGTTTGATAATAACATTACTATAAAATTTTAAATGGGTTTTAAAATATTATCCTACTTTCTATGCTACTAATAATTTTTTAAGAGTTTTCAAATGAAAAAATGTTTTTTATTATTATTTTAATGTAAATCTTGAAAGTGATTCTAGAAATGTGTTAAAAACAATAATCTATGATATTTTATGATTTAAATGAAATATTATTTGTGTTTTGAATATTGTTTGGTCCTTATAAATTATTCATGATAATTGGCGAGCCCTATATAGCTATCCAATGTAGTAGGTAATAATTTTATTGTTCAGGGAATTAAGTTGGAATTAGCTGAGTTGTTTATTGTACTTATAAGAGATATTGTGAGAGCCATTTTATGATTTATATGAAGATTACGTATGAAGGTATATACATGAATTTTATATTCTTTAAAATGGGTTTCATGGAGGACTTTCTATTTCATAACGTAAGCTAATGAGGTTATTTTTAAAGGAAAGTCTATGACCACTTTTTATGGTGAATAAAATGTTTTTCAAGAAATTATTTATCATGAGTACCCATGTTTTAGTAGAAACCCTCATGATTTTTGATTTTGTTTTCATTTATGATTTATTATGTGATGTTTTATGGTAAAAATGTGGGTAATTTATCTGATTTCATGAATAAGTAAATGAATATTTAAGCTCAAATTTTATTATCTATAAAAGAAAAATTTTCTACGGGATTTTATTATTTCCTAAATAGAATAATCAATATCATTTTTTATCAGTTACTGGGAATTTTTTTCATCCTAAATTTTAATATACCTTTAATAGGGTTTAAGGATAAATAGAAACTATAGGAAGGTCCATATTTACACTAATGAAATTCATCTTAAAATAAGATCACATGTTTTGAATAAAATAAGAGTTTAAATTTTAAGAAACCAATTTTGTGGTAAAATGGATATTGAGTTAAAGTGATGATTTTTAAGAGTTTTTATGCAATATGTTTCCTTAATTCTTTAAAACTTTACATATACAAGATCATGGAAATGTATTTAAATTTAATTCTTCATATTAAACTCATAATTATGCATTGTAAAAGGCATAGTTCATTATATTTGGTATCATTGAAAGGTTAACAAAAATTTATAGGCCAGGATGTTATTAAGAAAATACATTTGAAATGATGTTAATATATGGATTATATTATCAAGTAACAAATTTGAGGGTAGCCACGTTTCTTTATCTAAACTATTCTTTTTTAGAATGAATTTCTACAAAGGAAACAAGGTGAATACAATGTAAAGGTATTGGGAGGATAATATCCTTCTAAATCAGAAACTTAGAATTATTATTATTGGAGCCGAACAGCTTTTAACAGTTTTAACTCTGTTGGAAGTTGCTATCAATAGTGGTACACATGATAGAGAGCAACCAAACTCTCCAAAGAAGAATATGTCTGTAGTGGATCATTTCATGAAACAACACCCTATGGAATGTTTTGGGACGTCAGATATTGTTATAGTTGAAGGATTTTTAAAAATCTATGATTTTAGAAAAAGGCCATGTTCAATATCATATATGAGAGACAACATAGAGTTTAATTGAACCCCAAAATAATATTATTTAAATTTGACCATTATAATCTAGCCATTTAATTAGATGATATATTTATTTGCAATTAAGTATTAAATATATATTTATATATAAATTTCATACTCAATATAAATTTATTGATAAATTATTAATAAATAACAATAAAATTTTAGTAATTTCATTTTATTTCTCAAAAATATGTTTTCTTCAAAATTGGTATTCTTATTTTTTTGTGTGAATTTTATATTTAATTTCTTACACTTTTATAAATTTAAATTGATAAAAATTATATCATTTTATATGTCATCATATAAAAATTATTTTAACATGAAATTTTAATATTTTTCAGGAAGGATTAATTATTCAATGAGTTATGAAAAATTCCAAATTTATAGAAAAATGTTTCTTCCATTGAAGTATTTAAAATCTAAAATTTTATTTTGAAATGATTTGAAATTTTAATTATCACATCTTTATGAAACATTATCTAATTAATATCAATTAAATTGAAATTATTTTTTATTTTTGTATAAAAACATTTTCATAATTAAAAATTTATTTTTTCTAGAAAACCATTTTCTATTGCTTTTGACTAGTTTATTTAAAATTTAACATCTTCAAATTTTTGTGATTTAATTTTATAATATGGATTCTATATTTATAATCATCATGTTAATTTTTTTTAAAATTCTATTATTATTATTTTTCGTTTTTAATAGTAATCATGATAAATATTTATCATCTAAGTAAGGGAAAATTGGGAAATTAAGGTAAAAAATAATGTCAAAATATTTAAAAAGAAATCAAACTAGATTATTTCTTTTTAAGAGTTTTCTTCACTATTATAATTCAATATTTGAATATATGGTTACATGGTGCCATTTTTCCAAGATAATGACCTTAATATTATTTTAAGTAAAGAATAAATAAAAAATTCCACTCCCTTTGTTTTAATATCTATAACATTTTTTGATGGTGATAAAAATAAATTATGAATATTTATAAAAGTTTATTTTGAATTTGAATGTTTTTTATGATGGAACTTTTTTTTAATTTATAGTGAATAAATAATTATCATAAATTCTTAAGCAAATCCGACACAATTATTATGCAAGTAGTAGAAAAATAATTTAAATGATTTTAAAAGCATTAAAATTAATATTATTTTGAGTAATTAATTTTTTAATGAATTATATATATTTATAACATTATTTACATGTTAAAAGTTTAAATTATAATTCAACTACTATCTTGAGGTCTTTAAAATCAAACTATGTGAGTAAATCTAAAAACGACTTTAATGGTATATTATGTTAAATAATATTTTATTAAATGATTTTAAATTCATAAAAAAACTATGTTTGGCCAATTTATTTATATATGGGCTATAATATAAACCATTTTCATCTTATGGGTGAATTTTCCTTATATTGTAACTTTCTTAACATCCAAATAGTAAAAAACTTTGATATAGTAGTTATCATCAAAATGTTTAACCAGTGGTTAAAACTAATATGCAAGGGTTTAAAAATCACCTAAACTTGTCTAAATATTATTTTATGAGATTATATTGACTTATCCTTGTCATATATTTCAAACATATCATTTTTTTCCACTTTAAAAATAATAATTTGTATTTATTTAAGACTTTAAGTAATACTAAGGGTGCCACTACCATCATTTTTAAAATAAAAACAACGCATAAACTATTAATTACACATATTGAGCCACTTATATAAACAAAAAACTTAAAAAAATCTTTTTAACTTCATTATATACATAATATATGTGATGGTATTATTAAAAAACCATCCCTAGAGTACTTAAGAAGAGATATAAAAAAGTTTCTTCAAATAGGAGGTAATCATATCATTGAGTTTTTCCATTTTAAATCTTAATCTACCACATTATATTATATAATAACCATTTAAATATGATTAAATGTGTATCTACCATATAATTAGATATTATTTTGTTAATGTAATAACATTATACATAACTTTTTCCAAAAAATGGTAAACAAAACCATAGTTTGTTGGTGCATACGGATTACCACCACATAAACTGATGTATTTTGTTTTCATATTTTCCTTTAATGGATGGTTATTATTACATGTTTAAGGTATAGATATGATATTCATAACATAATTTTAATTCTTGAAAGATAATATACCAAATATTATTTTAACCTTCAGTCCATTGGAAAATGAAAATTTCATTCACGCATATGTGTGGATTGCCACCTCCATAGAGCGATGTGATTCTCTTTTTTAAGTACTCAATTCATCAAATGTTATAAAATTATATTTACTGTATAAAAATTATAATTACTAAATTATAATTATTTTATATATTTAAAAAGTGACCCTTTTAACCATAGTAAATCTACCTAATTAGTTTTTTAATTTTGAATCGAACATCATCAGAACACTAGATACATACATAATAAATTAACTAATTAAATATATCATTAAAATAAATATAATAAATGGTTTAATTATAAGTTAATAAACATGAAAATGGTTCTTAAAAAAACAAATAATTGATATAAGTTTATTATATTGGATTTAAAGGACTTACATATCATGCCTAGATTTGAGGTAATGAGTTTCTTAATTAAATTTATTTTCATTAAGTATACTTATACTTCATTGATTAAGTTATTATAGGATTATGTGAGAAATTAATATTTATTTTATTTTTTTTTAATTTTTTTGGTTTTAAATTTTTTAAACATAATCAATTCACTGATTAATTATAACTTCAATGATACAATATTTTTAATGATAATTCATCTCAATATTGTTTATTTGAAAGATATCTTGTAATATGAACCAATTTAAGTTGATAAGATGTATATGATTATAATTAAGATATTATATGATGAATGAATCTTTTATCACAACATTTAATGTTAATTTTAGGCTCTCACTTATCTGGTAAATTCATTCATATGTTTTTTAATATGAAAGTGTTTTGATGGTCTCAATTTCAATTATTTGAGACATAATTCAGGTTATACACCATTTTTTATTTTATAGGGTGTACTTAATACCCCATAAATTTTTCTCCCATATTATTTTTGAAAATTATGAGTTTTTTAGAGTCATGTTAACTTCCTTATTTCAATGTATTATTAATTCAATCATTACCCAAGTTGCAAGGGTTTATCATATTACATTTATTTCTTTGAGATATGTTTTGGTTGATTCACATATATTCGTTTATATAGTGTATACACT
Source organism: Viscum album (assembly GCA_963277665.1). Taxonomy (NCBI): domain Eukaryota; kingdom Viridiplantae; phylum Streptophyta; class Magnoliopsida; order Santalales; family Viscaceae; genus Viscum; species Viscum album. The sequence continues at coordinate 286,939,493 of OY728137.1, read as the reverse complement.
ATCTATTTACATATTATATCATGATTATATTTATACTAATGGTATTTTATGTTCTTTCTTATATTGTTTATCTTAATTTTTTTTTTGGGTTTAAAAGTTCATAAAGTTGTTTTCATTAAAAAATTAGTTTTAAATATTTTAAAGACTTTTTCCAAACTCTTCCCCTTTATTATTTTTCTTATACCAATAATGTTGTTTTTTAAACATGATTTATTTATTAAGGTTATTTTTAATGACTATTTATCTTATTTTAAAGGGTTGAAAGGAAAATTTCTTAATATTTTTCACACACATCACTTCTCTATCTCTTCAAAAATGATTTAAATGAATGTTATTTTTAACGTGTAAGACATCAATAGATTTTACCCCCATCATAACTATTTTTTATGATTATATTATATTTTTCCATGATTATTTTCAAATAAAAAACAATTTACAATATGTTTGGAATATTTAGTTTTTAAAGGTACTGAATGAAAATGGTAATTTTCATAGTTTTACAATATATATTTTAAATGTTATTTTAGAGTTATTTTAATTTATGTTAACATCTATTAATGATTCTTATGATTCACTTGGAATATGATATTATGATATCATTTAGTTCCTTTCTTTGAATGGTTAATCATGAAATTTTAAGTAGATTTTCAGGATAGCTATTTCTATTTTTTGGTTAAATAGTTCTATGATAGTTTTTATGAAATAAAAGGATTCTTATGTTTGTTTCATGATATGGAACATAGACTTTATTGATGAATGTTGGATTGGGTAATGAACCTAAATACTTAAGGGATTTTTATGATATGTGATAGGTGGGTCCTTTATAGCTCCCTAATGAATTAGGTAATGATACAAAGTTATTTGGATGGAATTTACGCCTAAGTGATGATGAAGTCATGTTACTAATAATATATTATAAAGTTAATTTATTATAGGTCACTCTTAATAGATGTAAGATTTTACTAGTTATAGTTTACCCCTAATAGATATGGGAATTATCTAGTAACATTATTTCAGGACCAATATTTTTTGTTCCACTATACATTCTCATATTTTCAAGGATTTTTAGGAGTTTTAATGGATCATTTGTCAAGGATTGTTTCTAAATGGTTCATTATTGTTTACTTATATAACAATTGTCTTATATTAATTCTTTATTCCACATATAATTATTTATGATCTATTTTTTATGGGAATGAATTATATTTTTTAATTTTACCATGATTGGATTATGTAATAATTCCCTTATTCTAATCATATGGGCACTAGAGACATTGAATATTTAATCACTACTACAAAAATGCCTTTAACAGTGCTAAAATCGGCCTTTACCAGCACTAGAAAAATGATAACAACCATATCATGGTTCGAAGTCCATGAATTTTAGTAGTGCTAAAAATTAACTAATAAAGGGAATATTTATCAACACAAATAAAAATTCTGATAAATCATACTTTTATCAGCACTTTTAAAAGAAGTGATAAATTATAATTTTATCATCACTTTTAAAAGTGCAGATAAAAGACATTATTTATCATAATTTTTTAATACACTGGTAAATATACGTTATCATTGCTTGTATAAGCACTAATAAAGGTGTATTTTATCTTTTATTTTAAAATCATGGATAAATGGTATCTTTATAAGTGCATTTAGTAGCACTAATAATAGTGAAAACTACAATGTAATGCTGCAACACATAGAATCACCAGAAACTGGTGCAGTGTGCCACAGAAAAACACTGCATTAATAGAAACATAAAAAAATACCAAATAAGATAAAAATACTGAATTTAAATGAAATAAAATTTCTAACACAAATACAAGAAAAATAAAAAACTATTATAGAGTATGTCAGTTGTTTTCTTTTAATAAATCAATGTAAATCTTGAATAAAAAACAAACATGGATTCATACGAATCATGCTATAAATCTAATTGAGGTGTGACTGATTTATAAAAGTCAATATTGAATTGTGGATCATTTTTCTAATTTAAGAAAACAATTAGAGTGTATTTTCTTGGTTTTGGGTATATCAATTGTTTTTTTATTAAAATTAATGTCAGTTTTGAATAAAAACACGCACTTGGAGTCATAATGGCCAAATCATGCATTATATTTATGTTCCTCTTGTCCCTAAATGTCAAAAATTATACATGGATCATTTTCAGAAAGTAATAAACAATCCAAATATATTTTCTCGATTCTGAGTATGGCAGTTTTTTTTGATAAAATTAATATGAAATTTGAATAAAAAATATGCACTTGGAGTCATATCGGTCACACAATGTGACATATTTAGGCATAAATGAATGATATATGTCCCAAATGACTTATGTATCATATTAATAAAGTATAAAAAAAATTTTAATGTGTTTCCTCGATTTTGAGTATGCCACAAGTGTTTTTTTTACTAAAAATTCATTTTAAACTAGAAACACACATTTTGATCCATACAGGTGGAAAAGTGTGTGGGTTTTACGTGAGAGTAATTTATACTTTCCAAAAATGAATTATGAATTTTTTCCAAAAATTATTAAGAAAATAAATGTTTGTTTTCTCAGTTTTCAGTGAGTGACACTTTTTTATTAAAATGTCAATTTTAAACAGATAATGGACACTTAGAGTCATACCGGTCACACCATGTGTCGTAATGAGGTGTGGGTGATCCCAATATCTCAAAAATAGAGTATTTATTGTTATTATAAATTTAATAAACAACCCAAATGTGTTTTCTCAGTTTTGAGTATGTCAGTTTTTTCATTCACTAAAAATAAGGTCAATTTCGAATAAAAAAGATACACTTGGAGTCATACCAGTCATACTATACATAATATTGAGGTGATATTGAATAATACACATCCCAAATGACTATTGGATTTTTTTCCTAAAGTATCAAAACAATAATAATGTGTTTCCTTGGTTTTGAGTATGCCACATGGGTTTTTTTACTTAAATGTTATTTTAAACTGGAAACACACACTTTTATCCATACATGTGGCATCATGGGGGGGGGGGGGGGTTTGAAATGAGACTAATTCATACAAATCAAAAATAAATTATGAATCATTCTCCAAAATTATCAAGAAAATTCAGGTGTGTTTGATCAGTTTTTAGTAAGGGACACTTTTTTATATTAAAATGTCAATTTTAAATTGATGATAGACACCTTGAGTTGTAACGTCCACACAATGTGTTAGATTGAGGTGAGGTTTATCCCTATACGTTAAAAATGACATATTTATCATTTTATTAATATACCAAAAAAATAAAAATTCTTGTTCTCAGTTTTGAGTATGTCATTTTTTTTCACTAAAATTAATGTAAATTTTAAATAAAAAGACACACTTGGAGTCATACATGTCACAATGTGCACTATATTGAGGCCTTATTAATTTATACACATCCCAAATTACTGATGTATCATTTTACTAATGTATAAAAATAATTATAATGTGTATCTTTATTTTTGAGTGCTCCATGTGTTTTTTTACAAGAATGTCTTTATAAACTAGAAACACAGAATTTGAGCCATACCTGTGGCATCATGTGTGGGTTTGACATGAGACTAATTCATACATGTAAAAAATAATTTTGAAACATTTTCCAAAATTTTCAACAAAATACAAGTGTTTTTGATTTATTTTTAGTGAATGAAACTTTTTTGAATTAAAATATCAATTTTAAATAGATAATAGACAATTGGAGTCATAATGGTTACAATGTGCATTGGATTGAGGTGCATGTGATTTTTAAATGGAACAAATGAATTATTGATCACTATCCTAAAGTAAAAAAACAATCCTAATGTTTTTGCGTGATTTTAAGTATTCCACATGTTTTTTTACTAAAATGTCATTTTAAACTGAAAGGAAGGATCTTATCTTAAGTGAAAAGTGTTGTGTGAGATATTTAAACATTATTTCTCAAAACACAATCATGGTAAGATCATTATTATACTTAATTAGCCAAAACTTTTATTGTTTGTAAGGAAACTTTTATTATCTTTCTCTGCTTCGGTCTCCTCCTCGGTCTTCCCCTATGCCTCCTCCTCGTCGTCAGTCTCTGACTATGACTCTACCTCGACCTTCACTTCTGCCTCTGCCTCTACATTCACCTCCACCTCCACCTATGACTCCGCCTCTACCTATGTCCATGTGATTTCTCAACAATTTTATTATTTGTAGGTCAACTCTTCTAAACAAATTGATTCCCTCCATTACTCTCCTCATTAAGAAAGAGATCAAAAAAATATATAAGAATTTTGACACTAATGCTTCATACCCCAAATATATTTCAATGGTAAAAACTCCTACTAGATCACAAAAATAGTAGGTAATCACCTAATTTTTTTGTTGGCATAAATTTTTACAAAATGTATGATTCCCACTCATCTCTAAAAAATTTGATTTCTTATTTTTAGCAACTCTTTTGTTGGAAATATTGATAGTACTAAACAAATATATACAAATATATTATTGAAAAAAATATTTATTGAAATTGTAAATACCTTCAGAAATTACCTTTTGGGGGATGCTGGTATTTTCATGATCTATTATTTATCTCATAAATTTTCAAACATATAATCCACAATAATTTTCATTATCTTGTTTCATATACTTCCGAAACATTGAAAAAAATAATTAAATTGTTTTGAAATGTTTTTATAGTTAAATATTTCAATATATACATTAATTTGCTTCCATTTTTAGTAATACAGTGGCTTTATATTTTTAGACACTAACTTCATTCCATGATGTTACATGTATTTAGTGACCTCCCAATCATTAAAAAATTCTCTTGAAAACAGACATCAAACATATAATTTGAAGTTTATCTATAGAATTTTGGTTGTAGTGTATTACATATTCACAATACACATCATATGTAGTTATTTGGTAGGAAATCCATGCACTGAATACAAAAAATAAATATTCGTGGTGTTTTTGTTGATTTCTATCAACATCCAGTTCTTACTAAAAAAATTATATAATGTAAGAATTAAAAATATATTTTATGTGATTAGTTCATATATTTTAACCCTTTAAGTTTAGGGATAAAAAAGATATTGTCATCTGTTTCTTTTTTATTAAACACTTTGAGTAACTCGTATTTTTTCTTGTTAATTTCTTCCTCATTCAATTAATTTATAGCGCATAAATGATATACGGATTAATGAATTATAATAATTTTTCACACAGTCTTACCTTTATATAGTTTTAATATAAACAACTATACAATATATGAATGGTATTAACATTAATAAAAATATTTTGGTCACTATTTGGATAAATGAATTATGAAAATTTACCTTATATATGTATTCACAATTGAAACTCACAACCATTCATGCTTGAGAATCTCATTTAGAGTCTCGAGAATAATTTCATCTATCAATTAATTTACATATATTTTATCTTCATATTCAATGTAAGACTTTTTTTTGTCTTCAAATGTGGTATTTTCAAGAAGTTGTAATGATAATAAATATTTCCCCAGAACTGGTAGGTAGATGGTACTCTTGGAAAGTCATTATTTTTGGCCAATTTACTAGATTTGCTTAATTAGACCTTTCATTTCTCCTCCGATTTATCCATATGTACAATCATACCTTACTTAAAAACTATTATCATCAAGTGTTAAATGTTTCGCTCATGATTTTTTTAAAGACATACCTTATGTATCTTTATAATATTAGATGGCCATGCTATAAAATCTTAAATATTAGCTTTAATTGTTGTAATATCTGGACCATGAAGTGGAACATGAAACTCAGCAGTCAGCTCATAAGCTACCTCAATCCCCACTCTCATGTGATTCTTTGATAGGGGTTTATTGTGTTTCTTGTCTCCTAGGATATTATACCCTATACTCATAGAAACACGGTGGTACGTGGGTGTTGATAGATAACAAAAATCACATGCTAATATACCTTGATTAATTTTAGTAACATAATGTTATCACAATTAATTTGATACACATTTAGTATAAAGAGTAATGAAAACATTTATTTCCTTAGGTAAGGTATGTAGTTGGGTGTAATGACAAGCCTCAAATCTACTGGGATCATTTGGTTCATGTGTGGATGTTTGTCCACTATTGGTTCATGTTGATCCTTTCTTTTACATTGATATTCCAAGACAAACTATAAAATAATATCTTGTAGTGATTCTATTTTCATCTTCATTCGTGTCATCATATTATATGTATCTTTATTTAATTTTCTATTCTCAAAATATGTATGATGAGAGACTCCAAAATCTAATCCTCTAACTCAACCATATTTTTTAGGCTGCTTCAAAGCTATTGAAAGAATTTTTTTCTTATGGAATGGTTATTGCCGATTCCTGTGTCTAAACCATGTAAAAAATATGAACATATTTATTTTTGTGTAATATTTTTATAAATTATAATGAATTATAATTATTTCATAGTTACACATGATTCTCATGCTGATTTTGTGTTTTCATTAACTAATATACCATCCTTATTTACATGAGCCTCCTTCCATAGCACATGACATGAGATGTAAATGGCTTCAAATTTTGATTCATCAATCTTTATATAAACAAAGGAGAAAATTTTGTTTCATATTACATAATTAAACTTTTATTATTGATTTGAAATACATACCAATTTATTCTCTAATGAATAATTCCCCATACTTCCTCTGCAATAGGGGTACGCTATTTTTGATGCACGTTATTTATTTTCAGTACTTTTTTTCACTTTAATAAATTAACAATTTTGAATCATGTTGGATAAAATAAATAACATCAAATAATATATTATCAACCGCAATGCAACTAATTTTTTTTCAATGTAATAATTGCTGAAAGAAATCCACACTCCCTACTTTATAATGTGTTCACAACTAAGTGGTGGGTGGGGATTTATTTTCCCCTCAATATCCCTAAGATGTAACTTCGTTATAAGAGTTTAGAAGCCTCTATGGGATTTTATTGCACCCATTAAGACAAATTTCTTATAGAAATAATCTAAAATAAATGATTTTCTTAAGGAATAAGGAAAACTAAATTAATGTTTCATTATATATTTTTTTCATAAAATAGAGAAAGTATATTATAACATTACTGTTATATATTTACAAATAATTTCTTTTGTTATAGGTTTTACATTGATCCATGAGTCAATATCAATTGCCACATTCATCCTCATTGTGACCCTAATAAAACTAATGAATGTTGACTTTTTTGTGTCATAGGTTGGCTATTTTGATTCCAAAAAAACTCAAATTTTATAACATGACTTCTTACCTTGATAATTTTTTTTTCAAAACTATGATTTCGCATCATCCTTTTTTCATTTTTTTCATAAACATGTTGTTGATCCCCTAATAATTCTACAATTTCATCATTACCAGTCTATTATTGCTTGGGATTTCCAATATCATCTTGTTTAGAAGACATTTTCTACCTGAGTAGTCAAAGTTTTAATTTTTCTTGAATGGAAACAACGAAATACACTTCATGCATAAAATTACAAAATTTTATGAATCTTGTATGAAAATTTTTACTGTCTTAAATAGAGATACAATACTCTAATACTACAGTACAACTAACCTTCACTGCCTTTATTTAATCCATCCTATGATGCCTGATTTCCTTTCATCTATTTATGATGGATTAAAGTCCACTTATTCCATCAATTAAACTAGTCTTCCTCCCATCACAGTTTGAGAGGTATGTCATCAATGAACTATGTAACCAAAATTATGGGAGGAAGGTTAATTTGAAAGAGTGATTCCAATCAATCATCAAGAGATGGAATACATTCAAGCATCTAAGATTAATGTGTTCTAGGAACCTACACTTATGGAATCACTAAAAAAGTATCCTCCATTTAAGAGGAATTAGAATACCTCCACTCTAATGGTCTTGAAAAAATTAGTCTCACCCCACCTACAATGGAAATAATTTTTTTCTACTCAAAGATTCCTCACCTTCCAATTTTGGATATTTTTTAATCCACTATAATATCCCTCCAATAACATACACCCCTTTAAAGGGTCAATTTTTCAACTAATGCTCAGTGTTGATCAATAATTTTTTACTATTATAAATGAAATGAATCTATTAAATAAAATCCTACATTTATTATTATGATATATTACCACAAAATATCATAGGAACCATAGATACATCCCATCATTGAAAATTATTCCATATATCTTGAAGTAGATCTATAATTATCTATAATAATGTCCATATTTCTAACCGATAATGATATTATCAGTTGTAAAATATAATATTGGAGATAGGTATCCCTATAAGAAATTATTCTTTCCTTTTAGGTGATAACACTAGCCTTCAATCACAAAAATATTCTTGAGGACCCTCGATCACCGAAGGAGCTCTAGTGCCTTAACTTAGTGATAAATAGTTATCAAATAAGAAGAGAGGTTTGGATATGGAAAGATAAAAAGGTTTAATTATAATAGGGGGATCATATCCCATTATAGGGACTCAACATTTAATAAAGTGTTCCTTGAGTATTGGCTTCCATCTAATTGAAACTGATAATTTTATCATATTAGAGTACTTCTTTCATTGAGTGCTTCAATAAATGTTTCAGGTCATCTATGATCCTCCTTATGAATTATTATTCATAAGAAATAATTTGGGAGAAGTAGAAAAATTCATTCATACAAAATAATATATTTAATTCCCCACCAAAATATATGTTGGTCATATGTCTTCTCCTCTGATAAAAGTATATATAATTTTAAATTTCTATTTATGATTCAAGGATATCAACTAATACGATATCTCTATTTTGTGCATTTTGGACATGGATAAAAAATTACATGACTTATAAGATATAACGATCCATACCATAAAAAGTGTATTTTAATCAATTTTTGTTCTCTCTACGGTTATTCAACATGTTAGATTAATTTTCAATTTTTTCCCTATGAACTAATTGCATCTCTATTTTGATTAGTAAATATCCTAAAAAATCACATGTCATAGTTTTCTTGAATAACTATCAAACCATGGATAACTAAATTACTTTTTGGAAATGCACTTTTTATATGTTGTTGTGTATTTCTATGTCCATTTACCCAACGTTTCTCAACTCAATAAAATCTAGAGAATTTTTAAAAAATTCTTTGATCATACTTTTCTCACTAAATAAATTCCCCCATCTTTCTTTGTAACTGATTGTTAAAGTTTAATAATAATATTGAATTAATAAAAAAACAAAACTCTCACAACATGCATCACAAGAATAATTTTTGGAACCTGACTAATTAGTTAAATATCTTTTTGAATTCAAAAAAAAATTATTCATCAAAATCATAAATATAAATAAACCATTTCATGGTTTAACAATTTACATGAATAACCAAAATCCACAAAACATGTTTTAATTATTTTTACACTTACTTGGTCCTTATATGTTCATCACCCATAAATAAGCTCCATAACCTAGTATCCCCTAATCCATAAAAACACTAATAATTAAGCCTTTAGAATTTATAATATAGTATATAGGATGAATTCAATTTGAAAAAATACTAAGATTTTGGAATCCTATATTTTTCAAATGAAGAGAAATCTAAGGGTGGATGAGAGGTATCATTGTTAATATTTAGAAGAGAGTAAACCAACTATGTGTGTATCTAGGGACAAATGAGTTTGACACTCAGATACATATGAAAAGAGAAAAATGATGAAATAAAACCACACTAATTATATTTCAGTAGTGACAAGAAGAGATATAGGGTTCTTTATTTTTAAGAATAGTTCAAAAACACTAAATGAAGAATACCAAAAATCAAAAAATGATACATGAAGAGTAGAAAATAACATACATTGGATTGTATCCAAGATTAATTAGAGGGAATGTAGAGGATTCACACTGGCAATAGAGGAGTTCTGCGAGAGCTTGAGAATTGTGAGTTACTGAATCATGGTTAGGGTTTTTTAAATAGACCGTTGACAATTTTAACAGCGCTTTCAGAAAAGTGCTGATAAAGATAAATTTTATCATTGCTGATAAAATGAATATTTATTAGTGAAGAAATGTTTTGATAAAAGTTTTATAACTATAAATATTTAAATAACTTTATTATAATTTGATAATTATTTAAATAAATTTATTATAATTTTACAATTATTTAAATAAATTTATTATAAATTTATAATTATTTCTATGAATTTATTATAATTTTATAATTATTTAAATATATATAATTAATTATTTATAATTATATGATTAATTATTTAAAAATAATAATTATTTATAGGTAATAATTATTAATATAGTAAGTATACATTTATTAATATATTTATTTATAAATATTTATTTACAAATATATTTTTAACATTATTAATGGATATATAATGTTAAATATATGCATTTAAAAAATAAGTGAAATTGAATAATTCAAAATGAGTACACTTTAAAAATATTGAAAAAATGGATATGTTTTAATAATTAAATATACTTTATTAATAAAAATATGGATATATATATATATATATATATATTGAAGTGGATGAATACATATTGAAAATACTAAAACATAGTATATAAATATATATAAATAAATAATTGAAAATGATCGAATTAAAAAGTAAAATAAAAAAAATTAAAAATGAATACCCTGACTACAGTACTAATAATAAATAAATAAAATTGACTGATTAGAAACATAATATATATTAAATATATCATATTATAATGAAATTCTAAAATATACTAAGATTTGAATAAATTACATAAATATTAGGTGTATGTGTTTCTATATTTTTCATAAATATATTTGTGTGTGTATTTGTGTATAAAAATTCATTAACACACACACACACACACATATATATATATGTATGTAAAATAAATATAACACATGACATTTGATATTGGTTAAATTGAAAAATAAAGCATTATTAAAAATGAATAAGACATTAACATATATTTAATTAACATTTTATATATATTATACTTATTTATTTTATATATCTATATTTAATATATAGTATTTATTATATTTATAATATATATATTCCTATTAAATTTATTCATTTTATCAATAATTATTTAATTAATAAAATGTTTAATATTTTTCTTAATTTAATCATTTTTTTATTTTTTTTTATTTTTTATTTGATTTTGGACCTTTATTAGTGCTAAATATGAGCTGATAAAGGGCACCTTTTATCAGCTCTAAAAATAAAGCACTGGTAAAGGTTTCCTTTATCAGCACTAAAATAAAACGTTGATAAAAGTTACCCTTTATCAGCACTAAAATAAAAGCGCTGATAAAGGGTTCCCTTTATTAGTGATTTTCTTTATCACTAATAAAGGGATACCTTTATCAGATATTATTTTAGCACTGATAAAGATGAATTTCTCAGCAATGTTTTCTAGGACGGATAAATTTCAGCACTGAAACAGGCGCGTTTTTTAGTATTGAATGATTATGTTTACACTTACTGACTGTTTGAGCTTACCATTATTATGTTTTCCATTTTCCCCAAGTTATGAAGAATAATGTTAAATTAATTATGTCTAGATGGTTTCATATGTGAAATATTTTATGGGAGATGTTGAAGACTTATTTTGATAAAATAAAATTTTATTATATTAGAAAAAATTATTACTTAAAGATAAGGGTATTATTATGTAATATTTTTTACTAATTCCATAAAACTATAAATGAAAAAGGTACTCGAGTGTGTATGTCATCTGATTTTTTTATGTTTTATGTTTTGAATGGATGTAATTGAGTCATAGTTTTTGGTATCCAAGATAGAAATATAATTATTATGTTTTTAGGACTAAAATCGAGAGACATGGTTTAGGGATACTATAATAAGGACATGGCCTTAAACATTACATAATCTTGAGAGAAGTCAATAATTTGACCTTATTTCACATTTAGCATCTTTTTAGGTTTATATATTTAGATAATTATTCTTTATCTCATACATAACAACTTAAATACTACAAAGTAGACACTTCTACTCAATATCCATTTTTTTCACCAAATGAAACCCTTTAAAATAAAACATGATTTCTTTTCTTGATAAAAAACATCTTGACTTATTTCTTTCTCTTACCCATCCTTATTCCCTATGAAAAACATTTCAAAAACTTGGGGTGAGCATAAAAATCATAGTAATGGTTACATAAATAAAGAAAACTGTTATTATAGTGAAAAAAATGCAAACCATGAATACTTTATCATAAAGTAATACTTTTCACCTTTAATAAGTATTGAATAACCTTCACTGAAAATAATCTCATTTATTACCCTATTTGTAACCAAATAATCATCTTGAAACCCTTAAAAAGAAACATATAACATATAAAGGTAGCTTGGGACATAAACATACTTAAATTAAATAACCATACTGTTGACTTACAAACATATCACTAAATGGAATAGCAACAGGTCCTACATCCACACCCAATTTATTGAATGTTATAACGTAACCACTGGTACTTGATTTATCATGGAACCACCCGTCTTTGGTTTATCATATTACCACCCATCTTTGGTTTATCACATAACCACCCATATTTGGTTTATCACGCAACCACCCATCAAGTGTACTTGTACAATTATATAATCATTACCAATAAAATAGTGAAATCATCAATATTTCACTCATAAAATTTCATTGGTAAACACAAGAAATTATTCAAGATATTGAAATATTCATCCCATTTACAAAACAATTTAAAACATTTAATAAAGATACTTTTGAATTAAAGTGTCCTATACAAATTTGAAACTTTTTAAATAATTTTTCATTTAAAAAAATTCATGTTCATATAAATAAATTCATGAAAAAGTTTTTGAAAATAATAACATTAAATAGAATGTTTTATAAGAATAAATCTTTAAAAAATTTAAAATGATGTTTTAGTTAAGGAGTCCCTTACCACATGAGAAACTCAGGAATATGAATCATTAATGAATAAAATATAAAAAAACATTAAATATGATGAGAATATACTAATTAATGATATAATGAGTCAAAATGCTTTTTTATACACTTTATAGGATATTAAAGGTTCAAAACATCAAGATATGCTTCAATGAAAGAATATTGAGGCGAAATCCCTTACAAAGATCGTAATATTAGATTAAGGATAAATCAACGAAATAATTATGTGTGAAAAATATAAATACACCCGATATAAGTGGATATTTAGTGTAAAAAAATCATAGGTCATTCACACATATTCTTGAAAAAAAACCCAGTGACATGGATATTTCAGTCAATAAATTTAAATTGATTTGTGATTTTACATACCTTGAGTCCAACTTGTCTTGTAAGTTATTTATTTTCTTAAATAATAAACATAGGTTAATATCTAATTTCTTGAGAACCTATTTCATTTTTATTATTAATTTTATATAAATTACTAACATTATATAAAAATTATATAACTATTAAAGTTCATATCATATGTTTTGTCGATATTCTGCACTTGAGTAAAAATGATCTTGATTTGATGTAAATTGTCCATGTTATAAAAATTACTATATCTCCAGAATAGTATTAATTATTTAAATATCATATATATCCAGTATATGTATTTATAATAATCTATCTCATTTGGAGATAATAAATGAAATAAACTATTGATGGAGGCGGTATGCCATATGTACGCATGAACAGTACATTCATTTCATTGTCAAATTAAAATATTGGATAAATGTAAATTATAAAACTAGTATTTTATTAATTTTATACATGTCTCAGATATTTAATTAAACTATCCTTTACATGTTCCATGTATAGGGGGAACAAGTCATATCGCATTGAGGGTGCGGTAGTCTACACTTCCTCAAACAAAATTATTATTTTTACACAACACGGAAAGCATAAAGGTATGTTTTTAAAAAAATTACATAATTATGTAGACAATTTAAATATAATATATATCAAATGTAAAATAGTTTCCATTATAATGGCAACTATGAGAGGTGGTAGGTGAAAATTGAAAAATCATCGTTTCGTGATGTAGTAGTTCACCGTACACAAAAACACTATGTTCGTTACCCATTAAATGTATGTGTGTGATAGTTTAGATCGAAAAAATATCATAACAAAATCCTAATATATTTATGATACTGGTGTTGTTATTTAATCATAGAATAATAAGATTTTAGGGAGTGTATAATAGAAATGAAACTAAAAATCATCAGAGAAGGTGCTACCTCTAAATCCGGTAACTCATTGTGATATGAGCCAAAAGGTTTCATTGAGTTGCCTTATTCACAAGTTAAGTATTCAAGGAGGAATTATGAGATTATGGGAGATTATTTGAGAAGCATTTGGGTGATTCAAGGGGATTGATAGGCGTGAGTACGTGGGTAGAGTTGGTTTCCTTTTATAAAGGGGAGGAGGGGCACTTTAGGAAAGTCTTGAAATATTATTTTATTATAAATTGATTTTGGAATTAATATATCTAAAAGTGATATATTTCTAGGAAAGGTTGATTACGTGTATAAACCCTCCCATACAATAGGTTTTAGAGAAGTTTAGGTTACAAATTTAACCTTATCAATTGGCTTTATCCCTTAGGTAAATAAATTAACTCTTACCATGTCTTCTTGTATTTTTACACTATATGGTTAGTATAGTTGCAATAAAATAATAGAGAACCTCAAGTGGATAATTAATGAAAATTTTGAAACTATATAATTCATTTTTATGAATATTATATTTTTATTACTATTATATCATTTAATAAAATAGTATTTTTTTTTAAAACTCATTTTTGTCAATATTCACACTATTTAGTAATTGATTTTTGTTTAAGTCAGAAAAACATGATTCATTCGAAAAAACTATATTAATTCAAATATAACATGTCATAATCATCCATTAAATTTATGTATGGAATCAAAATTTTCAAATTAAATTTATTTTAATATTCATAATATCATTTATTTTAATCATTCATTAATAACATCATTATTGTGTCATAAATAAATTTATTTATTTAATGAATAAATATTATAAATAAAATACCATGATGTAGGAAATATTTTTATCTTTCTAATAAATATTTATTGTAAAATATTTCAATTATATATTTCCACCATAAAATTATTTTAGTAAAAAGATACATCTTTATGTTATATTTCTCTTTACTCTAAATTAATCATTATAACATGCCATTATCACACCCAAGTGGTTCCCAAATTCCAAAAGTTAGGCCTATGAATTTTTTGGTCTCCCATTAATCATAAAATAGTATAGGGAAATTTTTTAGGTCAATTTGATGTTATTATAATATTGTATTTACCCTTATTTACCTAATTTGCCCTTTATCTATGGTAAATAAAAATAATTAGTGAAGTTACTATTCATAATGTCCAAAAATAAAAGGTACCTATTTAAAAAAATTATACCTTATTATTCCAAATTTGAAATCAAATTTTCTAAATTCCAAACAAAAAGATGGAAGAAATTAATTGAAAATTAATTCCCGTTGTCAAAATGAGTGAACAAGTTTTTTAAAAGTAAAAAGCATCAAAAGATTGATATATCTTTATATCAAATTTTAATGTGAATTTACTTGAAATAAAAAAAATTTGATTAAATGATAAAAAATTAATACAATTACACTTTAAAAATAATTAAAAGGACAATTTTACTATATTAATAAATTAGATGAAAAGACAGTTTGGAATTAAAATGAAGTATTTTTCACTATTCATTAAAATATTGATTTTGTTAAAAAAATACCAAACTTTCGTCCAAAGTAATTTTTTATATCTATATAATAAATTATAAGTTTAGTTTTTTAAATAGAAAATAAAAAAAGTGACAAAAATTATATTTAAAAAGGGTTTGACATCAAAAGACGGTAAACCTGCATTTTTTTAGAAAAAAAATCTTTTGTTTGAAAGATTGAATTTGTTCGTATATCATATCTAGAAAAAATATAAGATGAATTTTAAATAATAAATTGAATATAATACATATATATTTCATCAATAAAATCACTAAATTATGATTTTATTATTTTATAGAATCACTTATTTTCATTTAAATATTTTTTTTAAAAAAATTTCCTTTTAATTTAAAAGTGTTTTATTTTCATTTATAAATAATTGTTAAAAAATAGTTAATTAAATTAATTTTTAAATAATATTTTCTTAAATCAATTAATACTGTTCATTAAAACTATTTTGACTATTATGTTATAAGGTAACATAATAATGCTAAATTTTGATGTGGCGTATTATGTATGCAATTAAACATATTGTCTCTTTTTAAAAACTCAGGATTTTACATTCTACCTCATTTTAGAAATTTAATTATTGAAATTTGAATTTGGGTCGAGTAAATAAGGTATGAATCTTCAAAATACCTTCATTTAATTGCCATATTGGAAAAAGGATTATGAAAACTACCACTTTAAAATAATGAAAGAGAAGTACAAAGGTCACATGAGATAATATATATTAGGAATCTTTGTAGAGAACATGGATATGGAACAAAAAATAACCATATTTTTTTGATGTATCATGATAGAAAACCAGATCAGGAGAAAGTTAATAATCTTGGAAACTATAAACCTATGATGTGTTAAAAAATCATGGATTTCAAAGAAGGAAATGTACAAAGAAAATATTTTTATTTTAAGATCTTTTTCATAAATTTGAGGAATTTATTTTTGAGATTGATTAGGAACACAAGGAAACATACTAACTTGTCAAGTAGAGTTTTATCCTTTAATAAATATCTACCACAAAATCTCTTTTTCTCTAAAAGATGAGTATTTAAGAAGAATTATTCCTGCCTAATGATCCATAATCAACTTATAAAAACAAATATCATCCACAAAAGGTTAACTATATATTTATTCTTAATTTAAAAATTAACCAAATCCAAAATGGTTATTACAAGATTAGATAATCCTCTAAAAAGAATAATCCTTTATAATAAGAAGGACTACATTTAATCTCCAAAATTCAATAGTAATTACTAAGTTTTACATAGACTATTCAACAAAAAAATGTCCTTAAAATTACTCAAAATAAACCAAACTAAGATTAAAACCCAAAATTCATAAGGATTTTATCACATAGTCTTCCATGATAAATAATAACATTTATCTCAAAATAACATCGACTACACTAAAAGTCTCATACTTAAAAGTAATTGACCCAATCACATATTTTCCATGATAGGTTAATCATTTCCATAAATAACCCAAATATCCCTATGTCCACAATAAAAACAAAGATTCTTCCAAAATTGAATTCAACCATTACTCCTCAAATGAAATCCCATAGTATTCTATTTTCCTTAGGCATATAGTGTTCCCAAAAGAGTGAATTTCCACAAATATAAATTTATCACTTAATCACCATATCATTTTTCTTATTCTAAGGATATCCATGTGATAAAACATAAGTTCCCAAAATCAACTAATTATTAATACATAAAATAATTTATTTAAAAATAACAAGTCATACTAACCAGGAACTTCACATCGGTCAGTGGTAAGCAATAAATCCTAGTCGCACTTCGGTTGTGGATTCTATTTCCCATAACTTTGTCCAACACAACGGGTTGTCGCATGGTCTGTACGTTTTCCTATTTAAAAAAACTATATAATTTTTATAATATTCTAAAAATATTATAAATACCTAAAAAACCATAACAAGTTTTAAACCTCAAAGGTTACTTCATACCTCACATTTTTCATCCCAAAAACTAATAAACCATAATTTCCTCAAAAGAGAATGTCCTCAAAAATACCGTTTTCCATTTTAATATTTAAGATAAAAAAGCTTAAAAAGTGATTTTTAAGACATTGAACTTATAAACATCCTTAAAGTTATAAACCCATGATAATATCCCTAACACTTAAGAAAACATCCTTATCTCTAATGTTTTCTAAACCATCCTCTAATACCAACTATAACGACTTAGCCTTAAATATTACACAATCTTTAGAGAAGTCAATAATTTGATCTTATTTCGCATTGATGATATTTTCAGGTTTATAGATTTAGAGAATTAGGCTATAACTCATACATAACAACTTACATATTACAAAGTTGACACTTCTACTAACTATACATTTCTTTAACTAAAGGAATGACATTAAAATAAAATATGATTTATTTTATTGATAAAAATCTTCTTGACTTCTTCCTTTCTATTACCCATCCTTATTCCCTGTGGAAAATATTTCAAAAGCTTGTGGTGGGAATAAAAATCTCAGTAAGGGATACATAATGAAGGAAAATTGTTAGTCTTGTGAAAACATGTAAACGATGGATACTTTATCATAAATTAATCATTTCACCTTTAATAAGTATTAAATACTCTTCATTGAATATAATCCTTTTGCTTACCCTTTTTGTAACCAAAAGGTCACCTTAAAACCTTTGAAACCAACATATAATATATAAAGGTAACTTAGAAAATATACATACTAAAATGGAATTATGATACGATTGAATTACCCATATATCAATAAATGTAATAGCCATATGGATGATATCTATACCCAATGCATTGGATGTTACAATGTAACCACCCATTTTTGATTTATCACGTGACCACAATTCTTTTGTTTATCACGTTACCATCCATCTTTGGTATATCACATAACCATCCGTCTTTGTTTTACCATGTAACAACCAGTTAAATTTCTAAGTACCATTATATAATCATTACACAAAAAACATTGAAATTATCAATATTTCACTCATAAAATTTCATTTGAACTCTCAAGAAATCCTTTATGATATTGAAATATTCAACCCATTTTAGAAAACATTTAAAAAATATAATAAAGAGACTTTTGAATCAAAGTGTCCCATTCCAATTTTAAGATTTTTAAATAAATTAACCTTTTAAAAAATTAATTTCCATATAAATAAATTCTTAAAAACAATTTTTAAAACATGTTCATGAAAAATAATGTTTTAAAAGAATAAATATTTAAAACATTTAAAATGATGTTTTAGTTAAAGACTCCCTTAGCACATGAGAAACACATTAATACATATCATTTGGGAATATCATTAAATATAAATTAAATATCATTATAATATACTAATTCTTGATATAAAGTGTCAAAAGGGTTTTATATAAACTTTATAGGATAATAAAGGTGTATAACATCAAGATATGCATCGATGAAAGGATATTGAGTCAAAATCCTTGTCAAAGATCATACCATTGGATTAAGAATAAATAAATGACATAATTATGTGTGGAAAATATAAATACACCCAATATATGTGGATATTCAGTGTAGAATAATCATAGTTAATTCACACATATTGTTGGAAAAACAAAACCAATGACATGGGTATTTATCTCATTGAATAGAAATTAAGTTAAGATTTCCCTTTCCTAGAGTCTGAATTGTCTCGTACATTCTTTATTTTCCTAAATAATACAATTAATTTAATTTATAATTTATTTAGAACCTTTTTTAATTTTATTATTCCTTTTATATAAATTATTACCATGTTATAAAAATTACATAACTATTTAAATTCATATCATATGTTTTGTCGAGATTCGATACTTGAGTCAAATATGAACATTTTTAATGTAAATTGTCAATGTGGTAAAAATTACATCATCTACAGAATAGTATTTATGATTTAAATATCATATGTCATGACCCATCCCTCTGGGACCCTGCCGTTACTACCCCAGGCCCACCTTTCATTGGCTAGGGGCTGGTGACTAGCATCGAAAGGCTTATTCCACAAAAACCGGGGAAGCCATTGCCTTTATATCCTATAAACACACACGGCCAAAAAAACAACAAGATAAAACACAAGTAAACTGAATAGTAAAAAGATTGTGTACAGTAAGTAAAAGGGGCTAGAATACAAGCCCAACTGGAATGTAAAAGAAAACTTGAAAGTACAAGTAAACTAAAACAACTCATGTGAACAATCACCAAGGATCCTACCTGAAGGGTAGGTACAGCTCTCGAATGGTCATCTTTGCGGTACACCTCTTCTAAGGTTCACCTCCGAGCTTCCTCCTATCCTGAAACTCTCGTCCTCAGTCAACTCTGTCCGTCGTCTTCACCAAACACTACACGGTGCGGGCATAGCCCGTGCTGGGGTGATTATAACGATACTCAGTAGAGACACTGAGACCCTCAAAGCTCTCACAAAATCCAAAAAGGATAAACCAAAAAGCATGAAAATAATTGTCCACCATAATTAGGTATATGCCCATATATATACCTATGTTATCAAGTATACCAATCTCATTCATGAAGAAACACAAGGCCCAAATCATTAGCTTAATTCTCAACTATTCCACGAAGGAAAGAATACCATGAAGGAAACACCACAAAGGTAAGTACCAAAAAGGTAACTCCACAAAGAAGAATACCATAGAGGTATCACCATGAAGTAAAATACCACACAGGTTCGCGACACAGAAGAATACCACCAAGGTATCACCTTAAAGGAAAGTACCACAAAGGTACGCCACACAGAGGAATTCCACAAAGGTATTACCATGAAGGTAAGTACCACACAAGTACACGACACATAAGAATACCACAAAGGTATCACCATAATGAAAAGTACCACATAGGTATGCCACACATAATAATACCACCAAGGTTTCACCACGAAGGAAAGCACCACACATGTATGCCAAACAGAAGAATACCACAAAGGTATCACCACAAAGGTAAGTACCACACGTGTATGAAATGAAAAAAATACCACAAAGCTATAACCAAGAAGGAAAGTACCACATTGGTATTCCACACAAGATAATACCACAAAGGTATCACCATGAAGGAAAATACCACACAGGCACATCACACCGAAGAATACCACAAAGGTATCACCACGAAGGTAAGTACCACACAGGTACGACACACAGAAGAATACCACAAATGTATCACCAAGAAGAAAAGTACCACACAGGTACAAAAAATAGAGGAATACCACCAAGGTATCACCACGAATGAAAGTACCACACAGGTATGCCACAAAGAAGAATACCACAAAGGTATAACCACGAAGGTAAGGACTTATCTCACACTAGGTATAACTTTGGTATGGTATTAAAGATGATTAGATGTAACTACTGAATCATCTTACTCTATTAAGAGGCAGACCCACACAGGATCCTAAATCATCAGACCCATATAGGATCCTAAATCATCAGACTCACATAGGTTCCTAGAACATCATCAGACCCACATAGTATCCTAGTACAACAAACCCACACAGGATCCTAGATTAGTCCCACATAGATTCCTAGAGAGGATGCATGTGGTATCATCATGCACAAACCCATGAAGGATCCCAAAGCATAGACCCACATAGGATCCCTTTCTCATGTTACAACCAGCTACAGGGTTCCCGCACTAAGTTTTCTTGATTCTGGGAGGATCCTCTCCTCAAGCCATAGGTTGATACTCCAACTGCCATGAAGTCCCATGATAAATTATACCAAAGGACCACCACATAAAAGGGGTATCAACACAACTGACGGTGCATCAATCAGACGCCCAGTCTGTAATTTATTGGGATTTTAGTCCCGAGGGCCATGTTGGATTAATGTTAGATCCAACCTGGCCATACCGCCACATTATCCAAAACTAAAGTGGGGTATACCAAAAGTACCGCCTTGATCTATGGTTTACGGTGCCATAGACAATTTGTCAAACGGATGCCCGAAGCTAAAGATATGACCAAAATAGCGAAAATGGGTCGAAGCTGGTCTATGTCCTGTCCGACCTGGCCTGACTCGGCCTGGGCTGACTCGACCCAGTTTCTTTCAACCCGGCCACTGGTGAGGCCCAACCCCCTGAGTCTGGCCCGACCCACTGACACGGCCTGGCCCGCGGTGCAGCGGTCCGCTGGGCCCGCAGTGCGGCGAGTCGCTGCAGCCGTTCAGAAGGCTAGCCACCTCCTCCACGCGGGGGCGGTCACGCGTCGTGCCTTCAATGGCGGCCAACTCATTCAGCCACCCCCTTCACCGCTGTGGCACAAGGTCGTGGATCTTGCTCTCCGGGCGGCGCGGACGCATGTCGCCATCCCCTTCGTCCGACCGGACTCCGTCGTCTGCTGCCCTATCTCTGCCACGACCAACGGAAAACGACCCTTCTAAGGCGGCGCGGTCACACCGCCTCTTTCATCATGGTCGGCCATGGTGCCGGCCGCCGTTCCCGAGCCCTACAGGTGTTAGTCGCTGTCCTCCTATATCATGAAGAACAAATCAAGGAACGTAAAGATTTTCGGAGAGATCGTGCCATGTTCGTTTGGCCTATACCCTCCACATTAGAGTGGTAGCAGGCAGCTCATGGGTGGAGATTCAACATGAAATAAAATTAATGATGATTAATCAAAATCACACCCTTACCTCAAGTTCTTTGGAGAGCGTCCGTGATTGTTGTGGTGTTGACGTTCGTCGTCCCCCGCAACTAGCCTCCAATGACGTCACCCGTTCATCGATCTCTGGTTTGGGGTTTCAGTGTTGCTCATCACCTCCCACTGGTACCGACTCCATCCTCCAAGGGTTTGGTGTCACTGCAATTTGTCAGCACTTCGTTGCTCGGTGAAGCAGTTCCAACACCTCTCCCCAAGCTCCATATAAATAGGCGAGGGGAAGGATGTTCAACGTTCCTAGGATTAATGGAGGCCCATTAATTAGGAACCTTCTTAATTACCCAAATATGTGGTTACTTATAATTGAAAGGTGAAGCCATTTATTGGCGTGTCACATCGCCGGTCCCACCTTACCGCTCGTCCGTTGGAGGATTAGAATAAAAATAAAATAATAAAGTTATTTTATTTATTCTCTTAAAATGTTCCAAAAACTAACTTTTTCTCCAACCCTACTGCTGTTGAAGTGATGGTCTCCTTAAACGAATATCAGTGCTGTGATTTCAATAGTGCCATCATATTTCAATTCTGATCATCGGTTCAAAAGTTATATAACGCCGCTCACACATTTACAGAACGTACCTGAAAAAAAATCCAGAAAAAATTATAACAGTCACCCTTGACCTGCACCGATAGAGGTTAGGCTCTGCCTAAGTGAAACACGCCCCCATGAACCCAATGGTACTCTCGGATTTTTAATCCAATATACCTTTTATAATTTATGAATTTTACAATAAAATAATTGTCACTTAATTATATTATTTACGGCCAATAACTAACTTTTACTGGTGGCCCATGCCGACCAATGTAAGTATTTTCCAAAAGAGAGAATACCCTCATGAGTTTAATGGTGGTATAATATTTATAATACTAGTTACCGTTTGTGAGTTATAAGAATTTGAAAAATAAAATAATTTATTTAATTATTTTATTCATGATTATACACTTTTTGGGGTTTCTCACAAGAGGCTCATGCCGACTAAACTTAAGTCACGCCTATGGTAAACCCACCATTCTGAACACAACATTCCCCTCAGATTTCTGATACGAGTTACCATTTAAGAGTTATTCAACCTTTCAGGAAAACTACTTACACACACTAATTAAAACATAGGAAAACTTCGAAGGACCATTCTGGGCACTCTGGGCCTCATAATCGCGCACCATCAAATTTTTCGGTCTTGAAATGATTTTATATAATTAAAAAAAATTATACAGAATTTTTGGGACATCACATTCTCCCCACCTTAAGGATTTACATCCCTGAAAGCCACAACATTGGAAGAAAACCAAAAGAGGGTACTGAGAATGAATCTAAGCCTCCCTCTCCCATGTGCTCTTCTAGAGGTTCCTGTACTGCCAGCGTACACACACCAGATGTATAGACCGCCCATGAAGGACCTGCTCTTGTCGATCCTCAATCTCTACATGATCCTCTAAAAATGCCGCCCCATCATCTAATTCCAGCTCGACGTGGTCGATGATGTGAGATGGGTCATGCACATTTCCCCTCAACTGGGATACGTGGAAGACGTCACACACCCTCTCCAACTGTGGTGGAAGAGCCAAGTAGTATGCTACCTCACCTCTCCTCTGAATTATCAGAAAAAGGACTGATAAACCTCAGTGATAAATTTACCCCTCAACCAAATCTCCAATGTCCCAATAGAGGAGAGACTCACAGGTATACATAGTCCCCCTCCTAGAACTCCAAGGGTCTCCATTTCCTGTCGGCATAAGACTTATGCCAACTCTGTGCAGTCTTCACTTGCTGACATGTGAGTCATCATGATACAAACTTTTCAACTACTTTCTTCATCTCTAGTCACCAGTACTGATGCCGAAGGTCCTGGTATATCTTCACCACACCAGGATGTACCACCAGAGGGGGCATATAGAATACCCTCAACACGTACTCCTAAAGTTCCACCAGTACCATGGTACATCCTCTGAAGTGGACAAAGTTCTCCCCACATTCAGAAAATCTATCAGGTGCCTTCCCTGAGAATATCTAAGAACGTCGAGCCTTGCAATCAATGCCCCCATGTTGCGCCTCCCCACCTTGATGAAGGAGTGGGGGAGTGATAGTCATAGAATGGAGGTAAGAAGCCTCATCTCTTTCCTTGAAGGATATCTATAGCGCGACTAGTTACTCTGACGCCACACTCAATAGCTGTAGACCAGACCTCCTGCAGATTGCATCGGCTACCACATTACCCTTCCCAGGATTATAGACTATATCAAAGTCATAGTCCTGGAGGAACTCTAGCCACTCGTTTTGGGAACTGAAAACTCAAAACTTCTGCTGCCATGAGGGTGAGGATGGCCGACTCACGAGTGATCAGCCGCACCCTCTTATGCATGTGTTTATCCTGTGCTTCCTGGGTTTCCTTTTTCTTTGACCAACGAAACCCCCATTCCAATATTGTAGATAAAACCCAAACTTTTAGGCTAATACAGTCAATATGAGTATGAAATGTGGATGTCCATTCCATACCTAAACTAACATCGTAAGACCATGAAAGTACCACCACGAGGTTCCAATCGAATCTTTCACCTCAAGGGTCAGATCACACCATCATCGTTAGTGTTATTATCGAGTCTCCTTCCAATGGTATCTCCAGACGTGAGGGTCAAGTCAACAGTTTAACTGGAAACTCTAGGTTTTGGACAAGATTCGTGGAGGGAAATAATGATCAGTGCCTATGTATATTGTTATATCAGCTGGTAGTAGACACAGAATGTACCTCGAATCATTCCTAGAGCCCTTAGGGCGCATTCCTTGACCGCATGCAGCTACTCTATTCCCATGTCCTCTAGATCCCTGAGCCTGGAGGGGACCACAATGGGGGGTGATTGTAACATGTCGAAATGTACACCACCTCCTGATTCTCCCCAAGCTCTGCTTCCACATCTAAAACCCTACAGATTCATCTTTCCCTAACACTTCATCTTCCTGAAACAATTTTACAAGCCCAAGTCTCTGAGACTAGCGCCAGTTTCTATTTTCCCACTATTAACATTCACTGGCTATATCTGCTCAACCAAAGAACATTCAACAATAAAGGTACTCTCTTGCACCCCAATATAAGTAGGAATTCATAGAGGAATAGTTCTTTCTCGGATGTCCTCAAAAACCCTGCCCTCCAAAGTCCGAGCCTTGAAGCACAAATCACATCATATTCATCGGGTACTAGGAATGATCGGTACACCTCGATGAATACTCAGATATGGACATGTCGTCCTGTTGAAGCCGTAGAAGCTCTAGAGAACTCTTAGCCACCTCCTAAAGCCAGTCCTTAGCCGCCTTTGAGTCGGGCTCGCCTCGTAACCTGGTTTCTATCTGATGTTGAATCACACATAAGGCAGTAAGCCTATATGTGTCCTCTATCGGTACCACCATTTATAACTACTGACCAATAGGTAGTGATATAGATGACACACTACCCGAAGGTACTATCTTGGGTAATGGTCCATGTACCGAAGCCTCATCACTATGCAGACCATCCTCATGGTCACTCAATAAGAAATACTAGTATCCAAGATCACCATATTCTCTAATAGTGTCTTAACTAGGGGAAACAATCTAGAAACCACCTCCAGCCAGCCCTCAGCTGCGTGAGAATCTATCTCACCTCGAAACCTCGGAGGCCACTAATACTGGAACTCGTGCAACACGCTCAATTGGCGTGCACCGTCCGGTAGTGCGGCTGGTGGTAATTTCTACCGAATGGGTGGTGCTGTTGTTTTTACACCACTTGATGCTTCCAATATAGTAAGAGGGCCATGCATTGTAGCCTCATCGCTCGGTGGGATGTCATCATGTACTCTCTCAGGAATCCTAGCTGGCTGTCTACACAGTGACATCCTAATAAGGAACAGGTGCACCACAGTCAAAAAGTTATACTTGGTGAGTTGAATCAATAAAACAAAAGAAAGCTTTTTAAAACACACACACAATCAGTGTTTTCATGCACTGAGTCAGAAATCAGAATTCAGGGTCTTGGTGTATTGATACATCGACCACCGCACCGACACTGGATTCCCTAAACCGATAACCACACTTAATACACTTACACTATTTCTATTAAAAATATCAGAGTCTAATTTTCTACAGTAGAACAGACTCCTTTGATACCAATTTGTCACAACCCGTCCCCCGGGGCTCGTGCTGTGACTATCCCAAGCCCGCCTTCCATAGGCCAGGGGCTGGTCACTAGCACTGAAAGACGTATTCCCCAAAAACTGAAAAGGCATCGCCTTTATATCCTGTAAACACACACGACCAAGCACACATCAAGATATAATCACAAGTAAACTGAATAGTAAAAACAATGTGTACAGTAAGTAAAAGGGGTCAGAATACAAGCCCAACTAGAAAGTACAAGAAAACTGGAAAGTAGAAGTTAACAGAAATAGCTCCTGTGAACACCCGCCAAGGATCCTACCTAAAGGGTAGGTACAACTGTCGAATGGTCATCTCTGTGGTACACCTCGTCTAAGGTCCTCCTCCAAGATACCTCTATTCCTTGTACTATCGTCCTCAGTCAGCGCTGTCTGTCGTCTACACCAAACACAACAAGGTGTGGGCATTGCCCATGTAGGGGTGAGTATAACGATACTCAGTAAGGACCCCGAGACCCTCTAAGGTCTCAAAAAAAATCCAAAAATGATAAACCAAAAAGAATAAAAACAACTGTCAACCCTACTTAGGTATGTTCCCATACATATACCTAAGTTATCAAGTATACCCATCTCATTCATGAGGAAACACGAGACCTGACTCATTAGATCAAATCTCAACTTCTTGACGAAGGAAAGAATACCACGAAGGTAACACTAGAAAGGTAAGTACCAAAAAGGTAACACCACATAGAATTATACCACAGAGGTATCACCACAAAGGAAAGTGCCACATAGGTTCTCCACATAGAAGAATACCACCAAGGTATCACCACAAAGGAAAGTACCACACAAGTATGCCACACAGATGAATACCACAATGTTATTACCATGAAGGAAAGTACCACATAGGTATGCACCACATAAGAATGCCATAATGGTATCACCACGAAGGACAGTAACACACAGGTACTCCACACAGAAGAATACCACCAAGGTTTCACGACAGAGGAAAGTACCACACAGATATGCCACACAAAATAATACCACAATGGTATCACCATGAAGGTAAGTACCACATAGGTATGACACACAATAGAATACCACAAAGGTATAACCAAGAAGGAAAGTACAACACAGTTACGACACACAGAAGAATACCAAAAAGGTATCACCACAAAGGAAAGTTCCACACATGCATGCCACATAGAAGAATACGACAAAGGTATCACCACGAAGGTAAGTACCACACAGGTATGACACACAGAAGAATACCACAAAGGTATCACCAAGAAGGAAAATACCAAACATGTATGCCCCATAGAAGAATACCACCAAGGTATCACCATGAAGGAAAGTACCACTCAGGTAAGACACACAGAATAATACCATTAAGGTATCACCACGAAGGTAAGGACTCAGCTCACACGAGTTATAACTTAGGTACGGTGGTAAAGATTATTATATGTAACTACTGAATCATCTTACTCTGTTAAGAGGAATACCCATAGAGGATCCTAAATCATCAGACCCACATTGGATCCAAAATCATCAGACCCACATAGGATCCTAGTACATCATCAGATCCACATAGGATCCTAGTACAACAAACCCACACAGGATCCTAGAGTAGTTCCACATGTGTTGATAAAGGGGATCCTTGTGGGATCCTCAAGCACCGACCCATGAAGGATCCCAAATAACATACCTATATAGGATCGCTTTCTCATGTTACAACTAGATACATGGTTCCCACACTAAGGTTGGTTGATTCTGGGAGGATCCGCTCCTCAAGCCACAGGTTGATACTCCAACTACCACAAACTACCACTATGAAGTATCTCAAAGGGTATCCATGTAAAAGGGGTCTCAACATAATAGATGGTGCGTTAATCGGACACCCTGTCTGTATGTTATTGTCCATTTAGTCCTGAGGGCCCTGTTGGAATCATGTTCGATCCAACTCAGATGTACCCCAAAATTATCCAAAATTAAAGTGGGGAACACCAAAAGGACTACCTAGATCTATGGTTTCTAGCGCAATAAACGGTTTGTCAAACGGACGCTCGAAACTCAAGATATGGCTGAAAGAGCGAAAATGGGTCGAAGTTGGTCTGGGTCCGGTCCGACTCGGCCTGGACCGACCCGAACCGGTTCCGGTTAACCCGACTACAAGGCCCAGCCTGTCCCGCTAGATCCGGCCCAAATATAGGGTCTGGCCAGGCCCGTCGTCGCTGTCCATCCCATGGCGCGGCGGCCCGCAGTGTGGCGGACCACCGGGCACGTGGTGTGGTGGCCTGCTGTGGTTGCGGTGCAGTGGCCCATGGTGTGGAGGCCCGCCGCAGCTTGTTGGATTGCCGGACCCCTCCTCCACGCAACGCAGGCATGCGCCGTGCCTTCGTCGGTGGCCGAATCTGTCAGCTGCCCTCCCATCATCGTCGCTGCACAAGGTCGCTGCTCTTGCTCGCCAGGTTGTGCGGACACACGCCGCCTTCAAATTCGTTTGGCCGGACTTCACCAGCCGCCACCCTTGCCCCACTACGACCAATGGGCCGTGTCCCTTCTTCGGCAGTGTGGTCACGCCGCCGCTTTCATCGTGGCCATTCGTTTTGCTGACCGCCATTCTCAAGCCCCAACGGTGTCAGTTGCCTTCCTCCTCCATCGTGAATAAAACATCAAGAACCACAAGGAATTGCGGAGAGGTTGAGCTATGTTCATTTGGCCCGTACCCTCTGTGTTAGAGCAGTAGCAAGCATCTCATGAGAGGAGATTCACCATGAAAGAAAATTATTGACGATTAATCGAAATCACAACCCTGCCTCATGTTTGATGGAGAGTGTTTGTGTTTGAGGAAGTGTCGGCGTTCATATTCCCCCACAACTAACCTCCAAGGATGTCACTCGTTCATCGATCTCCAGTTTGGGGTTTTGGTGCCTCTCGTCACCTCCTCCTGGTACCTGATCCATCCTCCAAGGTTTTGGCATCACATCACTTTGTCAGCACTTCATTTATTGGTGAAGCAGTGCCAACACCTCTCCCTAAGCTCCATATAAATAAGAGAGGGGAATGGTGTACAACATTCGTGGGATTAATGGAGTCCCATTAATTAGGAACCTTCTTAATTCCCCAATGGTGCGGTTACTTAGAATTGAAAATTCAAGCCATTTATTGGCTTGACATGTCACTGGCCCCACCTTACCGCTCGTTTGTTGGAATATTAGAATAAAAATAAAATAATAAAGTTATTTTATTTATTCTAATAAAAATTTCCAAAAAACTAACTTTTTCTCCAGACCTACTATAGTTGAAGTGAAGGTCTCCATAAGAAAATATCAGCGCTATGAGTTCAATGGTTCCCCCAGATTTCAATTTCAAGCACCTGTTCAAAAGTTATATAATGCCCCTTGCGCGTTTATAGAACATACCCAAAAAATGTTCAGAAAAAATTATAACAGTAACCTTTGATCCATGTCGGTTGAGGTTAAGATATTACTAAGTGAAAACAACCCAAAACACCCAACGATACTCTCGTATTTTCAATCTAAGTTACCATTTAGAAGTTATGAATTTTACAATAAAATAATTGTAACTTAATTATTTTATTTATGACCAAAAACTAACTTTTACTAGTAGCCCATTCTGACCAATGTTAGTATCTCCCTAAAGAGAAAATACCCTCATGAGTTCAACTGTGGTCTCTGATTTTCAATCCGAGTTAAATTTTTATAGTTATAAGCATTTTAATATTAAAATAATTTATATAATGATTTTATTCACGATTATTCCATTTTTGGGTTTTCTCACAGGAGGCACACGCTTACTAAACATAAGTCGCCCCTAGGGTAAAAAGGCCATCTTGAATGCAACATTGCCCTCATATTTCTGATCCGAGTTACTATTTATGATCTATTGTACTTTTTTCCATAAAACCACTTGTGCACGCTAATTAAAACTTAACCAAACTTCGACGAATCATTCCGGGCACTCCGGGCCTCAGAATCGCGTGCCGTCAGAATTCACGGTATGGAAATAATTCCATACAATTAAAAAAACTCTATATATAATTTACAGAACATTAAAACATATATATTTAGTATATATTTATTTATAATAATCCATATTATTTGTATATAAGAAATAAAATACACCATTCACCTAGATGTCAGGTCGTATATACGCATGGACGCTAATTTAATTTCTTTGTCATATTAAAAGAATTAATAAATATATATTATAATAAAAATATTTTATTAATGTCATATACGTCTCATAGATTTAATAAAACCATGTTTTATATGTTCTCTATATAGTGGGAAGTAGTAATATTTCTTTGAGGGTGCAGTAGTCCACACTTCCTCAAACAAAATTATCGTATTTACACGACATGGAAAGCATAAAGGTATGTTATAAATAAAAATTATAGAAGAATAAAGATAGTATAAATATAATTTATATCATATTTAAAATAGTTTCCATTATATTGTACACCATGATTGGTTGTAGGGGAAAGTTTAATAATCATCGTTTTGTGAGGCAGTAGTTTGACGTACATTGAAATAGTATATTCTTTACCCACTAAATAGAAGTGTGTGTGTATGTGTAGATCAAAAAAATATCTTCAAAATCCTAGTATATTTAAGATATTGTTTTTTATGTAATCAAATAATAACTAGAGTCTAGGGAGTGGAGAATGGAAATGAAACTAAAAATCATGAGATATGGCGTTACCTCTAAATCATGTAACGCCTTTTGATTTGAGCCAAATAAATTCATTAAGTTGCATTATTTCTATGGTAAGTTTTCTAGGAAGAAGTATGGGATGTTGAGAGATTGTTTGAGAATTATTTAGGATATTTAATGGTCTTGAGATGTGTGATTAAGTGGGTATATGTGATGGCCTTTTATAAGAGGGAGGAGAAACCATTTGAAAAGTCTTGAAATATTAATTTATTATAAATTGATTTTCAAATTCTAATAGACCCACAGAGATATATGTAGACGAAAATATTAGTACGGGTTTAAATCCTCTCAACCAATATATTTTAGAAATGTTTAGGTCACAATTTTAACCTTATGTTTTGGATTTAACCCTTAGGTAAATAAATTAAATCTTACCACGTCTTCTAGTATTTTTACACGATGTGGTTAATATAGTTTTCATAAAATGGCTAGAGAACCTAAAGTGGAAAACTAATGACATTTATAACAATAGTTATCTCACTTGGGTGAATCTTATATTTTTATTTCTATTATATCATTCAATAAAATAGTAATTTTTTAGAAACTCATTTATGTCAATTTTGACACTATTTAGTAATTTTTTTTGTTAAATTCATAAAAACATGATAATTTTGAACAAAATACATTAAATCAAATATTAAATGTCATAATAATCCATAAAATTCATGCATGTCCTCAAAATTTTCAAATTACATGTATTTTAATATTTATAATATCATATTCTTGAATCATTCATTAATAAGGTAATCACTACATCATTATTGTGTCATAAATAAATTTATTTATTTAATGTATAATAATAAAAAATTAAATAAAATAATTTTTTTAAATATTCTTATCTTTATAATTAATAATTATAGTCAAATATATCAATTATATAACCCAAACATTAAATTGTTTTAGTAAAAAGATACATGTTTATCTTATATTTCTCTTTACTTTAAATTAATTATTATACCATGTCATTATCACACCCACATGGTTTAAAATTGCTAAAAGTTAGGCATAATTATTTTTTTGGTCTCCCATGACTCATATAATGTGATTAAGACACGTGTTAAGTTATTTTTATATTTTTATAATATTATTTTTACCCTTATTTACCTAATTTACCTTTTAACCATGGTAAATAAAAATAATTTCTAAAGTTATGATTCATAATGTCCAAAAATAAAAGGTAACAATTCACATAATCTGGAACTTATGATTCCAAGTATGAAATAAATTTTTATAAATTCAAAATATAGAATTGGATGAAATTAATTTAAAATTAATCCCCGTTGTAAAAATGAGAAAACATGTTCCTCAAAAGTAAAAACTCTCAAAAGATTGACATGTGTTTATATCAAATATCAATGTAAAATTACTTACAATTACAAAAATTGTATTAAATGATAAAAACATAGTACAATTACACTTTAAAACAAATTAAAAGCATAATATTACTAAATAGATAAATTAGATGAAAAAGAAATTTTGAATTATAATGCATTATTTTTTATTATTTATTAAAATTTGGATTTTAACCAAAAAATACCAAAATTTCATACAAAGTAAAATTTTATGTTCTTATTCTAAAGAATAATTTTATTTTGTCAAGTAGAACATATAAAAGTTATAAAAACTAGATTTAAAAAGGATTCTCCATTAAAACACTCTAAAACTATATTTTTTGAAAAATACTTCTTTTATTTGAAAAATTGATTTTGTTATTATATAATCTCATGAAAACATATAAAATAAATTTTTAATATTAAATTTAATATATTACATACATATTTCAATAATAAAAATCCATAAATATTGATTTTATTATTTTATAAGCTCACTTATTTTCATTTAAATAGTTTTCTCATAAAAAAATTTCATTTTTATTAAAAGGGTTTTTATTTCCATTTATCAATAATTGTTCAGAAAATAATTAGTTAAATTCACGTGTAAACAATATATTAGTAAATCAATTAATATTGTTCACTACCACTATTTTAATAACTAGGTTATAAGGCTACCTAATAATTCTACTGTTCGATGTGGTGTATTATGTACGCAATAAAAAATATTGTCTCCTTTTGAAAATCAGGATGTTACAGTTATAGTTGGTATCAGAGTAGGTTTTAGATAGCTTTAAAGATAAGGATGTGTTAATGAGTGGTTAAATTTATAATTATTCACACCATCATGGGTTTCAAATTTTATGTCTGATCATAAGTTTGAAGGTATAAACACCCCTTCTTAGGTGTAAAGTGATGGGATTTTAAGGTGATTAGTGAAATTTTTGGAGTAATTTTATGAGGTTGAGGTATATGTTACACTTATATTTAAAATTAATGATTATTTAGAAATAATTATATTATATTTTTGAGGATGTATGATGATTGTTATAAGGTAAAATTTGAGGTTAATAAGATCATATGATTGTTATTTGGGATATTATCACTGAATTTTATCATTGAATTTTGGATATTAATTTATTATTTATTCATAAATATTTTTATTCATTTATGGTATTATATTACCCTGTGCTTAAAAATTTAAATTTAATTAAAACATGAGGCTTCTATTTCTATCATTTTCTGGATCCTATATTATATTATAATTTGATTCTTTAGTCCCTAAGAAATATTAATTGTGGATAATCATCAATTTGAATATTGGATGTGATAGAGGCAGAGACTTAAAAACACTCTCAACCATGGATAAAATTTCATTTATGGAGTTGAAGAATATAGATTATCTATATTTTTTATGTTATTTGTATTACAGGTAAAAGGATCCCTTACCTTAAGAAACATGATCTTGAAATTGAAAATTATTTGTTTTATTATAATCATTTCTGATGAATTGATGGTGTTTTTCACACCGCATTGATTTATGGTTTTTTGTTCATTGACATTTTCAAGACTGTTCAATTTATTATGATTAATGTTCCATATCAGTCTCCATCATTCTTTGGACTTAATTTTTCTCATTCATGTCTACATTTTCACGTATAATTAATTTTATCCTATTTTGGAACCTAGTTACGTGTTATTCGATATGAATTTCATATTTCCCTTTCCCTATTTTCAAAAAGATGTCTTATTAAACCTTCTTTGATTTGGGTTTTTGTAAATGATATTTTAAACTATTAAGCTCTTGAATTAAAAATATTGAGACCAAATTTTGAGGAATTTTTTAAGGGTCAAATATTTTAAAAATATAATGTTTCAAAAGAAGACTATGTTTGATAGTATACATGACACATGACACTGAGCTTAGACAAACAAAGAAATAATATTATTCAAATATGATTATTATAACATAGCGGTTGAATTAGTGGGTATGAATAAGAGTAATTGCATTATGATATATATATATATGTCCTAATATAACAACAATCATAAATTCTTAGGATATAGTTACCCAATTTTTAGTAATGTCATTTAAGGCTTCAAAAATGCGTTTTCTTCAAAAATGGTGTTTTTTTCTTTTTATGAGTAAATATAATAATTAATTTTAACCACTATTAGAAATTGAATTTGATAAAATGTATATAATTTTTTAAATTTTAATATAAAAGTTATATAAAGGTGAAATTTTGGTCTTTTTCTGAATATGTTTATTTTTTTTGTAAATAACAAAAAAATACATATTTTATAGAAAATAGTCTTTTTCATTCAAGTATTTATAAAGTAAAATTTTTGTTTTTAATTGATTTTAAAATTTCTTAAGTATCATTTAATTTAAAATAATAAAATTAATTTAATTTAAATTTAAATTTATCTTAATTTTGGTATAAAAACATTTTACACTTCAAAATGCATTTTTTGGGAAAATTGATTGTCGTTTTATTTTACAGTTTTATTTAAAAAATAAATTAATAAAATTAGAAGGATTTAATTTGATAAAATGGATTATATATATTTAATCAACATGAAACTATTTTTATAAATAGACCCCTTTATGTTTATTCAATATGAATATTAACCACGGTAAATATTTGTCACCTATATAAGCGTAAATCAAGTAAATAATGTTTAAAATAATGTGATAAGACATTAAAAATATTTATAATAGATACCTTATTTTTATTGGATTGGTTTAGTTCAACCGTGATCATCCAATATTCCAATATATGAAAATGTGGCCCCATTTTATTTTTCTGAAATTGACCGTAATATAATTTATGTAAAGAATAAATAAAAAAGATCACTATAGTTTTTTCTAATATCTATAAATTTTTTTTGGATGTGATAAAAACATGTTTTGAATGGTTATAAAATGTTATTTTTAATATGGATATTTTTTTATGATGTTTAATTATTTATAATTTTAGTGAATAAATTATTACGTTAGATGTTTTTGTAACCTCGACACACTGCTTGTGAAAGTAGTAAGCAAATAAAGTAAATGACTGTAAAGATGTAAAATTAATAACATTTTGATAAAATATTGTATTATAATTTTTTAAAATTAATATAAAATATTAGTTGTGTTTTTAAATTTTATACTTGGGTTCCATTACTTTTTTCTTGTCTTTAAAGTTAAACTATGTGAATAGTCCCAAAAAATGACTTTAATGGTATCTTTTGTTAAATAATATTTTATAAAATGAATTAAAATAAATAAAAAACATTTAATTATTAAATTTAATGGTATATTTTCTATCATATCAACCATTTTCCACTTATATTTCACTTTTCCTCATATAGTAACTTTTCTTGACCCCTAAAGAGTAAAATATATTTATTTTCAAAGAAATCATCAAAATGGTTAACAGTGTGTTAAAACTAATAGATTAGGGTTGAAAAATAACTTAAACTTGTCTAAATTTTATTTTATTTTATTATTTAGACTCATCCTCATCCTATATTATAAATATACCATTTTTTCACTTGAACATAAATATTAATTTATATTCATTTGATAATTTAAGTAATTCCAAGGGTACCCCTCCCATCACTTATAAAAGGACACTAACTGTCCTCTATTTATTACACTTATTGATCTACATAGATAAAACAAATCATAAAAAACTCTTTTACAATTCCATAGATGCATTACTTATCTTATTGTATTCTGAAAATATCATCCCTATGGTTTTTAAGAATATATCTAGAGCAATATCTTCAAAGAGAAGTTAATTATCTCAAAAGAGTGTTTTCATTAAATTATTATTATACATACTTATATTATATCTAAAAAAGTGTAATATATTATCATTAGTATCTCCCATATATTGATATGTTATTATATTAAGGAAAAAAACATATTCATATCATTTTCAATCGAATGGTAAACAAAACCATTATTTTTGTGTACATGCAGACTACAATCTCCCAAATTTATGTATTTTGTTTCTGATAACTTTCATTCCTCTACTCTTATTATGATGGATATAATTTTTATATATATATAAATATGATATTCAAGAAATAATTATCATTTTATAAAGATAATATATTATCTATTGGTCAGATAGAGTAACTCAAGAGGGGGTGAATTAAGTTCCAAATAATAATTTCTGTAAATAAAGTGATCAATTAATCAAAACAGTAGATCAATATAAGATCTATCCATTTAAAAGATTTATTGAAAAGGTATTAGTTCTCATTTAAAATATGGTTTATAAATACCTTAACTATTGAGATTTATTTAATAAATAGAAACATATATAAGCACTTGTTAAGATTAATTATCAAACAAGTTTTTTTGTTTTATAATGAAATGTTATCATGAATAAGATAGAAGAAAATAAATAATATATTGACATAGGGTAATAAAAAAGAGGCTTAGTATCAAGGGGAGACCTAATCCCCTCTACTTAGAAGTAACCAAATGCCAAGAAGATTATAAATATAATCAACCAAATCTACAACCTGAATTAGGTAAACAGTCAAAAAAAACAAGTTGTTTAGGATAAAAATCCTCTTCCACAATTATACATGAGATGAAAGAAATTAATAGGTCACACAGGGACCTCTTCCACAAAAACAGTGGGAAACAGATTGATGAAGGAGATAATAACAACTATTCTCATAGAATATTCAGGAGACAATGTGTGTTGGATAACATGAAAACAACAAATTTCTCAAAATTAAAACAAGTAGAACAAATAGAAATAGATTAGTATGATGTGTTCTGTATGTTTGTAATCCTCAAATCACTAATGGGGTGGATTATATTCTTTGTTATAGAATATTGATCCAAAAAAGATGATTGTAGAAATCTGCAAGAATTATTGAATAGATCTCTATCTTATATGTCAGACTATATTGGTAATGGGTTAATTGATTCTATGTTGTTGATATTAATAGAATGTCAATTTTCAAGTTCAAGAGAGTACATATTTTGTCATACACTTTTCTTGGTCATCAGTAATCCTTGTATTAGTAAGGAATCATCTCCCTGATAGAGATATCCTTCATGAATATATAAAAGCACTTGTTGAAGGAGATCCACATTCATTGGGTCATCTTTTATTATGTCTTAATGAATTTTTCAAACCATCCATGATTATATTTTTTTATTTTAACCATTCACATCAACAATCTCAGAAAACAATGGTAATAAGAGTGTTGGTGGTGACTCAACATTTGGCAGTGACTCCACTGATAGTAACTCCCTTTATAATAGCGACGACTCACTTATGTTGGTGGCTCATCTTGGTCGTAAAGGTGACTTGAGTATGGAGGTAGCTCAGCCTAGAAGTAATGATTACTTGAGTCTGGAGATAGCTCATCCTCACAATAAAGGTGACTTGAGTCTGGCAGTAGCTCATCCCGGTGGTAATAACAGTGACTTGATTCTGGAGGTAGCTCATCCTGGCAGTAACAATGACTCGTAGCCAACAATGTGTTGTAATAAATCATAATAAAAATATTATAGGAGTAATATATTCATATAAAATTATATCATACAACATGTGAAACTTTAGTAATAAATGAATCATGTTTTGTGATCATTAATACAAGAGATTTCGAACACACTCCATCTAAGGAGGTTCCAACCTTCTCACCCTTTTTGATGATCACAAAACATGGTATTTTATAAAACATTTACTAAATATATAATTGAAAATGATTAGATATAGAAATTATTATATCAAAATTAAAAATACATAGATATTCTTATATTAAAATGAAAAATGTATAGATATTTTTATATCAAAATGAAAAATGACCAATTATCTCCCCCTTTGAGATTATCAAAATAGTAATAAAATTGCATAAAGGAAAAGAACAGAAATTAATTTCATAAACTTTTTTCAAAAATATACAAGATAAAGATGATAGGAAGAAATTATAGGATCCCTATCAAAGAGATATCACCAAAAATATATTCACTCCTTAGAGGATGTTGGATGATCAGATTTATATTTTTCTTTGTATTTTTTCTTATCTCTGTCATCATCATAAGAAGATACCATCAAATAATAAGTTCAGGAAAAGTTTGTAATAGATTGTAGATTGGTATTAGGAGGAAGTGGTTCTATGAAAAAAACTCGTCTGATTTGCTTGATTGCTTCAACTGGTGAAAAACTTAGAGGCCAAAGAGGTGGATGAATAAGACTGGTTAACAGAAAGATTTGAGCAGACCTATACTAAACTATTCCTATGGTTGTGGTTACATGAACTGAAAAAATATGAATGGACACTCAAGAAATAACTGTAGTGTGATGGACATGGAGATAAGGTTTCAAAAGATTAATAAATTCCATAATGATGGAGCCTCCCCTTTTGGTTACATTAAATAAATCTTTCTTTTCATCCATAAATCTTTGAAGAGATGGAGTGAGAACCATTAACTAACTCACCTATTCTTTGAAGGATCTTTTCACTGGTCAAATTTTCAAGTTCTTAGAAGGAAACTTGAAATTTTCCAAATTATCATGATTAATGTGGATCCTTGACAAATAATATTGTATAGACTTTTTGATTACTTTCTTATCTTGTCTGAGATCACCAACATACTTTTTTAAGAATTGATGAATAGGTTCTCCATGATGATGTATCTTCTGAATATGTTCTTCATGAGTACTAACATAACCTATGGAATTTCAGATTTCTTCTACAAAAAATGTTTCAATAAATCTCTATCAAACTGTACTAGATCAGGAGGAGGTGAAGATGTTGTTGAGTTAATAAAAACTAAACTATCCAACTTCTAAGTAGTGGAACTCATAAAATTATAAAAATATTATTTGAAACCCTCCACTAATGATTTAAAACATTCTATCTATGATTTCAATATTCTATTTTCATCCTCCATTTATTGGACATGAAAACAAATCATGTGTTGAATATGGGATATCACCAGCTCAACTAAATTTCCATATATATGATCATATTTCTGGAAAAAGTATAAATAAGCTCAGGTTAGAACATTAGAAGGAAACACTATTGAAGGAGTGGAAATATTTCCTTATTCATGTGATATTTCATCCTCTACTAGTCTTTCTTGTTTTCATAGAATTGAAAGGTTGTAACTCACCAGCTTCATTTATTTGATTTACTATGATTCCTTCTATTATGAATTCAAAGCCATCATCTGAATCACTGTATGTCATCCCAAGTCTTACAAAATCCAGATATCTCTCCCATTATTCAAAGGATATAATTAATGATATGAAATAAGGAAGAATTTGAGTGTCTCATTTCTTATGAGAGCTTGGACCAACTTTAGTTATGGAGAGAACAAGATTTGTCTATTGCAGTTATAAAGTGGGTGTATGTTGAGTCTGGTCCCCTGACTGAGTAACTGGAAAGGTAGTAATCTCCCCCTCATTTATACCAGGCATAACTACTATCTGATTAATTTCCAAGGCCTCCACAGATTCTAACTAAGCCAGTTCATCTTATTTCTCATTAGGATTGGGTGTTTTCTCTCCCTCACATTCTGCTTCTTTATCATTTGAAAGAACAGTTGGAATATATGGTATCTGTGTGTCCCATGATTGAATTTCTATGATGATACTATATAAAACTAGGGAATAGGGTTTATGTTGGACTAATTCTTAGAATTAAGGAAAAGGATCAACACCATTTTTTGCATTCCCTTCATGAAAAAAACCACCTTCTTTGTGTTGATCAACTCTGTGATCAGAGCCACTTCAATTATGTCCAACAGGATTCTCATCAAGTGATTCACCTGCATTATCCTTATCAACCCCACTATAATATTCGTATGGTTTATCAGGATCCATAATCCCTTTATCTACACTTTTAGAAGAAAAATAATTTCCTCCATCATTACTCTCCTCACTTGAGGTCTCTTAGGCACATGATTTATGATGAGATTCTTTAGAATCTCTACTATCTTTTTCATTATCGTGTTTTGGTAAAAATGTTTCTCTAGAAGGTAGAGAGCCTATAGAATATACATGCTCACTGGATGCTATGGGTGGATATTTTAAGATCTATGGATCACTTCATTCTTCAACTGTCTCAACTTCTTCTTCTTATTCTCTTTCAGCAATAACATCTGTAACAAAGTACTCAAAAATACCATCAGGTTCATGACCATGATCCACTATATCCTTTGGTCTAGTTGGGTGATCAATAGGATTAAAATAATTTTATATTTTATCATTATCCGTAACCCAAAATTTCTTTCAAGGATTCCAACCTACACTCACTCTTTTTCTGATTGAATTAGAAAGACAAAAACAACCCATTCTATCCTTAACTTCTTCTCCCAGTTTAATATAACCCTTGGCATCTAGAATTGAAGATAATTTTTTTGGATAAATGAGAGAGTTTTATCTGAATCACTTCTATGACATCTCATTCGTGTGGACCATCAAAAATCTAAAAATATTTATTATTTCCCTTTCTTCATCATATATAAGATGTATACATCTTGAAATTGCAGTGTGATGAATTCCCCTTTTCTGGGACATAAAACATGTTGTACAAACATAAATAAAAGATTAAACTAACATTAAATCTCTATATCAGTTGGTATCCTCTTGGTTTGATCTTCAGTTAGTTCTTTGAGAGCCTCCTCAAAATTATCATTAGGTATACTCCCTTGGAAATATTCATATAACCCTTTGTGGGGAATCTTTAGACATTTGACCATTCTATGGAAGATAAAGAAATATCTTATCCATATGTAATGCTATGAATTATATCTTCTTTCATCTAAAAAATGAATCATGTATTCTGATAAAATTCATAAACTACCCAAGGATAATACACTCTATTATTTGAGGTAAATCTGTTCGTCCACTTTTTTTATATTACCTTTAACACTAGCATATTTCTATTTAGAAGACATTGTGCATCAATACCTTTTTTTATTCAACTATACAATTATTCATATGTGGGTTTATTGAAATGGATTGAAAAATACTTGTGGATACTCATCATCTCTTTTATTTCCTCATCTATTCTGGATTTTATTTGTTAACTCGCTTCGTATGGTCCATTTGAATCAATTGAAGGCTTCAGGAGGAGTAATGAAGTGGTAAGATTGGTTTGTGAGGAAGTTAAGGGATCGAGATTTCAAGGGATAGGAGAAGTGAATCGATTTTGAATAATCCCAATGTTTTTAACATTTAGGTATTCTAAAAGAATAACAATAAAATTATGATAATAAAAATTAAATTGGTACTGGAAAAATACCAATGGTCATAAAAATAATAGTAACGTAAAAAGGATTGGTGACTCAAGAACAATTACTCTTCTACAGTGACATATCAATGGTGAATCATCAACAACAACTCATAAATGGTGACTCATCAATGGTGACTCATCAATGATCACTCATCAATGTAAACTCATCAATGATGACTCACTAATAGGGACTCATCAAAAATGACTCATCAGTAGTGACTGGTCAATTTTGAATCCTCAACGTTGACTCATCAACCAAATTTTATCATTCATAATTTGTGTTTGAATTAGTTTGATCTTTTAAAATTAAAAGGATTCGTGAATATATTATCTAGCTGATGTTCTGTTCCAATTAATTCCAAAGTTATATCACCGTTTTGATATTGATCTCTCAAAAAGAGATGTCTTACATCAATATATTTTGTTCTAGAGTGAGATAATAGATATCCTGAAATGTTTATTTCACTTTTGTTATCACAATTAATGGGTACATGTCTATCCAAAGTCTAGTAATGTATGTTTCATTCAAAAGATTTGTGAACAACAACTACCCGTAGCTATGTATTCAAATTCAGCAGTAGATTTCATAATAGAATTTTGCTTCTTACTTCACCATGATACTAAAGATTCTCCTAAAATATGAAATGTTTCAGATTTGATTTTCTATCTAAATTGAATCCATCAAAATCAACATCTGAATAACAAAATAAATCAAAATCATGTCCTCTTGGGTCGAACAATCCTAAATTGGTAATATACTTGAGGAATTTAAAAATTCTTTTGTCAGGTAATAAATGTGAATCTTTTTGATTTTTTTGAAAGCAATCACCCATACATACACTAAAAATAATATCAATCTAACTTGAAGTAAAGTTGAGATGACTAACAATCATACCTATTTAATTATTTTTATCTACTGATTTACCAGTTTCATCAAGGTCTAGTTTACAGGTGGTGCTCATGGGAGTATCACTTGCTTTAGTACTCTCTAAGACAAAACATTTTAAAATATCTTTAGTGTATTTACTTTGATTGAAAATAAATAATTATTTATTTTAAAAAATTTAAAATCCAAGAAATAGTTAGAGTACACCCATTAAACTAATTTCAAATTCACTTTACATTCATTTTAAAAGAATAGAACATAAGGAATCTTTAGTTGATCCAAAAATAATATCATCAACATAAATTTGAGCTATCTAAACATCTTTTGAAATTATATTTATAAAAGGAGTTGGATCCACTATTCCTTTTGAAAGAATTTTTAAAATAAGGAAAGAGGTAATCCTATCATACTGATATCTCAGATCCAGTTTTAAACCATACAAATCATTTATTAATTTAAAATCATAGCTCGAAAGATAAGGGTTTTAAAATCATGGTGGTTGTTCAAAAAAAACATCTTCAATTATAAATCTATTTAAGAATGCACTTTTTATATCCATTTGATATAGTTTGATGTACAAATTTTCTACATAGGAAAGTAGTATCCTAATGGATTTAAGTCTTTCTATAGTTGAAAAAATTTCTTCATAGTCAATACCTTCTTCTTTATTATATCCTTGTGCAACTAATTGAGCTTTATTTCTTACTATAGTTCCAGATTCATCCACCTTGTTTCTAAACACCCACTTAGTTCCAATAGTTAAGGCATACTTTGGTTGGTCAAAAAGTTCAATAACACTGTTTCTTTCAAATTGATTATGTTCTATTTACATAAAAATTACCCATAATTCATCATTTATGGCATCATTGATGTTCTTAGGTTCAATATATGATAATAATGATTGATGTTCAATTTTATTTCTCAAATAAGCTTTAGTTTATGTACCTATATCTAATTTTCCTATTATTACATCTAAAGGCTGGTGTCTATGAGTCCTAATCGGTCATTGAGAAGTGGGTCTATTAGGATCAGGATTTTCTTCCTGTTCAGGTTCTGGTGGATTGCTATCTATATTGTTTGTTTTTTTAATAATTTTTTTATATCATTTGGACATGAGATTCAAAGATGAAAGATCAACCTCAAGGTATTTCAAGATATTATTAGCTTCATTATGATCAGTTTTATCATACTTCATATGAAAATATTTTTATATTATTTTAGTTTTCTTGTAAAACACTCTATAGGCTTTACTAGAATTTGAATTCCCATGGAAAATTCCTTCATCTCTCTTTGATTTTTTACAAATTGTCCTTTGTGTTATGAATAAATACATTACAACCAAAAACTCTAAAGTAAATAACTTTTAGTTTTCTATTATTCCATAACTCATAAGATATTTTCTTTAAAATAATTCTAATAAAAATATATTAATAATATAACAAGCTATATTAACAGATTCATTCTAAAATTAGATAGGTAGGTCATACTCATTTAACATTATTTCTAATATCGCTTGAAGATTCATATTTCTTCTTTCTACGACACCATTTTCTGTGGTGTCCTAGGAGACAAAAAGTTGTGATTATAGCCATTTTTATAATAGAATGAATCAAAGTTATGATTTTCAAATTATTTACCATTATCACTAATTAAGGTCTTAACCCTAAGTCCACTAAGGTTTTATACATATTTGGAATACTTAATAAATTAAGAACAATCTTCAATTTTGTGAGATTGAAATAACACCCAAGTGTATCTTGAAAATTCATCTACAAGTACATATACATAGTGTTGTCCATTTATATTGGAAACTCTAGAAGGTCCCAAGAGTTCCATATGAATTAACTCTAGAGGTTTAAAGGATGAAACTTCTTTCTTAGATTTAAAATAAATCTTATGAAATTTCCCTTTTTAGCAGGGATTACAAACTCTATCATTTGAAAATTAAAGACTTGGTAGGTCTCTAACTAATCCTTTGCTAGTTGGGTTTCTAAATTAGTGAATATTACAATGGCCTAGTATGCTATTCCAAACCCAAGATTCATAATGAAAGGCACTTAAGGAAGAAATATTTTAAGAATATAAAAAACTATAATTGATGGAATAAATATTATTATTTATCAAA
Source organism: Viscum album (assembly GCA_963277665.1). NCBI lineage: Eukaryota > Viridiplantae > Streptophyta > Magnoliopsida > Santalales > Viscaceae > Viscum > Viscum album. The sequence continues at coordinate 286,894,624 of OY728137.1, read as the reverse complement.
GAATTAAAATATAAATCATTTTTATTATTAGAAACATGAAAGACATTGTTTTCATATTTTAAAAAAATATATCATCACCTAATTGTGATATTCTAAGAAGATTTTTTTTATACTATCTACATATAAAAATCAGGAAACAAATACTGGATTAGAATTACCAATTTGGCCAAGGCTGATGATTTTTATTTTTGTATTGTCACAAAATGTGACATGTACACCATTAGCTTTAATCTAATTAATGAAGTTTGAATACTAAAAAGTCATGTGTCTGGAACATCCACTGTCCTGATACCATATTCTTTTATTGGAGTTTTTCAAACAGGTTTCCCACAACACAATGTTTTTCCAAAAATGATTTTGGTATCTCAATTATCATGGGTCCAAATATGTTAGTTAAAGAGATTTTTGTATCAATATTTGTGTAACATGTTTCTTATAAACATATTGAATACTTTTATAGATAAAAACATTGTTAGGTCCAATTGAGTAGGTGTTTGCAGTATATGAACTTTCAATACTGTAACATGATGTAAATATAGTTTTTATAATTTTTCTATGTCCTGGTTGGTAACCTATTCCAGTTGTATACTTGGGAGAAACTTTTTTTCCTTTTATTTGAGTTAATGTTTTCCTAATGTTGTTAAATTTTCTTATGTATTTCTTCAATTTTTCATTTTACAATTTTAATTCATTATTTTCTTCCAAAAGTTCAACATTTTTGTCTCTTTTAATTGTAAGACAGTTCTTAACATTTACTATTAAAGCATGCAATTTTTTGAGAGACTTATATTTATCTTTTAGTTCATTAAAAGTGTCTTCCTATATGTTATGACAATCATACAAATATTTGTTATTCATTTGTTTCACATTTTTATTACTTTATTCATTTTCAAAAATGTATGAATCAACAATAAGAGACATAATAAGGGCATTTTGTACCTCTGGAGTGCTTACTGTAAAACACATATTAGATATATCAGAATTATCTTCTTGATTAGTGTTTGAGTCACTTAAACAGTAATCAAATATACTCCAGGTTTATTTCATGTTCTTTTTGTATCTCTTGTACTTATCCTCATATTTATTTTTATATCATAATTTTGGGTAGTCAGTTTTAATGTGTCCTTTCCTATTACATTTATAAAAGGTAACTTCATTTTGAGTATCATCCTTATTTCCAATCCTTTTTACACTTTAATTTTTTATCATATTATCCTCTGAAATTTTATTTTTGTAAGAACTTCTTTCTCTTGTAGAATTTCATGAATCATCTGGCCATGTGTTCCATTTCTTCATAACTATCATCAGGAGGTATTTTTCCACTCGAATACTTTGTTTATAATATTTCTTTTTGTCTATAGGTAGTATATTTGAAGGATACTGATGTTTTTTTGGTTCATATTCATCAATATCTTTTTTGAATTTAATATATTTTTCATACACCATCATCTTTCCTATCAATTCCTTGACATGAAGTTTACTTACATCACATGATTCTCTGATTGACACAGATGTTCCTTTCCATCTGTCTGGTAAGCATCTGAGTAGTCTCTTAACTTTATCTTTGTTTATCACTTGATTTCCAAGTGAGTAAATAGTATTTACTATTTCATTGAACATAAGATACATATCAGAAATAGGTTTACCAGATTTCATTTTAAAATTAAAGTATATGATTGTGTATGTATTAAGTGGAATTTCCTTGACATTTGATGTCATTTCATGTGAGATAGATAAGGTATCTCATATTTCAAAAGTAGATTTGCCTCTAGATATTATATGGAATTAATCATCTCCCAAATCACAAAATAAAGCATTCATAGCCTTACAATTATTATCTTAATCAGTTTTTATAGTATTACACCAATCACTTGTAAGAGTTTCTGGTATTTCATAATAATCTTCTATTATAGTACATATATCAAAACCTATACTTTATAAATGAATTCCTATTTTTATTTTCTATTGATAATGTTTGTTTCCATTAAAATAAGGAGGCCTATTGGTAGCAGACCCTTTTTATCTATTATCCATAAAGAACTAAAATTTAGAAATGACAGAAATTGGAGATCTTTATAATAAAACTAAAATCACAGTAAAAAGCGGTAAATTATAAGCCTTCATATAATAACAAATGTTGGTTAGAGAGAGTAACTAAAGTGGGAGTGAATTTTGTTCCCAATAAAAATTTATATAAATAAATCATCCAATTAGTCGAAATAGTAGATCGATATAAGATCTATCAATTTTAAAATATTTCTTAAAGAGTGATTATGACTCAAAAAATATATGGTTTAGAAATACCTTAACTTTTGAAATCAATTTACTTAGATAGAAACATATATAAACACCAGTTAAGATTAACTATCAAAATAATTGTTTTATTTTTTAATGAAATGTATTCTTGAATATGATATAAAAATAAAAAAAATAACACAGCAACATAGCAGAACAAACAAGAGGTTTAGTCTCAAGGTGAGACCTAATCCCCTCTTCTTGGTAATAACCTAATACCAAAAATATTATAAATATAATCAGAGAATTACAAAACCTGGATTTGGTGTACAATCAAAAACAAAAAGATATTCAGTCAAAAAAATCATTTTCTAGAGTTATACATGGGATGAAGTAAAAGCACTGGTCACACAAGAACCTCCTCCACAAACATTGTGGGAAACAAATTGATTAAGGGTAGAATAAGAAGTATTCTCCTAAAACATGAACGAGATAGTGTGTGTTGGATAATAAGAAAAAAACACACTACTCAAAAGTAAAACTACAATAAAAAATAGAAAGATCTTAGTCTAATGTGATCTATATGTTTGTAATCCTCAGATCAGTAATGATGAGGAATGTGTGCTTTGTTCTAAAATATTAAGCTGGAACAAAAGATCGTATAAATATAAAGGGATGATTATGTTTAACTATGTATGTTGTCTCAATCAATATTAGTAATGAGTTTAGTGATTCTGTGTCATTGATCTTCATAGAATGAAAATCAACAAGTTTAAGATAGTTCACATATTTGATCTTACACTTTTCTTGGTCCTTATTAATCGTTATATTAGTAAATAATCTTCTTACCGAGAGATAGATCATTCATGAATATATTGAAACAATTGTTGAAGAAGATCCACATTCCTTGGATAATCTTTTAATAAGTCATACAGAATTGGTCAAAATATCTAGGAATAGATTTCTCTATTTTTACTATTGACACCAAAGATCTCATACAACAATATTAATAAGAGTTGTGGTGGTGACTCAACAAATAGAAGTGACTCCACTTACAATAACTCCTTTAGTGGTTGTGGTGACTCGATTCTGACAGTGGATCATCTTAGTGATAATAGTGACTTGATTCTAGCGGTAGTTGATTCTAGTGGTACAATTGACTTGAGTCTGGTGGTTTATCATCCTGGTAGTAATGATGAGTTGATTCTAGTGGTAGCTCATCTTCACGGTAAAGGTGACTTGAGTCTAGAAATAGCTCATCATGGTGGTGACAATCACTCATAGCCAACGTTGTCTTGGTATAAAGCTTAATAGAAATGTTATATAAGAAATATCTTTATATAAAATTCTATCAGACAACATGTGAAACATTATTAATAAATGAATCATGGTTTTTGATAATTAGAATAAGAGATTTCAAACACACTGCTTCCAATGAAGAACCAGAATTATCTATTTTCCAATTACCATTATGTTATAGTTGTGTTAATTTTATATAATTTTAGGAGCTTGAGGCCCATTTTGAGTTTACATGGAAATTTTCCTAAAACTTGTAAAATTTTGAGGTTTTACTTCCAATAATGGTTACAAAAAATAGTTATAAGGAAACTATTTAGATACCCTTACATGTAGTTCATTTTGAACATGTATATTTTGGGTTGAATGGGCTTCACACAGTTTGTAGCCAAACCATGTGAGTCTAAGAAAAAACCTTTTGGGTCCTTGGTGAGTCTCGGGTGTGGTGAATAATTTTTTCATTCTTAATTAAATCATACAGAAAAAGTGTGGATTGGATTTGAAATTTCCTAGTTCTGATTGGAATGTTTGGAGAATGATTTATCCAATTGTGTAGTTCCTAGGAGAAACATTATTGGGTAGAATTTGGATGGTCAGTTCCCTAAATACATTTGGAGAATCTCTAGAAAAATTTTATTATTTACCCAAGAAATTAAAATTATGTTTTTTTATACTTTAAATTAAAATTTTAATTTTAAAACCCTAAAATAAAACACAATCCCTTACCTCACCCCTATTCCTTGGATGACACCCCATGAACCTCTATATTATCCTCGCACGATGACACCCCCTCCCATCGGCTCCCCTTCCTACTCCAAGTCCAAATGTTCTTCCCTATGATTTCTTATGACATGTATCTCATTCAATACTTTTATTTATTATCCCCCCTTTCCATCCAATTTTCTATAATTTTCTTCCTTCTATATTCCCAAATCACTAATATAGTTTGGGTTAGGCTTTGTGCTAGGTCAAAAATTACGATTTTTGGTGTTTAGGGTATGAAACGACTCTCTCTTGTGTGTAGTAGCCATAACCTTCAATGGATACCAGTTTGTTTACACTCTAACTAGTTCCCTAGTTGATTAATATAGGTATTAAGTTGGTGTTTACTTTCTATTGCAATATATTACATACATTTAATATCATAATGTTTGAAAATTGTTAATTTTTTAAATTATTCATATATGTATGACCCATGACATGCCTAGATAATTTAAAAGTGGTTTTATACCTTGGCATGGAGTGGGATCCCATGCCAAATATTTTTGAAAATGACCAATTGGGGTTTTAATGAACTATTTTTATTTTAGAAGTGGTTTTTAGGATCAATTTGATATTTTTAAAAGTATTAGTGTATTAAACGAATTTAAAACCAAATGGTTAAAGTTTTTATTGTTTTTAAAATATTTTAAATGATCTATTTGGTTTCCAATGGATGTGATAATGTTTTTCTATATGTTGAAACATTTTTAAAACCTTGTCTGATTTTTATATCAAAGGTTCAAAGTGTTTAAATATTTTTATATTTCTAAATGACTTGGTTGGATTCAAAAGGGTGTGTAATCACTTATAGATTTTATTTTTCAACTTACAGTAGATTTGAATTTTTTCAATGAATGAATTATTTTTAAAATTGATGAAATTTCTTATCATCCAAAACATGTTTCAATGAATAAACCATTTTTATTTTTATGGAAAATTAGTTTTCATAAATGATGTGATACCCTCTAGAGCCTCCTTGTGATTCTCATATGCTCATATTGGTATGTGATCCCATGAAGGGATACTTGTTTTGATTAAATATATATAATTTTTATATTTATTTATTATGTGACTCTTTTATTATGAGGGAATAGAAGGTTTTTTATTAGTTATTTTCAAATATTTTAACCTTGTGTTAAGGAATTTATTATTGTACACACCCCATTTTACATTTTACAGTAAATCTGGGGTAATGGGGCAGGTGACTTAGGTTATTTTTGTCGTCTCCCATGTCAGTGATTAGAAGAATTATCACAAGACCACATAATCTCTTTAAGTAGGAGATATCCCTAATTCTTGTGTTATCATGGGTGGTTAGGGACTAAGATATCCCAAGTAGGGACCAAGAGAGCCTCGAGAGAACCAGGTGAGCCTCCAAATATTTATAGCTATGTCAAGTGCTCTATGTAACCTAGGGACATTCTTAGTCATGATAAAACTTGTAAAATCACAGTATCTAGATTCATGGAACTAGGGTCCTTTGAATTTTTTGAAGGATTTATCTTTATGCTTTGATTGTATGCCTTTATATTTTCATTGTTGACTAATTCCTATTTTCTTATCAATTTTTATTCCAATTTTTTACTTGATATAGTGGAACATGTATGTGTAATTTAATCCTTTTTTTTAGAATGATTTTCAAAAATTTTGAAAAGTTATTTTTAAGGGGCTTTAAATATGGAAAATGAAAAGCATGGTTTTATAATATTTTTAAAATATTTTATGAATGTTTTAAAAAGGTTATGTTTATTAAAATTAATTGTTTTTATTTCCAAATCCATTTGAAAAGTTTTTTGTAAAATTGTATGTGGACTTTTTTTAAACTCCGAGCATGTGTAGGTTTTATAAAATGTTTTTAGGCCATTGTGCCTAGCTTTATTGACACTTAGTTTTCAATTTTTTTATAAAACCATTGTAAAAATGTGAAACATCATTGAGTCTTGAAATGGGTAATTCTAAAAGAGGTGACTATGAAATGGTTTTAAATTAGGACATTAAATAGTGTTTTGTCCATGAGGTACTTCCAGAGAAATGTGTTTATAAGTGATTTTTGTAATCTAATGAAAAATACTTGGAAATCTATTTTTCATTATTTGATGTGTTTTTGTTTTTTTACAGAACCATATATTAAATATATTTTTTATATCTTATTTCAAAATTTCAATTCTTGGATGAAATATGATAGCAACTACCTAGATTTGGTGGGTTGTGGTTTTCTACCAAGGGATTATATGATCACACATATTTTATCTCAGTTTCAAGTTCCTTGTTCTATTTCTTAGCCTCTCTTGAGAGTGTTGATTCATATAAGGTTTTTTACACTATTGAATTTATCCACCAATGCATATTATTTATTCTAGTGGGACATATTTTTTACATTCCAATAATGTCTGGCCATCTCATACCTTTAATTTAAAATATTAGTCTATTTAGGTTTTTATTGATATTACGGATGGAGGGTAACTATATCAATTGGTGGATAAAGTGAAGGAATCAGGTGGGCATCTATTACTTGCAATAGAGGGAGTGTGAGTGGGGAGGGTTATTTTTGTTTTCCCAGGAAGTTTATTACTTTTATGTTCAAATATTTATTTATTTTAATTTTATGCTTAGTGTTTTCCCTGATTTATATATTATTTTATTTTTTCTTTTGTACTCACTTCAACTACATTTATTATTTCACATTTAGTTGTGTATTATTATACAAGGTTAAAATCATTTTTCAAGGTTTGTTCTATGATACAAAAGTGCTATTTTCCAGCCTGTGGTGATCAGGAACACACTTCAAACTATATATTAGATTAGGTTGACATTCTATCAGATTGATGGACCAGGTCGGTTTGTAACATGTATTTTTTACCCTTGAATCCATTGGAAAATGATAATATTGTTCCTATGTATGTGTGTATTTCCACATCTACAAAGTTACTTGATTATTTTTTCTCATGAACCTTTCATGGATGGATATAAAATTTTACTTAATGTATAAAAATTATAATCATGTAATGATTATGATTCTGGAGATTATGTAACAATGAACCTATGACCATTTTAAACTTACCATAGTTATGTTTCAATTATGAACCAAACACCCTCAAAACGCCAAACATGGATTAATAGATTAAGTAATTAAACATTCAGTTGAAATAAATGAAATAAAAGGTTTAAAAATGAGAGAATAAACCTATAAATTGTTCTTAAATAAGTAAATAATCAATAAACAAATATTATATTAGAGTTATTGGACATATATAGAAACTAAGGACTCAAGGTAAAGGGTTTCTTAACTCAACGTATATTCATTCGGTTATAATTATACTTAATTTAGAATATTTTGGCAAGATTATGATAGAAATTAGCATTAAAATTTGTATGTTTTGTTTCAACTTGTTTTTTTTTGTTTTTTCAATTGTCAAAAATAGTAAATTAATTATATAATAATAACTTCAATGATATGATCTTTGTATGAAATATTAATCTAAATATTGTTTCTTGGAGACATTTCTTTTAATATAACCCTATATGCTTTTATACGGTGTATATGCTTCCAATAAAGATATTATATCTTGAATGAATCTTTGATAATTCTATTTTATTATTTTAAATTTATCTATATCCTGATATAATGATTTAACTGTTATGAAATATAGAAGGGTTTTCATAGTCTCAATTTTAATTCTTTGAGATATAATCCTTGACAAGAATAATGATTTATTTTATATGGGGTACTTACTACCCCATGAACATGTTTTTGAATACTATTTAATATAAATTATGGGTGTTATAGAATCATGTTAATTTCTATAATTTAATGGAATTTTGATTCAATCATTACCCAAGTTTGAAGGGTTTCTCCTCATGAACATCCTTCTTTGAAGCATGTTTTGATTCATGCACCTATATTCATTTATATAGTGTATAGAATGAATAATGACATATAATACCATGAATCACTTTAAAATCATGTTATTTTATATTCCTTATTATTTTCTTGATTTCAAATGGTATTTGGTTTCAAAAGGACAAAAAGGGATTTTCTTTAAAAACATCATTTTAGTGATTTTAAAGACTATAATCCAAACTATTCATCTATGTTATTTACCTTACATCAAGATACTTCCTATTTAAAAATTATTTATTTCATATAGTTTTTTTATTATATTATAACTTATTTTAAAGGGTTTTAAAGGAATATTTATTATTGTTTTCCACATTGACCACTATTAACTATATTTAAGAAAGACTGAAGAGAATTGATATTTTTTACATTTATAACTTGAACTGATTTTCACACCACCATAATTTTTATTTTTTTAAATATTATTTTATTATTTTCCATGATTATTTTGAATGAAAATAATTTTTCAATATTTTGTGAATTTTTTAATTTTAAAGTTACCTAAAGAAAATTTCATTTCTCTTATTTTGCAAGAAATGATGTAAATATTTTTTTTAAAGTTATTTTCATTTATGTCAAAATACTTTAATTATTTCTATGATTCATTAGGGATATGTTCTTATGATAAAATTCAATTTCTTTCTCTAAATGGTTTATGATGATTTATTGAAGATATTTTTTGGAAACCTATTTCTTTTTCCAGGGTAAGTCCAACTATATATGTTATTTTTAGTAAACTAAATGCATCCATGTGTTTCGAATGAAAATCCATTTTTCAATATTTTGTGAATTTTTAAATTTTAAAGTGACATAAAGAAAATGGCATTTCCCCTATTTTTCCAGAAATGATGTAAATGTTTTTTAAAGTTATTTTAATTTATGTTAAAATAATTTAATTATTTCTGTGATTCATTAGGGATATGTTCTTATGATAAAATTCACTTTATTTCTCTAAATGGTTTATGATGATTTATATAAGATATTTTTTGGAAACCTATTTCTTTTTCCAGGGTAATTCCAACAATATATGATATTTTTAGTAAAATGAAAGCATCTATGTGATTTGTTTCATGATATGGTACTTGGAAATTATTGATGAAAGTGAGATTGGGGAGTGAACCCAAATCCTTTTGGGACTTTTACCGATATTTAATGGGAGAGTACGTAATATCCCTATAATGAATTTGGTAATGAGACAATGTTAACAGGATAAAAGTTACCCATAAGAGATGAAAAATTAATGTTACTCCTAAGAGATTATCGAGTTAACTAATTGTAAGTTACTCCTTAGAGATTATTGTGTTTATTGGGTATAGGCTTCTCATAATCGATATTTGAATTATCTAGTTTGGTGATCCCATGATGAAAATTTGATTCTCCAAGATACTTCCATAGTTTTACAATGCTCACTCTATGTTCTAATTGATCCTTTTCTAAAGTATTGATTTAATATCGATTATTATTGTTGAATTATATGACTCTTGTATTTTGTGAATGGTTTGTGACATGTCTGATGATTTATAATCCTCATTTTTATGGGTATTAATTGTCTAATGTTATAAACATCCACATTAATTATGTCATCAAAATCTTATTCTCATCTTTTGATCAATAATAAAATTCAATTATTAATGATCATGTTTACCCTTACCGAGATTTTGATCTCTCCCTTATTATGTTTTTCATTTCCCAATGTTAGGAATAATTATTCTAAATGAATTGTTTATTGAAAGGTTTTATGTGGGAAATTTTTTGTGTGAATTTTTGATAACATAGTTTGAAACAAGAAATGTTGCGTATAATAGGAGAAATGATCACTTGAATGTATGGGTATTATTTTATAAGAGTTTTTTCTAACTATATAAAATTATAAACCTAAAATATCCTTTGTTTTGTAAGTGATACAACATTTTTATTTTATGTTTTATGTTTCTTATATATATAATTGGGTCATGTTTATTAGTATTAAATATAGAAATGTATATATTATGTTTCTAGAATAATATCCAGGAGTATGGGTTTAATGATTTTTTGCATGGATCAATTATCTAAAATAGATAATTATGGTTTTGGGTTCTTATTAATATCATAAGGATGTTCTTTTATTTTATAATTTTGGAGGTGAAGCTGACCTATGTGGGAAATTAGATAAAAATACAAAGGGAAAAGGGGGGGTTGATGCTATAGATTATGAATTATTTAAATACAAATTACTTGAGAAGTATTTTCCTATGATTTATTGAGTTATAATTGAATTATTTTTTTGAAACATATTTATTATGATGATTTTTTTCCACCTATGAAATTAATTTTTCTATATTGGCAAGGTATGCACCAAATTTCAATGATGACATGACAGGAAAATTGATAGGTTTAACTGAGGATTGGAACTACTTTTTCTAAAGAGATTTGTATTTTAGTAAATTTAAAAGATATAATAAATTTGTATGATTTTTTGGGATTTTTGAGATAGATTTTTTCTACTTTTAGAACAATAAAGATAAGAAGTATTCTGTATGGAAAAAATGGGAAAGGATTCATCACAAAAATACTAGGTAATATGTCAAAATTTCTCACTTTGGATAAGTGTGGTATGGTTCATACTAGGGAGTGTATTATGAAATTTGGAAACTGTTATCGATGTGGTATTCTAGAAAATTTCTATTATGATTGAAAGCAAAAAAAATCATTGTAATGATCAAACCAAATATGATAAATTTGTAGTGATGGGTTTTAAATACTATTATATGGCCCATTATGTTGATGCATGTATGAATTGAAGAATGAATGATAGGAATCATTAATACCATATATATAATCATTCATGAACACCTTGGAAAATAAAGGACCATAAAATGAAGAGATGATAGGTAAATTACCTTTTTAATCCTATTATTTGAATGTCTTATTTCATCTAGGGTCTACACGTTATTTTAGTTTGTGTAAATCTCTAGTAAAATAGAAATAATTCCTCAAGAAATGGAGAATTAATTTTTTAGAGAAACTCCTTATGGAATTATTAAGAAAACATTGATTTATATGATTCTGACTATGGTTATATATGGAGTTTTTTTCTGACAAATCTGATTGTCTTTCCCATAGTTGAATTTGATGTTATTCTAGGAAGGTATTAGATTTTAGTTTATCATTCTAGGGTATATTGTTTAGATAAGTAAGCTATATTTAATTTTTAATGTGAGTTTGAGTTTTTATATAAGGACAAGTTCATGCCTAGACAACATATCCAGATGGTGACAAATAGATTAAATATGGAAATAGAAGTTATTTTTCTCATATTTACAAAATTTTGGAAATTGATCAAAGAAATTACATGCTAGTAAAAAATAAATATATATATTTATTTAAAGATTCTTTTGTTGGTTTTATTCCTAAATGGGAGATATAATTCACTATTGAATTATATCCAGAAGCTAATCCAAATTCAAAACCCCCTTATCTAATGAGTTCAGTTGAGTTATTGGAATTGAAAAAGTAGTTACAAGAGTTAATTGATAAGGGTTTTATTTGTACCTACACTTCTCCTTGGGGTGATATTTTTTTCTAAAATATTGGATAGTTTAATGTGTATTATCATCATTTATAGACCACTCAATAACATTAATATTAATATAATGTATGTGTGTCCTCATATAAATTTATTTCCCAATCAGCTGCAAGGAGGATATCATTTTTAAAAAATTTATCCCAGGTCCGAATATCATCAATTGAAAGTGAAGGAGGAATACATTAAAAAGGTGAAATTTTATAATTGTTATTAGAATTATAATTTTTTGGTTTTGATATTTAGATTCATTAATGAATTATCTATATTATTAGATCTTACGAATAGAGTTTTCCTGGAGTTTTTTTGGTTAAATTTTTTGTTGAGTTTTTGATGAAACTATTAATATTATAAAAGTTTAAAGGAACATTGTAAGACATTTAATTTATATACTATAGAATTTAATGAAAATAAGTTGTTTCTAGAATTTAGTAAATATGAGTTTTGGTTATACCATATTTCATTTAATATATATATTTTCACTAAATATTGAATAACTATAGATCCTGCTAAAACTAAAATGGTGGAAAAGTGGACAAGAACTACATTGTAACTGATATTTTATGTTTTTTTATATAGTAGGGTGAATACCTATAATTTTTTGAAAATGTTACTCGGTTATGTATCCCTCAAATAATTTAATAAAAAATGGATTAAAAGAATTTATATAAATAAATTTGATGTTTTTTTAAAAATTAAATAGAAGATTGGTCAATACTCCATCATTAGCTTTACAATATTGAAATGGTGAATTTTCTATTTATAGTGATAATTCTTTGAAGTGAAATGGTTATATATTTATACAATATGATTAGATGATTTCATATGATTCACAATAATTGAAAATAAATGAGTATAATTAGCCTACATATGATCCTGAACTAGATACAATAGTTTTTACTTTAAAAATTTAGGGCCATATTTTATATAAAATAATATGTGAAGCATTTACAGACTATAATAGGGTAAAAAATATATTCATTAAAATTTTTTTTGAGAATGAGGCATAGAATATGGTTGAAACTAATAAAATATTATGATTATAATATTAACTATAATCTAGTTAAATCATACATGTTAACTAATTCCTTAAGTAAAAAAGATATCACATATTTAGTTAGGATATGTTTTGAACATGATCCCTTAGTTAATTATTTAATTAATTTTAGATTAAAAATTCTGTATATAAGAACACAAAATGTTTTTTAGGATTTAGTGCATTCACCATTGTCAAATATAATTAAACATGATTAGAAATAAGGCCTTGATGTAGAATAAAGAGTAATTTTTTAAAGAAGAGTATGTTTTTAAATTTAACTTTGAGAAAAAAGATACTATAAGATTTGTAAAGTGGTTGTGTGTTCTTAGTGATCCCTAATTGAAGAAGTAATTATTAAGTGAAGATCATAGCTCTCAGTTTTTTATTTATCCTAGAATCATTAAGATATATAGAGAACTTCAGGAATATTATTAGTGGGAAATAAATAAGAAGGGTTTTTACAATTTCACTATGAAATGTTTGCCATATGAAGAGGTTAAAGCTCAGTGAAAACTACTAAAGGGAATTATTCAACCATTATTAATGTCCTAATAGAAATTTAAGAATATATTCATGGATTTAATTATGATATTACTATATACATATATAGGTAATAATGTAATTTGAGTTGTTATTGATAATTTGACTAAATATATTATTTTGTGGATATATAAGATACTCTGTATTTGGATTAAATTTATATATTTTATCCCAAAGATATATTCATAATAAATGGTTCCTGACTCTCTATTTTATGTGGTAGTGTTCTCGTATTTACATAAAATTTATCGAAGGTACTACAGAAGTCAACGGAAACAATGTTACATTTGAAAACAAATTTTCATTTCCAATATGATGGAAAATAAGAGTGAATTATTTATATAATGTAATATTTTATTAAATATTTCTTATTGTATTTCCACATAAGTTGGAATTAATATATTTATTTTATGAAATTGTTTTATAATAATAATTTTCATTTCAGTATATAGAAGGCATATTTTTTGGAATTATATAAAAAACGATGTTAGACTCCAACATGATGGGATGAAGTTATTAAGAGGAAGTTTTTGGGACTAGAAATGGTATAATTAATGGATAATATGATACAAATGATTCATAAACACATGTGGGAATCTTATATAATGGAAACGAGTTATGCAGATAATGGGAGGAAAAATATTTTTTAAGGTAGGGGATTATGTCTTTCTTTAAATATCTCCTTGGATGTTTGTTAAGTGATTTGGAAACAATGGAAATATAAGTCTATAGTTTATTATACCATATTATATTGTAAAAATAGTGGGATTAGTTTCATATCGAGTATATTTTCCTCTATGTTTATCTCAGTTACATGATGTGTATCATGTTTCATTACAATGGAAATATATACCTGATGTCTCTCATGTTTTGATACTTGAAGTGTTATAGTTGGAAGATAATATTTTGTATAAGTAATGGTTATTTTAGATTATATATCATAGATATAAGGTGTTAATTAATAATTTAAATCAACTAGTTAATATTTTTTGGAAGAACCAAAATATTGAGGAAGGAACATTGGAACAAGAAAAGGCTATGAGTGAACAATATTCCTACATGTCTAAGTAATGAATACAATTATGACGATGCAATTTATTTAAGTGGGGAAGAATCTGACCACACTTTTATTAATAATAATAAATAATTTAAATGTCTTATTTATATTCATGATTATATTTTATGGGTTCACATTCATTACAATAATTTTATTTGATGTTTCAAAATCAAAAAAGAAATAGTTTTATTCAAAATAAAATCATTTCGATGTATTATATGTTTTTATTTAAAAGGTAAATACTTAAATATTAGAAATATAATTTGATATATTGGAATTAATTTTTAATATAACCATATCAAATATATTATGGTGAATTTTTGGGATTTTTCTGAAAAGGCTGATTTTGGGGTGAATAGTGAAGAGTTCCGATTTGGGTAAAAACTGTCATTTCTTTTCATGTATTTATAAAGAAACAATATATTTTGGATTGGTTTAAGATAAAAATAATTCAATTTTTAATAAATTTAATCCATTTAATTAAATATTATTTGACATCATACTTTATTTTGGTATAACTTCATTTTTAGGATTAATAATACCTTTTCTCAAAAAATAGTTTTTCATTGCGTTGTGCACGCTTATATTAAAATTAAAAATCTGAAACTTCTATAAATTTAATCATAAAAAATTAATTTATTATTTTTAATACATATTTTCATATTTATTAATTATTTAAATTTAATTTTTGTTCATAATTAATAGTAACCAATGTAAAAACAATTTCAGTGCGATTAAGGGTTAAACATGTTAATTAAGGTTTTAACTAAGTGATAAGGTCACAAAAAAATCAACTAAAATATTATTTTGGTATATTTTTTCATCTATTATTATATTATATTTTAAATGGGTTATATTTAGTTACAGGTTCTCATTACTATGACATTATATTATTTTAATATTTTGAAATATTATAAGAGTGAAACACCCTCACATATAAAAGGTAACCAAATATCCTCTCTTATTTACATACATTAATCCATTTATATCATCTAATATATACCTATAAACCTCTCAAAAATACATAAAAATTAACTATCGTCTATTTCATCACCAAAATACTAATACGGAAGGCTTTTGGGTAATCTAAAAGTGGTTTTACAAATAAGAGGTATAACTCTTAAACAAGTGTTTTCTTGTTTATTTCCCCTTCCAACCAATTAAAATATTATGTAAACATGATTATTTGATAAAAAAATTATATTTAATATAATTAAATGATATTATTTTTATTTCAAACCCCTTTTTAATTTCTTTTTCCATCCTATGAGAAATAAAAACATCACTCCTGTGTATATGTAGACTACCACCTTCACAAAGCGGCGTGTTTTGTTTTTCATCACAACCTACCAATGATGGGTTTGATGATGGATTTAATGAATATATATTAAATATATTTCAGAATTTTTATTCTATAAATATAATATATTAATTACCATATTACCCTTCGATCTATTGAAAAATGATAATGTCGTTCGTGCGTAGGTGTAGAGTACCACCTCTAAGAAGTGATGTGATTTTTTCTCCTTATCAAAATTTATTCGTTGTTTATAAAGTTATATTTAATGTATAAACATGATAATTTTTTAATTGTTATTATTATGGAAACTATGGAACCATTATCCCTTTTAACATGGTCAAAAAACCAATGTTTTGTTGTGATTACGAAACGAATGTCCTCAAAACATTTGACATGAATTTAACTGATTTAGAATCCATAAAAGATACAATAATAAATAAAATAAAAGGGTTATTAATATGTAAATACACCTAAAAACTATTATTAATTAATTAATTAATTGATACAAGTTTATTATAAAATAGTTAGAGTATGTGTGTGGTAATTTAAACATGAGGTAAGAGATATTTATTTAAAACCATATTTTAAAAGGTTTAGATTTTTTATTTTTCCCTATGTCTCCATGTTTTTAAAAATTTATCTAGTATTTTATTAATATACAAAAATTAATGTTAAAAAAATATTAATCCATGTTTTAATTTATTTATGAAAGGTTTAAATATGTTGTTTATCATTTTTAGATGTGTTATTTTGGACATTTTTACAAATGCGTGGAATGAATATTTTTTAATGTATATGGAATGAGTGGAAATTATTTTAGTGATAATCCTTATTATATAATAATATTAATGTAAAACTGAACATGGTTTATAAAATAATATAATTATTCCTAAACTTATGGGATTTTTTATGAGTTTTAAAAAGAAAAATGATTTTTATCTATATTTTTACATAAATCACAAAAGTGTATTTTCATATGCATTAAACAATATAATTTATGATATTTTATGATTAAAATTATATATTATATGTAATTAATTTATTTTATAGTTATTATACGTTTTTAATGATGAAATATGATCCTAATGTAGATCTCTAATGCATTGGGTAATTATTTTGTACTCTATGTAATTATATTGGAATAAACTGAGTAGGTTACTATATTTAAAAGAGTGATATAAAGATGATGTCTCAAGATATATACATGAATTTTATATTATTTAAAATTATTTTTCATGTAATTATTTTAATTTAATATGATAATATAATGATATTTTTTAAAGGAATGTTATTTCACCCTTTTAAAGATGAAAAATAATTTTTTCGTGATAATGTTTTTCATGAGTAACCATGTTTTACTAGAAACCATTATGATTATGATTTTTGCCTTTTTGTTTTCTTAATATATGCTTTATAAAAAAATATGCAAGGAATATTATTTCATGAGTAAGAAAATTAATATTGGATCTTAATGTTTATTTTCTAAAGGGGTAAAATTTATTATGGATTTAATGATTTTTCTAATGCACTAATGAGTTTATTTATTTTTTTGTCCCTTAATGAACTTTTTATGCACATCCCAAATTTTCAAATTTTTTTCATAGGTCTTAAATATGAGTAATAACTATAACAAGGTATATCTTTTTTCTATGGGGATTTATCATAAAATATGAGAACATTTTTTGAATGAAACAAGAGTTTAAATGTTAAGAATCTTGTTTTTTGGAAAAATGGATATTTATTTGAAGATTCAAATTTGTTTTGTAGTAGTTTTTTATTTAAAAATTTATCAAAATTTTGTGAAACTCTAAGCATAATAGATCATGGTATTCTATGAAAATTAAATCCTCACTGTTAAACCCATAATTATGGGTTGTTAAATGTATAATTCACTATAGAAATACTATTTACAATCATTGTGAGTGGATTTCTATACCACTGTTATACATGATATATTAGCCTATATGAAAGGAAGACTATCATCAGAGAAAGACTAATGGAACTTGATGAGGATGCTAAAATAGTCAACACATTAGGAGGATATTTGTCATATGTAATTTTAGATTATTTGATATCACGTATATTATAACACTCCATGTGGTTAATACATCCCAATATATTCAACAGAAATCCCAAGGCATGTTATCTAAATTATAGGTTTTATGTATCAAATATAGGGAATTAAGGATATCTAGAAATGAACCCATTGATGCATTCCTCAACTGGTTGAATTTTATCCTTAAGGAAATGCATAAACTTGGTGAAACCCTCAATAATATCATAATCATGAGAATATTCCTAGAAAAATTTAAAGAAAAATTGTAACACATTATGATTTTAAAAGAGAATCATTAGGTTCGATAGCGTTATACAACATAAAAAACATAGATTAGATTACTTTCAAAATATATTATTTAAATATAATAATTATTACATAGATATTAATTTATAGGGTATGAATAGAAATAATTAAATTATGAAAGCTATATGGTTTATGAATTTTTAAAATAAATTCATTGGAAATAAATTGTTTATAAATGAAAACCAAAATCATTAAAAATTATAAAAGAAATGGGTTTTTGAAAAACTATTTTTATGCGTGTGATTTTTTTTTCATAAAAATTTAATTAATCCATATTTTTGAATAATTTTAATTTTAGTTATATTTTATATATTCAATTTTTTTATATTTTTTTAATATTTTTTTAGGCTTTAGATAAGAATACATCTAGTTCTAGGCTAAAAAACTGTATTTTATTATTCTAAAAAAAGATTCATCAAATATTTCATTCTTAATATTAAAATTAAATTTTCCATTATGAGAAAATTTATTTAATAAAATTTTTATCATTTTTGAAATCAAAATTTTAAAATTAACTTAAATTGAATTTTTGATAATTTTCTGAAAAGATTATTTGTTCTATGAACAATTAAAATACTTATTTTTATTGAAAATAACATTTTCATTTAAATAATTTTTAAAATTAATCTTTTAATTTAATAACTTAAAATTGAAATTTGTTAAAATATAATATTATAAATCAAATATATGTCATTTTAATCAAATTTATGTTGAGTTTTGATATAAAATTTATTTATACTTAAGAAAAATTTTCCTTTAGAAAACCTTTTTTAGACATGTTTACAGGTTTAATTTTATAATAAATTATGCCTATTATTTGAATTAAATTTGGTATAAATGATACCATATTTTGAATCATCATATTTTATAATATATAATAAGTTTAACTTACTTTTTTTTCTTAATGAATAGTAAAAAATTAAAAATTAATTATTGTAGTTAAGGATAAAATGAGTATATTGAGGGTCAAAAAAATAACAATAGTTAAAATGGAATAGAAATTTGTCAAATTTATGTTTTATATACATATTTAGAACTTATCTCATCCATGTTTCTATAATGGTCTATTTTGGATCCATTTGAGTTGTGAAAAATTGTATATAATTTAATCTTTTTAAAAATTCAAAGTATGTCCTTTCCCTCACTTATAAAATGACACCATTTATAATCTCCTATCCAAAATTCATGATAATTTTGGTACATAAAATAACTGAAAAAATAATTTAATTAAATCCATCACCATGATCAAGAGTTCGATATTTAATAAAAAACCCATCATATGAAGGATCTCGGTACATACCAAAAGAAATTGTCTGAAGAAGAGTTATAGTTCATAAAAATACAGTTTATTTTTAATTATTCTTATAAATACATAAAATATTATTAAAATATTATAAATTCATATAAATAATATCTTATATATAATAATATTTTATATGTAACAATCTATGTCCATATCCTCTTCCATCAAATGGGAATCGAAACCGTCGATTGTGTTTAAGATAGACTACTGCCTCACGAACTGATATAATTTTTTTTCTATCACCGCCAATCACAAAAGTATATAACAATGTATTTAATATTTATATATTATATTTATGAAATAATTTTACTCCTATAATTATAATATCATATCTACCTTCTTACCTCTCATTATATGAGAAAATGATAATATCGCTCGTGTATAAGTGTGGACTACCACTTCTATAAAGTGATGTGAATCGTTTTTCATTTTATATTTAAATAGATGGTAATAAAGATATATTTAAGTAATTTATATGATATATAAGCTATAATAAAAATTATTTAATAGTGAATTATTAATTTCCTTTTATTTCGGCCCATCCGTCGAAGAAATGGAATCAGTGTTCATGTGTACGTATGACCTACATTCTCTCCATGAATGATGTAAATAGTTTTTTTATATAATATTTCTAGATTACTTTAAATGAATATATAAGGAATATATATCATATTTATATCATGGATAAAATTATAAAGGTTATGGATCCATGATCAATGTAAAATGATCAAAACTAGAAACCAAAGCCTATATGATAAACAATGTTGTTATCACCTGAAATAATGATTGTAATAAAGAATTTTTAATAAATGGGTGATAAAATAATTTAAGTAAATAATATATAGTATGATATATTTTTTTATAGTTTTTAAAAATAATTATAACATATATATATTTATTATAGAAGAAGTTCAAAAAATATATGATGGAAATCAGACCCGTGGTAAGATATTTCATCTCAATTTTCATTGATTGAGGAATATTTGATTATAATAGTTCCAGGGTTTGGGATTATAAGAAAAGAAATAAAATACTACATTTAAAATTACTCAGGGATACTCAATCCTAATACCTCCATGAGATCCCTCAAGGGCGTAACCACTGGTCTATGCCCCTAGGGGCCTTCAATGAGGAATATTTTATGTTTATACACCTTATTTATTTTATATGGTGTATATACTACCCATTTAAAAAAATACCATGATTAATTCATAATTAATGGTATTATAAATTTTAAATTTGATTCATTTCATTCAAGATATTTTTACTTGAATGTTACATAGTGGTAATGGGCTACACAACCCAATTTCTATACAATGGGTTATATAACCTCTTCGCCATCTTTTATATTATAAGATTATTTGAGAAATGAATTTTTATTATATTATATTGTATTTCCACTTGTTTTATATAGAATGACGTCCTATAAAAATACTCTATGAATAGATTAATTCTCAATTCAACATAAAGATCAATGTAGGGGTTCTCATCTCACTTTAACTTTTATATGACATATGACTCATTAATCATTTATTTCATTTGTGTGATGTATATAATAACCATTTATAATGTTATATATTTAATATATTTAAATTCATTGTATTTAGATGTTGATTTTAATTTATTTATTTTAGGGGGTTTATGATTCAAAATTTACTAAAGTTGTAATGAGTTTTGTAACAATCTCATTTTTATTAAGATTATTGATTATTAAGTCTAGGATGATGAAATATTGTGATATAAATCTCAATAAACTCTTTAATATTATTTTAAAATGATTATTTTTTAATAAAATATTTTTTTTCCATTTCCTCTCTCTAAATACTGATGATATCAAAATAATGTTTATAAGGAGAAACACAATAGTTTTTCTACTCATTTGAGAATCATTCTTTGCAATGAGTTCTAAAAATGTTTAAATTTTTTATTATTATAACTATGAAATTATTTATTAAATAAAATGTAACACCCCAAGATAATACAATATTTTCTGTTTAGAATAAATTTAATTTGGTTTCCAGCTTGCAATTCACACAAGATCGGGATTAAAAAAATCTTCGTTTAGTCATTCTTTTCACACTTAATTTAAAATTAAAATTTAGAATGTTTAGATAATTTTTTGTAATAATATATCAACTTTTTTTAATATCAAAATTATATTAGGATTAATTATTGGTGTTTTTCTAATTGTTTTTATTTTTTGATGAATAGTGGAACATACTGAATTTTAATTGAAAAATACATTTTTTCTTAAATAATTTATATCGTTAAATTATATTTTTACATTATTTTAAAGTCATAATAGTTAAATTATTAATCTATTAATACAATTTTGGTAATGGAATTCATTTTAATATTGAATATATATATATATAATCTTTGTGAATATTTGAACATTTTACCTTTAAAAACCTGCTTTTTCATCTCGTCTACCGAATTAATTTTAAATTAAATTTTTTTTAATTATGTGAATTTAAATTGGAAAAATGGATTAAATATTTATAATAATAATAATTTATAATTTATTATGAGGTAAAATAAATTTTTTACCAAAATTATTAGTGAAAATAATTAAAATTATTAATAGTGATTAAAGAGAAAAGGAGTTTACTTAGTGGATAAAATTATAATATAAGGTGTAAAAATGACGGAAAACATTTCAAAAACACATTTAAGGAAAATATTTAATCATTATATATTCTATTATAGATAATGAATAATTATTTGGGCCTGGGGGCCTGAAATCAACATGGGTGGAATTCACTCCTTCAAAAAATTACAAGTGTGCTACTCACCCCACTCATAAATTACCTCCCTCTCTCCTCTACACGTAACAAGTTAAAACCAATTTATTTTGGCGAATACCTACCAAAAGATATTAAAAAATTTCATCCCATGATCCTATAATACTTAAATTTTTCATAAACCTATCTTAAGAAGACAATAATGAAAACCTTTGGAGGATACCTGAAGAAGAGGTAATGTTCTTTTAATACCATTTTTATTATATTTTCTTCTCTAACTAATTAAATTATAGTTATATAATATGATTATATAATTAACTAAGTATCTTAAATATACTGAGATGTTTTTTGTTGAGTCCAGAAGTTATAACCATATACACTTCCATCAAATGGGTTACAAAATCATTATTTTTGTGTACGCCGAACTAACTTCTCGTGAACAGATCGCGTTCAATTTCAATTACCACCTCTCAAGGATGGGAATAATGATGTATTTATAGTTTATATATGATATTGATGATATTAATGATTTTATTATGATTATTTAATTATTATATCATACATACCTTTATGCTTTTCATTTCTTGGAATACGATAATGTCACTCATGTGTACAAAAGATTATCACCTCATGAAGCG
Source organism: Viscum album (assembly GCA_963277665.1). NCBI lineage: Eukaryota > Viridiplantae > Streptophyta > Magnoliopsida > Santalales > Viscaceae > Viscum > Viscum album. The sequence continues at coordinate 286,871,888 of OY728137.1, read as the reverse complement.
ATGTGATTCCTTCATGATTTACAGGGAATGTACTAAGGATGGATTAAAAAATGATATATATATATATATGAAATAAAATTATAATATAGTGATAATATCCACATATATCAGTTATTTTTTTTCTTTCAATATGATAATAAAATGGAAACAACGTTCATGCATACGTTCGACCTACCATCTTAATGAACGATGTATTTCATTTCTTATAAATAAATTTTAAAAATTACTACAAATTAATATATAATTAATTTATATTATATTTACATCAAGGATTACATTTTTTATATGATTAAATCATGATCAAACTAAGAGGAACGAAAAACAACAAGTCCAAACATACTAAAAAAACAGGGCAATTAAGTCCCAAAAAAATGAAAATGATGAAATATTATTTGGAAATGGGTTATAGGATGTTATAAAAGGATCATATATGATATTAAAATATTAATATGGTTTATTATAAGTTTATAAATTCCAAAAACCATTAAATAAGTGGTTACATATCATTTAAACAAAAGGAATTATAAGGTAAGATATTTCAAATCAATTTAATTTGATTGAGGAATAATGTAATGTTTTGCAACTAGTCACTTTTATATAGTGTATATAATTCCCTTTTGACATGTAATATCATGAATAATTAATTCTATAGGTCTTTTTAATATTATATTTGAATTATTTCATCTGAATTTATTTAATTAGAAAATTTCCATGTGATTAAAGACATTGTGAAATATCACTTTGTTTTGTGATTGTTATCTTTGTCATGAAAAAACCACTTTATTATAATAATTTTTTGGGAAATAAATTTATATTAGATATCCATATTATTGTGGGATGGATATGAATATTTCATAAACCATATACCATTTTTATATATAGTGTTTACATTGATCATTATTTGATTAACTAAGGAAATATTGATAAATTCATATCCTTTAATCAATATAGATATTGGATGATGAGGCATATTGATCATGAATTAAATAGATTATTAGATATATGAAAAATTATTTTTAAATGTAGTTAAGGGTGGGGAACTAACTTTATATAGCCTCTAAATTAATATATAGGTGTTGTGAGATAAATAAGTTGGCCAAATTTAATGGGTTTCTACCTTTAGTTTTAAACTCTGATGAGGATAGATCTTGACAGTAGGGGGTTTAATGTACCTAAGAAATTACATCTAATAATTAAACACTTCTTAAATTGAGAATTCAGAAATTATTATCCATTATATTTTCACTAGGATATTATCTATTGATGCATATCATTCTTAGTTTATCGATTTAATGAAATGTGTTTTTAGTTATCTACTTTAGTATATTGATTCTCCCTTATCTATTCATATAGTAAAGTTATTTAAATGAAATTTGTGTCTATTAATATAACTTTATATATTTATTATGTTTATTTATTTTTTATATATTCCAATTTACTTAACCCTTACTGAGTATTTGAGCTCACCCTTATTTTGTTTCCTTTCCCAAGGATATGATGATGAATTTTTTAAATGAGTTTCAAGGATTATAATATTCTACCTTTGTTATGATTTATTTTATTTTCCCAATTTAGAAATGGTTATCATGTATATATCTATTTTTACAAAACTGATAAATTGATATATACTTTGGGATTCAAATATTGTATCTATGCTAATGTAATAAAGGAAGGCACCTCTTTAATGCTACTTGGATCATGGTCATTATAGTTTTTATCAAAGAAAGTTTAGTATAAACCTTCAAAACTAGATTTAGGAAAGCTTAGATTAGGGAAAGTAACCCTATGATTGAATTTGAGGATAAGTATAAAATAACATCCTAATGTTTTGTTATGTTTTAGGTTATGTGGTTTTCCTAAAAATACATCCATTTTTGAATAATAAAAGTAAATGTGGTTCTGGAACAAATGTACCTAGGCATAATAACTCTAAAAATGGTGCATCTATAATAACTCTATCCTATCCTAGTATAATATAATGGCCCTTAATGTTCACCAATTTTGTCACTCTTTTTAGATATTCTTTGGACAAATCACATTTTGTTTATAAACCATTATGTATAACTTTAATGTAAAGCTACCCCCAAAGATACCACAGTTTATGATTATGGTATTAATAATGCATATTGTTTTAATTTCTGTTACGTATTACATAATAATTAAAATTATACATTATGATTTTAAATTCGTAATATTATGTACGAATATTGTATATTCTATTTCATAGAAATGGCTCATAGTAGGAAGAATGTATCAATACTCGTGGAAAATGGAAAGATTCCCCTATTGAGGCAACAAATATATTTAGTATTGGAATAGAAAAAAATATGGATATATTAGGGTAGCATAATCTGGTTATTATAACTATTATTTAATATATGGAGTAACCCACTCTATAAATAAATTCTCCTATGATGGAACACTTTATGTGATAGAATCCCCAATCATTTATTAGGACTACAAATCCAATTGTAGCTGAGCAACATATTCGGTATCAGGAAAAACTATTTATGGCCTTAGGATGTGGAGAAAGGAAAAAGGTTACACTTATTGTGTATTGTATCAAAGGTTATGATGATCAATGGTGTTCATGGATCCGTAATACTATAATGTAATATGAAATATAAATCATGTAATGGACATATTTTACAGATACATTCTTCAATAAATATTTCAAAAGTGAGCAAAAAAAATTAAGATGAAGATAATGTACCTTATCTTAAAGTCAAAGTAAGAACAATGTATTATAGATTATGAATCTACCTTTACAAGGCTGTAAACGTATTATACAAGTTATATATGCTACATGGAGTGAATTATTGACTATTTTTTATGATATTTTTCTAAATCTCCGAACAACATTGACCTCTATAAATTTTTCATCATATGATAGAATAGTTTTATGCACCATAAAAACAAATATGTAATTATCTAAATTATTAATATTCAAGGGAAACCAAGAAAAGAAGAGGCTATATGAGCACTAGGAAAATGGGAATGTGTCAATGAGGAATATAAAACACAATGTTTTCTACCTTGTGAAAAGTATGTGAAAAGAACAATGGAAAATGTCTAAATGGATTAGGAGTATGTTATAATTTTGGAGAGAATGAAACTAGGAAAGACAATAAAAATAGAGGAAAGAAAATATTGTTGTTAAGTGTTTAATCTATTGGGAGATGGGGAAATATAAAAATTAATTTCCCAAGTGTCATGAGAATATAACACATAAGAGACCAAGGAGAGATGGTAAAGATTATGTAATCATTAAAATTGTTCTAAAAGTACCCAATGATGTAGTGATTGGTGAAATAATCAAATATTAATATTTGGATAATGATTTATTTTATTTTGGATCCTCTAACTCCTTTATATTTTCGCAATTTTCTATGAAAATTTTACATTTTTCTTTTTATCTAATAAGGGGGTTGTCAGCCAAAACTCTTAAGGGATGTCTCATTACAACTAAGATGTGTAGAGAAGCCGCAATTATGACACATAAAGGTTCTTTATTTGATGATCTTTTTATCATACCTATGGTTTAATTGGATATAATCATCATCATATATTAGATTTCAAAATATGATGGAAATTTTATTGTAAGAAGAAGTTAATTATGATTTTTGAGGAAAATATAGAATTCATTATCTTTAGAATATAGACTTCATTAACTAGGTCATATCATGCTCTATCCCCATTGACTCCACTGAATGAGATTATTGGGGAATAATAGAAAAGAAAATATAGAGATGAAAAAGGTATTAATCTAGTTGAGTATGTACATATTCTACATAAATAAATTGATGTATTTTTGGGGAATTACCTAAACATCCCCTATATCATAAAGTTGAGTTTTCCATTAATTTAATACTTCATTCAAGACCAATATCAAATACACTCTATAGAATTGAAACTTCAGAATTAGGGGTTCTTAAGAAAAAAATACAGGAGTTGGGTAATAAGGGATTTATTCACCCAAGTGTTTCAATATGGTGATCCCATGTTCTCTTCATTAGGAAGAAATTTGGATTCATGAGGATATGAATGAATTAGAGGGAAAATAATGTTATTACAATAAAAAAATGTTTTCAACCACGCATTGATGAATTATTTGATCAACTTCACATAAAACAATATTTTTCAATGATTGATCTAAGTTTTGGGGATCACCAATTTAAAGTAAAGATAGAAGACATCCCAAATAAAATTTTTTGAATGAAGAATTGACATTATGTGTTTATAGTAATTTTATTTTGATAGGATAAATGAACCCATTGTTTTTATAGATCTAATAAAATATACCATTCAAGGAATAATTTAATGATTTTATTATGGTATTTACTAATTATATTTTGGTGTGTTCTAAAAGTTATGAGGACCCTGCAAATTACTTGAGTATCATTCTAGAGACTCTTATAAGGGAATAATTTTATGTGAAATTTAGAAAGTTTCATTTATGGATTCAGGAGGTTTCTTTTCTTGGTTATATTATATCTAAAAAATAGAATCTTAGTTGATCTTATAAAGAAAGAGTTACCCATATAATGTCCTACACCAACGAACATAATTGATGTACATAGTTTCATATTTTTGACAGGTTATTATCGATGATTCATTTAGAATTCTTAATGATTGGATAACCTATTAAACATGATTATTTGAAAATGGGTTATGATTTTTGGATAATGGAATTTAAAAGTGTTATGAGGAAATAAATTGGAGTTTGGTAAATTCTATGATTCGGAATCCACCATATCGAAGAGATGGGTTTGTGATATATAGTGATACATCGATGAAGGGAATTGGTTGTGTATTAATGAAAAATGATAAATTTATTTCTTATATATCCATGAAATTGAAGAATCATGAGAATAACTTTCCTACCCTTGATCTTGAGTTGGTATATGTAATCTTGTTTTTGAATATATCCTTATATTGTCTCTATGGAGAAATATGTGAGAGATACATGGATCATAAAATCTTGAAATATAGATTTTTATAGAATGTTCTCAATATGAGACAAAGGTTATGGCTCGAGCTACTCAATGATTATTATTTCTCAATACACTATCATGTAGGGAAATAAAATAAGATATCAGATGCATTGAGTAGGAAATATCATGTAATTATGACTCAGATGAGTATTAAGATAGAACATATGTTTATAGATATAGTAAATATGGATTTGGGAATTAAGAAGGACTAGGTGACATAAATCTAATTTCAAATGACTAAAAAAAATCTATATTAGAGAAGATAAATAATTCTCAATCTGATGATAAGAACATTCAAAAGAAAATTAATGTTTTGAATGATGAGAAATTAGAAGACTTAGTTTGCAAAGATAGTGTTTGGAAATTTTGTAAGTTATTGTTTGTTCGATTTATAACTAATACAAAAAGGGAATTTTTGGATGATGTTGACCGCTCAAAATTTTTTATACACTTAGGTATAAAAAAATTATTGGGATGTTAAGGATCATTTTTGGTGGGATAACAAGACATGGAAAAATAATGATTATATTTCTAGATGTTTGGTTTGTCGATAAGTTGAAGCTATGAGGAAGCATCCGAGAGGTTTCATACAACCTATTCATATTCCTTTATGTAATTGGGATGACATTACTATGTAATTTTTCATGAGAATGCCTAAGATGCATAGAAATAATGGTGTAATACGGGATATAACTGATCAACTGGCCAAATATGCACATTTATTTTCTATAAGAGAAGATTTACCTCTTGATCATCTCACAAGTCTCCATATTAATGAATTCTTGATACATAATGGCGCACCAAAATCAATTGTTTCTAATTGAGATCCCAAATTACTTTAAAATTTTAGATGTTTCTTCTAAAGGCGCTTAATATATTGCATAATTTGAGCACCACCTACCATGATCAAACTAATGGATAGTTCAAAAGAACAATTAAAACACTGGAATAAAGGTTGAGGACATTATCACTCAAATTTCAAGGTATATGGGATCAGTAATTACCCTTGGTAGAGTTCGTATGTAAAAATAGTTTCCATTCGATTATTTAAATGGAACCATATGAATCATTATATGGAAGGTAATCTTTCACTCCAACTTATTGGGATGAAGTGAGGAAAAAGAAACATATAGGCCCATATCTTGTTGAAGAGACAACAACAAAAGTAAAGGATATGTATGTTCACATCAAAGAATATCAATGTTGGCAAATGTGTTATTCCAATAATCAAAAGAATGATTTGGAATTCCATGTGGGAGATCATTTTTTTAAGTTATATTTATTGAAGGTTATTATAAGGTTCAACAAGAGATGGGAACTGAGGTCCACATATATCAGACCCTTTGAAATTGTTGAAATAATTGGAGTTGTTTCTTATCACTTGGAAATGATATCAAACCCCTCAAAAGTACATGATATGATCCATATATCATTTTTATGAACATACATGCCATACCCAATTCATGTTCTCACCTATGATGAAATAGAGTTAGAACAAAATCTATCATACTATGAAAAACCCTTCCAAATTCTAGATACTAGAGAGACAATATTGAGGAACTAGATAAATCATCATATAAAGTTACACTAGAGGAATCAAAAAATGGAGGAAGTAATGTGAGAACCAGGTGATTTTATAAATAATAAATACCCTCATTTTTTATAAGGTGATACCCCTAAAATTTTGAGGACAAAATATTTGTCGGGTGGAAGAATGTAATGACCCAAGACAATAAAATATTTTATTTTTTACATTAAAAACTAATATTTTTGGTATTTTTAGGAAAGAAACATTCATCGGGTAAGTGGTAAACGATAAAATACTACCACGTATAAATACAAGATAACTAATAGATGAAAATTCATACCATATTCAATCCAAAATAGATTCAAACTTAGATAATGAAAACATCAAATTGCAAGTGGATGTATAGGAGCCCCCTCAAGCCCAATTCCTTAACCATGCCCCATTAGATATCATGGAATTTGAAAGACAACTATCATAACAAACATCATGTCCACTACAACTATACATAAGAAAGAGGATGAGACCAATACAGCTGGATCCTCAATCAACATGCCCTCATTGTCGTCGATCATCACTGAACCCTGTTACATAGAAATCACTAAAAAACTTACTAGAAATTGCAGGATCATAACTAGAGTAACATTTAAAACATCACAAGATAAAAAAATTCAATGAAACCCCTTATAAAACACTAAAACGATGCCGATATAACCAGAGTAAAATTGTCAATCATTGGGATTGCTCCAGCGCACCAACACGTCATCAACCTTGATCAGTGTTCAAACATCTTCAATCTGACAATATAAATGAATGTTACATACTCATGAAGATGAAAGATCCCCCAAGAAAATACATAACCACCACTGATGTTCATCAGACCAAACCAAATGGGGTCAAGTGCGGTGCATCTAGTGGTAGGAGAAGAGGAAGAGTGAAGGAAATCCACAACATGCAGTGATAAAGAACTGAACTGCGAGAGACACACTGGAACATTAAACAACCAAGAACCCAAAAAAATAGAACTCAAAATCATAATAATCCTAATTTACCATAGTTATTGACCAATAATGGGGTCTAGCATGATGAGGAAGGAAGAAAATAAATACAGTGATTATGGAGGAAAATGGTTTACATAGTGATTAAAATTAGAATATAAGGTTTAAAAATGACCCAAAACTTGTCCAAAATCTATTACATGGAAATATTAAAATGTTATAAATTATAGTTTTAGGAATGTATCAGTATTGTTTCCACATAAAACAAAAAAAAATGTGGGTGAAATTCACTCTTTTAAAAAATTAAAAGTGTGCGACTCACCTCACTTATAAAAAGCGTCCCCTCTCCTCTCCACTTCACACCATGTATCCTCTTCGTTTCAACCAAGAAATTTCTAGATAACATCATAAATTTACTAAAATCATCTTAGAATCGTTATATTGGGTAGAAAGATAAATTAGTAAGGAATTAGTGCAAACTAAATGAGGATAACCGAAGATGAGTTAATGTTCTCCTAGAAGAATTTTTATTTTATTTCCTTCCCCACATCCTTTAATTATTATTATACCATGTTTATATAATAAAAATACTATATTAAATGTAATGAGATGTTTTTATGTAAATTTTATGACCTAAAAAAACACACAATTTCATCAAATGGGTTAAAAAATCATCATTCATGTGTACAGCTGACTACCACCTTGCAAACAAACGACATTCGTTTTTCCATTACCATATATCAAGGTTTATAATAATGATGTATTTATAGTTTATATATTATATTAACTATATTTTTGATGTTATTGTGATTTGGGAATTATTATATCACACATACCATCGTTACTTCCAATTTTTTGTAATATGATAACATCACTCATGTGTACAGCGGACAACCACCTCACGAAGCGATGTGATTAGTTATTGATTTATATAAAATGTATTAAGGAAGGTTTTAATAAAAATATGTGATATATATGACATAAAAATTATTTTTTAATGATAATATAAATATATATCATTTACTTTTAATTCTTTTAATACGACATGAAAATGGAAACAACATTCATGCATACATACAACATATCGTCTCCATAGACAATTTATTTCATTTCCTATAAATAAATTTTATGGATAATATAAATATATATATACTGAATATATATAATATTTAAATAATTTTTTACATTTTGGATATTATTAAATCTTGATCAAAGTAAGAGGAAAAAAAGAACAAGTCAAAACATACCTGAAAAAAGGAAATTAACACCTTAAACAATGAATATACTGAGAGATTATTAACAAATAGGTTATAAGATGTTTTAAAAGGTTTATATATGATATTATAATTATTAATGTGGTCTTGGTATAAATTAATAACATAATTAAAACCATTATAAAGGAGTTTAAAGAGTGTTAAACCAAAATTAAGTGTAATGTAAGGGATTTCATCTAAATTTCATTTCATTGATGCAGATTGTAATGTTATACACATAATCACTTTCAAATGATGTTTATACTTACCCTTTCATATGTAATATCATGAATAATTAATTATTAATGGTCTTTTATGTTTAAATTTGAATTATTTAATCCAAGGGTATTTGATTTGAAAATTACTTTGTGATAAAATTTATTTTTAAAACCAACTTTCATTTGTTATTATTAACTTTATCTTAAAAAAGTCACATTATTTGAAGAATTTTTAATTAGGAATTAAATTTCTCTTAGATATCCATATTATTTCCGGATAGATCTGATTTTTCTTAAAATTTATACCATTTTTTACATACAATTTTTACGTTGAAATTTATTTATTTAATTGGGGAAATATTGATATATTTGTATCCTCTACTTGATATGGATATTTTATAATAATACATTTTGATCCTGATTAAATAAATTATTTTATATATAATGAATGCTTTGGACATGTAGTAATGGTTAGTGCCCATAAATTATATATCTTCTTGATGCATCATCTTTTCTCAATAAAAAAATTAATTGGCCTAATTAAATAGGTTTCTACCTATAGTTTTATACTTTCTAGAGGATAACTCTTGAAAGTAGAGGCTTTCATGCCCCTAAGACATGAAATATAATAAATAATGGTTTTTTAAAATTATAATTCAGTAATTATTATCCATGAGGTTTCCTTTATGATATTATCTATGGATTCATTTCATTCTATTTTTATTGATTAAATGGAATGTGTGTTCAGTTATTTACAATATTTTTTTTCCTTATCTATTCATGTAGTAAATTAATTTAAAATTGAATGTTTGTTCAGTTATTTACATTTTCATATTTATTATTCCTATTGATTGATGATATATTCCTCTTTAATTAACCCTTATTGAGAATTTTGGGTCACCCTTATTTTGATTCCTTTCCCAAATATATGAAGATTAATTCTTGGAATGAGTTTCAAGGATGATTAGTTTTTACCTTTATTATTTTATATTTTCTGTTCCCATTATAAAATGGTTATCATGTATGTATGTAGTTTTCCAAAAATTATAAATTGATCAATCCTTTGGGCTTAAAATCTTGTATCTATTATATTTTAATAAATTAAGGTGACATATCTGGTATACTATGGTAGGATCCATTAGAGAAATTATTACCCATTTTTGATTTTATATATAATAGTTTATAAATTAATTTTTGTTCTATCATTTTATGAATGATGAAATTTTTATTTTTTACTAAAAATATAAAATTAATCGTTTTTTACATGTGAAATAGAAAAAAAATTTGGACTATCATGACCACTCAATGTATTAAATCATACTTTATATGTTTCAAATTTTATATTCATTTAAATTGATTTTAACAAAATTTGATGAATTTTTAGTTTTCAATATATATATTTTAAAGTGGAGGGGTTATTTTAATTAAGAATATTTTAATAACATATTTATGAAATTTCTACTCATATATGACTATAAACTATATTTTACTTATACTCAATTGGGGATATATTTTTATCATACCATCTTTAATATTTCCCCATGTTGTTTATGATAAGTTGGGCTATGCAGGTACTATTTGATATCATTCTCCATATTATATGAATGGTTTATTAGTATGTCTAATGATTGGGAAAAGTATTATAATTTTGTGTGTGAATTTTTAAATATGAATGATTACATTGATTTTTTTCACCTATTTAAGTTGAAGAATGAATTGGACTTATTATGTGATGTACGAAGACTGGTATATCACCTTTATGTATTGGTATTTCTAATGAGACAAACTAGAGTAGGTATTTGGTTGAGGTTGTAAGAACTTTAAAATAAGAATTAAATATTCTAATGTTTTCTAAATTGAACTCACTTTATTAAATTCTTGAGGATCTTTTTAGTTTATATTAATATTGAATTAGGAAAAACTCTTACAAAGTAAACTGATATATTTCAATTGGGAGTATATAACTAGTATCCATTTTTTCCACCAAAAAATTATTTTTAAAATAAATAATGGTCAATTTTTATGAAAAATCTTAATAATTTTTATCTTTACCTCATTTCGGTACCTACTCATACTTAAAAGCTGTGAAGAACATTTTAAAAACTTTGTATGAGAAAAAAAAGCTAAGTAAGGGACCAAAAATTAAGAAATATGTTAGTCCCATGAAAATCATGAAAACCCATGAAAATTTTACCTTTAACATAGTGATCACTAAGATGATGAAATAAATATTTAAAATATACAAATCACTCACAATTTTTTCTCAAATAAAACATTTTAACTCATGGCAAGAAAATAAAACCCCTTTTTTAGAAACATAGTGCAACACATTCATAAATCCTTTTAAATCCATGTAAAAAATAACCATAGAACAGTTAAAACCATAGGATGAAACCTTCAGTAACTCCCTCATTACTTCTTCTCAATAAATGAAAAATTACCCCATGCATTGGATAGTTATCTAGGAACACCTAAAGCTATAATGGGAAAACCCGATTCTGTCTTGGCACACCCAATACTTAAGCAATATCAAAATCACATGTAAAATATAATGGGATGGACCCTAAATATAAGCTATATTGGGCTCACCCATTTCACATATATTTCTCATGTACCATATAATAATTAAAACATTTTATACTTTCACATTTTGTCATAAAACCATTAAAAAACTCTTTAAAACCTATAACAACCCATGCTTAACATACATAGACATAACATGTTTTTTTATTCATTACATTAGATAAGAACATTCCCAAATACTATTTCATTTTAGTGCCTTTTGAAACATGGAAATATAAAAAATGGTCTATAAGTGAACTAATTTATCTCCCTATAGGCTCTCTATGACATAAAACTTTCTTATACACATCACTAAAAATATATATATCATTAAATCCCATGGAAAGGAAACATAAGAAAGAGTGAGCTCAGATGAACAGTAAGGGTAAAAAAGAGATATTTGTAAGAATAATAATGAGAATAAGGTATTGAGAACATTATCATAACATTATAATTCCACTCCCTACATTTCCAAGATCATAATTTTGAGTCATGACATAAATATCTAAATCATAATACATGAATCATGAAGGAATAAAAGAGAATAATACATGTGAGCATAACATTGGCAGAAGACAAGGAATTACCGAAAACACATAAACATATAAAATGTTATTCATAGTTTCAATGGCTCAACACCATGACTATCTTCATGGAATGGATTCACTATCCAAACCATCTTCATAGTCAAGGTTCAATCCCAATACCATCGTAGAGGAAAATTCCATTTATTGAATTAGTTTCACTCCCTATTAAATCCATGTCTATATCAAGAGATATAAATCTTTACCCAATGATTTTTTATGGGGATATAGTTCCCACCCATATATAATTAAATCATACATATTTATGTCACAAGATCATACACATTCATCATATCATAATCCATAAATTGAAATGGGTATATTAAGAATTCCATCATATCATAACCTATGGAAAAGAAAGAAGTTTTATAATCATATCATAACCTATGAAAATAAAAAGATTTCATAAGCACATAACACATAGAATAGAAACCATTTTCATTATCATATAACCCATGGAATATAAATGAGTATTACAACAATCATTCCATGAAAACGTAAACCATTCATAGAAAGAATATAAATTATATATTTGGATCATATCCCTAGTAAAAAATGAGTAACCCAAATGGATTTCATCTTATATAGAAAATAATTTTAAAACATCATTTAAAACATTTCTTTAGAAAAATATATTTTAGCATTTCAAAAATATTTTTTAAAAAATAAATCATTTTTAATAACCATTTCTTATTTAAAAAATCATTTAGAAGATAAAATTCCAAAATATTTGGGAAAAAACTTTTTTAGAAAATAACCTTGTACACTTGAAAAGGATGATTCAAAAAAATTATGGCCATCATTGAAGGTAAATATATATATATATATATATATGTCGTACATGTTAATTGAACATTCTACTTCCATTTTAAAATTTTCAGAAGAGTGACTTGATCAAAAAATGACAAGAAGTTTCCTTAAAAAACATATATAAAAATATTAAATGGGTAAAATTTATTTAATAATTCATTTTGAGAAGGTTAAAAACATTTTTTAAATGTTTTTTAGGAAACATTTTTTTGAAAGGAATCATATTTTCGACATAATAGAAAAATAAAGTAAGATATTCTTAAAAACATTTTCTTAGTTTTATTAAGTCCAAAATAGTAGAAAAATGGTTCCATTACTTGAATTCATCATGAATAACCATAGGAGAATAAAATTTATGAGAATTATTGTAAGTTGGATCATAATATTATATCAATGTAAGAATAATCATAAAGAATCCTGACAAATGTTGATATTATAAAAATACACTCTTACCACTTTGGTAACATTGAATCATAAATCCTGTGAAGGAATTGTAGGTTCCTGGTGTAATGGAATCGTATGATGGGTGTTTCCCAACTTTTCATTTTTCCATGTTCAATGATCAATATGATATCTATAATATGACAATTGATGTGTTCAAGGGAGTTTAATCAAATAATATAGACAACCTGATTCACACCGGAACCAGACAGAGAGGATAATCACATGTTATTTTTAATATATTTAATTAAATAAGAATTACCTTGATGGAATTATTTATTCATTTATGGATTTGGTAACATATTTTTGATGCACTATCATTCTATTTTATGAATCAATTGAATATTCTCTTTAGCGGTGATATGAACGTGTTCCAAGAATCTCCAATTATCACCGTAGGAATCTCTGGGTGCTAGCATGACAGATCCTTGCGCTTGCATCATCTTTCTATAATTGCTATGATAAATGATTCAAAATAATTATCCTTGATTTGGGGGAGAAAATATTCTCTACATTATTGGGAGTGATATTGGAGAATAGGGATCTCAAGGGATTTAGATAATTATCCAATTTCGTTGTGCACAACCCAAAAAAATTGAATTTTTCTATTGAGAGAATAACATAACTAGGTTTATATATCACAAGAGTTAAAAAAAATAACAACTATAGTTACCATAATTATTTATTTAATGCTAGAGAAACCTGCATTTCAAATAATAATAATTATATTACTATTTATCAACATGTTCCTAATTGGGAATTAAAATTAAATATTATATAATCAAATGATATTCAATATTAATTACTTTCTCACTAGACCTAAAATCCTAGTCCGTCATTCCTCCATAATATTTATCATACATTTAATAATTTTTCTTTATTTATTAAATAAATATCACTACAATATTTTCTAATAAATAAATGAATATTATATTCATTAAATATAAAATATATATTTATTAAATATTCTGCTCACATTATATTCTCTTGAATAACTAGTGATAGGATAAATAAGATCAAGAAAACATGAATAAGTATTAAACCAGATGTGGAAATAATATATATTTAACTTTTTAAATAAAAATTAATAATATATTATTTAACTAAGGTTCTATATACACTTATTTTGTGAACCTCTTTTCCTTTTTCTCAATTGCATTAAGTGAAGTAGCCAAAAGTCCAAAGTTAGAATTATCCAACAGAACAAGGAATGCCTAGATAAAAAAGTTATGCTGCAAAGACATAATACCTCATATGGAATATTACTATTTAATGCAATCCCTTTATTATAATATCTCAAATTAATAAGGTTGTACACCTGTGTCATCAACCTATGTGATTGATGTCTCTTTCTTTGACATTATAGAAATAGAAATTTACTATAGAACACCATGTCTATAGAATTATTTAGTATATATCATTTCTCTCAAAGGGGATGAGATATTAAATACTATTAAAGAAAATAAGTATGAAATCCTTTCATGCATTACTCATTAATTGAATATTATTTATGATGTTCCCAACATACCCTACTTCACCACAAAAATCTGTGTTCCCGATATTCATCAATATATCAAAGTAAATGACACATAATAATCAGTAATAATAATCCTAATGTCTAAGGACTAATACACATATCCAAATATAGTAACATCTTATGATACATATAAATGTGGATTTCATACTGGTGGGTCCCATTCTATTAACATCCTACAAGATTTTACCAAGGGAGTACATCAGGAGAAGGTTCCTCAAAGTCCTATGTGTCTCCACCCCTGATAGATTGTATCATTTGTGTAAATAAAATGATATCATCCAGTTATAGAAAATATATTTAAGAGTAGTGTCATAGCACTTCCAGGTTTTGATCATAATGGGGAACTACTATGACCTTTTAGTGCTATATCCACTCTAAGTAAAGTATCACATACTATGTTATGTATAAAAATAATCATGATGTGATAAGTATCCTATTAATATTCAAAACTATAAATACAAGTAATCATAAATTACACATAAGTTTGTTTTAGGGAACCAAATTCAATAGGAATTACATAATACAAAGTATAAAATATCACGAGGATGAAAAAATTCATGATATTACATGAAAAAGGTTTGTATATACTCTTTGATAATGAATATAGGGTTATAACATATCATATGTCTCAAAGATGGTAAATTGAGAAAAAAAATCCCCTACCATGTTGGTAAAGTTTTAACCATAATCCCCATGAAAGAGAGAAGATAAAATGGATATATAAATCCAAATAATTATGATTATAATCATCATAAAATAAATCCATGGGAATTATACATACCATACACAATAAATATGTAGTGAACATGGCTTATATCAAATGAAAAATAAAAGTGAGACGTAAATCCATTACCTGAATTAATATATTCAGTTGTATTCATTATATCCTCTTGTATAGTAAATATAATTTTACTATAAATATTTTAAATAAAAATGTTAATTTATATCATTCCATATATTATTTTATTATGACCTTTTATTATATATTTATTAACAATTCATGTTAAAGTTACATTTCAGGTTATAACCACTTTGTTATTTGTTTATGTTTTGATTTATCATGTTTATGGTCCCATTAATTTTATAATGATTTAATTATCTAAGGAATGATAAATATGTTAAAAATATCATATACACTTAGTATATATATATTTATAATAATATATAATAGATAGAAATAGGAAATGAAAAAAACATAGTTTATGGAGACGGTAGGTCGTATGTACTCATGAATATTGTTTCCATTTTCTTTTCATATTTTTATGAAGAAAATTATATGAGATATTTTCAATAAATAATCATTATAATTTCATATATATCACATATTTTTATTAAAACCATCCTTAATAAAATCAATTTAAATCATGAATGAATCACATTGCTTTTCGAGGTGGTAGTTTTCCGTACACATGAATGATATAATCATATTCCCACAAATTGGAAATCATGAAGTTACATATTATATAAAAATTAAATAATCATAATAACATCACAAAAATAATAAATTTAAAATATAAAAATAATTTCCATCATTTATCCCAACCATGGTAGCTGGTGATGGAAGAACGAACGACATCAGTTTACGAGGCGGTAGTTCATTGTATAAACAAATGATAATTTTGTAACCCATTTTATAGATGTGTGTATAGTTTTAGGTAGTAAAACTAAAATAACAACCCTAATTATATTGGAGATACAAATTTTATTATGTAATATTTATATAAAAATAATTTATGATTTTCCAGGAATAAATTAAACCAAAACGTTCATTGATGAATGTTACCTCAACTTTGTGTATCTTATTTTGGTTTTCACTAAAGGACTTACTTGGTTAGATTTATACCAAACATAAGGATTATAATATTAATGTATAGATGTTTAGAAGTAATTGGTAAGGTAATTTATGAACTAATTGGTTTTTATGTATTGAATCCAGGGGGAGATTCGGTGTCATTTTATAAGTGGGGGGAGGACACTCATAGAATTATAGACCAGAAAGTCATATGTACCCATGTTTTTATCAAAAAAAAAAAGATTCAATGATGCACATAATTCAAAAAACTAATAATGGTTGAGGTCGAATTATGTCCAGATAATGGGTTTTAGATAAGTTTATGGGCCATTTTTTCAATTAGTTTAATGTTTATTCCCTTGGGAAACATGTTTTTCTCTTAATTTCAATGATAAATATTAATTTTTTAACAAATAATTTTTTTATAAAAATTTATTTTTTCTTATTTGAATTTTTAAATTAGTATGATTCAAAATATGTAATCCAGTTTTCCAAATTTAATTCGTATAATTGAAAGAAATTAATTTAAAATTAATCTCGTAGACATGACGAAACAACAGGTTTTTTAAAGTAGAAATATTCAAAAGTTTGAAAAATTTTTGTATCCAATTTCTATTTGAAATTGATTATAATAGAAAAAACTGGATTTGTTTATGTATAATTTAACCAAATACTTTTAGAAAATTTCAAATATAATATAACTATATAAATAAATTATATGAAAAGTCATTTTTCAATTAAAATTCATTATTTTCACTATTCATCCAAAAATGAAATGTTTCAGAAAAATCCCAAAAATTTACCATAATATAATTTTGACATTAGGAATTAAAAAATGAAGTTTATTTTATGAAATTAAATTTTAAAATGTTTCCAAAATTTATTTTATTATTGTTTACAGAAGGACATAAAAAGTAGTTGTTTTGAGAAAATAATATTTTCAAACCATATATACTTTAATGAAAATTAGATATTTCATTATCAATATGATTTATTTATGAAAACCCATTATAAATCATATTTAAAAATTTGTTATTACATTTCATATTACTATGTTAAATGGATTTTTTATAACAATCTTATTTAAATAATTATAATAATAAAACATTGTTTCATAGAAAATAATTGTTGCTTGTAACATAGGTTAATCCCAGTGTTGTGTGTGGTGCATGAATAACATGGTGCAGAATTTAATGAAATATTATCATGGAGTAACATATAAATAAATCATAATTTTTTGTATCATTCAATTCAGTCAATCAAAAAATTTCTTGTATTTGAAAGGAAAGTTCATAAAAACTATGGGGGTTACATTCTACCCCCCTTAAAATGATTTTATTCCTTGAAATACATCAATATAAAAAAAACGATGATAATTATACCTCATAAAATCCTCAAGTTCCCACATGGATTCTCCAAATTTGTTGTTTCTTCCCAAAAAATTACTCTATTTGTGGTCTTGTTTTGTAGAACATTCTATGTACGATCTAAAATCTCCACTGATTTTTACTCATAAAAAAGTGCCCTCTCTAGTGGTATGAATTCCTAGTTAATTAAATGATAAGGGTCATGTATTTATTAGCTCATGAGAGATACATGGAAGACATCATGGAATTGAGAGAGATTTTTTAGAAGTTCCAAGAAATAAGCAACTAGCTATACTCAATCAATGATCTCGAAGGGGCCAATATATTAAAGGCTCATATTCCCTTTCTTTCCAAAATCTAATAACCTTATTCTAGGGATATATTCATAGAAACACCTTCTCATGGACTTCAAACAGAAGATAATTCAAAAAATTACCATCATAAAATTTCTACCATCTTGGAACGGACTTTATGTGTTTCTAAATGGTTCAAACCTTATCTTCCATTTCCTCATCTATTTGAGGACCAAAAAAATATCTTTCTCCAACTTCATTCCAGCATGTTTGATGAAAACACATAGTTCCATATAGGTATTCATAAAGATCTATAAGAATTCTTTAGAGAATGATATTATTGAATGAATACTCAACTTGTGGATGGTGTTAATCTCAACCACCTTGGAAATCCATAGAAAAAGATCTCAGCATGTACCCTAGGGTTTAAATTGTTCTCTTATACTAACCATTTGTAGAAGTATGATAAATTGTAATGAATAATAACTTTTTATTAATTGACTAATAAAGACTTCTCTAGAACTTTGAGGTAAATCTTAGTTCTCAATCAAAAAAAATTAAGAGTGGTACTCCATGAAATATTACCACTTTATTAATGTATATCTTGGAAATTTAATCCCCTCAGGAATATTCTCTCATAGTAATGAAGTGTGATAACTTCATAAGGCATTAAACAACTACCAATAAAGCATTATCCCATTTAGAAATTCTATGGAGTCATATGAAGAAATACAGGGTGATGTCTTTCCATTTTTATTCTTGTATGGATAATGGTTCTAACATCACCTTATAATTTCTTCTCTTTCCTTAACTTGATGAAATATCAAGCATCAAGTTATAAAATCATAAATATATCTATTCATTACAAACCACTAGAAATAATCTTTCAGATATCTATACATATTTTTACATCTAGTATGAATAATGAATGAAGAACTACGAGTCTCCTCCCTTAGTTACTTCTTCAAATATATCATGGTTTGAACACATACATGATTCAAAAATTTAATTATTCCACAATTATCTAGGTTACACTCAGGAAGAATCCTCAATATCTATTTCATCTCTACATCTTCCTTCCCCACCTTTTAATCTTCACATGGATAGAGGTTGAACACTCATTTGAGAAAGATAATATCTCCACCCTTCCTTCACATTTTCAAGATCTATACTTTGAAAATCTATAAATATTAGATCTTTTTTATTCACATTATAGACAAGATAGAATAATCCTTTCGACTTAAAACATCATCCACCTTGTTTTATTTCCCAGGGTGGTAATGTATTGAACAAACATAATCTTTAACCATATTTAACCGTCTTCTATGGTGTATATTCAACACCTTATATGTGAATATATACTTCAATATTTTTTGGTTGGTATATATATCAAAATTTTCTACATATATATAATTCAACCATATATTTAATGAAAATATTACCATAACTATCTCTAAATCATGATTTGGGTTATTTTTATCACGAACCTTCAATTTTCTAGAGGAATAAGCTATAACCATTCCATTTTTACAAGAAAACATTCCAATAACTTTTTAGATGAATAAATATAAATTACATACCCATATACACTAGAGGGAAATGTAATAATAGGGGAATTTATTAACCATATCTTTAGTTACATTATTTTTTCTTCACATTCATCTTTCCAAAGAAACTTTTCCCCCTTCGAAGTTCAGTTAGTTAGGGCATTAGATAGTCATGAGAAATTTTCCAAAAAAATTGTTTATAATATCCATATAAACTAAGAAAACTATGGATCTCAGTCACCAGGGTTGGTTTGATTCAATATCTAGTAGCCTTTTTCTTTTGTAGAGCTACTGATACACCATTTCTTGAGATTATATGACCAAAAAATGAAACCTTTTTAACCAAAATTTACACTTTTTAATTTTTTTCATATAGTTTCCTATTCCTTAAGGTATTTAGTACAATTATAAAGTGATATTAATTATCATCCTTACTCATTTAATAGATAATAACATCATCTATAAATACTATAAATAACTAATCAAGGTAATCTATAAAGACTCTATTAATTAAATCGATGAAGATAATAGGTCCATTGGTAAGACCAAATGAAATAACTATATATTAATAGTGTCCATGCCTTGTATAGAATGTCATATTGGGTACATCCTCCTTTTTAAACCTCCATTGATGATATTTATAATGAAGGTCAATCTTAAAAAATTATCGAGCTCCCCGTAGTCATCCAAACAAGTTACCAATACGGGGAAGATGATACTTATTATTGATTGTGATCTTGTTAAACTCCTAGTAATCAATAAAAAGTTGCATTGATCCATCATCATTATAAATAATTAAAATTGGGGAACCTAATGGTGACACACTTGTCAATATAAATCCCTTTTATATATTACCATGGAATTTCTTCTTTAATTCCTATAACTCAACCGGTTCCATTATATAGGGATTTTTTGAAATAGGTGAGGCACCATGTATGAGTTTAGTTGTGAACTCAACTTCAAAATTCAGTGGAAGAATCTGAAATTATACAATAAATACAAAGAAAAATCCCTCAACAATGGGAATATCATAAATTTTTTTATCTCATAAACCATTTGGGATAAACAGTCCTTCAAAAAGGGCCCATGACCCATACATCAAATTGGATTTCCATTGGAAGTTTATCTTTATCATCCCACTAAAAGAATATAATAGGATCATTTGGAATGTTGAATGCGACTTTGATTTCTTGGAAATTAATGTGATCATTATGTAGATAAATCCAATCTATTCCTAAGATAACATCATAATCAACTAGAGGGGGAGAATAAAAAGATTTTTAGGAAGCACATTCCCACAAAAATAATCTGGATAAGAAATATAGACTTATGATGTTATCATCATACCGTTATGGGTTTTACTTCAAGATCAATATATAATCACTCTTTTTTCATATTAATACAGTGTAGAATTATTTATATAAAAAATAATGGGTATATCTAGTGTCAAACAAAGCATTTACAATTCTAGAGTGGATGAATAGTGTATGTTTCACTTTGCTATTATCACACCCTTCATAAGAAACAACGATCAAATGAGATTTCCCATTTTCTATTTGATTGAGAGGTTTTAAAAATCAATAATCATCATTAACCCTTTGATTTGGGAACTATTTATAATAATTACCATCTTACTTACACTTGAAGCACTGAAGTGTGGGAGGTGCATTCTGTGCATCTTTCTCTCTATTTTCATCATCAACTAAATTTATCTCACTGGTTTGGTATTAAAATGCTTGAAAACCATTAAAACCAAACATAAAACATTTTCTATTCCCCTTAAGTCAATTTACCCCATAATTCTATACACACATTGAGTATATAAGAAATCCCATCTACTTTTCTCTATGGTTTATAGATTTCCTTTTGAATTCCATATTTATATTTTTATCAAATTCCCTAGATTAATGAATGAATCCAATATCTATTTACACTTTGATGTTAGAAAATTTATTCATAGACACTAAGGTCTATTATAGAAAATTCCCTTTATATACATAAACTTAATCCATTGAAGAATAGATCATCCTTAATTTCTGGTTTGATGATAATTCTAGAATCATACCTCATAACTCCTGTAAAATTGGCATCATAGTTACCAAAATATTCCTCATGACTTTAGTTTAACTCAAGAAAATAGTTCATCATTTTCATATGAGGAATATGAGAAAAGTACTTACTGAAAAATACATTAATGAAGTTATACCAATCCATGGGTCCAATTTCATCTTCCTAACTCATATTTGTTAGAGTCCACCAGCGTTCCACATAACCTTATAAATGATAAAAAAATTACATTCCCATGTTACGAATATTGGAGAAATGAGAATATTCCTTCAGTGGTACAAATTCATTTCTAAAGTACTAGTATATTAGAAGACCCACTAAAATAAGGTGGATGTTTTCTCATGAAGGACTCAATAGAATTTTGTTCCCTTTTTTTCTCATTTGAGAGTCTAGCATGATTAATATCTTGAAAAAGTTGTGTGATCATTTCAATATGATTTTACATTCAAAATCTTATTTCATTCTATTTATAATGAGGATAATAATTGCATTTTTCATCACGTTCAGAATTTATTTGGTTCCGTTGGGTTCCAATTATTGACTAAAACCAAAAATCATAGTGTGATCAAGACTAATAATCACAGTAAAATTACATAATCAAGGTGAATTACTTATAAAATTCCAATATATGAAACCTTATATTTAACCTAGGTTATCAATGATCATGCTTTCTTAAAAATAATCCATAATGGTTCATAAATAAAATCTGGATTAATAATATATATCCCTGAGAGTGTCAAACTAGGTATGCAGTAAGTCTCATTGTCATGCACCAGTCCCAGATCGAGTATATATTAAGATGGTGTTTTGAAGGTTGTTTTCCCTAGTTAAATATATTCCAAAACCATGATACTTGTAGTATATAGATATGAATTTATTTTTTGATAAACAACATAATATATTCCTTACCATAACATAGGATTTTTTCTTATACAAAAGTTTATCCTAGGTGTCTGTACTATTGTTTTCTGAACCTAGATTCCCAATGTTAATTAAACCCATGCTATGATACCAAATGTAGCTACCCATGATAAAGATACATAATTAAATCTTTTTTTTTGTGGATAATTAATTACATTACATAATCAAAAACCTATAGAAAATATTATTTTAGTGCCTTTGGAAACATGGAAACATAAAAATTGTTACATAAGTGAACTACATTATCACTCACTTTGTTCTTAGTTACTAGAACCATTCCTTGAAACATCATAAATAATACATATCTTCATAACCTGGGTAAACAAATCATAATAATGGGAAAACTCATGTTCTTAGTAAGGGTAAAAAGGGATAAAGGTTAGTATAATCATGAGAAAGCGGAAATTAGAACATGAGAGTAACATTATAAGATTATACATTGCATTTCAATGATCATAATTTTAAGTCATGACATAAATATTGGTAGTTATGAGACATTAATAAAGCAATAACAGATAATAATCTATTTGATCAAAACCTATGCATAAGATATAGAATTATAGAATACAAATAAACATATAAAATGTTTTCTATAGAAGTAAAGGCTCTCTACAAAGGCTATCTGAGTGGAATGGGTTCACTCCCCTAACCATCTTTATATTCCTAGTTTTCATGACTCGGCCCAAGCCAGGGATCAAGAAACAACTACCCGAGACCTGACTCTATATACCATGGGTGGATACTAGTTCCAAACACATATCTAACTTGGGGTGGCCAGTTCCTAAGTACATGTATGTATACAAACATCCATCTTGATGCATAAGTGCAGAGGGGAAGAATAAAAAATTCAACATATATAGAAAGTAAACCATATATGAATAACCTATCTGGTGTACAAGAGTAAAATAGTGAAAACTAGAAAAGAAAATGGAAAAAATATATTCTTAACTAGAAAAAAAATCAGAAAAGTAAATTATTGAGAGACCCTAGTTCCTGTTCTCCATGTTCGGACCACCATACACGGTCTAAAGTACCAGGTATCTCTAAGCCCCTTTAAATTCACCACTGACCTGTCCATAATCTACCTAAGAAATTACATGTGTAGGAAAATCCCATGTAGAAGTGAGTATATACATACCCAGTAGTATTCCCTAAAATCTAAATGAAGAGTAGTAAGAGATACATCAAGAATGGAAATACTATAGATAATAAACATGACCGAGAATAGATCAACTAAAACCAAGAGTAAATTTAACATCATCCAAGCACAAGGGGATCAAAATAGAGATTAGGTGAACTACACCTAGAGTCTTGAACTCCTATATTAGAACATTATACTCAACCAACCATGAATATATAGACAAAGAAATCACATGGCATACCCCATGCATCATTTCCTCTCATAGAATGAGAGTAACTGAACCCAAGGGTATAGATACAGAAGTGTATATATATATATATATACTCTCAATCAATGTAACCCAAATGAGAGAGTAAGAGGATATCCATCTCACAGCTTAGTCCAAGAAGAAGAGTAGACAAACTTTTCCAAAAATTGATCAATGATTTCCAACATCTCAAAAATCATCCCAAAAGAAACCATCCAAGTCCATTCATTACTTCTCACCATGAAACATAGTCAAGTGGTGAAAAAATATAGGTGTAGGATCCATGACCTAGTATAATAGGAGGTTTTCATTATGATAGTTTATGGAGGACCCACTGGCTAGATCTACTAGAGGGTAAGAGTTGGTGGTTGTCAAGGACTCCACTCCCCAACTATAGTATAGGATACCACTCGGTAGTCATCGTAGACTCCACTACCTAGAAATATTATAGGTTACCACTTAGTAGTCTTTGAGGAACCACTTCCTAGATCTTCTAGAGAACATGACTCAGTATTCATCGAGGAATCCCCTACACAACTCTACTTGAGGGTACTACTCGGTCGTTGTTGTCCAATCCACTTTATAGCTCTAATGAAGGACACCACTTGGTAGACATTGGGTACTCACTTCCAAGATCTACTAGAGGGTACCACATAGTAGTCTTTGAGGAATCCACTACCCAGCCCCACTGGAGGGTACCACATGGTAGTTTTCATGGACAAATTTTCTAGCTCTACTGGAGGGTATGAATAGTTTTTGGGGACCCAATTTCCCCAATGTACTAAAGGGTACCTATTTTAATTCTTCAAGGAACTGATACCTAGCTCTAATATAGAGTACAACTCAGTAGTCTTCAAGTACTCAACTCTCCAGATCTACTAAAGTGTACCACTCAGTGGTCATCGAAGACTCCACTACCTAGATCTACCATAGGGTACTACTCTATAGCCATTGAGGACTCCACTTCCAGGTTCTACTAGAGGGTACCACTTGGTAGACAATGAGGAATCCACTACATAGCTCTACTGGAGGGTTCCACTCAGTAGTCGTCGAGGAAACCACTGCCCAACTCTAATGGAGGGTAGCAATCAAAAGTCATTGAGGACTCAATTTCTCATATCTAA
The DNA here is from genome assembly GCA_963277665.1 of Viscum album. Lineage (NCBI taxonomy): Eukaryota > Viridiplantae > Streptophyta > Magnoliopsida > Santalales > Viscaceae > Viscum > Viscum album. The sequence continues at coordinate 286,846,467 of OY728137.1, read as the reverse complement.
TGGAGGTTACCCCTGGGTAGTCATCGAGGACTCCAATACCATGATCTAATATATGGTACCACACAGTAGTTTTCTAGGACCCACTCCCCATCTCTACTGGAGGGTAATACTTGGTAGTTATTGAAGACACCATTGTTGAGATCTACAGAAGGTTACCACTCCTTTGTCATTGAGGACCCACTACTGAGCTCTACCGGTTGGTATAAATTGGTATTTATTTGAGACCTACTTCCCACCTCTACTACAGGGTACCACTCAGTAGTTATCGATGACTCTATTGCCCAGCTCTACTGGAGGGTAAAACTTAGTAGTCATCAAGGACTCCCCTACCCAGCTCTACTTAGAGGCACCAATAAACTGTCTTTAAGGAATCCAATTCCAAGATCTACTGGAGTGAACAACTAACTAGTCATCGAGGACCCACTACCCAGCTCTACTAGAGGGTAGAACTCTGTAGTCATCAAGGATTCCACTGCCCAACTCTACAATAGGGTACCACTCTGAAGTCGTTGAGGACTCAAATTCCCAACTATACTAGATGGTAGCACTTAATAGTCTTCAATGACTCATTGCCCAACTCAACTATAAGGAACCACATGGTAGTCTTTGATAAATCCACTACCCAGCTCTACTAGAGGTACTGCTTGGTAGACGTCGAGGACTCAGTATTCGGAACTACTAGAGGGTAAAACTCGATAGTCATTGAGGACTCCAATTCCTATCTCTAATGGAGGGAACCACTCTGTAAATATTGAGGACTCCACTACCCAACTCTACTATAGGGTACCACTCGATAATTGTTGAGGACCCACTTCCCAGCTCTATTGGAGGGTACCACTCAACAGTCATCAAGGATCGTCCTCATTCTAAAGAAAAAAACATAATTCCACTAACATACATATGAAAATGGCCCTTATGTAAAAACTAATCTCACTATTGTGATCCTCAAGGAAAAACCCATTAGATAGGATATTCACTTTCAAAAATCAGGAACTTGATGAAGAAGTCACATTTTACCACATAACACTGGAGTAGTGATTTATGGGCCCCTCCCACAAATCCAAATTGAACACCCAATATTGGTCATTAAATGTATTCCTAAATCTTAGGGTAGCAATAACACTGATAGTTCTTCATTATAATAGTGTATTTCTAAGATACGTCAAATTAAATATTCTTCAATAATAATAATTTAATTATTATTTGGAATTTCATTGACCCAAAGAATGACTCTAAAAAGGTTATCCAATATCAATATTAAATAACCATCCCAATTCCATGGTTATGCTACCCCAGATAGTTCATCAATCTGATACCTCAAGGATAATTTAATACCAATACAGTGTTTTGACAACCAAAAATAATAATGTTATTATTTTATTTTTATTTTCATTTTTTAAACCCTTTGAATGCTAAAACTCTTCCCTCTCAAAATGGTGCACATATCATACCAATGTACCATTTTTATTTTCCATTTAATTTTATCATACTTTCTCTCATAATATTATATAATAATATTTTTATTTTTAGTATTATATAAAATAAAAAGGGAAAGGGAAATTGGATATCGTCCATCATCATAACGCACAGTACACTAGGCCCCTTCTCTTTAGAGTGTCTTCATTTATTTCTATTAAAATAAATAATTCAAAAATAATAATTTCCATTAATTAAAATTAAATATTATTTATTTTTATAATCCAACCACACTTTTTATGCTACCATAACAATTATTCATTAAAATAATAATAATAATAAACCCTTATTTAATTTTTTTCAACTTATCCCCATTATTATTATTTTTATTATTATTAACGCTTACCATATTGAAGATGTCCAACCACCACATCAAAGATCCAAGCTCAACCACCATCATGTTCATGTTAAGTATCCTCCACCATGAGACCTCACACATGGCCTTAGCATGGAACTGATCCTATCACACTGTAAATCATCACCAAGTGCCAACCAGGAAAATGAGGATCACCGATCTGATCCTGATCCACCTTCGATCACTAACCTACACCTGCAGTACTGATATAATCTATTCAAAAAACACAACCCTAATCATTTATTAATTCATCCCCAAATTATCTATACATATTTCATTCATGATACCATAATGAATTTGGGGGTTCGATCACACTCAATCCCTTTCTTGAAATGTTGAATCATGACCTTGTAGTCTAACGATAAATAACACGATGAACGATGGGGGAAAATAAACATTAACAAACATGATAAGAATCATTGCCCCAGTTTTCATGGACAACAATTTTATTACAGGAAAACCGAGTTGATAAATTTGGAATAAATCAAAAATAGACTGAAATAATAATTATTTCAATACATGGGCTCATGTGATGGTTCATTTAAATGCCAATCAAGGAAAAAAAAATTATCTTGCTCAATATTTTATTAAAAAAGGGAATAAAACACAATTGATGAGTCCGACCTTGATTATGGATCAATCATTGGTGAGGAATGGATCTTCTAGGGATGAAGGTGCTATACTGCATCTGCTGCTTATCGATTCACATCAATCTGATCATCGATCATCATCCAGTCCGAATCTGCCAACGAAGAAGGAGGTAATGCTCCTCACAATGATCCCAGGGTCACGATTCAAATCCTTGTAATTTTACATAGAAGTTTACTTATAGATTAGAATGATTTAGGCCATTTAATTGAAAATAAATAAATAAAATATTTATTATAATTAAACGCACCCGCCAACTGCTGCCTTTACCGGACATCCTATGCCGACCAACTTTATGTCACACTTAAGGTAAAATTCATGTTATGAACTCAATATTAGTCTTGTATTTCCGATCCAATTCTATTTTTGTGAGTTATTTTGGTTTGGGGTATTAAATAAATAAAAATAATTAATTAATTTTTTCAATGAACACGCAAACGACTGCCCCATATGAATGTCCTAGGCGTACTACCCTTAGGTTGCGCCTTGTTTAAAACCTATGATACTGATTCAACTATCGCCTCAGATTTCATATCAAAGACTCTACTCATGATATATTACACTATTTTAAGAAAACTACACACACCTAATATAAAATATTTTTAATATTTTTATAAAATTAATAATTGGCACATGGGGCCTTGAAATCACACGTCGTCTCATCGCCTAGCTCCAAAAATATTCCTTATAATATTCCAAAGTCTTATATAGAAAAACCAGAACCTCTACACTATTTCCTTGTTCTAATATTTTATTCCTTGAAAATCACAAACTAAGGAAAAAAGTGGAAATAGTGAGCCTACATATATATTTTCCATAAATCTTCCCTATATTAGGATGTACTTCCAAAGAAGAAGTTTGAAACTAACTCATCAACTCCTCTTATAATGTGATATAAACCACAATCCACCCACCCAAAAGGATGATGGGTTACCACTATTCAGAAAATCCATCATGTGAATATCTAAAGGATGTATGGTCATGAAAAATCTGTTAGTTGATATTATTAAGATGTTCCTTCAAAACTTGTTGAGGAAGCGAAGGGTTAACAATCATCACATAAAGGTATACTTCAAAATACTAACTCACTTGGGTGAATGATAAAGAGGTCAACTACTTGGTCACCTCGTTCAACAACAACAGATGCAAAAACCTCATTGGGAGATTTTACTCCCATGAAAACTCTCTGGGTTTCCCTCAAGCTCACGTCACTTCAATCATTGCAGGGTGTACTATCACTCCTATGTTTGAAAAGGAATATCCCAAGCAGTGGTCCTTCCTATCAAGAACTATCTAAATGAGAGATACCGTGTTACTTGAACTCCTGAAGCATTTCTATCACCATCCTCTTATGTCTTGACTGATCTAATTTTGACACTGAGGACATGAGGGTTCCATCTTAGAATACTACCACATACTAAAACAAGAAAGGATAAGAATATGACTCATAAGTCTTGGGAACCGACATATAGTGTCCAACAAGACAAAGGGAGACAATAAGAACTCAAAACAACCGTAGCGGCTCTAAAAATCTATGCTCAGTACATCCAACTCTCAAACCAAGAGTTGTTGATAACCCATCCCGCGGTCAAACTCTGAGAAACACTTCACCCCAATCCACTGGTCAAAGAAATCATCTATTCTAGGGGTGGATACTTCTCTCTAATAGTTAGCTGGTTTGGTTGACGTCTTCCCACACCAAACCTCAAGCACTCATTTACTTATCAGGCACACAACAAAGGGGTTCCTTGGTAAACACAATGGTTTTTACGAATCCATACTGGTGTCGACCCTTAAACAACACCAATAGCTCTCACATACCCATGATTACATCTAATGTGGTAGTGTAAACATCATGTCATCCTTGGTTCAAGTCTATATAGAGTTCCATCTCACAGTGGGGTGGTAAACCTAGCGTGTAATCATACCCAACATCGATGGATGCAGTCTAGAGATCACATTATCTACTACTCTAATGGTAATACCATCCATATGATAAATTGGTTATAACCTCTTATGAATGAGATAATCATGCTCTTCCGTGGGATCAATTCTTATAAAGGAGGAAAACATTGTCCCATAACCTAGAAGCACTTACATACACACTAGTAAAAACCATATAAGCATATATAGTCAATGACCAGTCCATACAAAGGAAAACATCATAGGGTTTCACTATCACTATAGAAAGGTTTTTGGGTGAGGCTCTATATTCTCATAGAGTATGGTCACCCCCTCAGCAGAAACATGTGATCATCGATCCTCTTTATAGAAGCCTCCAACAAAAGTTTTGAGAAAAAAAGTGAATCCATTAGTATCACTAGATATCAGTCATAGGAGCCATCTTGGGAAATGTGGCTTTCGAATTTGTGCTAACAACTTTTTCCAAAGTAGTGAAGACACTTGTTGTACCCTGAACCACACTCAAAGCTACCGAGTGAGAAGCTCCTACCTCTAGAATCTATTCATTACTATAAAAATATATCCACTTCAAATAGGACCTACACTGACACATTAACACATTTAAAATACCTCAAACACACAAGCCATAGGAACTCATCCACTATAACTCAATAAAATCCGCTTTGAGATAGAACTGAATCACAAATAAGGTTTTAGATCTCATATTAAGAACATGTCTCAATGGGAGAAGTGTCCCTCTTTAATTGATTTCTAAATCCACATCAGACATCATAAACAAAATTATATAATTACACACTATGTCTCCATGGATAAATCTCATCTAGTGGACCACTATTGAAATGGGTCTCATCGAAGTTGGATATCCAAACCACAGTATTGGTCCTAAAATCAACCTCCTGAGAAGGGAGTCCGGATTAACCTGAAACCAGGGTTATTTCATTCTATGGAACTCATAATACGCACACTTTATGGGTGCATCATCTGCTGGTACCACCAAAATAAACCACTTCTCTATAAATAGCCCTAGTTTTGAGTGAAACCATTCGATCAATTAGGATTATTAAATTCTTCAAAAATTAGATCACGAAATCTGAGAAATCCTCTACTTATGGTGATATATATAATTAGGGAACCTCAGTGGCCTCTAGTTCTATAACTCCTGGGGTGCACAAAGCACGTTTGCATCCTTAACCCGATATGATTTTATTAACTGCTACTCGATAGGTGGGGGAGCTACTGCCTTTCCTCCTAAAGAATAGATCTCATGGGATGGACCCTGAACTGAGGCCTCATCACTCATCATATCAACATCATGACTCGTAAGTCAACAAAATATCTAGATTTCTTCATGGATTCATCTCAAATTGATCAAGAAATACCATGGTCAAACATGTATATATGTATATATATGAAAATGGGGAGATAAATCAAAAATTATAGTCAAAGATTCAATCCTATATGATGAATGTACCATTGATAATTGTAACCAATGTATTGGTATGCCAAGTTGACAAGTAGGTAGTCATGGTCCTGGTTAATGGATACGTCAGTCGCCTCTACCATCACTATATTGCCTAACCTAATATAAACTCTAGAATTTTTTAATAATCAAAACCAAATCCTTGTAAGTGTAATACTCCATTCAATATACCATGAAATAAACTTGCTCTAATACCTATTTTTCATGACCAGACCCAAGCGGGGGCTTGAGCTGTAACTACCCCAAACACACCTCTATAGGCTAGGGGGTGGTTACCAACACCGATGGAATATCTATCATAGGGAGGCCTTACCCTAAGTACATGTATAAACACAAACAACCATCTCGATTTAGAAGTATATATGGAAATAAAAAGAGATGAAACAAAACTATAAAGTAAACCAATCATTCATAACCTCCAGGTGGTACACGATTTAGATAGTGAAAACTAAAAAAAGGAACAAATACACACCCAACTAAAAAAATTGGGAAAGTAAACTATTGAGAGTCCCCAGTTTGTACTCTCTAAGTTGAGGTCACCATACCTAGTCCAAAGTACCTAGTATCACTAAGCTCCTCTGAAGTTACCACCAACATTTCAGTCATCATCCTAATATATGACACGTATAGTAGAAGACCATGTACGGGTGAGTGCATATATACCTAGTAGGATGCCTCAAAAACTGGAGCGAGAGTATTAAAAGATACAAGAGTAATAGAAAGACTATATATAGTAAAAAGGAAAGAGGATAGATGAACCCAAAATAAGAGTAAAATTAACATCCTCCAAACATAAGGGGTACAACATGGTGAGTAGGTGAACTAAACATCGAGTCTTCACCACCAATAACAGGAGTGTAAAATCATCAAACCATGAGAAGATATACATGGAAAGCACATGGAATACCCCACATGTATATACCTACCATGGAAAGGGAGTAACCAAATATAGGGGTATGGATATAGAATTATATATATATTCTCATTCAAAGAAACCCAAAAGAGAGAGTATGGGGATTTCCATCTCATATCCCAAACTAAGAAGAAAAGTATCATGACCCATCTGAGAGGGGCCCATTCCATGAATACCCCAAGATATCCTATGATAGGCTAGGGGATAGAGACTATCACCAAGTTGGAATATCCCACAAATGGGAGGCATTTTCCTATGTATTTGTACACATGCACACATCGCCAAGCCCAAAATTCTGAAATATAAAAACACTATGTAAACAATGCATGCATATACTAAGATAACAACCACAGAGTAAGTCATTAGAAAACAAGAATGTAAGTAGAGATAGAACAAAATCCCACCCAAAATAATGGAGTGTAGTAAAGTGATATGAAATGTTCCTTAAACTCATCCATAAAAAAACCCTACCAGAAGGGTTGGTGAGGGACAACTGTATGAAGCCATAGGATCACACCTCATTCGTCTGATCTCTCTAAGAACCACCTAGTCCTGGTCCACCTAGGACTCTTCCAAAGTGTCAATCGTCTGCACAAGACATGACAGGTGTGGGTAAAGCCCATAGAGGGGTGATTAAAAAAATATGCAGGACACCCCAAAACCACCAAGGAATACAACTAAGAAATACCCAATGTATAACACAAAGGAAATAAATGAAGTATAACACACATAATTACACAAGGAATACACCACAAAATATACCACAAAGTAATTTATAGTTAGCTCACACAGGTATAAGTCTATAGTATGAACAATAGGATTATCACTCATGCTTCATAAGAGACATAGTCTTATTCATACACCTAGTATAGACAAGAAACGTAACATCTATGATACACTTAGACTCAATAAGACACACAGTATTGATAATAAACATAGTCTTGGTAAGACACATTGTCACATAAGGTCACATAGTCCCAAGTCACATAGTCTCAAGGTCATAACCATCCACTAGGATTATACTTATAGAAATCTTGTTCCTGGAGAACCTACTCCTCAAGGAATTATTTTTTATGAACACTTCCACAAAAACTCACTTAGAGTATCTCAAAAGTATCGTCTCGTTTCAAGGGTACCAATGTAAAAAACTGCTCACCAAATAGACACAAAGATTGAATGTTATTTTTTTTCATAAAAAGGTTCTGCTCGGTCTTGCTGACCCAACCCAGTCCAACCGACCCGACCCGGTCTGGCCGAACTAACCCTGTCCGATCAAATTGACCCATATCGGGCCAGTCCGTCCAGGTCTAGTACGACCTACTAAGCCACTGGGTTCAACCATCTAGGCCACTGGAGGGGCCCAAATCCCCCTGGTCTAGAACACACTACGGTCCAGCTTGATTCAGCACACGTAGTCCACCCCGACCATGTGCCTCTCGTGTTGACACAATACCTTGCCCCATTCCACACTGCTGTCCTACCACTCTTCATTCCCCTCAGCCTCACGGCTGAGGGATCCTCCAACATGGAACAAAGCCTCATTTTACCTCCCCTCTATGTACGCAACCTCCTCACTTCATCCCCCTCATAGACTTGTCACCGCTATGACCTTCTATGTGGCCTCCTACGTAGCAGATCATCCCTCTATGAGACACTGGTGTGCCATGATACTAGTCTCTAGTTCTTCTCTGATGGTCTATTTATTGAAACAAGACTGGTTCCATGATCATCGGGTTGTGATCTTACCTTCCTTGGTCATTGATTCATATTTCATTAGTAGAAAAAGAGGCTTTAATTTCATATATATGATGTCAGGATTTTATAAACTGACACAAAATGTAGCTGTAAGGAATTTTTGGCATCAGTTTTAACATAAACTGATGTGAAAAGTTTATATATCAATTTTTCGTGTCATCTTTTTTGAAAAAATGACATGAAAAACTCTATATAGAATTATTTTCAACGTATAATTTAAAAAAATAGACACAAAAAATTAAATTTATGGAATTAATTTTTTAAAAATTAGTGCTGAAAGTTTTCCATCGGGATATTAAGGCATCAATTTTCATAAAAACCGATGCCAAAATCCATTTTAAAAAATACGGGTTCTCAAAAAACACATTTTTTTGGATTTTTAAAACTATTTTCTTAACTCATGAAGACTCGAAAGGTGATCCAATAATCCTCAATGGACATTAGTGTTTGTTTTCTTTGATTTTTAGGATTTTTGGTCTTGATAGTTCTTCCTCTTTCATTATTTCATCATCTAGGGAATTATTTTCTGTGTGGGAATATTTTTTGGAAGATAATCCTCCGTGGTTTGATTTCCTTTTTTTATTCATGTTTATTGTTCATTTTTACTAAAATTTTAGTTAGATTAGGTAGTTTTTATGCGCTAAAATCATTCAAAGAAGTGAATTCAAGATTAAATATCCATTTTCATTATTGAACTCTGAATTTTGTTTGTTTTTTAAAATTTGATGATAAAGTATTTACCTTTTGTTTCTCCATTTGAGATGTTGTTTTAATTATTTTTATATAGTTTTTATTTATCGAAGAGGAAATATTTCTTCTTGTGTAAACATATAGGGCCACAATTTATTAAATACAAAGGAAATTCATTTCTATTGTTAGATAAGTGACATGAAAATGTGCTTATCTACCTATATAATTGACAAGTGTTATATTCATCTACATTGTCCAGTCCAATGAGAGATTCAAGAATGTATGAGTTTTTCAAAACTATATTGAAATATTTTGTTTCCAATGGTTAGTCTCGATGTCTTGGACATGTAGATTATATTTTTATTCATATAATAAATAGAGATATATCTGGTTTACATGTTCATAAAGAGATACGACTATTATTAATAAATATCATGTGAAATCATTTTTTTATCTTGAATAATAATATGCTTAGATAGAGGGATTTATTAGGTAATGGTTGTGAATTAGAGAATTAATAATCTTTTTTAATGATATAAATGCCTGTTAGTTCACACAATAAATCCTTGGAATAATGATTGATTTAAGTACATTTTTTTTAATATGAGAGAGTTTATATGTTAATTGACTCTACAATAGTTTGGATTGAATAAAAAGAGTTGTTATGTTTTTCAAAAAGTATATAATGATTTAGTGCATGTGGATAATTATTGGTTATATAGACTAAAGAGTCATACAATGACTATGAATCATTTTTATTAAATGTATTTATGTTTAAAATTTATATTTTAATATATATATATATATATATAAATGTTTAGATGTTTCAATATATTCAACTTTTATATTGTGATATCTGGTCTTGAATGGATTATTATTGGATAAATATATAAAGAAATACTAGTGAATATGAAAAAGGAGTAGATTATTTATAGAAATTTAATAAAATAAATCTTCAAAACAGAAGTTTGATTTTCTGTCCATGTGTGAAGTGTTTGAATATGAGAATGATATACTCCAAAGAAATAAAGGATCATATCATTTTCAATGGTTTTATCCTTAATTATACACATTACATAGGGAATTGTGAAATAACTACAAATTACACATCTAATTTTGATGCCACTATTTATAATGAGGTAAATGATCATATTAAATAATTAATTCCTAATTTAAGTTTTGAAATAATCGAGAAGCACACAAACTATTGAATGATTGTATAGAGATTCTGAGAATCCATTGTTCTTAGGTTTTAGTAAATATATAGTGTTATTAGAAGTTTTAAGATTAGTTAACTTGAAAGAAAGAAATGAGTTGAGTGATAAATGGTTCTCAAACCTACTTGAGCTTTTAAAAGAGCTACTTCCAAAAGGAAATGGGTTTCCAAATTCCAATTTTGAGGTGAAAATTTTTTATTCCTAATGGGACTGGGGTATAAAAAGATACATTCCTCTCCCAATGATTGTTTTTTCTATAAGAATGAATATTAATATTTATTAAGCTATCTTACATGTAGGAAATCATGCTATAAGATGGATGAAAAAGTCAACCTAGATGCATTCTCATGTACTGGCATCTACTCTCAAGGAAAATTAATTTTGTACTTTCTAATGATTATATCCAATAATTGTTTCATACAATTTTGATCATTTAAATTATATTGATTCTTTGGTACCACAATCAAATCTCTTTCTAATAAAATTTGGTACCTTCCAATAATTCCTCATTTTAAGCATTTATTTGAAAATTAAATTGACACAAAAAAGTTAAGATGACATTCAAATGTTCCCATATATGATGGTATCTTAGGCCACCATACTAATTCACCATAGTGGAAGAGATTTGATAAATAATATTTTGATTTCTTGAAGTGAATTTATAAATATCAGAATGGGACTATGTACTAACAGAATGAATCCATATCAGATCCTATGTAGTCAACATAGTTCATGGATTGTTTTGTTGGTAGTTTACAAATTTTTACCACATATATATATGAAGAAAATATATATTTAGATGGGAGTGATTATGTATGGACCAAAACAGCTAAGAAATTATATTTATGTGTTTCTTTTACCATTGATTGATGATTTGAAACTACTATGGGAGACAGGTGTTAATGTTTTCGATGCATACAAGAAAGAGAATTTTCATTTTCCTTCTATGATAATGTTCACTATAAATGAATTTCTTTCATATGGGAACATATTTTGATATAGTGTTAAGGGACATAATTCATGTCTAATTTTTGAAGAGGAGACTTCATATTATCATTTACAGAATGGAAGAAAGGTAGTGTACATGAGACGTAGAATATTTTTGTGAATTGATTATCCTTATTATAGATTGAAAACATCATTTAATGGTTTATAAGAACAAAATCTTCCCACATGACCATTTTCAGTTGAATAATTTTACGACAGGGGGAAAAATATTAATTCGACATTCAGAAGGAAAAGAAGCTCAGGTCTTAAAAAAAATATATAGAAGAAATGGTCTGTCTTTTACGAACTACCTTATTTAATATTTTTAGAGAAAAAATAACATCAATTTTATTCATGTTGAGAAAAAATATTTGATAGTTTGATTCGAACTCTGTTAGACATAAAAGGAATGACAAAAGATGGATTTCATGCTATATTGGACTTGAAATCAATATGAATATGTTTGGAGTTAGATCCCACTATGAATGGAAACTAAACATATTTACCTATGACATGTCACATATTAAGAAAGATTGAGAAGGGGAATTGTTGTCATTGTCTTCATGGTATTAAAGAACCAGGTGGTTATTCTTCAAATGTGAAGAATTTAATATCATTGAAATATTGTAAATTAATAGGTATGAAATCTCATGATTTTCATGTAATGATGCAACAAATTCTACCCATCGCACTATGTGGTATATTACCGACACCTTTTAGAAAGCATATCACCAGCTTGTATAATTTTTTTAAAATATATTTGTAGAATATTCATTGATCCAACATTTTTATATGTGTTGGAGAATGAAGCTTCTCTTATTATTTTTCAACTAGAAATGTTTTTTACACATAATTGTTTGGATATAATGGTTCATCTGGTGATTCATTTAGAGCATGATATAATAATATATGGTCTTATATATTTATTATGGATGTATCCTTTTAAAAGATATATTAAAATATTGAACGGATATATTAAAAATCATTATCAACAAGAGGCCTCTTTTGTTCAAAAATTCATATCAGAAGAGGTGATGGAGTTCTGTACTAATTATTTCTATTAAGCGAAGCAAAATGGTGTCCCTATATTTAGATATATGATGCTCGATAGTGAAGGAAGAGGGATTAAAGGCTTAAAGGTAAAGTTCAATCCTGTGATGAAGTAATTCAGGCATATTTACACATTTTAAACAACACAGATGAGGTTCAATCATATATATCATCACATATTGCAGAATCAAAGTTACGATATCAAAAAATAAAGGAAAAGTGGCAGATGATTAAACATAAATAGGCATTTGTTTAATGGTTTAAAGTGAAAGTGAAAATAGATATATCTGAATTAGAAACATCAAAATTGATGGCATAGGGACCATCACATAATATGATCTCATGGTCTAGTTTTTATATTAATGGGTACACATTTTATAGTAAAAAACATGATGATAATAGTATTGATCAAAATAGTGGTGTAATGGTTGTTGCTAAAGCACTTCATTTTTCAATTGAAAAAGATAACAACCCAATTTAAGCATCAATGACTTATTAGGGAGTTCTTGAAGACGTATTGGAAATTGATTATTATAAATTTTGAGTCACCATGTTTATGTGTAATAGGGTTGAAATTAATAGTGGTGTGAATCATGATTAATATATATTTAAATAGGTTGATTTTAAAATATTTAATTTTAATGAGTAATCGTTTATCATGGAAACACATGAAAAGAAAGTATTTTTTGTCACTAATCCTTCAAATGATTAGTTTTCCATCATTTTAAAGGGAAAATAATCCATTTGGATGATGAGGAGGATGCGTATGTTATTGATTTATATGAGTCTTATTCATCTATTACACGATTTCTGGATAGCAATGAATATAATGTATATATAGTGCATGCAATATGAAATGGTCATGATGAAGGGATATGGAAAAAAACTAAATTAATCTCCTAATTAATTTAGTAAATATTTACATTATGTTTCTTTGTTTGAAAATTACATGTGTAAAACTATATTATTTAATAGGTATTGCATATTTAATTATATATATTTGATTATTTATATGTTTTTTGTTTGTTAAATTTTGATATTCTATGATTATGGTTAAATTTTTTTTCATTGAAGTACATAACATACATTATTATATTTTGGTTTAGTTTAGACATATGGGAACACCTTTTAAAGCTTTGATATTTAATTTTTTTGAATGTTTATATCTTTATAGAAGTAATGTTTATATTTAATAGTTCAACTTGTATATTTCTTGGTTATGTTTCAAAACATCATTATTTTTTGTAAGCTTACACATGCATGACACTTATTTTACTTACATATATATGTTTTCCTACTTTCTATTTATCGACTTGTGTAATTAAATTAAGGTATACAAGAATTTCATTACATTTTTCTATTACAGTGATAAATATAGATACAGAGACCGAAGAACATCTATCGAGATATTTTTATTTCTTTATATTATTAAATATCCATGAATATAATTATTTATTGAAATAAGACTTTTAATTTTCAAAAAATAATTTTAGGACTACTAATAAAACGTCAGTGGGGGTGTCTGCTACTTTTAGTATTCTGAAATAAAATTCTAGAGTTGGTAAATGTGGCATTACACGTTTACCAAAACTGATACATTATCGCATAGGTGAGTGATTAAATATGAGTTTTGATGATAATAATAATGAATGTTTCCCAAATACCATGATGTTTATCAAATATTTTGGGATTTATAGACATTTCATGTTTAGAATTTTATATACTGATTGGAATTCTATCGATAAGGTGGTGATAGATCATAAATGTGAGGCCATAAAGTTAAAATATCTAAATTGATATATTTTATCGTATTTTTTGGATGTGATATATTTTAAATGACTAATATTTATGTTAGGCGGTTAAATATGAAAACCAATTTTGATGAAACAAAAGAAGTTAAGAAAAGATGTCATAATTTAGTGGTAGTTCTATGGAGGAATTTCAAAATAAAAAAGATAAACAATTATGAGTTTTGAAGGAGAAAAAATGAAAACCCGTGCCTCAAGTATCCATTTTTAGATAAAGATACATGGAAGAAATTTTTTTCCACTCAACATGATAAAAAATTTCAGGTATGATAATTATATTAAATGATATTATAAAATTTCTTATATATTTACTTAATTACTTATTAGTTTACTTCTTATATAATAGGACTTAAGGAAATCCCATCAAGGCATCAAATTGCAGAATTTATACCCTCATACTTTATTACACGAAGGGTATGATTTATTGGATAGAAAAATGATTGATGAAAATTTTGAAGCCCTAGGAGCCCACTCCACCTGTGGTTCCCATGAGGTCAAATTCAGTATTTCATATCCACCCACCCACCCTAAGAAATGAAAAAGAGAGTGAATAATAAAAAATGAAAAGTATCTTATAGAGAAAGCTAAGGAAGTAGCTGAAAGAATTGTTAGTAAATAACTATTATTTTTCATGAATTTTATTAATTTATAAATTAACAGCACTAAAATTCCATTTTTATTTTTCATATCAAGATGAAATTAAAGAGAAATTGAGACATGGAACTTTTATTCTTGAGGGTAGGATGAGAATCCTATCCACATCTTTAGGATAGGTAGAACACCCTGGGCACATAAGAGGATATGAGCTGGCAGTTAGTATTCAGAATGTTTTTTGTTATAATTGTAAATAATCACGAGACATAGAAATTTAATCCTTAAAACCTCAACTAAAATATATGAAATAGTCTATCAGAAATCTAATTAAAGGAGTTATACAATAGGCTAGGTTAGGAAAATTGGAGAGGTAGTCAAAGTCTTCACAACTTGCCCATCCCGCCCAGCCTTTCAACTTATATCCTCCACCTCCTTACTTAGAACCAACCTTATACTGCGAGTTTTTTGCAAGAATTCCTAATGTACATATTGTAGTGTTCAGATTCATGCATTTTGAGGGATTATTTAAATCATTATCCTATTTATATGGTTCAGGTTAGAGTGTCAATACATGATATTATTGATCCTAATACTCTACTACCATTCCCTACCATGAAGGTTACTAGTGTTGGGGACAGCATGGGTTATTTTTTACTCTGTCCATATTACCTTCTTCACCATATTTCATATAAGGTATTCATTTTTTTAAATATTTATTACATCTAATTGAAAATTACTTATAATTTTATATAAAATTTAACTTATATATGAGTATCTGAAATCCAAATAAATGGAACAAATGAAAGAAAATATTCAGCAAAAAGTGTAGATACTAATCATATTTTTGATGGGAAAGAAATATTTTCTCAGGTTTTTTTTTCATTTTCTAATATATATGAGTTTTGGATGTCATCTGAAATATATGGAAGATACTATCCATTAAGAATATTTAGAAAAGATATCATGGATCTATTTAAATTTTAAGTGCTCAGCGTGCCTGTGTTGCAGTTTATTACCATGTAATTAAATTGATATTTCAGTTTTTATTTTTTAAAATAAATATTGTTTAACTTGACTGACTATATAACTTCTTAAATCAGGTATCTATACACACTACTTGTTCAAAATGATAGAACACGCATTTACGGTTTTATAGATCCAGAATTCATTTCAATTATTGTGCTATATGTGTCGATAAAAAATAAATACACATATATATATGAGAGGTTATTAGTGATGAGTATTTGGTGTTGGTCTATTCCATTTCTTTATGGGTAAGAAAAAAACATATTTATGCATGAATTTTCATTATAATGTCATTAAATGTGAAGTTTTTTATTGTAGGGGTAATTTAATTTTAGGAATATTCTACCCATGTGAGAACACATTATATTTGTTTTTATCTTTATTAGGTGGTGTTTGTAGAAAATTTTCCACCATATTAGAAAATTATGTTTATTTGTTTTTTATAATCTCATTATGTTTAATTTTCACGATTTATACATGTATTGTTAGTTAATATATAGGAAAATTAAGTTCATGGAAAAAATTGAACAAAGATCACTTCTCAATAGCAAAGAAAAATAAAATCAACAATGTGAAAGTAAAGGTAATTTTTTTATATTTGATATTATTTTGATATATATATATATTTTCATTATTAAGATAATGTTTTGTTACCTACAGCTTCATCATCCACAAGGACATGTTGAATGTGGTTAGTATGTTTGACAATTCATGTATGAGATAATCAAAACTGGGGTAACAATTTATTTTGATCAGTTTAATCAGATTAATTATTGTATGTTTTTGAAAATTTTATTTGGTTTTTAATATTATATCATTCAACTTTGTTGTAGACATTCAATGAAGTCAATTCGTACATGAAAGATGAACTTGACCATCTATGATATTTGTTTGAGAACTATTTTTTATGTATGATTATGATTTAAGGTATTTATATTATAATGTTAATAATTAAAATTTCATTTTCTTAATAAAAAGTGTTCCGAAAATAATTTTTTTATAATAGGTGTTTTAACATAATGATATCGAACTAATTGTTCAATAATAACTAACAATGACCATGTTTTAAATTTCAGGTATGTGATTATTATTTCTAATTTATAATACAATAGTATATATATTTTTTGATTAAATTTTAAAAAGTATGGATGATTTTATATATTTTTAGTCACTAATAAATGTTGATTGATGGATACATACTATATTTCTATTATAGGTATTATGATTTTTATGGGGTTTAATATTTAAAATTTTCTATTTTTTAACTTTTGGTGTCCGTTTTTATAAAAATCGTCACCAAAAACCATTTTTATCATCAGTTTATATAAGAAACCAACATAAAAAACTGGAAGGTTCGACTTTTTGACATCGTTTTATTAGGTAAATCGATGCCAAAATGATGGAACAGAGTGGTTTTTGACTTCTGTTACTTAGTTAAACTGACACTGAAAACTATGATACTTCATTTTTTAGCATCAGTTTTCAAAAAAATGATTCTGAAAACCGTATTTTTTACATTACCTTTATAGAAATTGAATAAGAAACAGAATTAAAATTGAAAAAAAACAAGTTAATTCATTTTTTCTCACTACTGTTTCCATCACTTTGGGGGTTCGATCACGTTTGAAGACTCCCAGAAAGTCGAGCCATGACCATGAGGGTTCAATGGTGAAGTATGCCATGAACATGATATAGAAGAATCACATTAATTCTCGAAGTATGGATCTTGGAATTTGTTCATTTCATCCTCAATATTTCCTCATTAGAAGGATAAATAAATAATAAAACAATCACACTGATTTATCTCCCATTAAATCCCCACAAACCTAACACCCATACCACAAGAAATAGAATTACGAATCAACCCGTTCATAGTTTGGTATGTGTTCATCATTTAATTCAGAAACAAGGAATTATCAACAATAAAACAATGTCCTAACAAATGTTTGGATCATTTTTTGAAGAGGAATTCTATGTTTTCATTATTGATGACATCTATATACTCCCTTGGCGTGACGATCTTCGACTCATTCTCTGGTTCGTCATCGTTTGTCGGAGAGGGTTCTTTCTCTTTGCCTCAAATTATTTCTAGGGTTATTTCATAACCTTAGATTCCTAAAAATAGACAATATAAAAATGGAAAAAATGTTTTGTCAAAAATACTTTTTATTAAATAATTTAAATGATGTTTATGTCCAAAAACTAGCTTTCAAAGACGGCCTGCGGGGATGAATGTAAGGATCCACCTATGGTAAATTTGAAACTCTCAAAACAATGATTCCCTTAGATTTATAATATGGGCACCTATTTATAAGTTATTCAGGATTTTTAAGATAACCTCTCATGCCTGCTATTAAAAACATAACATTATTCTATGAATTTTTCCATGGACACTGGGCCTCAGAATTATTTTTCATCTCAGCACTTGGTTTTTTAATTTTCCCAAGTAATTTACTAAAATAAAATAAGATAAAATATGAGTCATTTCATTCTCCACAACATAGGATATTACGTCCCCAAAATCCAAAATAAGGGTTGTACAAACAAATGAGGGTACTGAGCATGAATATGAGACTCCTTCTCTCATGTGCTATCTTGAAGATTCCAGTGATTCCACTAAACGTGGACTAGAGGAATTGACCTCCCACAAAGGATCCTCTCCTATCGATCCTCGATCTCCACCGGGTACTCAGCAAAAGTCAACTCATCTTGAAGGTCCATCACTCCCCAGTCAATGACATACAATGGATCATTCATGGATCTCCACAGTTGTGACATGTGGAATACATCGTGAACCCACTATAACTACATAGGTAGAGTCAATTGGTACACCACCTCTCTAACTCTAAATAGAATTAGAAAAAGGGTTGATGAACCTCATATATAGCTTTCCACCTCAACCAAATCTTCATATCCCACATTGAGGAGAGACCCAAAAAAACACATGGTCTCCCTCCTCGAACTCCAAAGGCCTCTATTGTCGGCCATAATAAGACATATGATGGCTCTGTGCAGTATTCATTTTCTCTTAGATTATAGGAACCTTCTATATATTTTTCGACACTAACTTTGGGCTTGTTAGTGTTGACTCTCAAGGGTCTGTCCAGCAATGTTGTGACATGTAGGGTCACCCTTACAGGGCCTCAAATGGTGCCATACCGATGTTGTAATGGTAGATTTTGTTGTATGAAAACTTCACAAGAGGTAGGTGATCATCCCAAAAACATCCATAATCTAGGATGAAAGCACATAGCATGTACTCCAGAACCTAAATGGTCTACTCAGTCTGGTTGTCTGTCTACGGATGACAAGTTGTTCTTAAGCGCATCTAAGTCCCAAATGCCTCTGGCAATCCCTTCCACAACTGGGATGCAAAATGAGCATCATGATATGAGATTATCATCAATTAAAATCCATGGAGTCAAACTATCTCTTACACATAGAGGCATCCCATGCTCTCTACCGAACCCTACTCCTGGATAGGTAAGAAGTGAGATGACTTGGTGAGTCGGTCAACGATCACCCAGATGACATCACGTCCCTTGTGAGTGCATGGTAGACCCATCACAGAGTCAATCGATATCACATCCCACTTCCACTTGGGCACCTCATGGGGTTGAGTCAAGCCCACTAGAACCTAGGCCTCGACCTTCACTTTTTGACTGTGAGGCATCTAGAAACAAACTCTACCATTTCTTTCTTCATCCCTAACCACTAAAACGGACGTCAGATGCCCCAGTACATCTTCACCACACCCGTATGTACCGACAAAGTGGATTTATGGAAATACCTCAATACCTCCTCTTGTAACACCACTGATACCACTGTGCATCCTTTAAACAGAACAACATGCTCCCCACCTTTTGAATTTCTATCTGGGTCATGCCCTATGCATATCTGAGCATGTAAGGTCTCACAGTCCGCATCCCCAAGCTATGCCTCCTTAACTCCTTGTAATTTTATTGGGGTGATAGCCATCAAATAAAGGTAATATTCTCCATCCCCATCCTCAAAGGACATATAAAACAATGCCAACTACATTGATTCTTCTTTTAGTAGCTATGAAGTCGATCACCTACTGAGAGAATCTGATACCACATTCTCGTTCGAAAGAGTATAGATAATTTCTAAGTCATTGTACTTGTGTAACTCTATCCATCGCCTTAGTCTCAAGTTCAGATCCTTTCAATAGAAGATATACTTCAGACTCTTATGTTTATAATATAAGATAAAATGATCTCCCATCTGATAGTGTCACCACATCTTCATTGAAAAGAATACCACATCTATCTGAAGGTCATGGTTCATGTAGTTATGCTCATTCTTTCTCAACTATAATGAGACATTTGCAATCACCTCTTTTATCTAGATCAGGATACAACCTAGTCATGATCATGATGCATTGAAAAATACTACATACTTAAAACCCACCTATGGAAATCTTAAGATACAACGCTCTTCAATATCTACCTCAACTACTGAAAACACTCTTGGAACTTCTAAGTCTACACAAAAGGATACCCCTTTTATTTTAAATCCATCAAGGGTGCTTTTACTTTAGAAAAGTCAGGTATAAAACCCTAATATTACCCAGAAAAATGAAGGAAACTATGCACCTCAGTAACACTATTAGGTGGATCCCAAACAAAAACCACCTCAATATTTTCCGGATCTACTACAAGTCCATCCTCTGAAATGAAATTTCCCATAAAATAGATTTCTCTATAAAGAACTAACACTTCAAGATCTTACCGAAGAGTTGGTTCTCTTGGAGTGTTTCTAGGACCATCTTCAAGTGTCTTGCATGCTCCTCCCTAAACCTTAAGTGCACTACGATTTAATCAATGAAGACCACTATGAACTGGTCTATGTAAGGCTAAAAGATCCTATTCATGAGTCCCATGAACAATTATGGGGAATTATTCATTCCAAACGACATCACCAAGTAATCATAGTGGATTTATTGACATATGAAAGCCATATTTGATACATCCTTATCTTATACCCATAGACGGTGATAGCCTGATTTGAAGTCAATATTTGAGAACCACCGCGCACCTTTCAATAGATCAAAGAGGTCACCAATCCTAAGTAGCGAGTACTTATTATTCACCATCTTCTAGTTCAAGCACTAGAAGCCCAAACATAACCTAAAACCCCTATCTATCTTATTGGAAAATAAAAATGGGGCTACCCAGTGTGAAACACTAGGTCTCATGAAGCACTTCCTCTGTAAGTACTCCAACTGTACCCTCAAATCACAAAAATCTGTAGGATCCATATGACATGAAGGTATAGATATCAATGTTATCCCAGGGTACAGTTCTATTCATAAGTCTACCTCCCTATGGAGAGGTAATCTAGGAACATCCTCAGGAAAAATTTCCTCAAACACCTCCAACACTGTATGAAATTGAGGACTCTAATCATCCACTATACTGAGGGTGGGGCTCTCAAACAGATGAATTATCGGATGCACCCTCATATGAGGAAGTCCATCATGTGCTGTATGCATTTCATTTTTTTCCATTAAATGAAAACCTAGTCCCATCACCATATACAAACTTCTCTCTACACCTATAACAGTCTTGTTGAGCATGGACTGTGGATAACCTGTCCATACTGAGAATGAAATTGTAAGGCCTCGACGCTACTACCATAGGATCCTGACTAAAAATATCACCTCTAAGAGTATGATCAAAATGTCAGCACCAATGGGTGATCATTGAATCCCCTCCCGTAAGGGTATTTGAATGTAAGGGTCAAGTAAACAGTTCAACCTGAATATCTAAGCCCTGAACAAGGTTTGTGGAAAAAAGGAATGACTGACATGTATGACTACCAAAACTACAGATAGGGTGGAAAAGACACATATTAAAGTTCTAATCATACCTAGAGCATCGGGGTCATAATCCACCATTGTCTGTAGTTGTCATCATCCTTGACCACCAGGTCCCATTACCTGGCGTGGACCACCTAGGGGTGGTTGCGGTAATACGTCAAACCTCTTCCCACCTTCTACTGTCTTGAATGCTTCTCTGCAACATCTTCCTCCATGCAGACCACCATGACCATACCTACTCCTCTGCCTTAGTGGTCCCTTGACCATATCCAGATAATTTTTATGAAGAGTCTAGAAATCTCAAGACATATGTCCTCAACCAACACCTGAGTGACATAGCCTATCCTGCAGTTGACTTGCTCTTCCGTAGGAGCCCCGCACTGCTGATCATATGTCTTGGGGTTGTCCCCTAGAGATCCTGAACTTCTTGGGTCAATAAAAATTATGTCAGCTACCTACCACAGAATAATCAACTACCTGGTGCCTGCTGGTATCTCCCACTATTGGCGCATGCTCCACCAGAAATATCTCCACTATCAGAGATTGCTATAGTACCCCAACATATAAAGGAATGACAAGAGATATCATGGATTCCATGATCTCCTGATGTAACACCATATCTATGGTTTGAGCCCTGAATAACATGTATTCCACCATATCAATGGAGTCAAGATAATGATTAGTAAACATAACTGAGTACTCCACCACAGTTTGACTGACCTGCAGTAGATGTAGGAGCTCCTGGATGGGAACTGATCTTAAAATTGCTAGAAGGAACTCATCTTTGAAGAAAATCTTGAAGTATTCTCAAGATAGAGTCACCTTATTGTGTGTATGGGTCACTAAGCTCCACTATCCCCCTGATAATCCTTGATGAAGACTCGTGGCTAGGACTACCATTTAGTTGGAAGGAGTTCTCACAAGGTGGAAGACAAATGTAACTACATCCATCCAATATTTAACTACCTTGGGGTTTGTATCACCCAAAAACGTAGGAGGTCACTACCTATATAACTCATGAAACCCACTCATCCTTCATGCATCCTCAACCAGTAGCACTAGTAGTAACTACTGCTCAAATGGTGGTGGTATCAATGGTAAACAACCCAAAGGAGAAAGCTATAGTACCTGCCCCTGTGCTGACACCTCTTCGCTAGTCAGATCGTCTTCATGATCATGCAATGGAATCATTGTTGGATATCTTTGTTGAAGAATCCTAAAATGGAACAAGAAGTACCATGATTAATAGAGTATACCTAGTGATTTCACTCAAGAAGTATATGAGAAGACACCCACATACTATATGATGCAGGTACCGTTACATTCCCTTCAACTAGTGTTTTTATGTACCGTGCTTAAAAGAAGGTGTCTAGAGCCCTGGTGTATGGATACGTTAGCCTCTGCACCAACACTGTATTCCCTAGCATAAAAGTTGAACTTGAAGCACTTAACATTATTTCTTCAAACCAACCTCATAGACTCTCGGTCCTGAAGTATAACCAACCACATATGAAACCACTCTATCACGACATGTCCCATAGGGGCCTATGTTGTGACTTCCCCAAGACCACCTTCGATAGCCTAGGGGGTGGTGACTAGAATAGTGTAGGAATATCCCATACGTAGAAGTCATTTTCCTAAGTACCTATATACACACACACATCTCCAATCCCAAAATGCTAAAATGTAAAAACACTATGTAAATAATGAATGAATATATAAATATAACAATAATAGGGTACAATAGTAGTAAAATGAAAATTAAGAAGGGTCAGAATACAAGCCCACCCAAAAGAAAGCAGTCTGATAAAGTGAAAGTACAACTTCATAAAACTAATTCATAGAAAAACCTACCTCAAGGGTATGTGTAGGATAGTTTTCTAAAGCCGTAGGAGCACACCTCGTCTGTCAGATCTCTCTAAGAACCACCTAGTCATGTTCCACATAGTACTCCCTCAATGAATCGATCATCTACAAAAGGCATGACATGTGCGGGCGTAGCGCATGTAGGGTTTAGTAAAACAATACTCAGTTGGATACCCCAAAATGATGAAGGAATACCACTAATAAATACATTAAGTATACCATAAAGGAACACATCTAGAAAATAGAGCTACTTCAATAGAACTATAAACATGGTTTTTAGAACCTTGGCAATAGCCCATTAATATGGCCACGGTTTACAAAACCCTGGCGATATGCCAATTTTTCCGATGCCCTATAGCCACGTTTCTCCAAAATCGTGGCTATAGGGTTCCTGCGCATCTGCAGGAATGAAAAATACCGCCAAAAATTTGGCCGGAAGCCCAACCTCCATGTTTTTGAGGCTATTACCATGGTTTTTATTAATATATATATATATATATATTAATATATATATATATATATATACTAGAATTGTGGTACAATGTACTGGTAAGTGCACTGGATTGTAAAGTGGAGGTGTAGGGATCAAAACCCACTGGGGACATTTTTGATTTAGGCTATTTCAATGGTTTTCTGAGGCTATTTACACAGTCCAAACTATGGAAATAGATACCTATTAGCATTGTTTAAATTGTGGCTATAGTTCAACCACCACAATGGAAAATTTGGAGGCTTATTTCCATGGTTTTCAAAATCATGGAAATAGGCCAGGACCTACTGCCACGATTGGCCAAAACCGCGGCTGTAGCCTATGACCACAATTTTGGGGCATATTACCATGGTTTTGAACTGTGGAAATTGTACTTTTTTAAGTAATGTAAATACATGAATTATACCACAATGAATTCCATTAGTAAGAAACCACAAAGAGTAACACAACGGAATATATAGTCAACTCACATAAGTATAAGTCTATTGTTCAAACAACATGATTATTAGTCTTGCTTCATAAAACACACAGTCTCAGTGAGACACCTAGTATCGATAAGAAACACGATCTCCAAGAGAAAACTAGTCTCAATAATACACACAATCTCAATATGACACAAAGTCTTTGTAATACATATAGTCTCAGAAAGTCAAGTATTCTCAAGACACATAGTCTCAAGGTCACAACCAGCCACTGGGATTCCGCACGTAGTGCACTTATTCCGGGAAAACCTAATTTTCAAGAAATTTGGTTGTATGAAAACATAATAAAAAAAATAGATTATCTCAAAAATACCTTTTAATTTCAAGGGTCCCAACACCACAAACATATCGTCAAATAAACACACTGTTTGGAAGTTATGGTTGTTTTCATAAAAATATCCCACCCGGGTCGGATCTAACCCACTAGACCCAACCAGACCCAGTCCAGTACAACCCGAATTAGCTTGGCCCACTGGGAAACTGGATTGGCCCACCTTCCCCGGTGGAGCCCGTACTGCGTGTAAACTTTCTGCATCACACAGGCTCCACCCTGACCACGTGCCTCCCGTATTGATGTTATGTCTTACCGCATTCCACATGGCTAGACCACCACTCTGCCTAACCCACAACGTCACCACATCAGGCTCCTCCAATATTGAACTGAGTCGTGTTCCACCTCTTTTCCTCTTACGTGGTGTCCTTTCCAAATCCCCTTCACATCCTACAACTTCACTTCCACCGCGGCCTCTGACACGGCCGAGTCACCCTCCATGCACCGCCGACCGCTGTTGCCTACTCCAGCTACTAGACTGCCTTCTTCTATGGGCCTCCAGCCCTTTTATGATGGTGAGTTTTTCAAAATGGGACTAGTTACTTGATTATCATGTTTTCATCGTAACTACCTTGGTATTCGATTAATCTTTCCATCACTCCAGGTGTCTGATCGTTTTCGAAGCCTCCCAGAAATCTGAGCAGCAACCACAAGGGTCTAATGGAAAAAACAGTAAGAATAGGGGTGGGAATAAGCACCAGAACTCCCAAAGGATGGATACTATCCTTTTTTCATTTTAGAATCAATTTTTCCTTGTTATATAGATGAACGAAGAATAAAACCATCACACAGATCTATATCCCAAGAAATATCCACAAATATAACACCCATCCTACAAATGATCAAACTGTATATCAAATAATTCATGGGTTGTCCCATGTTCATCATTTAATTACAAAATGGGGAAATATAAAAAATAAAACAAAATCCTACCTAAATTTTGGATCCTTTTTTGACTAAGAATGGTATGTTGTCATTATTGACAAGATATCTCAACTCCGTTGGTGTGACGATCTTTAAACCATTCTCGGGTTTGTCATCATTCATCAGAGAGAGTTCCTTCACCTTGAATCAAAGGATTTGAAGGGTTATTTCTTTTCCCTAGATTCACGACAATATGAAACATGAAAATGGAAACCAATTCTTTGTCAAAAATAAATATTATTAAATTATTTTAATGATGTTTACATCAGAAAACTATCTTTCATAGACTACCCACAGCGGATAAGGTTAGACCATGCCAAAGGTAAATTCACTGCATTGAATGAAAAGGTTCCCTCATATTTCTAATATGGGCACCCATTTAGAAGTTATTCCACTTTTTTAGAAAAACTGCCCATGCAGACAATTAAAAACATAACATTATTCAATGAATTGTTCTGGGTACATTGGGCCTTAAAATCACACGCTGTATTAGTATATGATATTAGAAATTTTCCAATTAATTTACAAAAATAAAACCCAATAATATCTAATTCATTATAATTTGTATCCAAAAAGTTCAAAAACACTACCAACTATGCCCATCATTTCATGTGTCAACCTAGAATTAACCATCCAAGTTAAGTCATGTATTGTCACTGTGTCACACCGTCAAGGGACAAAAAATAATAGTATAGGGATCATGAACTTGTATAATAGGAGGGTTCATCTTTGATATTAGATGGAGGACCCACTATCCAGCTCAACTGGAGGGTACCACTCGGCAGTCATCGAGGACTCCACTATGTGGCTTTACTAAAGGGTACCACTTGGTAGTCATCAAGGACTCCACTGCCAAGATCTACTGAATCTTACCACTCAGTAGTCATCAAGGACCCACTGAACAACTATAATTATGGGAACCACTTTTTAGCCATCAAGTACCCACTTCCCAGCACTACTGGAGGGTAAAACTGCATATACATCGAGGAATCCACTACCCATCTCTAGTAGAGGGTACCAATCAGTAGTCTCTGGTGATCCTATACGATCACTTCCATTATCGAGAATTTACCTACCAAGATTCATTCCTATAAAATTCTACATCATATCCCAAAATCCAAAACTGAGGGCATCATCACATCCTATGTGGAAAAACACTTCGGATAGGCTACTCACAGGCCAAAATCTGAGTTCAAACAAAGGAGATACAGAACCTTGGAGTTTTCTAAAAAGGTACCAAGGGATAAATAGTGTGTGAGGGAACCCACATAACTTGTGGTCCCTCTCCACCACCTGGCCATATCCATGGACAGTGCACAACTTTCTATCTATGTAGTACTGCACAATTTGTAAGGTTACTACACGACATGGCTTGACCAAAATCCTGACGAACACATGAGGCTCGTCATCAGTCTAAGGTAAAAATGTAATTATATAGATATATATATGTAAATGGATTAATTTGTCCAAATGGATCACACTATTACTATCCTTAGATAAAAATACTCGGGATGGGCTATTCACAAGCCCAAATTGGACACTCAGTAAAAAAGTAACATTTCACCACATAACACACACACATTTCTTCAAGGGACTCACCCATGAATCTGAATTAAACCCACAATATTGTTATTGAAACAATATAATTAATGTTATGGTCAATATACCACTAATAGTTCATCATTATAACACTGTATGAAGAAGATACATCAAATATCAGATTCCACAATAATAATAATTTTTTTATTATTGGTAATTTTGTAGAACAAATTCATGAGTACAAAAGAGGTATCCAACAAGAGTGTTAAAATGACCATCTCAATTATAGGGTCACACTACCACATATGTTTAATTAATCAGATAAAGAAAAAAGAAGTTACAACTAATACAATGTTTTGACAATAAATAATAATAATAATAATAATAATTTATTATTTTGTTTTTTAAAACCTTTTTTCTTCAAAGGATTGCACACTCAAACTCCCCCATAAAAATGGTACACAATGCACACCAAATGGAAAATCCATTTTTTCCATTTAATTCAATCATACTCACTCTCATAATAATATAATAATAATAATAATATTATTATTATTATTTATGTATAAAAAGACAAAGGGGAAGAGACATTGAATCTCATCCCTCCTCAAATTGCATAGTGCACCATGACCCTCTTCTTTAGAGTGTCTTCATTTATTTCAATTAAAATAAATAATGAAGAAAAAAATAATTTCCTTTAATTAAAATTAAATAAAATTTGATTTTATTATCCAACCACAATTTTTTATGGAACAATTATTATTAATTTTGAATATAATAATAATAATAATAAATCCTCACTGATTTTTTATCAACTCCTCAAAATTATTTTCATTAATAAAATTAATATTAATTCCCACTACATTGAACACATTTGACCACCTCAATGGAAATATGATTCTAGCCACCGTCATGTTCACACTAAGTTGGACCCACCATGAGACCCCTCACACGACCTCAACTAGAAACTGATCCCATCACACTCTATGTCATCACCACTTGCCAACAGAGAAAATGGGGATCACCGATCTGATCCCAAACCACCTCTGATCATTAACCTTTAACTATAGTAATAATCCAATCTATTTCAAATAACCACATTCCTCTCATTTATAAATCCATCCCCAAACCATTTATCCATGTGTTTTTCATGCAATTGAAATGAATCCTGGGGTTTGATGGCACTCATACTCACCTCGACAATGTCCAATCATTACCCCGTAGTCCAATGATTAATAAAACAATGAATGATGGGGGGTGGGAACCAGTAAAAATGGTTATTAGAATTGTTACCCCAATGTTATTGGATAATTATTTCATATGTGGGGAAATCACTATGAGAAATATGGCTTAACAAGAAATAAATTGAAAGAATAAATTATTTCGATACCTGGGCTCAAGAAAAGGTTCATTTAAATATAGATCAAGGGAACAAACTTGGCAGTGCTAAATATTTTAATCAAAAGGGGAAGAAACCAAAATTGATGAGTCATACCTTGATTATGGATTAATTTTTGACAAGGAACACATCTGTGAGTGATGAAGGTGATATACTGCATCTTCTGCCTACTAATTCACCTCGATCCAATCACCGGTCATCGTCCGGTCTCAATCTTCCAAATTAAGAATGGGTGGAATCTCCTCTCAATGATACCATGCTTTTACAACTAACCATGGTGATTTTACAAAATATATTAATGACAGAGGAAAAATATTTAAGTTATTTAATTTAAAATAAATAAATTATTTATATATTTTAATTAAATGCACCCACCAATAAATGCCTTAATTATAATCCCATGAAGACCAACATTAGGCCACATTTAAGTTAAAATTTACACTTCGAACTCAATTATGGTATACTATTTACCATATGAGTCTCCATTTATGAGTTATTTGAGTTAGTTTTATTAAATAAATTAAATATTTTATCCAATGCACCCACCAACTACTTCCCATCGGAACAACCCATGCTGGCTAACCTTATGTCACACCAAAGATAAAATCCCCAGTATGAATCCAATTATGACGTCATATTTATGATCATAGACTTTGTTCAAGAGATATTCCACTTTATCTATAAAACCATGCACATGTAACAAATAATATGTTTAATATTATTATAAAATAAATTTCAAGTACACTGGTTCCCATAATCGCACACTATCTTAGCTCCTAACTCTAAAAATATTCTACGGAATATTCCAAATTCTAACACGGAAAATCTAGATTCTCTACAAGGTTCAATCCCAAGACCATCATTACAAAAAAAGTCCTTTACTAAACTCGATTCACTCCCCATTCCATACATTTCTATCCTATGAGACATAAATATTTACCAAATTCATTAGAGGGAGATATAGGTCCCACATGTGAAATAATTAAATCATACATATGTGTTCCACAAAATTATAAACATTCATTATATCATATCATATGAAATGAAATAGGAATCATAAACATTTCTTCATATCCAAAACTTTGGAAAATGTAAAGGTTTTATAATCTTAGCATAAACCATAAAAATAAGAAGGTTTCATAAACATATAACCCATGAAAGAGAAGTAGATGTCATAAACATCTTATTAGTGGAAGAGAAATGAGTTCCACAAAAATTATCCCCTCAACTCATAAACCATTTAGAAAAATAATATGAATGGTAAAGCTAGATCATATAACTAATAAGGCATGAGTAACACCAATGGATGTCATTGTAGATGAAAAATAATTTTTTAATATCATTTTAAACATTTCTCAAGGAAAATATACTTTCTAGTATGAAAATGCTTTTTAAAAAACAAAAAATCATTTTTGAAAACCTTTTTTATTTAAAAAAACATAAAAAAATAATATCTAGAATATTATGAAGAAAATTTTCACTAAAAAATAACCTTTTAAATAGGAAAAGTAAGGTTCAATTAAATAAAATTCATGACAATGGGTAAATTAGTACATGTTGTTCATGTTAAATGAGGATTCCTTTTCCTCTTTAAAAAGTTTAGAAAAGTGACATGATCAAAAAATTATAAGAAGATTATTTTAATTATTCTTAAATAAAAAAATGGTTAAAATTTTATTTAATAAATCATTTTTAATGGTTATAAACTCTTTTGAAATTATTTTTATAAGACATGGTTTTGAAATAAAACATATTTTAAACTGAAGTGATAAATAAAGTCAGATTTTCAAAGAACCAATTTTTTAATTATATTAATTTTTAAAGAGTGGGAAAATTGATCAATTTCATGATGATATCATGAATAAATACAGGATAAAAAATTCATGAGAATTATTGACATATGGATCATAATATTTAATTAATATAATCATAATCGTAAATAATCTTGATAAACGATGAGATAGTAGAAATAAACTTTTACTACTTTGGTAAATTTGAATAACATAACCCACAAAGTAATAACATAATAATAATATAAAAATATCATGATGAAAAATAGATTCATTATATTACATGAAAAATGGAAGTATATACATCTCATGAATTAATATAGCTGCATTACATAATGTTTGTCAAAAAGAAGGAAAATTGAGACAGAAAAAATATTTTTGTCGTATTGGTAACATTTTAAAAGTAA
Source organism: Viscum album (assembly GCA_963277665.1). NCBI lineage: Eukaryota > Viridiplantae > Streptophyta > Magnoliopsida > Santalales > Viscaceae > Viscum > Viscum album. Next base: position 286,815,475 of record OY728137.1, on the reverse strand, counting down.
ATCTAATGAAATAGAGATCAGAAAATTTATATGTTCACCACCATAATTATTAGTATAAGAATAATAAAATATATCCATTGTAATTATACCATCCAATATAATAAATAGGTGGTGAACAAGGCTTCTGTCTCACTGAAAATAAAAGTAAGATGCAAATCCCCTACATTAAGTATTGACTTCTATTATACTCATTAAATCCTCATGTATAAAAAAATAAGTTTATTATACGTATATTACAGATCCAAATTAATTTATATCATGCCATATATGATTTTATATGACCTTTTATTGCCCATTTATTAACAATTCCATGTTAATGTTTTGTTTCAGGTAATAACTACTTTGTTTTTTTTATATATTTTGATTTGTCATATTTTTCATACTATTACTTTAATAATGATTTAATTATATAAATAATTATTAATATGATTTAAATATAATATATATTAAATATATATGTATTTATAATAATCTACAAAATATATAAATATGACCTGAAATACAACGTTCATGGAGATGGTAAGTTTTACGTATGCATTATGCTGTTTCCACATTATTATTGGATTGAAAGAAATAAATTTATATAAGATATTATTTTTATTTAATAATTCTAAATTCATAAATATCACATTTGCTTTAATCCATCATTAATACATTCATTAAAATCATGAATTAATCACATCACTTCATGAGGTGGTAGTCCACTGTACACACTAACGGCGTTATAAAATTCTCACAAAATAGAAAGCATGAATGTATGTGTGATACAATAATTAAATAGTCCTAAAAACATAAAAAAATCATAAATATAAAATATAAACATAATTCTCATCATTATTCCCAACCTTGATAGATGATAATGGAAAAACAAATGACATCTATTTGTGAGGGGGTAGTCCGTCGTTCACACGAACAATGATTTTTTAACCCATTTGATGGAAGTGTGTGTGGTTTTAGGTAGAAAAATTAACTTAAAATAATATAAGTATATTTAATATAATTTTGTTATTACACAATCTTTAAATAAAAATAATTTTATATATTTTAGGAATAAATAAAATTAAAACGTTCATTGATGAACATTACCTCTACTTCAGGTATATCCTTTTAGTTTTCACTAAAGGACATATTTTGTTTTATTTATACACAAATAAAGGATTCGAAGATGATATAAGAAAAATTAAGAAGTTATTTGGGATTTTGTATTCTTAACAAATTGGTTTTGATGGTTGGATGAGAGGGGGATAGGTGTGGCCTTTTATAAGTGAGGGAGAGGACACACTTGGAATTTTTGAAAAGAATGTTTGGTGTACCAACATTTTTACCGAAAGAAGGCATCAATAATGTACCAAATTAGATCCATAAAGTGATTAAGTCAAAATATATCCAAGAAATTGTAGTTGGACATTTTTATAGGTCATTTTTACTATATGTTTAAAGTGTATCCCCATGGTATTCTATTTTTTTCTTAATCACTTTGATTAATTTTAATTATTTTTACTAATAATTTTGGTAAAACATAAGTTTTTATTATTATAAATTATAAATTAATATAATTCCAAATATTGAATCCATTTTTATAAATTCAGTTCATAGAACTGGTAGAAACCATTTTAAATTTAATCCCATATATGGGATGAAATAATAAGTTTTTTTAATGTGAAAATGATCAAAATCATGAAATGTTTTTATATCCAATTTCAATATTAAATTGATTAAAATGAACTAAATTTGATTAATTGATTTATAACTAAACAAATTATAATTTACAATGAATTTAAAATATAATTTAACTATATAAATAAATTAAGAGAAAAGTAGTGTTCAATTAAAATTCATTATTTTTCATTATTCATACAAAAGTAAAATATTTTTGAGAAAACAAAAAAATGAACCATAATCTAATAATTATATTATGAATTAAAAAGTAAATCTTATTTTACCAAGTTTAATTTCTAAAATATTCAAAAATTAATTTTATTATTATTCACACAACTATATAAAAAGTACTTCTTTTGATAAAATACTATTTTCAAAACATATGGACTTTACCAAAAATTATATTTTTAATTTTCAATATTATTTATTTATATAAATAAATTATATATTTAAATTCCCCGACCCTAGTTACCCAGAGTCGTTGCATTATTACATAGCATTTGCATGATCACAAAATATCAGGTCTCGAAAGGCCGATTAGTTTAGAAGCCTTGGAAACACTAGATATATTCATAAGTCTTAAATTACAAGATAAAATGGAAAACTACTATAACATAGTCTTAATAGTGCACACTCATATCCCCTCATACTATCCCTGTGGGTTAGTCATAAAATACTTCTTCACATCCTAGGGAAAATAAAACATATAAAGGGGTGTGCTCAGATACTCAGTAAGGATAACAATATAGCGGAAACATTCATAAATAAGAATAAACATTTAAGGAAATGTATAACTAAAACAAAATACTTTTAATCTTGAACTTCAGCATAATATGGAAAAAATAAAATGAAATAATTCTATTTGCTTATTCACAAGGATATTCTAATTGTCGAAAAATCACATGCAATATCAATAACCACTTTCATAACGATGGAATGCATAATGTCAGACTATCATAACCACAGAGTCAAGGCCTTGTTCCAAGACTAAAAATAAATTTTTTCAAAGGCCTTGTTCCAAGACATTAGTTTGTATCATGAGACCTAATGATGCATCTAGGAGCTATAGTGAGATCCACCCATCACTTACTAAGTCCAATGTATTCCTCAAATGAATAGGTTTAAACATAACATAAACATTCGTATTAAAACTAGAATACCAAATGTCAATACATTCTCTATAAAAAATTAATGGTACAAAAATAACACATCCATAGTCTAACATATCACAAAACCTTCAATTCAATATGTAAGTTTTGTATCATAATAAATCAACTTCAAATAAGATTAAAATCCATCAAAGGATGTTGACATAGATGAAATCAAAACTATTTGGGAGAAATATCTATTTTTTTAAAATCATTTAAAAGTCACATAGTTATAAAATAAAAAATTTACTTTAAAAATATTCTTATATTCTTGTAAGGGAATCTTAGATGATTTTATAAGGGCGTAAAATAGCCTCACCCACCGTATAAGTTAATAAAAACATTCTTACCTTAATTTTGTCGAAAAGGTTAAAAAGGACCTTGTTTGGAAAACGGTGGAAAGATTCATTTATAAAAGTCTTATAAAAGTCGAAAAGGTCAAGGGTATGTTAACCTCCTGTATAATAGTGAAATAAATGTTATTAAATTATACAAGAATAATATACATTAATATTATATCATATATGATCTTTAAACATTACTTCGTTAATAATATCTTAGTATTCTCGTTGTTTCAGGTGTTAACAGATTCATTTTCCTTTATATTTTTTGTTTAGTGAATCATATTTGTTATGGATGGGATGTAAATTATTAATATCCATAATGATATAATTTAGTTAAAAATTATTTTTACTCAACTAATGAAAATTATTCTTGAAGGGATACGATGAGGAATGAATCTCACCGCGTTTCTGGAGACAGTAATCCGTACGTACGCACGAGCGACAATATCATTATTTTGATATTAAAATAATATATAATTGGATGGTATATCATATATAAAAAAATATTATAATGTTATATTTATTATTTACATAAATTACACATCATTATTGTACCCATCCAAATAATAATGTATGGAATAACAATTACACCATGACGTGGAGACGGTAAGCCGTACGTACGCACATAATGTGACATGTCATTCAATGTATGGAAAGAATAATGAATTTTGTTGTACCATATTTATAATAACATCACATTATATAGAGGATACTGGAGTGATTATTTTATTATAGAAGAAAATAAGAAGAAGGAAGTGGAAGAAGAAATAAACTTGAAAGAGGTGATGAAATATTTACCTCTTCTTCGGGTTCTTCCTTTTGATTTGATCAAAAGGGCTCCTTAGGTTGGCTTTATGAATAAATGAGGGACTCTATGATTATGGGAGGATAGTTGAGAGGGTATTTGGGTAGGTTTTGGCTGAGAAAAATGTCTTTTAAGGTGTGAATTATAGATAATGGTGAGTTCCATTTTATTAGAGGAGTGAGGGGCACATTAGGAAAAGCTAGAAATATTAATTTATAATAACATCATTTTCAGTTGATGATGGATCCAAAATGGATTATTTAAACTATAAGGTGGGTATGTGTCTAAAAATACTCAACCAATAGGTTTTATATAGTTCTGGGTCACTGTATTAACCTTAACTTTTAGATTTAACTATTAGTTAAATAGTTTGACATTTACCATGTCTCTTTGTATTTTTATATTATATGGTTAATTTAATTACTACACACTACCAAGAGAATCCTAATTTGTTCAGTAATGAAATACCTATCGTCATATAAGTCATTTGGATGAACCATATATTTTTAGTAAAATTATATCAATTAATAATATAATATTTTTTAAAAAACTCTTTTATGTCAATTTTGACACTATTTAATAATCTATTTTTGTTAAAGTAATAAAAACATTATTAATTCAAAATAAATTTATTTAATCAATAATTAAATTCCATAGTAACCCAAAAAATTCCTGTATGGAATCAAAATATTCAAATTATATTTATTTTAACATTTATAATACAATTTATTTGATTCATTCATTAAAAAGGAAAACACTGCATCATCATTGTGTCATAAATAAATTCTATTTTTAAACGTCTAAAAATTATAAATAAAATACCAATATATAGGAAATATTTTTACCTTTCTAATTAATATTTATAGTTGAAAAGATAACATATATAACAATGTGTAAATTGTTTTTCTAAAAGATATATGCTTATGTCATTTATGTATTTACTTTAACTTAATTAATATAAAGTGTCATTATAACATACATGTGGCTCCATGGGGTCCCAAAATCGACTCAAATATGTCCATTGACGGAAATATATCATTAAATAGGGTTAGGAAACGTTTTAGAGTAATTTAATATTATTATAATATTATTTTTCACCCTTATTTACCGGATATACCCTATAACCATGGTAAATAAAATATTTACTGAAGTAATTATTAAAAATGTAAAAAGTTACCTATTTACACAATTTGGAAATAATAATTCTAAATATGGAATCCATTTATCTAAATTAAAAACACAGAAGTGGCAGAAATTAATTTAAAATTAATTCCTGTTGTCAAAACAAAAAGCATGTTTTTAAGAAATAATAACTATCAAAATATGGACACTTGTTAATGTCTAGTTTAAGTGTGAAATTACTTAAAATGACTAACATTGGATTAAGTGGTAAAAATATATTCTAACTATAACTTAAAACCACTCAATAGTATACTTTATCACTATAGATTATTTTGATTAAAAAAGTTGTTTTTAATTAAAGTTTAGCATTTTTCACTATTCATCAAAAATGGAAGTTCTCAGAAAAATACAAAAAACTCACCCTAAGTTAATTTTGATATTATGAATCCAAAAATGAAGTCCAATTTGAATAATAAAATTTCTAAAATTTCAAAAATTGGGTATTAAAATTCATAACGGCTATTTTGATTAGTTGTGGTGTGTGTTAGCACCTCAAAGTTGCGTACAACACACACTACTGTATTATTCAAAGAGAAGCATACCATGGAAGCATGGGGTGTTACATTCTCCCCTCTTTAAATAAATTTCATCCTTGAAATTTATGCTCGGTATTGGAAATATGGGGTTGACATTTCAAAATATCTTAGTTGAAATCCCACATTGAAAAATGGATTAATGAGGCCTCTATTTTAAAATAAAGAATGGTAAGTATGATGGTTAAAAAAATAGCACATAATAGGGTTCCATGTAGAGAAACATGGATATGGTAGAGAAGAAATAACTGTCAAGTTCTGCTGGAGAGTGATCGAGAATATTATTTGGAGAAAGTTAACGATCTGAAAACCATAAACTTGTGATGGGTTGAAAGGTCTTTGATTACCCTGTTGGAAAAGTAAACGGACAACATTTTTGTTCTAAGTTCCTTTTCTTAATGTTGAGGAATTTATTTATGATATTGGAAGGATCATAAGGAAATATACTTACTTTATAATTAGAGTTTTATCCATTAATAAATTTCTACCACAAACTCATCTTTCACTCCAAAACATAATAGAACTCAAAAATACTCTATTTATCATAATCGTATAGGGTTAAAAATATAAACATATACCATGTAAATGATGAAAACAATTTTGTAACATCCTGGGACTTCCTGTAGGCCAGTGGTAGGTAATAAAGGCCTTTCTTACTGTGGTTTTGGGTTCGATTCCTATAGCTTTGTCCGACACGATGGGTTATCGCCCGACCTACATGTTGTCCTTTTTCCAAGACTATGGTATTATAATATTCCAAAAATAATCATAAGAAATGTTTTAAACATAACCAATACTATCCAAAGGTCAACTTAATCCATTACAAACATTATAGTTATCCAAAATACCACTGTCCGGACTCTCTGTAAAAGGTATCTAAATTCAAAAATCCATTGTAACATCAGATTCCCCAAAAAAAGTAACGTTTCTTTTATTGTCACAAACTGAAAATATGATTACCTTAGTCATATGAAAAAGTTAATGAAAAAAACAAGTATTTCAGTATAATTATTATATTTATCACATTATTCTTATAACCAGAACACAGTTCTTGAATCCAAAAAAATACAATAATTATTCATTATTAAACTTTAGTAACTGTATAGGGTTGACCTTTCTCCCTTGGCCTTTTCTAAAGTAAGTTCCCTTGGTGCTTAGGACATTCATTTGCATAATTACCCATTTCTATACTATTATAGCATTCAACATTGACATCAACTTTCTTTCCCTTTCAATCATGATCTTGGTGGCCTTTTTCACCACACTTGTAATAGACTCTCATTCCTTTTATGCAAGTACCAGAGTGTTTCTTCCCAAAATTATAAGATAATATAAAATCCTTTTTTCCCTTATTCCCATTACCTATCTCTTGCTCCACAGTTCTCTTCTTCTCTTACTTTACTTTATTGTAATATGATTTAGAGAATTTCTTTTCTGTCTTGATAGGACATGAGACAATATCTTCGTACGACGAGAAGAATTGCGAGACCAATGATCGATGGAGAAATGGTTTTAAACCATCAATTAAACGATAAATATTACTTTTTGGGATACGTATATAATATATAGCATGTCTCTATAACCTTGTAATGTTAGCCTCATACTTTGCGAAATTCTCATCCTCCTTTTTCCTTAGTCTCAGAAAATGTCTTTCCATATCTGCTCGATGGTCATGACGCAAGTATTTTTCTATGAAAGATATTTAAACTCCCTCCATTCCATATTTGATACTTCATCATCTTCCTTTGTGTTTTGAATAAATTACCACCATTTATCAGCATCTCCAGTGAGGCGGTAAACTGCCATGACAACTTTTCCCCTTTCGCTACTCCCCAAGTCATTGAATATTTTCTCTAACGAATTTATCCATTGCTCAGCTACTAATGAATTTTTATTCCCATTGAACATTGGTGGTTGTTTCATCATGAAGCGATCTAACATTGATTCTCCGTGTTATAGATTAGGGTGCTCCATATAGGTAAGGTTATTATTCATAACCTGAGTGAGTTGTCCCAGTATGGTGATAAGATGATCAGCACTAGTTGTATCACCAGCTCCACTATAATTATCTTTAGTATGATGGAAATCCCTACATAGAGTATGTACGTTGATATGATTTTCATTCCTTCTACTAGGTGTCATTTCTATACAATGGAATAAACTAGATTAGTTTATGAATCGAAATACATAATTCCAAACTTGTAAAGCACTTAACATAATTTGAACAGTTTATGGATATAATCTATATTCATAAAAATGTTTTCTTTGAGGAAGTATATACTCATAAACCATTCATAATGGTTGGTAAAGAAAATGAGAATTATCCTAAGCATATCCCCGGGGAGTGTCATAACCAAGAGTGCAGCAAGGACAGTTATCGTGCACTAGTTCCCATTCGAGTCTAGATCAAAGCGGTGAATTTGGGTTTAACCCCTAGGCATATCTGTGCCAGAACCACCTCTAACTGCTCAAATCTAGAAAGGTATGTATTGCTTGGAAAACTCACAAAATCTATACATTACCAAAATTTTAGGAAGTTCTTCTATACTAATCCTCAAAGTCTATCATAGGGTAATGTACTCTAATCAGAGTTTATCTATGTCTAGCTTCCAAGGTTTATACTAAACTTCCTCTGATACCAACTGTAACGCCCCGACCTCAGTTACCCAGAGTTGGTTCATTATTAAATAACATTGGCATGATCACAAAGGATCATGTCTCGAAAGACCGATTAGTTTAGTAGCCTTGGAATCACTAAATACAATCATATGTCTTACATTACATGATAAAATGGAAAATTACAACAACATAGTATCCATAGTCCAGACTCATATCCCCTCAGACTATCCCTGTAGGTTAGTCATAAAATAAATCTTCAAATCCTGGGAAAAATAAAACATAGAAAGGGGTGAGATCAGATGATCAGTAAGGATAACAATATAGCAGAAACTTTCATAAATTAGAATAAACATTTAAGGCAATGTATAACTAAAACAAAAGCCTTTTAATCTTGAACTTCAACATAATATGGAAAAAATAAAATGAAATAATTCCATTTACTTATTCACATGGATATTCTTATAGTAGAATAATCACATGCAATATAAATAACCACGTTCATAATGATAGAATGCATAATTCCAGACTATCATAACCACATTATCAAGGCCTTGTTTCAAGACTACAAATAAGATTTTGTCAAGGCCTTGTTCCAAGACACTATTTTGTCTCATGAGATCTACCAATGAATCGTGAAGCTATAGCGGGCTCCACTCTTCACTTACTATGTCCAATGCATTCCTTACAAGAACAGGTTTAAACATAACATAAACATTCGTATTAAAACTAGTATACAAAATGTAAGTACTTTCTCCATAAATTATGAATGAAATGAAAATAACTCATCCACAGTAAAACATATTACAAAATTATCAATACAATATGGAAGTTTTCTATCATAATAAATCAACTTCAAATAATCTTAAAATTCATCAAAGGATGTTGACATATATGAAATCAAAACTATTTTATAGAAATATCTCTTTTTTAAATCATTTAATTTTCAGATAATTATAAAATAAAACATTTACTTTTAAAATATTTATATAAGATTGTAAGGTAAGCTTCTACGAATTTATAATGGTGGAAAATAGCTACACCCGCCGTATAAGTTCAAAAAAACATTCTTACCTTAATTCTGTCGAAAAGGTTAAAAATGACCTTGTTTAGAAAATGTCAAAAAGATTCCTTTATAAACATCTTATAAAAGTCAAAAAAATGGTATAAATGAATTTAACCCACAATCTATTAAATATTAAAATTTTTTAAAATATAATTTTATGAAACATGGATGTGGATGATAAAGAGGTCCCAATAGATAATTACGTATAAACAACCTCAGATAATGAAGAGATTGTGAAACAAACCGTTAACTTGTAATTTTCCTTCTTTGAGGGTAGGTTAACCTCCTGTATAATGTTGAAATAATTTTTATTAAATTATACCAGACTCATATACATTAATATGATATCATATATGATCTTTTAACATTTCTTTGTTAATAATATCTGAGTATTATCGTTGTTCTGGGTGTTAACAGATTCATTTTACTTTATATTTTTTGTTTAGTGAATCATATTTGTTATGTATGGGATGTATATTATTAATATCCATAATGATATAAAGTATTTAAACATTATTTTTAATCATCTAATGAAAATTAGTCCTAAATGGATACGATGGGGAATAAATCTCATCACGTTTGTGGAGAGGGTAATCTGTACGTATGCACGAGTGACAATATCACTATTTTGATTTTAAAATAATATATAATTGTATGGTATATCATATATAAAGAATAATTATCATGTTATATTTTTTATTTAAATCAATTACACATCATTATTTTAACCATCCAAATTATAATGTATTGAATAACAATTACACCACGATATGGAGACGGTAAGCCGTACGTACGCACGTATGGGGACATTTCATTCAAAGGATGGATAGAATAATGAATTTGGTTGTGAAATATTTATAATAAAATCACATTATATTGAAGATACTGGAGTTATTGTTTTATAATGGAAACAAAAAATAAAAAGGAAGTGGAAGAAGAAGAATCTTGAAAGAGGTGATGAAATATTTACCTCTTCTTCGGGTTCTTCCTTTTGATTTGATCAAAATGGATCCATAGGTTTGCTTTATGACTAAATTAGGGCCTCTAGGATGATGGGAGGATAGTTTAGAGGGTATTTTGGTAGGGTTTGGTTGAACCAAATGGCTTTGAAGGTGTGAATTAGAGATAAGGGGAGTTCCATTTTATAAGTGGGGTGAGGGGCACTTTAAGAAAAGGTAGAAATATTATTTTATAATAAAATAATTTTCAATTTCTGATGGCTCAAAAATAGAATATTTAAATTATAAGGTGGTTATGGGTCGAAAAAAAGTCAACCAATAGGTTTTAGATAGGTTTGGGTCATTATATTAACCTTAACTTTTCGATTTAACTCTTAGTTAAATAGTTTCACATTTATCATACCTCTTTGTATTTTTATATTATATGGTTAATAAACTTACTATACACTACCAAGAGAACCCCAATTGGTTTATTAATGACATAACTATCATCATATAAGTCCTTTGGATGAACCATAGATTTTTTAGAATATTATATCAATTAATAATATAATATTTTTTTAAAAAACTCTTTTATGTAAATTTGACACTATTTAATAATCGATTTTTTTTGTTAAAGTCATAAAAACTTTATTAAATCAAAATAAATTTATTTAATCAATAATAATATTCCATAGTAACTGAGAAAATTCGTGTATGGTATCAAAATATTCAAATTCTATTTATTTTAACATTTATAATACCATTTTTTTGATTCTTTCATTAACAAGGAAAACACTGCACCATCATTGTGTCATAAATAATTTTAATTAATCAATGTATAAAAAATTATAAATAAAATACCATTATGTAGGAAATAGTTTTATATTTCAAATTAATATTTATAGTTGAAATGATAACATATATAACTTTATGTAAAAATTGTTTTTCTAAAAGATATTTGCTTTTGTCATTTTTGTATTTACTTTAACATAATTAATATAAAGTGTCATTATCATTTACAAGTGGCTCCATGTGGTCCCAAAATCGACCCAAATATTTCCATGGTAAAAAATGTATCCGAAAATAGGGTTAGGACACGTGTTAGGGTAATTTAATATTATTATAATATTATTTTTAACCCCTTATTTACTGGATTTACCCTTTAACCATGGTAAATAAAATATTTACCGAAGTAATTATTCAAAATTTCTAACAATAAAAGTTACCTATTTACAAAATATGGACCTCCTGATTCTAAATATAGAATCCATTTTTCTCAATTCAAAACACAGAAGTGGGAGAAATAAATTTAAATTATTTCCCATTGTCAAAACCAAAAGTGTGTTTTTTAAGAAATAATAACTATCAAAAGATTGACACTTTTTTATGTCTAGTTTAAATTTGAAATTACGTCCAATGAAAATCATTGGATTAAATGGTAAAAACTTATTCTAAATATACTATAAAACCACTTAATAGTATAATTTATCACTATAAATTATTTGGATTAAAAAAGTTGTTTTTAATTAAAGTTTAGTATTTTTCACTATTCATCAAAAATTAGAAGTCCTCATAAAAATACCAAAAACTCACTCTAAGCTAATTTTGATATTATAAATTTAAAAATTAAGTCCAATTTTTTTAATAAAATTTATAAAATTTCAAAAAGTGGGTATTACTATTCATAATGGCTATTTTGATTGGTTGTGGTGTCTGTTAGAACCATGAAGTTGCATACAACACACGCTATTGTATTATTCAAAGAGAAGCATACCATGGAAGCTCAGTGTGTTACATATATCATATTTAAGAATTATTTATTACTATCCACATTACTAATTTTAACGGTTTGGTCTTAACTGTCTTATTTGAATAATTATAATAATAAAATGTTATTTTGTAGAAACTCAGTGTTTCTTGTAATTAATGTTAGACCAGATATTGTGTGTAGAAAAATATTAACTTAGTGTAGCATATAACAAAATATTAAATTGTATTAGAGTAAAACTATATATTGAATCGGTGTCATGTGAAATACAATCCATAAATTTTTTTAATTTATTTGAAAAAAAGGTTATAAAACTCGGTGTGTTATGAAACCCATATGCAGAACACATTATGGTATCAAAATTCAATTCTTATTTAAAAAACCATTTTTAATACAAAAAAACCCAAAAAATTGTAAATTATTTTTTTAATGAATAAAATTTCAATAAAAAACATTTGTTAGGAAAATAAATATTCCATTCAAGAAATGAATATTTTTATTCAAAAACTCTCGCACTTATAAATGAAAACATTTTATTTGAAAATAAAATTTTAAAATAGTAAAGTAAGCTTCAAATAATAGAGGCATTATGATGGTGCAAAAATCAACTTGTGTTGTATAAGTTAACAAACATTCCTTTTGACATTTGTAAAAAGAAACTTTAAAAAAATATTTTTTAAAGAAAGTCCATTACCTTGAGTACGACTCATCATGTACATTCTATATTCCTGATTAATAACCTTAGATTAATTATTTAATTTATTAGAACTTTTTCATGTTTATTATTCATTTTATTTCACTTATTAAAATGTTATAAAAATATTTTAATTATTTAATTTCACTTCAAATGCTTTCATGATATTTGATTCATAAGTCCATAGTGACTTTGGTATGTTGACTATGGAAAAAGAGATTAGTATTACATCATATATAGAGTAATATTCAGGAAATAATTATCACTTTTATAGATTAATTGTAATTTTTAATCTAAAAAATAATTATGTTTATGAAAACTGAAATGTGTTACAGTCATGTAGATGGTAGGCCATACTTGCGCATGAGTAACATTTCTATTTTTGAACGATCATTATCAAAAGTGGGTAAGTATTAATTTAACTTTATATAATGTTAATAAAATCATATATATAATATTAATTATTTAAATATACTTATATATATCTTCCATGTGATGTGGTGTTGAAAAATGAATCACATCGTTTTATGGAAGTGGTAGTCCACATGTACACACACGAACAATGTTATCATTTTTTTATGCAAGGATAGGTAAGAAATTAAATGATAAATTGTATTTTAACAATGATAAATATGTTATGAATATCATATATAAATATTATTTCCATCATTAAAACTAGTATTGAGAGAAGGTTATGGAAAATGAATGACATTCATTCACGAGGTGGTAGTCCAACAGACACAATAATGACGAATTATTTTCCCATTTGATGGTTGGAGATATACATAGGTCACTCCACTAACATAATAAAATCTAAATAAAATTTGGATATTTTAAATTTTTATCATTGTTTAATAAGGGTTTATAGATGTGTAAGAATAAACAAAACAGAAAATCTCAATTAAAAGAGATATCTTTTTTCAAACAATCTCTTTTCCTTCACACCTTTAAACCACTATGGGTGGTGTTATACCTAAATTAATACATCTATAATGAGGGGAGGGTTTCTAGTAATGTATTTCTGTAGAGAGTTTTTGAACCAAAATGGTTTTTATATATGAAGAAATGGGAATATGAAGTTCCTTTAATAAGAGAATGGTGGGGCACTCTTAGAACATCTCAAAATATTAAATTGATACAAAATATTATTTAATACCAAATAGATCTAAACACAATAATTTTAAATATGATATTATTATGGGCTATAATAAACTCATAATATTTAAATAAGATAATATTTTACTATATTTATATCCTTATATTTTTTTAATCCTTATTTAACCCCTTTGACTCTTACCGTGACAATATGGATTTTTATAATTGGAGGGTTAATGTAGTTACTAAAAAAACAAAAAACACACCATAAATGGATTACAGTTTATATTTGAAACATTACCTCAATAAACATTCCTAATTTAATATTTTTGAAAACTTTATATCATTAAATAAATCAATATTTATTTTAAAATATCAATAATTTCAATTTTTTGAAGTATTAAATAATTTGACATTAATAATATAAAGATAACACTTAGAGTTTAAACCAAAAATTTTATTATATCTATCACATGTAAATTTAATCTATAAAATTAATGTATTTCATTAATTATATAAATTATATTTATTTTAATTTTTTTAATATCATATATTTTATTTTTTTCATTAATTAAATAATTATTGTATCAGCGTTGTGTAAGAATTCAAGGTTATTATTTATTCCCTAAAAATGAAAAATAAATTAGAATTATGAACATAATAATTTTTTATCTTAAAAATATATTTATAGTCAAACATATCACCAAGATAAAACCATATTAAAAACTTTACGATAATTAAAAACAAGAGTGTGACATGTTTAACATTTGTTCAATATAAAATACTATAAAAGTCATAATCTTACCGAAGTAGCCCCAAAAGGTCATAAATAAATTTATTTCAAAGGAATAAGTTTGCTATAAAAAAATATACATTTATATTCACTCAATATATATTTTCGCTCACACCTATATCATGACAACACATTTAATGTGTTATTTTGACTTTGATGGCCTTTTGCACAAGAATTTAGACAATCCACTTGTTATATAACCCTAAAATTAATGTATAACCATAAAAAAACTTAATAATAAATAATATTTTATTCAAAATTATATAAATTACTTATATAATCCAAATTATGATTTTTAGGATACCAATTTTAACTTTTCATGTACTATACAAGCTTTGCGTCAACACTGAAAATGATTTTCATATTTGTTATGAAATAAATTATAGTCTCCATGTTTTAAATTATGTATGAATAATATTTATAGTATTTTATCATAAATTATTAATTCCATAAGATTCACTAATCTTTATATTATGTATATTTCTTGGCTATATCATAAAATATATCATATTTCATAAAACAATATGTTATACTATTCACTAAAAATTTAATTTCTTTTGAATAATGCTAAAAAATAACAATAGGATAAATTAGTATTTATTAATAAGAAAATAAATTTTATGAAATTCAATTCCAATAAGTGATAGAAAGTAATTTTAAAATAAATTCCAAAAATGTGACCAAAAATGTTTTTTAGAAAAAAAAAGTATTTCCTAAAAATGCTTATTTACTTATAAAAAGTATTTTAAAACAAATTAAATTATAAAATTTATAACTACTTGATGATAGATAGCTTAGAGTCGGTGTCCACTATCAATTACATTTCCATGATTACAAGGAATGAAATCCCGAAGGGGCAGGAGTATAGTAGTCTTGGAAAACTAGATATATAAGGACCTGACCTTAAAACATTACATAATCTTGAATTAAATGAAAAATTCACATTAATGATATTTTAAGGTTTAGAGTTTTATATAATTAGGACATAAATATTACATTAAATCTCAAAAAAATACAAATTAGACACTTCTACTCAGTTTCTATTTTTTTTCATAAAATAAAAACTCTTAAAAAGAAACATGTTTAGTTCTAAGTTGTAGACAACATGAATTTTTCTTGATCCCATCCTTGACCCTATTAATCATTATGTCTTGGGGGAAACATTTCAAAAACTTGGTGTGGGAATAAAAATATTAGCAAGGGTTATAAAATAAGGATTGTGAACATTAACTCATCAATAAATACAAATCAATGAAACCAAACTTTTCGATCATAACATACCTCATGAAATCATAAGATTTATGAATAACATATAGAAATAATAAATCATAAAGGTAACTTATGAAATCCCTATCATACATAAATTGTAGCTATCACATATACATAAGGATTTACTTTGGAATACCCATCATAGTATATTCACTAAATCTATTAGGAGAAACATTAATGTTTACCTCCGTTACGTCACCCAATGCATCAGAGAGCTATCTTAGGCTCACCCACCCTAGGTTTTTCACAGAACGACCTGTATATATAAACAATGATCAATAAACATAACATATGCATGACACATAAAGCAATCATAATGTAAAGATAACATTTCCACATTTTAATTACAATATATCATTTCAAGGTATTGACATAATCAATGCTTTATCAAACCATTTTCAAAACCATTTAAAAAATTTAATAAAGAGAATTTTGATTCAAAGTGTCCCATACAACTTTAAAGATTTTAAAGGAATAAAAATTTTAAAACATTAATTTCCATATAAATAAATCCTAAAAACCATTTTTAAAAATTTTACATTAATGAATAATATTTATAAGAATAAATGTTTAAATCATTTAAAAAGATACATTAGTTAAAGAGTTTTCAAAAAATGAGAGATGATTGAATACAAACAATTGAGTAATAAAATAAATAAGAGATTATAATATCATTATAATAGATAGATTCATGATATAATATGTCAAAGGGAATTATATAAATTATATAAAAGTGAATTGGTGTATAATAATAAATAAATTTCAATGGAATGTAAATTGAGACAAAGTACTTTGCAAAGACCATATCCTTAGATTAAAGACAAATAAATGACATAATTATGTGTGACAAATAATAATACACTAAATATAAGTGTATATTAAGTGTAAAAAGAAATATGGGACATTCACACATATTCATAAAATTATATAATCAAGAAGTATAAGTTTAACCCAAATAATTGAAATTTGGTTATGAAGTTCTCTTACAGAAATACAACAGCCTAACATCGTCGCTTTAAAATTCAGAAAATGAGTTTATGAGATAGAAAAGGGTATCTAATCACTTTAAAATAATATTTACATAAATAAGGATATATAAGAACATATACCAACATAAGATGATGTAAATTAAAAGACATAACAAAAATAAGTCTTTTAAAAAGAGAAGGGTGAAAGGTTCCCTTATCGATTTGGTATCTTACAAAACATACACCCCATGAAAGAAAGATCATAAAATGAAGATTTAAATACCCAAAAATTATAGTATATTACACAAATAATACAATAATGGTTAGTACATACACCCCAAAAAAAGAAAATAGTGTTATATATAGCATGAATCTCATGGGAATAAAAGTAGATATGAAAGCCCCTTACCACTTTGTAATCAATCTAGTCGTAAGAACAAAAGTTTATAACCACCAAATGAATCACATAATACCATTAATATAATTATAATCATGATAATATATATAAAATGTTGTTATACAATACACCACATGCAATAAATAAGTGGCAAATAATGGAAATATCACGGAATTAAATGTGAGATAAGAAACCCTTACCTCATGTCTGACTTGACTTGATCGTTCAATAATCAAATGAATAATAAACTAAAAATAATTTCTACTTGATTAAGACCATTTTTCAATTTTATTATTTCTTTTATATCAATTATTACTTTTCTATAACAATAATTTAATTATTTGAGTTCATATCGGACATTTTGTCGATGTTTGGAACTTGAGTTAAAAATGAAGTTGTTATAACTATAAATTGTCCATGTGGTCCAAATTTCATTATCTTAGGAATTATATCCATGATTTATAAATCATATATATCATATATATCCAATATATATATGTATTTATAATATTACATAACATTTGGAGATAAGAAATGAAATGCACCTTTTAGGGAGACGGTAAGTCGTACATACGCATGTACGCTACTTTCATTTATATTTTATATTTAATGGAGTAAAATCATAATGATATATATGTATATTATAATTCCAGTATAATATCATATATAATTTTATTAACTACATCCTTTATAAGTTCCATGTATGGAATTAATGAGTTATATTACTTTGATGGGGCGGTAGTCCGCACATCATCAAATGAAATTATCGTATTTACACATATTGGAAAGAATAAAGGTATGTTTGTTAAAAAAAAATCAAAAAATCATAAAGAAAACATAAAAATAATAAAAATAATATATAAATACATTTCCATCATAATGGACGCCATGAGAGGTGGTAGGAGAAGATTGAACAATCATCGTTTCGTGAGGCAGTAGTTTGCCATCCACAGAAACAGTATGTTCTTTAACCATTAGATAAAGGTGTTTTTAAGTGTAGTTAGAATAATTCTCATAAAAATCAAATAATATATTAATGATACTGTTTTTTTATAAAATAGATTAATAAAAGGAGTTTATGGGGTTTGAGATGTAAAATAAAACAAAGAACTTAAGAGAAGATGTTACCTTTAAATCAGGTATCTCTCTTTGGTTTGAACCAAAATGTTTACTTGAATTTCTTTATGACTAGGGTAATGATTATAGTATGAGTAGAGTTATGTAAAAAGATTAATTGGGAAGATTTTGGATGATACACAGGGATTTAGAACTGTGAGGAATGGGTTAGAAGTGAGGGTTTTTATAAGGGGGAGGAGGGGCTCTTTAGGAAAGCTGGAAAATATTATTGTACTATATAATGATTTTCGGTTTCTAAAATCCTAAAACCCATTAAAGTCGAAGATAAGATGAATAATGTTATAAATAAAATTATACAATAAGAATTTTATAGGTTTTGGATATTTTATTAATCTTTATAATCATATTTATTTAAATCATTCATCAATGAGGTAAACACTGCATCATTATTGTTTCATAATCATTTTTATTTATTTGATGTCTAAAAATTATAAAAAAAATATCATTATGTAGAAATATTTTTTTATTTAAAATTAATATTTATATTCTAAGAGATAAATTATATATCCTTATGTTAAAATTGATTTACCAAAAGATATATGTTTATGTCATTTTTGTCTTTACATTAAATAAATTAATATAAAGTGTCCTTATCACTCTTAAGTGGCTCCATGGTGTCCCGAAATCGACCCAAAGATTACCATGGTAGGACATGTATTAAACAATAGTAATATAACAAATTTTAGGGAAATTTAATATTCTTATAATATTATTTTTTACGCTTATTTACCAGATTTACCCCTAAACCATGGTAAATAAAATATTTGCTGAAGTAAATATTCATAATTTATAAGTATAAAAGTTAACTAATTACACAATTTGGACCTCTTGATTAGAAATATGGAATCCATTTGTATAAATTCAAAACACATAAGTGACAGAAATTAATTGAAAAATAATTCTCGTTGTCAAAACAAAAAGCGTGTTTTAAAGAAGTAATAACTATCAAAAGATTCACACATGTTTATGTCCAATTTCAAATTTAAATTACTTCCAATGACCAAAATTAGATTAAATGGTAAAAATTTAATCTAATTAAACTTTAAAACAATTTAAAAAGACATTCTATCCATATAAATAAATTATATTAAAAGGCAATTTTGAATTAAAGTACATTTTTTTCACCATTCATAAAAAATGAACTTTATCAGAAAAATATCAAAAAATTAACCAATGTAAATTTTTATTTCCGATTATAAATAATAATTTAAATTTGTCAAATAGAATATATAAAAATGACCAAAAATATATTTAAAGAGGGTTCACCATAAAAAGTTGGTAAATCAGCCTTTTAATGAATATTAGAATACTTATGATTAAAATCATATTCTTTCTTTTTTTGAGCCTCTAAAATTTATTGGATAAATGTAAAAACATTTAAGAAGCATATTTAATCACAATATGGATAGTTTTTTTCAATACCACTAATACAAGGGTTATATGTTAACTACCATTTAAAATAATATTATATTATTATTTTTCAGTATGACCCAACATTGTGTGCAATGTAAGATTTAAAAGAACATCATTGTTGCGTATCAGGTACGCCATCGAACATATAATCCCATTTAAACTAAAATTATTATTTAATTCACAAATATTAATAAATATAAAAATGTTATATTCTTTATTTAGTTGGGATGTTACGTCCTTCCCCCTTTTGGAAATTGCGTCCTGATAATTTTAAAATTGGGCATGGAAACTTCATTAAAAGTTCCTCATCAGAAAAAGAGTCAATAACAATATCTCTTTAAAAGAAAAAAAGAGAAATAAAAAGGTCACCAGAGATAACCCATGGTAGGATTCCATGTAGGAAAACATGGATATAAAAGAGAAACAAACCATCATGGTTTGATAGAGAGTGGTATAAAACATTATTAGGAGAAATTTAGCCACAAGAAAATCACAAACTTTTGATGGGTTAAATGGTCAATGATTCCCCAGTATGAAAATTTAATGGAAAATGTTTTTGTTTTAAGTTAATTTTTATAAAGTTGAGGAATTTATTTAATTTCTAAACTAAAAACATAAGGAAACATTCTTACTTGTCTTTTAGACTTTAATCCTTTAATAAATTTCTACCACAAACTCATATTTTCTCCAAAATGATGAGTATTTAAACTGAATTGGTTAAATTAAAAGTGGTAGAATCAACTTCTAGATTATTATATAATCCACAAAAGATGAACTATATATTTCTCCTGTCTTTAGACATCAACCAAAACAAAAAAGTTTTGTATAAGAACTAATAATCCCCAAAAAGGATAATACTTTATTAAAAGGAAAACTTCTCTTAATCTCAAAAAAATTTCAAACAATACCCAAATTTAAACAAAGACCATTCAATAAACAACTGTCCAAAAAATTCTTCAAAGTAATCCAAACTAAGATTGAAACCCAAATCTCAGAAGGATTTAATCACATAGTCCTCCAAGATAAATATTAACATAAATTTCCAAATAACATCAGTTACTATTAAAGTATCATACTAAAAAGTAATTAACCTAATCAAACATTTTCCATGATAGGTTAATCCTTTCCATAAATAACCCAAATCACCGTTTGTTCACAATAAAAACATATATTCTTCTAAAATAAAATTTCAATCATTACTCCACAAATGAAATCGCATAGTATTTCATTTCCCTTAACATATAATGTTTCCAAAAGAGAAAACATATTCTAAAATAACCATTATCACTTAATCACCAAATCATTTTTATATATTAAGTATATCCATTTATTAAAACAATAGTTCCCAAAATCAACTTATTATTGATCCATAAAATCATTTAACATAAAATATTAAGTCATACTAACTAGGGACTTCATGTAGGACATTGGTAAGTGATGCACCCTTGTCGCCCTTCAGTTGTGGGATTGATTCCTGTGTCCTTTTCAGACACGACGGGTTGTCACCAATCTTACGAGTTTTCCATTTTATAAAACTCAAAAATAACCCTAACATGTTTTAACCTCAAAGTTTTTCTTATACTTTTCATTTTCATCCCAATAGTATGACCTCAACGTCTTATATATTTTCATTTTTTCACCTCTATATGATAAAATGGAACTATTCCTAGTAGAAAGAACATCATACCTTATTCATGGAGTCCATATGGTTTCATCATCGTTTTGTTCAAATAGGTAGAACTCTATGCATTGAAATAATGATTTAAAGATCATTCAAAATCATTTACTTCCATCATCCAAATACACCTTGTACAACTTGGGTCATATGGGAGTTCGTAGAAAAACAATTTCAAAAAATAATCCTGTATGACATATAATTTTAAAACATATGATAAAACATGATTTTTATAAAATAGTTGGACCGAATCTGAGTTGAAACTTTCAAAAAATGGTCCTTTTAAAATACCATAAGTATGTTTTGAGAGAATATATTATAAAAGATATGATAAATAGGTCGCAAAAGGGTCTCTTTTTTCAGAATATTTTTAAAATCATAAGTATCTGCAAAATCTTGTGATAATGTAAAATATTTAAAAATGCATTGATATTAATTAATTTTATTGAAAATATGAGAATATTGAAAAAATAGGATTTGATTAAATATAAACCATGATCCACAATGATATTGATGTATAGTGGAGGTTTCTGATATCTCAAACAACTACTTTCAAGTGATTTGTATGCTAGAAAATGTTTCATAATCATCTGAAGATGACTTTGCAATAATTATTGCAAGCATGTCATCAGGAAGAGATAGGAATATCATTTGAGATCCTCCTCCTTCCATTTGTAACCTAATTTATTTGATATGAAAAATTTATAAAACAAGTAATTAACTTAAATATTAGACATAGGGACTAACCATGTGTTTAACAAGAACTCTTAATCCATAAAGTTGTTTAAACCAACCTATAATACCAACTATGAGGACCTGGCCTTAAAACATTACATAATCTAGAATTAAATGAATAATTCAAATTGAGGATATTTTCATGTTTAGAGTTTTAGATAATTAGGCCATAACTATTACATTACATCTCAAAAAATTATAAAGTAGACAATTCTACTCAGTTTTCATTTTTTCATAAAATAAAGAACTCTTAAAAAGAAACATGTCTAGTGACAAGTTTTAGACAACATGACTTTTCCTTGATCTCATCCTTGACCCTATTCATCTTTTAGTCCTGTGGAAAACATTTCAAAAGCTCAGTAAGGGTTATAAAATAAGGAAAGGAAACATTAAACCATCAATAAATACAAATCAATGAAACCATACTTTTCAAACATAACATACCTCATGAAATCATATGATTTATGAATAACAGATAAAAAACATAAATCATAAAGGTAACTTATAGAATACATATCATACTTACATTGTAGTAATCACTGATACAAAGGGAGTTATTTTGGAATACCCATCACAGTATATTCCTTAAATCTCTTAGTAGAAACCTTAACTTTTACCTTTGTCATGTTATCCAATGCATTTGAGAGCTATCTCGGGTCACCCGCCCTTGGTTTGTCACGAAACCACCCGTATACGTAAAAAATGCCCAAAAACCATAAAATATCCATAACACATAGAACAATAATAAAGTAAATATAACATTTCAACATTTTAATTACAATATATCATTTCAATACATTGACATAATCAATGCTTTATCAAACCATTTTCAAAACCATTTAAAAATTTTAATAAATAGACTTTTCAATTAAAGTTTCCCATACAACATTGAAACTTTTATAAAAATCAACATTTTAAAACATTAATGTCCATATAAATAAATCCTAAAAACCATTTTTAAAACATGGAAATTAATGAGAAATATTTAAAAGAATAAATCTTTAAAACATTTTAAATGGTATTTTAGTTAAAAATTTTTTTTAACAAAATGAGAGACGCTTGATTAAAAACAATTGAAGAATAACATCAATCAAAGCTTATAATATCATGAGAAAAAAAATATTAATGATATAATACAACAAAGACCAGTATATACACTATATAAAAGTGGATTGGTGTAAAACAATAAATAAGTTTCAATGGAATGTAAATTGAGACAAATTCCATTGAAAAGATCATATCCTTAGATTAAGGAAAAATAAATGACATAATTATGTTTGAAAAATAACAATACACCCAATATAATTGGATATTAAATTTAAAACAATCAGATAACATTCACACATATTAATTCCACAACATAATCAAGAAGTATAAGTTTAACCCAAATAATTGAAATTCGGTTATGAAGTTCTCTTACAGAAATTTGACAGCCTAACAACGTCACTTTAAAATTCAGAAAGTAAGTTGATGAGAGAGAAAATTGTATCTCATAACATGTACATAAAATTTACAGAAATAAAGATATATAATAACATATCCCAAAATAAGTTGATTTAAATTAAAATACATAACAAAAATAAGTCTTTTAAAAAGAGGACAGTGAAAGGTTCCCTTATCGATTTGGTAACTTACGAAACATAAAACCCATGAAAGAAGGATCATAAAATGAAGATTTAAATATCCATAAATTAAATTATATTACACAAAGAATACAATCACGGGCATTAAATACCCCACACAAAAGGAAATAGTTGTATATATAGCATGAATCTCACAGGAATAAAAAGTGAGATGAAAACCCCTTACCACATTGTAATCAATCAAGTCGTAAGACCAAAATTTAATAACCATCAAATGAATCATACAATAACATGAATATAAATATAATTATTATAATATACATTGAGTGGAAGTACCTAATACACCACATGCGATAAATAAGTGGCGAACAATGGAAATCTCACAGAATTAAAAGTGAGTTAAGAAACCCCTCACCTCTTGTCTAACTTGACTCGATCGTTCTTTAGTCTCCTGAATAATAAACTAAAGTAAATTTATACATTATTAATAAACTTTTTCATGTTTATTATTCCTTATATATCAATTATTACTTTTATATAAAAATAGTAAATTATTTTAGTTCATATTGAACATTTTGTCGATGTTCAAAACCTGAGTTAAAAATGAACTTTCTATAATTATAAATTGTCCATGTGGTAAATAGTTCATTATCTCCAGAATTATATTCATCATTTAGATATCATATATACCATATATATCCTGTATATATTTGTATTTATAATAGTACATAATATTTGGAGATAAGAATTGAAATGCACTATTCTTGGAGACGGTAAGTCGTATGTACGCATGAGCGCTACTTTCATTTCTATTTCATATTTAATAGAATAAAAACATAATTATAAATAGGTATATTATAATTACATTATAATATAATATATAATTTCATTAAATCCATCATTTATAGGTTCCACTTTGGCATGAACGAGTCATATAACTTTGAGGGGGCGGTAGTCCGCACTTCTTTAAATAAAATTGTCGTATTTACACATTTTAGGAAGCATAAACTTATATTTGTAAATAAAAATTATATAAGAATAGAGAAAAAATAAACATAATATATATCATATATAAGTAATTTACCATCATAATGGCCACCATGAGAGGTGGTAGGTTAAGAATGAACAATCATCGTTTCATGAGGCAATAATTCCCCGTCCACATAAACAGTATGTTCTTCAACCATTAGATGGAGGTGTCTTCAAGTGTAGTTCGAATAATTATCATAATAATAACCTATTATATTTATTATATTGGTTTTTTTATAAAATAAATTAATAAAATTAGTTTATGGGGTTGGAGAAGTAAAGTAAAACAAAAGAACATAAGGGAAGATGTTACCTTTAAATCGGGTATATCCCTTTGGTTTGAACCAAAAGGTTAACATGAATTTCCTTCTTCCTACGTGAAGGCTTCTAGAAGGATGATAAGAATGCAGGGAGCTTAATTGGGAAGATTTTGGACAATCTAAGTGGCTTAAATAGTGTGAGTAATGGGTTATAATTGATGTTTATTTATAAGTGGGAGGATGGGCCTTTAAGAAATCTTGAAAATATTATTTTATTATATAATTATTTTCGGTTTCTAAAAGCCCAAAACTCATTAAAGTTGAATATATTATGAATAATGTTCTATATATAATCTTTAAATAATAATTGGACACGTTTTGGATTTTTTTAATATTTATAATCTAATTTATTTAAATCATTCATTAATGAGGTAAACACTGCATCATTATTGTGTCATAATTATTTTTATTTTTTTTATCTAAAAATTACAAATCAAATATCATGATGCTGGAAATATTTTTATATTTCAAATAAATATTTATATTCAAAAAGATAAATTATACAACCCCATGTAAAAAATTATTTACTAAAAGATATATGTTTATGTCATTTTTGTCTTCACTTTAAATAAATTAATATAAAGTGTCATTATCACTCTTAAGTGGATCCATGGGGTCCCAAAATCCCCCCAAGTATTCTCATGGTTGGAAATGTATCAAACAATAGGATTAAGACACATGTTATTGTAATTTAATATTATAATAATATTATTTTTTACCCTTATTTACCCGATATACCCTTTAACCATAGTAAATAAAATATTTACTGAAGTAAATATTCATAAAGACTAAAAATAAAAGTTATCTATTTAAAAAATATGGGCATCCTGATTATAAATATGGAATCCAGTTTTAAAAATTCAAAACACAGAAGTACCAGAAATTATTTTAAAATTAATTCACGTTTTCAAAAAAACGTGTTTTTAAGAAATAATAACTATCAAAATATTGACACTTTTTTATATCCAATTTCAAAGTAAAATTAATTCCAATGACCAAAAATGGATTAAATTTTAATAAAATAATCTAATTACACTTTAAAACCAATTAAAAAGATAATCTAACCATATAAATAAATTTGATTAGAAGACATCTTTGAAATTTAAATACAGTTTTTTTCATTATTCATAAAAAATGAATTTTATCAAAAAAAATACGAAAAATTTACCGAAAGTAAATTTTGATGTCCTGATTTAAAATAATAATTTTCTGTTGTCAAAGAGAACATATAAAAGTGAAAAAAACTATATTTAATGAGGGTTCTCCATTAAAAGGTTGTAAATTGACCTTTTAATGAATATTAGAGTATTTATGATTAAAATATGATTCGTTGTTATTTGTTGCCTCTAAAATTTGTTGGATAAATGTAAAAACATTAAAAAACATATTTAATCATAATATGGTTAGTTTTTTTCATTCCTTCTAATACAACAACTATGCATTAACAACTATTTAAAATACTATTATATTATTATTTTTCAGTATGACCCAACATTGTGTGCAACGTAAGATTTCAAATAACCCCGTTGTTGCGTATTGGGTCCACCATTGAACATAGAATCCCCTTTAAAGTAAAATTAATTTTTAATTCACAAATATTAATAAATATGAAAATTTTATAGTATTTATTTACCTGGGATGTTATATGATACATATATTAGAAAAGAATACACTAATTACAAAATATATATTTTTTATTATTTCTAAATAAATAAATTCGAAGATAAATCTAATAGAACTAGTAAATCCCTATATATATTTCATAGTACACTTCTTGGGTTCCCAAGGAAAAAACATAATAAGTGTGAGCTTAAATTCTCAGTAAGGAAAAAATATAGAAGAAAGAAGAAAGAATCAATAGGAAAAGTCAATATGGAAAGGTAAATAACAAAACACACATTCCATGTATTCAATAAAATTAATGAAAGTGAATAAACAATACAGAAATGTAATAAATGGAAACACATTCCATTCAATAAGTAGATAAGAAAAAATAAATATGTCAAGGTAATAAACTGAAACATATTCTATATAATTAACTAAAAATGAAATCTATCCATAGATATATAAATGAAAAATCTCATGGATGAAATATAAATGCAACTAATATAAGGGAAATTTATGATTATTGGATTCCATGTTTCCTATGCACATGGTACATTTACCATCAAGACCATTAACAAAATAGTTTACAAAATATCAGGTAAAAACTCATATAAGGAGGCTAGAGAACCTAATCATCCTACGAGACTAATGATGTAATGAGGGGCTATCTATAACTGGGCTTCAACCATGTCGTACCAGTCCAAAACATTCGTCATTATGAATAATAAAAATAAATAATATGCCTGATTGAATAAACATATTCAATAAAGAATATAGAATTATAAATATTTCCCCCAAAGAATCAAATTCTGTCAAAGTAGACACCATATGTAAAATGATATACAATTTAAGAAATAGTAATATCCATGATATATGATATGGATAATTAGGGGAAATTCAATTATCACAGGTGATTGAATATTTCAATGGGATTTCAAAAATGAATCAAGGATGTGAATATAAATACTATACGTGACTAATTTAATAAAAAATCGTCAAAATTATGGATAGGGATGGTATCAATACATCATATCCCAATTTTATAAAAATAAAGGGTTGTTTTTTATGATGAATGGAAATATTATACAAAGATATTTTAAAAACATTCTAGTGTAAAATATCCTTTAGTTTTTGAAATTTGTTTGCAAAACCGTTTCGTTTAAAAAAAATTTTGAAAAAATTTATTTAAAAATTAACCTTTTATACATTAAAATGAAGCTTAAAAAAATGATGGTGGGTAAATATGTATAGACTGTTAGAGTTAAGAAGGTCAATTTGTCTTCATGGTTAAAGATTAGAAAAATGGATTGTGAAGAAGGTGAAAAGAAGATTCCTTTTAAAACATTAGTAAAATAAAAAAAAGGAAAAAATTACTTTACCAAATAATTTTAAAATTATTTTTTAAATCATCATAATAAAACATGGTTTTTTGAAAAAAACATGTTCTTCGACTAGGAGAGGAATAAATTCAGGTTTCTGAAAAACATTTTCAAAAGCATATTGAGAACCAAAGAAAAGAAAATCGGTACTAGTACATTAAAAATTTCATGAATAACTATAGGAGAAGAAAATTAAAGGTTTTATTCACTAATGGTCATACAATTTCATCAAATGGAAATACAATTAAAATATCATTAAATTTATTATTGAGGAATATAATCTCTAAACATTCCAAAGTGCCCCATACAACTTTGAACCATTTTAAATCATAAACCCCATGAAAGAATAATATTAAATGAAAGTTTAGAACACCATGAATAAAAATATATTAATGATATAATATAACAAAAGTTTCATTAGATACACCCCACAAAATATGTATGTGGTGATCATGACATTTATCTCACGGATGTAATAAGTGAGATGAGAATCCATTACCTTGAGTTTCCTTTATGGTGAATGTCCTTTAACATCCTGTATAGGGGTTTTAAACATGTTACTAACTTATAAAAGAACCATATTAACAGTTTTGATATCATATATGATCCTATTATAGTATCTTATTACCATTTTTTTAATAACCTTTCATTATTTTAACTATGTCACTTGTTAATTGCCTAGTTTGTCGAGTATGTTTTAACTTGTGATGTGTTTTTCTTATTAATTAAATCATGATTCAAACATCTACATAATGTAAAAATGACCTAATTATCACATATATTTAGTATATATGTATTTATAGTAATTTATAATATTTTTATATTAAAAAGGAAGTGCACTGTTCATGGAGACGGTATGTCATATGTACGCAAGAACGCTACTTTCATTTCATTATTGTATTAAAAGAATGAAAAATTAATGATACATATGTATATTATAATTATAGTATCATATATATTTTATCTATGTTACATAGGTTTATTAAAATAATCATTTATACATTCCATGTATGACATGAATGAGTAATATTGCTTCGAGGCGGCCGTAGTTCACACTTCCTTAATCGAAATTATCATATTTACACAATATAGAAATCATAAAGGCATGTTTTAAATAAAAATTACAAAAAAAAATGAAATTATAAATATCATATATATATATATATAATATATAAATTCTACAACATAATATCCACTATGATAGGTGGTAATAGGAAAATGAATAATCACATTTCATGATGGAGTAGTTCTCCGTACACCGAAACAATACATTCGTTATACATTAGATGGAAGTGTGTGTGATTTTAGGTATAAACCCTAGGATAAAACCATCCTAGTATATTTATTACACTATATATTTATACGATAATAGAATAAGAAGAATTTAGTGATTGGATAATGGAAATAAAACTAAAATTCTTAAGAAATCTTATTACCTCTTAATCTGGTAACAACTTTTGGTTTGAAACAAAATATTCCTTGGATTTAATTCATCTTAAAGTGAGTATCATATGAAGAGTTAAGGGGAATTTATGAGCTATTTTGGCATATATTTTTCAACACAAAGTGGCTTGAGAGGTGGGAGTAAGTGAAAAGAGAGGAGGTCCTTTTATAGTGCAGGGGGAGGGGCACTCTTGTAATATTTTGAAAAGGGAATCCATTGCACATTTTTCATGTTGAAATTGGCTCAAATAATTGAAAAACGTTCATAAAAGTGATGATAGAGTTGAAATATGTCCATATAATATCTCTTGTATAAGTTTATAGGTCTTTTGGGCCTTAAGATTAAGGTTTTGTCCTTTTTTAAGCTCAATATAACATTAATAGTTGTAATTAATTTTAATCACATTGACTAATATTTTTGGTCAAAAAAAGAAGTTGGTATTATTAGAAAATATAAATTAGGATTATTCAAATTATATAATCTATTTTTCCAAATTATAATCATATATGTTGTAGAAATTCATTTAAAATTCATCTCGCATGTGAGATGACAATGCAGGTTTTTAAAGTAACAACGTCTAAAAGTTTTCTATATTTTTATAATAAAATCCAACGTAAAATTTATTACAATGAAATTAATTGTATATAATGATAAAAATATTATATAATTAAACAGTAAAACCAAATAAAATTATAATAAATAATTATTAGTAAATTAGATGAAAAAGCAATTTGGAACTAAAATTATTTATTTGTAAATATTCATTTAAAATTGAATTATTTCATAAAAATATCAAAAAATCACCCTATCCTAATTATTATGCTTCTATTTCAAATTTAGATTTTATTTAGACATATTAAATCAATTAATTTTTCAATATTCAGATTTAAAATGGGTTCACCATAAAAAGGCGGTAGAATTACTTTTACGAAAATATAGGTTTTATGTGTGAAATAGGGTTCGTTATTATCATATTAATATAAAAAATGGATAAATATTAAAATTATTTTATTGAATATAATATATATATTTCATTAAAATCATTAAGTAATTTTAATTAATTATTTTTATTAAGAGAATACTCTTTTGGAATCATAAAAATAATAATCTTTATTTTTATATTCATTGGGTTCTTATTTTCGTTTCTCATTTATTAGTAACCCACAAATTCAGTTTATATTTATATAAACCATAAATTTTCATAGGATAATAAATACTATTCATAACTGCTGTCATAATGGTTAGGTTATATCATATTATATTAAATAATAAAATTTTCATAATACATTGTTATTTGGTGAAACTCATTCTTACATGTAAAACAAGGTATCGAGGAAGGTCGGTCTTGTGTGTAACCAAAGCTATCAAGCAAGGTTACTCTAGAATATAACACAAGATGACTCAATGTTGCATTCATTTAAATATATATAATCAATTTTAAATCATAAATATATTAAAAAGTATTTGGATATTATATTACTTTACGAGATTGGTGTCTCATGTCATACACACTATCAAATACGGGGTTGTTACTATATATTTTTAGGGCATCACATTCTCCCCACCTTATTCAAATTTCATCCTTGCAATTTATACTTGATCATGGTGATTGATTTTTTGATACTTCCTATGTTTTAAATAGCACATCGCGAGAAGGTTTCATAATTCATCTTCTAGAAAATAGATAATTAGAAGTACAAAGGTCACATGGAATACCATGTAATTAGGTCTATAAGTAGGATATAATTAGTGTCAAGTAAAGATATGTACTTGGAAGAAAAGCATAATGATTTATAGAGATTGAATGTGGTCATCAATCACAAAAAATGGTTAATGATCAATTGAATGTTTAGGGCCTTATAGCCATAAATATTTGATGATTTAAGAGACCATTGGTTCAAACGAAGTTATGGTATTAGGGAAATGTTTTATTTTGAAGTCATGTTCTTATATTGGGTAATAATTTTATTGAATAAGAATATAAGGAAAGATTCTTACTTCATAGGTTTCAATTTTAAATGAAAAATATTAACATTATTTTTTGCTTCAATCACATTCTAAATCATTCCATTATTACCAAGAAATAATTACGAAAAAATATTTTGTATGCATGTGTAAAGACCTGAAATTTTCATGTAATTTTTTTAATTATATGGGAATTTTATGAGTCTGCGAAAATTTAGGGCACATGATTCCGAGGCTCGGTGTGCTTGGAAGAAATTTCTGAATTTTTATTTGGGTACGTTCAATAAACATACGAGTGGGTTTTTGTAAATTTTGAACCGGTGCTATGAATTAAAATATGAGGCCCATGTTGAACTCCCAATGTCGGTATTCTCTTAAGGGGACGGCCACCTCGATGGCAGTTAGTCGAAGGTGAAATTTAGTTTTTGTTTTTTTCGTGAAATAATAAAATAAAATAATTTTTTTAACATTTTATTTGTTTAAACTTTCCATGTGGATGTTATAAAGGTGGGGACCACATGAACTAAAACCTCTTACATGGGCTATGGTGGTGGGGACCACCTGAGCCTAAAACCCCCTAAACTCCCACTTTAATATGAAGATAAGTATTGGAATTCCTCCCATATTTTAATTATACTAACACCCCATTTAATTTTTGGAGCCAACAAAAATTAATGATGCCAATTTAATTTGTGCCAACAATTAAATTGTTAAAATACATCTTATTGGTACCTTATTATTTTTGGTTGAATTGGGGGGAAAGGATTAGTAATAGGAGATATTTTGGAGGATTACTCTCTCCAACAAAAAACGCTTCTCTAAACAAAGAATGCTTCCCCAACGAAGAATGCTGATGTTCTCCAAGCCTGAATGGCCCGAAAGCCTTCATTTTTATTGATTTTCGATAACCCCCCTTTCAAGGGATGAGGGGGAACCCTTAGAAGGCCCGTAGGCTTAGAGATTACATGTCCCATAGGCCTAGGAGATTACATGACCTGAAGGTCTTAGAGAATTCAACCAGACTATCTACAAGGAACTGCCCCTCCCCAGCATCTGCATCCTTGATAGTAGCTCTCCACCTTTTTATGACCATCTGGCTAGGCTTCCCGTGCAAGAAAAGACTGGTACCGATGGAATAGTCATACCCTATCATTCTGAAAATCGATTTGTCTCTGCTCTGGTGATTTCAGCTGCTCTAAATCCTCTTCTGGGGCAGCTCCTTTTTTGTAGTGTGTCTGGGTCCTACATTCATGTGGCCCGAAGGCCTTGGGTGGCCCGAAAGCCTTGCAGTACCCGAGGACCAAACCGGTGCCCCAAGGCCCATATGGATGAATAGTTTTGGCTGCTAAAGTACCGAAAAATGCCTGCTACAGTATTTCTACATTTCCTGGTACAGTCTTGCTGTAGTGACTACTTCAGTACTGCTACAGTACTACTACAGTACCAGAAATATGCCTCCACCCGGATTTGATCTCGGGTCTCTTGGATGCACTTAGAGAGTCCTCACCAACTGGGCTGAGGCTCATGTGCACTGACATTCTCCAACAACTTCAGCTTCTTCCTCGTGACATCCTCTAACATGAGACGTCTTCAACGATGAAAAACTAACTTCCACCCTTCCTTCCTCACCAACATCAACAAGCCATTGAGGTGGGGTGGTTGTTTGAATTTTTCCACCTTACCCGTTCTTGATGACTCTTCATAAATAAATAAATAATCATATTCTCTTGATATCGCTCTAACGTGGAGAGTGTAGGCCAAACGAATATGTTCTGACGTCTCCACAAATCTTGTAAATATTTTTTGTGTTCTTCGCGATGAAGACGACGACTCGATCGGGCCGCCCGACCAAATAGAACCGTGACTTGTGCCGAAGTAGTGAAAGAAGGACATCTAGCCGAACCGGTCACTGAAGAAGGCTCGGCGCGTGACCGCGCCACGCGGCGAGGAAGGCTGGCCATCCAAACAGTCGCGGCGGACCACCGCACCACCGCTCTATGGCCCTCGCGCCACCCTACGGCCCCTGAGCTGCATTGCAGCCCCTCATATCCCTACAGACCCCATGCCGCCCAATGGCCCTCACGCTGCCCTGTGACCCCCACACTGCCCCACTGCCCCACGGCCCCTGTGCCGCCCCACAGCCCTCGCGGCCCACCACTGCCCCCTCACCGCCCTGCAGCCCCCGCACTACACCACGGCTGCCCCGCCACCAGGTAGAGCTACCTAGCGTGGGATGAGCCTCCTAGCACTGACGGGACATACCCAGTGGAGCGGTTCGACCCGAACCAGGTCGGGTCGGCCCAGGACGGGTCGGTCCAACGGGGTCGGACCGTACCCAGACCAGCTTCGACCCATTTCCACACTTTTGGGAAGAACTTTAGAACCTGGTGTCCGTTTGAAAAACTGTCTACAATGATGGATACCTTAGAGTGAGACAGTCCCTTTGGTGTAAACCACTGGTGATTTCGATAATGTTTGGGTACGGCTGGGGTGGATCGAGCACGAATCCAACTTGGCCCTCGGAACAAAAAAGCTAATAACTTACCGACCAGGCGTCCGATTGATGCACCGTCTTTTGCGTTGAGACCCCTATGAAGTGGAATTAATTTTTAATTATTATTAATCAGACTTAGTGGTATTAGGATTATCGAACATTAGCTTATGGAGAAGACCCTCTCGGAGACAAGCACGCATAGTGCGGGAACCCTGTAGTTGGCTGTGACAATGTAGTAGGATCCTGTGTGGGTTTGACAATGTAATGATGGTTCACTAGGTTCTTGTGTGGGCATGGCGATGTACTGATAGTGTACTAGGATCTTGTGTGGGTCTGAAGACGTACTGACGGTGTACTAGGATCATGTGTGGGTCTGAGGACGTACTGACGGTGTACTAGGTTCATGTTCTGCTCTGATGATTTACTAAAGGTGTACTAGGATCTTGTGTGGGTCTGACAACATAATGACGGGGTACTAGGATCCTGTGTGTGTCTGATGACATACTAACAGTGTACTAGGATCCTGTCTGGGTCTGACGACATACTGTCATTGTACTAGGATCCTGTGTGGGTCTGACGACGTACTAATGGTGTAATAGGATACTGTGTGGGTGTGACAACGTATTGATGTTGTAATAGGATGTTATGTGGGGCTGATGACATACTGATAGTGCACTAGGATTTTGTGTGGGTCTGACAATGTACGGACAATGTACTAGGATCTTGTGTGGGTCTGACGATGTACTAGGATCCTATGTGGGTCTCACGAGGTACTAGAATCTTGTGTGGGTTAGACGATGTACTACAATCCTCTGTGGGTCTGATGATGATTTAGGATCCTACATGGGTATGGATCTTAATAGCGTAAGATGAATTAGTAGTTGCATCTAATCATCTTTACTACTATACCTAAGTTATACCTGGTGTGAGATGAGTATGTACCTGTGTGGTACTTTCCTTTGTGGTAATACCTTGGCAGTATTAATCGATGTGGCGTACCTGTGTAGTAAATACCTTCATGGCACTCCTTCCATTGAAGAACAGTTATGCTTTGGGCTATTGGGTTGGACCTAGTGTTTTCCTCATTATTAAGATGGGTATACTTGATAACTTAGGTATATGTATGGGGATATACATAAGTAGAGTTTTCAGTAGATTTCATGCTTTATGGTTTATCCATTTTTGATTTTGTGAGACCTTGAGGCTATCAGGGTCCCTACTGAGTATCTTTACACTCAAACTTGCACGAGATATGCCCTCAACTTGTTGTTTTTGGTGTAGAAAACAGACATTGCTGACTGAGGATGAGGGTACCAGGACTAGACGGTGCCCAGAGGTGGACCATACGGCTTGTCGGTACGCAGAGGAGCTGAGAAGACGTGGAGAGATGAGGAGGTGATCTATACCTACCCTTCAGGTATGAACCACATAGGAAGACCCAGTAGCTATCTTTCTCTTTCTTCAGTTTTATTTTATTTTAGTTGTACTTGTACGTTTACTATTCGGCTTGTATTCTTCCCCTCTTACTTTCAGCACTCTTTTTTCTATACAGTTTACTTGGGTTCGTATCTTACTAGGTGCTTGGTTGCGTGTGTTTACAAGATATAAAAGTAATGACTTCCCGTTTTTAGGGAATATGCCTTTCGGTTCTAGTTGTCAACCCCTGGCCTATGGAAGGCAGGCTTGGGGTAGTCACGACATGGGACCTAGGGGACGGGTTGTGACAAATTGGTATCAGAGGATTCA
Source organism: Viscum album (assembly GCA_963277665.1). Taxonomy (NCBI): domain Eukaryota; kingdom Viridiplantae; phylum Streptophyta; class Magnoliopsida; order Santalales; family Viscaceae; genus Viscum; species Viscum album. The sequence continues at coordinate 286,779,672 of OY728137.1, read as the reverse complement.
GTTCTACCATAGAACTTAAAACTCTGATCTTTTTTTAACGGAATTAGTGTTATGTTTAGTGAGTGTGGTTATCAGTTTAGGGAAACCAGTGTTTGTGCGGCGGCCGACGTATCCATACACTAGGACCTTGACTTCTGATTTCTGACTCAGTGCACTAAAACACTGATTGCGTGTGTGTTTCAAGATTTTTCTTTGTGATTTCATTGAGTCACCTAACTAGGTAAAAATTATTAATCGCGGTGCACCTATTTATTTTCAGGATGCCTCCACGTAGATAACCATCTAGGGTTTCGGATCTAGTATGCACGAATAGCCCATCGAGAGAAGAGGCCTCAGTGCAGGGCCCTCTTCCAGTAGAGGCACCAATGATACCATTACCCATTAGGCCACTGATGCAACCAGCCCCTGCAGTAGAGGTTTCACCCCTATTGAGCACGTTTAACAAGTTCCCGTGCTAGAGGCCACCCAGGTTCAACGGATAGACGGACCCACAGGCGGCTGAAGATTGGATGGAGACCGTGGTGAGAATCTTTTGATTGGTAGGGACACCAGATGATCTCATGGTGATCCTTGTCTCTATTCTTCTATAGGCAGTAGCAGGCAGATGGTGGAGCTTGATGCTGCAGGCTCACGACAAGGTGACACTTCTCTAGGAAGACTTCGAGAGCCTGCTTCCGGCAGAGTTTTTCCCAGTGACTCTTCGCACAGTGCACATATAGAAGATGCTTCATCTATAACAGGGAAACATGACTGTGGCTCAGTACTCATCGAGGTTCACCAAACTCTCACGCTACTCCACTGATATGGTGCGAGACCCATTCTTCAGGGACCAAAACTTCAAGAAGGGACTCAGGTGGGATATCAGGGCATCGTTGATTTCACTCAACATCCTGGAGCAGGAGGGGGTGTTAGAGAGAGCCCTCTTAGTAGAGAGTTTTCATGCTGAGAAGGCACTAGTAGCCAGGCCCACCACCAGACATCATGTAGTAGAGTCTTTTGCAGCTATCAGTAGATAGATATCTCAGAGGTCCAAAGGGACTATACTTACAAGTGGATGACCACAAGGATTAGTGTCAGTTGTGTAGGGAACATGAGACAAAGTTAGTCATGCAAGGAACAGATAGTGTTTCACAAGTATCGGGTAGGGACATACGGCTCGTGACTATCTGATCCATCATATGAATGATTAGCAGGCGGTCGAGGGACCGCCTAGACAAAGACAAAGGTTTGACTGAGGAGGTCCGTAGGGAGTAGGTAGACGTGGAAGAGGAGTTGGTCGTGTAGTTGGAGGTGGGAGACGATTCGAGGTGTTACTGCCACCACCACCAGGTGGTCCACCCCAACCACAGGGAGAAAGTGGAAAGGGGTGAGCTTAGCTCCAGGCAACTGAGGCCTATGACCATGGTGCTCCAGAGGTGATACGAGGTACGATATGTGTCTACTCCACCTTAGTTGTATTACTAATATACACTATTTCTAGTCATTATTTAATTTCCACTTCCCTCATTCATATCTCGGAGATTCTGATGGAGCTCTTGGCTCGATCCTTATGTCTAGAGACTTCTACGGGAGAGGATTCGATGATTACACACTCATGCCGACAGTGTGAGCTTACTTTAAGAGTCGAGGGCTTTGGCTGGGATCTCCTAGTATTGGCGTCTAGGCCTTATGACGTCATCTTGGGTATGGACTGGTTATCTACAGTTCATTCATATATTGAATGTATTAGGCACAAAGTATGGTGTGTCCGCATGGATGGGACTATGTTTACCTACACCGGTGATAAGGGAGACTTTGTAACACATGATGGACTTACCTGGAAAAAGTACAGCCGATCACTCGTCAATTGGCTAGCATTACCCTCAGAGAAGTTGATGTGGAGAGTCTGAGTTATTCAATAGTGGTGGACCAGTATGCGGATGTCTTCCCTGATGTTGTTTCGGGTATACCTCCTCATAGAGATGTGGACTATTACATTGACTTGTATCCTGGGAAGACACCGATATCAACACCAGCATATCAGATGGCTCTCATGGAGCTTTGTGACCTGCGGGTACAGCTGGAGGACTTATATGGGAAAGGGTTCATTCGGCCCAGTGTTTCCCCTTAGGCAGCCTCGATTCTATTCTCCAACAAGGAGGATGAGAGCTTGAGACTTTTTGTTGACTATCAGTGCCTGAACCAGGTGACCGTGAAGAACAAGTACACAATCCCATTAATTAAAGACCTTTTTGATTAGATAAAGGGAGCAAAGTGGTTATCCAAGATAGGCCTCAGATCAGTCTATCGCTAGCTCAGAGTACGAGATGAGGATGTGAAGAAGACAACTTTTAGATGTCGGTATGGACATTACGAGTTCTTGGTTATGCCATTCGGCATGAACAACACTTTAGTAGTGATCATGGGACTCATGAACATGATATTTTAGCCATTACTTGATCACATTGTGGTAGTATTCATTGATGACATTCTAATCTACTCATCTATCAGGGAGAAGCATGCCTATCATTTACAGATAGTTCTGGACACACTCTAAGAGCACAAGCTTTATGGTAAGCTCTTGAAGTTCCAGTTCTGGATCCGAGAGGTTAAATTTCTCAGACACATCATCTCAGAGGCTGGAGTTGTAGTGGATTCAACGAAGATTGAGGTGGTACTTCCTTCGGAGCCACCCAGGAGTGTCATAGAGGTACGATGTTTCCTGGGATTGGTCGGATACTTCCAGAGATTTGTGCCAGATTTCTCCAGAGTTTCATCACCTTTATCAGCATTGATGAAGAAGAGGAAACCCTTCATGTGGTCAGATAGATGGAAGTAGGGTTTTCAAGAGCTGAGGCAGAGTCATACTAGTGAACCCATCTTGAGGCTACTAGAGGAGGTCATAAGGTACGTAGTCTACTACGATGCATCAGGGACCGGGCTCATATGTATCCTGATGCAGGAGAAAGAATTGATCACATATGGTTCTCGACAACTGAGACAAGATGAGTAGAACTACGCCACACATGACCTGGAGTTAGATGTAGTGGTCTTCGCCTTGAATATGTGATGACATTACTTGATGGGAGAGTGTTTTACAGTCTACTCTAATCACAAGAGTATCAGATATATCTTCTCTTAGAAGGACCTGAACCTGAGACAGTGAAATTGGCTTGAGTTCCTCCAGGACTATGACTTCGAGATGGTCTATACTCCCGGGAAGGGAAAAATTATAGCAGATGCACTCAGTGGGATATCAGGTATACAGCTGCTAGGTTAGGCGATGGAGAAGCTGGCCACTTTGCAGTTATCCTTTGTGGATTGGTATGAAACATATTTTCTTCAGTCTCTTACAGTCACTCCCCCACTTATTCCATGATTCAGAAAGGCGCAACATGGGGAAACTAACTGTGAGGCTCGACGTGCTCAGATATCCACAGGACATGCACCTTATGGATTTTTTAAAGGTTGGGAGCATGTCATCCTTCTCAGAGGATGTACCATGGTACCAGTGTCACTTCAGGAGGAAGTGTTGAGGGAGTTCCACACATCCCTTCTAGAAGTACATTCAATAGTGGCATAGATGTACCAGGACATCTGACAAGAGCACTGGTGGCCGAGAATGAAGAAAGGAGTAGTAGATTTTGTCTCTCTATGCCTCACTTGTCAGCAAGTGAAGGCAGAAGATCATGTACCAGCAAGTTTAGTTCAGCCCTTAGAGGTCCCAAATTGTATGTCGAATGGGATATCCATGGACTTCTTGATAGGAAATCCATTTACATCAAGGTGTCATGATTCTATCTAGGTGATCATCATATGACTCACCAAGTTAGCCCACTTCATATGGATCAGAGATTAGGGATCAATAGAGAGCTTGGGATGACACTATGTGCAGGAGATTGTATGGCTACCCTTGACAATTGTCTCTGATCGTGATGAAAGTTTCACTTCCCAGCTATGGAAGGGGTTTCAGGAGGATTTCGGGACACAACTTCATTTGGGCACCGCCTTCCATCCTCATATGGATGGACAGACTGAGCATATCATTTAGAACCTCGATGGCATGCTACGTTCTTGCATCCTTGACATCAGTCATAGCTGGGAGGATCACTTTACCTGGGTGGAGTTTTCATACAACAACAGCTATCACTCCACCATTGGGAAGGAACCTTTCAAGGCATTGTACATGCGACCTTGCAGATCACCTTTGTGCTGGGCTGACCAAGGGAAGTCAGCACTCATGGGACCGAAGATTGTACGAGCTACCACAGAAAATGTGAAAATCATCCAGGAGTGGAGGAAGACTGCATAGAGTAGGAAGAATTCTTATGCTGACAGGAGACAGAGACCTCTGGAGTTCGAGGATGGTGACCACATCTTTCTACAGGTCTCACCCCGATGAGGTTTATAAAGATTTGGATAAGGCGGCAAGTTATCTCCAAGGTTCACTAGACCCTTCCAGGTCCCCAGTAGATTTGGTGAGGTGGCTTACTACTTAGCACTTCACCCTTACTTGCACAGGGTGCACGACGTCTACCATGTATCCCAACTAAGGAGATAAGTGCACAACCCTTCTCACAACATTGACCACAGTGAGTTGGATGTTGACAATTGGGTGACTTTTACGGAGGTTCCAGTAGTGATTGAGAATCGATAAGAGTGGGTAATTTGTGGGTGGTCGATACCTCTAGTGCTCATTTTCTTGCAGCACGAGAAACTCCAGGAGAGCACATATGAGCGGGAGGATCAAATTCATGCTCAGTACCCCCACTTTTTTTCCTAGGTTTATGATGTGCCTTTCAGGGATGCAAAGCCCTGAGGTGGGAAAATGTAAAGACCTAGAATTTCCATGTAAATTTTTTTAATTATATGGAAATTTTATGAGTCTGCAAAAATTTACATCACGTGATTCCGAGGCCCAGTGTGCCCGAAATAAATTTCTGATCTTTTATTTTGGTACGTTTAGTAAATGTATGAGCGGGGTTTTGTAACTTTTGAACTGGTGCTCATAATTGAAATATGAGGACACCATTGAACTCGCAGCACTGGTATTCTCTTAAAGAGACATTCACCTCGACGGCAGTTGGTTGAGGGTGGAAGTTAGTTTTTGTGTTTTTCGTGAAAGAATAAAAAATAATAATTTTTTTTAACATTTTAATTCGTTGAAAACACCCATGTGGATGTTATAAAGGTGTCGAACACCTAAACTAAAACCTCATACAAGGGTTATTGTGGTGGGGACCACCCAAGCCTAAAACCCCTAAACTCTCTCTTTAATATAGAGATAACTCTTGTAATTCCAACCATATTTTAATTATACCAACACCCCAATTAATTTTTTGATCCAAAAAAAATTTATGATGCCAATTTAATTTATGCCAACAATTAAATTATTAAAACATATCTTATTGGAACCTCATTATTTTGGGTGGAATTGGAGGGAAAGTATTGGAAAGAGGACAACATTTGGACGATTACTCTCTCCAATGAAGAACACTTCTTCAAATGAAGAATGCTTCCACAATGAAAAATGTCGATGTTATCCAAAAACATTGTCTTCTTCCTCCTGACATCGTCCAACATGAGACTTCTTCAATAAATGCCATCCAACGTCTGTTCTTCCATATTCACCAACATCAACAAGCCTTTGAGGTAGGGTGGTTGTTTGAATTTTTTCCCCTTACCCATTCTTGACGACTCCTCGTAATTCAAGAAGGAATCATCGCAACTTGCTACCGCTCTAATTTTGATAGTGCAGGCCAAACGAACATGGACCGACCTCTCCACAAATATTGTGAATATTTGTTGTGTTATTCACGATGAAGAAAACGACGTGACCATGACACCTAATAGAAGTGAAACACGACTCATATTGCAACGATAAAGGAAGGATGACCAGCCGAATTGGTCGCTGGAGGATGCGTGGTGTGTGACCGCGTCGTGCGGAGAGGAAAGCTTGCCATCTAGCCAGCCGTTGTAGACTGCCTCACCACGAACCTCACACCGCCCTGTGGCCCCCACGCAACACCGCAGGCCCCGGGCCGCACTACGACCAGCGCGAAACCCCATGGCCCTCACACTGCTTCGCCCCCCCCCCTCGCGTCGTACCGCGGCCCCCACGCCGCACCGTGTCCCTCGTGCCACCCCATAGCCATCCCAATGACATCCCAAACCACCCAATGTGGTTCGGGCTGCCCAGTGTGGGCTGGGTCAGACGCATCGGACCGGGTCAACCTGAGTCGGGTCGGTCTAATAGGGTCAGACCGGACCTAGACCAGCTTCAACCCATTTGTGCTCTTTTAGCCATAACTTTGGCACCAGAAATCTGTTTGATGAATCGTCTGCATTGCCCGAAACCTTGGATCAAGAAATTATTTTTGGTATACCTCACTAAATATTTGGATAAAGTTGGGGTACGGTCGGGTTGGATCGAGCACGAATCCAAACGGTCCATCAGGACTAAAAGACTAATAACTTACAGACATGGCGTCTGATTGATGCACCGTATATTACTTTGAGACCCCTATGACGAGGCAGTCCATTGTGATCCTTCTTCATGGGACTTCGTGGAAGTTGGAGTATCGACCAATACCTTGAGGAGTGGACCCTCACGGAGACAATCAACCATAGTGCGGGAACCATGTAGCTAGCTGTGATGATATACTAGGATTCCATGTGGGTCTGACAATGTACTGATGATGTACTATGATCTTGTGTGGGTTTGACAACATACAGATGGTGTACTAGGATCCTGTGTGGGTTTGATGACGTACTAACGGTGTACTAGGATCCTGTGTGGGTCTGACGACGTATTGACGGTGTACTAGGATCCTGTGTGGGTATGACGACGTACTAACGATGTACTAGGATCCTGTGTGGGTCTAACGACGTACTGATAGTGTACTAGGATCCTGTGTGGGTCTGAAGACATACTGAATACGTACTAGGATACTCTATGGGTATGACGACGTACTGACGGTGTACTAGGATCCTGTGTGGGTTTGGCGACGTACTGACAGTGTACTAGGATCTTGTGTGGGTCTAACATCCTACTGGCGGTGTACTAGGATCCTGTGTGGGTCTGACGACATACTAACATTGTACTAGGATCCTGTGTTGGTGGCATGATGTACTAGGATCCTGTGTCGGTCCGATGAGGTACTAGAATCTTTTGTGGGTCTGATGGTGTACTATGATCCTCTATGGGTCTGATGATGATTTAAGATCCTTCGTGGGTCTACCTCTTAACAGAGTAAGATGAATTAGTAGTTACATCTAACCATCTATACTACTGTACCTATGTTATACCTAGTGTGAGTTGAGTCCGTACCTGTGTGGTACTTTCCTTTGTGGTAATACCTTGGTGGTATTATTCTGTGTGGTGAACCTGTGTGGTAATTACCTTCGTGGTACTTCTTCCCTTGTGGAATAGTTGAGATTTATGTTTTTGGGATGGACCCAGTGTTTTCCTCATGATTGAGATGGGTATACTTGATAACTTAGGTGTATGTATGGGCATATACTTATGTAGGGTTTTCGGTTCATTTTATGATATGTGGTTTATCCTTTTTGGATTTTTTGAGACCTTGAGGGTCCTGAGGTCCCTACTGAGTATTGTTATACTCACCCCTTCATGGGATATGCCCGCACGTTGCTATGTTTGGTGCAGATGATGGACAACGCTGACTGAAGATGAGGGTACAAGGACTGGATGGTGCCTAGAGGTGGACCATAAGGTGTGTCGGTACGCAGAGGATTTGGGAGGACGTTGAGATCTGAGGAGGTGATCTGTACCTACCTTTCATGTAGGAACCTCAGAGTAGACCTAGTAGCTATCTTTCTCTTTCTTCAGTTGTATTGTATTTCAGTTGTACTTGTATCATCTCTATTGGGCTTCTATTTCAGCCCCTCTTACATTTCACACTATTATTTCTATAAAGTTTAATTGTGTTCATATGTTGATGGGTTCGTGGTTGTGTGAGTTTACAGGATATAAAGTAAATGCCTTCCCGGTTTTATGGAATACACCTTTCGGTGCTAGTCGCCAGCCCCTGGACTATAGAAGGAGCACTTGGGGTTGTCATGGCACAGGCCCCGTGGGACGGGTCGTTAATTCATGACACACTAAATGATACTTTTAAAGGATCATAAGGCCTATAAAAGAGTGATAATTCTATTTATTTGTCTTTAACTAACTTCCAAAATAAATATGGTTTAAAAAATAATCTCTAATCCTCAAAAGTGATGCTACAAGTTCATCATTAACATTTATTCATCAAATTGTTTAACTAAGACAATGAAAAATTTACTAGTACATTGCATAAGTTAGTGGTTGGAATGAAAAACTTATTGTGCTTCAGTCATGGGTTCATGACCTATAGCCTTTCTCAATTTGATTGGTTATCACCCAACTTACAGTTTTTCCTTTAATAAAAAAATTAATATAACTTATATAATAAATATGATGGACTTCTTAGATATTGGTTTAATCACATAATATACTTTTAGCTACCATTTTCAACCCAACCACAATATATAAATACTTCATCCATTTTATTTTAACATAGGTCCTTCCTTAGCCTAGAGGTTCTCTACAATATCATTCAAAGGATTTATAAATCATGAAATCTTATTTTTAATCTAAAACACCTTAGTTTTAGCCCAGATTATTCATTGTCAAAATCTTACATAGTATTTTGTATAGAAAATGTGAATTCCTCAAAGAATATCTCTCAAGATTTTCAAAACAGGTGTGTAGTAAGGCCCACTATCATTTATCCAGTTACCTCAAGTTAGTCTTAGAACACATTGTCAGAGTTATTATTTCTAGGTAAATTTGTGCCAAAACCACACCCTCTTGTAGTATCCGAAAAGGGATGTATTTCTAGGAATACCCAAATTATTTATAATTTACGAAAATTTTGTGGTGATCTTATATATTTATCTTTAGATTTTAACTTGGGGTTATTTTATCTAACCTATTTTTTATAAAACTTGTTCCCAATGTTTCTACTCTACTTTTTCTGATACCAACTGTAGCGACCCGACCCCAGATAGCCTGATGTCGGTGTATCAATTACATTATCATGATTATAAGGAAGGAATCTCCGAAAGAACGAGAGTTTAGTAATCTTGGTAAACAAGATACATTCAGGAGAAAATAATACACTAATTAAAATATATATTTTCCTCTTCTTTCCAAATAAACAACCTTGAGTATAACTCTAATCCATATAATAAATCTATTCATACCTTTTATAGTATACCTCTTGGATTCCTGGGGAATGAAACAAAATAATGGTGTGCTCAAATTATTAGAATGAAAATATATAGAGGATAAAATAAAGAATGACTTAAAATAGTCAACATTGAAAGGTAAATAAATAAACACACATTCCTTGTAATCAATAAAATGAATGAAAGTGAATAAACAATAATGAATGTTATTAAATGGAAACACATTACATTCAATTACTATATAAGGGAACCAAATATAGAAAGGTAATAAATTAAAACAAATTCGATATAAATAAATAAAAATGAAATTTATCCATATATATGTTGACGGCAAATCCCATGGATGAATAATAACTGAAAATAATATGAGGGAAATGCTTCATTATTGGATTCCATGTTTCCTAGGTACATGGTAGCTTTACCATTATGAAATTTCACAAATGATTTAAAAAATACCTAGTAAAAACCCATATACAGACGCTATCCAAATGACTCATCCCATGATAATACTGATGCTTCAAGGGGATATCTATAATCGGGCCCCACCCATGTCATACGAGTCCAAAACATTACTCATATTGAATAATAAAAATAAATAATATGCCCTATCATATAATCGTACTGAATGAAGAATGTGGAATTATAAATATTTACCCTAAAAAATAAAATAAATGTCTAAGTAGAAATGGTATGTAAAATGGTATAATGTTTTGGAAATAGTAATATCCATGATAAATGATATGGATAATTATGTGAAATTAAATTATCATAGGAGATTGAATATTTCAACGGGATTTCAACAATGAATCAATGATGTGAATATAAATACTATACGTGACTAAATTAATAAAAAAATCATCCAATATAAGGATAAGGATGGAATGAATACAATATATCCATTGTGGAGTAAAATAAAGGGTTTTTATTATTGATGAATGAAAATATTGTAAAGATATGTTTTAAAAACATTCTTGAGGAAAATATCTTTTAGTTTTTTTAAAACATTTTGAAAAAATTTTCTTCAAAAATAAAATTTTAAAACATTTTCTTTAAAAACCAACCTTTTATACATGCAAAGGATTCTTCAAAGGAATGATGGTGGGTAAATCTATACAAAAAGATTCATTTGAAAACAATAGTACAAGAAAAAATGTTTAAAAATTTCTCTACCAAATCATTTTAAAATAATAATTGAAAATTTATTCATAAAACATGGTTTTTAGAAGAAAATAGGTTCTCTGGCTAAGAGAGGAATAAATTTTTGGTTTTTTTGAAAAAACATTTTCGAAAACATGTTGAGTACTAAAGAGTGGAAATTTGGCACTAATACTTGAAAAAGGTCATGAATAAAAAGATGAGAATAAAATTAATGTTTTATTGAATAAATTTTATATAATTTCCTCTAATGTAAATACCATTGGAAGATCATTGAATTCATTGTTGAGGAAAAAAATTATCAAACATTCCAAAGTGTCCCACACAACATTGAACCATTTTAAATCATAAAACTCATGAAAAAATAATATTAAATGAATTTTTAAGATTTCATGAAGTTAAAATTATTAATGATATAATATAAAAAAAGGTTCAGTAGTTACATCACACAAAATATGTATGTGGTGATCCTTGTATTTATCTCACGGATGTAAAAAAGTGAGATTAGAATCTCTTAGCTTGAGTTTTCTTTCTCATGAACATCATTTAAACTCTTGTACATGGGGGTTAAACATGTTATTAAATTATCAAATAACCATATTAATACTTATGATATCATATATGACCTTATAATTATATCTTATTACCTTTTTATTAATAACTTTTCATTATTTTAACTATTTCTGGTATTAATTGCCTAGTTTGTTGAGTATGTTTTAACTTGTGATTTGTTGTCACTAATATATAGATCATGATTTAAACATATACATAATCAAAAAAAGTTAAATAATTATCACATATATTATGTATATATATATATTATTCTATAGTATTTGGATATTAGACATGAATTGCACCATTAATGGAGACGATAGGTCGTACATAACCATGAACACTACTTTCATTTATTTAGTGTATTAAAATATTAAAAATAAATATAAATAAGTATATTATAAATAAATTATCATATATATGTTATATATGTTACATAGGTTTATTAAAACAATCTTTTATACGTTCCATGTATGGAATTAATGAGTTATATCGCTTTTAGGGGGCGATAGTCCACACTTCCTCAAACAAAATTATCATATTTACCCAAGATAGAAATCATAAAGTTTTGTTCTAAAAAAAATTATAGAAGCATAATTAAATTATAAATATGATATATATCACATAAAAATAATGTTCTATAATAATTACCACCATGATAGGTGTTAAGGTAAAAATGAATAATCGTCATTTCGTGAGGCAATTGTTCACTGTACACAAAAACAGTATGTTCGTTAACCATTAGATAGAAGTTTGTGTGTGTGAAAGTATTAACATTGGTATAAAAAATATTTTCATATTTATAATACTATTTTTGTTATAAAATCAATGAATAAGATTATTTTAGGGGTAGCATGATGGAAATAAAACTAAAACGCCCAAGAAAGTTTGTTACCTCTTTATCGGGTAACTCCTTTTGGTTTGAACCAAAAGATTCATTTTATTACATTATTACCAAGGGGAGGATTCTATTATGAAGGGAGTTATTTTGAGGAAAAATTTTAGTAGATATTGGTTGAGCCAATGTGTCTTGAGATCTTTGAGGAAGTGAGAGGATATGAGGTCCTTTAATAGTGGTGGAGGAGTGAAACTCTTGTAATATTTTGACATTGGAATTCCTTGCTCGTTTTTCTTGTTCCAAGTGGATCCAATGATGGAAAAAATTTGATAAAATGGTGGATAGGGTATAAATAGTTCTAGGAAATATCTCTTGTAAAAGTGTATAGGTCTTTTTGGGCCATTGGTTTATGGTTTAGTCCCCTTTTAAACATAATTTATCATTAATCGTTGTAAATAATTTAATCACTTTCACCAATGTTTTTGGTGAAAAAAGGTAGTCATATTAGAAATTATAAATTATTATGATTTAAAATGTAGAATACATTTTTTTAAATTACAGTAATATAATTGGAATAAATTAATTTAAAATTCATCTTGTAGGGGGGATGACAATGCAGATTTTTAAAGTAAAAATGTCTAAAATATTGCTAGGTTTTTTAAATAAATTTCAAAATTTAATTGATTCCAATGAAAAAAATTGTATTAATTTGTAATAATATTATCCAATTAAACCTTAAACCCAATTTAAATTATAATTTAACATTATAAATAAATTATATGAAAAAGAAGTTCTAAATTATAATTTAGTATTTTTAAATATTCATTAGAAAATGAATTATTTTAGAAAAATTTCATAAATTATCGCTATATTAATTAATATGTTTCTATTTCAGAGATAAATTTTATTTTTTTATATTAAATTAATTAAAGTGTCAAAATTCGAATTTAAAATCTATTCACCATTAAAAGGCGGTAGAATTGCTTTTAATAAAATATAGGTTTTTATGTATGAAATAGAGTTTGTTATTATCTAATGAAATAAAATCTAATAGATAAATATAAAAAATATTTTCTTGAATATATAACATATATATTTCATTAAAATAATTAACTAATTTTAAGTAACTAATTTTAGTAATACAAAGATACATTGGAAGTATAAAAATAATAATATTTCTTTTTTATGTCCATTTGGTTCTTATTTCTGTATCTTATTAATTGGTAACCTATGAATTCATTTTATATTTATAGAAATCATAAATTTTAATAAGTTAGTTAATACTATTCATAACCACTAATATAAAAGTTAGAATATGTCATATTATTTTAAATAATAATATTTTAATAATACAATTATATTTGATGAAACTCATTATTATGTGTAATGAAAGCTAACGAGAAAGGTCACTCTTGCATGTAACATGAGCTATCGAGGAAGTTCACTCTTGAGTGTAAAAAAATGTAGCATAATGTTCCATGAATTTAAATATATATAATATATTTTAAAAACTAAATATATTATAAAGTATCAGAATATTATATTACCTTATGTGCTTGGTGTCATGTGTCACACACAATATCAAATAAAAGGTTCTTGCTTTATATTTTTGGGGCATCACAAAATTAAACCCAATTTAATTATTCATTATACAATAGAATTTATTTTTCATTAAAATCATTTTGAAATAAAATGTAACTTCAAAAATGGTTGAAACAAAAATGCAATTTTCAATAAAAATAAGTATTTTTCACTATTCACTGGAAAATAAATATTTTGAAAAAATAATAAAAAAATAATTTTTAGATAATTTTTTAATTATGGAATAAAAAATTAAATTTATTATTTAAAATTAAAATTATATAATTTTAACATTTAACTTTTATATAAAATCTTGTAATAAATAAATACATTTATTTTTTTATTTTATGAATGAATAAATTTATAATCAATCAAACTACATAATTTCAGAATAATAATAAATATTGAAATTATTTATTATATAATAAATTGGGTTGTTAAATTATACCCCCATTTTTGAATTGTGTCCTTTCGATTTTAGACATGGGCTTGATAATATGAGTCTAAAATTTTAAAATACTTTTATTGAAACATTGCATCGTAAAAAGGATCAATAGAAAATACTTTTGAAAATAGATAAACGAAAGTATAAAAGTCACATGGAGTATTTAATAATGGGTTTCCTTGTATTATAGAATAAGTGAGATGTGAAAACATAAATAGAGTAGAGAAAACTAACTCCCAATGATTGATAGAGTAATAGAGAACATGCCAATGTGAAAGTTAACCATGAAAAAATATGAATTATATGATAGATTAAATAGACATTTAATTTTTTGTAAGAAAAGTAAAAAAACATTTTTTATTTCAAGATATTTTCCTGAGATTTATGAACTTACATTAACATATATACTAAGAAGGTATCATGTAATCACTTTCCATCAAAAAGTCATATTTTTCTCCAAATGAGGATTATGAATTTTTCATGCCTGAAGCACTAGAATCAAATTACCCAGAAAACAAAATCTAGAAAATAATTACTATATACTAATCACACATTCATATATTAACAAAAACCAAAATGGTTAGTGTAAGATAATATAATTCTCCAAAAACAATATACCTTTATATGATAAAAAACATATTTAATCTCAAAAATTAAATAGTAATACCTGAAGTTCAACATAGATCATTCAACAAATAACTATTCTAAAAATTTATAAAAAATATTCTATATAAATATAGAAACCCAAAAATCATAAGTATTTAGTCATATATTATTATAAGATAAATTTTAATATTTATCTCCAAATAATAGAAATCACTCTTAATGTCTAATAAACAAATATAATTACAGAAATCACATAATCTCAATGATATGCTAACCATTTCCATAAATAACTTAAATCAACATATATAAATAATAAAATCATACATGTTTCTAAAATATAATTTGAAATTTATTCCTCAAATAAAATTTAATAGCATTATATTTAAATTACTCAAATATGGTTCCCAAAATAGTGATCATTTTTCGAAATAATATTAATTACTTAATCCAAAAATCAAATTCCAATCCCATTATTATCAATATAATATAAAATACATTCCAAAATAGTGATCATTATTTTCAGAACGTTATATGATTAATGTTAAAAAAAATTATTTTATTTTAATTTATAAATAAATGTTGAGTAATTATTTTGGAGGAATATATGGTTTTAATGTGGAATTATCAAAATATAGGTTATTTGTGGAAATTATTCACACATCTTATAGATTATGCGACTAGGGAATATCATTTTTTGGTATCAATATTTAAGAATGATGGATGTTATATAGATATAAATGATAAATTTATCTTGGAATATTATGTGATAAAATAATTTTAATATTTTGGTTTCAATATTTGGCAAGAATATTTTCAACATATTTAAGGATTGTTCTTTGTGGAATATTTTTCATAACTTTGGGTATTACTATTTAATTTTTGATATTAATGTCACATTTCTTCGTATTAAGTTTAATTAATTTTTTGAATTATTTTACATTTTTATAACCATTTTGGTTTTAGTTAATGTCTATAGATAGGAAAAATATATTTTCATTCTTTTGTGGAATTATACAATCCATTAGAAGTTAATTTTAGTTCTTCACACATGAAAAATTCATCATGAATACACATCATTTGGAAAAAAAGAGTCTGTTATGAAAATTGATTAAAGGATGAAATTATACTTAGAATGTATGTATACTTAATTATATTATTCAACTAGATGGTGGAGGAATTCTTCATACTTAGTAAAAGGGTCTTGATATGAAAACATTATCATATTATGATCATTTACAATCAATTGATGATCTTTTCACCCATCCAAAATTTATGGTTTTTTGGTTGTTAAACTCACCTTGATCATCGAATTTATAGAGATAAATGATCACTATCAATAAAAATAATTATTTGGGAATTAATTTTTTTATCTGTTTTAATATCATCACTTCCCACCAATGTTATAATATTTGAAACCTAGTTAAGTGTAATTTCTAAAGACCTACATATTTACCATTCCATCTTATTAAGAGGATGTTTTATTAAACTATTTTATGATGTGAGAATTCATGAAATGAATTTTTCAAATGACAATCCTTTTATTATGGAGTAATAGTTAAAATTGATAGGTTGATTTTTTTGAATTCTGGGAGAATGTAACACCCCAAGATTTTAAAATTGGAACATTAGGTTCGATATAGTATATGACATGCAACACTGATATGAAAGGACTCATGAAATATATTATCCATATATGACCTTTATAAACTAGATATTAAATTAGAGGGTATAAATAGTGAAAAATAAATTATGAAAATTATATAATTTACAAATTTATAAAACAAATTCATTGGATATCAATTTATTAGAAATGAAACTAAAAAACATTTGAAAGAAAAAATGAAATGTTTTTTTAATAACTAATTTTACGAATTAAACATGATACTATCTTAATAAATAAAATCAATAATTGGTTATGAATTAATTTAATAATTTTTATATATTCAATTTTTTTATCCTTTATATGAAATTTTTTCTAGGCCTGAGATAAGAATATATCTTTTTTTTGTTCTTAAAAACTGTTTTTATAGTAATTTCATCACATTTTGTGCACTTATTTTTAAAAATAATTTTTTCAATTTTACAATATTTATTTGAATAAATTAAATTAATTATTAAAGACATAATAAAAATTTTATCTTATAGTAAAATTTGGATAATTTTATAAAAATATTATTTTTTGATGAATAGTGAAAAATAATCATTTTTATTGAAAACTGCATTTTAAATTAAAATATTTACAAAGATTAATTTTGTTTATAATTATTTTTAAAGTTAAATTACTTAAATAATATTATAATTTATCTAATTTAGTTCATTTTAATCAGCTTTATTTTTTGTTTGTATATAAAATATTTTTATACTTCTGAAAAAGTTTCCATTAGAAAACTATTTTTCAATGCTTTTGAGCGTTTAATTTTAAATTTTATTATAACACATATTTGAAATTAATATGGTCAAATTAATTCCATATTTTTAATCATAATATATATATATATATATAATAACTTCAGTCTAATTTTTGGTCTTAAGTAATAGTAAAATTAGAAAAAACTAATTTGTACAATTTATGATAAAACGAGTTTTCTAGGGGTTAAACTAAAAAAGATAAGAGTTAAAATGAAGTAAAAAATTATATAATTTCTATTATATATATATATAGATATTATCTCATCAATGTATATATAATGATCCATTTTTTATCAATTTGAAGTGTAAAAAGTGTGGGTATAGTTTATTATTTTCAAAATTTCCAAGTGTTCTCTCACCCCCAGTTATAAAATACCACACCTATACTACTTTATCAAAACATAAATAGATATTATATTAATATAATAACTTAAAAAATAAAATCCTTACATACAAAACCATGACCTAGAGTCCCCTGTTTGATCAGAAAACATTCCTATGAAGGATATAACTATAAACCTTATGAGATTTTATGAAGAAGAGGTATAATTCGTAACCATGCATTTTCATTTTACTTCTTGTTCCAAATCCTTCAAATATTCCTAAAATATGATAAAATAGTAAAACTAGTATATGATATATTCTGATATGTTTTTATTTTAATGGCATAATCAATATCTATCTCTTCTTCCATTTAATAGAAAATGAAATCGTCGATTGTGTGTACGATGGAATATTGCCTCATGAATCGATGTAAATAATTTTCGATCACCACTTCTCATAGATGGATATTATGATGTATTTAATTTTTATATATGATATTTATGAAATAATTATATTTATTTAATTATAATATCACATTTACCTTCTTACATCCCAATGTATCAAGAAATAATAATGTTGCATGTGCGTACGTGTGGACTACCACCTCCATGAAGCGATATGATTCATTTTTCTTTATAAATTTACATAGATGGTAATAAAGGTAAATTTAATTAATTTATATGATATATATGACATTATAATTTTTTTATAAGTGAATTCTTATTTTCCATTATTTTATTCCATCCCTCAAAAAATAGAAACAACGTTCATGCATGTGTTTGACCTGTAGTCTCCAGGAACGATGTAATTAATTTTTCTATATAAATATTTTATCAATTTATATAAATAAATATATATTTATTATATATGGTATTTAAATTAGTTGAATATTCTAGATATGGGGGACCATGATCTAAGTAAAAGGATCAAAACTACCAAACCAAAACATTCATGAAAAAACGAACCAGTTATTCCCTAGAAAAGTTATTTCAATAGAGAATTGTCAATAAATAGGTTATAAAATACTATAAGTAAATAATATATGGTATTATATATATTATTATCATTAATTTAAAGAATTATAATAAATATATATTTGTAATATAAGATGTTTTAACACTTAAAATGTAAATAAGACATGAGGTATGAGATTTCACATCAATTTTCCTTCGTTGAGTATATTTTATTATTATCCACACAATTTTTTGTATAGTGTATATACCACCCCTTTTACATGTCATATCTGGAATAAATAGAAATTAATAAGGTTTAAAATTATATATTTTTATTATTTCATCCAATGTATATTTGCATGAAAGATACCAAGTGGTTAGGGGTTTTATAACTCAATTTCATTTCATTGGGTTATAGTAGTTTTTCATTCTATTTGATATTATATGACTATGTGTTTTAAGAATCCAAATTGATTCAAGTAGAAAATCCACCCAAGATAGCCCATCATGGTGGTGCGGTGCACTCGGATACAAGAAAAAGTATTGAATAAACCCAAACCAGACATACGACCAGAGTACAACACATAAAAAAGAGATACATCCATGTACTATGAAATCCAATACAAACCGGATAAACTAGAAATTATGAACTTTAATGACCAAAAAGTCTCTATGTGACCAAATATCACCTAAATACCATCACATTATAAATTTAGTTATGAATAAATAAGCTAACATGCAACATGATTCCCTTCCCTTTAAATATGTCTTATAAAAAACATCTAGAACCTCCCAAAAGAAAAAGTAGGGTTTGATCACAAAGCCCAGTAGGATACCACAAAAAAGTATATATATGGAAAAATATCAAGAATTCAAAATTTATAGATTTAAAAACAAAAATATCTTTACAATGAATTTTAATAAATCCAAACCCATTTCCAAATCATTTTCCTTTGGTTTTACATAAAATACCTTCAAATCCACAAATCCCAGAATATGAATATTATAAGTGATAAAATAAGGAATAACACACACACACACACACTATAAGGTAATAAAATAAACACATATGCATGAATTAATCAATCTTTCCAATCCATTTGATACAACCTCATGTGAAGACATATGAGGAATAATCCATGAAAAAAACCATAATGTGATAAACAACATGTAAATTAATTGAAAGATATAGTGGTCCCTAGAATATAGGAATAAGTACTAGACATAAAAGAGACTAAAATAGTCACATTTTGGTACCAAATTATATCAATTATATCTATAGTCTATCAATATCACAAAATTAACCCCTTGTAGTGGCACACACTCATGGGTCAGCATTGTCACTTTCTCAATTCACCCATGGTTCAAAATGTGAAATTTTTTCAAAAACCATTTCAAAACCATGCTCAAATTTTATAAAAAATATCAAATATAATTGAATATACTATGTGTTTGAAAACCTATTTCCAAATAAAAACCACCATTTAATCATTCAACCAAACACCTGTTGTGAAAAAAACTTTTTTTTAAAAAAAACCCCCTTTTAGAACTTGAATATTTCTAAAAAATCCACTGAAACCACAAAAAATTCAATTAAATTAATAACCTGAAGAAAATTTAAAAGAATTATAAACAAATCATAGAATTAACCCATTTTATAGAAGAACCTACCTCAAAATATAGGTAGAACAAATCACCTTTGAAAATGAAGACTGAGGAAGTGTAGATCGGGTCCTGGTGATCATATATCCAAAAATAACAACTTCAATACTCCATAAAACACACTGTATCTATCATGAAATCCCAACTGGGTACCAAGATGAGGATATGAGAAGAGATCTACCATAGATCTATAAAGATGAGGGGAAACTGAATCAAAGTCCCAATATACCGGGATGGGATCCATCGACAAAAAAGGAATTCCACCAAGAAACCATGAAGAGAGACCACCCATGTTGTGGGGAAGGGTTAGGATGAGCCACCATTATATTAGGGAGTTATTAGGCGTTGAAATTACTAAGGGTGAATGGTTGAAATACAATTATTTAGTAGTTAAAATGTGAGTCAGGTGATTTCGTAGGGGAGAGAACATAGTTATTCAAACCGTGATCCTAAACCATGAAACCCTACATTCCATTATATCTAGGGGTGCATGATTTTCAATGAAGGGCCACATGATTAGAATAATCAAGCATCTTAACCATGTGACACCCATAGAAAACCACCATACACCACACACGATTTTATGGGAATGCATCATAGTTTTACTAAACATCCCCAAATTGTGAATAAATCTAATAGAAATTCACAGAGTAATGTTTTATGGTTAATAAAAGGTTAAACCTACCGTGAAACATAACCTTGAGCCATACTAGTTTCTCTAAAAATCCCTTGTTTTAAACCTATGATCCCTAAAATCTTTTTGGAAGCCAAAAGAGAAAAACTAATGCTCAACTAAGGTGTAACTATGGCTTAGAGAGTGTCACAATTCTCCCCACCACAAATTATTTATATCCTTATAAATTCCTAAATATCTGGGATCCAAATAGAGATAATTCCATTGCTACTAGATCAATGATTCCTTCTCACATATCCTGTTTCTATCCCATCTGCACTGCCCCAATACCTAGACCAAGGGAATCTATTTACCATGCAGTAACTTATCATGGTGATCCATAATATGATATAATAAATAAAAAATGGTGTTATGGAGCTCAAGATTAGAATCCTCCCATTTAATCACATGGGAAATATCTATTTGATACCTATTCATCTAGGAAACATGAAGTACATCATGGATTGAAGACATGTGAGATAGTATGTGAAAATGATATTCCACCTTTCCAATTTTTTCCACCATTTAATGGGGACAACAAGACTCAGTGCCAACTTACCCTATTTACCCAACTATTAATGTCCCAATCATGGTGAAACTATGATAGAAACCCAATTACCAATACCAAACTCTAACAGTCGAAGAAGTTGGTTTTCATAATATTTCTAATGGCTATGTGCTGTGAACAACCACTTCTGAATCAACTTCACCATTTCCATCACCTTTAGAATGAGACTGAACCCATTCAAGGATCTCTCTCTCAACTCTTACTATAGTACAAGAGATCTCCATGACAAACCATAAAAAACTTATAATTGAAACATCTTTATCAAATCCTGATAATTATTTTTATTAGAAAATTCGACTAGAGTAAAATGGTTTTCCGAAGATCATTCAAAGTCAAGCATACAAGCCTGAAGCATATCCTCAAGAACATAGAAAGATATCTATGTTTTTCCATCCATTTATGGATGATAATACATAATAAATTTCAACTCGGAACCCATAAACTCTTGATAAATATTACAAAACCTAGTTGAAAACCTTAATTCCCTATAAAAAAAGAATACTGAGGGAACCCATGAAGTCTCTAAATCTATTGGACATAAAAGTCTTTTAGATATTCCACTTTCATCATCCACTTGATAGGTAATAAATGACCCTCTTTCATATGTAGATAAATGTTAACCGAAATCACATTACGACCACTAGTATTCCATGGAAAACAATGATGAATTCTATGTAAATATCATCCCACTTCCATAATATAGTATGAAAATTTTTCAACAAACCAGTAGGTCTATAGTGTTCAACCATTATTTTCTAAAAAGTGATACACCTTGAAAGAAAATCATTAACTGAATGACACCATACTATCATGGGGTGTGATAAATAAAATGCCTTTTCTTAACATAAAATGCATTTTAGTGGGTAACCTAGGTTTTCTTTTGAGATGAGCGCACAAAAATAACTTTTTTCACGTGAAATTAGGTAAATAAGTGATACTACTTTTGAAATTCTTTGATTTTAAAAATAAAGAACGAAATAAAAAATAATTCTTGAACACAAATGGATGAAGAATGTTATTGAGTCAAGGTAGGACCACCTTTTTAAATTTCATCATATTTATAAAGATTATTTCCCCTATATTCGTATTTAATGACAAGTTAAAGACTCCTTGACCAAGTTACCAGTCACCATTGGCTGAAGGGAGAAATGTAAACCACTCTTATGTACATTAAAATACATACACAATTACTAAATAAAAAATTAATCTACCCATAAAGAATCGTTACTCCTTACAAATCTATAAGAAGTTATTTTATTACACATGTGTTCCAATGATCTCTAGACACTCACCACCTATCACAATCTTCTCAATCGAGAGAAACTTTACTAGGCATGGGGGTTTTTTAATTTCTTAAACTAGAGCTACAAATAATGAATGAAAACAAAACCCAAAATACAATCGTATTAAGATAATTAAACACCACTGAAAATATAAATCATTCAATAGAAAAAGAGAGTTTAAAATCAATGTTCAAGGCTCTGGCATTACAGAAGTGAACTCCCTATTCCACAATCACTCAAAGGTTTTACTCCACCATGTGAAGGTTAAGATAGTTAAAAGGGGATGAAGAGGGAATTATAAAACATAGAAAATATACAAGAGAAAATATAATTCTCATTAAGTATCCAATTCGTTATAACATCCCCACTTTCACCTTCTTCAGTCCCCTTGAAGGGAAGTCTACACACATATATATATGGATGAGAGGGTGAAAAAGTTCCCTCCAAATTCATTCGACCCAAATTTTGAGTTAAATTATCTTAGTATATATCTGAATCTATAGAATCTGTCTGCATAAAAGCGGTTTTCATATATCTTATGAATGTGACCAAAAAATATCATCTTATTTGGATAGGTGACTAAAAAGTTATGCTTTAATTACTAAACACTATTTTTTTATGGTCGAGAATTCTTCTCAACTCCCTCCACTTTGGAGTACTAAATGGATTCTTTAATTGGTGAATTGATTCTTGTAATTTAATTTAGAACTTAGGATATAATATTTATATATAATAAACCATGAATAACTTCATTTGGATTTCTTTATTCATAGATATTTTCTAATTATGGATGTGAGATCCATTATATCATCAAGAAAAAGTCATCTAATTGATTGAATTTTCTGAACCAGTGTGTTTCAAATTGGATCTGGGTAAAAAAGAAAAATTTAAATCTCATAATAAAATAATGCCTTATAAAAATATTCACTTAAATTAGATCAAAATTGAAAAATATATACCTAAAATTTAGAAAATCTAGAAAACATTTGAATTTATAGAATTATGAAATTTTCACAATTAAGCCCAAAATTTATAAAAATATTTTAAAATGATGAAAATAAAGTCAATTTTATTTAGGTAAAGGGATTTAATAAATTAAAATAATATGTGGAATTATGAAAATATTAGCTCTATCAAAGACCACATCATCCTTTCCAAAAAATAATAATGTCTCTTATCTTGATACATCTTACTATACATAGGGTGTACGAACCAACGTGACTCGTGTCCACATTACATCAACTCCTACATCATTGAAATCATAACAAACAACATTCTATAGAACAAAAAATCTCCACCAGAAGACTTATACCAACCACCTATGTTCTCCCAACCATAAATGCTTTTACATAAGCATCAACAATCTGTTTCTATCTCATAATCGATACGAACTTGATCACCAAAAGATGATTCATCTTTTAGAGATTCTAAGAAAAGAATCACACCAACCTCTTACACTCCCAAGATAATTTTAGTAAAAAAACTCATTAGAGACCACTCCTCAACCGATTCCTTCATGTATTTTGTTGGTAATTTTATGATCAATGCATCGATAACCACATTCCCTTTCGCGTCAGTGTATTCAATATCAAAATCAAATGATTGATGATACTCCACCCAGTTTATAGGTTGAAAATTTAGATCCCTCTGATTAAAAATATATTTTAGGTTCTTATGATCGAAATATGTTATAAGCCACTCCACAATGAGATAGTGACGCCATATTTTGACCGTATTCATAAATAAATCTAAATAAATATGAAGATTAGGGTATTTCTTCTCACAAGGGAATAACTAGAGGGATCCATAGGCCACCACCTATTTCCCCTCAGTTAAGACACATCCCAAAATTGTACCTGAAGCATCACAAATGACATCAAAACCAAAACATGATTCCAGAAGTATCAAAACTAGTATTGAAGTCATCCTCAGCTTCAGATACTCAAAATATCACTAAAAATATTCATTACAGTCAAACTTTACACCCTTATGGGTTAAATATATCATTAAATATGTATTCTTACAGAAAACCTAAACAAACCATCTATAGTAACTTACCAAACCCAAGAATATATGGATCTCAATCATATTTTTTGGGATTATCCCAGGATATAAAAACCATTATTTTCTTAGGACCAAATGAGATGACCCTCTTAGATATCACATTCCCTATAAATTCCACTTCCAATTTCCAAAACTCATATTTGGGAAGCTTACAATACAGAAAATTTTGTTTTAAGGTTCAAATAATGATATCCAAATGGTTCGTTTTCTCCTCTTGTATCTTAGAGTACACCAAAATATTATCCACGAACAAAAGAATGAAACATTCTAAGAACTGATGAATGATTTGGTTTATCAATCCATAAATATCACATGATAATTAGTGGGACCAAATGGAATAACTATAAACTCAAAATTCCTATACCGGTTCCTAAAAACGGTATTAGGTATATACTTTTCTCATAATCTCATCAGTTGGTACTCTAAAATAAGGTCAATATTTCAAAACCAACATGTCCCTATAAGATGGTCAAAGTGATCATCAATCCTAGGAATAAAGTATTTTTGCTTAAAGATAAGCCAATTTAACTTTTGATAATACTTGAAAATTATTAGACTCTCATATGATTTCATCGCTAAGTGGATAGGTGAAGACCACATTGAAATATTGGGATGAATAAATCCATTATCCTCAGGATCCTTAATCTAGACTTTAAGTTCAAACAACTCAACAGGTTCTATTCAATATGATAGAATACAATTAAGTATCATACCAGAGATCGTGTCAATAGTGAAATCGACCTATCTTTGTGAAGGTAACCTAGAAAAATTATCCAAAAAGTCCTCAGGGTTTTTACACACAAACCTAGGAAGAATATTACCCAAATAAGGGTCAATTACATTAAGGAACATCTCTGGAAACTAGTATGAGATTATCCTAGCATAAATAACAACATGTCCCGCCCTTCCTGGTCTGATGTGCCACTCACCCTTAAAAACATGAGTGATCCCACTCCACCTCTTTGTCAGATATCCTCACCCGACACATGGGACACTCGAAACCCTGTTCAAACAACTTTCCCAAATAAATGGAAAGATAAAAAATGCAGGAAATAGGTTCTAAATGAAAAAAACACATCAACTATATTTTATAATGTAAAATAATGAGTAGCACTAGTATGCCTCAAATCTAGTACCATAGCAGATGAAATAAGAATCATACCTATAATAGTAGCAAGACCGATATTATATTACACTTGTGCATACTTAGTCACATAAATAAATTATATATTTTCCACATGAACATCCACCTTGGCCATAGGATTTTACCCACAACCAGTGGAAGCATCAGAACAGCCATGCAAACCCTTAGTGAGAGTGGATCCGACCTTACTTCTCGGGGATATCCTTTTATGAACTGTTTTAGATAGCATGATAATTCACAATTATAATAAGTATTAGTCACCTACATATATATAGTATTTGTGTGACCACAACCTCCACACTGATAGATGAAAAACTACTGCTATCCTAATGACTCCCATGAATGTATCCATGAACAAAACTAACCACCCTTGTAGTTATTTTTCTAGCCATAAGACACAGCCCGGATATCCACTAAACCAATTAAATATCCACCAAAACCATTCTTTCTAGCTATATATAAAATAAAAAAAGATATTTTATGGACTAAATTTACAAAGGTCACTAGGAAAATGTGAATCGACATCGACTAAATATCCAGCCAGAATTTATACTCCAACCACCCAGCCTTTCATTACTAATTGGTGATAAGATCTGGTGCTATATGTACCAGCTCATCAAAATGGGTGGAATACACTAAAATGGTATGATCCCCTTTCCCCAAGGTCATTAACTATTGGGTCTTCACTATATGTAATGTATTAAGAAAAAACTAATGATTAATGAATTTCTTGAATGAAGTGCATGTAATTTCTTCATTTAACTTAGCTTTCACGATAGAATCCCACCATATCCTTCCTAGTACCTTGAGCATGTACATGGGGGATCAAACATTAGATTCCTAAAGATTACTCAATAATTTAAAGATCCTATCAATCCTCTCAATCCACTCCTCATATTACAAGGCTCCCTTTTCACTACATGGGTGGATATTTCTTAGTGAATTCAGATCCAAGATATACCATATGTCTTTTGATCCCAACACCCAGTTGAACCATAGTATAAATGTCATGGATTAATGCTTTAACCACATAAGGGCCCACTTGAGTATTCTCCTATAGATCATATCTAATAGAATACTCTCTTTGATTTGGATGAGCTCTGCTCAGAGGAATTTTATTTTAAGTACAATATAATAACCAATCATATTTAGATCATATTAAAAAATATTAAATCTACCATCAATAATTAACATAGATGATTTAAAACATAATGAATTTAAATACATAATAAATTATATGATTGAAAAAACAAGTGTTTAAGAAGGAAAAAGTCCATTGAGTAAAAATTATATTCATCTAAATCAAATGACCTCAAATAATGAGTCTCAAACCTAGTAAAGACCTTATATCCAACCATGGGAACTATAGTTTAAACATAAAATAAGAGATGATAAGGCACCCTACCACACTTACTACAATAATTAAGATTGTTCTAACTCTAATATAACTATGAAATAGAACCAAAATCAAGTAGTTTTAATACAATATAGGTTGAGGATCCCTTTTTTACAATTAGATAATGATCCAATATAAGTCTACTATAAAATTAACTTGATATGGCCCATTATGTTGGTGAGGTGAAACAGTAAAACCTAGAAAAGCCCTGAAAAAACCAAAATAATACACAATTTTTTTTAAAATGTTGAAGAAATAGATACGTAAAATATCTATACAATACAAGTAAAACCATATAAAATAGAATGTATGACAAGACAAGACCAACAAGCCTCTATCTGACCAACCATTACCACCAAGACATCCCTCTATAATGTAAATGAAGAAATGAGAACTTGGAATTATATGTGATACCCTTACCTTTACAAGGATCTTGAAAAATAATGCCTATAATCACCAAAAGTCAAAAGTAGATTGTTACAAGAGAGACCAATAATAGACCCCCCACAGACTTTACACAAGGTCTAATATCAAGGATGAAAAATTTCTATATTTTAAATAAAAATAGTTTTTCAAAGAAATATCATAAATCCAAACCCATTTTTAAATCATTTTCATTTGGTTTCTCAAAACGTCCTTTTATATAAAAAATATATAGTAATATGAAATGTATATGTGATAAAATAGGGAATCATATCCACATACCATAATATAATCAATTAAAAACATAAATATAAAACAATTAATCATGATAATTCATGTGGTACAAACTCACATGAGAACATGTGAGAAACAAACCATGATAAAATCCATCATGTGATAAATGAAAATAAATGAAAAAGAACACCATATTAGGACCAAGAATATGGGAAGACGTACTAGATATAAAATATCCAAAACCAATAATATATTGATACAAACTCATATGAAGTCATTCCACAGTATGTTGTATATCAAATGTAACCCCTAGTGGTGCCACACACTCATGGGTCACCAATGTCCCTTTCCCAACACACCCAAGGTTCCCAATGTGCCATGTTTTTTTTTTCAAAAACAAATTTAGAACCATCCTAAAACTTTAAAAAATATCTTCAATACCAATAAAATATTATTTAATGTTTGAAAATCCATTTCAAAGTGAAAACCACCATTCATGAATTTGAAACAACACATGCTGTGAAAAACACATTTTATGGAAACCCTCTTTAAAAATATGTATCATTATAAGAATTCCATTGAAACCACAAATAAATTCAATTCAAAGAAAAAAATAAATAAATTCTACAATAATGATAATCAATTCATTTAATTAACCCATTTTGTATCACAACCTATCTCAGTATAGAGGTAGAACAAATCACCTTAAAAAATAGAGTCTAGAGAAGAGTAGATCAGGTCCTCAC
Source organism: Viscum album (assembly GCA_963277665.1). Taxonomy (NCBI): domain Eukaryota; kingdom Viridiplantae; phylum Streptophyta; class Magnoliopsida; order Santalales; family Viscaceae; genus Viscum; species Viscum album. The sequence continues at coordinate 286,751,400 of OY728137.1, read as the reverse complement.
AATACTAGATCCAAAAGAAAAATTTTAAACGTTCCATAAAACCCATAATACCTAGAACCATACCCCTATTAGGTTCTAACAAGATGATAAAATAATATATATAACATATATCTACAAAGAAGAGATGAAACCATATCAAAATTGCAACATACATCGATGTGATTTATCATGAATGAAGGAATTACACCTATAATGCAAGTAGAGAGACTTCCAATGAACTAGGGAAGGGTTTAAAAAAATGACATTAGTGGGTTATTATGATTAAAAAAACCAAGGTAAAATAGTTATGGTCGAACTTTTTAAAATTTCAGTGGGAGGTCGCATAGTTTCCTTGAATAGGTTGCATGGTTAAACTAACTATATAGCTTAACCATGAACCCTTACCATCCATTATGTACAAGGGTTCATGTTTTTTACTGGATGTCCACACAACTAAACTTACCATGTAAATTAACAATGTAACACCATTGAAAACCACCGAACACCCTACATGGTTTACTGGGCATGTCCCATGGTTTGACTAACCGTGATCAAACTATGAGAAACACCGAGGAACCTCACAGGGTCATACTATAGAGTTAATCTAGCTGTGATTTTTAATTATTCACTAAGAAAATTTCTCTCAAAATTATTTTCTTTTGACCTCAAACCCCCTAAATCATTACTGACCACAAAATCTAAAAAACAAGGATCAACTAAGCCATACTTGTTGTTTCAGAGGGAATCAGATGTGTGTAATTACTTTTGAGTATATTATGTTTTATTTACACTTATTTTATGTGGATTTAGATTTGATACAATTAATCAATTCATTATTAATTCTCACTACATGTAATGGAAAAATATATTGAATACGATGATGTTATGGGAAGAGTAGACCTTGGGTCCAAATTTCAATCTACTCTTGAAGAGATTGATATTTGGGGGAAAAATATAACGCTGATGGATTTTTTTTGTGATTCAAGATATTATATATAGTCCTTTGTAAAATTATGAATACGAGATAAAGGAAAAAAAGTAAATGGATCAAATTTTTATATAAAAATAACAAGAAAATGGTTGTTTAAATCATTTTCAAAATTGAGGATCATGTACAGATTAATAACAATTTGACTAAATATATATACTAGTTTTTCAAAAAGATTAAGGATACTGAATGTAAATTATTAGAGATTTGAATAAATTTCAAAGCTCAAGAGATACTTCAATGTACAACTATGAAATTACAAAATCTGAGTGTACATCTTACCAGTGGAGTTATGGAGGTACATAGGACGCCAAAAAAATATTATACAAGTTTATACAAGTGAATCATGTCAAAAATTAACACAAAGTTATCGTGACTAATGTTAATCTACAAAGACTAACCCCTAAGAAGAATAATTATTTGGATATTTCACAAAAGACATAATATTCAAATTTATTTTATTAAATAAATATAATAATGAAACATTAATTGGTTTTTATTATTGCGGAAATATGGGAAACACTCAATATGTATGTTTCATAGTGAAAATTAATATCGAGGTATATGAGCAACAAAAATTGATGATCATAAAATCCTATACTCATTTTTTTATATTAATTTCATTTGGTTTTAAGGATTTGGAAGCAAGTATATGATTTTATCAGTAGGGTTGTTAAGGGAATTCTAAAAGAGACCCAAAAATAGAAATCTTAGTAGTGTGGGGCATTGTTATATAGGCTAAAATGAAAAAAAACATTTTTCATTACAATAATATAAGGTTTATATAATATATATGGAGATAGAAAAAACACATTCACCACCAAAGGGTGTGAAATAGAAGATATAGATCAAGCAATAAATATTTGAGAAGGTTAATTTCATTTAAATTTATTAATGAGAAAAATATTAAGCTAAAATATATATTCTTGATTGCGGTTAGAATACCCTTTTGATATTAAAAAATTATCATATCACAGAAATCATTTAAATAAATGTCAGTGTCCTTTTTTTGGTAATTATGAAGTGAAAAATATTATTAGATTTGAAAAATATGAAAATAGAGAAAATAATTGAGCACATGAATTTCATGGTAGTTGAAGGAATTTGGTAAACTTTTTCTAAATGTAAGACCATTATGAAGCCTAGGTAATGTGGTCAATTTCAATTTACTGATTTTAATTATCAATGTAAGATATGGTATAATTATATATCATAGAATGCATGAAATAAGGAATTTATACCACATTGGTTGATAAAAAGAATTTTTTTTTTACCAATGAAGTGGATAAAAAGATATGGAAGAAAAGGTATGATGAATTGAGAAAAATTACAAGGATTTGGTAAATAATTAAAGGTCTTTTGATATCCCCAAACTCTTAGGTGATCATACTCACATGTGTGATACATTGTGAATGTGAAATATTATTCATAACATCTATAATTAGAAATTTAAGAACTAATTTTTTTTTATTGAGTTAGTTCTTATTGATGTGTCTAGGACAATATCACCTAAATATTTAGATAGAAAGAGCTTATATGTTTTATTAATCAATAAATATTGTATAATATTAGGGATAATTGTAATCTCACACAAATATGAAGTTTTCAAATGTATTATAGATTATTTAAATTTGATATAGAAAATGTTTAGGGAGAAAATTAAAACATTCCGAACAGATATGGCATGACATTTAACAATAATTAGGTGGATTAATATCTTGAGAATCATGATATAATTACCCATATTTCAATAGTGATATTTTTTCAACAATATAGTGCTTGAGAGTGCTGGAACCACATTTTTTATAACATATCCAAGATGATTCTTGTTTAATATTCTCAATAAAGATATATTAAAAGGATGTTGTGTTGACTATGATAAAAATTTAAATTATGGGATTTTTTTGTGTTTGGATAAAGATAACAAACCTTATGAGATGTTTTCTAAAAATAATCTTAGACTTAAATATTTTTAAGTTTTTGGTATAAAGTGATATAATATTAATAAATTAAAATAAAATAAGTTAGATACTCAGGTGGATTAAATTATATTTCTTAGATAATCATCCAAGTGAACAGTGTAAATTTACAATAAAAAAAGTCTTCAAAAAATTGTTTAACGTTAGGATATCATATAGTCAAACATGAGAAGAATTATAAAATTTTTGAGAATATTTTTAAATAAAATAATGATAAAATTCCAATAGAAGAGATGTTTAACTTAGTATACTATGGAGAGAACAAAGAGGTGAAGTGAATTTTGATGAATACACCAGTTATAAGGGAAAAAAAGTATATTTAACAACGTTAATAAAGTAACAAAACCAAGTTAAAATTAGTGTACAAATTATCTTTAGTGACCATACATCTCCTATGAAAACTAGAATATTGAATAATTTACAAGAAAAAATAATTTCAGTCACAATTAGAGGCAAGTAATTTTGAGGATGTTTCAAATGTTAATGTTATGCCAAGATTAAGAACAAATGGATTGATCAAATTTGTAATAATACAATGTGGGAAATTGATCCATTATTTTAAGACAACAATTTTATAAGAACTAGTTGGATACTCCATTCGAGCAACCTCATGGCCTTCAGGCCACCTCAAGGCTTTCGGGCCACCTGAAATTGTGAATAATGGACCAGTAAGAATATACAAGGAGTAGACTCCAGATGAGGATTCAGAGAATGTGTATTCCCCAGAGAAGAAGCTAATAGATGTAGAATAATGAGAGGGTATGGTGTTTCCATTAGGACCAACCTGTGTGTTCATGGGAAGCCTAGCTGAACAACCATGCAAAGGTAGAGAGTTGATATCACAATGAAGATGATGGGGATGAGCTGTTCCATGTAGTTATAGTTTGGATATTTCTTCTGAGACGTATGAGTCAAGTAATATCTAAGTCTATGGGACTTTTAAGGGTTCCCCCTCATCCCTTGATAAGGGGTTATCAAAAATCAATAAAAATACGTCCTTTAGGCCATTCGGAAAAAATGATCAAAATATTCTTTTCCATTATAGTGAAAGCAGTATTAAATAATTGATTTAATAGGGAAGATTTGTACATAAAGAAATTGGATAATTTTATTATTGATAATTATGATGCCAAGGTATGTAGTCTGAAGAAGGATTGGTGTGGGATGAATTAATCACTTAGATCATGGTATTTTAATAGTGACCAATACTCGAGAAATCTTGGATTCTAGTGAGAAATAATTTATCAAAATATATACATCAGAAATGAGAATAATCAAAGGATATTGTTTCACATTCATGTGTATGATATAATATTTTATGGATTATATGATGCACAATAAAAGTTGTTTGTAGCCTCTATGAGGTGTGAGTTCAAGAATTATATGATTGGTGAATTAAAATCTTTACTTGGTTTATATGTGATATAATAAAAAAATGGAACTTTTATTTATCTATCCAAATATTCTTCTAATGTACTAATGATATTATAATAAAGGATTTCAGGGTGATGGAGATATAGATAATACCCAGATGAACTTATCAATGGACAATAATGAAAAAAATATTATTGTGATCGAATATATAATAATCATTAGAAGGCTATTGTATCTAATAGGGCCATGACCCAACTTTCTGTATACCACATTTCAAGAAGTATGATTCCAACATTGTCCTAAAGAAATCCATATCATTTCCATAAAATTATGTTTTCATTATAACAAAATAACTATGTATTTCATATTATTTTATCTTGAAACATCATAGTCTGAGTTATTAGATTTATAGATCCAAATTGGGATGGTTTAATAAATGGTCTCAATTTGACATCAGGTAGTTTCTTCTATCTTGATGTATTTTCTATATCTTATATAATAAAATAGAAGAGCTCCACTTCATAAATCACTAAATAATTTGAGTATATTAAGGCTACTAAAAGTTTTTCTCAATTTTTATGGATGAATAAATTTTACAAGGATTTAGGAATTGAGGTGAAATATCTTAATTCAATCTTCTATAATAGATCAAGTTCTATAAATATTAGAAAAATGATTTCTCTCACTCAAAGAAAATGAACAACAAGATAAGGTATCACTTCATCAAGGATAAGGTTAAACAAGTTTTAGTGAAGTTGTAATATGTTTCAATAAGAAATCAAGTTGTAACTATCATGATAAAGGAACTATCGAAAGGTGATTTTGAGAGTAATTTATTATTTCAAAAATGCCAGCCATTTTCATTCAACTATATAGTTTGGAGAAGGGTACCCCACTCAATTATTATCTTTCCACTCAAATAAACATGTGACGTTTCTCATCAATTATTTTTATTAAATTTATAACCCTTTATTGTGAAATTTCAAATAGGTTTTTTAATTAATTGAACGAGGTAGAGAAGTTTTGTATGAGTTATAATAGTTTCAAATATATATAATTATTCTTACTTGTTAAAAAATTCGGTGAGGTATCATACTGAAGTATTGTAAATTTTGAGAGTTTTTTGAAGTCTATTCTAGGGGGTATCTTATATGGAAAGTCTTAGATAACCTGATGATCAAAGATGTGTTTACAAGAAGTCAATTTCATTAATCATTTATTTAACACAATAAGAATAACTCACTTGGGATTATAGTTTTTCATCAGTGAATCATTGATACACTATATTAAAGAAATGCATCTTATATTGTGTTTTTTATTAGTGTTGAAGTATTTTTATGAAAATATGTTGAAGTTTTGGGGATGGTTTATCAATAAAACTAAGGAATATATTTTAAATAAAAATATCATTAGAGTATTTTTTTGGTTCTTTATGGGAAAAGTAATAGATAAAATTTAAAATAGGCCTAGGTATTCATATCGTAGTGTGGTGAGGAGTTTTGGAAGACTTTAGAATTAGGAAAATACACTCTTAATCAATATATAACATTTTTCATGTAAGATTGTAACTTTATAGATGAAAGAGTAATTATGATGTCAGGAATGTGTCCATTCATCAACAGATCTATGAAATATTAAATCATAACCTATGTAAGTTGAGGTTGTGGCTATATAGAAATAACTAATCCTTTTGGAAAATTATCCAGTAATAGGTCTCTCCATGATGAGTTATTCCCTTATAGAATTATCCTATATTAAATTAACAAGTTCTGAAGGTTAGTGATTTTCACTATAAAGGTGACCCCCTAGAATATAAGTACAAAAGTTCCTTGAGATGATAGTTTTTTTATACAGTGGAAGATGTGTGTCACACTATGAAAGGTCTTGTAAGAGATTAAATCAAAAACCATTTAATAATAAGCATGTATTACTCAATGGAAAATTAATTTTTAGGGGAATATTCAATCCAAAAAGTAGAGGGGTTTATGAATTTTGATGTACCCAAAAGTGAAGGATTCACTATGATTTGAATCTCAAACCACAAAGGGTGAAGTCAAATATATCTATTATTATTATTCCATACAAAAAATATCAAATTTTCATTTGGTAATTTCAAAAGTTAATAGATTATTTCTATAAAGGAAATTTTAACACCATGGTCATGTGAAAATTGATAGCATCATGAATTTGAGTTTTTGAGTGAAGCAAGGAATCATTCCTTGAAGCTGATGATCAAACTATAGAGTAAACATTTTTTCATCCGTTGTATATTTTGTAAATGATTGTTTTTGGTATTCAATTTTTATAAATGAAAGAGAAACAATTAATTGATTTCAATATGTTTATGAAGTTTTTAAACATGAATTTTATAGAAATAAAGTATCCAAGATATCCAAGATTGTGAATACAGATTGGATGAATGGATTATGAATATAGTACTCAAGTATTATGATATTATGGAAGTACTTTTAAAGATACTGAGTTTATAAGTCTGATGATTATTAATATGATACACATGTCCACAACATGTCTTCATTGTGAGACATTTTGATTACAAAAATGAATAATTAAAAAAATGTGATTGACTAATGAATATCTCTTTGGAATTGATATTCCAAAAGGTGAATTGGAGGAATATGAAGACTATGGAAAATAATATTTTTAATACTAAAGAATAATTTTTAATTAACTAGAATTCCATGTAATATAATATTTCATATGTTTTACTTTTATATTTAGGAATTGGTTATTTCTATGTTCTATTTTTATTGTGATTTTACTAAAAATAGTGGGCTAGACCACAACTAACCGAGGAACCCTCAACAAACATCTGCGACCCAGTGGATTAACTATGTGGGAGAGGTTTACCTAGTTTTTCATGTGATTTAGGTGAGTGGGTGATCTTTTATAATACCCTTGAAGAAATAATGGGTTTGTGTAAAGCATGATGTAGATAAGGTAGGTAGGTCATGGTGGGAAAATATGGGTTGGTGTGGCTCGTGAGGTAGGTATGTGCAGTATGAGTATAGGAGAAGACTATGTGATACTTTTTGAGTGGTCTATGGGATACATTGTAGTAAATGGAAGCACTCGACCGATGTGAAAGTATATGTTGGATGCGATACATTGGTGCAGTGTCAACCAGTACTAAAATGATTCATATATAATGAACCCATATGATCTTATTTGATCAAATGATCACCAAGCCTTCATGTATTCATATAATTACTCTAAACATAAGAGATACATGAATCTGGCATTTCGAAAATCAACCACCACCGGTGATATAGTCATGCACGGAGCATAATTAAGCCTCAATGGTCAAAATGAGCATCAGTGATACTATTAAATAGATTGACCCACATGAATTATATGCTTTTCCTGAAAATACTATCATGAAAGATGAATCCCTTTTCAAGATAAAAAATAGGTTTACAATGTAATATTCACGACAGTATGAGTGTATGGAGTAAAGGTAGAATAATGTGATTATTTTTAATATGAGGATATCAACATGAATAAAAACATGAAATTTTTTTATAGTATGTTTGATAAATGATGAATGAGTCATGTAATTTCAAATATACTTGATATAAAAAATTTTGTGTAATATTTTGAAATATCATTAACACGGCATAAAAAGAGGAGCTAGGTTGGTGGGAGGACATTGTACCCTTTCCATAAATATTGAATCGTCAAGGGTGATAAAAGTTACTGGAAGTCATGATTTCCAGATTGATACCATTTTTTATTAAAAATATAGTATCTTTAAGATTTTACTTTTATAAGGAAAAATGTTCCATGGGCCTCCAAGTCTATAGAAAGTTGGGATTTCCATGAACTAATTTGTATGACGAATAAGATCCATAGACACTCGACACTACTGGAAATAAGATCTGTACCAACAGTTTTGGGAAAACCATTGGTATAGTTCACTTATATGGACCTGTACCAATGGTTTGGACAAATCGATTTTTATAAGTCACTAATTTGGACATATACTGACGGTTTTGGAAAAACCATTGGTATAGGGAGGACGTATATCAACGGTTTGGAGAAACAGTTGGTATAGGTCCATAATAGAGACCCTATACCAACGGGTTTCTCCAAACCATTGGTATAGGTCCCAAAATAAAAGAATCTATACCAACGGTTCTCAAAACCGTTGGTATAGTTACATTTATTTTTTATGGAATTTTCTTATAGAAAACATTAAATAAATCGAAATTTAAAATATTTGTGATAGTATATATATATATATATATATATTTATATATGAAATTATGTTCACAAAAGTCAAGTTAGGTTAGTGGTTAGGTCATTCAATCATAAACCGGAGGTACTGGGATCAAGACCAACATAATGTTTCTTTTCTGAAATACATATACCAACAGTTTTATGGAACCGTTGGTATATATTTTTCATATTACTTATACCAAAGGTTTTTAAAACTGTTGTATAGTTCCATACCAACGGTTTGGAGTACTATACCAATGGTTTCAAACTTTTGGTATAGGGTATTTTTCGAGTAGTGCGGCTTGTTTTAACACCCTTGTAGTGTCTTATAATGAAATATTCCATAATTTAGTTATGATTATTATACTCCCACTATGTTTAAGATAAGTAATAGTGTATATTCCCTTGAAGCTAGCAGGTTTGTGTGAATTAATAAGACACTGATATCATGTACTCAGTTACATGAAGAGGAATAAACCTCTATGAAACATACATGCTTTCATAAAGATGGTGTTCTATGCAGTTGGTGTTTCATGAAGATAATAAAAGGAAGGATGATTAAGCACAAATATTTTTTTAAAGATAAAAATATTGGATCAGTGAGGATCTATGAATCAATATGTATCTTAATGGGGTTTGAGAAATACATACTTACAACACGATTCAAATATAGAGATTGTATAATTTTTGTGACCTTGTGTGCATATATTTCTTTTTCTATAAGGAAAGGAAAAGTAATAGGAAGAAGGAAGTGCATTTATTCCTTGTATATGTAAATAATAATAACTTGAAAACTGAATGAATATTTATTTGAGATCCGGGAAACATATTCCAAAATATCATATAAAATAACAATAATTTTTTTAATTATGGTAGGGTTCCACATGTCATTCACTACACATTGAATTCATAATGTAAATATGATCAAATTTGGTGGTCATTTCAAGAATATAATAGTTTGAGTTACTAAATGATCACTCTTTCATAAATCAATTTTCAATGTACAATGTGATTCTATATTAACCCATTCTTTTTATACATAGATATTACATCTTTTTAGATAAATATTAACTATATTTTAGAAACACATGTCTAAGGATCATAAATGTAACACCCCAGACCTAGCAGCCACTAAACTGGTTCTATGATCCGGGTCACCATATGACCTCTAACGTGCCTCCCCATACGCCATAGGTTTCCAACAAAATATGAGGGTCTAAAATTTCATGTTTGGAGACTATACCATCATTAAATGAGTAAACAAAAATAAAAAAATAAATATAATTATAGAAAAAATATGCAATAAATAATAAACATGCAGAACCAAGCATCTTCCAAAACTGGGTACAAACCACAAACCAAAAATAACCATGTCATGTTATGCTCATAATGCATAATTGAACAAAACCCAAAATAAAGGCAAAATGTTGAATCCCTAAAATGATCCTCACCCCCCATGTAAGGAACACATTCTTTATAAATTCCCAATTTTTACTCTACTCCCAAGCACGTGGTCATTTTCTTTATCCGGACCTATAATAATGAATTCTTCTCAAGTCCCCAATGATGGCCTAATAAGGGTGTGAGTACAACTTAGCAGGCCACCACAAACAGTGTCTACAAAATATACATTTTAACATATATTACATTAAAATAATAAATAAAATATGTGTAAATAATGGAAAATTTGGGTTCAATTAGATAACACTCTTACTTTAACCCTTTTTATCATTGTTAACATATCCATAAATTATGCCATCTTCATTACTTAATTCATTTCCATTAGATGTTCCTTGTTTTAGACTTTTATATAATTCAAACAATAGTCCAAGCCATGAATTATCATGCATAAAGGAATAAGTCAAATTCCCTATTTCACTAGGGATGAAAATTTAATAACATCACACTAAACATAACTTGGAGCCTTAGTTAAGGTAATCTCATCAAATGAAACCATTAGGGGTATAAAAAATCAGTTCGACACCCTAATATAGGCATTCTTGGGTGGTGTTAGAGAATCAATCCAACTCGATCCCTGGGAGGATCCTCAGTCCTTTATCCCACAACCAAGCCACGTGCACATGCTTATATTCATATCCACACACATACCATATTTTATCCATAATAAAAAAATACATAATAATAAAAATTCATAACAATCAAAATGGGAAATAATATTATGACATAACCCATCAATACGTTTTCTATTTACATTACATGGTCCTTTTATCCCAATTCTCATTCTCCTACCCCATACCATTAGGAATATCAATAATTCACTTATTTTAACCCATTTAACATATTCGTAAATACATTTTATAAAAACAATTTATCATATTCCTCAACTCACAATCCATTACCAATTTATCATATTCATCATCTCGTGTGCACTAACCCTCTTAGGTATCCCAACATATTTCATAAGCCAAATGAAAAAAATTCAATTACGAAATTAATCTGATTTTCATGTCATGAACCAAACAACCCCTTATGATATTATAAATCCTAGTAAGAGCTATTAATATTCCATTTTCAACCCAACCAACAACATTCACATGTTCATCACGACTTTACGTTATCATTCATTAATTCCACACTTAACCTTACCATGTTCTAGGTTTCGGAATGTTGGTGGACCCCATGGGTGGCGTTAAATTGGTCTAATAATATTGAATTTATCCCAAAGAGATCATTATGAGTTTAATTCATCATTTAGAAAAACATTTTATCAAATCTTACATATGACACCAAAAGCACAATAAAAGGGAAACAAGAACACAATCTCATATACACAAATCAAATTAATAACAATGGGATATAACTTGTAGACCACATAACTCAAATACAAAGGTGAAAAAAATCTTAAACGTGGACTTAGATACATATTCAACCACCACGTTGAACCTCAACAGAGAAACCTCTGAAAAAAGTGGGTTTTAGTGTTTCAGAAAGAGATAGCCAAAGCCATAAGCCCTAATCCAGAAAAGTGATGAAAGAGGAAGATTAGAATTACCCAGAGAATCAGTACACAACCAATGATGAATAAATTTTCCTAGAGATGAGGGATATTGATTCTTTATGTCTATTGAGGTTTGGGTGGGGGGGTCAATAGGGACGGAGGGAGGAGGAAGGGGAGAAAAATCGGGTGGAACATAAAAATCTTAAGATGGAAAAATTAAAAAAATTCCAACATTTAATGGGCCACATGGTATGTCCACACGATTTGGAAACCCATGAAAAAATTATTTTCAAGACAACTTCTAAGGGAGGTGAGGTATCACAATTATCTGGGCAGATCACCATAGTTTGAAAAACTATGTGCCAACCAGGTAGAATGCCACTATCCTACTTTTCATGGTTTTACTTGGGAGGACGCACAATTAACTTAACTGTGCGCCAACCATTTTCCTTACACAGTTTGGCCCAGTTTTCCACCTTTAATTCCATGATCCTATTGAACACCCATAATATTCCTCATATAGTCGGTGGAAATTTAATTAATTTAAAATTCATGAGATTAAATCCAATATTTGTACAAGTACATAACTCCACAAAGACCAATATCTTACAACCTACCCACCTTATAACAGCTCCACCTCATGCCACTCTACCAAGAACCTTTTAAAATTTGAAGTAAAGATATCGGGCCACTGTTCCCAAAAATCCAACTCCTGCTCCCAATTTTTTTTGAACATTACCACACTATCACCAAACTCTGACCAAGGGTACAATCATTCCTCACATGACCTTCTCACTATAGTCCTTGATACAAACTAGATGATCCTCAAAGGACACATCAACCTCAAGCTGAAAATCCTCAACATAGATCATATGATATGGGTCAGGGTGATATTACCAGAACTGAGACACATGAAAAACATCATGAATAAAACTATACCACTGTGGAAGATCTAATCCATAAGCCATCGGTCTGATCTTCTCCACAATAAAAAACAACCCCATGTACCTAGGTGATAACTTACCCTAGTTCTGAATATGATGGTGTCCCAACCATGGATACACCCAAAGATACACACAATCACACAACATGAAATCAAGAGGCCTATGATGCTGATTTTCACAAAACATCTACATACTATGAACCCTTACAATGTGTTTCCGAATCAACTAGACCTTTTTTGATTTTTTCTCCATAAGAATATATCCCAAAAACTCATATTATCTAGATTCTAACCAACATAATATAGATTTACAGGGTATCACATAAATTTCCTTAAATTTTTTAATTTTAATAATTTCCTAGAAACTATTAATGTATGAAAACTCAACAAGTTCCATATTTCTTTCCCACAATCCTCTAAAATCCATGGCACAAGATCTCAACATGTCCTCTAACACCTAAATTGTACGCTCTAATTTCCCATCTATTTGTGGGAGGAAGGTCATACTCAAAAACACCTAAGTACCATGTTCCTTATATAATAACTTCTAGAAATTTGATGTGAAACATGTATCACAATCTTAAACTATAGTTTGTGGTACCTTATGTAACCACATGATTTTATGAAAATATAACACACCCAATCAGTCCACTGTGAAGGTATCTCAGATTAGCATGAAATAATCCACCATTTTCAACGGATCCACAACAACCCAAATCAAATAATTCTTATTAGGATTATTCATAAGTCCCACCTTGAAATACATCATTACATCACACCAATTCCATTCTAGAAAGGTAAACAGCAGTAACAAACCACTTGGATGTTGATGTTCGGCCTTCAACTGTAAGAAGGTAAGGCATTGCAGCAAAAAACATGGGATCACTTTCTTCATTTTTTCCACCAATACTTCCTCCTAACATCACAATACATTTTATTTAATGTATAATTCTATTACCACTACGAAGCATGGAAATCACATATCAAATATTCCCACATAAACATTGTCACAACAACACAACCACAAAAAATGATCCCAAATTCTCTGATGATCCAACAAGAAGGTGAATCCCCACATTTATGACTTTCCTTAATAGGTAAAACCATATGGATCCTTATTCCAAATATAATTAACCAATCCTAAAAACAAGGAATCAACTACTATGGATGAATATTTTATCTTACCCTGCCCATCTTGTACCTCTAAATTTTTTTCAGCAAACAACACTATCATCTTCCACTCAGAGCTAAATTCTTGAACTGCTTGACCTTGAGTATTTCAACTTAGATAATTTGAAATGCTATTTCCTTTTCCTAGTGTATAAAATAGATAAAAATAATAGTAATGAATGTACTCAACCTATCTTCACTATGAATTATTCTAGTCACACTAAAAGAAAATGTACATAAGAATTTTTATGGTCGATCTACATTGTAAACTATTCTCCCAAAAAGTAATGATGCCAACATTTTAAGGCATGAACTACTGCATTCAATTCAATATCATGTGTAGGATAATTTATTTCATGAGTACTCAACTGTCGCGAACCGTACACAATAATCTGATCATCATACATCAACACAGCCCCATGCCAAACACCAGATGCATCACAAAACAAGGTACACCCATTTCTTGGATAGGGTAAACATAGAATTGGTGTAGTTTTAGACCAATTATAAAAATCTTAAAACAAATTCCCACATTTTATAGACCACTCAAATCAGATACCATTCTTGGTTAAAATTGAATGCGGTGTTTCTAAAAGAGATAAATCCTAGATAAACCTACGATAATAACCAAACAATCCTAGAAAACGTCAGACATCCGAAATATTATTGGGATGTTCCAAAAACACCACATCCTATAATTTCTCAAATTCCACTAAAATTCTTTCCCCAGAGATAATGTGACCCTTGAAATGCATATTATAAATCTTGAATTGACATTTAGAAAGCTTAGCATTGAGACAATGCTCTCTTAGGGTGCTGAAGACTCTATAATGATTTTTGGAATGATCTTAATAATTATTTGAGTACAAAAATATATCATCAACAAAAAAAAATAAAAAATGATATAGGAATGGGTGGAATAATATACTTATTAGATACATAAACACTATATGTGCATTAGTCCACCTGAATGACATTACAATATACTTATAGAAACAGTACTTTTTTATGAAGGTAGTCCATGATACTTATGACAGCCTCACCCTAAAAAGGTGATACATTGATCTCAAATCAATATTATAAAAAACTAAAGTGACTCTTATCTAGTCAAACATTTCATTTATACAAGGAAGAGGATATCTATTATTATGTTTCATCTAATTCATCTTCCTATAATAGAAATAAAAATGAAGGGACCCATAAACCTTGTTTGAAAACAACACTGGAGATCCCCAAGGTGATTTACTTGGATAAATAAAATATTTATTCCCTATTTTCTCTAATTTATTCTTAAGATCCTAGATTTCATCTAGTACCAGTTTATATGGCTTAAATGAAACTCATTATATCATCGACAAAAAATCTATTTTGACCTAAACATCTATCTTAGGTGGAAACTCATAGAAATATTTAGGTAACACATCCTAGAATTGATCCACCACATGAGGAAAGAAATGATCATCTACTCCTCCTTCATTAATTAAAAGAGAAGATATTTTGGACGTATGTTCACCCATTTTCTTAAAGATGGGTCATTCGTGACTTGACCTGAAATCCCATTCACCATGATGGACAAACTTGTCTTTTTCAAGTGATTTGAACGTTACCATAGGATTTTAATAGTCAATATGTTCTTAGTACAACACCAATAAATCCATACCCAGAATCAGATCAAAATGTAAGATCTCTAGAACAAAAAAATCCTACATAAAATGGTACCCACCAACCTCGTGATCCCAACCCTTATATTGCAAAATATTTTCTACCTGCACCCTTAATGGTGTATCAATTCACATATCTACACATGTTTGTTCCACTGCTAGGACCAACACGACTACCAACTGATCAGATATAAAAGAATGAAAAGTACCTATATCAAATAAATCACTAGAAATAATGGAATCTATGAGGATCATACCTCGAACTATTGATGGCCCTACTTCACCAACCCTAAGTGTAGACTGAACTCCTAAAAGTTGACTTTCCCCTCTTACCCGGGCCCTGGTCTGAGTTCGAAGCACTGCACTTTCCTACTGATATGGGTTCTCTCTCCCTATATTACCACATTTTCCACCTCTACTGGTACGATTGGTCAATCTCCAACTAACTTCCTAATATGGGGTAACTGACCCCCTTCTTGTACTCTATACTGGTCTCGGTCCAGCATCATTTCAGGACTATCACAGTTTCCTACAAAACCTTTTCCAATTTCCAAATCTTTTGCATGCTTGACACTCAACTGGTTGTTGGGAACACTAACTATGCATGCATTCCAACTAGCCTCATTGATAGAAACAAACTTTATCACTAAACTATGAGACTGCTTCCTTCTTCTAGATGCCCTTTCCACCACCTCCTAGGTAAAAACTATATAATTGGTGGTTCTAACAATCAGAAGTCTCACCACTAGTTCTCCCCACTGGTACCACATTCCTACTTCAATAATCCTCCTTGATGTTTCCTTCTGATATAAGGAATTAAACCACTAATTAAATGACCCTGTTCAAGAGAAATATGTTCCCATGTGACTTGATCTTATACCTAATTCCATCTTGGAAATGTATCGACGTAGTTTCCTTATCACCCACCAAGGATGTAACAAAACATAGGAAATTGATGAAACACCTATCATATTCCATTAATATCATAATCCCTTGGGTCAACCACAAAAACTGCACATCATTTTCATACCTCAAGGTCTCTGGAAATAAATGTTCTAGAAACTTATCCTTAAATCATTCTATACCATACTATTAGCCTGTTGGGTATGAACCAGAACATCACGCCATTGTTTTTCCAAACCCCACATCATGTAAGGTTCCAACTTGAATATCCTCTCTGCAAGAGTCTATAAGTGATAAAGAATTTTATTAATATACACTATCTAGAATTATATAGTATTGGGTTTACCGTATCTAGAAAATGTTACAGGGGGTTGTGGATGAAATTCCCTAGCCAACATAAACATACTAAGTGCCACCCACCCTGGGTCCCTTTCCATCATCATTATAAAACAATTGAAGTTCTCAAGGAACTATTTATCTTATATATTTCTATGATTCACTAGGTTTTCATGCTCCACTTATGAGGGATAATTGTTGGTGAAATCCTCTTATCACTCAACTGGCACATGTCATGTTAGTGGAATTTTCCTACAATTCCAAGCACAAATATCAGAATACATAAAACAAGGATTTCATTGTTTATGAAAAATAAGGCTTTATACTGGATATAAGAAACCCATATTGCATAAATTATCTCAATTGATCCCATTACACATGTAACACTACCCTCAGCAATCCCAATCATGGGTCATGGTCAACATAGGCATACCATATTACTTATTCAAAAGTCTTTCATTAGAAACCTCTTTAAACCAATTCTTCTTAGGCATATTCCATTTCACCCATTTTTACAAACACCCTTTTAACTCATTTACACCATTCATTTAAACAAAATTCTATAACTTCCTTTTTATTTAACCATTTTCTTCAACTTTTATTAGACATAATTTTATTCAATTTTCCAAGAAAGTGAAAAACATTATACAGTTTTTAACCCACACACCCATCCCGTATGTGTTCCTATCATGATGTATGTCACCTATATCCCTAGATACCTAAAATGAATTAGTAATGCATAACCTCATGCCATTCCTATCATGATAAAAATATCATAAAATGATCGCATCACATAATAAGTGCATCACCCAATAGTGAAATATCATTCAGCTGTAACGACAAACAATGAACAACAATTCCCATGCTAGGCACTTGGTTTTTCCCTCATACATGTGTTGAATAATTCTAGGAATGCGCTCAATTTCATTACCAGACACACCCTAATCACTTTTCTACCATCCCAAATAGTAAGTACACATAAATACCTCCTATAATACCACTTTTTAATGTCCCAACCCTAGGAGCCACTAAACTTGTTCCCGGAGCCGGGTCACCACATGACCTCAAGCATGCCTCCCCCTACTCTAGTGATTTATGATTGGCAGAGAGGGTCTAAAAGATGTTGTGGGTAGACTATACCCTCTTTGTTAGACCAATTAACAACAAAATTAATAAATATAATAGTAGAAACAAGATTTCCTACCCCATAAACATGAATAATAACCAATCACTCGAAACTAGGTATGAACTTCATACTAAAAATAACCATGTCATGTCATTATAATAGGGCCAAAGTGAAAAAAACCAAAAATAGATACAAATAATGGAATCCCCAAAATGGTCTTAACCCCAATGTCTAGAACATCATCCTTATACAATCCCAATCTTGACTCAACTCCCAAGAATAGGGACTTTGAACTTATCATGACCTGAAATAATGATGTCTGCTTAGGTACCCAACAGCGGCCCAAGTAGGGTGTGAGTACAACTCAGTAGACTAACAAAAATAGTGTCCAAAAAATAGTCAGTCTAACAGATAGTGTATGCAACAAATAAATAAAATAAAAGTAAATAAAGATAAATTAGAGTTCGATTAGCTAACACTCTTAATTTATTCTTTTCTATCATTATTACCATATCCATCAATTATTCAATCTTTATTACTTAATCCATTTCCATTACATATTCCATGGGTTAGGTTTTTACATCATTCAAACAATGGCCTAATCCAGCAACTATCACGTGTAAGGTTATGAGTCATGTTCCCTATCTCACTAGAGATAAAAATTTCATAACAATGCACCACACTTACCTTGAAGAACCATTCTAGGTAATATCATTGAAAGCAACCATTAGGGGCATAGAACATCAATCAAAATCCCTAATCTGTGCATTCGTATGTGGGCTTAAAGTATTAGTCCAACTTGACCCGTGGGAGGATCCTTAGTCCTTTATCATACCCCAAATCCACGTTCACATGATTATATCCATTTCCACAGACATAACATATTACAACCATACTCAATAAGATATACATAACAATCACAATCCATAACAATTATCATGGGAAATAATATTATTCCATAATCCATTAACACATTTACCATTCACAATACATTGCCCATTTATCCCAATTCTAATTCTCATGACCCATAACATTTGGCATATTCAATAATTCACATATGTCAACCCATTTATCACATTCATCTATCACCTCTTTAAAACACATTTATTATATTACTCAATTCACAAGCCAGTACTAATTTATCATATTCATCATTTCATGTGCACAAACCCTCTTAGTCATCTTAATATATTTCATAATCCAAATGTTACAATCTCAATTATGTAAATAATACCATTTTCATGTCATGACCCAAATAACAACTTGATTCATTACTAATCCTAGTGAAAAATATCAATATTTATTTTTCAACCCATCCAACCACATTAATATGATTATTATAGCATTATTTCATCATACATCAATTCTACACTTAACCTTACCAATTTCTATGTTTGGGAATGTCGACACAGCCCATGTGAGGCACTAAATTGGTCTAAAAGTCCCCAATGCACCCACAGGGATCATGAGGGGGTTCAATTAGTCATTTATACAACCATTTCAAAAAATTTCACTAATGGTATAAAAATAACAACAAAAGGTAAACAAGAACAAAATCTCATATGAAAAATATAATTAAAAACTATAGTATATAACTTAGAATCCATATACCTCTAATCCAACGGTGAAAACACTCCTACACAAGTCCTTATATATAGATTCAACCACTCCTTAAAACCTTAACCTAGAATCCACTGGAAAAATTGTTTTTTAGAGTTTTAAAAGAAGATAGAAAAAGACACAAGCCCTAATCTAGAAAAGTGATGCAATTGAAAGATTAGATATACTTGACGCATTAATCCACAACCAAAGATGCTCCAAATGGACTAGAGTTGGGGAATATTAATCCTTGGGAGCACTTGTGGTTATTTGTGGTGTAAATAAGGCTAGCGGTATGATAAAGGGGATAGAAATTGGTTTGGAACCTAAAAATACAAAGAGGGGAATGTGAAATTTTTTGTAACTTTTAATGGGCCACATAGTTTTAAAGAAGGTGCACAAACCGTGTGAAAGACATTGTCTAAGGGAGGTGTGGTCACATTGTTACCTCGTGATCTCCACACGGTTAGGAAAATCATGTGCCAACCATGAGAAATGCCAATTTATAAGGTATAATGGTTTGATTGGGGAGGATACACAATTTACATAACCATGAACCAACCGTGATCCTTATACAGTTTGGCCTAGTTTTCCAACTTTTATGCCCCGAACTGGAGGAATAACCGTGATCTCCCTTTTACACCCAATGAAAATTTAATTAAAATAAATTTTAATGGATTAAATCTAAAACTTGTACAAGTACATACCTCCATGAATACTAGGATATTAAAATAATAGTAAAGTGTCTTTAGAGCTTGAAACACGATATTACTATTGTATGGAAGATCTTAAACATCTACCACAAATATATTATCACATAGTACCTCTCTTATGAATACTATACCTAAACCTTTCTTCATAACATAGGGAAAGAAACATAATAAACGGTGATATTTGAGTCTCAATAATAGAAAACATAGGAGATATCAATATATGATCACATAAAAGTAAAAGATATGTATAATAGTATGTGGTCATGAATATAACTTATGAAGTTCATTCCTAACCTATCATTGATCATAAACATGAGTCAATGTGTAAAAGTTTATTATTTCTAAAAACATGGACCATAAGAGAAAGAAATCATCATAAATCAATCAGGAAATGAAATATCATTTCATAAAAGTGTGTAACCATTATAAATATTGAAAAAAATTCATATATAAAGGTTAACTACCAAAACTATCAAAATAGTGGATCAAGACTCATAACCTATCTTCCATTGTGAAAATAGACACACCTATTTCTATAGTTGATCAGGATGCACCTATTTCCCATAGTGGATCAGGACTGACCTATTATCCATTGTGGGTCATTCCCATTTACTTGTTTCCCATTGTTATCTCATGAGGTATAATGCTTTCACCAATTAATTGGAGGGATAAATAGGTCCCACCTATCAAATAATTAATATATTACATATGTTCTCAATAATATCATAAAACATTCAAAACATCATCCCATCACATCCCATGTAAATATAATTAGTTTCATAAACATTTCATCTATTGACCATAGAAAACACCAGGAAAAATAAATGGGCTTCATAAAAATTTCATCAACAAAAAAATTTACCACAAAGAGAAAGAATAAGGATGCTATCAACCAATATTATACCTAGTAAAAAATAAGTGAAATAAAAGGATACCATCTTATATGTAAATGATTATGAAGGATCTCTAAGAATATATGTTGTTGATTATAGCCTTTCCACCTTGAAGAACAATTTTCAAAACATTAAACATTTTTGAAATCCTTTTCATGAAAAATAAGGATAGAAACTTATAAATGAAGATTTAAAAATTAATTAAATCATTTTCGAAGAAAATAAACATTAAAATTTTAAAATCAATTTTTAAAATTAAAAATTCAAAAAAATATCCTTTATTTTTAAAATAATATTTGAAAACAAATAAAATAATATTTTTAATAAATAATGGTCACGAAAACCAGAAATTTTATTCATGATGTACACATTAAAAAAAAATCCTTTCACAATTTGGGTAATATCCAAATGTGAATTGTTTAGAGAATGACATGAATATTCCTTTATAAAAAATTGGTAAAAATTCAAAAAATTGGTAAAAATATTTTTAATAAATCATTTTAATAATTCTAAAAACATTTTATAATAAATTTTTATAAAATTTTGTTTTGGAAAATGATGGGTTTTTGACTTAAGAAAGTAATATATACAATTTTTATTAAAAAAATTCTTTGGAACTCTTGTGTATATAAAGAGAGAAAAATGAATGGAAAAAATTGATTCTAAAGAAATAAATAAGGATATTTAAAATAATGATTTTATTGAGAGATGAGTCGTAATATTTCGTAATTATATACATAATCATAAACAATAATGATAAATGATAAAAATGTATCATAAAACCGTTACCACTTTGGTAATATTGAATTGTAATCCCCATGAATTAATTAAATTAAATGAAACATAAAATATTATTAAAATAAATATATTCATGATATAAAATTTCAAATGAGAAGTATATATATCTCATTTAAGAATATAGGTTCATAACATAACTTAGGACCCCAAGAAGAAAATTTGAGACAAAAAATCCCTTAATGGTTTAGTAACTTTTTAACCATAAACCCCATAAAATAGAGATCCAAAAATGGATATTTTAATCCCCATAATTTTATGTATAATTGTCATAAAATAAATTTACCTTAAGTATATACACCACAAAAAGGAAAAATGTGGTGAATATGACTTGTGTCACATAGAAAATAAAATCAAGACGCAAATACCCTACCTTATATCATGAATTCTTTCATACAAGTTAGAATATTGTTTATAGTAAAGATAAATTTAATATTAATCTTTTACAGAACCAAAATCATATATATAATACCGTATATGGGTTTTTTTATTACCATTTATTTCTCATTCATCATTAAGTTTTTATTTCAATCACTATTCAGATAATAACTGCTTTGTTTTTCATATATGTTTTGATTTATTATTTTGTTCATAATATATTGATCATGTTTCTACAATATAATGAATTCTAATCATGATAAAAATATCAAATATAATTATTATATATGTATTTATAGAAAGAAATAAATGTTGGAGATAAAAATTTTAATATACTCTATATGGGGATAAATAGTCATACATACACATGAATATTTTTTCTATTTCCTCAACGGTTTGAAAGAAAGAAAGTGAAATAATATATGACAATATAAAATAATTTTAAGTAATAGATATAATATATTTTCATTAAAACAATTCTTATTACATTCCATGTCAGGAGTTAATGAATCACATTTCTTTATGAGATGGTAGTCTGTCGTACCCAAGAAAGATGTTATCGTATTCCAAAGGAATGGAACGTAAGAAGATATATGTGATATAATGATTATATAAGAATAAAATTATCGTAAATATAATATATAAATCATAAATCAATCATTATATCCTTCCATGATAAGTGGTGATAGAAAAAGAATAACATCAGTTCATGAGGTGGTAGTCTGTACTACGCATGAATGATGATTTCATAAAACATTTGATGGAAGATGAGTTGGATTTAGGTTCATACATTAGAATAATAACATATAATTATATATAAGATAATTAAGATAATTTATTAGTGCGGTTTAATAATAATATAAGGGGTTGGAGGAATAAATAATATAAAACTCTTGATTAGGGATGTTACCTCTTATTCAGAAAACATTTTTTGGTTTTCACCAAAAGGCTTCAGAGGTTGGATTTTTAAAAAAAATATGGATTATAGAATGCGAGAATGTATTTCAGGAATTTAATTTTTTCAAGTGTTCTAAAAAAAAGGGTTTTGTACGTTTTAATAGGATAAGAGAGGGGGTGACCTTTTATAAGTGAGGTGAGTGTGACACTTGTAATTTTTAAAAATAAAAAGGTATACCCACATTTTTCACATTTCAAAAGGCTAAAAAATATTAAATATAAATAACGGAGGAGAAAAATTTAATAAATTTCCATAAAATTGGTTTTGGATAAGTTTTGGGTAATTTTTAACCATTACCATTTTTGTTTAACTCTATAGTAACCCATTTTTACCTTAATCATGGATAATAATTATTACTATTTTTACAATTCATTATGGTAAAAAATTAATTTGACCTAATTATATAACATAAATTATTGTAATTAAAAATATGGAATCCATATTTTCAAATTCCATTCACATTATTTTAAAATATTAATTTAAAAATAATCCATCACATATGATGAGAATAAAAATTTCCAAAGAGAAAATGTTCAAAAGTTGAAAAAATTTTAATATCAAAATTAAACATTAAATCGATTAAAATTAACTAAATTATATTAATAAATATATAAATTCTAGGGACAATACCCCAATATTCCTTGATCTGGTGTCCTTAAACTCTTACATTGGCATGATTATAAGGAATCAAATCCCAAAGAGCTGAAGGGTTTAGTAGTGTTGGTATACTTGATATATACCTGAGTCTCATTTTATAATTGAATACACTAATTCCAACAATTTTGTTTCTATAAAAGATAAATTTATTCCATATATAATAACTGTTAATGTCATTCATAGTAAAATTCATGGAATATTTGGTAAATGAAACAAAATAATAGTGTGTTCAAATTCTCAATAAGGGTTAAGTATAATCGAAGAAAAAATAAATCAATGAGAATAATCAATATGTGAAGGTAATAACTGAACACATGTGAAATATAATAAATAAAATAATAAGGAAGTGCATAAAAAATATTCCAAGGTAAATAATTGTAAAAACATTCTATTTAATCAATAAAATGATAAAAAAATGCATTCATATATTTTGTTATAGTGAAAATCTAATGGATAATAATTAAGAAATATGAATGTTGGAAATTATAAATTATTAGACACCACATTTCTTAGGTACATGATCCTTTAACTTAAAGACATTTCACAAGATATTTTAGAATATAATGGGTGAAAAACCTAATAAGTTTAGCCAATTGACTTATCCCATGAGTCTACTGATGCGTCAAGGGTCTATCTATAACTGGGCCCACCCATATCATACCTATCCTATGAATTCTGCATATATCAAATAATAGATTTTATTCTAAAATAGCACGACTTATAAAATATAATCATTGATTAAAAGATACAAATTTATCAATATTTACCCAAACATCAAATAACATTCAAAGTAATCACTATATGTAAAAATTCTATATTGTTAAGGAAATAATCATATCAATGATAAATTATGTGGATATTTGGGTGAAATATAATATTCAAGGATCACTTGAAAATGAATATTTCAAGGGGAAAAACAATTAGTCAAGGAATTTAATTCCAATACTATACATAGAAAAATGAATAATAGAACATCAAGAGTAATAATAATAATGGTATTAATGCAATATATCCCAAGTGGAGTAAAAATAAAGGGTTTTTGTCATTGATAAATATAAATTCTATAAAAAGATATTTTTAAAACAATATTAAGAAAAATATAAATTTCATTTTTATTTTTTAAAAAAATAATTACCTTCAAAAATCACTTTTGAAAACATTTTATTTAATAAGAACTTTGTAAAATTACAAAGGAAGCTTAAAATAAATGTCAATGAGTAATTTCGTACAAGGTAAAAAAACATTCCTTTTGCACGGTAAAAAGGTCAGAATATGTTCTTATTTGGAAGGTGAAAAATTTATTCCTTAAAAAAAGGGTTAAAAATTTATTTAATAAAACATTTTCAATAGTTTAAAAACATTTTAATAAATATTGTTTTGCGAGAAAATAGATCTCCGACTGTAGAGAGAAATAAAATCTTGTTTTATACATTTTTTGTAACATTTTAAACACAATAGAGTGAATGAATTGTAATATCACATGAAAAATATCATGAATAACCATATTATAAGAAAATTAAATGGTTTATCAAAAATTTATTAAATTATTTTCTTTAATGTAAATTCAATAATAAAAAATCTTGATTAGAATGAGATTGTGAAATAAACCCTTAAAATTAACATAACGTTAAAGTGAGAAGAAATAGATGAATTGATTATGTATATCAAATTTAAATCTAAAAAAATTAATAGAATATATATCAATATATATTCTAATTCATTATACACATAATCATAGACTATTATCCACAATGAGGTATTAATATAAACCAATGAAAATCAATTTAGTTGTGAAATTTATTTATCACTACGTAACTTCAAGTTGAAATCCCTTTAGAATAAATAATTAAAATTGGAACTAATAATCCCATTAATAATTAATTATTAAATATATTGAATGTAAAATTTTTAGTATATACACCATATAAAATAAGCGAGTGTTGAATATGGAATAAGTCTCAAATAAATAAAAGTTAGACTAAAAATCCTATGACCTTACACTTCCTTTAGTTGAATGTAATTTAACATGTTGTATAATGATTTTATGAATGTTATTAAATTATAAAAGAACCTTATTAATATCTATGATATCATATATGATCCTTATATAACATATTATTAGCTATATATTAATAAAATTTCTTTATTTTCATCATTTTGGGTAACAACTACTTTGTTTTTTGAGTATGTTTTGACTTGTTATTTTTTGTTATTATTACATAGATCATGATTTAATAATATTAATAATTTAAACCAGTATTTAAATATCTTATATATTACTTATATATTTATTTTTAGTAGTATATAATATTTGGAGACCGGAAATGAAATACATTGTTCATGGAGATGACAGGTCATACATAAGCCTGACCATTATTTCAATTTTCTTATTTTATTAAAATGAATAAAATTATATGATATAGATATTTGTATATTATCATTAAATTATATTATTTATTTCATATATATCAAATATTTTTACTAAAAACATCCTTTATACATTCAATGTAAAGTGCAAACAAATCACATCGCTTTGAGGAGGTTGAAGTCCACACGTCCACAGAAGATGTTATCATATTACCATAATATAGAAAACATAAGGGTATTTGTTATAAAATAATTCAATAATAAAAAATAAATTATAAATATCATATATATAATATATAATCTAGAAATAAATTATTAATTTAAATCTTTAAAAGTTGCAATGGATGAACATGTGACATTGGTTCACGAGGTGATAATTTGTCGTATATACAAATGATGATTGCATATCCCATTTGATAGAAGTGTGTAGAAGTAAAGTTCATAACCTTAGCATAAAAATGTTTCTATATATTGAGGATAAATATTTTTTATCTATGAATTATATAATAGGAATTTTAGGGGTGGATAAATAAATAAAACAAATGTTATCGTTGAAGAATGTTACCTTTTTTCGGGTAACTTATTTTCCTGTATACCGAAATAATTCCTTGGTTGGATTTATTCCATAATATAGGATTTTAGGATTTAGGGAGGGGTTTTGGGAGATTAATTTGGCATATATTTTATTATCCAAAATTCTTGGTATGGGTGAAAAAGTAGGAGGGTCGAGTTCCCTTTTATAGTGGAGG
Organism: Viscum album; assembly: GCA_963277665.1. Lineage (NCBI taxonomy): Eukaryota > Viridiplantae > Streptophyta > Magnoliopsida > Santalales > Viscaceae > Viscum > Viscum album. Next base: position 286,724,637 of record OY728137.1, on the reverse strand, counting down.
AGGAGTGGGATTCTTGTAAATATAAGAAGACAAAAAATATTTGGAGGTCCCCATTACATAATGTGCCTCCAATAATGAATAAAATTTTATACATTAAGTATATGTCTAAATATTCTCTTAAAATGGATTTGTTAATGTTTATAGGTCATTTTAGTCCTTATGATTAAGGTTTATTACTTTGTTAAGAAATTTTTTCTCTTATTCGATGTAATTTATTTTAATTGATTTCACTAATCATATTGGTAAAAAAATAAGTTAAAATCACTAAAAATTATAAATTATGATTATTAAAAATATTTAATCTATTTTTTCAAATTAAAATTAGAGAAGTTACATAAATTAATTTAATATTAATCCTACCGATAGACATTAAATCGGGTTTTTAAAGTGAAAAAGTTCAAAAGTTTTCTAAGTTTTTATATCAAAATTCAACTGAAAAAAATATAAAATAACCTAAATTGTATTAATATATTTAAAATTTATCTATTAATACTTTAAAACTAACTAAAAATATAATTTTAATCTATAAATTATATAGATGAAAAGTCAGTTTTCAATTAAAATTCAGTATTTTTCACTATTCATCAAAAATTAATATTTACAGAAAAATACCAAAAATTCATCAGAAGATAATTATAAAATTAATATTTAAAAAATAATTTTATTTTTCACTAAAAATTTATAAAATTTCCAACATTTTTTTAAATAAGAACCCTATTAAAATGTGGTAAAACTACATTTAGAAAAATATAGTTGTCTATGAAAAAAATGGATTTATTCTTATCTTTTTTCTATGAAATATATTTTATGGATGTAAAAAATAATTACTTGAATTTATATAATATTTATTTAATTAATATCATTCAATAATAGAAATAGGTTTAATTTATTAAGACAAAATGACTTTGGGTTCATTGAAATAGTTTTTTTATAAAATCATTTCATGTACATTCAATTGTTTTTTATTTTAATTTTTAATTTTTTATAACCAATGAATTAATTTTATATTTTTTTAAAACATTTATTATCATAATCTAGTAAATAGAATTAATAAATTCTAATTTAACGTCTAGGGGGTAGTTTTCATTTTATAAGATAATATTAATACTATTCGGTAAAAATATGTCTTCCGTGTAAAGAAAACCATAAAATAAAGTCAGTGTTGTGTGTAGCGCTGGATGACCTTGGTGTACCATGTAGAGAAATATTAAATTTTTTTTTGTGTAATGCAAGATAAAATCATTTTTTTTCCTGTAACTTGTATTATTGGAAAGATTGAATTTATCTAAATATAACTATCTAAATTTCTACAATTGTTATATTCAGTTTTATACATGGTGTTTCATGTCATTCATGCCATACAATACAATATCATTATTTTATAATTTTTTGGACATCCAAAATTGAACTAATTTAATATTTAAATTTATCATAAAGAAAAATTTATTTTATAAATTATTTATAATAAATAACAGTTTTAATTAAAATCCATTATTTTTCATTATTAATTGAAAAATTTATCTTCGTAGAAAATTATAGAAAATTAATCATAAGATTATTTTTAAATTATTATTTAAAAAACATAGTATTTTTTCAAATAAATTTTCTAAAATTAGAAAAAATTAATTTCAAAAGAAGTACACAAAAGGTGAAAAAACATCTTTTTAGCAACAAAATACTATTTCTAAGTGAAAAATTGGATTAATTCTTATCAGTTTGCTAAAAATAATATAACATTACGTTTAGATATTTTATCAAATATATATTATTAAAATTTAAAAAAAATTTAAAAAAAAATTATTTTTTTAATATATTGATGTAAAATGTGTTTGTGTTTATAAAAAAAGTTTTTTTGATGAATATTTACTTTATTTTCAAATACTTTTTATTTTAATTTCTAATTTTTTGGTCACCAAAGAATTCATTTTATATACATGTGTATACCATATATTTTCATAATTTAGTTTATCCTATTCATACCTATTAGTCCAACAACTAGATGATAACTATCACATTAAATAGTAATATATTAAAAGTATTTCATGTTTGATTTTAACTTAGTGTTTTGTGTAATTCAAGAGAAACTTTGTGTTGCATCCAATGTAATCTAATCTTAGGGTTGCATGTAATGAAAAATATTGAAAAGATTAAATATATTTGAAACAAATTCCCTATATATTTTGGTGTTACATTGTTCCCCCTTCAAAATGAATTTATCCGTTGAAATTCATCACTTTGGTACTAAAAACTGAGGATAATTATGCCTCATTACACCATCAGGTTCCAATATAGATTAATCTAGATGGTTGTTTCAGCAAAAAATATTTACCATCTAGGTGGTTTTTTATAGACCATTCCTTATCCAATCAAACATCTCTACCAGTCATTCCTCATAATTAATATCATGATCCAACAGTATGACCTATGTTATTATAACATGTTCCTTATGAGAGATGAGTGGATCACATCATGAACATCATAGAGGTTTGGAGGAAAGTGTAGTCAATATAGGTTATCTTTCTGACATGATCATGAGTTTTGAAGGGACCAATATACCTTGGTCATAGTTATCCCTTGTATCGTAAGAATGATTTCAACGTTTGGTTATATTATTGATCAATTAACATTTAATATCTTACTCTATGAAATGAAGATTTATTTTTCAGGTATGTAGCACTATTAGATAACAAGATCCATAATAGATTGATAAGTCATTGCTTATATCTCTAGTTATAGAAAAATTGTTTTCACTAGTTATCCAATATGGATAAATATAAATATGGTGAAGGTAATGTTATGGAATTTCTCTATAGTTTTTTTTTATTATATGAATTTATGTTGAGACCAGGATCTGAGACGACCTATAATTCTAAGGCTTGGAGTGCCCGGAATGACCCGTCGAAAAATTTTAAGCTTTAAATAGTTCTCTTGAGTGGGTTTCTTAAAAAATTGGAATAACCCTTAAACAAGTGTGTGGATCAAAAATATGAGAGAAATTTTGTGTTCAGGTTAGCAGGATTACCCTAGGCACAACTTAATATTAGTCGGCGCAGGCCTCTGATGAGAAAACCTGAAAATGGCATAACCGTAAATAAAAAATTAAATTAAATTAATTTATTTTTCTAATGTTTATAACTCACCAATAGTGAATCAGATTAAAAATTAGAGACCACCACTGAGCTCATGAGGATATTCTTTCTTTAAGAAGATCCTAATATTAGCCGGTGCGGGAAAACAATGGATGTTAGTTTTTGGCCATAAATAAAATAATTAAGACACAATTATTTTATTGGTAAATCGTTATAACTTCTAAATGGTTACTCAGATTGAAAATCCGAGAGTACCTTTGAGCTCATGGGGGCGTGTTCCTTTAGGTGGAGTATAATCTCAACCAGCACATGACTAGGGTGAAAGTTAATTTTTTGAAACTTTTTTAAGGTACATTCAGTAACTGTTTAGGTGAGTTTTTACATCTTTTGAATCGGTACTCGGATTTGAAATCTGATGGAACAATTACACTCGCATCACCAGTATTTTCTTAGGCGAAGTTTTACGTTCAACCAGCAATGGTCATACGAAATAGTTAATTTTTTGACTTTTTAATGAAAATAATAAAATATGTTTTCCAATGTTAATTTATTTTTTAATCTGTTGAGTGGAGACGTTGTGGTGAAACTAAATGCTTTAATGAATGCCTTTAGATGGTTCGGTTAATGATGGACATTAATGAGCTTCATTAATGGCACAATGTCATAACATATCTAGAATGTTACGACATGTTTATTTTATTAATAATCCAATCCATTGGAAAATGGGCAGGAATCACTAGGAAATATCTGACAAACCACCAGTTGTTTCCATCTCCAACGAAGAAAAAATAATTAATCTACAGACATTGGAGGATCGGATCTAGAGGTTTAAAAACCACCATAAAAATTTCATACTTCTTCATCATCGGATCCAATGAATCTATGTAGGGGTTTATGCATTCTGTTTGATTTATTCTATTTCCTTGTTCTTCATCTTAAAACAATGAATGCAGATCAACCAAAAAACTGGTTGATCCATGGGTCATATTTTCTTGCCGGAGGGTGTTTCAGTTAGGGTTTTTCATAGAATTTGTTAATAACATGTTGGAACTAAAATCCCAAAACTCTCTATATTTTAAAACATCTAACACAGAGTGTGCAAGATGAATGAACAAGGATTGAATTCCTTCGCATAGTGCGTTATTCATGGATACATTTTGATGTGGCAGTAGTGCAATTTTGATGTTGTCTCAGTGATGGTGGTGCCCTATGGAACCCATAGGCGTAAAAGGTTAAAGAATAAAACCACAAGAGAAACAATAGTGTCCCATTGAAGGCCCCACCAACGGTGGTGATGTGCTGTGACGGATGGGAGGAGCGGCGCCCGTTTGAACTGTGTGGAGGAGCAGCCCACCGTGGGTTGCTCGGTGCGCTGGCGGCATGTTGTTCGTCGACCGCGTGTAGGAGGAAATGGCCAGCCGCTCAGCTGGCCATGATGGATGAAAGGTTTCACAATCTGGAGAACCAGATGCGGACAAGCCGTGTCCGTGCTAAAGAACCAGCCCGCTATGTGGGAAGGCTTTCTGCAGGTGGGCCGCACCCCACCCAGAGGGTTGGGCCAACTGTAGGCTGAACCTGCACTGTTGGGCCAGAACCGCCAACGGGCCAGACCATTGGGTCCAACAGGCCAGCTAGGCCAGACCCATGTAGGACCGATGCTGGACCCTCAGAATGGGTCAGGTCGGGTTGGTCTGACCAGCCCTATTTCACTAGAACACAAATTACTATCAGACATGGTGTCCAATTGACGTGATGCCTATGGCCTAAGGACCCTTGTAATGATGCGGTCCTTCTAATTTACTCTATGAGAGTTTTGGCAGAAGTTGCCGTACGACTGGGTTGGATAAGACTCAAATCCAACCGGACCCTTTTTACTAAATTGCCCTTAACTTACAGACCAGGAGTCTGATCGATGTTCAATTTTTTGCGTTGGGAACCTTACAATGAGACATAGCATTGGGGTTATTCAATGTGAGACTTCGTAGCAGTTGAGGTATAAACGATGGCTTGAGGAGTGGTTTCTCCTGGAATCAAGCGTGCTAAGTATGGGAATCTAGTGGATGGTTGTGAAGTGAAGAAAGAATAGTGATCCCCTGAGTGGGTCAGCACCTAGAGATCCTCTGAGTGGGACAGTACCTTGAGATCCTCTGATTGGGTCAGCACCTTGCGATCCTTTATGGGTCAGCACTAAACCCTCTTATTGGGTCAGCACCTAGAAATCCTTTGTGGGTCAGCACCAAGTGATCCTCTATGGGTCAACACCTAGAGATCCTATGTGGGTCAGCACCTAGGGATACTCTGTGGGTCATCACCTAGCAATCCCTTGTGTGTTAGCACCTAGCATTCCTCAATGGGTCAGCACCTAGCGATCCTCTGTTGGTCAGCACCTATCATTCCTCAATGAGTCAGCACCTAGCGATCCTATTTGGGTCCAAACCTACGGATCCTCTGTGGGTCATCACCTAGAAATCCTCTCTAGGTCAGCACCTAGTGACCCTCTTAGTGGGTCAACACCTAGCAATCCTCTGAGTGGGTCAGCACCTGGTGATCCTTTGTTAGTCAGCACATAGGGATCCCCTTTGGGTCATCACCTAGTGATCCTCTGTGGGACAACACCTGGTAATCCTCAATGGGGAAGAACCTAGCGACCATATAGGGATCATCATCATAACCTATCTAAAGAATAAGATGATCTTGCATTACGAATAATCATTTTTACTTTTGTGCTTATGTTATACCTTTTTTGAGCTGCATTTTTTACTTTGTGCTATGTGGTTGAGGTCTTGCTTGGTGGTTTTACCTATAGGCTATATTTCGTTGTGGTGTTTTCCTTCTCGGATTACCAATATACATTCGGGGGTTTTGGGGTCCCTACTGATTATTGTTATAGTCACCCCTATATGGGCTTCCCCCACACATGTTGTTTCTAGTGTACATGGTCGATGTATCGACAGAGGTGCTCAAGGGGACGGGACTAACAGATGCTATGACGATGGAATTATTTTCCTAGGACTAGGTCGTGTCTAGTAGGACTAGGCAGTCATGACATAATACATCTAATTCTAGTAACTTCACTACTCTCAATATCAGGTGGGGTTTTCTGTAGATGGCCATTAGAGATTCATTTTGTATTTTTCTTTTTTGTGTTCCTTGTTGGGTTTGTATTCTATCCCACATAGTTTCAATTGTACTTTCACTCATTATTATTTTGGTGGTAATCTTGTATCCTATTTTTAGTGTGTTGAGATGTGGTTGGACGTGTGTGTGTGTGTGTAAAACTTTAAAGGCAATGCCTTCCTTTTTTTGGGATATGTCTTTCTAATGCTAGTCAACAGCCCCTGGCCCATGGAAGGTAAGCTTGGGGTAGTCACGGCACGGGTCCCAGGGAATGGGTTGTGAAAACGTGGTTTCAATGGTGGTCGGTTCTGCCAGAAGAACTAGGAGTCTATTTTTGTATTGATGTGACAATAGTTTTATGTGTTTTGAGTTCTCCTTTCAGGACAGGGAGTTCAGTGCTGGTGTGGTGGCCAACATATCCACAGACCAGAACCCTGAATTTTGTTTTTTGACATAGGATATGAAAAAAATAATTTCATGTGTTTTGGAAATATTTTTCTCTTGATAACTTTTGAGTCATCTCACTAGGTATAACTTATTGACCATGGTTTATCTTGATTATGTTTCCAGATGCCTCTACATAGACAACCAGTCGGGATTTCAATGTGTGACCATAAGGATGGTCCACATAGAAATGAGGCTTCAGTACATGCACAATTTTCCAAGATAGTACCTTCAGGAGTTGTCCCAATGATGCCATTTTTTGTTGGTCAGTAGTTACTAATGTTGATACTAGTATAGAAAACATGTAGGCTCAGTGCCTTACACGAGTTTCAGTGAAAGATACCCTTCAAGTTCCGAGGTGATCCCAACTCACAGGAGGCTAAGGAATGTCATGAGGTGGTGACCGAGTTTCCATCTAGCCAGGGCACCATTAAATCATATGGTGGTCTTGGAAGTGAACATTCTTCATGGCTCAGCTAGGATATTACATGGTTTTTATTACCCCTATTATACAATGAGGTGACTCCTCTGTGGACAGATCCTGAGAACCTTTCTCAGAGAAGGGGTCTCTTGCCTTAAATATCTAAGGGGTATATGTTCTGAAGAGCTTGCATAACTTCAACTAGACGACATATTGATAGCTGAGTATTTGTCAACTTGTACCGACCATTCCATGTACTCAATGAATACAATACGCCCATTTCTTTAGGGCTTGGACCTTCGAGCGAGATGTTTTAGGGACGTCTGAGCCAGAACTATTCCTTAGTGCATTCTTACTTATGCTAGGGTTCTAGAAAGAACCTTTGTGGTTGAGAATTATTTGGATGATTAGATATAACCAGTGAGTGTCAGCAATTGAAAGTAAGAAATAGATGTCAGTCACAGAGACTTGGATATGTAAAATGTTTTAGGAAGAGTAAGTGATAGTGATAGATGAATCTGTAGGGAAACGAATGTGGAAGTGGAGCTAAGAGATCAGCAGGAGGTGGTATACATTTGGACATGTTACAATCATCACCATAATGTGGTCCCTACCAAGCTCAGGGAGCTAGAAGATATGGGAAGAGAGTAGTTGCATGTGGTTAAGGACCATGAACCAAGGGCTCCAAGAAGGATTCGAGGTACGATCTATGTCTACTACTAGCTGTCATATTAATAGACATAGGTACTAATCATTCCTTCTTGTCACGAATCTTGTTCAATACCTAGAGTTTCTAGTTAAACTATTGACTTGATCCTTATGTATGGAGATACCTATGGGTGTAGACTCGATAATCACACTTTTTCCAATGGTGTGATATGACCCTTGAGGTGAGAGTTTCGGTTAGAACCTCTTGGTGGCTGTGTTGAGGCCATACAACGTTAGTTTGGCTATGGAAAATTCATCCATAGTTCACGCTCATATTGATTTTTTTATCCAAAAGGATACAGTATATCTATAGAATTAGAATAGGTTTTTCCTTGGTCACCGAAAAAGGAAACCCAAGAAGCACGTGATAAAATCATGAATAGCAGGGCACATGAGATCACTCTTGAGAAGGCAAGCCTTATCCTCGTGGCTGTAGATTTTTTGATATTTTAGTCCCCTACTGCTATAGAGAGGTGTGGGAACATCCTTTTAAAATATGTTTCCAAGTTTACCTCCTTGTTGGGAGAGAGAATTCTATATCATTCTACACCTTGTGATGGCATTAATATCAGCATCAGTATATCGAAGGGCTTTCGTAGAGCTTTGCAAGCGGGGGGTGTAGGTGGGGGATGTATAGAGAAAAGGGTTAGTAAGACCCAGTGTTTGAGGTTATGTGTGGATTACCAGCACTATAGTCAAGTGGCTGTGGAGAGTGAGTACCCACTACCAAAGGGTTAATGGGAACATCAATCATTTAAAGGGGGTAGCCTTTTCCGTGGATGGAAAGGTGCCTATTGGCTTCTTAGTATTTGAAACAATAGAGATGGTTGGACTTCCTCAAGTTCTATGACTTTGAGATAGTCCATACTCTTGGGAAGGAGGACATGGGGGTAGATGCACTTAGCAGGAGGTCTAGTTTACAGTTTCTGAGTGAGGTGATGAAGTAGTTAACTGCGATGCCGATATCCTTTGGGAATGATGATGGAACATCTTACCTCCAGTCTATAACTATCACTCCCCCACTCCATTAGTGATTTAGGGAGGCACAAATTGTGGATGTTGACAGTGAGGCCCAACATTTTCAAACATTCTCAGGATAGGCTTCAGATTAATTTTTGATATGTGGGGATCATGTCGCATTTTTTAGAGGACGCATCATGGTACCTGTGATGTTATGGGATGTGGTGTTGAGGGAATTTTATACACCCCCTTTGGTGGTATATCATGATGTGGAAAAGATATATTAGGACCTCCAATTTCATTACTGGTTTATAAGGATAAAGAATGTGGTGGCAGAGTTAGATTCATGATGTGTCACTTGTCAGCAAGTGAAAGCTGACCATCTTGATCTAGCATGCTTGAGCACAAATTGTACCCCCAGACAGATGGTCGGATAGAGTGGACTATACAAACCTTGTAGATCATACTTCGTTCTTGTGTCATGTATTTTGTAAATAATTGGGAGGACTACCCACCACTGGTAGAGTTTTCATACCGGAATAGAAATAACTCCACTATTGGCATGGCACCATTTGAGGCCTTGTATGGGAGGCTATATAGATCACCTCTATGCTGGATATACCTAGGGGAGTTAGCACTCATGGGTACAGAGTTGCTATGGGATACCATTGAGAAGGTGTGGTTCATACAGAAGTGGATGAGGACTATATAGAGAATACATATGTCTTATTCCGATAGGAGATAAGGACCCATGGAGTTAAATTAGGGAGACCATGTTTTCATTTGGGTCTTACCCTGACGGGGATTGTGGAGATTTGGACAGGGTGGAAAGCTATATCCGAGGTTCATCGGACCTTTTTATGATTCTTAATAGATTTGGAGAGGTGGTTTACCATCTAGATATTTACTCAGAGACACACTGGGTGCAGATGTTTTTCACATATCACAACTGAGGAGGTACGTACATGATCCATCAAACGTCATCGACTAGAAGATATTTGAACTTTGAAGATGGGGCAATGTTTATAGAGGTTCTGGAGGATATAGTGTATAGAAAGTAAAGGGTCCTACATGGGTGGTAGATTCCTCTTGTGAGAGTTCGGTGGTAACACAAGAATCTCTAGGAGAGTAGATTGGAGTGGGAGGATCAGATTCATGCTTAGTACCAACACTTGTTTGTTTACTTTTTGTTTTGTATTTTGGGGAAGTGAAACCCTATGGTGGAGATAATGGAATGTCCCATAATTTCTGTGTAATTTATTTTATTATGTGGGACTATTTTGATACCATATGCTGAGAGGACATGCGATTCTATGGCTCAGAGTGCCTAGATGGACCCGTGGAAAAAATGTTAACCTTTAAATAGAACGCATGAGTGGTTTTTAAGAAAAAGTGGAATAACTCTTAAACAGTTTCCCAAATCAGAAATATGAGGGTACCATTGCATTCAAGAGGGCGGGTTTACCCGATCAACGACTTATGTTTAGTTGTAAGAGGCCTCTGATGAGAAAACCTGAAAATGTCTAAGCTATAAATAAAATTATTTAATAAAATTAATTTATTTTTCAAATGATTGTAACTCATGAATGGTGAGTTAGATAAAATATTATAGACCACCGTTGAGATAGTGAGGGTATTCTTTCCAAAGGAAGATCATAATATTGGTTGGTGCGTGCCAACAATGGATGTTAGTTTTTAGTCGTAAATAAAATAATTAAGTAACAATTATTTTATGGTTAAATCGTTATTGCTTATAAATGGTAATTCAGATTGAAAATATGTGAGTACCATTGAGCTTATTAGGGATTCTTCCCCTTAGGCGAAGTCTATGCTTGACCAGCGCAGGTCGAGGGTGAAAGTTAACTTTTTGAACTTTTTTAAGGTATGTTCAGTAGACATGAAAGTGATTTTTTATATATTTTGAGTCGGTGCTCAAATTTGAAATCAGAAGGAACTGTTGAACTCACAATGCCGATATCCGCTTAGGCAAAGCATAAGTTCAACTAGAAAGGGTAAAAAAAGTTAATTTTCTGACTATTTTAATCGAAATAAGAAAATAACTTTTCCAACATTAATTTATTTTTCAATATATTGAGCGACGACCTTGCGGTGAAACTAGATGCTATAGTGATGGTCTTTAAATGGTTCACTTAAGGATGGCCATTAACAAGCGTCATTAATGATGTAACATCATAGTGTAACGAAAGCATTGTGACAAGTTTATTTTATTAATAATGTAATCCATTAGAGAGTGGGGAGGAATCACTAGGATATATATGAAGAACTGTCAACAATTTCTCTCTCCCATGATGAACATAGAACGAAGCAACGAACTTTGGAGGATCGGATCTGGAGGTTGACAAACAACGACGCTAATCACATCATTAATCATCAGCAGATCCAAAAAATCTAGATAGGTGGTTTATTAATTCTGTGTGATTTATTCTCTTTCCCCATTCTTCATCCTAAATGAATGAAAGAAGATCATCCTCAAAACGGGTTGATCCGAAGGTCAGATGTTCTTGTGGGAGGGTGTTTTGTATGGGATTTTACACAGGATTTATTAACAACATGTTGGAACTAAAATTATCAAACTCACCCTATTTTGAAACAATTAATATGGTGGGAGCAAGTCGAACGAACAAGGTTACAATCCCTCTGCAGTGTGCATTCTTTGTGGATGAATTTTGAAGTGACAGTAGGGAAAGTTTGAGGTCGTTGAAATGATGTCGATGCCCTACGGAACCCATAGGTACAAGAGGTTCAAGAAAATAGACCACTAGAGGAACTCTAGTTGCCCATAAAAGGTCCGAGAGGTGCGCTGGGAGTCGGCAGCAGAGACGCGTCATGACGGCAGGAGGCCGCAATGGCAGGGAGGCGCGGCGCCTATCGGTGCTGCTTGGAGGAGCGGTCCGCTATTGGCCGCTCGAGTGTGATAGAGGTACATGGTATATCGACCACGTGTAGGAGTAAAAATTCGACTGTGATGGATGAATGTGTGGTGGCATATGGAGAACTGCCCTGCTATGCGGGTCGGGTTTCTATATGTGGGACTCACCCCACCTGGCGGGTCAGGCCAACCACGGCCCATACCTACGCCATCGGGCCGGACCCACTACCAGGCCAAACCTGTGGGCCCAACTTCTGGCTGGGATGGACTAATGCCGGGCCAACACTGGACTCGTGGACTGGCTCAGGTCTGGTCAGTCCGACCAGGTCAGATCGGACCTAGACCCAAGTGGACCTGTTTCACTGAAACAATAATAACTATAAAACCGAACATTCGGTTGACACGTTGTCTACGGAAGAAGGACCATTCTAACAAGGTGATCTTTCTGAGTTACTCTGTGAGATTTTTGGAAGAAGTTGGCATACAACTATGTTGGATGGGACTCGAATCCGACCGGCCCCTTTTTACTGAATTTCCTATAACATACAGATCGAGCATCCGATCGACGTTCTGTCTATTGTGTTGGGAAATTTATGGAAAGACGATCCTTTAGGGTTACTCTATGTGGGACTTCATTGCAGTTGAGGTATGACCAATGGATTGAGTATCGGATTGTGCTAGAATCAAGTGTTCTATGTGTGGTAATCTAGTGGTTAGTTGTCATGTGAATAAAGAATAACGATCCTCTGAGTGGATTAGCACCTAGGGATACTCTGAGTGGGTTAGCACCCAGCGATCCTCCAAGTGGGTCAGCACCTAGCAATCCTATGTGGGTCAGCACCCAGTGATCCTTTGTGGGTCAGCACCTAGAGATCTTGTGTGGGTCAGCACCTATAGATCCTTTGTGGGCCATCACCTTGTGATTCTATGTGTGTTAAAACTTAGCCATCTTCTATGGGTCAGTACCTAGCGTTGATGTTTGGGTCCACACCTAGCGATCCTATTTGGGTCAGTACCTAGAGATCCTCTAAGTGGGTCAACACCTAAAGATCCTCTGTGGGTCAGCACACAACAATCCTCTGTGGGTCATCACCCACCTAGATATCCTCTGTGGGTTATAAGCTTGCGACCCTATGTGGGTCATCACCTAGTGACCTTGTGTAGATCAACATCAAATCCTCAAGATAGAATAAGATGATCTAGGTTTATGACTAATTATCTTCACTTCTGTGAATCAGTTATACCTACTGCGAGCATCATTTATTACATTATGCAATGTAGTTGAGGTATTTATTATTGGTTTACCTCTGGGGTATTATTTTGTGTGGTGTTCTTCTTCATAGATTATCGAGAGACCTTTAGGGGTCTCGAGGTCCCTAATGTGTTTTTTTATACTCACATCTACACGAGATTTTCCCGTTCATGTTGTTTCTGGTGCCTAAGGCCAACGTTTCGACAATGGTTCTTTGGGGGACATGACTGACGGATGCTAAGAAGGTGGGATTGGTGGCCTAGGACTTGGTGGGGACCAGTAGGACCGGGCGGCCTGGACATACTACTTCGGCTTCCAGTAGATTCACTACTCTCATGATCAGGTGGGGTTTTATAAGGATGACCATCAAAAATTCCTTTTGTACTTTACTGTTTTCAGTTCCTTGTTGGGTTTTTATTCTTGTCCACTTACATTCAATTTTACTTGAACTCAGAATTGTTTTATTGGTATATTTGTTTCCCCCTTTCAGCATGTTGGGATGTTTTTGGATGTGTTTGTGTGTGTGTGTGTGTAGGTTTAAAGTCAATGCGTTCCTTTTTTGGGGATATGTATTTCCGGTACTAGTCACTAGCCCTTTGACTATGGAAGGAGAGCTTGTGGTAGTCACAACATGGGCCCCGAGGGTTGGATCATGAAAGTGAAGTAATAAATTAAACTATAAAACTTTATCAAAAATTCAACTTAAATCATTACATAAATGGATAAAATTATTACCATTCCAAAATAAAAAAATACAAAACTTTAGATATACAGTCACTAAATTTCCAAAAATGAACTTATCATTAATATCCAAAATTACAAGTAGTCGATATTAATTATCACAAAACCAATATGTGAATACCTTAATCTTGTATTCTATTTAAACACAGTAATAAATTGAATTACCACAAAAAAATTATTGAAAAAAATACATGATTCCTGATTCCTTAAATAAAACATAAATTATTAGATACATTCCTTAAATAAAAAAATGTTGTAAATGCCATCAATGATAACATAAACCACTTAATAAAAAAATCATTAATAAGTTCTGAGTTAATTAGTACTATCCTATTTTCATTATACATATCAATCATCTCTTTATACGAACATCATTATCTCAACCTCAAGAACATACTATGGGTTATCATTCCTTTAATAATGTGTTCTTCGTGAAATATAACCATTCCATTAAATTGATTTTATAGGTAATCAAAAATATTTGAAATATTTATGAAAATACTTAAAAAACAAATTGATAAATCCTTATATATTTTCAAATTCTTTAATTCCAATACATAAACACTTCAATAATTCTACTTCATTACTAAATGATTAACTAGGATTTTTCATCTTATTTCTTAACACCTATTTAATTTTATATTACATTTTTGTCTCTTCATCATCAAAAACATAACCTTTACTTGTACCTCCTTTCTAAACCTCTTCTTAAGCTTTCACCGATGGACATCGATTTTTATAATACTAATACTTTACATATTTGTAACATTCAACCATCAATGATAACATCGGGACACCATTATTCTCATCCAGTGTGTTAACTGAACTTTTCATTTTTCCAAAAATATACCTACTATATGTTATTCTTTTCAACACTCAAAGCATGTTATAATTATTCTAATACAATCACCATGGTGATTCTTCCCACATTATGGACATATAGAAAAATGAATCTTATTTCCTCTATGGTTTCCACCACCCAAACTATCGATGAACTCAATCCTTATATTCTTTGGTGAGTTTAACAGTTGTTTAAGGTGAAATTTGTGAATCATAAATCATGATAAATAATTATATATAGTCATAATATCCTTCACTCTAGTTTTCAAAACATTAGTTTACTCATAAAAACATTTTCTATCACATTCCACATTGATTTAGTTCCCTCTGGTTCCTAAAATTGACTAATAAAAGCATAGTGTGAGTAAAGATAATTTTAGATGGGAATCACATAATCTATAAAAATAACTTATAGTATGTCTAAATCATTATACCATTTTTTTATTCTATGAAAGCCTAGGTTTATCCTAGTGAATTCACATTCAACATATATTTAAATCACTGAGGATGGATTGTAAAGTGTTTTTAAATTTCCAAACAAAATCCCTAGGGAGATTCAAATCAGGTGTGCAACAAGGCATGTTTTTTCACCAGGTAATG
Source organism: Viscum album (assembly GCA_963277665.1). NCBI lineage: Eukaryota > Viridiplantae > Streptophyta > Magnoliopsida > Santalales > Viscaceae > Viscum > Viscum album. The sequence continues at coordinate 286,709,575 of OY728137.1, read as the reverse complement.
ATAAATTCTAGATCAATATTCCCTTTTAATTTTTATTACTCCTAGGTACCTCTATTCTAGAGCCACATCCACTGATATTATGCAAACATGGATGCAATGTTTTGGAAACCACTTTCTTTATCCCTGACAAAAATTCTAATAAATTTTCATCTACATTGAAAAATCATTAGAATTATACTTAAAGACATACCAATAAATATACATAGAAATAATCCCTATGTATCTCACTAATGTTTTATCATCCTATTTTCGAAAGATTAACTAAACCTATCCTATGATACTAACTATTGCATCCCAGACATTTCATATATAGACATTAAATCCTTTTAGATGAATATTCCATGCATTATACAATTGCATGCCTACCATTAATGACTTTATGGTGGATTTGGAGACTAAAAACACAATATTATTATCTCATTACTAATATTAAAAATTTCCCAGAAATATATTCTCAGATAGTAATCCTTTTAAGAATACCATACCTAAACCTTTCTTCATAAAATGTGGAAGGAAACATAATAAAGGGTGAGCTCAGATGCTCAGTATGGGTAAACATAAAATATATAAATCTATGATCATATTAATGTATACTATAATAATAAGGGTATAAGATCATGAAAATAACTAATAAGTCTCATTCACAACTTATCACAGATCGTAAACACAAGTCTGGGTATAAAACATTTTTATTTCTAAAAACATGTCCCAAAGAGTTAAAAATCATCATAAATCAATCAAAAACCATAATATAATGTCAAAAAGTGTGTAAATAACATAAATACTAAAAACCAGTACATATATCAGGGGTAAAAACCAAAACTATCAACATAGTGGATCAAGACTCATCACCTATTTCCCATTGGGGATCAAGATTTACCTATTTCCCATAGGGATCAAGGTGCACCTATTTTCCATTTTGGATCTGGACTCACATGTTTCCCATATTAGATCAAATCTATGGAAATATTTTACATTTTTATCTAATGAGATATAAAACTTCACCCAATTCAATGGAGTAATATATGTGTCTCACCCATCAAATATTGAAAATCTTATATATGTGTTTCACATTTCCATAAAACATTCATCATATCAACACATCATAACCCGTGTAAAGAAAATGGGATTCATAAATATTTCATCAATTCAACATAGAATAAAACAAAAATATAAATGGTTTTCACCAAAATTTCATCAATATAAACATTTACTATTCAGATAAAGAATAAGGATGGTACCATTCAATCTTATCCCCATAAAACTATAAGTAACATCAAAGGATTTCATCTTAAATGGAAAATAATTTTTAAAGATCACTTGGAATATTTATTGTGGAATATAGGTTTTCCGCATTAAAAAAATATTTTTAAAAGGTTAAAAATTTTCAACACCCTTTTCATTAAAAATATCCTTGGAAACATATAAAGAAATATTTTAAAATCCTTTAAAACATTTATTGAGGAAAAAGTTCTATCCATTTTAAAAATATATTTTTAAAACTAAAAAATCATAAAAAAACATGTTAATAGTATTCATTGAAAATAATATTTGGAATATTATAAAGGAAACTTAAAATAAAATAATTTCCTTGATGGTGAGAAATCATATCTATTTTATACATGTTAAAACAAATATTCCTTTATTATTTTCAATAAAATCCAAACATGAACTATTTAGAAAATGTCATAATGATTCATTTCAAAAAAATTCTTAAAAGTAAAAACATGGTTAATTTTTTTAATAAATAAACTTATTAATGTTTAAAATATTTTTGAAGTTTTTTATAAAACATGTTTTTGGAAAAAAAAGGCCTTTCAATCATATAAAGATGTAAAGATGATTTTTCTTAAAATTATTCTAAAATCTAAAGTAAAAAAATAGAAAGAAGTGTAGAGAAAAAATTTATTATCATGACATATCCTAAGGATAAAAAACTTCATGAGTGTATTGAGAGATGTATCTTCATATTTCATAATCAGAAACATAATCATAAACGATCCTAAAAAACAACGAGATTGTATCATTAAACCCTTACCACTATGGTAACATTTAATTGTAATCCCCATGAGATATTAACATTAAATTAAACATAGATTATAATAAAAATAATTACATTAATGATATAAAATTATATAGGGGCATTATATACACCTCATAGATAAATATAAGTGGATCATATAACTTTGGTTCCCTAGAATGAAATTTGAGACCAAAACACTTACCACTTTGGTAATATTTGAACATTAATCCACTTGGAGGAGAGATACACAAATCGATATATAAATAAACATAATTATAAATATAATAATAATAAAATACATTCATGATTATTATAAACACAAAATAAAAGAAATGGTGAATTTGGATTGTATCTTATAGAAAATAAAAGTGAGATAGAAATCCATTACCTTTGGTATTAAATTCCATTGTATAGGTTCAAAAAATTTATATAATAAATATTATTTTATTAAAAATATAATATATAAACATATTAATATTTATCAAACCATATATTATTTACTTATGACCTTTTATTTTATTTTTATCAATATTTCCATGTTAAAATCATGTTTCAGGTAATAGCTGCTTTGCTTTTTTCATATATGTTTTGATTTGTTAATTTTGGTCCTATAACATTAATAATGGTTCCATAATATAAATAATTTTAACAATTATATAAATATAATATATATTCACTATATATATGTATAAATCTATAAAATTTAATGATAATAAATAAAATACATCATTTATAGAGACGATAGTCGATATATACGCATGAATATTGATTTCATTTTATAGATGTGTATAAATAAGGAAAGTTAAATAATATATTAAAATAAAAGAATAATTTTTATTTAATATACATCACATAATTTCATTAAAACTATTTTTATACCTTCCTTCTAATGTGTGAATGAATCACATTGCTTCTACAAGGCAATAGTCTTCCATAGACACGAACTCTATTATCTTATTCCAATGTAATGGATATTAATAAAAAACACGTGATATAATGATTACATAATAATTATGTCATAAATATATTATATAAATAGTAAATAAATCATTATATCCATTCATGAGAGACGATGATGGAATATAAATAACATCAGTTCGTGAGTCAGTAGTCTGCCATTCACACAAATGATGATTTCATAACCCATTCGATGGAAGATGAGAAGGATTTAGGATATTAAATTAACATAATAACACATATATATATAATGTTAAAATTTTATTATATTATCATGTATTAAAAATAATTTATGGACGTGGTGGATGAAGTAATATAAAACTTTTGATTAAGTATGTTACTTATTCTTTGGATAACCTTCTTTTAATTGAAAAAAAGAATTCTTAGCTTAGATTTCTGACCAAAATTATGCTTCGTGGATTGGAGGAGGTAAATAAGGATGTTATCTGGGTTTTAATTGTGTAATAAAATTGGGTTTGAAGTGTTAATATGAGATTATATGGTTTCACCTTTTATAAGTTATGTGAGTGGCACACTAGTAATATTTGAAAAGAAAAAGGTTCACCAAAGTTTTTCACATTCCAAAAGGCTAAAAATGGACCATTATTGAAACTATAAGAATAAAATTTGATATATGGTCACAAAATTGGTTTTATAAAAGTTATTATCATTTTTAACCCTTATTGTTTTTAGTTTAACCCCAATACAACCCATTTTTTCCTTAACAATGGTAAATAATCTTTATAGTTTTCACTGTTAATTTTGGTCCAAAGTTAAGTTGAAATTTATTAGATAAAATAACTTTTTATGACTCATAATATGATATATTTTTTTCTAAATTTAATTCACTTGAGTTTAATTTTTTTAAAATTAATTAGGCAGACGTGATGAAAAAATAGTTTTCCATAGGGAAAATGTTCTATTGTTGGAAAAGTTTTTATATGAAAACACAATATGAAATTGATTAAAATGAAATAAATTTGATTAATAAATATATAATGGTAATAATTTTACCTTCAAACCCACATTTATAAAATTATATGTATTAAATTATTTTTAAATAAATGATTATTCTCAATAAAAACCAACATTTTCACTATTAATCAGAAAAATTATCTTGTAAAAAACTTACAAAAAATTCATACTAAGATAATATTGAAAATGTGATTTTAAAGATGAATTTTATGTTATCATATAAATTGTCTAAAATTTGAAATAATTAATATTAAAATATGTAATCAAATTGCAACAAAACAACTTCTTAGAAAAATTTCATTTTATGTGAAATATTTGATTAATTATTATCTATTATCTATAAAATACATGAGATGAATTTTAAAAATTTGATTGAATATATAATATATAAATATAAATTACACAATCCCATTTTTTTAAATCTAATGAGGGAAAACGTGCTTTCACAAATTAAAATTGTTGTTTATAAGAAGATTTTATTTACTTTCAAATAGATTTAATTATTAGTTAAAATTATTTTTTCACCAAAAAATTTATTTTATATACACATGTAGACCATATATTTTCATAATTTAGTTAGTCCTATTATTGACCTCTATTATAACATCTTGGTGATGTCTTTGATATTAAATAATAATAATTTGATAGTATATTATGTTTTATTTAAACTCAGTGTTGTGTGTTACGCAATATAAACACAGTGTTATGTGTAATGAAAGATAAAATAGGGGTAGTGTATAATGAAAAATATAAAAATTACTAAATTTATTTGTAATGAATATTTCAAAAAATCTCATGGTGTTATAAATTCAGTTTCATAAATATATATTGTACTAAGAATAACAAAGCTGAATTGATACTACATTCACTATTAATACCACATTGAAAAAGACGAGTGTTTATTTTGATGACGTTGAGTTGAATATTCAACATTTAAATAAGTAAAAAATGGTTTTTGATTCAAGAAATATAAGAAGATTTTACTATGGTGATACGTTTTCACATTAAGAAGTAGAAGAAGAAATAGTATCATACCCGTTTTCTATTATGGATAGAACAAGGAATGTTTCTTTCTCACTGCTATGTAAGTAAAAATTTCAAGATGAAGAAAGTGGTAGACTAAATCTAAACTTTGAAATCCACCCAAAAACTCAATAGGTTGAATAATTTATTGTAGTTAAAAAGTACCTTAACAAAAATTTTAAGAATGTAATCAGAGATAGTATACATAATAATCCAAGAGATGCAAAACAATAATTTTCAATTGAATAATGTTGTATGTATGTGAAAGAATATTCTATTCTTGTTGTATCCACATTAAAAGATTGTTTTCTAGTGGGTTTGTGGTATTGGATTATTTTCAAACCATATAAAGAACTATCTAGTCTTATTGAGTAGCTAAACTTGTAAAAATATTGTGTAATATCTTTACCTGATTCAATATACTAACATATGGGGAGAAAAGGAAATAAAAAGAATCAATATCTTAACAGTTGAAATTTGTAAAGGGATGAATGTTATAATAAGTTAAAAAATTCCCAATAAGGATTCACCCCCTCTCACATTATTTATTATATTCCAAATTATCCCTCTCACACACCAAAACAAAGTCATGTTAAAAGAATATTGAGTATTCAATTTTCCTATTTTCAAGGATTTTGTGTGAATCAAATTGTGGAAGGTTGGATCAAAATTGAAGGTATATTTTCAACTATTTTTTCCATCCAAATCAAGGAAAATTGAAGATAAAATTATGGAGAAACATTGATATTTTCTTAAGTTTTGAGAGATATATTTTTATAAGAAATACTAATTAGTATCATGGATTAAAAATTAATAATAATATATATAGTATATAACAAAAGAAATAAGGAAGTAGGAGAATAGATGAATCCATCTCATTGGAAGTGAAAAGAGTATCATCATATTTATAAAGGTGGAAAAGAGTGATACAGGATTAATGGCGTGAGCTCATTAATTTTTCATGAAGATAGAGTAATTTTCACTTGGAGGAGTAGTGATATTTTTGAGTGAGTGAGGGATGAAAGTTCTTAGATTTGTAATTGTTCTAAAACTATTGGGCCAATTTTTTCACTCTTAATTATAATGAAACAAGTAGTCCACTTAGTGGTTCTAGTACATGGATAATTATCAATTCAAGTTCCTTAAATTATACCTATTTTGAGATCTATATAAGATTTAATTATATCATTATTTAAATTTAAACATCAAATTTTTTTAAGGTATAATTATGTTCCTACTTACAGTGGAACATGATTATTGGTGTGGGTTTTTCTAAAGAAATTTTTATATCGTGATTCACCACCATATCATAGTTTTTATCTATTTTGGGACTAACTAGTCATATAAGAGTGGTAGGTTTTTGTTGAAATGTTAAAATTTAAAAACCATGGATGTATTCCCCAACCATATGGGAATTCCTCTCATCAACAAAAAATCAGTTATGGAAGAGTGGGATAGAAATCTATTTCAGGTCATTTAGAGTGGATGTATGCACAAATTTTGCTTATGGGTTCTTATTCATCATTGATAAAAAATAATTATCAATTAAATAATAAAAGGGTTCGATATATAAACATTTTATATTCAATTGAATGTCTCGGATAAGGAATTCCCAATAATCCACATTATTTAAAAATTAGTAAACAAGTAAAAAAACAACCCATGATATTTGTAAATGGTTCTCCCCAGATAAGGGTGACAATGTACGTTCTCTGTTTGGGTTGATTCCGAGACACAAATACCTTCTAGTAGAATGAAGTCAATATAGACATGAAAATTATCAAAATTTTATTAGTGGTTATCTCCCAAGTGTCATATATTACCTCTTGATAGGTTCTTTACACTACCTTCCACCATTTTACAATGGGGTCCTGTCAAATCATAAATATTCAAAATCACATTTTTCTCTCCACACTAATTCATTAGAACCTGTATATATTATTAAAAAAAGATCTCCAACTAATAATTCACAATTAGAAAAAATATCCTGAACATTATCCTTTTTTATTTAAACATAATATTATATTATATAACATATCTAGACAATAGGATTCATCATTTTTTTCTTCTTTTATTTCACATACAATCGTTAACATCCAAAATATAATCAAATAATATCAACAACACATTATTCATACCAAAATCATTTTCTTATTTTCATTTCTTCTTTAGATACTATGATATAAAGATGCCATAGGTTAATACTATAGTTTTAATCATTCTTCATTTTACCTATGTATTGATGATAATATGGTATGCATTAGAAGCACCTCATCAACCACCACACCCTTATTTTCTTATTTTATTCAAAGGCTCTTCAAAATTATTGTGTTATAAGTTTTTTATCCTCTTCTATATATTTATTTTTTATTTTTTATATTCTCTTTTTATATTTATCCTCTCACTAGATAACGTGGGTTTGTTCCACATGATATTCAATCAATAAGTACTCACATGGGAATATTATTCATGATCATGACTCCTTTACATTTATTCATATTCATCAATTAATCCTCAAAAAATAAAAAAAATCATCTTCTATGTGTAGAAAATAAATAAAAATATTTTTCTATAATTACCTTTTAAAGAAAATCAAATATTTCATATAATAAAACAGCATGCTTTGATCTTCATATTCGATTTAAAAATATCCCATTTGAAATCTATGAATTATAGCACCAATATCCTCTAAATTTCTTCTCGTTGATTCCCATTTAATCTTATATTGTATCACTATTGAATCTCTAATACCATTGTGATATTTAATATTTGAATTTAAACCTAGATTTTTCTAATTCAATTCTCTCGAATTCACTAATTCTTAAAACAGATTTTCCTTACATATGAAATTGAATATCATAAGTATCACACCAACGAACTGAATATTATCATTTACATAATCCATAACATCTTCTATATTATCATATAAATATTACATATAATTCAGTAATTTTTCTAGATTATCTAAAAGATATAACAAATCACAATAGCTCTTATAATTTTTCAAATTTCACTCTATAATTTCTTATATACGACCCATTAAATATTTAATATTTACATGTAAATATTATATATAATCTAAAATATCTTTTGTACCGTAATTTGGTGTTTCTTTTTCCTCATTTCAAAAATATATTCAATACATATCTTTTTTATGCACTGGAATATATTATATATCTTAATGAAAAACATAAGTACCATAAAAAATATGTCACATATTATAGTGCAGCTCCCATATTTACTTAGAAAACATAAAGAGAGTGTAATGTATCATACTTTTATCAAGTATATTTTCAAAATTCTATATATGAAAAATACACATGTATGCCTCTATCAATTAATCAGTTATGTCATAGAATTCAGAAACTTATTGAAATAATCTCATAGTCTCTTTCGATATTCATTAAGAATATCTAATAATAAAAAAATCGTGTCAAAGCACTTAAATGGATTCTTTTATCATACCTTCTTAAAACTATTTTTTATAATTACCAAAAAAATGTTGGAGCATATATGTTTTTCTAGTGTATTTTAATAAATCTCAAATACCTCAATTACTTCTTCAGATATTTTTTTGTAATTATTTTTAGAAAAAGTTCATTTGTTAATTACTAAAAATTTTATCATGTGTCTCATATTAAATATAATAATTATATAACATTATTTTAATTTTTTTATAAATGGATGTCGAATCATTTATTCTTAATAACACATTCATGGGAAATCACACTTCCATCTAGTATTCGTGTTGATCCAAAAATATTTTTAGGGATTTTTTGAGTTTATGATAACGAAGGTGTAATGTGAAGAATAGTTGAATTATACGTGGTTATAGTGTTGGATTTTTTTAAATCATAAATCATATTCAGAATTACATGATTTTTAGTTTATTTTTAAGTGGAATGTTTTTAAAGATGTTTCTAGATATGTGAATTATTTTTAAATTGTTTCTAAAAAGATTTTGAAGAATGGTTGAATTTTTTATTTGAGGCTACATTTAACAAAGTCATGATATGCATAAGGATAATCCATAATTATAATAAACTAGCCATGTCTAGTGTATTTAATGATCATCCAACTTTGAATAAACATAATTTTCTATGGTTGTAAGAATCATTCTAGTACAGTGAAAATATTTTTAGCATATGTGGATTCATGAAAATGAATGTGTGTAAGGATGATCAAGGTTCTAGGTAAACATCAATTATATATGTGTAAGAATGAATTATTATGAATAAGTATAAATTTAAAATATATACAGATTATTATCTGTATAATGAACATTTTTGTTCATCATAAGAATCATTTTCTCTGTATAAGGATCAATACTGAGGACAAATTTTGAGAATGTTTTCAACTAATTTTTCTTATTTTCTTGAATTTTTATATTCTATAGAAAAATTATTTTATATGATGCTCAAGTTATTAAATAATGATTTAAAAATAAAAAAATTATATTTTTGATTCAAGAATTATTAGAAGAAAGTACTCACCTTTATGGAATAGTTCCTTTAAAGGAATATAGAGTAGTTATAGTGTAACCCCTTAGTCACACTACAAAATTTTATTCTATAATGTAGCATCATAGAATTGAACAAAAGATGAATCGAAGAATCAAGCTGATAGTGAATAATTTGAAAAGGATTTAGAAGAAGTTTCATATTTTAATTTGAATTTTAAATTCAGATTTTTTTGAGATTTTCTTCTAATATTGTGCAAAAGATATTGTGTCATGTGTGTATTATAATGTGTAGATGAGTGATAAAAAATATATTTCATTATATAATAATTAATGAGAAAATTTTCCAGAGAAAGAATAAGAATAAGTGACTTTGCAGACTGAATAGAGGGAATATGTAACCAGTGACAATATTAGCTATAGAATAAGAATATGAAAGTAGAACTATAATAACTTGCATATAAATCTAGTTCAGTTTGATCCATTCTTAATTTTGAAAATCCAAAACCATTTATCATTGTAAATATGCATAAAGAGCTACATAGTAAAGAGTCTTGTATAACATGTGTGATGGATAACCCTTTCTTTTTATAACTATGTGTTGATATATGTTATTCATATAGTCTTTGAAAAATTCATATATTTTTAAGGGTTAAGCTTTAATTTTGAAAGGCAAACATTGTAATATTCTTAGACACATCATGTGTGCATTTTTGGTAAATATATTAATTCATTTTAACTAGGGGGTGATTGTTAAGAAAGAAGCTGAAAAAGAATTTGAATCCCCGATTCTCCCCAATAACAGTTTTTGACACTGAATTTTGGATTCCTTTTCTACTGGAATAAGAGATATAGTTTATTTCGATTATGATGTACTATTTAATGTTTATAGGATTTGATTTTATCTATAGTTGAAGTTATTATCATTGAATTTCATATTTATATAATGGAAAACCATAACTTTTTGAACAATAAGGGGATTCCAAAATTTTATGGGAAATATTATAATACATCGAATGAAAAGATGTTTCCTTTCGTATTATCTATCAGTTATGATTTCTTAGAAGCCAAAAATAATTGATTCCAAACTCATTATAATAATATTTTTATTAAATTGATAGATATGGATAATTTTGAAGAAGATGGATGTGTTCAGAATAATATATTGTTTTCTATTTTAGAGGCTTAATCTTTAAATATAAAAGGTTTCAAAATAGCTAAGGGAATATGTGCTATACTCAATAAAATCTATGAATGTAATGAAAGGTTGGATTAATGAAAACAATAAATTTTGAGAATGAAATAAGAATATATGAAAATTCAATATGATGAATGAGTGTATAGTTATTTTACTAGGGTGAATGAAACAATAAGCACATTTAGGAGGTTTTGTGAGAATTTGGAAGATGCTACAATGGTATACATGATACTTCAAAAACCACTAGACACGATTGATGTTAGAGATTAAGTTTTAGAAGATAAAGATCCTCAAACACTCACTCTTGATAACTTACACAAAATTTTAATTGCCTCTAATGTAACACCCCAAACAGATAAAGGGTTAAATGAATAAATTATATGACTCATGTATATAAGATGCACCTTCCTATTCGGCGGCCTACCTGGTTAGAACTCCATATTTAAGCATGCTTGGACTGGAGTAGTGATTAGGATGGATGAGTGTCTGAGAAGATTTCCATGGTGTGTGTGAGTGAGGGAAAAGCAAACTGGAAAATACATGTGTTGGCCTATTGGGACCGTCATTAATCAGATAACCCGTTTAGTCATGTGGGAGGGACCTCGGGTGGGGACCACGTGTTTGTGGGGAAACTGGTGGTACCTGACAGGCTAGGACCTAAAGACCATGATAAGGTGGGTTGAGTGTACGATCCCTGGGGGATAGTTGTCACATTTGGTATCAGTGTAACAACCCAGCCTTATGTACGGTGCACTTCCACGGTTGAGACAAGGGCCCACATCGAGTACATTGTGCTCTAAAGTGGGGTAATTGTAACACCCTAGAATGATAAAGGGTTAAATGAATAGATAATATGACTCAAGTTAATAAGGGGCACATTATTTTTCAAGAGCCAACCTGATTAGAATTCCATAGTTAAGCATGCTGGTGGGAACCCTGTGTCTGTGGGGAAACTAATGGTACCTGGCAGGCTTGGACCTGACGACCATGTAAAGGTTGGGTGTCTGGTCTGTCATCGAGACCCAGTTTTCAAATTTGATATCAGTAGAGGAACCCATCCTTAAGTGGGGTGCAATGTGTGGGTTGAGATGTTGGGACCATGAGGACGAAGTTGCGCTCTAGGGGGTGGGGGTGATTGTAACACCTAATAATGATAAAGGATTAAATGACTTAATGATATGACTCACATCAAAAAGGTGCATCTCTCTTTTCTGGAGGCTACATGATTAGAACTCCACATTTAATCGTTCTTGGCCTGGGGTAGTGAACAAGATGGGTGAAATTATGGGATGTTTTCCCTAGTGTGTGTGAGTGAAGAAAAATCACATTGGAAAGTAATTGGGTTGACATGTGGGGGCCATCATTAGTCAGATGACCGGTTCAAGCATGTAGAAGGTCCCTAGGGTGGGGAACACGTGTCTGCGGGGAAACTGGTGGTACCTAGTAGGCAAGGACCTGACAACCATGATAAGGTGGGGTATATGTGGTTTTATCAAGACCCAGTTGTTACATATGAGATGATAATATATAATGTTATCATGAATAATTTTATGGAATTAAAATAAAATTTCATTTAAATCCTAAAAAACTAATAAGTATAAGAGGAAGGTTGATGAATATGTAGATGGATATTCATATTCTTATTTTGAAGGAGATCTAAAATATGATAAAATGACTTACCTTATCTCTAGAAATGAGAAAAGGGCATTGAAAATTTCAAGAGAAAGATTAACCTCACATGTTTTATGTGTGGAGAAATTTGACAATTATCTCTAAATTGTATAAGATAGAAAGATGAATAACACTATGGGACAAAAGTTTATTTGTGACAGTCAAGGAACCAATTACAAATAGTCTAGATTATGGAAGTATTTGTGATGAGATATATTTAAAATTGTTTATAACTATTTATTTTCTATTATTTGTGAAATATATATACCCCTTTCACAAATACTTCTGGCGCAAATGTGTACTGTAATGTGGGAAGCTCTATTTATGATGAGAATTTTTCCCCATCACTAGATCAGTAATTGTGACATGTTGCGTCACAATTGAAATTTATATTTATGATATGACCCATCACCATTAATTTTATGGAAAATAAGTATTTTAGGTGGAAAACATTCCAATATTTCTCTGTCATTTTCATGCTTATTTATGGTGGATTCTAATTACAATGGGTTCGGTCACAAATAGTCCCATTGCAACTAAACTAACCTTTATATAAAACCCCTATGGAATTTTTCTTCCACAACTCTTCTAATCCTTTTCCTATTATCTCTTTGCTTTTATATTATATAATTTTTGATTTTTCTAGGGATTTGAATCTTTTAGTATTACATCACTATTTTAATTCCACTAAATCTCCATTTTTAAGGTATTTATTTCAATCTTTTTGTTGTAAATTATTTTATTTTATTTTATAATAGATATTATTTTCACTAGTTAGAAATAATTAGTTATGATTAGGAATAATTTGTGGTAATTATTTAAAATTAGTAGTAATTATTAAAAATAGTGGTAATTAGTAAAAAAATGATTACAATTAGTAAAAAATAGTGTTAATTAGACAAAAGATGCTCTAATTAAATTGCATTAGTAGTAATTAGAAAACATTAGTGGTAATTAGTAAAAATTAGTTGTAATTGTTAAAAAATAGTGGTTATTAAAAATAACTTCTGGTAATTAAAAAAATTTAGGAGTAATTAGAAATAATTAATGATAATTATTAAAAAAATTAGGTTTTAATAGAAAATAGTTGTACTTTCTTAAAAGTATCAGTAATTAGTAAAAATATGCATAAAATAGAAAAAATTAGCAGTGATTAGTAAACATTATTGGTAATAAGTAAAATTTAGTAGTAATTAGTAATAATTAGTGGTAATTAGTTTTAATATGTAGTAATTTGTAATAATAATCACTAATTAGTAAAAATTAACTGTAATTAGAATAAATTAGAACTAATTAGAAAAAATTATTGGTAAATAGAAAAAATAACTATAATTACTAAACACTATAAATAATGGGTAAGAATCAGTGATAATTAGAAAAAAATAACAGTAATTAGAAAGAATTAGAGGTAATTTGAAAATATTATCATTTACTAGAAATAATTACTGGTTATTAGGGAAAATAATGGTGATTGAACTAATTAGCAGTAATTAGAAATAATTAGTAGTAACAATAAAAAATTGGAGGTAATTTGAAATGATTAACAATAATTAGAAATAATGAGTGCTAATTAGTAATTAATAGTGGAAATTAGAAAGAAATAGTCGTAATTCAAAATCATTAGCATTAGTTAGTAAAAATTAGCCATAATTAGTATAAATAAGTAGTAATTAGAAATAATTAAAGTTAATTAGAAATAATTAGTAGTAATTAGTAAACAATAGTATTAATTAGTAAACAATAGGGGTAATTAGTAAAAAATATTTTTAATTTGAAAAAATTATAGGTAATTATTAAAAATAGTCATATTTAATAAAAAATTAGTGATAATTAGTAAAAAATAGAGTTAATTAGGGAAAAAAATACCTATATTTAGTAAAAAAATTAAAGATTCTTCGAAAAAAATTACTAATTATAAATAATAAGAAATAATTACTAAAAATTTTGTTTGAATTATTAAATCATCAGTGGTAATTAAAAAACATTAGCTCTAATTAGAAAAGGTTGGAAATAATTAGAAACAACAATTTGTAATTAGAAAACAGGAGCGATAATTAGAAAAGATTAGTTTTATTAGTAAATATTAGTTTTAATTAGTAATCATTAGTGGTAATTAGTAAAAATTATTAGTAATTAATAAAAAATAGTTGAAATTAGTAAAAATTAGTATTAATAAGAGATAGATGGAACCATAGGTTTTTTATCAATCTTATTGTATCCATCAAACTCATTACATGTCATCTCATGTTTGGGATGGATTGAGTTCATACTAGATGGAAGATAATTTTCAGAGGATATGATCATCGAGCTGGAAGAATCGTGGGAGGAAGGAGGTCAAAAATTGAGTTTATTGTCTTACATTTAGAACTCATAGAATATATTTTCTAAGTAATTTTAATTATTAATTTATATATACATTAGACATAAAATGTTTATTTTTTTACTGATATAAGTAGTTAAAAATACCGATGTTATAGGCTTAGATGTTTTTAAGAGAAGTATACTAATACTACCACATGTGATATTACTGGTGGGTGACCACATCAGATTATGGTAAATATTTTTTTAAATTTAAAAGATAAAATTTAAACATTTTAATTTCAAATTATATTTGAAGGAGGAATATGAGGCTAGAAATTACCACTCACAAAATGAGAGTTAGGATGAGAATGTGGGTATGGACACTAGTGCACTATGATTGATGAGGAAATTTGGATGTTAGTAACTCATTATTCTATTGTGAAAGACTGAGTAGTTTGTATTAGTTATCCATTTTAATATGATAATTAGTATTATACTATTATGTGGTTATAATATAGCTCAATGGGAGATCATACAAAGTTGAGGTCATCATCTATATAGTGTGAGGGGAAGTTTTGAGGTCAAAATGATGTTATAGATACCTTGTGTAGGTAGAACATGGAGCATTGTCGACACTAAAAATAGATGGAGGATATGAATTATTAGTGGTTGGAGAAGTAGTACATGAATCTGATATAGTATTTGTGACAAGTGGAATATGGAATATAGATGGAGTTCCCTCCACCTAGTCCTCCGGATGACCCACCACCTCTATAGTGATGTTTTTATTTTATTGAAAAACTTATTATAATGAGACTTTAATTAAGATATTAAGTTTAATATTATTATTAATGTATAGTCCAGAGTTTAAATTTATTTACATTTTTTATGTTTTTAAGATTTTTAATTTTTTGAAAAAAATTAGTTTTTTGTGATAAAATTTATAATATATCATAAATTACTTAGTGAAATGGAATTTATATTCAATATTAAATAATTAAAAAAAATATTCATTGATGTTTTTTGATGGATACACATTTAGTTACAAATAAACTCTTTTTTTATTGGATTCCATGTCAAATATTTCATAAAAAATAAATGATTTTTCAGTTTTGGAAGTTAGTGAAGTTGAAGAAGAAATAAAAAAAATAAATTTGAAGAAAAAAAATATTAACAAGTCAAATAATTCTTCTAAATGGAAGGGAAATACTTTTTCTAAATACAAATAAAAAGAAAATTCTTATCCAAGTGTGAAGATAGTGAAAATAGTCATTGATAAGAAAATGGGGGTTCTTATGATGAAGATAAAGAATAACTATTTGTTAAAAAGGAGAATGATTAAAATTTCATGAGTGATGAAAGTAATAGTTTTGGATGTTAATAAAAAGTGACTCATTTAGAAAATATTCTTATAATTAAACTCAAGGAGTTTCTTTCAATGATCTTAATGTTGGATTAGAAGATAAAAAACTTGAAGAAGGAAAATCAATGATATACCAGTAATGAATTTTTTCATATAGAAGAGAAATAAAAATTGATGAAAAAATTATTCTTTTAATGTGATTTATGAAATATGATAAGACTTATAAAATCAATATAGAATGTACAATAAAAGTGTATGATAATAATACTGATCATATTCAACAAAAATCAGTTAATCTAAAAAAGAACTGAACAATTTCAAATCTAATTTTGAAGACTATATTTAAGAATTTAGGGAATTTTAAAATAATAAATATTATTATAAAGATAAAAAATAATCTCAAGGTGATAAAATATTACATAAAATATTGTTGAATTTTCTAATAAAAATAAATAAATGAAGAAGGAAATGTTTTTGTTACAATCAATTGAATATTAGAAATATGGATATTTTGGGAACCCTAACTTTAAGTAAAAAAATATTAAAAATGGTAAATAGAACAGTATTAAATTAATTATAAATTTAGTAATAAAATTTTAGGAATATATAATAATATTTATTCACAAAAAATGTGAAAATTTGGTAACTCAATAATGGAAGGGAGAAAGGTGTCAATATCCGGACAACCGTTTGTTTATAGAGTAAGGTATGTTTCCAATTAATGTTATTGGGACATTAGAGGATTTAGTAACTTGAATAAAATGTTTTAAATAATTTCTCAACATTAATATAAGCATACTATTTTTAAGAGTTTTAGGTGGATTAAATCCTCTAAATATATTAATGTTTAAAAATGCTTATAAAGTTTAGAATGATATCATTGAATTGGTTTAATTTTATTAAAGAAGTTATTAGAAGATGTAAAAATCACATTGACTATGAAAATTATTGTTTCATACTTATTATATTTTTAAAAAATAAGATTTTTAATACTCAACAGACTCAGTATAACAATTTTGAAGGAAAAGATAAACCATTGATTGTAGAAGTAAAACATAAATTATTAGAAGGGGATAATCCATGGATTTGTGATAATTTATTTTTATCTCTTAGTTATGGATAAATAAAAATACTATATAATGAAAAAAATTTAAAATAAGAATCAGTAACCTTTAAAAATTATGGGTCACATAATGTAAAAGGTTTCAGATCAGTTGTAATTTGTAATTATCAATTAAAATACAAGAATAAATTTTTATTAAAGGACATAAACATGATATACTTGGATTGTTTTAGTTATATAGTAAATTGAATTAATTAATATTTTAAAATAATGTATTTTTTGTTAAGACCGTATAATATGGGTTTATTTTTATAAGAGGTCAGCTGAAAAGGGGAAATCTATTTCAATTGCGTGATACTAAAAATTCATATTACTTAAGCCTATATGATGAAAATAATCCATGAAATTAAAGGATAGGTTATCATGGACAAAATAACATGATTAAAAACACATAGATAGACCCCATTTTTGATGTAATTATGTTGAAATTAGAAAGTAATTGTATATTCTCAACATTCAAAAAGGGGAATACTGTTATTTATCTTTAAAAAAGTGTAGAGATTCAATAAAATCATCCATCAAATATTATCTTTTCAGAAATTTTTAGGCCAATATGAAGAAATAAAAATTGTGGATAACTATTTTATTTCCATTATTAATGAATTTAATTTGGTTATTTTTATTTTTTTATGAAATATAAATCAGAGGTGCTAATAATATTGAATAATTTTAGAATAAGTTCAAAAAAGGAGAGAGGACTATCCTTAAAGAAGATCCAAACTGATAATAGTGATGAGTATATAATTGGTATAATTTATTATTATATTGAGAATCATGGTATTTTCCCTAAATCAAGTTCACCATATACACAATCAAAAAATGGTGTGGTTGGTCGGATATGCGATTAATGGAGATATTTTGAACTATGTTGTTAGTGCATGACACATATCCATATTTCTAGAGAGTAGAAATTAATATTCAAAATCATTTATTATCAAAAAATATTTTTATATTTCATAATATGATAATTATTTCAAAAAATACTTAATTTTGGAGAACCTTATAGTTTTTGGTAGCCAATGCATTATCAATATTAAAGGTGAGCATCTAGGAAAATTTGAATAAAGTAGTGTTGATTGTATATTTTTAGGTTATCCTAGAAATAGAAGATTATACCGCTTTTAAAAGAAGATACATTTAATAATATTGATACGGATGATCAGAAGGTTCTTTAAGATATAAAAAATAAATAAAACATAAATTAGAAAGTTTCATAAGTGAAGAAGATGCAAATTTTTTTTATACGATGAATATATTTTAGAAAACAACTAAATAGTAAAAGATATACAATATAAAGAATAAGATTCATCCATTTCAATTGATTTTCAAAAACCATGTTCAAATGTTCCATGGTTTATAATCCAATATGTGATCTGAAACAATATTTTAGATAGATGAATGAATGTTCAAAATAAAATTAATGTGATGACATCATTAAATACCAAATTATTTTCATAGGTTGAACTAATATATATGAATGGAATTTGGAGAATCAAGAGAATTTTGATGTTATAAAATAATTGTTATAAAAATATAGAATAATAAAATTTAGGAGTTGGTACCAAAGATGGAAAGAAAAAATTTTATTATAATAAAATGAGTTTTTCCCAATAAGTTGAATGAATATAATGATGTATTTGGAAGCAAAGAAACTATTATGTTTATAGGATATTCTCAAGTGAAAGGAAATTATTTTCATGATACCATTGCACTAGTTTTAAGGCATGAAATCATAATGAAATTTATTGACATTATATCCTAGACGAAAAATAAGATATTCCAATTGGATTTCATGACTACCTTCCTCAATGGTAAATTGGGAGAATATTTTTATATTAAAAATACTTATATATAATTACATTGTTCATAAGAGAAATATTTTTTAATGTTAAAAATGGATTTATAGGGGTTGAAAAATTCCCAAAGAGCATGGTTTCCAAAATATATTCCTACTTAAAAAATAAAAATATTAAAATGGGAAGAGTAGACACCAACCTATACATCATGAATGAAAAATACTTTCTATCATTGTTATTTTTTATTGATATATTATTATATTACATAGAAATGTGGAAATATATTATGATGAATTTTATTTAGATGAAACTAATTAATTTGAAATTTCTAAGCTTGTGGAGATAATATATTTTATAAGTTTAAAAATATTTGAAGTGGAATATCAGATTTTTAATTTATAACGAAGTATGTTCAGGATATTTGAAACAAATTTATTTGGAGTATTAAGATATGGATTCCACACACATTTCATTGTGATATATGATTGAAAAAGATATATAATGAAAGGATATAAACCTAAGATGATTCGTGAAGCTTATTGGGAGTTTGTTATACATGATAACTTTAAGACTGAATATTGTACATGTTGTTACACTTTGTGAGTGGTATAAAAGTGAACTAAAATATTTTCAATTCATAGATCCAAATTAGATTCTTAGTTACATAAAATACAAAATTCTCATTCAGTTTATCATCCAATTAAAACATAATCTATTTGTAATTTCAAATATAGACTGGGAAGAAAATATTGATAATGGGACATCATTATTTGTTTTTGTTTTATTAATAAGAGAGTAGTGGGTATATGAGAAAACTAATAAGATAAAATCAATGAAACATTTTATTACTGAATTAGAGTATGTATTTACCACTCAAGTTATAACTCAACATACGTGGTTGAGAATGTAGCTAGAAAATCTTATTGTTTAGGTGAAATTTCCACTGCTCATGGGCTACACAAATAAATGTCCTTTTAATTTTTCCAGAAACTTAATGCAATAATAAAGGTCAAATCCTTTTGATATAAAACATGAATTCATCCTAGAGATTTTGGAAATGAAGCATTTAAAGATGGAATTTTTCCCTATAAAAAATAAAGTGTCTGATATTTTCACTAAACCATTACCAAATAATGCATTTCAAAAGTTGATGTCAATAACATGTGTTACCCTCAATTAATTCAAGGTTAAGGTGTGGTGGTTTATCCCCATCTATCATCTTCTAGGTCAAAATAATTTTAAGACACTATAGAGGGATGGGTTTATTATAACCGTTTAAAACAATTGAAGAAAATGAAAATTTATGCCTCATTATGTATTCTAAAGATATAAAATGTTATTTTATTTAGAATAACACTACAGTAAATAAAATAGGGAATAAGAAATAAATAATTTTATATTGTTTTACGGTTCAAATATACCATATTCCACTCCACCAACACTCCCTTAAATATTTTTTTTTACAAAATACTCCCTTTATTTGGGGACCTCTAAAACAGATTTTAGACAGTTGAAACCATAAAAAAAATTGGTTCTTTTATAGGGAATGCTAAAGAATAAATTTTATTATGAGAAACTGACACTCCAACATGACTTAGATAAGGTAGTTTACACATTAACATAACAATAATGATTGTTTTTTGAGAAATATATTCCACTCACTGTTGTAGTAGAAATTGAAAAAAGATAGATCATCTTCTATAGAAAATATAAATTATTCAAGATAGAAAAAAACTTAAGAGGTCTTATTTACATATAATTTTAAAAATTTTAAAACAAAAGAAGATAATAGTTATAATAGTACAAAAATTAAATGACAAAATATTAAAACATTAATATATTTAGTGTATATATTTACAAAGTTTTAGAGACATAATTTTACATAAATGATTATTATTCTAGTAGATAAAAATATTTGAATTTAACATAAAGATTTTATTTCATCAGGTAAAATATATTATAAGAATAATCCTGATAAATCATGATCATTTTATTTTAAAATGCTCAGGAAAGTTTTTTAATTCCCTTATAAATAAGTAATATTTAATAAATTTTGTACAAGATCCTTTGAATCGGTATTTGAAACTCTTCTTAATGGATATTTAACCTGATGAAAACTACTAAAAAATTGAGGAAATAATCCATAATTCTAACTCATAGTTTGAAAAATTCACACATTGTGTTTTAATATGTAGTGATCAACATCAAAATCATGGTTGGAAATGCATGATTGGTTCTAAAAGAAGGGTTAATGAGCCATATATTAGGAACTCAAACGTATGGTTGATGGTAAAAGTATAATTCTCAATCCTTGTGTTTATATAAAATGTAGGATTCAGAAATTTGGGTTCCTTATACAAGTAGGTTTTCTCCTCAATAAATTTTATAAAAATATAGGGTTATAAACACTGATTCTAGAATCCTTTGAAACATATAGAATTATTGATATAACTAATAAACTTCCATTAGATTAAAATGTAATGTTTTTGGAGAATAAATAATTATTTCAATAAAAAATATCCTGAAATCCACTGAAAGCAACTTTATAATTAAATCCAATATATATTTTTCTGAGAATCATATTAAAAAATAAATTTTTGAAATTATTGGATAAATATATTCCCAACGTTGCATTTTCCATTGGATTCTTTTAGTAAAAGGGGAAGAAAAATAAAATACAACATAAACATATTTATTCCCTTATGTATATATAAGGAGGGATTTAACTATTTTTAAAATAAATATATAGATATGTGTTTTTTTCAAATATAGATAATTCTATTATTTAGGTGGTTCATATATTTAGAGAGAGTTAATAAATGTAAAATATTATAGGGATAACATATTGAAGCTCATGTGCATGTTTGATGATTTCTATTAGTTTGTTAAAGTGTATGTAGGAATTTTTATATTACATAATATATAAAAAGATTTATCTTATTGAGGGAATATTTTATGTGATAATGACATTTCAATTGAAGAATAATTGTTGATTCTCATGTGGTATCTTATATGATATTTTAATATTTATGTAAGGATTGACTCGATTATTTTATCAAAATAATATTTAGAGGATCAAAAGTTGTAAATGTATAAATTTAAGTATATATTTATAGAAAACATGGTTTTATTTTTAAATATTATTGTTTTCTATTTATTAATGTTACTAAAGTTTGTTTAGAATTATTGAATGATGATTTATTATTATTCCGTAATTTTGTAAGTGAATTTTTTCCATGGTTACTAAAAAACATAACATGGGTGATTGTTGAGCCCATGATATTTTTTATGGAAAATTTTGAGTTTAGGAATACGATGGTATAATTTTAAAAGTATTTGAACTAAATTTAGTTAATGGGTTGGATTTTTTTCAAATTTTAAATAATGTTCAAACTCACATTATATATTGTTATTTTTTAGGAGAATTTTTTTGAATATTTTGTAGGATTTATAATTCATGTCTGAAGAGGTTCGATGAAGATTTTCATGATTTATGGAATTTTTTTATCTAAGGATACATTTGAAAAGAGAACATATCTATTTTATATTGAGATAGAATACTAAAAAATTGGCTAAGTCAATTCTATCTAAAGACCAGACAACACTATATAAACATCATTTCCTATTGGAGTAAAGACAATTCTAGTAATATGTAAATATCACTAGCCTCTGTGTAATCATGAATTTGAACGTTTTTAAGGATCATTGGGGTGATTCGTAAATATAATTTTTATCTGTGTAAAAATGAATTTTTTTGTGTAAGAATAAATTGAATCTGTGTAATATTATTCTCTATGTAAGGACAATTTTTGTTCTACATAAGGATTATTTCCTCTGTGCGAGTTCCAACTTATAAGATAATTTTATGAATTCAAAAAACTGAAAATTTTAATATTCAATAATTTATATATTTTGATGAAAAATAATTTAAGATGATGTTAAAGATATTCAATCCTGGTCAAAACATCAAAAAATGGTTCTTTTGATCCATGAAAATGGAGAATAATTTTCACAGTTTAAATAAAGAGTTTATGTGAATGAAGAAAATGATTTTACAATGTAACCAACCATTCACACAATATCCATATCCACTATAATATAAAATATAAGAAGATAATAAAAGAAGAAGAAGATAATTGGGAGTAAATATAATAATTTAATTGGTAGTTGAAAAGGTTATATTTTCAAATTTTAATTTTAAAATAAAATATAATTTCAAATGAGATTAAATGCTATTAGGTATTGATGTATGTTTTGTAGTTTAGGAATACTAATGGGATTTTGTTTGATAGAAAAAGAAAAAAAGATATTTATCTTAATAAATTATTAATATAGTGTTTTATTGAAATAATAATAATAATTGGTTGTGTATATTTAAAAGAGAGAAGAAGTAACCTATGATGGTAAAGGTTGAAGAAGAAGAATAAAGAATAAGTATAACAATAACATAAATGTAATTTTGTTTTATTTTGATATTTTAATATTGTTTAAAAATAAAAAATTATCATTGTAATATTTCCGGGAACAATACTTAGTAAGAATACATATATAATGTGAGTTTTGAATAATCTCAAGTTGTGGTACCTACATGTTGATATTACTGGGTCATATAGTCTCAGTGAAATCTACATCATAATAGGGTGTATCTTGTCATTTTAATAGTTATGAATTGTAAATATGATATTCCATATGTTTGTGTGTTTTTAGTAGTTATTTTAATTAAATTAATATATGGGGAGGGGTTTTTAAAGAATAAAGCATAAACTGAATTTAAATCATTGAATCACCCCATCTTAGTGAATTCCATTGATTTTTGGGTGCCTTAGCATTTTTAGCATCACAAAAAATAGATCATTAATATTTTAAATAGCTAGTTCTAAAAGATCATCATGTATCCCATGGATGGAAATTAATTCATCTTTTATCATGACTTTTCATTAATTCCCATATTGTCTATCTCAATGATAATTTGATGTTTAGGGTACCTCCTTAAATCATCATGCCTCAAAACTCCATGTTGTATCATCATCATCTTTATTTATCATATGCTCACAAAAATTACATATTTTTCTTTCCCAAATGATAAATAAATTTCTAGTAGCATATATTCTATCAACCTTTATTCAGTCTTCACAAATGATAGGTTATTAATTTACACTCATTATGTCTTGACTTTACAAACTTTTTGAACTCTTTATCTCTTAATGAGAAAAAATAAAACTCTCATTATACATAATGAATTTTAGTATACCCCTTTTGATTTTTTCAATACCCATTTTAATTTTCAATAAAGGTAAATGAAATATGATCCTTGCTTTATTTTTCTCCGTTATTTAAAATAAAAAAAATCAATAGTAATTAGGTTTTCACAATGCGATCATTCCCCCATTTGATAGAAGCTCCATATTATCCCCATTTAAAAGTAAAATATCATTCAATTGAGAGAATTATTATCATGAACCCCTTGGAATAGACCCCACATGGTCTAGCCATGAAGGAAGATAGATAACCCCCACAGAACATGGCCTCCAGTAGGCCCTGTGATGGAGACTATCACTAGGGTAGAAAAATCTTACAAATGGGATGAATCAATCTCTAAAACAATAGGACCATGAGATAAGATATCAATGATTAATAAAATTCAAGAAATAATATAAGATAATGGAAACCAAAACCATCCAAAAATTCATATATAATATAAATAGATATAGATAAAATTATAAAAATACACACCAAAAAAAGATAAGGCAATGAAATAGTAATATCTCTAAATCCTGATCTTGTAAGGTCAAGCATGGTACATGATATCCACCTAGAAAACTAAATAAAATTTTTATATATGTAGGGTGTGCATCTATGTGTATTAAATTTTATTATACCCAATGTCTCCTATGAACATGTGAGAAAGAGAATACTAATGCACTCCTAAGAAACCAAAAAAACTAAGAGAACCTAAGTAGGTCAACTAGTCAATACCATTATCACCAAGGAATTCTCAAAAAATTACCCATCCGATTATAATAATATTATAATTATCATATCGACAAATGGTACCCCGCATCGCCTTCTAACTAGGGCTCTACTCATACACCCTAATATCATAAGTCATGACACTCCCATCTATTTAGTACAAAAACTTGCCTAAAGGGACTTGACCCACCACATCACATCGCATCCATGTTCCCTGAAAACAAATGGGAAATAATATCACATTACATATCTCCTAAAGAGACATCGGCCACCACATCACCACACATCTCACCCAAAGACACCTGGGCTATCACATGAAATCACATCCATAACCATAACTAGAATAATATAATATCATGGACATGAACGTGACCAACCATTTTCCATCCTTCCATGAATGAGTCCCACCATATTCCTTCTAATAATCTCAACAAAATTAGAACTATTTAACTTTTGACTTTTGGATATCACAAACCATGCAAATATAACTCGTTTAAAAGAAAGAGAGGTGAATAGAAGGTAGCCAATCATCTATCCTCACCATTTGGATTTCTGTAAAACACCCCTAATATACTTTTTTTCATTATAAAGTTCTTGACATGGATGGGTTACATATATAAATAATAAGATAAAAAGTTAAGCAAATATATATATATATATCTATCCCCCGAATAGCTCAACCTATGGGATAAATTAAGAGCATAAACTATCTCTAAACTACACCACAAAACCTCACAATCTTATTATCTTTTTTGGCATCCCCTAAATGCTCAAAACCACTCAAAAAATCCACAAGGGACAATCCACAATCCACAATCCACACATTATATTATTTTTCAATTTAATCAATTTTTCAAAATTTCACATTAACTACAATCTTCATTATTCAACCCATTTAATTCATATTAAACACCATCTAAAATTAAATACACATCCCATTTGTATTCATTAATCAATTAACCATTCAACCCCTCCTATTTAATTAATTAAAACCTTATATTTTATGTCCCATTCATTTCATTATTCATCCAGTTTATTTCACATTTAACCACAAATATGTATACCTCACTTACCAATTTTATTTATTCTAGAATTCATCAATCATATAATATTAATTCCATTACTACCTATGAAACTAACACAACTATAAACATCACAAAAATCATCCATATTATGCCAAAAATCCTCTCATAACCACCATTTCATAGCCAAAACTACCTCTTTATCACAAAATCCACAAACCAAGGCTCAACATCTGCACCCCATATCATAACCACACTACAACACATTATCCCCACAGACCATAACCACACATCACAATAACTTTCAAACATTTTAATACAAAAAATATCACAACACACATCAGAACACTTTCAAAACCTTCACACATCACGTTTTCAAATTTAACAAAAGGGGATTTTCCTCAATTGCCTTCCTTATTTCAAGATCATTCTCACACAATCCATGTTTTCAATGTGAAAAAAATATTCGTCCAAATATTAGTAATTATCAAATTCCATTTAAGTTTATTTGAAATAATCACACCAATCAATGTTATGAGACACATATCATATTTACATAATAAAAGGCTCCCAAAAGACATGAGTTTAAATGGGGTTATGATCCTATATATTTTCAATATAAAAATAATTACCAAAGATATAAAATCAATTGATTAAAAACCCTTCCTCATTAATTTAATTTAAACCAATAATTTAACTTTATTAGGCTGGATATAATATCTTCCAAAATATAAATAAGATAACGATCCATATTACATGATAAAACTAATGATAAATGAAGAATCCCCTACCTAAAACATAACGACCTAATTCAAAATACAATATTGGAACAATATTAAAGACACCTCAGAACACCACAATGAAGATAACCTTTAATAGACTAAAAAAACTACTACGTGATTATTTTAGACAAAATATCCTCAAAACCTTATTTCTCCGATAGAATCCCATCATAGATGAAGAAAAAATAAGAAAAAAAATATATGAAAAAAGAAGAAGAAAAACCAAAACCACCATGGTATATTCCAAAATGATGGAGTTTAAATCCATTACTTAGGGGACGAAAGGACTTCTTGGGATACACTTGGGTCACTAACGAAACAAGAGAAATATCTGAAAAATGATTAAGTTCAAACTACTCTTGGAATTTACACTTAGTCTGCAAAACAGATACCATGACATGAACTATAGGACCATTCCATAGAACTTTAGAAGAAACAATGGACTATGAAACAACATGAATCACTGTTCCACAAAATTAATGTTAAAATCCCCATTAAAGTTTTAAATTATGTCCATTTTGTAGATTTTGACCCTATGTAGGATACCAAGGTCAATCTAAAGACACTAGGACATAGACCCTCAAAAATTGAAGAGGTGGCTACACTGTAGCCTTGATCCATGGCCCAACAATCTATAAAAAGTCCAGCCCCTAGAAACCCACCCTTGGGATTTATTATACTGTAATACCCCCACACTATAGAGATATGCCAAATGAAAGAATTTCAAAAACTCACCCATGATCCCCAACACCATATATTGTATCTTCACACCACAAAAACCCTCTATGTTATTTCCTAACCCAACTCCATTGTGTAGTTATACTAAAATTTGAGGTATCAATAAAATTCTTCCATAGGTCCTTACAGCATAAAAATCCTCTCCATATCTCAATAGCCACCCCTACTACTTATCCCCATGATCCATGCCATAGGAACCTCCCAGCTCTAACTTCCCCATTCACTCTCCAAAATCCTTGGGGTTTCCCTCAAAAACCTCCATGAATAGAATTTCTATAATGCAATTAGACATAATATCTAGTTCGTATCATCATACACCTCTCAAACTATTATCATACTTGAGAATATAAACCAACCCTAAATGAAAGAGGAATGTATTTACTAACAACTGTCCCTCATGATACCTCTCAAGGTTTCATTTATATTTAGAACACACCAACCACTCTAAAGTATTATCTCTTGGGAGATAGCTTTAAAAATAGGACAAGGTCACATACATGGATATAAAATGACCATTATACAAACATGACAATCAAAAAACACAAGGGAATTAATCACCATAAAAAATGAATACTTCACATTGTTTTGATGAGAAGTCATAAAACATTATGTTCGAGAAAATATTTTCATCTCTTTCACTTCAATAACATCACTTAGGGATTCCAGTTTATGAATATTTATACATGATTTATCTTTATTTATAATTCCAAAAAAATAAAATTCATAACATTCAAAACATATCATGCATAACATGTTAGGAAAAAATTATATTAGCATTCTTGCACACAAAATTAATAAAAAAGATAGAAATGTTATTTATAATAATTAATTAATTCATGTTAGTAAATGGGTTTAAAATAAAAACATTATTTTCAAAAAAACGTTACTTGATAAACATATATTCATTATTTAGTACATTAAGAAACATTTAAATGAAACCTTTTTATTCCTTCTCCTCAACAATGTATTTTTCAAAAAACACATTGTTAAAACAATTTCAACACATTTTGAAAAACTGATTTTCAAATAAAATATAGTTTTATAAAAAAAGTTTTGAAGTTTATTTGAGAAAACGCATTTCCACACAATCAATTTTTTCTATGTGGAACCGACTAAAATTCATTAATTGACACAAAGATAACATCAAATGATGAAATATTAAAGTAAATTTTCCTTTATTGAAAACAATCCATTACTAATTAATCAAATAGGATGACAAAAAGATTGACTAATTTTGTCCACCATACATCTCATGATTTAATTTATCTACCCACAACAGTTATTTATGGATAAAAATGTATCATAGAAACCCACAATAAAATTATAAGAAACCTATAAAACTACATGCATAATATATAACCTTTAATTTTTAACATGTTCCCCCAAAAAACATACATATACAAAAATTTTACGTGATTTCATCAAGTTCTTATTGTTTAACGAACAAATTTATACCATGTTCTTTAATGAGTTGATATCAGTACCCATTAAAATCAAAATTAGAGAAATCAAGTCAATATATTACATGAATCATAAATAACACATGGTGTTGGAAAAACCTATATTATCAAGCTATATAATTTCCCATGTTTGTTAAAAAAATATATAAGAGGATCATACTCATGAAAAAATTACAAGGGGTTTAACATTGATGTTTCCATATTTCCATATGTTTGCGTAATTAATTCCAATATTTTCACATAAAATGTGTAAACTAATAAAATCATTTACATAAAAATAGATTGAGCTACCACAAGCATACATATCAAAGTAACCCATGCATTTCATCATGATATTACCTTTTTTGGAATTCAGGGGCACACTCACATGGTTTTAATATAGATTATAATAATGTGTCATGGTGTGGGAAAGGGTTTATCTTTATTTTTCTGAGGTAATAATACCCGATTATAAATGAATATCAATAAAAACAAACCCAACAAATGGTATAATAGTCAACCACTACCATCACTTCCTATATAAAATTTTTGGTGTGGGAGGCAATCCCATCTTCATAAATTTCAAGATTTTACCAACAACCCATATCTTTTATTACCAAATTTATGTGATTAAATTTTTTACGAGAGGTCAGTGACTTCATCAATATAATCTCACCACAACCTAAAATAATCCATATCATCACAAAAACAACACATCTCAAACACAACACATCAGAACCACCCTATATTACCTACCATCGTACATCACCGTGACTAAAAATCACAACCATTACACTACACGACGAATACCCAATCACCCCATAATATCTCATAATATCCAAACACCACATCACTAGCCTACTTATTTCACAAATCATCGAATCTCCACCATCATCGCATAATAATCCCCACCATAAAAAGGAACAGAACAAGAACAACCACACATAAAAACAATGCATTCTACCTTACACAATTATTCAAGGTATTACATTAATTATCTTCTTTATTTATCCATTATATTTTCACACAATTCCAAATTTCCATGAGAAACTGATTCATTAACCATTTATAAGTCATTAACCTTTTAATTCATGGTAATATTAATAAATTGGTAACATAAAGGGTCTCATAATCCAAAAAAATCATATTGTAAGAAAGGTTTAAAAGAAATTTTATTTCCATCAAAGTATATCAACACTTCAATGTAGTGATTTTTAATGCTTTGACCCCAGTTACCGAGAGTTGGTGCATTATTACATAACATTGTAATGATCACAAGTTATTAAATCTTGAAAGACGGGTCAATTTAGTAGCCTTGGAAGTACTAGATACATTCATATGTTTTACATTACATCATGTAATAAAACCATCAAAAACATTTTGTCCCCTTTTGAACACACTTATATCCTTACCCTATCCCTACAGTTCAAACATATTATAATTCTTTATATCATGGAAAAAATAGAACATTAAAAGTGGTGAGCTCAAATGCTTAGTAAGGATAACAATATAGTGAAAAATTTTGTAATGCCCTAACCCCAGTTATCCAGAGTCTGTGCATTATTACATAACATTGGCATGATCACAAAAGATCAAGTCTCGAAAGTCCTATTAGTTTAGTAGTCTTGGAAACACTAGATATATTCATATTTCTTATACTACATCATAAAGTAAAAAAAACTAAAACAACATCTTGTCTTCATATCCCCTCATTATATCCATGCAAGTCATTCATAAATTACTTTTTCACATCCTGGGAAAAATAAGACATTGAAAGGGGTGAGCTCAGATGCTCATTAAGGATAACAATATAGAAGAAACTTTAATAAATAAGCATAAACATTTAAGGCAATGTATAACTAAAACAAAAGCCTTTTAAACTTAAACTTCAGAATAACATGGATAATATAAAATGAAATAATTCCATTTACTTATTCACATGGATATTCTACTAGTCGAATAACCACAAGAAATATCAATAACCACTTTCATAATAATGGAATGCATAATTCCAAACTATCATAACCACATAATCAAGTCCTCGTGCCAAGACTACAAATAATATTTTGTCAAGGCCTTGTGCCAAGACACTAGTTTGTCTCATGATACATACCGATTAATCAACGAGCTATAGCGGGCTTCGCCGGTCACTTACTAAGTCCAATTCATTCCTCATATGAAAATTTTGAAACATAACATAAACATTCGTATTAAAACTAACATAAGAAATGACAATAATTTAACCACAAACCATGAGTGGTATAAAAATAGAACATCCACAGTCAAACATAACTCATTAGATACAATATATAATATTGTATTGTATCAGATTAACCTCAATTGAGAATAATGAAGGATATTGACATAGATTAAAATAATCATCAAACTATTGACAGAAGTATCCCCCTTTTTCTTGAAAACATTTAAAAGTCACCCTATTTGTCAAGAAGCCATTTAAAATATATTTTTGAATCAAAGTGCCGCATACCACTTTGAAACATATAAAAGGAATTTTTATTTGAAAACTTTAATGTCCATATAAATAAATCCTTAAAACCATTTTTCAAACATGGACATTAATGAGAACTATTTAGAATAATAAATATTTAAAACATTTTAAAATAATATTTTAGTTAGAGTTCCTAACAAAAAGAGAGACACATGAATAAAATTAATCAAGGTAATAAAAACTTTTTAATATCATGAGAATAAAGGGATTCATGATATACTATGTCAAAGTACAGTATATACACCATATAAATGTGATTTGGTGTATAACAACAAAGGAGTATCAATGGAATGTAAATTGAGATGAAATATCTTATAAAGACCATATCCTTAGGTTAAGAATAAATCAAAGACATAATTATGTGTGATAAATATAAATACACTAAATATGATTGGATATTCCCTGTAAATCAATCAGAATACATTCAAACATATTCTTATAAAGACAACAACAATGAATTGGATATTTAACTCAACAATTGGAAAATGAGTTAAAAATTACTCTTATCAAGTTCATATCGATGACTTGAGAAATTATCAATGGAGTGATTATGTGTATAAAAAGTATATCCATAGAAAGGGGAGTTTAAATTAGGACATAATCAAATGAATAGTGATTCCACACAAAATCTTGGAGTAAAATAATCAATGAAGTATGCGTAAAGCTGAATGAATGGAAATTGAAATTTCAAATTCCCTTATAGATTTGGTAACTTATGAAACATACACCCATGAAAGATGGATCATAAAATGATGATGTAAATATAAATAAATTAATGTATATTACACAATTAATACAATCAGTGGCAGTGCACACACCACATGCAATAAATAAGTGGCGAACAATGGAAATTTCACGGAATTAAAAGTGAGATAAGAAACCCCTTTCCTTGAACTTTTCCTTGATAGAGTGTAGGTTAACCTCCTTTATAATAGTTAAATCATTGTAATTAAATTATACAAGAATAATATAAATAAATATGATATCATATATGATCTTTTAATATTTTATTGTTTATAATATTTTAGTATTATCGTCGTTTCGGGTGTTAACTGATTCGTTTTCCTTTATGTGCTTCGTTACATAAGCCGTGTTTTTTATGGTTAGGTTGTATATTATTCATATAAATAATGATATAAAGTCCTAAAAAATTAATTTTAATCATCAAAATAGAATTATTCTTGAATGTATATGATGGGGAAATGAATCTCATCGTGTTCATGGAGACGGTAATCCGTACGTACACACGAATGCTACTTCCATTTCATTTTTCATTTTAAAAGGAATCAAAACCAAATGAAACATAGTTATATTATTATTACAGTATAATATAATATATTATATTTTTACTCATGTTAAATAACACCATACTTTATATATAACGTGTATGGTATGAACGATTCATATCACTTTGAGGGGGCGGTAGTCCGCACTTCCTCAAATGAAATTATTGGTTATATATAAAACGTGAAACAAATAATGGAATGCAATAAAATGGAATTAAAGAAGATTATATATAAAATAAATTTCATTAATATAATATTTAATTATAGTTCCGTATTAATGGCCACCATGAGAGGTGGTAGGAGATAATTGAACTATCATCATTTAGTGAGGTGTTTGGTTGCCACCCACATAAACATTATATTCTTCACCCATTAGATGGAGGTGTCTGTAAGTGTAGTTAGAATACTTCTCATAACAATATCCTTGTATATTTAGGATACATTTTTTGTTACAAAAGAATATAATAAGAAGATTTTAGGGGTTGGAGAAGTAAAATAAAAGAAAAGAAGCTTAGAGAAATCGTTACCTTTAATTTGGGTAACTCCATTTGGTTTGAACCAAAAAGGACTCTTGAAGTGCCTTATACCTAAGGTAATGCTTATAAGAGGAGGAGAGAGATGTAGGGAG
Source organism: Viscum album (assembly GCA_963277665.1). Lineage (NCBI taxonomy): Eukaryota > Viridiplantae > Streptophyta > Magnoliopsida > Santalales > Viscaceae > Viscum > Viscum album. Next base: position 286,676,312 of record OY728137.1, on the reverse strand, counting down.
ATTAATTGTGCAGAGGTTGGACGAGCCAAAAGTCTTGAGAAGTGTGAGTAATTTGTTATAAGTGGTTTCCTTTTATAAGGGGGGAGGGACGTTTAAGAAAAAACATAAAATATTAATTTATAATAAATTCATATTCAGTTTCTAATGGCTAAAAGTGTATTATTCAAATTATATGGTAGGTCAGGGTAGAAAACCACTCAACCAATAGATTTCATATAGGTTTGGGTCACTATAGAATCCTTATCTTTTAGATTTAACTCTTAGTTAAATAGTTTGACATTAACATGTCTCTTTGTATTTTTATATTATATAGTTAATAAACATACTATATACTTCCATGAGACCCAAAAGTGGTCCATTAATGATACACCTATCATTATATAATTCCTTTGGCCGATCCTTAGATTTTTAGGAATATAATATCAATTAATAATAAAATATTTTTAAAAAAAACTCTTTTACGTCAATTTTGACACTATTGGGTATTTTGTTTTTGATAAATTCATAACAGCATTATTACTTCTAATAAAATTAATATAACCAATAATAATATTTAATATTAACCTATAAAATTATTGGAATTCATAAAAAGTCTAAAATTACATTCTTTTGGATATTTATAATACCAATTATTTTAATATTTCATTAATTAGGTAATTACGGCATCACCATTGTGTCATAAATAAATTAAATTATTTAATTTTTAAAAATTATAAATAAAATACCATTATGTAAGAAATAATTTTTTATTTCTAATGAACATTTATAATCTAATTTATCTTATCTATAAACCTATATTAAAAAAAAATTAGTTATTAAACTTTGATTTTAACTCTTTTTACTCTTCTTTCAATTAAATAATAATAAATGTCCTAATCTAATCCAAGTGGACCAAAGAGGTTCATTTTTTATTCCTAAGGTTGTTTTTGGTCTAATTATACTTATAAAATAGAATTAGGACATGTGTTAGGGTAATAATAATTTCATTTTTACCCTTAATTACCCTATTTACCTTTTACCGTGGTAAATAAAAGTAAAAAGTTACTATTCAGCAAAAAAATTATCTTATTGAACCAAATTTTACTCCTTGATATTAACCGTGTCTCTCGGATTTTCAAATTCCACTCACAGAAGTGGTAAAATTATGTTTTATGTGAATTTGCAAATTATCCTAGGAGATGGGTAAAAGACGGCGAAAAGTTCAATAATATTTTTATATGTCTAAAATTATTATAAACTGACTCCAATGAATTACATTGAACTTATATAGGTTTTACCCATCTATTTTTATCTAAAATAAATTTAAATAAAATAAATAATTATTTAAATAAAAAGTCGGTTTTAACCAATAACTCAGTGTTTTTCACTAATCATCAAAAATTGAAAGTTTTCAGAAAAATACCAAAAATTCACCCTAAGCTAATTTAGATATTCCAAATCCAAAAATAAAGTCCATTTTGAATGATAAAATTTATAAAATTTCAAAAATTGGGTATTACTATTCATAACGGCTATTTTGATTAGTTGTGGTGTGTGTCAGAACTCGAAGTTGCGTACAACACACGCTACGATATTATTCAAAGAGAAGCGTACCGTAGAAGGTTGGGGTGTTATATTATCCCCTCCTTCAAATAATTTTGTCATTGAAATTTTGAAAATTGGTCTTGGGAATATAATGGAAAGTCCCACATCGGAAAAAGAGTCAATGAAACTATCACCTTAAAAGAAAGAAAGAGAGGTACAAAGGTCACCCAAGATAACTCATACTAGGATTCCATGTAGGAAAACAAGGATATAGAAGTTAAACTAAGTGTCAAGTTCTGATAGAGAGGGATAGAAAACATGATCATGAGAAAGTTAACAACAAGAAAGCCACAAACTTGTGATGGGATAAACGGTCATTAGTTTCCGAGTAGGAAAAGTATACGGACAACATTTTTTTTAGTTACATTACATAAATATGAGGAATTAATTTATGAGATTGACTAAGAAAATAAAGAGATATACTTACTTTTTATGTAGATTTTCATTATCTAATAAATTTCTAGAACTAGCCCATTTTTTTAAACAATGCGTATTAAAGAAGACTTGGTCACACTGGAAGATATAGAATAAACTTATATAGAATCACATGATCCACAAAAGATAAACTATGTATTTACCTTGTCTGTAGATATTAATCAAAACCAAAACTATTAGTACAAGATCTGATGATCCCCCAAAAGTATATTCCTTTAGAGAAAAAACACTAATCTTAATTTCTAAAATTAAACCAACAATACCCCAAAGTTAAATAAATACCATTCAATAAACAATTGTCCTTAAAATCCTTTAACATAATCCAAACTAATATTGAAACCCAAATCTTAGAAGAATATGGTAATGTAGTCTTCCGCATTAAATTGTATCTTCAAACAACATCAACTACTCTTAATGTCACATACTTCAATGTAATTAACATAATCAAATATTTTCTATTATAGGTTAATCATTAACACAAATAACCCAAATCACTATAAATCCACAATAAAAACATAGATAAAAATACACCATTACTCCTCAAATGAAATCCCATAGTATTTTAGTTTCCTTGGGCATATAGTTATCCCAAAAAAGCGAACATCTTCCAAAATAAAATTTATCACTTAATAACCAAATCGTTTTCCTATACTAAGGTTATTCATTTGATAAGACATAAGTACCCAAATCAACATATTATTGATCATTAAAATCATTTAACTAAAAAAATTAGTCACACTAACCAGGGATTTCATGCAGTCCTGTGGTAGGTGATAAATCCCAATCTCACATTGGTTGTGGGTTCGATTCCCATAGCTTTGTCCAACAAAACGGGTTGTCACACGGTCTGCATGTTGTCCTTTTTCAAAAACTATATTTTATAACATTACCAAAATGAGATAAATTCCTCAAAATAATCATAACATAATTTTAACTAGAAATGTTATCTCATACCTTTCATTTTCATCCCAAAATATAATAACATGTAATTTCCTCAAACCTAATGATCATATAAAACCAAATGGTTATTTATAACTATATACACAAGGGAAAATATAGGTCTTCCTCAAATATTATTCTCACATGGGAAACTGCTGGGTTACAAATACAAGAGAAAATTATTCCAAAGTAATCCCATCAATAAGGAGCACTAATACATTTAAATATTTCTCCAACCATTTATTTCCACATAGAATCTTCTTTGACCAAAAAAAAATCCTATAGAATAGGGAATTCAATCGAGTAATGGACAAGTCCACTTCATTTATAGAAAATGACTGTAAATGGATTTTTTGGACCATTTTTATTTTCTTCCATAGTACTCTTCATTTTTTTCTTGGAAATTATTCACTTTATGTCCTTCTTTCCCACTCATAAAGAATTTCTTTGTTCCATTGAGACACTTTCATGGGTGTCTCCCTACACATTTCCTGCATGATGGAAATTTAGGATTCTTTTCTCCATGGACTCCACTGCTGGAGCTCTTATCATTCATCACATTTCTCTTCTTTGTTGAGTTAGAGTGTTGGTTAATATATTTGTTATTGATCATATTTTTGGAAAACTGATTTTTCATGAACACAATATATTTTACGCATATAAACATTCCATTTTTTTCAATCATTTCCACCACCATTCCCACCGTGTACATCATTTTCAAAGTTACTATGACTTCCTTGGACTCTATACATTGACTAAAACCAGAAAGAATTGTGTGAGTAATAATAGTCATAAAATCATTTAGAGAATATCATGACATGATATTCTCAATTTGAAACACCTTAGGATTAACCAAGGTCATTTATTCTCATCTTATATTAAAATATTTCAAATTGGTTTGTATATAAAATGTAAATTATACTAATCATATCCCCTGGGAGTGTCATAACCAAGAGTGCAGCAAGACCCGTTGTCATGCACTAGTTCCCGTTTGAGTCTAGCTCAATGCGGTGTTTTCGTGTTTTACCCCTAGGTACATCTGTGCCAGAGCCACCTCTACCTGCTCATATCCAGACAAAAATGTATTTTGTGGAAAACTCACAAAATCTATACAATAACAAAATTCTAGGAAGTTCTTCTATACTAATCCTCAAAGTCTATCTTAGGGCTATGTGCTCTAATCAGAGTTTATCTAAATCTAGTTTCCAAGGTTTGTACTAAACTTCCTATGATACCAACTGTAATGCCCGGACCCCAGTTACCCACAGTCGGTGCATTATTATATAACATTATCATGATCACAAAAGATCAAGTCTCGAAATTCCGATTAGTTTATTAGTCTTGAAAACACCAGATATATTCATAAGTCTTACATTACATCATAAAGTAAAAAACCTACAACCATATCATGGCTTCATATCCCCTCATATTATCCCTGTAGGTCATTCATAAATTAACTCTTCAATCCTTGAAAAAATAAAACATTGAAAGGGGTGAGCTGAGATACTCAGCAAGGATAAAAATATAGCAGAAACTTTCATAAATAAGCATAAACATTTAAGTCAATGTATAACTAAAACAAAATCCTTTTAATCATGAAATTGAGCATAATATGGAAAAGATAAAATGAAATAATTCCATTTACTTATTCACATGGATATTATACTAGTTTAATAACCACATGCAATATCAATAACCACTTTCATAATGATGGAAGGCATAATGTCAGACTATCATAACCACATAGTCAAGGCCTCGTGCCAAGACTACAAATACGATTTTGTCAAGGCCTTATGCCAAGACACTAGTTTTTCTCATGAGACCTACCGGTACATTGAGGATCTATATCGGGCTCCACCCATCACTTACTATGTCCAATGAATTCCTCATATGAAAATTTTGAAACATAACATAAACATTCATATTAAAACTAGCATACTAATTGTCAATACTTTAACCACAAACCATGAATGGTATAAAAATAACACATCCACAGTCAAACATAACTCATTTGATAGAATATGGAAGATTGTATTGTATCATATTAACCTCAATCGAGAATAATGAAGGATATTGGCATAGATTAAAATTATTATCAAACTATTTAGAGAAATATCCCCCTTTTTGTTGAAAACATTTAAAAGTCAAACTATTTTTCAAGAATCCATTTCAAATATATTTTTGAATCAAAGTGTCACATACCACTTTGAAACTTTTAAAAGGTATTTTATTTGAAAACTTTAATGTCCATATAAATGAATCCTTAAAACCATTTTTAAAACATGGACATTAATGAGAAATATTTAGAATAATAAATATTTAAAACATTTTAAAATGATATTTTAGTTGGAGTTACTAACAAAAAGAGAGACACTTCAATACAAATAATTGAGGTAATAAAAACTTTGTAATATCATGATAATAAAGGGGTCCATGATATACTATGTCAAAGTACATTATATACACAATATAAAAGTGATTTGGTGTATAACAACAAAGGTGTCTCAATGGATTGTAAATTGAGGTGAAATATCTTATAAATACCATATCCTTAGGTTAAGGAGAAACCAACAACATAATTATGTGTGATAAATATAAGTACACTCAATATGATTTCATATTCACTGTAAATCAATCATAAGACATTCAAACATATTCTTTTAAAGACCACACCAATGAATTGGATATTTAACTCAACAAATGGAGAATGAGTTAAAAATTACTCTTATCAAGTTTATATCGAAGACTTGAGAAATTATCAATGGAGTTTTTATGTGTATCAAACGTATATCCACATAAAGGGGAGTGTAAATTATGACATAATCAAATGAATAGTGATTCCACACATAATATTTGATTAAAATAATCAATGAAGTAAGCGTAAAGCCGAATGAATGGAAATTTAAATTTCAAATTCTCTTAGGAGATGGGTAAAAGATGGTGAAAAGTTCATTAAAATTTTTATATGTCTAAAATTATTATAAACTAACTCCAATGAATTTAATTGAACTTATATATGTTTTACGTATCTATTTTGACCTAAATTAAATTTAAATAAAATGAATAATTATTTAAATAAAAAGTCAGTTTTAACCAATAACTCAGTGTTTTTCACTATTCATTATAAATTAAATGTTTTCTGAAAAATAACAAAAATTCACTCTAGAGTAATTTAGATATTACGAATCCAAAAATGAAGTCCATTTTGAAAAGATAAAATTTATAAAATTTCAAAAAGTGGGTATTAATATTCATAACGGCTAGTTTGATTGGTTGTGGTGTGTGTTTGAACTCGATGTTGCGTACAACACACGCTACTATATTATTCAAAGTGATGTGTACCGTGGAAGCTTGGGGTGTTACAACTTTCATAAATAAGCACTAACATTTATGGAAATGTATAAGAAAAAACAAAATCCCTTTAAACTTAAACTTCAGCATAATATGGAAAAGTTAAAATCAAATACTTCCCTTTACTTATTCACATGGATACTCTACTAGTTTAATAATCACATGCAATATAAATAGCCACTTTCATAATGATGGAATGCATAATGCCATACTTCATAACCACATAGTCAAGGCCCTGTTCCAAGACTACAAATAAGATTTTTCAAGGCCCTGTGAGAAGACACTAGTTTGTATCATGAGACCTACTGATGTATCGAGGATCTATAAAGGGCTCCACACATCCCTTCCTAAGTCCAATGCATTCCTCATATGAAAAGGTTTAAACATAACATAAACATTCGTATTAAAACTGGCGTATGAAATTTCAATACTTCATCCATAAACCATAAATGGTGTAAAAATAAAACATCCTCAGTCAAACATATCACAAAACCTTCAATAAGGTATGAAATATTTTTATCATAATAAATCACCTTCAAACAAACTTAAAATCTATCAAAGGATGTTGACAGATATGAAATTAAAACATTATTAGAGAAATTTGTCTTTCTATTTTGAAATCATTAAGGAGTCTTATAATTATAAAAGAAAACAATTATTTTTAAAATATTCTTATAAGATGGTATAGGAATCTTCGACAATGTTATAATGGCTGAAAATATCCTCACTCATTGTATCAGTTAAAAAAACATTCTTACCTTAATTGTGTCAAAAAGGTCATAAAGTACCTTGTTTGGAAAATGACGGAATGACTCTTTTCAAAACATATAATGTCAAATAAGGGTATAAATAATTTTAAACCACTATCTAGTAAATAGTATAAATTTTTTGAAATACATTTTTAAGAAAACACGAAAGTGGATGATAAAGAGGTCCCAGTAGATACTTACGTAAAAACAACCTCGGAAAATAAAGAGATTGTGGAATGAACCATTAACTTGTAATTTTCCTTGGTCTAGGGTAAATTAAACTTATTTATAATTGTTAAATCATTTTTATCAAATTATAAATGAACTATAAACATAAATATGATATCATATATTATCCTCTAATATTTCTTTTTTAGTAATATTTTAGTAGTATCATCGTTTCGGGTGTTAACCGATCTATTTTCTTTTATATGATCGGTTACGTATGCCATGTTTCTTATGGATATGATGTATTTTATTCATATAAAAGAATAATATTATGTTCATAGACATTATTTTTAATAAAAAAATGAAAATTATTCTTGAATAATTACGATGGGGAATGAATCTCATCGCGTTCGTGGAGATGGTAATCTGTACGTACAAATGAGGGACAATATCATTATATTGATGGTGACATTGTATGTAATTGGATGGTATATCATATATAAAAAATCATTAACATGTTATATTTATTATTTACATTAGGTACACTCATTATTATTCCCATCCAAAAAATTAAATGTTTGAATAACAAACTACACCACGATGTGGAGACGGTAAGCTGTACGTACGCACGTAAGGTGACTTTGTCATTCATATGATGGATAAAATAATAAATACGGTTTTAATATTATAATAACATAACAGTATATACAATATACTTATGTTTTTATTTTATAATGTAATCAACAAATAATGAGGATGTGGAAGAAGAAAAGAAATTGAAAGAGGTGATGAAATATTTACCTCTTCTTCGGGTTCTTCTTTTTTATTTTATCAAAAGGGATACATAGGTTGGATTTATGATCAATGTAAGGCCTCTAGGTTGAAGGTAAGATAGTTTAGAGGATATTTTTATAGTTTTTGGCCAAGACAAAAGCCTTTGGAGGTGTGAAATTAAGAGAAGAGGAAGTGGCATGTTATAAGAAAGGTGGGTGCCACATTAGGAAATTCTTGAAATATTATTTTATAATAAACTAATTTTTGATTTATAATGGATTAAAAATGAATTATTTTTTGGATAATGTGGGGAGGGGTTGAAAAAATCTCAACCAATAGGTTTTATACAGGTTTATGTCATCATATTAACCTTATATTTTATATTTAACTCTTAGTTAAATAGTTTGACATTTACCATGTCTCTTTGTATTTTTATATTATATGGTTAAAAAACTTACTATAACAAGCCAAGAGTACCCCATGTGGTTAATTATTAATATATATAACCTTATCTATGTCCTTTGGAGAAACCTTTTATTTTTTAAAATATTATATCATTTAATAATATAGTATTTGTTTTAAAAACTCAATTATGTCAATTTTGACACTATTTAGCATTTGATTATTTGGAAAGTGATAAAAACATTATCACTTAGAATAAAATTTCTTTAACCAATACTGACATGTCATATTAACACATAAAATTAGTTTAATTAATCAGAAGTCTCAATTTATATTTATTTGGATATTTATAATATCAATTATTTTAGTATTTCATTAACAAGGTAATTACTGAATCCTCATTGTGTCAAAAATAAATTAAATTATTTAATGTCTAAAAATTATAAATAAAATACAATTATGTAGGAAATATTTTTAGATTTTTAATTAATATTTATATTTGAATTGATATTGTGTGTGGCCTTATATTAAAAAATGAATTAGTTATTAAACATTGAATTTAACTCTTTTAACTCTTCTTTAAATAAAATAATAATAAATGTCCTTATCTAATCCAAGTGTACCAAAGAGGATCATATTTTATTCCTAATTTTGTTTTAGGTAGAATTATATTTATCCAATTGAATTAAAACATGTGTTAGGGTAATTATCATTTCGTTCTTACCATTAATTACCATATTTACTTGCATTTAACTTACTTATATCAACCGTGTCTCTGGGATTTTTGAAATTCAACTCACAGATGTGGTAAAATTATGTTTTATTCAAATTTAAAAACGCTAATAGGAGGTGGGTAAAAGATAGTAAAAAGTTCAATAAAATTTTTATATATCTAAACTTATTATAAAATGACTCCAAAAAATTACATTGAACTTATATCTGTATTATGTATCTATTTTGACCTAAAATAAATTTAAATAAAATAAATAATTATTTAAATAAAAGGTCGGTTTTAACTAATAACATAATGTTTTTTACTATTCATAAAAATTGATAGTTTTCAGAAAAGTTCCAAAAATTCACCCTAAGCTAATTTTGATTTTTTGAATTCAAAAATAAAGTCTATTTTGAAAAATAAAATTTATATAATTTCAAAAGGTGGTTATTACTATTCATAATAGCTAGTTTGATTGGTCGTGGTGTGTTATAATCTCAAAGTTGGGTACAATACAAGCTATTTCATTATTTAAAGGGAAACATATTGTGGAATCTTGGGCTGTTACATGATTACAAAGTAACTAAAAAGGGAATTAAAATTTTCTATGTTATTTAAAAAAACACAATTCCTTGAATTTAAATGTCTATAACATGTAGAAAAGTTTAAGTCAAAATTTTATAAGAGTTATCTCCCACATCATGCTTAGTTTTCTTAAATAATACATTCTATGTTCACCATTTTTCTGAGAAAAAACACTTCCAACTTCAATTTTAAAAAATATATATGATAGGTTATTGCATTGAATAAAAATTACAAATTAAATACACAAAATTATTTAAGAATTATAAAAATCAAACATGCACTCTCATTAAAAAATTGGACATGTTGTATTGCTATGTTTCATGTATAATAATTCTCAATAGAAACATACTTCTATCATTTCATTACTCAAGAAAACATGGTTATATACTAATATAAGGGTAATATGATTCTACTTCGATATTTAAATAAAACATATTAAACATGAAATTTGATAATATCTCAAATACTAGAAACTCCATAGTTATTATAGAAATTTTTTCAACATTATACATTCTTCCAATAACAAACTACTCATGACATAACATGTACATAAAATTTATTTCAGCAGTAAAAGTTGTTATCATTCATAAAATAAATATGGTTAGTTTTCAAAACATTTTTTATTCTTAAAAGGTTTCCATAAATCATGACTATAAAATTAAAAATTTCAGAAATGAATTTATTAATAATTTATAGCCTAACATGGATACAATATTTAATTATATTAATATTGTAGAACTTTATTCATTCCAAAAAATAAAGAGGAAGTTATTTTTTAAGGTTTACAATTTTCAAGTAATTATCAAAAATCAGGATTGTTATTTTCCAAAAATTTATTAATTTAAATGTCCAAACCATTTTTTAAAACATGTTCATAACACTTGTTAATGATGAATTATGAATGTAAATAAACACATGGAATATTCACTCACATGGTAACCCAATTAATTGTAAGAATGGTTTCAAAATAATTAATTTTTTAATGATAGCATTAGATATACTTAATCTAAAATAATTTATAAGAGTTTTAAAAATCCAACATTCATTGACAACATGGTTGAATAAGAATGCCTCTTTATTATTTTATATCCTCAGAAAACCAATAAGGAATACTTCTCAATTTATAAAAGGAAATATAAGTCAATATATTAAGAATCATTCTATAAAAAGAAAGGAAACATAACATCCATGCCTCAACAAGGTTCTAAATAAGTAAATCAAACCAGCATAGCATCATTTCACTCTTTCCCTTCAGGTTATATGACTAAATTAAATAAAAAACAACAGTTATTCATAAAATATAACATGAGAAAAGTTGTAGAAACACAAATCAAATTTCAATGTTAATTTATTTAATTTTATTAACTTCCCAAAACCACATTTTTTAATCACAAGAGAAATCAATCATGATGAATGTACCCCTTTTATAACTCTAATAATCAAGTGGTTCTACCTCATATGGTATTTCAGTGGGCTATGATTCCTTGAATCAGATAATAAGGTGTCCTAAAATACTATGTTATAGCCGATCTTCCCAGGCCTATGTCACACACTAAGATTACCGAACACTGTTTTCCAAACAAACCATGAAATACCCACGATTCCCTTTTCCAGACTTCATAATATCACAAAACCAAATCCTTTGATACCACTCATCCATCAACCCTTCCTCTAAAGGTACCCATCCCAGGATGAAAGTGAGTTAAGAGAGATACTAACCCCTAAATCCTACCTCCAGTGGGTCATGAGTTGGTGACTAGGACTACTAGTATAAAAATATCTCAAATGATAGGAATTAGCCTTTTTAATAATAGAATCATGTGATAGGATATCAATCATAAAAAACTCCCCAAAATAAAAATACATAAAGGGAACCAAAAAATCTCATAATGTATTTATAATGTAAAAAAATATAGGTAAAATTATCAATATTGACACATATAAGAAAATATAAGGTTGTGAAACAACAACTCTATAACCCAAGCTAGGAATATACTTAATGGTCCAAAAATTCATCTAAAAAAATTAAAATTGTGTTTATATATATAGGGTGAGAATACAAGTATAATTAGAAGGATCATTCCCAAATTATCCCATTAACATGTGAGAAGAACCATACAAATGGACCCATAAGAGAACATCAGAACCAACACCATCTATGTTGGTAAAAATTCCAATCTAATACAAACAAAGGAATTCCAACCAAATAATTAATTCAAGTATAATAACATAATTAAAAGCATACCCATAAAAGGTACTATGTGCCAATTTCCCATAGGGGTCCACTCTCACACCTCAACCTCTTGCAGTGAGGCACTGCCATCATTCTATATAACAACCTTCCTAATGAAACCTTGTTCACCACATCACCTTATAATATTCCTGAAGATTCCTGGGCCATCACATCACATCATAAACATGGAAAAAAAGTGGAATAGTAGGGTATCTTTAATATGAAGTACATAAACCTCATTCCCTCCCCCTACCATTCCTGACTCCCAGAATAAGCCATCTTATCACCACATTACTACCACCACAATTACAATTTGTAATTTTGGACATCATATCTCAAATATATCTAACTCACCTGAAAGAGAGATTAAGGAAGGGTGAGTAGCTATCCATCCATTATTACCATCCAGATGTTGGAAAAACACCCCTAAAAATTTGGTTGTTGGCATAGAGTGCTCTACATGGGTGGGGTGTATTAAAAAATCACAATAGAAATACAATATATATATATAGCCACACAAGTGCCCATGATATGGGTTCACAGCAAGAGCATAAACCATATCACAACTTCACCAGTAATCCTCAAATCATTCACCACTTTAACTTCTACATCTAAATATACAAAAAAATAAACAAGACACAAGACACACATCACATTCTATATTCATTTTTTCAAATTTTGACATTTTATTGATTTCACATTACCAACAGAATTCATTAATCATAACTGTTATTGAACATTAAATAGCATACAAATTTAACCATAAGGAACATTTTAATTCATTAATTCCTTGATTATTCATTTGATACCATTTTATTCATAAAACCATTTCATTTTCTAACTGATTTATTTCCTTATTCAGCCTGATTATTTCACATTTAACCACAACCATTGATTTAACACATCCAACATTTATTTATTCAATAATTCATCATCTAATTCAAGTTTATTTAACTACTACCTCAGTAACTCACACAACACAACACATCAAAAAAACTATCTCCCTCATGCCAATTAGCCCCATGTCATCTCCATTTCATTGCAAGAACCACATATTTACAACAACAACCACATACCATATCTAATAACACTCACCCACATCACATATACACCATAACACATCGACCCTACATACTATAACCATACATAAAAAACACTTTAACACGTTTTAAAGCAATATAATTTTTTGAAATAGTGGGTTCCCTACACTCAACTATGTAATACTTTTGATTTCCATGTTGAGTATATAGTTAGATATACATGATCTATTCTTACCATTTTAGTGTAGTCATTTCTACAACCACTATTAAATGGTAACATCCATAAATTAATGGTCTTATCAAAATGTTATAGTAGATCCCATGATTTAATGAGAACATAGAGATACTATGAAATTAATCTAAAAAAGAAGGTCATATAGTCTAGATATATCGTACTAAATAGAAACATTCAATGTTTGAATATCAGGTGCTAGGGTCTCATAAGAGTTGATACATCTTCTCATGATGTTAAAACTCGGTGATATCTAGTAGTGACATCATGAGGATAGACATGTCAATAGGAACACTACATGCTTTGGGTGTAATTGGTTGTTCTTATCTATAGACATGTGTATTGGTCTCTTAACTTGAGATTCATACCTGTGTATGCCATTTGTTTGTTTACATTGATAGATGGTAAAAACCATGATAAGGAAATCAGGGAAAGGTTTTATGTGTAGGGTGAATTGTTGGTGTTATGACTTTGGTTGAATGGACATGAAATGATTTGTTTCTTCCATGTTCATAAAGTAATATATCTCAGGCCTAATTGATCAGTATGGTGATAACTTCATAAGTATTTGGCCAAATAAGTCAAAAGTTAAATCCATATAGATAAATCAAAAAATATTAATTCATGAAAATGGAAATGATACAAGTGTGAATACTAATTTATGAGATATTTGAAGAAAAAATATATTATTGTACATAGTATGTGTTTATGGATTGGTTGTTATTACTCTGACAATCATTATCACTTTAGGTGTCTTCATGGGTTTCTAGACTTCGCTCTTGGCCTTTGAATTTTATTCAAATCTATCAGGATAAGGACATAGAGGGTCATGAAAAATAGCATATTCAAGAATCCAACCTATTCATTTGAATATGTATATTAGGGATGATGGACCCCACCATAAGGTATGAGTGTTGTCCAAGGTATCGACCACCAAAGGAATAAATAAATTCATTATTATTAAAGTTATGAAAAGGTGGGTTGAATTTATTTTAAGTACTTACAAGTTAATAAATATTATAAAATATTAATTGAATGAATATTATTTTAATATTCTAGATTCATTTAATAATAAGTAGGAATGGCCAGTTGAAATAAATGAGTCTGATTTATCATGTAATATTATATATATATATATATATATATATATATTTCTGGTATGTTATAAAATAATAAATAATATTTAAATAGTCTATTATTTCATAATTATTTCTTTAGTGTATTTTAAATAAATTGGGGGATGGGGAACCCTACCGGGTAATTAGAACCTCCACTATAAATAAAGAGAGAGGCTCTCACACAAAAGACTTTTCATTCATTCTTTAATGGGATCCTCAATCTCCTCCCTATTTCTAGAGAGTGAGTCTCTCTATTTAGTGAAAATCTAATAATGAATTCAAGCATCAAAGGAAGAGTATATTTCTAATCGTCGGAAATTCGAAGATATCATCAGATCACCGTGCTAGCACCTGGAATTCAATGATCGGTGATCATTTAGATTTTTGAAGCGCATAAGGATGATATAATGGGATTCTTCTATGGATCCTTCAAGAAAGTATTGTTGGTGATGAGTTATAGTTGATCATGGATTCATATATGAATATGTTTTTTTTTATTTTTAATTTATGTTCCCTTTTAATTTACATGAGAGCCTCGGACCGTACGGAGGATTAGATCGTCAGCGATAACAATTTCCATCATCCTGACGATGAATTTTTTTTAAATAACTATCCCACCATCTTCTTCTGAGCGCTCCAATACATTAAATTGGTATCATAGGGATCACATATGTTTCATAAGCCTTGAAAAACTAAATTTTATTAAATTTATGTAGGGGATATTAAATCAACCACAATAAAAAATTCACACATCGATCCGATATCAGATGACTAAGATATGGTCATCTGATGTATTAGATATAGATCGGATTCTGGTTTTCAGGTATTAAAATTAAGGAATATATATATACATATATTTTGGTTTTATATCCGATGGTATTCCATGTTTTAATTATGGTTATTTCGGATCACCGATCAAACTACCAGTAACCAAAATAATATTTTTCTGTTGGTTTATTATTCCACTGGATATGTGAAATGTTTTAATAAATTAATAATTTTTGTTATTATTTTATATAATAAATATTATTATTTTAAATAAATGAATTTAATAGCCTTTGTATTTTGTAAGTAAAACAATTTTTTCAGTTTTTCAATTGGTGGAGTGCGAAAAAAGGGTATAAGTGGGTAGGGGAAACTGATCAAAAGTCAAGTAGGGGGAAGGGGAGGTCTGTTGGCCATTTTTTCTATGGGGTGAATGAATTATCCTTCCATGAAAATCCAGCCCATGACCTCCCTTCAACTGGATCATCAAGGGCCCTACCTCCCTTCTCCAGCTGCACTGAGTGAGGCGTCGACATCTTCCACCTCCCCTCACTACCATAATTGCTTCAAACCAACCCATAGCACCAAGAGCCTCCCACACCACTCACTATGATGTGATGTCCTGGTGAATCTGATATAGACCACCTTATAACAACCAAACTAGGCCCTCGTCAGACTTTGTGTTTCCTTCAACCTCACCAGAGCTCTAATGTAGGACTAGAGTCACCCCTCCTTGACTACCCCAGTCAACTGCTACTGTCGAGTTGGCTCATCCCCTCACCAGCAACCATTGAGAATCATAGACATGTCGCCGCCCAGATCTGGTGGTGAAAACCCATTCTCTCTATATCCTGACCAGCTCCACGACTACCCGCTGTCCCTTCACATTTGAGTTGAGGCCATTTTATATCCAACCAGCCCCTGATCGACTATGGTTATCCGTAAGCGGAGTGAGGTACCCTGTATTAGATTTTTTGGACCTGAATTACCTTGTAACGGGTCATTCAGGTATACCCGACCATGTATGGGCATGGTCAGAAATTCCTAGCCCATTATTGCAGTGCACGGGCTTTTCATGGCCAATTATGGGTCTATAAAGGTTCAGTGTGACCCATAATGGGTCAAAGAGGGGTTCTCTGTACCTTGGTAACCAAAATTAATTTAATTTATTAGATCCATTTTAGGTTTAAATTAAATTAATTAAATTATTCTTTAGTTTAAATATAATAATTTAAATACACAGGGATAAAAAATAATTTAATTTTGGAATTAAATTAAATTATTTAATTAATTTAAATTTTGTCATTTAAATTAAATTAATTAGTGGACCGAAGAATAATTGAAAAAATTTAATTACTTAATTAATTTAATTTAATTAATTTACCCTCGTACTTATTTTATACTATTAAATTTTTATTGTGATTTATTTTTTAACTACATGCTGGTCTTGAGCACCGACCCATGTATGTATGCTTTTTTTTATTTAATTATTTTAACTGTATGAGATTTTTGTAATTAATTAAATGGTATTCTTCACAACATATTTAATTTTGGTTAACATTATTAAGAAATGTGTGCCCGAAACTATCTGATGTACATTAAACCCCTAGTCCCCTTCACCAACGTGCGAGTAATTTTGTATATTGTATAGAGACAGTGTACGATGTGGACCCCGACAAGATGAGGCAGTGTATGTTGACCAAGATGATGAAAGACAGGATGTGGAAACTACGAAGACAAGGTGATACTCCAGATGAGAAGCAAGAATACATGATGGGGTTGAGTTGCATCAAGTGTCAAGCTACGACTCAGGTATGATGCCCTTAGGTCATTTTAGATTCTCAGGACCAGTTAAGGTTGTAGTTTACCTTTATGAATTTATTTATTATTTTATACACATTATAATAATTGGAAAATACATAAAATAATAAATAATACAATGCATAAAGAAGAAAAATATTTTTGTGTGTTACTGTTCAATTATTAGTCAAACAACATATATGTACATGATTAATAAAAATGGATTAATTTCATCTAGAGGGAAAACAAAAAACCCTAAAAGGAATATTAAGTCATTACCGTCTTCCATCATAAAATATTGAACAATAATAGGTGTTTAGGGTGTTCTTCATGACAAATATGAGGGTACCTATTACTACCAAGGAGTTCTTATGAGAGTGTTGGGTTGAATTAATTAAAATTACAGAAAATAAGTAGCCAAATATAGCCTGTTGTAATTTTATAGGAATGTTTTGAGTAAATAAAGCTATTATTTTAGAGGCTGGTACATCAATAAACAAATCAAAGAATGACGAGTTAATGCGGTTGGCCCGGAAAACTCTTACCTTGAACCCTCTGAGTAGTAGAGTATCCAAATATTGTAGAATATAAGGAAAGGCCCCTGGATCCTTTCCACTAGAGTACTCAATCAACAGAGTATTTTTATTCTAGCATAGAGGGTTCCCTGAATTCGATAAAATAGTGGGTGACATTCAGTGATTTAACTTTTCAATTGATAATGTCTAGTTTGGTAATATATATAAAAGCACTCATCTGCTAAAGTTCATTTTTATGAAAAATGGAAATTAATACCAAGATAAAATCTTCAATAAATATTGAACAAGGTTAATTTCTATACTAGCATGGATCTCAATGTGTAGTACATGTACATGCGCATAATACTACTATATCATAAATTCAAAGTGTCAATGTCCCTATACCTGTTAAGCGACCTCAAGAAGCATGGGTGTAAAATTTATTATAGTAGAATCATGTATGAAGCATATAATGGTTATTACATAAAGTTATCATCAACTTATATTGTTAGTTATTTTCTCTGCATTAGTAAATGGATGATAAGAACATCTTATATCATCTCCGATATGTTTCCAAGTAGAAAGTGAAGCAATATAGTAATGGGTGATAACTACACTGGTTATGTATAAAGTGAAATACGGATCCCAATCTTTCAAGACATCTCATTCCTACAATAAATTAATCTGGTTTTTTAATGTTATCAAATGAACAAGATTAAGTAAATTATTTATTGTTGTTCAGGTGTGGTTCACCAAGTAATAATAATATTAATGAATGTACCATATTTAGTTCTTGTAAAGAATAAATTGTAAGACAAGGAGAAAATTCCAATGAAAATTTACACCAATGGAACCTTTGTAATGTCCTTACATGTATAGAGTTTATTTATTAAAAATGAGGTTATTTTCATTTCATATTATGAAATAAATTTATGAATGTATAAAACATAATGAACTGAATAAAATAAGCAAGTATCTACTTCTTCTTCATTGTATATTCATCAATATAAATTTATATTTTCTGACAGCCTTCTTGGGTATTAAATACAATATTTCTTTTACTAATGTGTATTGAAATACAGTGACAAAGTAATCAAAGAAACATTTCTAGAAGTAAGGTTTCTTCTCCAAGAAGTTAATAAAGAGTGATTCCTTAGTCAGTGGTGATAAACACATAATTTCTAATTGCCATGCTAATTATTTTAGTAAAAATTTTAATGTGAATTACCAAAAACATTTATCTCATATTTTAATTCAACACAAGGAAAAAACATTCCAATAGTAGTAATAAATGATATTTTTGGTGTTACATAATCAATAGATAATTCATTGGTACTTGAATCATACATAATTAGTGATTAATATAAAAATGTATGACTTATTTCCCAGTTTTGGAAATATTATTTTTTGTTAAGGAAAAATAAAATTGGACATCAAGGATATACCCAGTGTGGTATTTAGGCTCATCACAGATAAACACATTTGGTATTATCGACGTATTTAGTTTGGAAAAAGAAAATTTTATAAATGAAGATATTCCATGTGGATTTTGGAGTTATTTCAAAAATATAACATGAATTATTACAAGGGTAATATAGTGATATAAATTATTCATAATATTTACTTAAGTAATTAAGGATTGTGATAGTTCAATATAATCATGGTCAAAAGATATTAGTTGATTCGGATCGGCATGCTGAAGAATATCTTGACCAATCCTTCATCAATTATGATAATATTTCATGGAGTAAATCCTAAATGCACATTACCTTATCTATACCACAACATTGTTGATAATAAAGAGATTAACTGAAAATTATTACATGTTGACATTGATAAAGAATATATAGCATGAAAAAATCCTTAAAAGCACATTTTATACATTAGATTCATCATGTAAGTAGTGTCAATGTTACAACATGAAATAAATTCCATCATATTTCAATATGTGCTTTGAAAATAATGAGGAAATCCTCTAAACATTATGCCCACATAAATTGAAAAATTGATATTATATGAGTTATAGTATGATGAAAATTCCTAATGTTTTAAGACATGTGTTTAAATGAAAAGGGTTTGTTAGTATATAAACAAAATTTCATCAAGATAAACACATTTCAAATCTAAGGTAACTATCCTTAAAGTTTTTTGGGATATTATATAATTCCCTAATATAGAAAAGTGGTAGTCAAGTGGTTGACTACACTTCTTTATAAGTGTGCAAATCTCTACTAGAGATAATAGAAGTTGGATTGACATGGATTTATTCAATGCTCAATATGAACAGATGGTTGTCATGGAAACATTATCCAAAATTACATGTGGAATATGAATATTCCAAAGACACATACTATGTATGAAGTTTTCAACCATAGTGATGGTTTTATATTCAATATGGTCAGTGATAAATTATTCATTGTGAATAATAATTTCTACAAGTGAGAAGTATGTGGAAATTATCTAAGACTTACAAGATTAATTAAAATTCCATAATTGATTATATGTATCAATTTACAAAGGGGATTATAAATTGAATTCTACTATGGGTATTCAAGTGAGTTGATACATGGATGATAAAAATGAAGTTCCAATAAGTCTCAATTGGCAATACTAAATCGAAATGCATAAATCCATCAGAATTTTACTTATCATAGAAAAATTATAAGATCATTTTACTGGTCATTGGATGTCAAGACCAACAATCATGGAAGTGTCTATATGACGCAACTAGAAAGTGATCGTGACATTATATGATGTCAATAAGGGGTGCAAGTTACTAAAATCTAGTTCATTATTAAATCCAGCAACAAGACCTTTGAAAATTGTTTTGGAGTGAATCATTTCCATGTGTCTACCAAAGGTTCATTGGAGATCTATTATTTTCCAAGAAAAATATGTTCGGAAACATATGGAAAATAGATTTTGATCATATAGTTAGTTAAGACTAGGTTTAAATTTTTTCTACAATGATTGAGTAAAAGTAGAAACCTAATTTCTAAGGAATGAGATCTCCCTAGGTAGATCTAACGGTTTCTTAGACCTGATAAATCATACATATTCTAACATGATATTGAAAAATACAAGATGGAACAATTCAAGGGAAGAATTTTTACCCATGTCACATGGAATAATCTCTCCAGTTTGACATGATCGGGACATGGGAGAAGATTAACATGGTGAGTTGAAATCCATACTCTTAAGAGATGGATCAATAATGTATTCCATGATATGTATAATAGTTTATATCAAAAGATCATACTTTATGATATAAAATTATCATTTATATCCTGTATAACTGAAATTGATGCAGTTAGAATTATCATATTATACTTCGGTAAGTACAAAAAATGTACCGAGTAAGTGGATTAAAAAGGATACCAGTTTCTGTGGGATAAAATCTAGTCTTCCTATAGATTAATTTGATCTAGTATCATAGTTAGGATAAGGTTATGAGTGAGACCGGATCATAATATCTAGTCGTAGCCATAACTATAAACACCGAGTATGTTGTAGCTTCTACGATTGCCAAGAAGTGATTAAATGCATCAAATTTCTTTAGTTCTTGGAATCACACATACCAAGAAACGTTTTATCAATACAATTATTTTGTTAGTGGTATTATCCAAGAAGTAACATTATGGAAATGAAACAAATGGATATACTCAGGATTACCATCTCTTGAGAAGGTTTACCCAAGGATATGAGGTCACATATAGATGAATATCCATGTGGAAAAAATGTGGCAGACCTAGTAGCTAGAGCAGTTACTCAGCAGAAACATGATCATTATCATGTGATTAGCTAACTAGTATGGTTATAAATTTGTCTCTAGTGCAAGTGGGAGTATTGAAATAGTGGGTTATATAGACCCAACTATGAAGTACTTTTTACTACCATATCATGTATACAATTAGATATACATGTTGTATTATTACAATTTTAGGGTAGACATTTATGTATCCACTATTAAATTGTAATGCCCATTGATTAATATTAATATGAAAATGTTATATCATATCCTAAGATACAATGTGAACCTCAAGATACTATGAAATTAATCTTAAAAAATTTATTGTGGTATAGATACATCGTACTGACTAGACACGATCGATGTTTGACTATCAGGTGATGGCGGCTCATAAGCATTGAGACTTCTTCTCATAAAGGTTGAAATTGTTTATTTCTAACAGTGAGATCACAAGGACATACCTGCCAATAAGAACACAACATGTTTTGGGTTTCATTCATTGTTCATATCTACATACATGTGTATTCGTCTCCGGACTTCAGATCATTACCAGTGTGTGCCACTGGATTGTGTACTTTCATATAAGAAAAATCAATGATAATGGCATCATGGTGAGGTATCTTATGTGGAGAGAATTATTGGTTGTATTAAATTGGTTGAATAGTGACGAAAATATTTGTCCCTTCCATGTTATGAAATTAATATATCTCAAGCTTGGTTGAGCAAGATATTTCTACCTTTATAAGTATTTGGATAAGGTAGTCTAAAGCTAAAGCCATCTGTATTGATAAAAAAATAATAAAGAATTAAAAGGGAGATGACACAAGTGTTCATCATCTTTTATGATATATTTAAAGACAAAGTGATTATAGTACACATTATATTATTGTAATTTGGTTTTCATTTCGATGACAATCCTTATCTCTTTAGGGGTTATGAGGGATTGCTAGACTCCACTCTTGGTCTGTGAATTTTATTCACTACTATCGATAAAAGGGCCTAGAGGGTCACCCAAAATAAAGTATTGAAGAATCGAACTTATTCGGTTGAATATGTATATTGGAAATGGTGGTCCCCACCACAGAGACTGAGTGTTTTCCAAGGTATCCTTCATAAAATGAATAAATAAATTCTTTATTTTTCAAGTTATGAACAATCAAGATGAATTCATTTAAAGTATTTATAGGTTAATTAAATAGTAAAAAATATTAAACGAAATAATAATATTTCAAATAGTCCAGGTTCATTTAATATTTAGAGGGAATAGTGAGTCAACTTCTATGACTCAGATTTAACATGTAATATATTTTATATATATGGTAGATATGTGATAAAATTATAAATAATAATGAAATAGTTTAGTTCTTCTTAATTATTTATTTAGTGGATGTTAAATAAATAGGGGGTTGGGGAACCCTACCAGGTATTTAGAACCTCCGCTATATATAGAGATAGAGGGTCTCACACAATGAACAATTCATTCATTCTTTAATGAGATTCTCTCTCTCCTCCCGCTTTCTAGATAGATATTTTCTATCAAGTGATGATCTAAGAATGACTTCAATTGAAGGAAGAGTATCATAGTGATCATTATGACGTCAAATATTTAATCAGATTGTTACAATAACACCCAGAATTCAATTGTCGATGCTCTCATAGATTTTTTAAGTGTGTGTGGGTGATCAAGGGGAATCCAGATTTGGATCCTCCATGTAATAATCACCATTGAAGAGTTTTAGTCTAGTTGAGATTCAAATTTGAACATGTATGTTTTCAGTTTTAATTTAAGTGATCATTTAATTTATGTGATATCCTCAGACTGTACCAGGGTTTGGATCATTGGTGATGATAATTTTTATCATCACGAAAAATTAGTTTTTTTGAAATCCCCATCCAACAAGATTCCTCTGAGTGCCCTGATTCCTTTATAGATCACATCACACAACACAAAACATTCATAACATTCACACATCACTTTTTAGAATTTTTGAAATTGTTTTTTCATCAATTAACTTCTTTATTTTAATGGAATTCTCACACAATCCATAGTTTCCTTGTGAAACCAATTCTTTGGGTGAATATTAGTGATTATACAATTAAATTTCAGATGATTCTGAATAATCACACAAATAAATGTTCCAAAAAACATATCAAAATCAAAACATTCTCCCCAAAACTGTGATTTTTACTCTGGAACCTTACCCATAAATTGTCAACATAAAAATAATATGAACACATTTAAAATCATGCAATTAGAAACCCATATCTTATAATTTCAATCAAACTAGTTCTTTAACTTTATTAGAACAAATAAACTATTATCAAAAATATAAACAAAGGAATGATCCCCTTGCGAGATACACCTAATGTGAAACAATGGATAACCTACCTAAAATAGTGGTTTATGACTCACTGCATAAGGATAAAAGAAGAGTAAGTCCACCACTAAACACCACAATAAATGATAGAATTCTTACTAGCCAAGAAAATAATAACCACATCATTCACTTAACCACAACATCATCAGAAAAATGATTCTCATATATAATCCCCTCATAAATGAATAAACAGGGATAAAAATAGAGGAAAAATAAGAGGGGAACATACCAAAAAACACAATGATTGATCTCAAAAGTCCAAGGTTTAACACCCCTGATTATAGGATAAAAATTATCCTTGGGATTCACTTTTGTTTCTTAAGAAATGGGATAAATATTATAAAAAAAATAAGGTCTAAATACCTTGGGTAATTTATAAATAAATTTTGAAATAGAAGACCATGACATAATCTATGGGACCAAACTATAGAATTTCTAGAAAAAATGGAAAATTATACATTATAAAGATCTATATTCCAACCTAGCCAGTCAAAGACCCTTTGATGTTTTTTTCTATCTTGACAATATAGATTTGGAAATATAAGGAGGAGACAACAAAGTTACCAAACACATTATACCCCAAGCCTTAACAACTAAAGATAAAGCTATACTATAGCCCAACTCCATGTCTTAGCCACCATAAAAAAGGAAAAACCCCTAGAGAATCTAGCCTATAATCCATACCATAGTTGTTATCCCACATAAAAACCAAGAAAAAAACGAAATAACCACAAAATCACAACCCTGAGACCATATGGTACAAGCATGATTTCCACGATGAAAAAATAATCAAAGTTATGCCACAACCCTTCTCTGTAGAACAACTATGAAAAAATTAGCATTATATCCAAAAACCATTCCTTGGGTACCTACACTGTAGGAAGCATCTCCTCACCATTAATCCCTTTGTCATAGCCCCTAGGCTTAACATCATATAAACCTACCAAATTCATCACACTTAATCACTCTCCAAAGTCCAAGTAACATCCCCTAGGAAACTACACTACCATAATTATTTCAATGTAACTGGATTACAGATTTATAAGGTTACAGGGGTTGAACCACATTTTATTTCAATAAAATTAGCTATAAATTAATAAACACTAATCCAACATAAGCTAACTTAGAGTAGAAAAGATTTGTGACAAATATAGACACATGATATGTCTCTAAAAATATTCAATATGTGATAATAAGTAATAATTCTCTTTCTAGTGGGTTTATATGTAATTCATCTAATACACTCGTCTCAACATAAACATCAGAAAAATTTATTTGGAAGTTGTATTCTCTCCTTTTTACCTACAAATTATTTATTAATCACTTCATCAATTTCCCCCCCTCATTAAATTAATTTAAATCAAAATAAAAAGTGGTTAAGGGATTATCATACCTCATCAAATATATAATTTCATGAATTTTATAAAAAATACAGCTTCGAATGAAATGATTTCTTCAAAAAGCATGCTAAAATTTTTCAACATCCCTTAAGTGATACACTCCATAAATATTCATCATATCTGATTTTCATTAAAATGAAATTTAAGAATATCTTTAAAATACCCAGGGAAGTGTTGATATGAGGCATTAAAGTAAAATTTAAAACACTACTTGATGGTTAATTAACTATGTTGTAATTCATAAATATAATTCTAGTTATCCTACAACAAATATCACCTTCAATTCTCTGAAAATAAAAACCGTATATAAAAATATAGAAATAATTCTTAGTTTCTCCAAAGATCTAAAGTGAAAGATACGATTCTAATATTTTTTTAAATCTAGAAACATTTTTATTTTCGTCTATTTATTTATGGTAACACAACATTATTACTCATAAAATATTTTTTGGTACATGAACCTCCTTGGGTCGCATGGTCTTCTTAATTTTCAAAATATTATTATCATTTATTGTTTTCTCTTTTACTTCATCTTGTAGGAGTCATGAATTTTATTTTACTTTCTCAATATAATTTTTCATACCTAGTTATGATATATATATAAATATAATATCATTCATTTTTTAAAAACATGTTTATATTTCATATATTTATTCCCAACTTCTTATGTATTCTAAATTCATTAATCTGTATAAAATTTTCTAATTGTTTATCTTAGATGTATGTCACCATACCAATCCTTTATATTCTTAATGGATTGATTATATTAGTTTCTTTATATTTATTCCTCCAATTTGGATGCTCATGGATAATTTTCAATGTTTTATGATGTTTTATTTTCTTCAACAATAGAAGTATCCATTCTTTTGTGTAGAATAAATCTCAAAATTATTATTGGATGTGAATTATTTTTCTTTTGTCTCACTCCCTAAGGTAGTATAATTACCATTTAGTATTTTTTTCTTCATATTATATATTTATTGCATTTATATTTTATGGTATATGATTTTTTAATTCATAATAACAGTCTTCATCATTATAAGAATTTTTGTTGAAATTTAGATAGAATTTCTCATCACGGTTAAATTTATTCTTGATGGACTTGTTCAAATTATTATGTTTATTTTATTCATAATACTAGTAAGTCTAATTATTTTTTCTCTTCTCACTCTCAATCTATATTATAACATACCAACATCAATTATTGTTTGTTATAAATACATTCTAAGGAAACTATTGTATAATGCACATATCTTTATTCAAAAATGTGATTAAAACTTATATTTCAAAAAAATTATAATTATAATTTGATGAAATTATTTCTATATTTTAATTAATAATTAAAATATTAAATTTGGTTTAATTTCTTATTTTATTTTTGAAATTGTTTATTTTTAGGTGAATAATTTCAAAAATTAATTTTTACAAAGATGGTTACATTTATGAAATTATTTTAATATAAGAATTAATTGAAAGTTTATTAAAAAGTTTTTCTAGAAAAAAAATTTAACAGTTATTATAATGAATATAAAAATAAAATTTTAACATATAATTCTAAGTTTAAAATTTTTAAAATCAAAGTAATCTTTTTTATTTAGATAAAATCTATTTGTAGTTCCTCTCTTTTAATAAAGTATTCATAAGGTTACATTCAGTTTGGTTTGATTTGAAATTAAAATTTAATTAATTGTCTTAAAAATAATTCAATTAATTATATGGAAATAAAAACAATATATGATTTTTATATAAATCCATTTTTATACATAACCCATAAATTTTCCTAAAAAATGGTTTTGTTGTGTTTTGAGAAATTATATTAAAAGTAATTTATGTCTATTATATTAATTTAGTCTTGAAAATTTATTCCATAAATGGAATAAATATTATTAATATTAGTTATTAATATTAATTTATTTATTTTATAATTAATTGTAACCATGATGAAACCATATAACTAATCTATAGCTCAAAAAGAATTAAATAGGGGGTTAAACTAAAGAGATAAGTGTTTCAATAACCCCAAAACCTATCTAAATACAATTTTTTGAATGATTTAAAACCTATATAATATAGTATTCTAAATTTATCCTATTTTTATCCACATTAAAATGATATAGAATTTATTATATTTTAATTTTCTTAATACTTAAAAGTTTTTCACCAACGTCACTTATAAAAGGACACCTCACCCTTTAACTAGTCCACAATTCATGAGCCACATATCTTCACTAATCCCTACACATATAACTTCAAAGTATAATTTTTCTTTAACTTTATGACATGATATTATTAAAATAACACCTAAATAAGGATTAAGGTGTAATCCAAAATTATTTACTAAAAGAAGAGTTATATGTTTTTACTGGGCCTGAAAGGCCCATTTATTTTTAAGCGTACTCAAAATCTTCAATAATATTATAAAAATAATTAAATTATTATATTTACTATATTAAGTGTTTTTATGAAAATTTTACATCTATTTTATATCTTCATTCCATCCCATAGAAAATGAATACATTGCTAATGCACTAGTACAAACTATCATTTCCACGTTGCATTGTAATTCATTTTTCAACACCACATTACTTGGATAGTTATAAATATGACATTAGTTAATATATATGATATTTATAAAACAATTATTATTATATAAATATAATATTGCATCTACCCTACTACCCTCAAATTCATTGTTAAATGATAACATTGTTTGGCTGTTTGTGTTGACTACTACCTCCACAAAAAAATGTGATTCGTTTTTATATTATCACCTTGAATGGATAATTATATAATTATATATAATGAATAAAAAAATATTAACTATATTATTAATAATTAATGGAATATATAACCATTTAATAACACATTAACCACTGTCAAAATATTGAAGACATTTCGGAGAAATTGACTGAACAACCTTAAGTGGTCAATTCAAGAAAGAAATGTTCAATGAATAGATAAAAAATGAATATAAAATGACATTATAAATGGAATATAGATCAAAATATTTGTTAATTCAATATTAAATAAAATATAAATTTATTATTCAAGAGGATATAACACATCCTACCATGCATGATTCCCAGGAGAGGGTTTTTCTTCTCAATTACACTCTAATGATACATATTTTATATTCTGTACCAAATTTATTTTATATAGATAATATAATAATCCTTAAAAATATTATACGATTAATTCCCCTTTATTCATGTTATTTAATGTTTTATATCTTTTTATCTATTTTAATGGCATTTTTATTGAAAAGTTATTGAAGCCATTTATTTTATAATCTCACTATTATTTATTATTATTCATGTTTAAGTTTTAATTGGATGATTAATATGCTCCCCCAATTCTTAAAAAAATATTTTTATATTATAATATATATATTTTCAGTGTTTTCGTATTTAATTTCCAAATATTACTCTCTTTGGTTTTAAAAAATACGGAAATATCATTTTTAATAAAAACTGACTGTATTTATCTTATTTTGGTTGAAAATATTTCACTTCCGTATCCATATTTTTAAAATTATTTTATAAAATTTTTTATATACTTTTATTTGATTGGCAAAGTTATTTTTATACTATCAATAAATTAATTTATAATTTTTTAAATGAAATTATTTTAATGTTTTCCAAAGAAATTATTTTTTTACTTTTTTTAATAGATTCAAAGGAATATTATATTTAATATTTACAACATGAATGAAATTTACAACCCAAATGACCATTATTATCTATTTTGATTCCTATAAATTTTGTTATGATTTTTCAAAGAAAATCCAATTTTTGGTAATTATTTTATTTTTTGTTTTTATATTAAATAAAGAATACACTATTTCTAAATAGTTGAAATGAGTTTTGTATTTGTTTAAAAAAATTATAACAAAGTTATATAATATCTATGGAAGGTTATTTTTAATGTATTTCCTCTATTTTACTCTCTAATCCATAAATTAAATTCCTTTTTTAATAATATTCATTTATGATGAATTGATGGTCTTGTATCATCATTTATATATTTATAGATGTTACTTTATTCTGATATCATTAAATTTATTATGATCATATACCCTATCACTCTCTAATATTCATTTGATACTATTTTTCTTCTTTATGTCCAAATTTAAAATATGATGGATATGTTCATAGTCATTTATACTAAATTGATATTTTTCTATCATATACCATTTCAATATATAGAGATAAATATATGAATCTTATTAAAAAAGATATTTTATTTACTATGGTACTCTTGATTCAATAAAAATATTTAATGATTTCTAAGTCATATTTATTTTGTATTATATATTTGATTCCATATATGGGGAGTGAATTGAAAATATGTAAGTGATAGGGGTTGTGGAAGGTTGGGTATAATATCCCCTTGATCCAACAATAGGTCTCATGTGGTAAACTGTTAGCCAACTTAGTTGGTTATTTGGTGTATAACTTATGAATAATAATTATTTCATAGAATAAGGAATTAGTGGTAAGGGATATGTTGTATTATCAAGAGGCCTTAATGAAATGATCAATATTTCCAACATTATCCATTTCCTTTAATAATATTTTTATATTATCTACCATGTGATTATTATGTTGATAATTTCTATGGAAACAATTTTTAAAAAATATGTCATCGATTAAATGTAAGAAGTATTTATTATCCACTCTAACATATTGATAATTCCTTATTTACATATGATAAAATCCATTATATGACTTACCTTATTGATAATTTAATTACAACCATTATTATGTTTCCATTTCCCCATGATATAATGAAAGGGACGTTGATTTATTTTCAAGTATCTAAGAATGTTTGTAATTCTATGTTTTATTTTTTCAATGTAATATAGAAATAATGTATGTATCTTGCTTCCCAAGGATGGTAAATTTATTATTCATTTATGTTGAGATACCTTGAATATTTATACAATGTAATCAGGTAAACAATGATATTGGGTTACTAGATTTGTGGTTCCTACCATTTATATTAAATGAAGTTTAGTTGTACCCCAGGGAGAGAGATTTTAGAAGAACATAGATAATACAAGAATTATGATAATCCCATTGAATATTTGATATCGGTTTTTGTATTTTTATTTATTGTATCAATAATTATAATTTTATGAGCTAATTATGTGAATTACATTATTTATAAGTGGAACTGAGCAAAAAAAGTTGAATTATTTCAACTCTCATAGTTAATATATGGATTTACCTTATGATAAAGTCAGTACAACTGGTGTTGGAGCTGAGAAAATCATCGACATATTAGGGTAACAAACCTAGTTTTGGACATGTAACCTTTCTTATATAGAGACAATTTTTGTTCCATGACACGATGAACCTATGTCGGTTCTCATTATATGACATAAACCTCCATCCTTCAGTGGAACTATTGATCAATTGGTAGTTAAGAAATGGAACAAGAACCTTGAAAATATATTCTTGGGTCAGGGATGTAATGATAGGGAAATTTTTATTATACCTATATATTTTGTATATAGATAAACCAATCAATAGTGGTAATTTTCCCAAAATACTAAAGAATCTAATGAAAAATAATGCATGGTATGGAGAACTTTTAATGTGACATTTTTCAGTAAAATATTTTCTGAATAAGAAATAAGATGAAATAGAGATAAGTTTACTCAATATATATATTTAGGAAGTGGAAATTGAAGATGAATATGATGATAAATTCAAATATATAGATAGTAATGAAACTAATGATATACAAAATCTTGAAAGAAAGACTGACTATTTCATCTATTAGATCAAGCTGACCCTGTGATGGGAACTAGTCTCCCAAACATTATCATCATATGATGATATAGTAACATGTTCCACTAATATAGAGAAATAATTGGTAAGTCTTGAATATTTTATAGAAATTAGTAAAAGTATATGTTTTATTAACACCGAAGAAAATTAAATTCATCAATGAAGAATAACGAAAAGAAGAGAGTTCCAAAATATGATAATAGTGAAAAGAAACATCCTAAAAAATGTTTAAATGAAATGGATTATTGTTATATGTGAATAGAAAAGGGAAATATGTTTCATTAATGAAACATAAATAAACAAACCACTTATTTAAATTTATTTACCTCTTAGATATTAATAATTATTCTAACCAAGACCCCAAACATTAAGGGAACATACTATAAAAGAGGATAATGTGGGAGTACCATGATTATGTGACTACTGTAGCTGAAGTTGAAGTTCCAAAAATTTAGGGGAAGTTACTTTGATTGTAAAATATAATTTAGATATTTCTTTATTTGATTCTATATTTTTTCATGCATTTATATTATATATGATTTTCAAGAACAATAAATCATTACCTAAAACCTTAATAATGGAGTTTTCAATAAATAATTATAGAGGAAATATTATTGCAAGAAGGATATTTTAGTCATTACCCATATGATTCATAAAAAAATACTATCTTAAAACATGGTGATAAAAATAACTTTTAAATTTTTTATAATCCTTGGTATGGATTGTATTTCAAAGTATAATATGAAAAATTATTTCATGGAAAAGAGAATTAAATTTCCTAAAGATGGTATGGAATCCCATATATTTAGAGGGTATAATTCATCAATTGAATCATGTTTACAACATCCTTCAGTAGCTCTATTTAATGAATTACTGGGATAATATGCAAAAGAAAAACCTCTATGTGGGAAAGGTAACCATTTAATAGGAGATATACCTATTGTTTTGGAATACATTGATGTTTTTCCGACAAATTTACCAAGAAATACACATGATCATGATTTTTAATTTTCCATTAGACTTATCCCTAATGAAAAACTTTTATTTAAGACTCCTTATAGAATATCGAAGTTTGATTTCGTGGAATTCTAAAAACAACTACATGATTTGTGTAATAAGGGATTAATTCTCCTTATTATTTGAACATGGGGAGACACTATTCATTTTGTAAGGAAGAAGGATGGGTATTTACATTTTTGCATTGATTATAGGGAAATCAATTCCATTACTAAAAATAACAAGTATCATATACCTACCATTGATGAATTTTTTGATCAACGTGAAGGATCATAATTGTTTTGAAATATTGATCATTATTCTGGATATCCTCAGCTTCATGTGAGATTGAAAGGAATTCCAAACATGAAATTTCACACAAGGTATAGACATTATTAGTTTAAATTAATACCTTTTATAATTACTAATACACCCTCTATTTTTATGGCTATGATGGGCATAATATTCATATAATATCTTCATAATTACATTTTGGTATTTGTAGATTATATATTGGTATATACTAAAATATATCAAGTTCATGAAATCTATTTGAGAATCATTAATGAAATATCCCAAGGGAAAGTGTTATATGTTAAATTTAGTAAGTGTGAATTCTAATATGTATATTCCTTTTCCTAGTAGGTTATTATCGATGATTTGGTTTAAATTTTTTCTTGATTATATAAATTATTAGAAATGCTGACATGTATAGGGATTCTGTATATATGGTAATAATAATTTAAATATTGTTTTGAATAACATTAGAATAGATTGTTAATTTTACTGATATTGAAATTACCATCAATATGGGATGATATTGTGGTATAAAGTAATGCATCAAATAAAGGACTGAGATGTATCATTATAAAAATGAGAGAGTTATCACATAAGTATCAAGAATGTTAAATATCCATGAAAAGAGTTATCTAACCCAAAAACTTCAGTTGGAAACCAAAATATTATCTGTGAATATATGGAGGTATTATCTCTATGGGGTAATATGTGAGTTAAATACATATCACAAAAGTCTGAAATATATATTTTTTTTAAAAAATAGATCTACATGAGAAAAACGATATGGCTAGAGATACTGAATGATTATGATTTATCAACAAACTGCCATGATAGAAAGAAAAATAGGGTGGCCAATGCATTTAGTATGAAATATCATGGAGTTTTATCTAAAATGAGGATTGAAAAAGAACCTATATTCATAGATAACGTAACTATGGATTCAATAATAATAATGGAAGTGTAAAAATAAATTATTTTTTAAACTATTTTTGAACAATTATTAAAAAAAGAATGTAAAAAATCACATCTTGATGATAAGATTTTACAAAATAAGTTGAAATGAGTGAATTATGTGAAATTTTAAGACATCGTTTTTGAAGATGGTGTATTGTAATTTAGAAAGAGATTACGTGTTTTATCAATACCTGAACATAAGAGGGATTTACATAATGAGTACAGTAGATCAAATAGATCTATACACCATGGTAGTAAAAACATATATATTTATTTAAGAGAACATTTTTACTATAAAAATATTAAGAAGGAAAATTATGACTATTTGGCCAAATTCATGGTTTTTCAAGAGGTTAATTCTAAGAGATGACATCATAACATAGTCATGAAACCTCTATTTACTACTATATGTAAGTGGGGTGATATTAACATGGATATTGTCATTATAATTCCCATGAATCCTCAAATAAATAATTCTATATGTGTTATTGTTGACCAAATTTCCAAGGCTTCACATTTCATCACTATAAGGGAGGATCTTCCACTTGAATGCCTTGAAAAAATCTATATAAATGACATTTTTAAACTCCCGAGTGTACCTATTTTGATTGTATTTGATTATAAAACCTTATTTACATTAAAATTATGGAATTTTCATCATAAGACTATTGACATCGGGCTATTTTTAAGAACATTATATCACTCTCAGAAATATAGAAAACTCGAATGGACTATTAAAACATCCGAAGACATGCATAGGTTGTTTTCTATTTATTCTTAAGGTATGTGTGATTAATATTTTTATTTAGTGGGATTTTATTATAATAATAAATTATATTAATGCATTCAAATGGTTCCATATGCATTTTTTTATAGGAAAATATATTAGACACCACAATGTTGATATGATGTTGGTGAAAGGTGTCTTATAGGACTAATACTTGTTGAGGAGGCAACGATGAATGTAAGAATGTGTAATATTCATATAAAGGCATCTCTAATCAACTAAAAAAGATATAATGATAACTAATAGAAGGATATAGAAATTTAATTAGGGGATTATGTTTTATTGAAGGTATATCCATACAAGGGTGTTGTAAGGTTTTTCAATAAAGGGAATATAAGTCCAAGCTTCAATATTACTTTTTTGATTTTGGAAAGAATTAAAAATATCGATTATCATTTAGAAATTTCATATAGACTCTCTAAAGCACATTATATGTTCAATATCTCGTTATTAAGGAAGTATATCCTAGAAATAATGCATATAATCAAATCTAAATAAATGGAATTAGAGTTTGATCTATTTTATTGTGAAGAGCCTATCCATATTCTTGACATTAGAAAGAATGTGTTGCAGAATAAGATTACTCAAATGGTAAAGTTAATTTTGAGGAATTATAAGATAGAAGAGGTATCATGGGATCCTAAAGAAGTTATGATGATTAAATAAGCAGATTTATTCATGTGGTGAGTTATTAAAAATTTCTAGGATTAAATTTTTGAATGGGGGGAGAATGAAACTCGCAAGATTCAATTATAATAAATATTATTTTCATTATAATGAAACAATAACATAATGAACCTATATTAATTAAAAATGTGATTAAAAAATAAATTTTAAAATTTTAAAATTATAATTTTATGAGTTTTATTTAATTTTTGAATTCATCATGTCAAAATTACCTTAGGGTGAATTGATTATATTATTTTAAAAAAAATTGGTGGTCTGTGAAAAATACTTATTTTACAAATACTGTCACTGTTATTAAATTATTAGGATATAATATTTACTAAAAAAATAAATAACCTTTTATATATAAAAAATTTAAATATAATACCTAATACGATTCATTTAAAAATATAATTTAAAATTTTTAAATTGATGTTTTAAGTTATGGAAATATATGTGATGTTTTTGCTCAAATAAAAAATATTTGTGGTTATTCTATTTTAATAAGGCATTCACAGTGTTGCTTTAAGTTCTGGTTTGAATTTGAATACAAATAAAATTCATTTTATTTAACAGAATAAAAATAATTCCCTGGTAATCAAAATTATATATGATTTTGGTAAAAATTAATTCTTATGAATAATATGAACATTTTCTTATAAATAGGTTTTCCACAAGTTTTTTCAAATTATATTATGAATATTTTCTCCAAATTATAAGAATTTAAAATTTTAAAATAGGTTACATATTGAGAATCAGAATAATTAATATTTGGTAATGAGGTCAAAATATTGTGTTTCAAAATGTACGATAACCATGATAAAATCTTATCACTATGGTAAGAGCTAAAAATGATAAAATGAAGGGGTTAAACTAAAGTGATAAATGTTTAAAAAATAAAAACATATATAAATCCAATTATTGGGTTTAATTTAGACCCTATATCATCCCATAATTTAAATTTATCACATTTGGATACATTTTTTTATTATAGTTACTACAATATTTTAATATTAATAAAATTTTAATGTTTTAAACTCACCTCACTTATAAAAGGGAACCTCCTCCCCTCACTTATCAACACTTATTAAACCACATAACATAACCAATACCTATCTAAATAACTTCCCATTTTTTTAAACCAATAGGTTATGGTTTTATCAGAAGAAAAACATCAATAAGGCTTGAGGTGTAAGCCAAAGAAAGATACCAAAAGAAGAGGTACATGTCATTATTGAGCTTTTTAAAGACCCTTTCTTTAAAAAAACTCATCAAAATATTCAGTAACAATACTAAAATAATTGAATTTTTATACATATCATAGTTAGATGTTTTTATGTTAATTTAAAATCCATATTATATCTCATTCCCATCAAATGGAAAATGAAAATAAAACATGCATCGATACATATGAATTCCCCTTTACACGTAGAAGTGCAATTTTTTTAATCTCTTATTAATTTGGATTATTATAAAGATAGAATTAATTATTATCTATGATATTTATTAAATAATTATTATTCTAAAAATATAACATATTATTTACCGTTTTACCCTCTAAACTATTATAAAATGTTAACATCACTCGTACATATGTGTAGACTACCTCCTCCATGAAGTGATGTAAATAATTTTTATATAACCACCTTGAATGGATGACTATAAAATTTTATAAAATGAATAATAACTATATTCATGAAATTATTTACATTATAGATATGATTGATTAAATTAATAAGACCTTTAACCATGATCAATATATGAATGTAATTTTTGGGAAATTGACCAAAAAACCTTATGCGATAAATATAAGAAAGAAACAATTAATGAATAGATGATAAATGAATATAAAATGAGCTAAAATTTGATCATTAATTAATTTTTTTTTAATAAAGTATTTGATAAAATTTGATTAATTATTAAAGAGGATATAACATGTTTGAACAACTAGGAATCCAAGGAAAGGGTTTTTATTTTCAATTACACTCAAAAGATAAGTATTTTATATTATAAACCGAATTTATTTTATATGTTGTATACACTACTAATTTTACATATTAAATCATGAATTAATATTTATTCATGGTATTCATAGTTTCGAATCTTGTTTTCTTATTTTAATGGATTTTGATTCAACAAATTATTATTGCTATACATGTTTATTTTACAATCTCACTCTTATATAGGATTGTTCATGATTAAATTTACATTGGATGCATTTAATTATCTCTAAAATATTAAAACCCATATCTTTTATTTTAATATAGTTTTTTCTATGGTGTAAATGTTTTTTCTTACATCTTTTCATCTCTTTGGTACTCAGGAATATTAGCAAGATGTTTTTTTTAGAAAAAATCCTTATTTCTCTTCCTATGGTCGGGAATCACTCTCTTCCATTCCCATATTATTCACATTTTATAGAAGATTTTATCTAATTTTAAATGGGTTATTAATGTTTTATTTCTACTATATTTTACATTATTTGAAAATTTTTAAAGGTAATATTTTTATTATTTTCTAGAAAAGTTGTTTTTGGATTTTTTTCAAAAGAGTGAAATGAATATTCTTCTTAATATATACAATGTGAATGACTTATCACACCTTTATAAATATTTTTTATATTTATTTAACTCTAAAAGTTTCAATGATTTTTCAATTAAAATCAATTTTCCATTATTTTGATATTTTGATATTTTATATTAAAATGAAATGGCTTTAATTTTTAAAATGTAGAAAATAATTTTTTAAATGATTTATATCTTTTTATTTAAAAAATAGTTATGAAATATTTAAGGAAATATCTTTTTTTTGTTTTTCTTATACTATAATCCCTTGTTTTTTAAATACTTTCCTTTAGTACACATATTTATTTCTAACTAATTATTTTTCTTCTATCATCCTTTACAGATTTATAGATTATACCTTGTTTTGAGAACATTCACTTTCTGATGATCACGTTTTCTATCTCTCAAAATTATTTAGTTGAATTTATTTGTCCTTTTAACATCCATTTTTTTTGTATCATGAATATTTTCAGTATCATTGATACAAATTTTATATTTTTATTAACCATATGAAATTCCAATACATGGTGTTATTTGAAGTAATCTTTATCAAAAATATTTTTCATTTTCTGGGGAAATACTGATATTATGCATTCTTGATTCAATATGGATATTTATTGATTGATATGGAATATTTATTGTGTAACGTCATAATCTGACACTCTCAAATTTGGTTCTATAGACACTTAATTCACAAACTCTATTTATACCAACTATATATTTCTAAACATAATTATCCCATAATTACATGACTTAAATAAAATATTTCATTTTGAACTTTCCCAATATATTTTAAGTTTAAATAATTAAATAACTAGGGAAAAAATAAACTAACAAAACCCATATCATTATCAAAAAATAGACATTTTTTAATTATATAAGATATTAATTATTCCATAAAAAGTCTTCAATATCTCACAAAAATTATCTACATTACTATCTTATTAAACATATTATGTGTAATATTTTCATCATGACCTAGGGAAATAAAAACATAAGAAGGGGTGAGCTAAAATTCTCAATAAGGGAAAACATACAATTGTAAAAATCATGGAATAATCATGGCATAAATATGAGGGAATGCAAAA
Source organism: Viscum album (assembly GCA_963277665.1). Classification (NCBI taxonomy): domain Eukaryota; kingdom Viridiplantae; phylum Streptophyta; class Magnoliopsida; order Santalales; family Viscaceae; genus Viscum; species Viscum album. The sequence continues at coordinate 286,638,234 of OY728137.1, read as the reverse complement.
TTAATCATCATAATGTCATAAACAACTAAAACTGAGAGCATAATATATCCATGGATAAAAATAAAATAAATAGATCACAAGGATGACAATAATAGGTTCCTTAGTGATTAAAATCAAAATTCTATATAGCTAAGTCCATACCATAAGTGAATACATATTTGATCTTCGACATCATGATCTAACCGTCAAAGAAATATCTTGTTCTTTGCAAGAATACAACAAAATAACCAAACGTGAGAGCTACTGATGAGTCAAGGGTATATATAATGTCAACCCTCATATGTCACTTGATAAAGTCCAATGCGTTAATCGTACGAACTAGTGAGTAAAAAATACATTATCAACATTCATTTCAATCATCTGTATTGGAATAACAAAATTCCACAGACCAATAATTTTCCCATTCCAATAAAATGTATAACATGATAATAACAAATATGGAGGACGAAGTTCGATGGTAAAAAAAATTCATAGTTACCATGCCAATAATCATTTGTATTCGAATAACAACATATAGAATGCATATACATTTCCTCATGTCAATAAAATGGATAACATGATAATAACCTATCTTGAGTATGGAAGTGGATGTTTAAGTAATACATAGTCAGCATAGAGGTAATATTATTTTTGTAAATGACAACATATGAAATGGAAATACCTTTCCACTTGTTAAGGAAATCGATAACATTTTTTCTAGGTGAACATCACCCAATATAAATTATGTAAAATTCGATGTTCACAGTGTGAGTGTAAAAATAATTCAATATTGGAATAATAGGATCATAATCCATGTTCATAAATAATGTGGATTGTTCCAAAATAATATATCCTATTGTAACAAAGGAAACCTATAAGGATATAGACATAGATGAAAAACATCTTTACAAAGGAATGCTTTGAATGGTATCATAAATGAAGGGATCAAGAATCCTATTGTTTGATATAGTGAGTTCAATCATCCAAATTATAAAAGTATGTATTTATTAGAGGATGAATCTTGTAATATACATCTGACAAGTGTATATCCTTTTTAATATGAAAAGGAAAATCGAGGTGAAAACATAAAAGATATTTTCGAAAACCTTTTTAGCATTGATGTAGAATAGAAAATCAAATTTCACTTTATATAATAACATTTGAATTAAAGTATTTAAATATTTTTAAAACACATAATTTTAAAAATAATCTCTAATAATTGGTTCTTGAAAATTAAAATATTCTTTTAATATAAAATAAGTATCTGATGACAAAATATTTGATAACAAAAGGAAATGCAACTTTTTAGTACTTTGAAAATATATTTGTTAAAAACACACTTTGTAAAAAGTGTAATAATTTTTATTATTAAAACATCATTTTACAAAATGTGATTATAAAATATCATACAATAAAATATTAGGGTTGAAGAACCCTATCATAGAATAACAATCTTTAAGATAAAACTTTAGAACCTAAGGAAAGGAGATTTCAGCCATCACCATTCCTTATGATCAACATAATACATAAGGTAATAAATATTACATAATTATTTATGTCATAGGAATTTAAATCCACATAAAACAATGAAATGATTACACATACTAAAATCAAGGGCATAATTTTTGCAAATTTTATAAAATATGTTCAAGATAATGATCATAACACAATGAACAAACATTGAGTTAGAAAAAATAAAAACTTCCAGGGTAAAAACTGAATCAATAGCCAATTGAAGAATAGATTATTATTTGGATTAGTATATGCCATTAAATAAACAAAATTATTATAAAAATACATTAAAGGTTCATAAATATTCCAAAAATGAAAATATGGTTCTCAAAATGTATTATGTCTCAAGGAATCATAGTTGAGACTAGGAAAACCCTTATAACTTTTGTAATTTTAGAGTCAAAACACTATGAGATAATGAGCATGGAATATAATATTGAACGTCATGAAATATAATGAAATCAAGGTACAAATGATAAAAACAAAAAAATTTCACAATGTAAAACAAAAAATGGTGTGCACCAGAAACTTGCCTCAAAGATTTGAAATTTGAGGCAAAGAACCGTCACCACTTATCTTGAATTCAATGAACATACTTTAAAATCATTTTTAAAAAACATAGATATCTTAATCCCACAATTTATATTCTTAAACATATACATTTTTATTTATAATCATCATATAGAATCATTATCTATATCAATTCTAGATAGTTATTACTTATTTTCAATATCGGTTGTAAGTAATCTTGATTGTTCTGAACTAGTTTCTTAAAAGAAGTGTTGGTTTTCATTATTTCTAAAAATTTACACCTTACAATATCATTAATGGTAATGGAATATTTGTTTTAGGGTAGTTATAAAGTTATAATCTCATTCGTTTTTAGTTTTCCTAAAAAATGATGAATTAGATGACGATCAAGTTTCAATGATTCATAACGAACAAAGGTGTCTTTTTAACTAGTGACGTTTATATTAATGTTATAATTACATAACTAAAAAATAATTATTTACATATTTATAACATATTATATAGTTAATTAAGTTTCCAAAGACATCCATGATATAATTTAATAGAATTTTTCAAGTGGGTGGTTAAACCCACCCAATCATAAACATACAATATTGAATGGATGATAATGTAGTGGTTTAATTGTAATACAATTATAAGTGAAGAATAATGATCTTATTTATCATTTATTAGTATGATATATAAAATTTTAAGGAATTATAACAATAAATAATAGATTTTAAAATATAACATATTATGAATACGAAGACTTTCCTCTAAGTATGCTTGTTTTAAATGATTGAATTAATGATGACAATTTGTGGGTCATATCATTAATAGGTTTTACAATTTACCATAAAAAAATTAATGATACCATAAAAATAATATTTAAAAAATAAAAATGTTATCATGATAGGGTATGAATGTTGGTACTGCACTAAAGGAAAAATTGATATTTGTGAAGGGGAAGGGTCCCATCGCAAATAGACCATCGGGTTGAACTATTTACGATAAGACCCTCTTCCCGTCGCAATTGGTTCAACACAAGTCGCGTGTCAAACCACAGGAAGGGTAATTGAAAAGAGAATTTAAGCTCGTCATAAATACCTAGCAGAGTTCTATAGTATTTACGACGGGATTTATCTCCCGTAGAAAATAGCATGTCAGCAGGTTGGTATTTGTGACGGGTACCATCACAAATACCTTTTTAACCACCACCCCTAATTAATAGGGGTTAACATTTATGACGAGAATCTTGTCACAGATTGTACAATAGTAAATAATCTAACTTATATATACCACATACGTTTTTCCGATTCCATTCCTCTCTCCACCCCTCTCTCCCTTTGAAGTTACATTTCTTCTCCCATTTTTTGAAGCGTAATATTCTAAATCGGAGTGATATTCGCAGCTTAGATCATAAGAAAGATTCAGTTTTAAGCGATTTATCAATTTGTTTGATTTTTTTGGTTAATTCATTTTATTTTATATTAGTGATAATTATTATTAATTAGTTGCAAGTCAATTAAATTAGAGTTAGGTAGTTGTATCTATCAATATATATTTTTACAAACAATTACATGTAATTAGTATTAATTATTATTAATTAATAGTTATTATATTAAGTATTACTAATTATTAGAAATTATTATTAATTAGAAATATTGTTAATAAGTAGTTATAATTATTGATAATTGGTAATAATTAGAGATAATTAGAAACAAATTGAAATTAATATTTGTAAATAGTAGTGAATAGTAATAATTAGTGATAATTAGAAATAATTAACAGTAACATGTAGAAATTATTAATAATTAGTGGGAACAAGTAATAATTATTCGCGATTAGTAATAAACTGTAATAATTAGTAATAAATTATATTAATTATCAATAATTATCAATAAATTGTAATAAGTTTAACAATTAGTAATTAATTGTAACAAAATTTTAATAGTTTGTAATAATTAGTAATAATTAATAATAATTAATATCAATTAGTAATAATTAATAATATTTAGTAATAATTAGTAACAATTAGTAATATTTAGTACAATTTTTAATTCTTAGATATAATTAGTAATAATTTGTAATAAATTGTAAAAAATTGTAATAATTAGTAATAAATTGTAATAATTAGTAATAAATTGTAATAATCTGAAATAAATTGAAATAATTAGTAATAACTTGTAATAATTAGTAATAAATTGTAATAATTAGTAATAATTATTAATAATTAGTAATAGTTTGTAATAATTAGTAATAATTAATAATAACTTGTAATAATTAGAAATAAATAATAATTATAAATTATTAATAATAATTCATAATAAATTGTAATAATTAGTAACAAATTTTAATAATTAATTATAAATTTTAATAAATAGTAATAATTTGAAATAAATTGAAATAAATAGTAATAATAAGAAATAAATAGTAATAATTATAAATAAATTGTAATAATTAGAAATAATTTCTAATAAATTGTAAGAAGTAGTAATAATTACTAATAAATTATAATAATTAGTAATTAGTAATAAATTGTAATAATGTATTTGGTAATAAATTGTAATAATTAGCAATTAGATATAAATTGTAATAATTATTAATTAATAATAAATTCTAATAATTACTAATTAGTAATAAATTGTAATAACTAGTAATAATTTGTTATAAATTGTAATAATTACTAATAAATTGTAATAATATATAATAATTTGTAGTAAATTGTAATAATTTGTAATGAATTGTAATAATTAGTACTAAATTGTAACAAATACTAATAAATTGCATTAAATTCTAACAAATAGTAATAAATTATAATAATTACTAATATATTTTAATAAATTTTCATAATTAGTAATAAATTGTAATAATTAGTAATAAATAGTAATAAATTGAAATATTTAGTAATAAATTTCAATATTTAGAAATAAATTGTAATAATTATTAATAAATTGTAATAATTAATAATAATTATAAAAAATTAGTAGTAAATAGTAATAAATATTAGTAATGAGTAATAAATTTTAATAATAGGTAATAATTAGTTGTAATTAGTAATAAATTGTAATAATTAGAAATAAATTATGATAATTAATAATCAATTATAATAATTTATAATAAATTGTAATAATTAGGAATAATTAGCAGCAATTAGTACTACATTTTAATAATTAATAAAAAATTGTAATAATTAGTAATAATTAGTAATAAATTGTATAAATTGTAATAAAATGTAATAATTAGTAATAAATTGTATAAATTGTAATAAATTGTAATATTTAGTAATAAATTGTATTAATTAGTAATAATGAAAAATAAATTGTAATAATGGATAAAAAATTGTATTAATTAGTAATAATGATTAAAAAATTGTAATTATTAGTAATAATTAATAATAAATAAGAATAATTAGTAATAATTAGTAATAACTAGCCAAAATTAGTAATAATTAGTAATAATTAGTAATAATTAGCAATAATTTCTAGTAATTAGTAGTAATTAGTAACAATTAATAGCAACTAGTAATAATTAGTAATAATTGCTAATAATTAGAAATAAATATCAATAACTAGGAATAAATTTTAATAATTAGGAATAATTAGCAATATATTGTAAAAATTTGTAATAATTAGTTGTAATTAGAATTAAATTATAATAATTAATAATAAATTTTTATAATTATTAATAAATTGAAATAATTAGTAATAAATTGTAACAATTAGTAATAAATTGTAATAAATAGTAATAATTAAGAATAAATATAAATAATTAGTAATAAATGGTATTAATTTGTATTAATTAGCAAAAATTAGTAATAATTAGCAATAATTATTATTAGATATCAATAATTAGGAATAAATAGTAATAATTAGTAATAATTAGAAATAATTAGTATTAAATATCAATAATTATGAATAAATAAAAATAATTCTAAATAAATATAAATAATTAGAATAATTATCTATATCTAAAATAATTAGAAATAATTAGAAATATTAGAAATAATTAGAATAATTTGTAATAATTATAAATAATTATAATAATCAGAATAAATTTGTGTAATTTTGAATAGAGTAATTATTTGTAATAAATTGGCACAATTTCCAATGTATTGGCGATAAATATTTTTCCCAATAACCAATCTCCTTGCAATATTCATTCACTGAAATCACTATGAAAAATATGCTCCAACGTAAAGATACCCATTTTCCAATGCACAAGAATAGAGAGTAGCATAATGAGGCCTCCTCGCTCTCCATTCTAATGCATAAGGAAATGGATATGCATACGTCAGAGTAGATTTTTTATATTGATTCAGTCAGAGAATGTTGCAAGAATATGATTCGTCAAGAAAAAGAGGCTCTTTTCCTGACGACTCATATCCTAACAACCTTCCCCCACTCAAATCACAATGAAAAATCGGCTTTGACGTATGAATATCCATTTTCATATGCATGAGAATGGAGAGCAGGGAGGCCTCACTGTGCTGCTCTCCATTCTCGTGCATATAAAAATGGATATCCATTCTTCAGAGCTGACTTGTCATAGTGAGTTCGACGGGAGAAAGTTATAAGGAGATGAGCCTTCTGAAAAAAGAGTTTTCGCCAATCCACTGGAAATTATGCCACTCATAATTAGTGAAAATTAGTATATATCAGCTGTAATTACAAATAATTATTAGTAACTCGTATAATTTATTATAAATTAATTTATAATAGTAATTTGTTAAAACAAAAATACTATAAATAAATATTAATTAAATGAAGTTTTTATAAATGGTTCAAAAAGTGAATTTAATTTTCCACTATTTTTTGGATAGTGTTTTTCTTATATCAAACTATTGGAAGAAACTAATTATTTTATTTTTTAATGAAATATATATCAAGGAAGTCGACAATAGTAACTATTAGATGATCGTTCTTGGATAAATTAGTATAGAAATCCAGAAATTTATAGATTAAATCCTATATATATTTAGGGTGTTCATGCTTTCTTATCATTTGCATCATGAAAACTAGAATTTTATTCAGAAGGGATAATTATGTTTCTTTGTAAAAAATGTTCTCTGAGGATGTTTGACACATTTGATAACATTGGGGGTTATCTATTGAATTTTGGTTTTCCACCAGATTATGTTATTTGGTAACAACATGGTGAACATAGTTCCAGAGAAGATACTAAAAGTTTGGTTTCAGGTCTATAAAATTTTTATAATTTAGTACAAAACGTGGAAGGTCTGTCTTTTCAAAAAACTGAAAATAAATATGATATTGATTTAACTATTTATTTAGAACCATCTCAATTTTATATGTTGTTGAGGCCTGTAGGGGATTATTTATATCCTGGTTACAAGGTAAAAAAATTTAGAGTGGTATCAAACTTTATGTCTATAATATCATATTATGGAATGTTAAATAGATATTTTGATCTAATATTATCTTTCAAATAAAACTATTACCTTTAGAAAATGGTTTGCCTAAAATTTTTTATAAGATAACATTGCTGGTTTGTAATCTAGTTACTGGTTATCAGAATATTCATGCATGTTCAAATTATTGCAACTTATATTATGGTGAAAATGATTCATTTGATAGTTGTACCACATGTTGGAAATCAAGGTATAAATTGGCTCAACTAAGGAAATATGGACTGATTCATGTAAAACAATTGAGATACTTCCTAGTTATACCAAGATTTCAGTGTTTATTTGTTTCTCAGAATACAAAGGCACTGATATCATGGAACAAAACAAATATTTCAACTGGTAAAATCTTAAATCATCCCTTTGATGGTGATTCATGGTAACATTTTGACCATGTGCATCTGTGTTTTGATTTAGAATCCAGAAATGTACGATTATGTCTTTCTACTAAATGTTTTCATCCATTTGGTTCTTACAGTAGTTAGTATTCATGTTGGATTATCTTTATAACATCGTAAAATTTACCTCTTCAGATGTTGATGTAGGAGACATATATCATTTTAAACTTATTAATTCCAGGACATCCAAAAAATAATGTTGATGTTTATTTGAAACCATTGATTGATTATGTAATTCATTGTAGAGTAATAGTGTCAGTACATTTACTGTTGTTGTGAAACAAAATTTTCTACTGAAAGTAGCATGGATATAGAAACTTAGTGACTTACATGCACATGGAATGTTATCTGGAAGGAGTACGCATGGTCAAAAATCATGTCCATATTTTATGAGATACAACAATGTGTTTATGTTCATAAATGGAAAAATACTTATTTTTTTAACTGTCATCACAAATTCCTTCCAACCAATCATCCTTTCCAAAGGAATAAATATCATTTCAGAAAAGGTATAGTTGAAAGAGATGGACCTCCATCAATGATATCATGTATAAAGTTTAATTAAATTGTCACTTCATTACCTCCCATCACATTTGGACCAACAATAAACCATCATCAAATTGATGACTTTGGGAAAGAACACAAATAGATGAAATGAATCATTTTTTGGGGTATTCCATAATGGATTGATTTGTTGTTACAACAGATGTTGGATGTCGGGCTTATTGACAAGAACAGTTTTTATAATTTTTTCACATAGTCTTGGATAAACCATGTAAGACAAAAGATAATGTAAAGGCATGATTAAATATTACCCAAATTTAAGGCAATAAGAACTTGAATTGTTTGAAAATGTCTAATAATATAATTAAATCAATCCAAAAGAATATTATACAATGTTCATAGAAAATTAATTATTCTTTTTTAGTGGATTTCAAATTTGATACTTTTAGATGGCTATGCCTCTAATCTGGGTAGAAGTGTCAGAAATGGTCATATTATCGGATTAAAAGGTCATGACTGTCATGTTATAATAAGAAATATTTTGCTGATTTGATTAATTTTTTTGGAATTCTTGGATTTGGGAATCGATAACAGAGATGAAATTATTTTTCTGAGACATATGTGCCGCGGAAATAGACTAACATGCACTAAGAATAATATAATAAGATGTTGTTTTAAATTTATGTTAACTAGAAAAAATATTTATGAAGACTTTATTTGACTCAATGGAACATTTTATATTATATTTTCTATATAATGAAAAATTTGGAGGTTTAATATGGTTCTGATGGATATACCCTTTTAAAAGATGCATGTAGAAATTGAAGAAAAAAGTACGTAACAAAGCATCGGTTGGATGATTAATTATATAAGTTTATTTACAAGAGATAATTTATTTTTTCATCTCTCATTATTTTAATTCTAAATATCCATCAAAACACAACCACATGGGATGTAATGAGGAAAATCTTGATGATTATATAAACAAAAAAATTATTAGTTTTTAATGATCCTAAATATGGCTATGATAGAGTTCTTGAACGATGGATTTTAGATGAAGAACATCATAGAGACCATACATAGGCTCTGCCCAATTGTGAAGAAATAGAACCAATTTTACTCTGAGTTCTCCTATCACTTATTCTATAATATTTGTTGTTGAAAATTATTACTATTTTATTTGTAGTTAATATGATAATTATATCAAGAAATATCTTCCAAAAATTACTGTAGCTTCTCTTGAAGAATTTCAGGAAAAAATTTCCTACTAGTTTAAAAAACTTGTTACGCAAATTATTTTTGGGTTAATATATATAATCAATTTATTACTTTTTATGTTGATATTTTTTTTACAAATATTTAGGTATCTCAACATATTGATTAAATTGACAATTAATTGTATGTATTGAGTAACCCACCATCCAAAATGGGTAAATATTACAAAGAATATATGGTGAATGGGTTTTGATTTCATAAACATGCATTTAAAGAATAAAAAAAATTAATTGTGGTGTTTGATTGAGAGGATCTCATCATAGAGAAACTGAAGTTGACTTTGACCCCATGCCGGAAGAAATTATCGATCTATCTTATCTGGGAAAGAATTACATAACGATGTTTAAATTTTTGTGGTTGGATTCTGAGAGAGGATTTCATGTTCATATGAGACATTCAATCATTGATGTTAAATATAAAATTATTCATGCAGTAAATGAATTATTTTTATTGGACCACTAGTAACATCAAATTTATTAAGAAAAATACTTTTATAAATCAAGAGAGTTGGGTGATTGGTGGAGCATAATAAATGATAAATCTCAAGATAATTAGTTTAGTCAAAATGAATGTGGTTCTACTAAAGTGTACGAAATTAAAATTTTTCAAGAGACTAATCCAAATCCATCTTTTTCACAAATAGACAAGAATATTGATGATGAAACCGCACAGTTAAGGGTTTATGGTGGCAATGATGTAAATGATGTTACATATGAATTTGAAATAAAAATATGTGATGAATCTGGAACTCATATATAAATTGATGATGTTGAGTAAAAATATGAAGAAATTTGCATCATCAGATATGAAGATGAGGATGAAGATAAACATCTACATTGTTATTTCTGATTATAATAATATATAATATGTATCTATATATAATAGTTTATTTCAACTATTTTCTAACAATAATAATTTCGGGTTTTAGATGGACAAGGATTTGTTTTGTTAGTTGCAGAAGGTCGATCTACCTTTGGACGAGCAGCATTTTGGATCATCTGACCCTCAGTCTGTTGGTGATTCAAGGAGTACACAGAGAGGGAATGGTCTTGCATGGTTGATCATTCTTGAACCTATCCCCGAGTGACGTCCTCATCTTGGATTCAATCCACTCATGCAGAGGTATTTTTACCTTTACATTTTAGTAAGTTTTCATCAATTTATTTATATACTAATTTTTTGATTATTTGTTCTTTTATTCACATATTTTCATATATAACTGTTATAAAGGGGAGATATATATTTCATAGTTATTTTTTTAAACCATGGGTCACATGGGATCAACTTCTCATTGATGTTCAACATCGCATGATTGATCATTGGGTGGTACAGAAATTAATAATATTTCTTTTGAGATTTACATGATTAATAACATGATATTATAAATTATTTTTAGGATTAATGGTATCCCAACAATGAGAGCATGTGTGAATATATCTCGAAGGCATGGGAGGGGTTTATTCATGTGTTTTGCTACCATATTTTTCATAATTTGAGAAGGAAAGAAATGATGAAAAGAGGAGTGACATAGTTTGTGAGTCTTGTCACACTCACTGACCTGATTACATTTGATCTTAGGTTTTAGATGGATTATTTTCACACTGGTTAGGTGATTGATTTTAGAGTAGATCACCAATAGTTTAAAAAAACTATCGGAGACATGAGGTGACACATCGAGCCAATATCCGTACATTCAGTACTCATAGGGAACATATGGTAAGTACATTTTTTAAATAATTTATATAACTTTAAATGTAAGTGGTTTATTTTATATTCATATGGGAATTCGAATGACTCGATATTATAGAGTTTTACATTTATAGGTGGATGTACAATGATTCAATCACTGGAGATATTAAAGGTGATCACCGACATCAAATTTTGGTCAGTATAATTTCTTTTTGAGTTTTAAAATTAACTGAAAGTAATATTTTAACTATTTTAATTTTAAATAGAAATTGGAGGAGTCATATAAGGCCTTGATGTCTTAGACACCGATTGAGAGTCAGGTCGAGACCAATGATCAGACCTTTTCCCACCAATTTGATGAGGTGGCATGGATGCAGGAATCATAGTATAACTTTGAGAAATGATGTGTTGTTGGTATCGACTCCCAATTGACGTCTCTGAGTATTTATTGTACTATTCCGATGTCAATGTTCATCTCGAGAGTAGATTATGGAGAGTCATCATCATATGTTTCATAGTATCAGGAGTAGTTGTGAGCTTAGGGTGAGCTCATAGAGAGTATGCGTAGGGAGCATGAGGAGATGTACCAATGACGGCAGAAAAAATAGGAAGAGCTATGACAACAATAACAACAAAAACAGTTGGAGGAGGAGGAGGAGATGCGTCGATGACAACAACATCACCACAAATAGATTGAGTATATATGATGTATGAGTCATGGTTTAGGGATGGAGCTCCCTCCACCATCTCCTCCAGCTCATCCAAAAGACCCTCCCCTTAAGTGATGTATTTTTTGTATAAAAATACATATGAGTGGATTTTTTATAATATTAACTATTTACATTTATATATAGTGTGTTATTTGTATTTACGTGCATATTTAATTTTTATTATTTATTTAAATTTTTGATTTTTTTATTAAATTATTGAAATATTTTATTTTTTAATTTAATTTTTTTATTTTGTTTTTATAATTTTTTTTGAATATTGTGGTCATTATTTTTTTTATAATTTTTTATTATTCTACTAATATTAATATAATTATTTCATTAATGTTATTATGATTATTTTTGTTTCATTAATAATATTATTATTACTATTATATTATTATAAATATTATTTCATTAATATTATTATGTTAATATTACAATTAATAATATTATTTTATTAATATTACTGTTAATAATATTATATTATCAATTTTTTTATTTTACTCATATTAATAATATTATTTCATTAATATTAATATTATTTTATTATTATATTAATATTATTTATATTCTTACTATTAGTAATATTAATGTTATTTTATAATATTATTTTATTATTATTAATATTATTTTATTCAAAAATTTAAATCTATTTTTGATGGGTCGTTACAATAGTATTTTTAAAGAACAAACAGAAAACTATTTGTGATGGGACATGGACCCATCACAAAAAGTTTTTTTGTGCAACAACCAAACGTCAAAAAATCTATCTGTGATTCCCTTTTCTACAACAAGCCATCCACAAATGGCCCATCACAAATATGAAAATTTCCAGTAGTGGTGAAGATAAAAATTAAAATCAATCATTCCTCGGAGGTAGTAGTCTACACATACCCATGGATAAAGATTTCAATTTTCCGAGGAATGAGTGAAATGTATGATTTTTTAACATTTAATAGTACCATGGTAAATCATTGAATGAAAATTAAACACATTGGGTCACAGAAGCGGTTTTTCACACAACACCTAAGTAGTAGTTTATTTTTTATTAACAGAAAAGGGGTAGGTGGTGAATTATTGCACCACCATTATAATAATATACCAGTATAATAATTATTCAAACATTATCATTTTAATATGGTATAAAAGAGTATTAATAAGGGTAATTCATCATAATCAAATAGAAAAAGAAAGGAGAAATGAAACATTTATACCTCACTTCTCAGATTCTCTCATTTGAAAAGAGAGTTTATGCATTGATGTGTGTTATTTTGAGAAAGAAATAACCTCCTTTATATAGACAATAATGTGGAGGACAATATAAGTCTTATTTTTTTAGAACTAACGGGGTTTTGGTGTGAGGGGCTGTGAGGAGAGGATATCACCATTTATAATGAAAAGGGATTAATTTTTTGTAAAAACCTAAAACATTTTAATAATGTGAAGTCAATATCAAGGAAAATGACTCCAAAATTGATAAATAATGGAGATGGGAAATGATAAGGTTGATAAAGTCTATAAAAACCCATTCCCGCACATGTTTTCGATCATATTTGAGGCCTTTTTCTCTTATATTTTTTAATTTTACCACTTTTTCTTTCACCATGGTAAATTGTTTTTACACAATGCAAGTTATAATTTTTCACCGAAAAATAATTTCCATATCATTAAATAATTTGGACCAACTTATTCCAAATTTGTAATTCATTTTATTATATTAATTTTCTGAAATTGGTAAAAATAAATTTTAATATATAAACTGTATAATTTATTAAAAATATTTTTGGAAAAATCTAACTTATAAACTAAGAAGTAAAATATTGATTTGTAAATTAAATATTTTTTTTAAAACTATGAATTCACTAATAAAATAAAAATATTAACATAAAAAAGAGTTCATTAATTTATAATTCATACTTATATACTAATAATTTTATAAAATTCATGTCATTTATTAAAAAAAAATTCATCCTTCACCTAAATATAAACCTTTTTAGATAAATAAAAAAAATCATCTTAAGCTAACATTACTAGGATGAATCTAATGAAAAATCATTTTTTCAAATGAAAAAAAATTGAACATTAACACTTAAATAAAAAGAATAGATATATGAAAAATAATTTTATTGGAAAATAACAGTGTATGGATATTAATCATTTTAATTCATATTTCCTATAATATAATAATTAAATTTCTATCCAACACTTATTAATATCAATCATACTTTATCCTCACTATCAAATGTTTCTTGAAATATAAATACATATAACATAAAAGTAAAATATTTATAAAAATACATTTATAAGCATAAAATGATAGTATTTTTCATTTTATTAATATCCATTGAATTTCATTAATATTAAAAGAAGAATTTGTTTTATTTTTATAAATATTTTATAAAGTAGTTTCTCTTATTAATTTGTGATAATAAATTGCTAGGTTTCAATGTTCACAGTTAAATATTTATATTTTATCTAAATATATCATGGTATGATTTAATCTCGGTGTTTCATGTGGAGAAAGCTATCCAATACATTAAAATTATTAATTGTCAACATATTTCAAAATATATGGGTGTTACCTTATAAATGAATTAAATAAATTACATCCTTGTAATTTAATGTTCACTATATAAAACAACATCCAATGGTATTCTTAGGATGTAAATTTCTTGAGGTAACAATATTACTATCTTATCGAAGTCAAGGAAACTTACCTATATGCGTTCGTATATATTAATTTTTTTCTAACTATTTGAGAAAAATACCTCTCCGGTATTGGAGATGAGACCATTTTTATTTCACCTTCAGTTCATATTCATATATATAGTGATAGATTATCAAATGTTGGAATGAAAAATAATTCCATATTTTAGTAGATTTTATTCACGAAAATGCATAATAATTGGAATACCGCACGCATCCATTTACCCTCCCCAAGCTTCTTCAACATGGTGGTATCATCAAAAGGTTGAGGTCGAATGGTGAAGTTGAAATAGAATGATCCTCCTCTTCATAATAATTATTAGTCTCCATATCTAGAGTCCTTCTGATCATTGTCTGAGTTTCAACCTCCACCACTTCGGCCTATTCCATTTCCAAAATATCTCCCATATGTGTCTCTAGCCATATTAGTTTACAAACCATAACTTTGGTTTCCTGTTTCACCGGATCCTTTGATGAATACTTTGAAAAGACCTTATGGATTAAGGTTGGGAAGGGTTTGATTCCCTACAATAGTTTCTATAGGTGGATCTTTCTATTCCCAAATTGGTTCATCCATTAACTGAACTATTTCCCACACATGTCTCATGGGGTCAAATGTTTTAGGACATAAAACCTAATTATTAAACTACTCCCAAACTCAGCATCATAAGGAATCCTCCCCCTTTCCCACCTTAATATCAATTCTCATTATTCTAGTGGTAATGAATGGGGTTGGTATTATACTTTCACCTTTTGAATGGTTATTTTAACTTCGCAAGCTAATATATCAATGTAGTGAACTTATGATTTCTCTGTAAAGGCTTTCACTTATTGTCTTATCCCTCATCCATTTTATATCAATGAATTTTTTTTGGGTAACATGATAATGATTTAGTGAATTGGTAGAGTATGTTTAAATTGTTAAAACATTACTAGAATAAAATCAGTTCTGTCTAATTAGAAGAACAAAAAGATTCATATATTCTTAAATAGTTTCACATGAAACAATATTCATGATACGAGAAGTTTTCTTTGATAAAAAAGTTACTAGGGTAGTGTTTTAATTCTCATTAAAAACATCCAAGATGTACTTGCGTGGATAGAATCAGAATCTATCAAGGTATCCAAGACTCTTGATTGTATGATAAGTGTGCATTTATACCTTATTTTTCATGGAAACCCCTTTGAAGTAGGTGTATTATAAGAAATACATTGTTTACTTTATATTATAGTATACTAACTTTTATTATCCTTGTTAGGATAAACTTATTTTAGTTCAAATTACACCACTCATGTTTCAATATATATCATCCATAGTTAAGCCCATATCATCCTAGGTTAATCCCAGGTTACTTTGAGTTTTTCTCTCCCATGATTCATAACCTAATCCTCAAAATAGAGATCCCAAAAAACCAATAACTTTGCTAAAGTATTTTAAGTCCAAAAACATTGAAATCCATTCCCTCAAAAGACAACTTATCCCTTATAAAGGAAGGAACATAACAATTAATATATACCTTAATTTATGAATCTTTATATTTCAATCCACATCATCCATGGATGCTTTACTATTAGGTTATCTAACCTAAAAATATCCAACTCCAACATAATGGTTATTTAAGATATAATTATTGACCAAAGTATATTCCCCAATCATGATAAACTAGGTGTGAATTTTGGACTCATTATTATGGACTAGGTGATGATCGAGTTAAGACCCAATCCTCCCATTTCAGGTTTATTACCCCTAGGTACATAAGTTCCAGAGCATGCATCCACTTGTATTATCTATATAGGGATATAATTACTAGGAGAACCAAACAATATCTACTTTACTAATCCTCTCGGATGGAATCATATACATAGAATTATCTCAAATTCTTATACCTAGGGTTTTATTTGAAGTACACTTATCTTAATATAAAAATAAAAATTGCATTATTATCATAATGAAAAATTATATACTTTCCCAAATGTTAATATGTAGAATTTAAATTATGATCAGCCCTAAATAATAATCTGAAAAATTATCCTCACAAAAAATATTAATCTTCAATGTTATCTAAACCCTAAATTAATACAAACTATGACACCTAAGACCCACAACCCCATATTATGTTCCATAAACACATACTTTACAAAATGGATTTCATACCCACTATATACTCATAGATATAAATATCTCATAATTACATAAATTAAAGAAAATATTTCATTACATAAATTCATAGGAACTTTTAATATTAGAGACTTGAATAATTAGTAAAATACATAAAATAAAATAAACCCATTTATTTCTCAACTAATGGATATTTTTTCAACTATATAATAAACTAATTAACAAATAATATGTTTTGAACATATCAAAAAAATTCTACAAATAAATATTCCATTATATATTCCATTTGTTATACTTGGATTCATGATTAAGGTAAACAGAAACATAAAAAGGGGTGATATAAAACACTATGTTTAAGAAACATACACACTAGGAAATAGTATAATTAATATATAATATATATTATTTCAAGAAAAATTAATCATCACAATTCCATAATCAAATGAGATTTAGAGGATAATTTTTCCATGGATACTAACAAAAATGATTAAATCCCATGAATATTATTAAGAATCACCCTAGTTATTAAATTTATATTTTTGAAAAATTAATTCTATACCATAATCCAATAAATAATGATCATAAACATCATGATCTTCAAATAAAAGAATTATCTTGTTTTGGGAAGAATACAAAAAAAATATTAAAACATGTCTGTATCATGAGACCTACCAATGCATTGAGGGTATATATAATTTTTGGGCTCATTATTAACATAATTATGTATAATTCATTCATCATATGAGATATTTAGTATGAAATACATAATAAACATTTTCAATAATATTATTTATTGGAATATCAGCATACAACATGCCAATAATCTTAAACATGTTAAAAAAAGGGATAAAATGATCATAACCCATTTAAAGAAATAAGGTATATTATCACACATTACGTTGTAAACATTCCAATAATATTCCATTTTGGAATAAAAATATGTTAAATACCAATACTTATACCTTATTCAATATACCAGATAACATGGTCATTACCCATATAAAAGATGAAGGCAGATGGTCAAAAAATACATAGTTAACATGAATTCATACTGAAATTAAAACATATTAAATCCCAATATATTTATCTATCTAATTAAATTGGATATTTTTCTTCCTATATAAACATAATACAATATGAATTATGTAAAATATGATGTTCACATTGTATAGGGAAATAATTATATTTTTAAAAACATATTGGAATTACATGATAATAATATTTCAAAAGAAATAAGGTGGATATTTTCAATAGAAAATATCCCAATTGTAAAAAAATGAAACTCAGATGGATGTTGACATAGATGAAAAATACCCTTAGAAAAAATGCTTTAATCGATATCACCTAAGAAGAGTTATATAATTGAATTGTCTGATACCACAATTTCAACCCTCCAAATTATAAATATATATATATATATATATATATATCTTTATCAAAGTATAAATCATGTAAATTAAATCTCATGAAAGGAAATAAATTTTAATATGGAAAAAAACTTTATGTGAATCCTTAAAAGAGCTTTTAGAGACCATTATTAACGTTAACATAAAATAAAAACTTACATGTCACTTTCAAAATAAACCACTGAATATGTGAAGTAAAATATTTGAAAATATTTTAATTCTTTAAATAATATTTAAAAAGGGACCTTTAATATGAAATCAATTACTCTATAATCAATGTGGATCCGAAGATTAAACATTTGATAATGAAAGGAAATGAAGCAATTTAATACTTTGAAAATACCTTGGTTGAAGAATCACATTGTAAAACGATTCACAAAAACTAATTTTTTTAAACATTATTTTAACAAAGATGTTTGTAAAATAATATATTATAAAATATTATGGTGGGATAACCAAATCATAGAATAGAAATGTTCAAGATAAAACTATCTAAATTAAAGAAAAGATATTTGAGCTATCGACATCCCTAATGGGAAACATACACAATAAGGTAATAAATATTCAAAAGGAATTTATAATAAAAGAATGTAAATCCAAAAGAACAATGAGATAATATGACATAATAAAAATTTGGTTAAAATATTCTGAACTTATATTTATTTATTACAGGAGAACATTCATAACCAAGTGAAAGAAAGTTTAGTTATAAAAAATACTTACGACTGTAGTAACACCAGAATGAATTGAACATTAAAGAATGGAATATTATTTTTCTTATTATATCCAAATAAATAAATAAATTATGATAAAAATACATCTATGGGTATTAAATACATCATATATGGAAAACATGGTGTGAAAAATATATTGTGCCTTAATGGATTAAAATTAACACCAAGAAACCCCTTATAACTTTTTAAAATTTTATGTCAAAAAACCTTAAGTCAAGAAGCATGGAAAATAAAATTTAACATAGTTAAATATTCATGATTCACGATATAAAATGATAATTGGGAATTATTTTCACTAAGTAAAATAATAGTTGTCATATAACATAAACATACCTCAAAGAGTTTAAATTTTAGGCAAAGAAGACTTATCTTTGTCCTGACTTCCATGAATATTACCTATCCTATTATATCACACACATATATATCTTAAACACTTAATTATCCACCCTAATAATATAAAAAATCATTTATAATATTAATATATAGTCATTCTCTATATTAATATTTGTTAAAAATTACTTATTTTCGGTATCAGGTGTAAATAACCTTAATTGTTTTGAACTAGTTTCATAAAAACAATGTTGACATTCATTCTAAATAAAATTAATAATAATTACTATATAATTAAAGGTACTATAAAAGTATATAAATGATAATTAGAATGTTATAATTTCATTCTATGGTAGTTTTGGTTATTAACCGTGATGATGAATTCATTGATGATCATGTTTCAGCGATTCTTAACAAACAAATGGTGTTTTTTAATTAGTGAGTTTAATAGAAATGCTATAAGTATAGAACCAAAAAACTCATTATTTAAATATTTATTTCATATAATACCGAAAATTATGTTCCCTTACTCATCCATGGTATAATTTCATAGCATTGTTTAATGAGGTGGTTAAAACAATCCAACCAAGAACATACCCTGATTAATTGATGATTAAGTGGACGTTTAGTTATAATATCTGTATAAAAGAAGAATTTTGATATAATTTATTTTTTATTAGTGTTATATATCACAATTTTAGTTAATAATGAGAAAAATTAAATTATTTGAAAATATTACCAAATATGAATACAAATATTTGTCTCTTAGTACACTTTTTAAACCGATTGAATTAACAACGATAATTTTTTAACCATATCATTAATATGTTCTCCAATTTGTCTCACCATAACCTTAATGATATTTTAAACATAAAACATATCCATTAAGCACATTATTAGGAATGTCCATTAATGTTTTTAGTTAAAATAAAAATTGAAATAAATCATTTGATAGAGGCGGTAGTCCAGATTTTAGTGACTAGGTTTTCACTTCCATACATAAGAATTTATATGATTTCTAAATATATCACAGTTTCATTTATGTTCGGTGTTTCATGTGAAATAACATATAAAATAAATTTAATTTGTTAAGTGTAATATTTTTCTATGTTTATGGTGTTATATATTTTGTATTATATTATTAATTAAATATATAAGGAATGAATTGGACCTATATAAGTGGCGGGTGGGACTCTGTTATAGATTACCCCTTGTCACATCAATAAGTCCCACACGTAAAATAATTTTCAAAATTAGTTTTCAATTTAGTGTATATTCATGTAGTACTTAAACTTACATGATACAAGGCTTTAATTATATACTTCATGATGTCTTGGCATATGGACTTAAGGAAAAGATCACGACATCAGATTCTATTCATTTCCTTCATTATGATTTTAGTTATTATGAACCATACGATTGTTATATTGATATTTCTTATGGATAAATTTTCCTTCCATTTTAGTGAATAGGTTTTCAATTTCATACATAAATATTTATATTTTATCTAAGTATATCACAGTTTCATTTATGTTCGGTGTTTCATGTGAAATAAGATATAAAATATATTTACTTTATCAAATGTAATCGTATTTTTATATTTCTGGGTGTTATACGTTTTTATTATATTATCAATTAAATATATATGGAATGAGTTGGACATATGTAAGTGGAGAGTGGGACTCAGTTATATATTACCCCTTGATGGATCAATAAGTCTCACAAGATAAAAAATTGTCAAAATTAGTTGGGAATTTAGTGTATACTCATTTAATCATTTAAATTACATGACTGAAGGCCTTAATTGTATGATTAGTGATTTCATGACATGTGGATTTAATTAAAAGATCATGACATCAGATACTATTCATTTCCTCCATTAAAATTTTAGTTATTATTATCCATCTGATTGCTATGTTGATATTTTTTATTCATAAAATTTTTGAACCTTAAGCTCTTTATTAAGATTTATATGTATTTATTATCCACTCTTACATATTTGTAATTCCTTATCCACTAATAATTTCTTTCAATGTATAATTTCCATTATTGAGCATTTACGCTAATCCTTTACTATATTTTCCTTTCCCAAGGATATAAAAAAGGTATATTTGAATGATTTTCAAGGATTTTAGAATGTTTTCCAGGCTCTATTTTATTTTTCCAATTCAATTTGGAAATTATGTATATAACTATTCTCCCAAGGATTTTAAACTGATCAAACCATAATGTTGTGAACCCTTATATATTGTACCAATGTTATAAAGTTAATACTATATCAAGTTTACTAGAGTTATGATAATTACAAAAAATTATTTGTCTTTAAATTATTGACATATTCTTCCAAAAATCCATGTGTGTGTGTCCAAACCTTCAATAACACCAACTTTGGATAATACACCTTATCCTATTTCCTTTAGTGATAATTTATATTGGATTTATCCATCAATATTTTTGAGTTAATAATTCATTATTTTGAATATACTATTCAGATAAATTATTCATGAACATGTTTAAATACACCCTTGATGTAGTAATGGATTTATTATTATTTTTGACACATATATTTGTGTAAAATTTTAGTTTCAAAATATAATTTTTATGAAAATATAATTAGTAAAAACATTGAATAAATACTATAATTTATAATCATGTAATACGTACTTATGTTGATGATTTGAAGATCATATTTACACTATAATTGTAGATAACCAAAGCTTGATGTACATAGTCATTACATTACATTTATGGAATACTTAATACATAATAAAAACAAACACACAAGGACCGTAATAGTTTAGTGTCATTGGAAACTTTCAAAAATAATCTTCTAATCGTGTGAAAGATCTTCAACATCTCCCATAAAGATCTACCCTTATTTTTCTGTTACCTAAAACCTTTCATTATATCATTGGGAAAATAAAACATATAAAGGGTGAGCTCAAATTATCAGTAAGGGTAAGCATTGAGAAAATAAAACTAACCATATACATTTGAACTTCAAAACATGAACATAATGTTTACACATCAACATCTTGGGCAGTGAAATAAATCTTCGCAGTACGTAAGGCATAGGTCATAAAAGAACATTTATCATGAGAAAAACAGTATGGGAATAAAACATTTAATTGTGAAAAGCCATTATTCACATGATATGATTTCTATAGTAGCCAAGGCATTGCTGCCATGACCATCTTAGTGGACAAAGTACCTTTCTGAATCGAGTTCAATCCTCATTTCCGTCTTGTAACACTGAACCGGATTAACATACTATTCCAGCCATGTCTATCTCATGAGATATAAATCTCTACCCAATGCATCGGAGGGAGATATAGGTCCCACCCATCTCATAATGAAATCATTCTTACTTTTGTCACAAAATAAACTTAAAACATTCATCATAACCCAAAGAATAAAATTGGTTTCATAAACATCATCCCATCAACACATAATCAATATAAAACAAATGGATATTTCATCATAAGAAAAGTGAAACCATGTAAATCATAAAGACATTATACTTGAAATATACACACATGAAATAATGTCATCTTATATGGAAAATGGTTTTGATAAAACACTTGAAATGAATTCGTGAGAAAAATATCCTTTCTTATTCAAAATCATTTTCTTCTCACAAAACTCCATGAAATTTTAAAATAAAAGTATTTTGTTGAAAATAGTAATAAAATATTGTAGATTAAACATCATGAAAATGAGGGTTTATGAAACCGTAAAAATCAGTTCACGCCGTATAAGTTAAAAATTACATTCTTCTCGTACTTTTTTCAGAAAAGTCTAAAAGTTCCTCCTGTAGTAAAAAAAGTAAGATTCCTTTCACAACGTGTGGTAAATTTCAAAAATGGGTAAAAAGAACTTTATAAATACATGAAAACATTTTTAGAAAACATGGGCATGGATGATTACAATAACCCCAGTAAATATTTATGAATAACAATCTCAGATAAGAACGAGATTGTAATAGTTAACCCGTACCTTATGTCCAATTTCTTCCGTATTTGTCCAAGTCTCCTGTATAGTGGGTTTAAACATATTATTAACTTGTAACAGAACCATAATAATATTTATGATATCATATATGATTCACTTACGACTTTAGATTATCCGTTCATTTGTCAATTCCATGATAAAGCAGCGTTTTTGGGTAAAATCATTTCATTTACCATCTGTGTTTTGACTCGTAATTATTAATATTATTACTTTGATCATGATTAATTAATTCCATAATATTAAACATGATTTATATATAATATATATTCAGAATATACATATATATAATAGATCTATAAATGGAAAGAAATACACAGTTCATGGAGACGGTAGGTCGTACATGAGCATGAACGCTGTTTTTCATTTCTTTATTGAATTGAATGGAATATAGTAGAAGACATAAATATATATATAAATAAATCCAGTAGCATTATTGATTCTCACTCAAATTTACCCAAGAGATAAAGGTAGAACGGTCCTTGTAGTCTAGTTTGGGTTATCGAATCCACAGAGACCTAAGAAGTAACCTATAGACATGAACATTCTAAGTACTGTTTTTAGCTATGAAGTGGCCAACTTTGGGTTGATTTTATATGGGTTTAAGTGAACTCTAAGATACTTAAGTGAATTCAAATTAAAAGAATGAGTTGATCCTAGGTTATCTCTCGGGGTGGATTGGACGTATTTCCTTTTTAATGTTTTCAATTTCTTATATTTGAGATGGGTTCATTTAAGGAGATAAAACAACATCTTAACTTACTGGATTAATACCTACACCCTTTAATACTAATCACCTATACACTTGAAGGATCAATGTTTTGATCACTTCAAGGTAAAGGTTCTTATTGGCACTTGAAGTGTGTGGCATTAAATTCAACAAGGACGATGGAGTTTAAAAACATTCAAATAAAAATCTCAATTAAAGAAGTGATTATACATTAATGAGGTGATAAATAACATCCAATCAAGTCCCTTGCTACTCCCTAGGATAAAAACATAAGTCGGTTAGCCCTCCATTGATCCCATGGTTTCAATGGATGCGGAAAGTAGACTCATGAGGGAGGAAATGGAGAAGTAAAGAAATCAACAAAAAAATAAAATGATCACTCCACCGTTGTGTGAATAATTTCACAAGGTTTGGTGTGAATAAATTCACACCTTGATCCAATAGTATCAAAGTGATATTAAGAACAACAGAATAAGAGTAGAATAAGAGCTTTTATTAATAAACTAAAGTGAATTGAACAACTTACATGTGAAAGACAAATTCGAGACAACAAAATTGCATCATAACATTACAATTGAACAGAGCACCAAAGATCCTTCAATCCTCCAACACCACTACCTTAAATAGGACTTTTTGAGCCCTTGGGTCTAGCCTCCAACAGTAAAAGTCTCCTCAATTAATTGTGGTAGGCCATAGGTGGGTGGAAAGTAAGGGAGAGTTGATTTTTCCACCCTTGACCCGAGGTGGAAGCCAGCTTTCCTTCACCGAACAGACGCGTCTGACAGACCTTCTAGATGGCCGAATCAGAGTGGGACATAGAAGAATACAATGTAGATCCGGATGTCTTATAACTTCCTGTAAAATTTGGGCCCATTTGGAGTTACAGATTCCGAGATATGATAAAATTAGTGGACTATTTTTCTGGGATGCAGAATCTGGCCTCGAATTGTATCTCTAAATTGGGCCGCCTTAATGACCACCATAGATGCCGAAATAGCATTGTATCATGAAGAGTTATTTGTTACTATGAATGTATTCTAGGATCCCACAAAATTTGGGATTAATTGGGCCTATATGTTGGTCCCCACAGTCTCATCAGTGGGCTAGTGTCCAATCACCCTTCTCTAGAATTGCTTCCTTTCATCACAAAATATCCCCATCTTCTTCCATGAATTCTCCGTTGATCCCTGAATGAAACATGTTCATATTGGAGTGTAGATAAATTTCCAAAAATATCAAATTAAAATATGTATAATCAGATTAATCATTGGGTACTTCAAATGATGTTCAAAAATGTACCACATAATAGTGCAATTTAAGAAGGTATTACAATCATAATGTGAAATGATGTCCAAAGTGTAAAATGTACTAAAATGGTGTTTATGAATAATAAGGAACATGAATATTATATATATTAACAATTAATATTAGCCTCATTTAGTGGCTAATCAATTATTATGTCATATATTTAATTATTACTTATTATATATACTTTATAATCATTTTTGAATTATTAATATGGAAAATGAATTTCGTCATGTCATGGAGACGGTAATCCGTACATACGCACGAGCGATAATATTGTTCCCATATTTATTGAATGGAATTGGAGTGCATGATATCATATCTTAGAATCAGTATGATTTTATAATAATCATATATAGTTTTTATTTACACCATTATACCCATCCAAGTAAGGTGGTGGTGGAAAAACTGATTACACCACGGCGTGGAGACGGTATTCCGTACGTACGCATGCTCGGTGATTTCATTTTCTGTAGGATGTATAGAAGGTAAAATAGGATTCTTTAATATTTATAATTACATATAATTATATAATTAATACTTATTTTATTACTTTATAATGAAAAAACTGATGAAGAGGAAGTAGAAGATGAAAGAAACTTGAAAGAGTCGGTAGAGGAGATTACCTCTTCCTCAACGCACCTCCTTTAAACATTTTCTTAGGGCACTAGAGTTGGTCTTTTGAGGAGACCAGAACCTCTATGATATAACAAGAGAGGTGGAGAAGAGGAATTGTCTGGGGTTGGCCGAGATTCAAGGCTCAAAAGGGTGTGAAGAGAATAGGGAAGTGGTGCCCTTTTTATAAGGGAGGAGAGGGGCACCTTTGGAAAAACTTAAAATATTATTTTATAATAAAGTCATATTCGGTTAATAACAAATCTAAATTGATTTATTTAGAAGATAAAGTGGGTATGGGTCACAATACTTTCAAC
The DNA here is from genome assembly GCA_963277665.1 of Viscum album. Taxonomy (NCBI): domain Eukaryota; kingdom Viridiplantae; phylum Streptophyta; class Magnoliopsida; order Santalales; family Viscaceae; genus Viscum; species Viscum album. The sequence goes on along the minus strand of OY728137.1, from coordinate 286,611,962 downwards.
CAATAGGTTTTATAAAAGTTTAGGTTTCTATTTTAATCTTATCATTTAGATTTAACTCTAAGTTAAATAATTTAACTTTTATCTTGTCTTCTTGTTTTCTTACACTATATGGTTAATAAACTTACTATAAAAAGCCAAAAGAACCCCAAGTGGTTCATTATTAATATATATATCATTATATAATTCTTTTGGACGATCCATAGATTTTTAGGAATATAATAACAATTAATAATATAATATTTGTTTTAAAAACAATTTTATGTCAATTTTTACACTATTTGGTAATTGATTTTTGTGAAAATCATACCAACATGATTAGTTAGAAAAAAGTTAATTTCATTAATTATAACATGTTATATTACCCTATAAAATTATTTTAATTCATAAAAAGTCTCAAATTACATTTATTTGGGTGTTTACAACATCAATTATGTTAATAATTCATTAATAATGTAATTACTGCATCATCATTGTGTCATAAATAAATTAAATTATATAATGTATAAAAATTATAGATAAAATACCATTATGTAGGAAATATTTTTTTCCTTTATAATTAATATTTATATTCTAATTAATCATATGAATAACCCTATATTAAAAAAAATTAGTTATTAAACATTGATTTTAACTATTTTAATTATTCTTTAAATAAAATAATAAAAAATGTCCTAATCTAATCCAAGTGGACCTAAAGGGAAATATTTTATTCATAGGGATGTTTTTGGTCGAATTAAACTTATAAAATAGAGTTGGGACATGTGCTAGGGTAATAATAATATCATTTTAACCCTTAATTACCCTAATTACTTTTAACTGTGGTAAATAAATGTAAAAAAAATTACTATTCACCAAAAAATATTTTCATCTTATTGAACCAAATTTTACTCCTTGATATTAACCATGTCTCTCAAGTTTTTGAAATTCCACTCACATAAGCGGTAAAATTATGTTTTATGTAAATTTACAAACTCACCTAGGAGGTGGGTAAAAGACGGTGAAAAGTTCAATAAAATTTTTATATGTCTAAAATCATTATAAAATGACTCCAATGAATTCCATGGAAATTATATAGTTATTATGTATCAATTTTGACCTAAAATAAATTCTAATAAAATAAATAATTATTTATATAAAAATTCGGTTTTAAAATAGTAACCCAATGTTTTCACTATTCATCAAAAATTGAATGTTTTTAGAAAAATACCAAAAATTCACCATAAGCTAATTTTGATATTCCAAATCCAAAAATGAAGTCCATTTTTAAAAATAACGTTTAAAAAAGTGGATATTAATATTCATAATGGCTAGTTCATATTACATATCGTTGTTTAGTGAAACTCTGTATTGCATACAACACACGCTATCAGAGAAGGTCGTGATTGCGTGTAATGCAAGCCAAGTCAGGGTTGCGTGTAGTGCAAGATTATTTTGTTGTTTCTTATAATATAATACAACCATATTGCATTTATACATTGAAAATATATATATATACACTCAATGTGGCATACAATAACTTCAAACGAACTTGAAATTATGCGTAAGATGATCCAAGAATAGTGTTGCGTATACTGCAAGATAAAATGGTGTTGGGTATAGCGCCAGATAATATTGGTGTAGCATAATACACAAGACACCAAATAAATTTAAAACAATACTTCTCATAAAATCTCTAGGTGTTACATTCTACCCCCCTAAAAATTAATTTCATCCTAAAAATTCATCGGGGTTATAAATGGTTTACTACTAGAATGTTTTAGCAGAAATCCACATCGTAAAAAGGAATACCAAAACTTATCTTTAAAAACTAAAGTGTGAAACATAACTGTTACCCAAATTAACTAATCACTGGGTTTCCACATAAGACAACACAGGTGATAATATGGATATGGAAGAGAAATATAAAAATCAATTTATGATGGAGAGTGGTAGAGAACATGGCTATGAAAAAACCAAAAATCACAAAGCCATAAATTTGTGATGATCTAAGGTACCATTTGATTCATATGATATATGGGCACTAGGACAACATTTTTGGTTTTCAAGATCATTTCCCTAAAGTTGAAGAATTGTTGAATTAAAAGAAATACTTACTTGAGTTTTTGTACAATCTTACTGGTGTTTGTGCCTTGAACAATTTCCACTTAATCTCTTAAAGAAATGAAGTTGAATTTGTCTTATGTGAAGTGTTATAAGATCATTTTATAGAGTGACGGGTCATTCCATCTTTCTCAAATCAAAGGTTAGAAAAAGTTATTCAATATACATAAGTCCATATATGGCGATATTAAACGTATATAGATCCAAGAATGGACTTATAATTCGTATATCATACCGTTTAATATAATAAAACTAGTTTCTACTAACCAGGGACTTCCTGTAGGCCAGTGGTAGGCGATAAAGGCCTGTTGAACTTCAGTTGTGGGTTTGATTACCACAGCCTTGTGTGACGCAACGGGTTATCGCCCGTCCTATGGGTTTTCCTTTTTCTAAAACTACATTATTATAACATTCCATAAATAATATAGAAAAAATTTCTAACCTTAAAAAATACTATCTGATGTCTAACAAAATCCATTCTAGTCTTTAGACTTATCCAAAATACATATATCCAATCTCATAGTATAAAGAAAATGATTACTAGAAATGTCATTAACCAAGAATGTGAATTCCACCATTTATCCCCCATATATAATAAGATATATCTTGTTGATTGCAAACCAAACATGTATTCTTTTGAAACATGAATTACCATAGAATCTTAGTGAAAACATGAGTGCTGTCAAAGGTTAACTCTTTCCACATACCAAAATCCCAAAAATTCTATATACTCAAACCATGATATCACTTAGTCCTTATATCAGTCACGAGATCATTAATACTATCAAAAATTTCATTATCTTCTTATCCCTTCTTTATGCGCATTTTAGGTGCTTTCCAAAAATATCTGAATAACCTTTCTTGGTTACCGGTACCATTCAACATATACTTTAAAAACTCAAGAAAATGCAACAGTGTAACAATCCTTAGATTTTTATTTATTCCATATTACCATACATTATTCTTGATAAAAATTAAATGATTACACTACCTTCTTAAACCTATGACTGAGCTTCATCATTTCTTCCATCTCATATATCATTTTTAGTCTCTTAATCATCATATACATAAATACTACCGATATGACCATGCTGATTCTCTTTATGAGAATTTCCCTTAGGGAATTGGTTTTTATAATGGCCGTACATTCCTCATTTAAAACACTTAACTGTTGTTGATGTTGTAGAAATACCATTATCCTTGTCCATGGTGTTAACTGAACCTTTTACTTTACAATTACTAGCTTTGTGTCCTTCTTTTCCACACCCAAAGCATCTTTCAGTTCCTTTGGAACATTCTCCCTGATCCTCTTCCCACATGATTTACATGAGGGAAATTGACATTTCTTTCCTCTATGATCATCATGAAACTCCATCTTTCTCTTATTAGGTGAGTTACGAAACTTACCAAAGTTGATATTATTGATCATATTATGGGATTGATGATTAGGCATAATAAAAATATGTGGACTTCCAGATCAAATTTCATTTGGTTTCTCATGAATAATATCATTCCATTGTCCATCATATCCCCCATCATCGTGAATCTTTCTGTTTCCATCCATCTTCTAAAACCCAAAAAGAATAGTGTGAGAGGCCAAAATCATAATCAAGGGGGGGTAACATCAATATCTAACATCTTATTTTTAATTCTAATATTGTTACCATAATTCTATGACTATAACATATACTTATACTTAACCTTAGGGACATCCCTAGACATACCTTAGAAATATCTATAGGGATCTCATTAAAGTTCTTGCATCCTAGCTTCTAAAGGTTGACTAAACCAAAACTCTGATACCAAATGTAGAGACCCAAAGTGTGACGTATATAGTCATTACATTACTTATGCAGAATACTTAATACATAATAAAAACAGACACACAAGGACCGTAATAGGTTAGTGTCTTTGGAAACTCGGAAAAATAATCTTCTAATCGTGTGAAAGATCTTAAACATCTCCCAGAAATATATTTCCTCTTTTTTTTTCTTACCTAAAAACTTTATTTATATCCTAGGGAAAATAAGACATATAAATGGTGGGATCACATTCTCAGTAAGGTTAAGCATGTAGAAAATAAAACAAACCATATACATTTGAACTTCAAAACATGAACATAAAGTTTACACATCAAAATCTTGAGTTTTGAAATAAATCATGGCAGTACGAAAGGAATAGGTAATAAAGGAAAATTAATCATGATAAACATAGCATGGGAATAAAAAATTTAATTTTGGAAAACCATTAAGAACATGACATGATTTCCATAGTATCCAAGGTATTGCTTCCAAGACCATCTTAGTGGACAAAGTCCCTTTCTGAATCGAGTTCACTCCTCGTTTCAGTCCTGTAACACTAAACCGGATTAACTTACCGTCCCAGCCATGTCTATCTCATGAGATATAATTCTTTACACAATTCATTTTAGGGAGATATTGGTCCCACCCATCTCATAATGAAATCATTCTTACTTGTGTCACAAAATAAACATAAAACATTCATCATAACCCAAAGAATAAAATTGGTTTCATAAACATCATCCCATCATCACATAATCCATATAAAACAAATGGATATTTCATAATAAGAAAAGTTAAAACATGTAACTCATAGAGACATTATAATTGAAACATACACTTATGAAATAATTCCATCTTATATGGAAAATGGTTTTGATTAAACACTTGAAATGAATTCTTGAGGAAAATATCTTTTCTTCTCCAAATCATTTTCTTTCCACAAAATTCCATGAAATTTTAAAAGAAAAGTATTTTGTTGAATATAGTACTAAAATCTTGTAGAGTAAGATTCATTAAAATAAGGCTTTATGAAACAGTAAAAATCCATTCACGTCGTATAAGTTAAAAATAACATTCTTCTCGTACTTTTGTCAGAAAAGTCAAATAGTTCCCCGTGTGGTAAAAAAAATTAAGATTCATTTCATAACATGTGGTAAATTTAAAAAATGGTTAAAAATAACATTAAAAATACGTGAATTTGTTTTAGAAAACATGGGCATGGATGATAACAATAACCCTAGTAAATACTTACGAATAACGATCTCGGATACGAATGAGATTGGAATAGTTATCCCTTACCATATGTCCAATTTCTTCTATATGTGTCTAAGACTCCTATATAGTTGGTTTAAACATATTATTAACTTCTAACAGAACCATAATAATATTTATGATATCATATATGATTCACTTACGACTTTAGATTATCCGTTCATTTTCCAATTCCATGTTAAATCAGCATTTTGGGTAAAATCGTTTCATTTACCTTCCGTGTTTTGACTTGTAATTATTAATATGATTACTCAGACCATGATTAATTAATTCCAGAATATAAAAAATGATTTATATATAATATATACTCAGAATATACATATATATAATAGATCTATAAATGGAAAGAAATACACCGTTCATGGAGACGGTAGGTCGTACGTACGCATGAACGCTGTTTTTCGTTTCCTTATTGAATGGAATGGAATTATGTAGATTACATATATATATATATATACATAAATAAAGTATCATTATTATGTCATATATTTTATGATTACTTATTATATATACTTTATAATCATTCTTGAATTGATAACATGGAAAATGAATCTCATCGCATCGTGGAGACGGTAATCCGTACGTACGCACGAGCAATGATATCGTTCCCATATATATTGAATGAAATTGTAGTGGATGATATAATATCATAGAATAAGTATGATGTTATAATAATCATATATAGTTATTATTTACAAAATTATACCCATCCAAGTAAGGTGCTGGTGGAAAACCTGGTTACACCACAGCGTAGAGACGGTATTCTGTACGTACGCATGCGCTGTGATTTCGCTTTCCTTAGGATGGATAGAAGGTGAAATAGGATTGTTTCATATTTATAATAACATATCAGTATATAATTAATACTTATGTTATTACTTTATAATAAAAAAACTAAAGAAGAGTAAGTAGATGAAGAAAGAAACTTTAAAGAGTCGGTAGAAGAGATTACCTCTTCCTCGACGCACCACCTTTAAACTTATTCTTAGGGAAATAGAGTTGGTCTTTTGAGGAGAACAGAACTTCTATGATATGACTATAGAGTTTTAGAAGATTAATTGTCAGGTTTTGGCCAATCTTCAGGGCTCAAAAGGGTGTGAAGAGAATAGGGAAGGGGTGCCCTTTTTATAAGGGAGGAGAGGGGCACCATTAAAGAAACTTAAAATATTATTTTATAATAAAGTCATATTCGGTTTTTAATATCTTAAAATTGATTTATTTCGAAGATAAAGTGGTTATGGGTCGAAATAATTTCAACCAATATGTTTTAGACAAGTTTAGGTTACTATTTTAATCTTATCTTTTAGATTTAACTCCAAGTTAAATAATATAACTTTTATCATGTCTTCTTGTTTTCTTACACTATATGGTTAATAAACTTAATATAACAATCCAAAAGAACCCCAAGTGGTTCATTATTAATATATATAACATTATATAAGTCATTTCCCCGAACCGTAGATTTTTAGGAATATAATAACAATTAATAATATAATACTTGTTTTAAAAACTATTTTATGTCAAATTTTGACACTATTTGGTAATTGATATTTATAAAACTCATAAAAACATGATTAGTTAAAATAATGTTAATTGAATAAATAATAACATGTCATATTAACCTATAAAATTAGTTTAATTCATAAAAAGTCACAAATTAAATTTATTTGGGTGTTTATAACATCAATTATGTTAATAGTTCATTAATGTGGTAATTACTGTATCATCATTGTGTCATAAATAAACTAAATTATTTAATGTCTAAAAACTATAAATATAATAAAATTATGTAGGAAATCATTTTATCTTTATAATTAATATTTATAGTCGAATTTATCTTATGTATAACTCTACATTAAAAATTTTATAGTTATTAAACTTTGATTTTAACTATTTTAATTCTTCTTTAAATAAAATAATAACAAATGTTCTAATCTAATCCAAGTGGACCTAAAGGATAATATTTTATTCCTAAGTTTTTTTTTGGTCGAATTAAACTTATCCAATATAATTAGGACATGTGTTAGGGTAATAATAATATCATTTTTACACTTAATTACCCTATTTACATTTAACCGTGGTAAATAAAAGTAAAAAGTTATTATTCACCAAAAAATATTTTTATCATATGAAACCACATTTTACTCTTTTATATTAACCGTGTCTCTAAAATTTTAAAAATTCCACTCACATAAGTGGTAAAATTATGTTTTATGTAAATTTTCGAACTCTCCTGGGAGGTGGGTAAAAGACGGTGAAAAGTTAAATACACTTTTTATATGTCTAAAATTATTATAAAATGACTCCAATGAATTACATTGAACTCATATAGGTATTATGTATCAATTTTGACCTAAAATAAATTTAAATAAAATAAATATTTATTTATATAAAATGTCGGTTTTTAAATAGTAACCCAGTGTTTTCACTATTCATCAAAAATTGAATGTTTTTAGAAAAATACCAAAAATTCACCCTAGGATAATTTTGATATTCCAAATCCATAAATGAAGTCCATTTTGAATAATAACATTTCAAAAAGTGGCTATTACTATTCATAACGTATAGTTTATATAACATATCGTTGTTTAGTGAAACTCGGTATTGCGTACAACACACGCTATCAGGGAAGGTCGTGATTGCGTGTAATGCAAGCCAAGTCATGGTTGCTTGAAGTGAAAGATTATTTTCTTTGTTGCGTATAATAGAATCCAACCATATTGAATTTATACATTGAATATATATATATATATACACTCAATGTTGCGTACAATAACTTCAAACGAACTTCAAATTGTGTGTAACACGATCCAAGAATTGTGTTGCGTATACTGCAAGATAAAACAATGTTGTGTATAGAACAAGATAATATTGGTGTAGTATAAAACAAAAGACATAAAATAAATTAAAAATAATACTTCTCATTAAATCTCAGGGTGTTACAATAATAATCCTTATTAGAGAAAACGTATTAAAAAAACATTCATATCAACATTTTCATCAGTAATTTGGGAACACTCATGTTTTATGTAAGGACGTGACTATAAATATCATGAAATATAGTATCTTTAAAAAATTATTCAATGTATTTAATTCAAAATTATCTTTTTGTTTATGAGTTTTAGAGAATTGGTTCAAAACTCCTACATAACAAACCCATATGTATACAAAGTGTACACTTCTAAATCAGTATCCATTTTTTCCACAATATAATTTTTTTAAAATAAAACATTATTTATATTAATGAAATTCATTCAAAAATTTGATTTTGACATTATAAATTTCCTTATTAATCCTTAAAACCATGTGAAAATCATTTTAAAACCTGGGATGAGCACAAAATATCTATAACGGACATAAAAAGTATGAAATAAATAATTAATCCATGGGGAATTATAAAAATATTATTTTTAAAAAAATAAACATTGACTTTAAAATAAACATTTAATTACAGAAGAAATCAACTTCACCTCCCAAATACTTTCATTCAAAATTTAATATGAAATATAAATGAAAAATAAATCCCATAAAGCTTTCTTAGAAAACAAAATAAACTCATAATATTTTTACAATGTTAAACATTTCACCATTAAGAACTACCATATACTTTCCACTAAATAAATGATCATTATATTATCTTGATAAATCATAATATTTCCATAAAAACAGATAAAAATAATTGATAAAACTCATAGATTTTAGGGTATATCATTTTTATATCACTCTTATAAATAGAATAACTATAGGGTCAGCTTCCATACCATGTTAATTAGATTTTATAACATAACCAAACATCCTTGGTTTATAATGTATCCACCAATAATTAGATAATAATTTAACCTCATATCCTTGGTTTATAACATGAAAACCCCTCATCATAAAAATTTCCAATAACCATAACACAATCATTAAACATTAATTCCTACATCATAAGAAGATTATTTGAAGAAAACCATTCTTTTAAAAAGAAAACAATGCACATAAAAAGAAAATAATTTTCTTTGAAAATAAAATCGTAAGATTTTAAAGGAATATTAAAAGAAAATATTAGTCATAAAGGTAAGAAAATCCACCCATTTTTTATAAGTTAAATTTTTTTATATTTTTTGTCAGAAAATTCACTAAGTACCTTGTTTTGAAAATGAAATAAATTATTCCCTTTTAAATAGATTCATAAAAATTAAATTATAGATAAAAATTACATTAAAAATAGTAGAGAACATTAATAATATTAATTCAATATTTTTTAGTAAATAAATTATATGAATATGAAATAAAAATCGAGTTTTAAGGGAAAATTATAATGAATATTTTTATGTGAAATTCCCATGACTTATGTCCGAATAATCATATACTTTATTTATATTATATAATAATAAACATTGGTTATTTATTTATATTCTTCAAAAAAATTCAATTTTTTCCTCCATTTATTTTATCTCATACAATGTTATATTTAATTATATAATTACTTAAATTCACATTGGTTGCTTTGAAGAAATTCATTTCATAATTACAAAATTTATTTGGAAAGTTGATTATGGTAAAAAAAAGGTCAACATTACATCATATATAGAATAATAGACATGAAATAAGTATAGTTTTCATATATCAATTATACTTTTAAATCCATCAATTATGTATTTCATTAAATCCAAACTTTTTAGAGTTTCCTCATACTCCTTTTCTATTATTGGTTTTTAGGGTTAAATTGAAGAAATTTGGATTCCCATTGGGTTTTTCATAGTTGGTTCATGGTTAGGGAAAATCATGTGGTTTTCCCTAGGTAACTATGTGCCCCTTTTTGGAGACATAGGAGGAGGTGCATGGTTGGAGCATGATTTGGTCAAACCATGTAGCCTCCCACCCTAAAGCATGAACTCTAAAACAGAGTGGATTCTCATTGTGGGAACACAGTTTTTCAAACTATGCACCAATAGAGAAAAATAGTGCACCCCTAATGTAGAGGTGTACGATTAAGGCACATGGTTTGGAAAACCGCACACCTATTCCTAAAATACCATGTTTACAAGTTTAATTTTCCCCAAAAATATTATATAAATTATATACCCCATAGTTTTTATTCCCATTCATGTTTTCTTGGACTAAAGTAAATTCCTTCATTTTTAGGGGGTCCCAGAGAAGGTTACATGGATCCAAAAACCTATTTCTTAGTGAATCGAATATTCAGTTGAAATATTATCTCTTAGTTTCTATTGGTCCTATATCTTATGAACTATTGTGATTTCATTATTTTCACATCAATTTGATGTTTTTGGGTTTGTTAGTGTTCATCAGTGATGTTAAGGTTAGTGATCTAATTCTCAATTATAATTCTCTTCATCAAAATTGTGTATATGGAATTATAAAATTTAAATTACCAGGTTGGGGAATTTCATTTTTAATATTATTTAATCTCTAGAGTTAACATGGTATTATGAAATTGAGGGAATAATGGGTTTTTGTAATTGATTTATTTATGTGTTTATAAAATTTATTGATTAATGTTATTATGAAACCGATGGTGATCCATGGGATGTGCTGATATGGTTGAAATGATGATTTATAAATTATGCAAGGCTGATAAATGAATTTAAGAAATTAGTTGAATAATCAATAGTGGAAATAGTTTATAAATGAGTTGAGAATGTTTAATCATGATACGTGATATATGAGACTGATTTGTGGGATAGGAAGTGACGTCCTAGACCCAGACTCCCCTTTAATTAGTTCCTGAAGCCTGGTGGGTCACTAAGCCTCAGGATCATCTCCCCTTTAATTAGTTCCTCTGGTCCCTGATGCGTTGTAGTAAACTACGTACCCAACACCCTCCTCTAGGAACCTCAAGATGGGCGCACTGGTCAACATCTACCTCAGTTCCTAAAAACTATACTGACATCTATCTGACCACACAAAGGGTTTTACCTTATTCTTCAAGGATGAAAGTGGTGCTGCAACTCTGGAGATGTCTGGCACAAATCCCCGTTAGTACCCATCCAGATCTAGGAAACTTCACACCTCCATCACGCTCCTTGGTGGCTCCCAAGAAATTACTACCTCGATCTTCTCTGGATCCACTGCAACTCCAGCCTCCGAGATGATGTTTCCCAGAAAGTGAACCTCTCAAATCCAAAACATTCACTTCGAGAGCTTACCATAAAGATGGTTCTCTCAGAGTGTGTCCATTACTACCCACAAATTGCAGGCGTGCTCTTCCCCAGTAGTCGAGTAAATCAGTATGTCGTCGATGAAGACGACAACAAAACCATTGTGGAAAGGCTGTAAGATCTTGTTCATGAGACCCATGAACACAGCTAGTGTGTTGGTTACGACGAAGGGCATAACCAATAAATCGTAGTGGCCATTCCGACACCTGAAGGTGGTCTTCTGCACATCCTTATCTCGAACTCTGAGCTGGTGATAGCCTGACCTGAGGTGTATCTTCGAGAACCATCGTGCTCCTTTGAGTTGATCAAAGAGGTCGTCAATCCTCAAGATTGGGTACTTGTTCTTCACGGTCACCTGATTCAGGTGACGGTAGTCGACACACAGTCTCATGCTCCCATCCACCTTCTCGACGAACAAAATCAAAGAAGCACAGGGTTAAAAAATGGGTCAGATAAATCCTTTCCCTTGAATGTCCTCCAGCTGTAACCGCTACTCATGAAGCTCGGTGAGAGCCATCCGATATGCTGTAGTAGATATCTATGATTTCCTGAGGTACAGGACTATGTATAACTCTACCTCTCTATGAGGAGGTAGTCCTAGAACTTCATCAAGAAAAAACGTCTGCATACTGATTCACCACAATAGGAAAACTCGGACTCCGCACATCAACCACTCCAAGGCTGATACTAGCCAACTGATGTGTGATCGGCTGCCCTCTTCTCTGCGTAAATCCATCCAATGCTACAAAGGCTCCCTTCTCGTTAGTGAAGGTGATCCTAGTCCGTTTCGTGCGGACACACCGCACCTTGCACCTAATTCATTCGATCTAAGTATGGACTGTAGACAACTAGTCCATACCCAAGATGACGTCATATGGCCTCGATGCTTCTACAAGAAGATCCCAAACGAAGCTCTCACCTTTAAGAGTAATCTCACACTACCGGAACCAGTGCGTAATAGTCGAGTCTGCTCCCGTAAGAGTCTTTAGCTGTAAGGATTAATCCAACAGCTCTGTCGGAATATCCGATCTCCAAACAAGGGAAGCGACAATAAAATAATGACTCGCACCTGTGTCTATAAGTACTACATCAAGGGTATAATAGACACATACAGTACCAAAAATCATCTCAGGTGCGCCATGGTCATAGGCCTCGACTGCCAGGAGTTGAGCCTGCCCCTGTCTGCCAGCTGCCAGTGGTCGGGGTGGTCCTCCTGGTGGTGCTGGTTGTAGAGTCTCAAAGCGTTGTCCACCACCCACTGCTTGGCCAGCTCCTCTGCCTCGTCCGCCTGCTACCGGAGGACCACCACGATCGAACCTCTTCCTCTGCCTAGGAGGTTCCTCCACTGTCTGCTGCTCGTCTATACGGTGGGTTAGGCAGTTTTGAGTTATGCGACCCTGCCCGCCATAAGCATAGCACTGCCTGATCACCGTAATGCTGGATCTATTCCATGTGCCTCGAAAAACCGAACCTCTATTATATGGTCACTCGCCTAACGGCCTGGTCCACTTGGACCTCTGTGTCAACTGTCTACTGCCGGATTTAGAAGAATCCAATACGTGTCACCCTACGGTGGGTCTCGCTGCTGGTGGCGGCTCAACGAGAAATCTCTCCACAATAAAGGATCGCTCTACCACTCTCTCCTACGTCGGAATGATGAGGGAGATCATCGAAGCCCTGATCTCATTTCTTAGTCCTTGTTCAAAGGTCCGAGACCTGAAGAATGGGTCCCATAACATGTCCATGGAGTAGTGTGAGAGGTCAGTGAACCTCGCTGAGTACTAAGATACTGTCATACTGCACTGCCACATATGAAGTAACTCCTAAATCCGAACCGCACAAATGGTGGATGGAACAAACTCCGAGCGGAAGAGAGTCTCGAAGTCCATCCAAAGTAAATATTCCTTGTCATGCACCTAGAGCATCAGGCTCCACCATCTACCTACTTCTGTGTGGAGGAGACTCATGGAAAAGATCACCATAAGGTGAGCTGGTGTCCCTACTAATCTGAAAACCCTAACAACAGCCTCCAGCCAAACCTCTACTGCCTGTGGGTCTGTCTCTCTGCGGAACCTGGGCGGCCTCTGTTACTGAAACTCATGAAATGCACTCAGGCAGTGTGCACTCTCTGCTACTGGGGCTGGTAGTATCAGTGGCCTAGCGGGTAGTGGAACCACAGGTGCCTCCACTGTGATGGGGCCCTATAGCGAGGCCTTGTCGCTCGGTGGGCTACCATTCCATACGTAACTCAGAACCCTAGATGGATACCTTTTTGGGGCCATCCTGAAAAGAAACAGGTGCGACACGGTCAAAATAGTATACCAAGAGAGCTAACACAAAGTAATCACAAAGAAAACATTTCAATGGAAACAAACATGCAATCAGTGTTTTCGTGCAATGAGTCAGAAATCAAGAGTTAGAGTCCTAGTTTATTGATACGTCAGTCGCTACACCATCACCAGTTTCCCTAAACTGATAACCGCACCAAAAACACTTAAACACTTTTTCATAAGAGAGAAGAAATAATCAGAGTCTAGAGTTTTGTGGTAGAACCGACTCCTCTGATACCAATTTGTCACAACCCATCCTCGGGGCGTGTGTCGTGACTACCACAAACCCACCTTCCATAGGCCAAGGGCTGGTGACTACCACCAAAGGAGTAAATCCCTATACTGGTAAGGCATTGCCATTATAGAAGTAAACAGTCACAATAGAGTATGAAACTGAGGTAAGCACAAGTAAAAATGTATATAAAAGTATGTTCTAAAACGAAAGGGGGTGGAAATACAAGCCCAACAGTGAGTACAATACTACTGAAAGACTAGTACAACAGTAGTAAAGTAAAGCAGCAACCACTGAGTCGTCCTCCGGGAAGCCCACCTGAAGGGTGGGTACAGATGGTCTCCACAACACCTCGGGTCCCTCTATTTGCTCCGTGTACGTCCCACCGAGTGGTCCACCTCCAAGTACCATCCAGATCCACAAGTCTCTACCACGATCAGTTATTTCCATCGTCCATATCCAACACAACATAGTGCGGGAATAGCCCGTGCAGGGGTGAGTATAAAAATACTCAATAGGGACCCCGAGACCCCCGAAGGTCTTCCAGAATCCGTGAAGGATAAACCACAAAGGAAAGATACAATCACGAATTATCAACCAACTCTACTTAGGTATATTCCCATACATATACCTAAGTCATCAATCCCAATTCGGATCCAACTCCCGAACCCAAGCACAACCCAGTCCACACAAGAAAAAAGTCAATCACATCGATGATAATGATTGAAAGTCAAGACTCAGACCACATAGGTATACGTCTTTTGTAATGTGATTCAGATGATCACATATAGTCGCTGATTCATCTAGCCTGTCAGACCCACATAGGATACTAGTCTAGCTAAGCTGTCAGCCCCACGTAGGATACTAGACCAGCTACTCTGTCAGACCCACGTAGGATACTAGAACAGAAGTCAAACTGTCAGACCCACATAGGATACAAGAATATTAGTCATCGTAGTCGAACCCACAAAAGATTCTAGTATGGTAGTCATCGTCGCCGAACCCATTAAGGATTTTAGTATGGTATTCATCATCGCCGAACCCATAGAGGATTCTAGTACGGTAAACGTCACGGTCGCAGCCAGCTCTAGGGTTCACGCTCACAACAAGCTCGATTCCGGGAGGGTCCGCTTCTCGAGCCAAGGGGTTAGTACATCAACTATCATGAAGTCTCGAGTTGATGTACCCCGAAGTTCCGTCTCGTCAAAAGGAACCCAACGTGACAGACGACGCGTCAATTGGACGCCCACTCTAAGAGATATTGGATTTTTCGTTCCAGGGGCCCGGTTGAAATTCACTCGTTCCAAACCCGTCCATTTTCCAAAGTCATAAAAAACACACTTATAGTATCGAAAAAGGACCACTTCATCGCGAGGGTCCCAATGTTGCAGACAGCGCATCAATCGGACCCGCAACCTTTAAGTTATTCACGTTTAAGTGAAAACGGGCCTGACCCGTTAAGCCCAGTGGGCTAGTGGGTCGGCCCAGCCCGATTCAGCGGGTACGACACGGTAGAGGGTCGGACCGGCCTGAGAGGCACAACTCGACCCCAGGGGGCGTGGCCCGTCCTGGCGGGGCACAACCTTGCCCTGCGGGGCAGGGCGCGGTGCGGCCCTGCCCGGCTGGCCGAGCACTGCAGGGGGCTTGGTCCCACGGTCTCCCGAACCGGCGACACCAAGAGTCGCCGCCCTCCTGTCCGGCTGGCCGAAGTTGACCAGTCTTCCTGGCGTGAGCAACCCGCTCCGGCGGGCCGCAGTCCATCAGCACAGAACCTGCGGGTGTCGCAACCCTTTTATCCCGGCCACATGACGAGCCGTTCGGTTTGCCGCCGAAGAGGCCCATAGAGCGCGGGCCGCGGTTCTCCACAGTACAGTGCCCCTTGTGGCGCTGCGGTCTCCCTTTTGCTCAACCGACTTTAGCCGGCCGGTTCTTCTTCGGCTGAGCGGCCCGCAGTGGTGGGCCGCGGTTCTTCCACACGTGGCCACCTCCTTCGCTCGTCGCCACCTTTTCAATATCGTCTCCATCGCAATAAAAAGAGACTACAGAGGGTTGTCGGGCCGTGTGTGTTTTTCCCGCACCCTCCACGTTAGGTGGTAGCAGTTGGCCGAATACAAACCAGGAAATTCAACGATGAACGTGGTACATATATTCACATAAAATTGTACAAACCCCTACCTCAAAATAAGGTTTGTGGTACTTGGGCATCGCAGAAGATGGCGTCACCGGGAGACGGTGTCAACTTTTTGATGTCGGGGAAGAAGGAGCCAGGGATGGCACGTCATCAGTGCTCCTTGCGGGTGGCTTCTTCTCCTTTGTCTTGGCCAAAGAATGAAGGATATTATCATCATTCTTCGGCGGTTCTTCGTTGGAAGGACTGTGTTCTTCGTTGATGAGAGGAACTCCTTTTTCAAATTCTCAAGAGCTCTCCCCAAAATATGTGCCAACCAAAATAATAAAATGTCCTCTCAATAATATAATGCTGCCAAGTATTTCAAATTAATTCAAACACACAAAAATATAATTAATTAAGGGAATCACTTAATTAATTTGCCCTGGGTTGGAAAAATTAATAAGAGAGAGAAGAAGGTGAAGAGTTATCTAAAAAATTAAAAATGGAGAAAGTGAAAGGTTAACCCACATCAATGGGGGGTTCATGGGAGTTTAAGGGGAGATGAAATGATTAGGGATCGTGTGAGCCCCACCACACTAATATCCTCTCATGAGAGGTTATGTGGGTGTGGGACCCACTAATAACCTCCCCATTGTAGGATATAACTACCATATATAAACAAAATTGTATTCCACAATTTTATTTAAATTATTAAAAATCCCCCAAAATTAACTCTCAACCCGCATAAAACACAATTGCGTTAAAGGCCCCATTAAGCAAATACCAGCGCTGCGAGTTCATCGGTGTCATCTATTTTCAATTCTGAGCACAGGTTTAAAAGATTGAAAAACCTGCACGTACATTTACTGAACATACCCGAACAAAACATCATAAAAATATTCCGGGAACATTGGGCCTTGGAATCAGGTGCCATCAGAAACTGCTTACTCGTAAAATTTTAAAGTATTTAGAAAAAAAAAATTCCTTGAAATTTCTGGGTCTTTACATTTTTCATATCAACAAAATCATAATATAACATCTTATGAGGAGGATAAACACAATGATATACTTATTCATGTTATCTCATAATCTTTGATTTATCCAAAATATCTATGATTATCTCTAATATGCTAACCATTATGGTTATAAAATTTGTAAATTATTATCAAATAACATCATAACATCTAAAGTTATTTAAACCTTACTATGATGCCAACTATTATGGTTTGGACTTATCAATAGTGGGATACAATTAATATATATTAGAATACTCCCTAGGAGGATACACCTCCAAGGTTGTACTCTCACTATCATCTCTAGGGACAACCCTATCCTCAAGAATCCATTGTGCGAAGATCAATGATTTTCCCAATGTTCACTGGTGAGAGTTCTGATGGATCAGAATCAGATTTTTTCTATGATACCATCTACATGAACCCAACTTAAAACATAACAAAATATAGTATATTAAGACTATAATTAAATTTTTTTCATTCACAATGAAATTTTATGTCACAATTTTAGAGAGTTATGTTAGAACTATTATATACCAAACCCATAAGTATACCAAGTGGAAAATTTTAAATCAATATCTAATTTTTCAACAATATAAATCTTTTTAAAATAAAACATGATTTATTTTTTTGAAAAATATTCAAAATATTTATCTTCAACTCATAATTTTTGTTAATCGTCCTTAAAAAACTATGAAAAATATTCTAAAAAATTGGGTGATTAAAAAACTCTTAGTAAGGGATATAAATTGAAAGAAATAAAATACTTTTATTTATTGGAAACTTATAAATTTTTTACTTTTTAAAAAATAAAAATCGGATTTAAAATAATTTTTTTATATAAAATAAAACAAATTCTCTTTAAAAATCCTTCCATAAAACTTTAAATAGGAAATATTAATAAAATATTAAACCCATAATGGTATCTTTAAAAACATGATAAACACATGAAATATTTTTCACAAATACTTTTTACCCTTAATAAGTATCATATACTTTCCGCTAAATAAAACATCATTATTTTACCATTAGAAGTAATAGTATTCACATAAAAACCCATATGAATTAGAGATAAAAAATTTATCTTACTAGGGACATAATTTCCTTATCACTTTTATAACCACTCTTACAAATGGAATTACTATATGGTCGACTTCTATAACCAATGCATTGGGAGTTATAACATAACCAAACTCATTGGTTTATCACAGAACAATCCATAAGTGGTTAATAGCATAACCACTCATTATTTTTTTATAATGGAGCTTCCCATCATCAGAATAATTCCCATAAACCATTATCAAAACATATGTTATGAATTCTTGCACCATAAAAACATTTATTGAGGAAGATCATTAATTATAAAAGAAAACTCTTCAAACTTGATGGAAATAATTTTATTTGAAAATAACAATGAAAAATTGGAAATTAATATCAAAATAAAATATTATTAATGAATGCTTGAAAATATACTCATGTCGTATATGTTAAAATACATTCCCTCTATTTTTTTTGTCATAAAAATAACAAAGTACCTCATTTAGAAAATAAAAAAATATTCCATTCAAACCATTTTTTAAAAAGTAAAACATGGGTAAAAATGGCTTTATAAAATCCTAGTATAATAGTAAAAATAGTGTTTCAATATTTTTTTTAAAAAATCATATTGATATAGAAGAGAAATATAGTTTTAAGGTAAACTTTATAGAATATTTTGAAAAGAAAGTTCCTCAACTAGAGTTTGACTCATCACGTACGCTATTAATCTTCTAGAATAATAAAATTATGTTAATTATTTACTTTATTAAGAATAATTTTTCCTTCAATTTTATCTCTAACCATGCAATATCTAATTACTTACTTAATTAAATTAATATTGGATGTTTTGATGAAATTCATTTCGTATGTTCAAAATGGCATTGGTAAGTCGACTATGGTTAAAAAATTTAGAATTCCATCCTATCCATAATAATAATAGTTAAATAATTATAATTTTTATATGTAAATTATAGTTTTAAACCAATCTAATAAATATGGTTATGAAAAAGAACTACATTACAATCAAGGGGACAATAGGTCATACACACTCATTAGTATCATTTCTATTTTTCAACAATCATTTTGGAAAGAAGGTAAATATTTTAATATTTTTAAAAAATTATAATAATATTAAAATATCTTATTATATATTTAAATATACTTAAATATATCATCAATGTTATGTGGTTATGAAAATCAAATCACATCCCTTCATAGAGGTGGTAGTCCACACATACGCCAGATCGATGTTATCATTTTCTTATGTATAGAAAGGTAATAGATTTTATATTAAATAATACTAATATAATTTTTAATATGTCATTAATATCATATATAAATATTAATTCCTTAACTATAATCTATCTATGATAGATGGGGATAAAAAAGATAGATCGGTTTGTGAGGTGGTAGACCAGCATAGAATGAAATAATGATTTAATTTACCATTTTATAGAAGTGAAGATGAATATTTGTTTTTAAATTAATATAAAAACACCCATGTATATATAATAAATTATTTTATTCTTTTTTCATGGTTTAGAAAAATTGGAATAAGAAACCAAATAAAAGGAAGTTGTTACAAACTATACCACTTCTTTGAAAAATCTTCTTTGATTAACACCTTATGCATTTAATGGTTGGTGTTATTCCTAAAATAAGGCCATTATAATTAAAGGATGGATTCCATGAGGTTATTTTAAATTGTATTGGTAGAAATAAAATTGTTTTTTATGTGTCATGGATTGAGAATAAGGGGTTCTCTTTTCTAATAGAGAGGAGGGGCAGTCTTGGAATTTCTCAAATATCAAATTAATATAAATTAATATTCATTTCCAAATGGGTCCAAACTCATTTACATATAATATCAAGTTTTTATTGATCAAAATAATCACATATAATAATTTTTGGACATTGTTATGTCACATTTTATATCATTATCATTTGGTTTTATCCCCTCATCAACCCTTTTAAAACATATCGCGATAATAAGGATTTTTGTATTTTGAGGGTAAATATAATTACTATAAATGGAAAAGTCTTATAAATAGAAATAAGACAACATTATATACCATATTTTAATTTATTTATTGAATATTATATCTTTAATAGTTTTATATCATTTAACAAAATATTATTTGTTATAAAAATTATTATTGTCAATTTTTAATACTATTCATTACATTAACAATAATAATTCTAATATGAAACTAATAATTTGAAAAATTAATTTTAAAACATCCTTAAAATGTAAAATTAATATATAAAATTCATATATCATGTTATTTTTCTAAAATTATATTTGATGAAATATTTTTAATATCATTTATTTTATTTTTCCGATAATTGAATAATTACTGTGTCAACATTGTGTAAGCATTTCTGGTAATTATTTATTTAATAAAAAATAGAGAAAATTACAAAGATGAATATAAGTTTTTTATATTTTAAAAAATATTATATATATTCAATAATTTCTTCTTTATAACTCTATATTATAAATATTATACTTATTAAAACTAAGGTTGTCACATGTTTGTCTTTTCTTGAGATAAAATACAATAATGGTCATAATGGAATCTAAATGAAGATAAAATGCCATATAAACAAATTTTTTATGATTATGGATGAAATGGAATTATAAAATAATATAAATTAAATTGTTAGAGTCGTTTTATTATACTTATCATTTTATTTTTAACTTTATTTACATGATTTACCCTTTACTATGGACACAAAATTATTAAGGTTACTATTAATATTGAAAAAAGGGATCAATTTAATAAATTTTTACCATCTAATTATAAATATGAAATAATTTTTTATATTTAAAAATACATAATTTTCATAATTTAATTTAAAAAATATCTTAGAAAGTGCAACAAAAACCAGCTTTCATGAAAAATGTTTTTTTACGCTAAAAATGTACTTATACCAAAATAATGTATAAGGATGAATAAAATGTAATTAATTACATTATATATATATATATATATATTACTTAGGTAAATATTATATCCAATTAAAATTATAAAGTTATATTTTAATATAAATAAAATACCAAATTTATAAAAATCGATATTTTACTATTCATTGAAAAATTAATATTTTCAAAAAATTATCCAAAATTCACCCGAAGATAATTTTGAAATTATGAATCCAAAAATTAAATTAATTTTATCAAGTAAATTTTCTAAAATTTAAAAAAATTAACTATAATATTCACTCATAAAAAATAATAAAACCCATTTTTGAAGAAAATGTATTTTTGAAGAATAAAATGACATTACTAAAAAAATGAAATCTTATAAAAAAGGAATTAATTAACGAATTTGAAATGATTAGGGCCATTATATATTTCATAATTTTGATAATAATCTATATTAATTCCAAATTAATTGCATGGTTATAATGATCACATTTAAATAACAATAATTCATTGATTTTTTAAGCTCAATGTTGCAATTATTTTGAGATATCAATTATAGTATTTCATTTCAAAATATCAGTTTATTATATAGTTTCACTTCCATACATATAATTTTGAATTAAAATTACAAAAACTATATGTTTAAGGTGTTTTTTCTCATCATATACTAATCATAAATTTTATTCCTTTTTATTTTTCAAATTCGGAATTTTTTATTCGTTTTTAATAGTTTTTTTGCGTAGAGTTGTTATAATATTTTATTTATTTCCTTCAAATTAAATTGAAAATTCATGATTTAAAGACACTAACTCGAGTAACCAAAATCTAGTGGTTAATTTATCACATTTATATAATATAAAACCGATCACATGCCAAAAGATAAATATTTTAGTAGTCTTGAAGAACTATATAAATAAATGATTCCAATTTTTTTACATTGGTAATAGAATATAGAACATAATAATGTAAATATTATTAATCCATTAATTCAATCAATTATACCTTCTTCATATCCTAGGGAAAGGAAATAAACAATGTTGTGTTGAACTCCTCAGTATGATATATGTACAACATAATCTATCATGAGTAAAAAAGGCATAATAAACATGGAATACTAAATAACTAAAAACACATGCCATTTAATGAATAACTTTTTCTTGAAATGAATCCGTGGATAATATAAATGAAATAATCTAAATTATAGTGTTAAATGAATTGTAAATGAAGGAAATGATTAATGTTAGACATCATGACCTCAGTAATCGTGATATCAATACTATCAAGTCCATGTGCTAATATAGTTTAAACTCCACATTGACATACACCAAAAACCAATTTAATACCAGCTTACTGAATTCTCTAATGAGCACAGTTGATGCCTCAAGGTGATAAATAGTTCTATGCCCCACACATCAATACATATTCAATAAATTTTTAATATATTTAATGATAGATTTAATTCATGAATAATTACTTCTCCAAAAATATCTATACTATGTAGAGAATACTGATTTATCAAAATTTCCCCAATTAATCAAATAACATCAAAGTGAAACACTATATGTAAAAAATGGAATTTGGTTTAACAAGTAATCATACCCATAAAACAAAAAATATCAATATTTAAGATAAATGAAATCTATATTGACCATAAGAATGTTAATATTTCAAAATAAAGTTAACGATGAAAAAATTAATCAAGAGTTGAGAGGTGATCATTAAAAAAAAATATTTTTAGTGAATTTCAGTCTTTTAAATAATACATTAAATTTTATGTGAAACATTTGAAATAAGAATGAGTGAAGTGTTTATTTTGAAAAATAATTTAAATATTATAGTACATTATAAAGTGTGTAAAAGGATTATAGTGGTGGGAATGATCCTTTACCGCATTCACGTTAAAAATAAAACATTTTATATGAGATTTTATAAAATTATTGAAAATTGGAAATTTTGGGAAACATTAGAAATATTCTTTTAGAACCTGTAATAATTGATGGATAGTATAAAATTTCCTTGTAATATCATTAGTGTAATATAAATTAATTTTGATTTTGATAAATTATGGATATGAAATAAAAATACACCTGATCAAAAAAATATGATTGACTTTTCTTTTAAAATTTATATAGAAATAGTAAGTTGAATTTAATAATTAATCATTGTGAATAACTAAATATTTATGTTAAAAATATCATAGGTGTAGTATTCACAACACACAATAGTAAATCGGGGAATAATACTAAATAAGTATCAATGTAGTGGAAGTTTATATGAAATCTCTTACCTCTCATTCAACGTTCTTTGAATGTTATTTAACCTCATTTTATTTGAAATAACTCTATAATATATCATCTTAAAGACCATAGGGTTGTCTTTCTTGAGAAACCATATCCTCTAGAACGTGGATAGATAATTGGATAAGATAGTTTTCTTGGTTTTGGTTGATTTATAAGGATCAAATTGATGTGAATAAGAGAAAGGAGCGGTGTAATTTTAAAAGTTATGGGAGGGGAATTATTGGAATTTCATTAATTAATAAAATAATCTAAATTAATTTTTAATGCAAAATGGTTCCAAATTGATATAATTTTAAGATAAATCAATTATGAGTCTAAATAATCTCATCCAATAATATTTGGAAAAGTATTGGTTATGTTTTCAAACTTATCTTTTAGTTTTAATCTCAGGTTATCCAATTGGACAATTACCACAATATTAATGTTTTCTACACTTTAATTGTGTAGAATTTTACCATAAAATGGAAAAATACATATAAATGGACCATGGATTGTGGTTTTTACTTTTTAATAATAATTTGGATGATTTTAGAATTTTTATGAATTTTGAATTATTTAAAAAATTATTAATTATTATAAAATATTATTAATGTCATTTTTGACACTAATAATTTAACATAATTTTAATCTAAAATATATATAATTAAAATATAATCCTCTAAAACAAACCTTACATACCATATAGATCAATAAAATTCATATTACACATTAACTTATCCAAATTATAT
Organism: Viscum album; assembly: GCA_963277665.1. Classification (NCBI taxonomy): domain Eukaryota; kingdom Viridiplantae; phylum Streptophyta; class Magnoliopsida; order Santalales; family Viscaceae; genus Viscum; species Viscum album. The sequence continues at coordinate 286,587,941 of OY728137.1, read as the reverse complement.
ATCCTTTAAATTTTTTAAATTTATTTATTTTATGATTCAATTAATTAAAAAATATTGTATTGGTTTTTCATAAGAATTTAAGTTAATTATTTCATAAATAAAAATTATAAATATATCACCATGATAAAAATATTAATTTATCTTTTAAACTAATATTTATAATAGAATATTTCTTCTGTTTACAGTCATGTAAATAATTTAAAGATAATAAATCATAGAGAATGATATTTTTGAGTTTTCAATAAACAAAATAATATAAAGGTTGAAATGAAATTAAAATGGAAAAAATATCATATATTAAAATATTGGATGATAATGTAAAAATATGTTTATTAAATAAAATTAAGTCATGTTTTAGGGTGATTTTATTGTCCATATAATAATATTTTTATCCTTAATTACCCAATTTACCTTTACCAGGGTGATAATTATTTACTATAGTTATTTTTCATAATGACAAAAAAGGAAATATTTACCAAATTTAGACATCTTGATTCAAAATAAGAAATTAATTTTTCTAGATTCAATTTAAATAAGTTTCAGAAATAAATTTTAAATCAAAATGTAAAACTCTAAAAAATAGTTCTTCAAAAAAATATTTTTTTTGTACAAAAATGTTTGTATACCAAATTAAATCATAAAATTAATTCTCATGAACTAAATTTTATCATTCATAATATAATATAATTAATTTTTATTTGATATATATTTTAAAAAAATGGAACTTTTACAATTCTTGAAATAAAAATTAAATCTTCAATAAAAATAAGTATTTTCACTATTCACTCGAAAATCAAACTTTTCTGAAAAATATGAAAATTTCACCGTATATAAATTTTCATATATTTATTTATAAAATATTATTATTTTTTATAATTTTTTTTCTAAATGTTAAAAAAAATATTTATAATATATTCTCATTAAAATAAAAATAAATTTGAAGAAGAGATATTTTTAAGGATAAAATGCCTATTAAAATTTCGGTGACTATTTACTAATTATTTATTAATAAATTTATATTGTATAGAAACTTTACAAATATTTCATAAGGTATTTAATACTATTCAAACCTTCCATTTTAATATCTTGGTTATAATAGTCATATTTAAAAAATAATATATTGGGGATCATTTAAGCTCAGTCTTGTGTGTTGTATATACTATCCAACATGGTGTTGTTTTAAATTCTCAAGGTGTTACAATATCCCCCCCATAAATAAATTTCTTCCTTGAAATTTAAAATTATATTTAGAAATAAAGGCGTTGATATTTGAAAATTATTTTTCTGAAAACCCACATTATAAAAAATGATTAATAAAGCTTCCTCTTAAATGATGAAAATTGAAATAGGAATGTCGAAAAAAACTCAGTTTCTTAATAGGATACCATTCGAGTGAAGTGAAAATATGAACACATTGGGGAAACCTAACACCCAAATAATAATAGTGGTTAAAAAAGAGCATGGGTAAGATAAATTTAATGACCATAATACCATAACATTGTGATGTGGGAAAAGACCATAATTTTATCAAAAATGGTCATAATATGATAAACTTTTTGAAGATTCTTTTCTTGTATTTGAGGAATTATTTTACTATCTAGAATATAAAAATATGAAAATATACTAAATTGATAAATATAATTTTATTCTCTAATCAATTTCAACTACAATATCATTCTTTATCTAACTCATGACTATCTTAGATAATTTTTTCATGCATAATGCACAAATATTATCATTTAACAGATCATAAGATCCATAAAATTACGACAAGTTATTCTATATTTATAATTATTTAATAAACTCAAATTGTTTCATAAGATAAGATGATTCCAAAATGAATAAAACTTCACATAATAAAATAATACATTAATCTCCAAAATTAAATAGTAATACTCAAAGTTCCAAGTAAATCATTACAAAAATAACTATCCTTAAAATTATTTAAAATATTATAGTCTAAGATTAAATCCCAAAAATCAGAAGGAACAAATATAATATGCTTACGATATTAATTTAACATTTATCACCAACAAATATTTGTCACATATAATGTAATATAACCAAAATGTATATTCTAATATGTTATAGCCTAAAAAATTCACTAATAAATTACATAAATAATTTTAATGGGTATAAAGAAAAAATAAAATCATATATAATTCCAACAGATTATTCATCCTTTTTTCCTCAAATAATAATCTAATATTGTCCAGAAATATTTATATTTACCTTAATCATATTATTTTCAAAATATTTATCTTCTTTCAAAATGGCATTATTATAAAATAAATTTCCAATCTCAATGGTTATTACTTGCTGTAAATCATATATTATGAATATATAATAATATTTTCACTATAATTAACCATAATTTCATCAATATAAAATATAGTTTTAACACTTAAGGTTATGAATACCTTTAAACTTTTTTTCACTATATATAATATCATTATTCCTCAAATAAGATTTTTAATAGAATGTATATTAAACATAAGTGTTTAATTATTATAAATGTCACCGAAATTATCCATAATTCTAAATCCTAAAAAAGTGGTATCTATAGATTTAATCTTATGATCAAACATATAATAATAAAACCATGATACTTTAGCTTTATCTGCAGGAATATCATAGGTTTCTATAGGTACTATTATCATATTCATCATAATAGTTCAGAATGAAAATGTGAGTTAACCCAAGATTATCCCTATAGAGTTTAAAACTATGTGTATAGCAGTGGAACACTCGCATCAAAATAGAATGAAAGATGAAATATATTCAACCAATACGGTAAAGACCCATAAATTTCAAGGAATTTTCTTTCATAATTTCTTTGGAATTTTACGAGTGCACAGTTTCAGACGGAACCTGATTCTGATGCCCGGTGTACCCGGAATCAATTTTCGATGTTTATCTCATCTACGTCTAGTAAAAGAACGAGCGGGTTTTTCTATCTCTTGAATCGGTGCTCGGAAATGAATTCTGAGGGCACTGATAAAACTACATCGCCGATAATTGCTTAAGAGGACCCTTATCGAAGATGCATTTTCTCGGGAGGAGATGTTAAAAAAAGTGGTTTAAATAAAATGTGAAAAAATTGTGGTACAATTTTATTTCTATATTAGGTGGTTTTATCCTACATGGGGGAGTTAGGGTGGGACCCAGTAGCATCCTAACTACCCATGTGAGGTTAAATGTGAGGTGGGGCCTGCATGAGACCCAACCTTTCACATTCTCTAAAACCCCTTAAACACCCCATTAAACCCCCTGTATTTATTTGGGTAACTCTTCCTCTCCCCACTCTCCCACATTAATTCATGCCAACACTCACTTAATCAATTAATTGAATTAAGTGTTTGAATTTGTAAATTTGAATGCATGTCACGAATTAATAAAATAAGAGAAGACTTATTTTATTTTAGTGGTTGGCTTGTTGTGAGAGGATTTTGGGAGATAGACTTTGTGTGAAGAAAGACGGAAGTTCCTCCTTTGTGAAGAACTTCATCCTCCCATGAATAACGTCACCTCTTCGACGAAGAACGCTATCACCACAAGGAGAGACGATGTGCCATTCCTTCTTCTCTCTGCAACTACTGTGGAGACTCCATTCCCTTTTTGGACGCACGCCAACGCCATCTTCCGTGACGTGCGGCGAACGTCATCGATTGTCGAGGAAGGGGTTATCTTTGTTCAAGTTTTATTTATCGATATTTATTGAATAAAAATTGGCCGCTTGTTATTGTCTTAATGAGGGGAGATCGGACCGCACAAACACGGCCGATCCTCCTCCCATTATCATTTTGATCTTCATTGATGAATGTGGTGAAGGCGGAACGTTGCCGTCACGCCGTGCCGGTGAGGCCGAAGGGACCGTGACCGGAGCAGGCCGCGGGGGTGGCGCGCAGCGCCGTCGCGCCGCGCTGGTGGGTCCGAAGGGACCACGGCGGGGGTGCACGACACCGATGCACCGCGCCGGAAAAACCGAGGAAGGCCACGGCCAGAGCGGGCCGCGAAGAAAGGGATGGGTGGAAGGGAACGACATCACCGCGCCATGCCCGTCGGACAAAGGCTATGGCCTAAGGCTGCGGTGGACACCCAAGGGGAATCTGGCTTGGACGGCCACCGATGCTCCAGGAGGCGGGACCCCCATGGGTCTCGTGGCAGCTCATAACCAACAGACCATTAATGCTGGCTGTTATCCGAAGCAGGGGGGTGTCTAAGCCCCCCGACAGATCCCTAGGGCAGAACCCACGGGTCCACCATTTTGGAAACAAGGGGGCGACGCCCCCCATTGCGCCCGACTCGGCCAGCGTCGAGCCGCGACCAGCCTCTGAGCCGGGCCGCAGGCCATGCAGGACGGGCCAGCCACATGCCACGCGGGCCGGGCTAGCAGCAGGCCACGCGGGGCAGGCCGACCGCACCCCACCGTGGGCTAAGCCATGCCCAATCGGGCCGGACCCAAACCCGGGGCGGGTCGACCCGGTTCGGGCAGACCCAGGGGGTATTGGGCCAGGTCGAACCGGGCCCAGACCCCCCTTTTTTGGACCAGGTTTGTTCAAATGCCCATATCTTGGGATACGAACCTTCGATCGACACACCGTCAGTTGTGTAGGGATATTTATATCGAGTCAGTCGTTTTGGTATATTACAATCATGATTTTGGTGAAATTTGTGTATGTCCGGGTTATTTCGAACACGAAACCAACCAGGCCCTCGGAGCGGAAATGATTATAACTTGAGCTCCGGATGTCTGATTGATTGGTCGTAAACTTTTTTGGTTTCCTTTTGGTGAGATGGATCTTTTGGTATACTTCATCTAAGGTTTGGACACAGTTGATGTATGGCCGGGTTGGATTGTACCCGAAATCCAACCGGGCCCCTAGAACGGAAATGCTAATAACTTTTAGATCGGATGTCCGTTTGACGAACCGTCATCAGCGTTGGTGATATTGTTGAGAAATGGCCCCATTGATTATACCCTATGAGTGTTCGGGGTACAGTTGAGATACGGTCGGGTTGGTTTGTACATGAAACCAACTGGGCCCCTGGGACGAAAAGGCTAATACCTCATAGACCGGTCGTCCAATTGATGCGTCGTCTGTTGCATTAAGACCCCTCTAACGAGGAGGTCCTTTTTGATACTTCTTCATGGGACTTTGTGATACTTGGAGTATCGAACAATATCTCGTGGAGCGGATCCTCCTAGAGATTAGCGTACGGAGGGCGGAGACCTAGTAGTTGTGGACCTGATGACTTCTTGTTCGATTCGATTCAGAGTGACTTGTATAGCCCAATGGAGAGCACTACTTTGTGAGGTGGTCGACCCAAGGAGGAAGAACACTACTTTGTGAGGTGGTAGACCCACGGTATTCGACATGAGGAGTACCTCTATAGGCTATGAGGGGGATCACTACTGTGTGAGGTGGCAGACCCATGGCGGGGATCACTACTTTGTGAGGTGGCAGACCCACGGTACTCGATAAGAGGAGTACCTCAGCAGTTTAAGGTTAGTTAGTAGCATATCAGAGTCATGACAGGGAAACATTACTCGACAAAGGTGGAGTTATCCAGCAGTTGTGGTTTTGATGTCGTGAATAAAAATCCTTGTTTGAGCTGAGTCAATGACCTTTGCGTATTCCTCATGATTGAGATGGGTTACTTGATAACTTAGGTATATGTATGGGCATATACCTAAGTAGTGGTTATCCGTTGATTTCATATCTATGTGATACGTCATCATTGATATGGGCTACTTGATAACTTAGGTATAAGTATGGGCTTATAAATAAGTTAGGGTTATCTGTTTAGATCCTTCTTTGTGGTTATCCATGTTGGATTTAGTGAGATCTTGAGGGTCTCGGGGTCCCTACTGAGTATCGTTATACTCAACCCTACATGGGCTATGCCCGCACCTCGTTGTGCTGGATGCAGACGTCAGACAGTGCTGACAGAGGTCACGTGTTCGAGGACTGGACGATACACGGAGGTGGACCTCAGGATGAGTCGGTACCCAGAGGTGGACCTCACGATGAGTCGGTATCCGGAGGTGGACTTCACGACAAGAAGGTACTCGAAGAAGGTTGACGGGCAAGAGCGTTAAAGAGGCTATCTATACCTACCCTTTAGGTAGGATCTGTGGTGGATGATCCAGGAGATGCTTCTATTTTTCCAGCTGCTTGTCTTTTCTATTGTACTTTTGTTCAGTTGTAGCTGTAATTTTTAGTTGGGTTTGTATTCTGGCCCATTTACTTTTCCACACTTTCTTTTGTACTTAGTGTATTACTTCTTCTTGTACTCTGTGGTTTTTGGTTACTTTTATAAAGGCAATTCCCTCCCAATTATAGGGATTTTACGCCTTTGGTGCTAGTCGTCAGCCCCTGGCCTATGGAAGGTGGGCTTGGGGTAGTCATGGCACGGGCCTTGAGGACGGGTCGTGACAAATTAATATCAGAGGACATCAGTTCTACTGCAGAACTTAGGACTCTGATATTTTATTTTCTGTGAAGCAATAGTGTTAAGGGTACTAAGTGTGGTCTTCAGTTCAGGGAGTCTAGTGTTGGTGCGGGCGGCCGACGTATCCATACATAATTATTTTTTATATAATGAAATTCCTCATCCCCATTAATTATGATGAATGTGCTCAAAGATGGAAGGTACAATTATAATATTAGCATAAAAATTTACCACTTTATTTTCCATTACCTCTTTAGGAAATTTAGTAATGCAGTTTATCAAGATACAGTCATCACGAGATTACTTTAAAGAATACGATGATAACTTCAAACTAAGGTATCAAAATTTACATTACCCTTTCTCTATGTATAATAAATCATAAAATAAAATGTTTTCTGATACTTTACACCTCACCTTTTCTATAAATTTATTTTTTTATAAAATATATGACTCATGATTTTATGATTAGTATACACCATGAACTTATTCCTAGAGTGATAATATTATCAACACATAAGATCATGCATCACTACTACCAGCATAATTTTATGGGTTATGTAATTAATTTCATGTAGAAAAATATTATGAAATCAATGATACATCACATGATTACCATATGTGATCACTCAATACAAACTAATTATTGAAGAATAATTCTAAACAAAATATTCTTCAAACTTATTATATATAAAGATAATTTTTTGATCTAATTCAAAACTTTATCTCAATACTAGATTCCTGACACTCGACGTGCTATGAAAACTTTTCACCATTTTGAGTGAGGTCTTTCGATAGAGATAGAATATTTGGTAATATTCTTATAACCATTAGTTGATGACCTTATAGAACCAATAATATGTGTATTTGAAAGATAATTTTTGGATCTTCCTCAGAAAAAATAAATTCCACCTCCAAAAAACTGAACAAAATGACTAGTTCCAACAAAAAAAGACTAAATAACCCTAATTTTTGTAAGAATAAATTATACATAGTTAGATTTAAATAAATAAAATGATCATAGAGAGTTCACAAGGTAATTTTTAGGTGATAATCATCCACCAATTCAAATTTAGAACAGATTTAAGATGTTTTGTATTAAAATAAAAACATAAAAATAAAGGAATCAATGGAATATCAAATTCATAGGACCTATAGGATAATTGAACAAAATAAATAGTATTTTCATATACTCAAAACAAACATATTTTCCCTTAAAAGTATTATTACATATATTAGACTCATTTACATTGTGTTGGGGATACCCTAATTGGAGGTTTATCTTTTAGAATTAACTTTCATCATTCAATTGGTTAATGATTCAATCTATATGAGTATAATGTTATTTATTATTGATAATAACATCATTATATTTCATATTATCAATACGTAAATTAATGGTTTCATTATAATTCTTATGAAATTATACTAGAGAACCTCAATTTGAAACAATATCATGAATAAAACATTTATGTTCAAGATCATCCATCTTGGTTTCAACTCAATATGATGTATTGGAATCCTAAGGTTGTTGAGTAAATTAAACTTTATATTATTTAATTTTAAAACCATATTATTTTTCATATCAACTGATGTTACATTATCCTAGGAACTTTTTTATTCATGCTTATGTTTTAATAATTTTCATTATTTAAGTAATTTGTATTACATTTTTCCGTAATTTGTTATTTTTTAAGAGATTTTAATTAGAAAGGTATCATTTTAAAATATCTTATAATTTTATCTTTTATTTTTTTACTATATAGTATAGTTATAGAACTTATAGATCTATGGAGTTTTACCTTCTAAAAATGACGTTCAACAACGTAAAATGTTTAGTCTTATCTGTTCTGATCATGATGATATAAGAGGATCTCTATGATAGATATACCAATAATAAAAAGTCTTATTGTGTGATTCTTAGTGATTAATTGTTTCTCTTAATTCGGGATAAACTAAATATGTTCCTAGTGTAGTACTGACTACTGATGAATTGACTAATCATGGAAGTTACAATGTTTTATATATGGATACATTGGTTCTAGTTAACAATCCAAATAATAATATTATTTAAAACAAAAAAAATTATTTTTATTAGAATTATTTTTAAAAAATTTCATTTTATGGTATTTGAATTGTTATCCAATACTCCATTAGTTTTTTGTAAATTTTATTTTTTTATGGGAATTTTAGTTTTTTTATATACTTTAAGTATAATTACTTAAGATATTATTTTTTTCAATTAATATATTTTTAATTGGCACTATGATGTGATTAGATATGATAACATACAATCAACACACTTTGTGGTTGGTATGAGAATTTTATGATGGATTTTTAATACAACTTAACCATTATTCATGCTTACAAAAATTAATCTAATATGAGAGTAATTAGTATAAGATAAAATATTTATTTTTCACTAAAACTGTTTTTATATTTTCTATTATGTCATATTTTATCATATCTTGGTCATCATTGTTCATGAAATTAGACTTTGCTTTTAATAATTTTTAGAATAGTGTATATCATTTGTATTTGTTAACCTATAACTACCAATTAGAACCAATAAAAAATTTAATCTGAGACATCTTTTTATTTTTGATTGGTATGACTATGTGTAATTTTTATATCAGAAAAATATATTTTTCAATTATATTGGGGATGATCGTTTTCTAGTTATGACCAAAAATTAAAAAATTATGGCGAAAAAATAACCCCAAATTACTCATTAGATGATACTTGAATATCAATTGAATTAAAATGTTAATTCCACTATTATTTTACCTTTAATAAGAAATATCAATAATTATATTTCTAAAATTGAAACAATAAATTTAATTTGGATAAAATTTGAGATCACACACTTTGGAACATCCAAAGTATTTAAAACTCCATGAGTGGAGCTTCAAGTTGATTATCAAGAATATTTATGTGAATAAAATATTTTTCTTAGATACACTATAAGTTTATGATAATATTTAACGGTTAAAATATTTGGGTGAGAAAGAAATCATTGATAAATAGTTTGTTGAAAATATTATAAAAATTATTCTAAGAAGATAGAAATATCTGTGTACAATGATGAATGATTCTAAATATATTGAAAATTTTAGTCATGATGAACTTATAATAGATCTATTTTAGTGTTGTAATACAATTATAAAATATGTTGATGAAAAAAATTTAAAAATGGCGTTTCATATTATTTTACTTTTATATTATTAATATAAATATTTGATAATATGAATTATAATTCAATGAAGAGAAAGTTTAAACATTTATTATTTAGTAGAGTGATAGATGTTACTAAAGAAGAAATTTCTCAATGTTTAATATGTATGAATAATATTTATAGAATTAATAACTTCTAGAAATACCATTTGAAATTATAGGAAAAAAATTATGAGAAGAAGGATTATACATAAATTATATTGTATATTAAAATTCCCTTAACACATTAGAATAGATTCGGTTTAACTGAAGAGTAAAGAGAAGGAATACAAAAAATAAGATAATAGTAAGTTAATAATGTATTTAGATCAATGTATGACACTTATATTTCAAGAAAGTATCTATATTTTTATGGAAACAACAGATCAGAAAGTGATGATAGAAATAAATCCCCAAATTTCAAACAAATTCACCATACAACGAAATATTTTTTATTGCAGGAGTAACACTACATGCTCTTAGTATATTTTAATAATATTATTCTTTACCTTTTTCATTAGATATTGTAGATTACTTTTGTTATACTTTATTTTTGTAAGTGGCTAGATATGTTACAACCCTTGAGAATAAAAATAAAATAATTATAAAATAATTTGATTAAGAAAAAGTGAAATGTTCTATGGATAATGATATAATTTATATGCTTATTTCTAACAAAGATTCTAATTCCAATCATTTTCCAACTAATGATTACCAAAACACAGCTATAATACTAAATTATAATGTTTTTAATGAGAAAAATATTTTATATTATTTAAATTTATTTGGGAGAACTTTGATAATAAATTATGATTGTTGAAAACTAATCATATATGTTATAAAATTATATCTCCTTCCAAAAATACACATTTCTAGTCTAGACACTTCATTCTGAAAAATAGACCTTTCAATACTAAATGTGTGGGATTATTTCATTGTAAAACAAAATTCCTTGAAAAATGTATGATCCTATGAACTCATTGGGTTTTATTTATAGATATTTTGTTTATATATAACACTGAAAAGTTAGAGAGATAAGGGTTTCTATAATTTTTTTAATAGCATTGATGTACCCAAGAAATATTGGGAACCAAATATTTTTCTTAATTGGTTTTTGAAATATAGGATGGGTAATATAAGATGAAATACTTGGTAAATAGATAATATATGTTCTCTACACATAAATAGAACAAGTAAATTTTTTGAATTTTATAAAATTTTAATTGTATTCATGTTGGATTAGGATACAATGCACATAGATAGATTGTATAAATAAGTGATTTATCCTTTTTATTAATAATATTATTTAAAATTTTCTTTAGGTTTTTTGACATCAAAAAAACTTATCAACATAATTTAGTAACATGGTAAAGATTAATCCAGGAACTTTGAAAATTAAAATTTACTATCACAATTTTGGAAGGGTGAAACATCTCACATTTTGAACCCATTGTAAGTCAAAGAGTTTTTGAAAAATTCATTCAATGGATGAGATAAATCTTAAATAGAGACTGAAAATTTAAATCGATGTTTTGAACACTTTTATGTAATTTTTTTGAATGGAGTATAACACCTCAAAATAATTCTCATGTTTTTTCATGGGGTTAGGGAGCTTTGTGATCTGAAATCCTAGTTTTTGGATGAGATATATAAATTTTCACAATTAAAGATAACAATGACCCCCAATTGTGCGGTCTTGTAGGGGATTCACAGAGGTTTTAAAATTATGTGCGAAAAGATTCATGATTGTGTAAAAACTAATTGAAACTTGTATTGCCAAACCATACATGCTATGTCGTGATAGAGAAATGTGCACCTAGACTACATAGTTACGGCCACTTAGAGAGTGAGCCAGCATGGTTGGTGCATAATATTTCAAACCATGTGTAAAAACCATATAGCTCATTTAGATTGGTGAAATTAAGATTTACCCTTTTTTTAAAGGTATTAGCCTTTTTTATTCATTCATTCACCTAGGAGGTCTCCCACACCTATACCCACCATGATTCTCTTCTGATGGTGTGTTCTACCTCATTATTGATAAAAATATAATGGTTTTCATCATATTGGAAGACTATCAGTATGTCTAATACTCTTATTTCTTCCTTTATGTTTTTATCTCAACATCTCTTATAATATTTGTATGAGCTAATTTATCCTATTTTCAGGGTGTTTTGTTAATATTTTGTTTTCCATCATTCTGTCTTGAATCAATGATCAATAATGGAATATTGGACAATACTAACAACAAGTTATGTGGTCTTTATGATTATACCTATAAGGCACAACATTTTTAAACTACCTCTATTATGTCGTATTTTAGACTTCCCTCTTTTTTTCTCCTAAAATGTATAATGCTTTTCAAAATTCATAGACCCCTTTGATAATGTTCCTAGACCCTTGCAAATTGGAGGTTGAATAACTCAACCCAAATGACATGTTAATGTCTGTTCATCCATACTATATTACCTTCATTCTTTTATAAGTGATTAATCCACCCCTTTTGGTGTGTTCTTTAAATAACATTGAATGATTATAAATACCATAATGAATTTAAATGGTTTATATAAACCTTTTTATCCCTGAATACTTAATTAATACTTGAAAGATATGAACAGGTCAATTTTATTAATAAATATTAATTTTATTATGGTATGTTTGATTACATAGGCCTCTTTATCTTTTTTAATTAGTCTGATAATGAAATATAACGTGAATTATGTTTAGAAATGGGTATTTTCATATGAATTATTTATTAACGTTAATATAATGGTAAAACTAAATGGGTTAGATAATTTTATGTCATGGATGAACTCATTCCCCAAAATTAAATATTAAATGAATTACATTAATGAAGGCATATTAGACCACGAGTGATGATGGGTTCTACTTTTTTGAATTCCTAGGATAAGAGCTCATAGGCCAAGTGGGATTATATAATATAGGATGTTCATAGAGGGAAATTTATTAGGTTCAAAGGACATGACACTTCACACCCACATTGTTGAGGATTTTGGACATTAAATTTCACATTACATGGTATTTTGGAAAATTACTTTTTAAACCACATCTATCAATATTTAAGAAACAAAATTACACATCCTTTATTAGGATGATAAACATGGTACCCACATCCCTTGCGTATGATTCATAGCTTCATGAAATTTTTAGATTATTATTATTTATCTAGGAATGGTGTTAATGAGGTATTTTATAACTCATTGAGAACATCAGGCATGGCGTCCCTTATTTAAACTAAGATTCATATTATATCGTTTGTAATATTTTTTTATAGATTCCTAAGATATTCCTCACATCCTATCTAGTTCTACGTATCTATATTTTTTCCTATATAATTTATTATGTATATATATATACATATATACTGGGTAACGCATGATTAGAGGCATCCCGCTTTAGGCCATAGTAGGTATTGATGGCCAGGTGTCCCTAAGAAGCCTAATCCCAAATTGATTACATTTATCATTTTCTACACAACCATTTTTCTCATATACCTACACAATAATTTATTTATATTCACAAAACTGATTTCCATAGACACTATTGGTGTAGGTATAATGAGTATATATCATAACATGCTTGGTTCATCATTCTATTATGGGAAGGGCCTCATGATTGTAGGTTATGTCTTTGGACTGTGATATGTGGTGTTTAAATTCTAAAGTAGACATGAGATATTGAATTAGTGTAAAATATTATACTTAGGATACCACCCGTAGTTGGAGTTATTTATTTGTTTATTTATTTCTCATGTGAGAATTTCCTTATACTATATATGTTTTTTGTTGTTTTGATAGTCTATATTTATGGCATATCATGTTCATGCATGTATATAAATTTTGTGTTAGACACATTATTAGTTTTCTATTATTATCAATCAATTATTATTTTATATTATGATATTTGTTTTTATTTTTTATGTTACTTATGATATATTTATCTATTATCATGTGGCTATAGTCTCTCCACTATACCACCTTTAAACCCTCACTTCTATTCACTATCTTCTAGATTATTGGGAGTCGCGCTTGAGGCTATGTGATCAACTGGCTCATGGAACCATCTTAAGTGGATCCAAGGTCAAGTCTTTACAAATGGTATAAAGTCCTCTTTTTAATTTTTCATATAGATTTGGGTTGGTAGATAAAAGTCTAGGAATGTTTCAGCACTTTGTAAATAGACCGTGTCTAGGTTCGACCAACCCACCCCCAAGGGAAAGATCAGGTTTCATGGGATGGTGTTGTTGTTCACAATTATAGTTGATTATTATTTTATTATGAGTTGTTGATGTACTGTTAATTATCATAAATTTATGAGATTTTTCTCTTAGCCTAATACAATAAGAAATGTGGTTTGATCATGCATTATCATAGGCACATAAAAATTCACTTTCTAGGCATATGACATGCCACATAGATTACAAAGTATATATCCTAATGTATGATGATATGTAAACCATTACTTTAAGAAAATTAACATTATTATTTTCATACCATTCTCAGTTAATTACTTACTCATTATAAATGTGTTTCCTCATTACATAATATCTTTACATGATTAATTATACATGTACTAATATTATTTATCTTTGATATCATTCCTTGTTATAGTTAGGATACATAGTTGATCAAATAAAGTGTCGGTATTAATGTAAATGGTGTTTTACTACATAGATTAATGGTGTAATTTTATTTTACTAATGATTTATAACGTATTTCATCCATGAAAAATTCGTTTCGTGGAAGAAAACATGAGTAGTTGTGATTAAATGGATGTTACTTTTTAAATATATAAAGTGTGTGGTTCTCTATTAATTGGAAATGGTAATACATATAATCATATCAATATATATATATATATATATATATATATTATATATTAAATCAAATGCAATAATCTTATTACAGTTATAACAATGCCAATTGTAACATATATAGGAAATTACCTTTATAAATTAGGGATGAAAATTCATCTAAATGGTCCATAAAATACACATATACTGAGTTGAAATTCTTATACAAAATATTCGCTTAGAATATAGTTGTACATTTCCATTTAGAATGGTTTGTACCTTTATTAGTTGGGAAGGATGACCCATAGAACTAAATTACAAAATGAACAAATTTACCCTAGTAACTCAGTTTTGGTATGTTGCTTATGAGATAAACCCAATAAGGGTATTTCAAAAATCAATTATTAATGGGTTTCACACAAATAGGATTCCAATTGTAATTTATAGAGCATTGAATACATGAATTGGAAATGGAGGACCATATAAATGATCCAGATTTTACATGATGTAGTCCTTGTAGGTTTCCTATATTATATCTTTTTCTTGGTACCTAACCCCATGGGGGTATGTTTATGCTAACAAGATAACTATTTAAAGTTTATGAAACTGTTTATAAGGTTTTAAATATAAACATATGAGATATCTTAATTAACTAATCTATATTAATTGAAAAAATTCCATTTACTTTCTTTGATCCTTATTAATATCCACCTTTAGTTAATTAAAATTCCAGTTATGACCTAAAATGTGGTTTTCTTCATAAAGTTTTAGTGACATTTTATTTAACAAACCAAAATTGTGAGATAATAATGGTTAATTAAATGGTTAAATGGAATTTATGAGATAATGTTCATAATGTTGTATGACTCTAGATGAATAAAGTGTTTAGTTCAGTTTTAAAACATTTTATTATAACTAGTAGTTGATATCCCTTCTTTATGAGATGTTTTAAATCTTTTAATAAAAGAGCCTAAATTAAATTAATTGAAATAAAAACATATAGAGGTGTTTATTGTATAGATGATGGGGTAAGGGTAGCCTTTAATTTCTATTCAAAATTCTTAAAATGGGAACCTAAGAATTTCTCATAAATTACAGTTGACATATTTCATATTTTTAATGAACAAAATGGTTAAGTGGTAATTTATAGATATATTTTTTGCAAGAATCTAGTTTTTAGGTCAATGAATTATCTTAAAATGATGGTTTATTCCATTGAGGTTGAATCCTTGGAAATGAATGACCTGTAGACTTTTTATCCAATATCCTAACAACATTATCTACATTCAATTTGACTGTTGATTTAGGTAGGAATCTTAGTAATGAAACAAATCCCCAATGTAAATGGATGTTTATCTGATGAGTTGGACATTGAGGGTGTATTATCATTTACAGATACCTTGAATGTTTGAGTTATTTATCCTCTGATGTTGATGGTGTGACCCATATAGGATTAAAACCTTCATCCCATATTAAATTATATCTCTTTTGGAGAGAGTATATTATAGCATTAGATGTCATATAATAAAGGCCCTTTTTTACTCAAACCCTAGTTGGTCATAATTTTGTGTGTTTTAGGAAAAATACAATAGAGGTTGACTCAGTGCTTATGATCTATTTAAATTCAATGATCTTTATTTATTCACTCATCTTGAGATAGATGAATGAATTATTCTTAGGTGTTGAATTATAATAACAATGATGATTAGGTCGTCACAAAATCACCAAGGTTCTTGGTTATTGAAACTAGATTCAATGGGTAAGACCATTTGGGTATGTGTCCTAATTAACAATATTTTAGACAATAGATGCTTTAGTTTTTTAAATAAATATCTTGAGGAGGGTGGTCATTTAATAAATCAAGGAATAAGGTGGTTTCTAATTTTGAAAATGGGTTCTAAGGGAAATTTTGTCATGTTAAAAGTAGACATATCTTATTGCACGGTATGGTTGTCTATATAGAAAAATGATTCATGGGAGTGCAAATCGGGTTCTGAACCGGGTGGTATGAGATGTTCACCCACTCCATATAGAAGGAATATAACACACTGGCTATGCATGTTACAATTTATCTCATGTATTGGTAAGTCATCTTGGGAGATCTAAGGACCAATAGTTTAATGTAAGTAAAAATTATGGGTCGGGATGCTTGGAGATTTTGGTAAAATTTGGGTTACTGCCCTACTGGTAAGGGATAATTTGAGAATAGATGGGGTACCATGAGATGATTGACACATAGATAGACCATGACATGCATAGTCAAGAGACATGGTGTTAGGGGTAAAATTATGGAAAGTGTGGAATGTTTTATGAGGGAATATATTTAGAGGAGTTACACATGCTTGTTGATGGAATATTAGTGGACTCCCTATTTAGAGATGTTTATACCCCCTATCTTGAAATGTTCATGATTAAGTTAAGAGAGTGTTAACTATACGTTGAGATACTGTTTTAAAATAAATTTTCACGGTTGATGGAAAACTCTTTGGATGTTATGCATGAAGTGTTGTTAAAAAATAAGCCATATGGTTCATAGTACACTATTGGTCATTTTAGGGTGGTGACCCTAATCATGTTTCATATTTTGGTGATCACCATGGGAAACATCCACGGATTTTGGGAATGAGTGTTGGGTTAAATTTAAATCAATGCTCATAAGTGATTTGGTCCTCACCTATATCATTCATTATGTTTTGGATTGGACAGGGCTTGGGATATTGTAATTTAATTTTTCATTTTGTTTGTCTAATAATAAGTATTATCCTACAGTGAGAAGTGCGAAATCATGCACTAGTAGGGTTCATAATGTGAGAAGTGTTATGAGATGATGATATCATCAATTGGATGGTCATTCTAGATCTCATATTCCATTATGTTAGTGGAATTATGTATGGATAAAATACTTGGTAAATTCGAGGTATGGGTTTAATTTCAATTATGGGTGATATACGAATATGGTCATTAAGATTAGTGTAGATTATGATGATTCATGGATGCTAGGTTGGGAAAGTATTTGTGTTAGTGGTGTATTAAAAGGAAATATTTGATCAGGAGATGGTTTAATCAAGATATGTCACTAAAGGTCGGTTACAGGATTTAGTGAGTGTGATATAAATGATCATAGTATGTCTTGGGGTAAAAGGCCTCAGATTTGATGATGCATTGGATGTGGAGTTGAGTTATTTATTCTATAGTATATTATTGGGGTTTACTTGACTATATTTTATTTAAATTATTGAACATGGTTTTTGTGAAACTACATTTTCCCTTCTATAGGGGGTAATTCGAATGCAGTTTAAAGGTTTTCCATGGATTTTTATGGTAAAGTGCTATCATTATGAGTTTTGATGTGGTTTTTTTGGTTTTTTTGATAAATAAATAGGATCTATGGTAATTTACCCATGTTTAATTTGATAAACATGATGGGATCAATTTCAAGATACTAAAGATATGCCTCGATAGGAAATTTTTCTGGAGGGAGTTTTGAACTATGAATTGGCCATTAGAATTCTACAAGCTTTGGAATGATGTTCCTCCAGAATGATGATGAAATGTATGATGATTCGATAATGAATCAACATAATAGGTCTTGTTTAAGAATCATCTTGACATTTCATGTTTGTGTATAATCATTTCCGTGAGTTTTTATGGCTTAAGTAACATCAATTTAAAATGACTTCTAGAGGTACGTCGGGGATTTGGAAATGAATCACAACCATCTAAGTGAGATTTCCTAACCCAGGTAGGTTGGATTATGTTTTTTCATATTCCCCAATACTTCTCTAGGATGCAATGTTATAATGTGGGAATATTTTTATGTCTTGAGTTTTGAACTAGTTGAAATTCAACAAGTTTTTGAGCTTTTTGTTTTACGGATGACCGAGATCTTAAAATGATTATCAAAATGTAAATATGAGTTTTGGATCCGTTAAATGTGTTATTTTTAGTTATATTTTAAGACTAGATATGTGTATTGAGATTTTGGATAGGTTTTAGTATAATTTGGCTCTAAAATATTGGTTTTTTGAAGATGTATGTGAAAATACACAATTGGCACACAATTAGTGATAATAGTGCACCTCAACTATGTGGACCTAAAGAGTGTCACAAAGTTTGTAAAACCATCCACCCATGGCAGCATGGCTGGGAATAATTTATATTGAAAATTACAGATCTAATCCACACGGTCTACACATGAGTATACAAACTGTGCACCTAGACCCCGTAGTTAGAAAAATCATGGGCATTGTTTTCTTGCTTAGTGAAACTTAAGTTGTGATCTCATATGTGTGGTGCACAGTTTTTCAAACCATATGTCTCATTTAAAGGGATGGAAATACAATTTTACCCTTTAAAACTTTAATTGTTTTAGCCATTTTCCTTCTATTATTCACTTAGGAGGCCTCCCTCCCATTCAACCCTCATCCTTCTTTTCCTATTGAAGGATATACCATATTTTAACATGAAAAAAACACCATTCATCACTCTGAAAGCCTATCTGTAAGTCTGAGAATCCTATTTCTTACTTTCAATATTTATCTCACCATTATCGGTTCTTTATTCATGAGAGCTAATTGAACCTATTTTCATGGAGTTTGGATAATCTTCTATTTTCTCTTTTTCCAACTCGAATCCAAGCCTCATAATGGATTAGTAAACCTTCTTAATAATGAGGTAGTTTTGGTATATTATTTTCCCTAAAATTTATATTAGATATAAACTATTTCTGTTATACCCCACAACATATTTCATGTAAACTTTTCTTAAAATGTATAATTCAATTAATGAAATTATAAGAACAAATTAGTGATTTACATATCCCCTTTCCTTGTTGGAGGCTGACCACCTCAACCCAAACAAACAATTATGGGGTTTTCATTCTTAAACTCTAACCTTTTGTATTTTAGAGGTGATTAAACCAACCATTTGGGTGTGTTATTTAAATTCCAAGTAATTTTTAAAGATTCATTGATGGATTGAAATGATTTGGTTAATCCCTTTTTCCCTCAAAAATATACTTTATGCTTGAAAATTTTGAATTAAACAATTTTATAAATTGAGATGAATTTTATTTTTGTGTATATGATTATATGGCCCTTTTTATATTTTATAATTGGATTGATAATGAAATTTACCTTGAATTGTGTTAAGGAAATGTGTTTTTCAATGGAATTATAATTTAATTTTAATGTAATGGTCAAATTTAAAGGGTTCATATATATTATGTTTTGAATTTTCTCATTAATTTAATGTCAATATTATGTGAATTACACTGATGAATGTACATTATGCCTTGAGTGGTGTTGGGTTCCTCTTTATAGAATATCTAGGCTAAGGGATTATAGGGTATGCCAGATTACAACTTTTTATTAGGGGATGCTGGTTTGGGTTGTTGGAAATGATGCTTCATGCACCCTTGATCAAGGACATTATACATGTAGTTTCACATCACATGGGTTATTGGAAATGAAACTTCACGGTCCCTTTTTCAGGATGTTGGTTATGACATTTCACATCTATGATTAAGATAATATATATGGCGCCCATAACCCATGAATAACATTTATAAATTTATATACTTATCAAATTATTATTATTTATTTGATAATGATAAGAATTATTTACCTTAGTCCCACCCAAATTTACCCATGTTTTTAGTTCTGAAGCTGTCGCTTGTAATGTATCATGGGTTGTCAAATCCTCATAGACCCATGAAGAAACCAAAAGATACATACATTCTAAGAGGTAGATTTTTCTATGAAGTGTATTTTTTTAAGATGTTTTAAATTAATACCAATAAGACTAACTGAATTATATTTATGATAAAGGGTTGACCGAAGGTTATTACAAGGGATGGATTGGATGAAATTATTTTTAATGATTTTAATTTTATTATCTTGAGAAGGATTAAATCAATTAAATGAAACTATCCTCATCAAATAATAGTCTAACACCGTCACAAACACATACTAGTCACCTATTCACTTGGAGGATGACCTTCATGAGCACTCTAATGTAAGGGATCTAATTAGCACATGAAAAGTTTGCTGATAAAATTCAATAAGGAAGAGGAAGAAAAAAATCATTAAATGAAAAAAACAAATAAATGTAATGATTAAACATATAAATATTGATAAATAAAATCCAATACATCCCCTTTATACTCTATTAGATAAACCGAATATATTTTTTTCCTTCCATTAAATCAAATAATTCGAGCAAATATGAAAGTAGACTATTAAGTGAGAAATTGAAGGAGAAAAATGGTGAAATAATGATCACTTCATCATTGTGTCCATAATTTCAAAGGTTTTTGTGTGAATAAATTCAAATATTGAGAAAATTATATCAATATGATATAAAAAAATAAAATCAGAGGATATCAAGTACTTTTATTAAGAAGCTATTGGGAATTTGGAAAACATACATTTGAGAAAACATATGTGCGAATAAAAAATTGATGCATAATATTACATTTGAAATACAAAAAAATGATCCAACTACATCACCACCATTAAATTAAATATTAATTTCAGGATTCTTCCTTTGATCCCCCAATATTCCATGTCTACACACATGATTATGTTAGGTCTACAGTGGTGGAATGTTTGTGGACTATGGAATTTTTAACCCATGACCTAAATTGGAATCCAGCTTTCATGTCTCCCACAACTGTGTCCAAATGAGCATCAATATGGAATAATTTGAGTAGAACATATAATAAGAAATTTAATCACATTAGGTTATAAAATATCCAATATAATTTCATCCAAATTAGATTTTTATTTTTATAGATATGATCAAAATGGTGGGATATAATTCCGGGCCATAGAATATGGCCCATAATTTCATCTTAAATTTGGGATGAATGGATAAATCCTAAAAAATAAGAATTATATATATCATCAATTTAATTAAATGTTCATAGGGATTTCCTCTATATTCAGTTTTAATTTTAGTTCATTTTTATTTTAGAAATGGATTTTTCATGCCGATAATTGGATTGTGGTTGAGTTTACTTCACCCAGAATTTCTTTCCATGAAGTCTCGTTTTAGTGGTCTTCTAATGTTATTATTCAAGTGATATTTAAGGATGGAATATTAGAAATGTAATTCAAATTTTGATAACGATACATTAAATTAAAATTAAGATAAGAGAAGGATTTACAAAGTGTCTCAAAACATACCATGTAATAGGGCACTTTAAGTAAAAATTATAATCATAATGTCAAATAATGTTCAAATTGTAAAATGGACTAAAATTAGTGTTTACTAATAATTAAGTATCTTAAATTTATAAATTATAAAATTTAATGATATCCTCATTATATGGGTAATCATAGCCCAGAAAATATTTTTTCTTGTCCTGTTGAAAACTTTTCAGAAAAATATGAAATTTAATTTTCTTTTCAAAAAAAATTAATATAAAATTATCACGAAAAGAAATCATGTTGACAAATCATGAAACATATCCAAATACATTAATACAAGATATATTAACAATTATATCCCAAGACTGATCCCATCCATTTTTTCAAATTCATGGACGTATTTTATCCAATTTCAATTAAGCATGATAATGTGTTGTGCATCACAATAAACATGGGTGTTCATTTAAGTTCAATGGGTATAATATTGAAGAACTATGAGGAATTTTTTTAACCTAAAGATGATTATTCATGTTTTTTTCAGTTTTTTCAAGGTAATTGAAATTGGATTTTATCAAGTCAACCCCTAGTGTGAGACTTTTTGACTGACTCCAAGGATCAAAGACCATATGAAACTATGTAATGCTAACATACTTAGGAATCATATTGAGTTAACTCATTTGAAGAAAAATTAAAATTACCAAAAATTGAGATAAAATTCCCAACTCAGGGATAGAAAACAATGGAGTCATGATCCTAAGTGTTTAAATCAGCACCACAGGTCAATCCAATTTTCTAAGACCAAATTTATTATTGCTTTATATATTTACCATTTTAATGATTTTTTCTAATACTCATGTTAAAATTAAAATGACCCCCAAACCTATTTTATTTATTATGGGACACCAATAACTCAAAAAATACATTAAAATCTAAAGGTCGTGAATTGTGATATTTTATTAAATGGTTGGAAATGTAAATTATGAGAAATTATAAAAAAACCACACATTCTAAAATCTATTCTTATGAAAGTAAACATTTATTAAAATTAGAATAAAGGCTAGAAAAATTTGTTGGAATTATGTTCCAATGTTTTTATGGGGTATTGATCAAGTTCATGGTTAAGGAAATATTTCATTCCACTATCACACATTTTTCCTTTTCAATTTTATTTAAATTTTTTTCTAGGAAAATAAATTTTATCCCCCCATAAATTGGAATAATATTATCCCCAATATATAAATAAAAGCAAATTTAGATTGGGGTTGAGGCATCGGATAAGAGTTCCAAAATAAAATTTGAAAATGTGAATCATAAAATTAAGTCACATGGTGGTTAAAGTTGATGTGCATTTTATTAAAATTTAATCCATTATTTTCATGTTACTCATAGAATCCTCATTAATAATGACATTTGTGACTGTACACCTCGAATAATTTTGATATTTCAAAATATACATCAATTTTTGCATCACCTGAATGTTACCTGGTAACACAATTAGTGCCCAATGGAAACCCCTTCAGATTACCTTAAATAAAAAGAAACAAAGAAAAAGGAAAGGGAAGAAATTTACCTTTTTATTTAGGAAAACCAAACACGATGTCAAGGTATGGTTAGATGGTGTGTTATCTCCCAAAAAGCACTTTTTTAACATAATTAGCTCAATCTGGTCCCCAAATCTATCAGATTTTGTCTTGTTAATTGGTTTTATAAGTTAGATCATGCTCTATTTTATGTTTATTGAATGATTAAATGCAATAATTTTACTACTGATCTTTTAATTTAATGATATTACCACTAGTATGATCTTGAATTTCTATTATCCCTTGGGGTATACAAGATGCACAATGTATTTCCCTGACCATCTAGAACAAATCTATACTGAGTGTAAGTGATGTTGTGAATAATAGGGAGCACAAGTTTTCCCGGTACAAAGTGTTTTACCTTCAAATTCCTATATTTTTGGGCATTAAATGTAGATTTATTTATTCTACAATTTTCATATACATCCATTCTAAGTTATTAAAGTACATTAATGTATAATTTCCTCTCTATTTATTCCATATAAATGTAAATGTTCTACTTTTTTATTATTCCAAATGCCTTATGTACAATTTCACAAGATAAATGGAAATATTTTTCATAAACCAACATGTATAGTGAAATTGATAGGATTTTTTAAATATAGTATGA
Organism: Viscum album; assembly: GCA_963277665.1. Taxonomy (NCBI): domain Eukaryota; kingdom Viridiplantae; phylum Streptophyta; class Magnoliopsida; order Santalales; family Viscaceae; genus Viscum; species Viscum album. The sequence continues at coordinate 286,564,121 of OY728137.1, read as the reverse complement.
TATTTCCAAAAGTAAAGCAAGATTTTATCAATTCAATATTTTCGAGAGGGGTTGATATATTTTTCAATAATATTATTAAATTCACTATTTACTAAATTTTATATACCATTCGTTTGATGATGGTAGGAATTAGAAAATCTATGGTACATATCATACATATACATGAGTTATGAGAAGTAATGTTTTCATAAATGGTTTTACAACTATAGAAGATAACCCTAGGAATTTAAAATCTTGAAAATATATGCTCTTTCAGGAATCAGATCACAAGATGATGGTCGTTGAAGTTAGTGGGAATGTCCTCAATCCATTTTGAGATTAAATAAATTACTAAGAGGTTATTGATATATACCATAAATTCTGGAAAGGGTCCCATTAAATCAATTACTCTACAATAAATGATTTTTATAACTAGAATGTGTGTAATGGGAATTTGATTCCTTTTGGTTATGGATCATGATGGTTGAATTCAAGTGAAACTTTGACATAATTTATATGAACCCTTAGTTAGTTTAATAAAAAATAATCCCATTTTGATGACTATTAAAGTTTTTTCTTTTATAAAATTGGCCTCTACATACATCTCCATTCCATAATTTAGGAAGTAGATTTGTCTCAGACTAAAGAACACAACTCATAATGACTTTATCTGGATACAACATGAAGAGGTTTGGATCATCAAACACATAGTCCTGAAATCAGAATAGGATTTATTCTTATATTGGATCATGAATAATTTTTTAATAATAATGGTAACCAAATGGTTTTCTATGTCAACATAATTTGGGAAATCACTGACAAATTATAGGATCTTATCTGGAAATGATTCAGACAGATAAAGGTTATGTGAGTTGTCTTTGAATTGGATCCAAGAGAGTTGATTAGATTTAACATTTTTGAATCCATTTTTATTCTTAATGTTTTTATCAAACTATTTAAGAATAAGCACCTACCTAATTAGTATAGCATTGGCATATTGTTTTTGGAAAAGGTATTTTAGAGATGAATGATCTGTGATGACATAAATTGGGGATCCTAATAGATTATAACTGAATTCATCCAATGAAAATAAAATAGTAAGAAAATATTTCATAGTTGAGGTTTTATTTTTTTAAAATAATTTAATTATTTACTTCCCGAAAAAATTACACATTGGTTTTTATTATAATTTCTTCCTAAGAAAAATCTTACAATGAAGTCTCTCACATCACACATGAGTTCGAACGGATGTTTTTGATTAGTAAATTTCATGAAAGGTGGAGATATAATATATTACTTGAGTGTTAAAAATGATTCCTCATAAAACGTTGTCCATAAAAATATCACATATTTCACTAGTATAGAAAAAGTGGTTTGGAAAATAAGTTGAAATTCCTAATGAACCTTCTATTGAAACAAACATATCCTAAGAAGGAACTAATTTCGTTTAAAAAAATTTGAGGAAAGGTGAACAATTATATCAAACATAGATTTATCAACATCAATGCCTCTACTAGAGACCAGATCCCTAGAACTTTTTCTTCGTTTAATAGAAAATGAAATTTCTCCTAGTTTAGGATGATATTAATATCCTCAAATCTAAAAAATAATATCAACATTAATAAGGAATCCCTAATATCTATCCCTAAAGATGGAAAATTGATCCATAAGTACCTATAGATAATCCCCAACTATGTCAGAGAAGAATCCCATTATGCACTATTGGATGGTTCTAGGGGCATTAAAAAACCCATAGGGCATGTTATTGAAGGAAAAATTGTCGAATGGATAGTTGAAGTTTGTTTTTACTTGATCTTATATGGAGACCTCAACTTGGTTTTACCTTTAGTATAAATCTAGGAAATAGTATAAATAATGAAATTTCACTCACTTGAGGACATGATTAACAAAGTGAAAATGGAAATTATCTTTATTAGTATATCTGTTTGTCTTCCTATAGTCAGTACAAACCCTTCATTCACTAATAAACCTTTTGGAGAGAAGTTAACCATCCTCATTTTTAATCATGGAAAATTCATGCTTATTTTGAACAACTTGAATTGGGCTTACCCATCCACTCTAAGTAGTGGGGTTAATGATACATTATTTCAATAATATTATAATATCTTCCATAAAAACATCCATGTGATTGGTATTGAGTCTCCTCTAAAGTTTATTACATTCTTTGGAGTTATATTATAGAAAAATACTATGATATCCAATGAGTGGGATAATCCCAATAATATTAGATAAGGTCTATCCAATTTCTTTCTTGTGATTTCCCAGGACATCCAGATGCAACCACCCTTAATTATCAGGAGGATAAGAATAAATAAAAATAAGGTTGGTTCAATGGTCCCCTTGGAATAAGTACATAAGTGATAAAGGTAGGACCTTGAATTCAATATTAGGTTGGAAAACACTTTCAAAACAATGATGTGACTTTTCATCAAACAAAATTTCTTTTTCAAAAATTTCTCAATTTAATTTATACCTTTTGAAGAGATGTTTTAGCCACCAAATAAGTAATTTTTGGTGTTTGTAATAGAATGGACTCAATGTTTATGATTTATTAAATTTTTCATTGATTATTAATCCTATAAAATCATGAAAAGATTTATTTAAAAGAGATTCAAAACAAGGAAAAAAATTTCCCTCATGTGAAAAAATGGAATCAATCTCTTCATGAATTAAACATCCTTTAATTATTCCTCGATGTTACTATGGTTCAAATTCAATAGAACCCACTCAATTCACTTCTTTATCTTCCACATCAAACCCAATTTGAGATATTTCATTGTAGATGTTAAGGTAAATAATCATATTACCAAAGGATATGGTCAAGTTCACACACTTTAAATGGATGGAAATATTCATTTTTGAGGGGAAGGGATAACCAAGGATGATTGCAATTTGTTCTATAGTCCCTATATTGGGAATAAGATCAAGTAAAATAAATTCAATATGGTAGATGAAGTTTTAAAAATTCAAAATATCTTCCCTTAAGATCCTCTTAAAACCCAAAAATTTATAATAAACATATTGGAGTGTGATAGAAGTTTGTTGGAGCTCTTCATGTCTCAGTTAGAAATTCACTATATATGGTATGAGGTTAAATCTAGCTCTTAGATCACAATGGGATTTTGAAATTTTTTTTCTCCTAGATCGAAATTTATGTATACTTGACTAGGGTATTTTTTCTTTGGAGTAATTTTTTCCTTGAATGGTAGTATTCAGATTATGATCCAAAAGGAATTGGTTTTTGTGTGAGAACCTCCTTTTGAATTTAAAAATATCTTTAGGTACTATGAGTGTGTAGTTATGGTTTTTATTGAATTGAAAAGGGGTATGTTGAATTTAACCTAATATAAGATTAACGTAAAAGTTTCATTATGTTTTGGTTTAAATTTTCCTCTTATGCATTGAGGTATGGGCACATATTGTTTGATTGTTTTGTGTGTTTGTGGTTACTTGACATTATAAGGGGGTTATTTAGAATTTATGGGTGTTTCTTCATAATTTTCATGTGATGTAGAAATTTTCAATGGTTTCAGAATGGGTATTTATCATTTTTCAATGGATTTCACACTTCTTATCACTGTTAGTACATTTAGCCATTCTTAATTGGTTTGTGTTTAACTAGATTATCCAATTAATATTAGGGATGGGAAAACCTATGTAGGATTGGTTTACTTTATTTTTTTATGGTTTTTAATTCATTATTAAGTGATGAGAATTATAATTTCATTTTCCCCATTTTGTTTACACCAATATTCATGGATTGGAGGTGGAATTTATTGGGTATAGTCTTATGTTAGTTTGATTTTCCTATAAGGATACCATGGAAGTTGGGTTAGCTATTTAATGGGTTGTTGGATGGGTTTTGGTACTATATAAAAGGATTTCAGTGTTGCGCCATTTGTGGTTGTAATTTATTAGTGGTTTTAAAATTTTATGAAGGGTAGGGGTTTGGACCTTGTGGCTAACTAGGTTGCTAGATAGGTAGTTATTTATCTTTCTAGTGGAACATAGGATGATCATTTTACCTTAGATTGAAATTATTTTTGTATTGTTACTTTTTAATTTTAATGCATTAATTCCAATAGGTTGTCATCCTAAAATAACATCCTTTATATAATGGATGGTTTGTATGTTTTTGGTCTTGTGTTCATGTTTTTAGAAATTGTGCAAACAAGCTCAGAAATTTGGATTTCTTGGAATTTCCTAATATTGATCTCCTCAACCATCATAGTTAGTGAATAAAATTTTTTGTTGAGGATTTATTCTTCCCAAAGGGTGTTACTTACACTATATTTTAGTTTATTCTCATAGTAATTTTATTTCAACCATGTTTAGTTTTGTTCATAAAGACCTTCCATATAGTTATAAGCATCATTTGGGGCAATGTTTTTTAATCTTCCACTACAAATCATGTCAATGAAATGTTTGTTTCCTAGATTCAAATATTTTTAAATGATTATAACTTGTTATGGGATTAAAAATATATAGTGAGGTACCATGTTTACTATGTCTTTTAACCTTTCCGATTTTTCATAAAACAACTCCTCTTTTTCAAAAAAATGGATATTATTTTTAAGTAAAATTTTTTTTGATCGTGGAATCATTTTTTGTACAATTATATTTAGAATTAGACCTAATGGTGGTTTGATGTAGGTATCATATTTTTAAAAAATTATTTTCTGAATAATTCATTGATAAAGGAAAGATATTCATTTTTGGTGACTCAAGTTGACGTGGGGGCACATAGTTTCAAAAATATCCTTGAATTCCTTAAAATGAAGGAAAAACATTTTTGACTCCATCTTGTAAAATATTGGATGCTGGTTTAGTAAATGAGGTTTGAAGGCATAAGTGGACTCTACTAGAGATATATGCCTAATAAAATAGGGTTTTTTAGAACAATTAATATTAGGTACTTATTCATGGTTTGATCAAAAATATTTCCCACATTAGGGGATTTCTCATTTTTAATTTCATTTTGGTTAAAAATTTGGTTTATGAGTTAGTTTCCTTGAAGACCCTCAATTGGAATGGGAAATGTTTTGGAATATAGGGTCCTATAAATATTTATTTATAATAAAAAAGGACCCCTAGGTGTTCTTGACTCCCTAAAGTCATGACAATGCACCCTAACTATATGGTTTTCTTGTTCAAGGGTTAGGTAGACGTGGGACAATAACAGTGGAAAAACTTATAGGGAAATGATAATATAAATTGAGATGATAAAATATAAATAGGGTATAATATAATGTGTTTTGAGATTAATTGATTTTTAATTTGTAATGATTCCAAAATTTTGTCCCATCCAAATTTACCCATGATTTTTAGGGTTGTAGTAGTTTCTTGTAATGTACCTTGGGTTGTCGAATCCTCAAAGGAAAAAAGAAGAATCCTAAAGACACATATATTATTAGTGGAATATTTTTACATTAGGTGGCCATATTTGGAAAATGTTGAGACTTTCTCAATAAATTCTAAGATGCATAAGTGAGTTAAATTGATGAGAAAGGGCTTATCTTAGATTATTACAAGGGATAGATTTAATGAAATTAATTTCTATGATTTCAATTTCAGTAAATAGAGAAGGATTCACTCAAATAAATAAAAAAAATCATCACATAATAGTTTAAAACCTTATAATAAACTTTATAATGACCTATACACATGGAGGATCATTTTCATTATCACTCCAAGGTAAAGGATATTATTATCTCATGAAAAGTATGGGGATAAAGTTTAATAAATAAGAGGGAGAAAGAAAACCATTGAATAAAATCTTTATTAAACATTTAAGAGTGATAAATAACACATATTAAAACCCTTTTATACCCATTTTTATCAAATCATGAGTGGTATATCCATCCATTGAAAAAAATATTTCAATAGAAGATGAGAGTAGTCTTATGGGGGTGGAATTGAAGATGAAAAACAATGAAATAATGATCACTCTACTATTGTGTGATGAATTTCACAATTATTGGTCTGAATATGTTCAAAACATGAAAAAACAGTATCCATTTTTATTAATAATAACATAATAATAGGATAGGAAGAAATTTTATTTATAAACTAAGGTGAAATAGAGAAACATACATGTGAAAACTAATTCCCTAAATACAAAATGTAATATTAAAAAAACATTTGAAATAAACCAAATCATGCTCTAACAACTTCAAAGACACTTCATTAAATAGTAATTTCAATAGTATGGGGTGATATCACAATAGTATATGTCTTACCACCTGATTATGGTTGTCCTAGGATGGTGGAATGTAAGTGGAATGTGTACTTTTCCACCCATGACCAGAAATGGGATCTAGCTTACATGCCTTTGAAATATCATTCCACAAGAGCATCTATATGGCTGAATTTTAGTGGTCCATAGAAGAATAAATTAAATCCTAGTATGTATTATACTGGAATAAAATGTCTCATCCCAATTCAATTTTTTTTTTATAGATATGATCCAAATGGTGGGCTAGAATTCTGGGACAAAAAATCTGGCTTAGAACTTCATCTTCAATTTGGACTGCCTTGATCACCAGTGAAATAATAGAATTGGATATATAGTATTATCAATGAAATTTTCATATGGATTTTATGTATCATTATTTAAAATTTAATATTCATTGGAGTTGTGAAATGGTATCAAAATTTAGATAATTGGACTATGATCAAGTTTTCTTCACCCAAAATTGGTTCGCATGAAGGCCCATTTTTCTGGTCTTCCAATGTGATAATTTAAGTGATCCAAAGGGGTTAAATATATAAAATATTTAATTTGAATGATGAAATTGAAATATGAATTTAAAATAAATATATTTGTGGGATTTAAAACATGTCTCAAAATTTAAAATGTATTAAGGAACATTATGAAATTATGGTAACCATAATGTGAATTAATATTAAAATTTTAAAATGCACTAAAAATTGTGTTTATGAATAATGAAGTACATGAAAATTATATATTATAATAAAAAATACTAGCCTAATTCAATGGATAATCATAAATTATCACTCATTGAGTTCATTAGGCATGAATTACCTTTTTTAAACTGAGACACATCTTAAATTATTAATATTATTATACATATATGCATGTGTTGCGCCTCAATTCCAAGATAGTAATGTATATTTGTATATATCACTATATAATTTTTTTCCGATATAATTTATATATATTTTTAATTACTAATATATATACATATATACTTGGTGACACATGATTATAGGTATGATTTATTAGGAAAAAGAATGTTTTATCAATCAGGTGTCCCTAAGGAACCTGATCCCAACTTGATTACATTTATTGTTTATTGTATAACCTTATGTTTCATATAAATACGCACCACTTTATTTATATTAATGTAATATATTTAATTATACTCTATTGGTTATGGCCTACTAATAATTTCTCCCACCATGTTCAGGCCACCGTTTGATACTTATACAAAGCTCATGACTGTAGGTTAGATTTTTGGATTGTGCTCTGTGCTGTTTACATTCTATGTTAGACATGGGTGAATGATAGTAGTGTATGATAATGTACTTGGGATACATACCAATGATAGGGTTTTTTTATTCCTTAATTTATTTCAATAGTAAATATTTAATTCTATTGTGTATGTTTTCCTACTATTCTAAATATCTATATTTATGTCATAGCAAGTTCATGCATGGATGTTTATTTTGCATTGGCCACATTTTCTTATTATTATTATTATATATCAATTATTAGTTTATCTACAATTGTGGATCATTTATTTTTTTTCTTCAACTACATCTATTTTTTCTCAAGAGGGTATAGTCTCTCTACTATACCACCATTAGACCATAACATATAGTCAGCTAACTCTAGCATACTTTTAGGTGTGCTTGAGGCCATGTGACTAACTGAATCAAGGAACTAATTTATGTTCCTCTCAAGTAAGTATGTTAAAAGTATATTACATTTTATTTGTCAATAGAAATTTTAATGTTCACACTATTAACCTAAAGGATCATTAATTTCAAAAACCAATTTTTATCAGTTATTTTGGCTCTAAAATAGAATATTAGGTCATTAAAATTTTCACAACATAGATAAAATTTATAGGAATGTAATTTTTATGGAGTTACCTAAGTATAAATTTAATACTAATATTTTCTGTCACCCTTTCCTATATATTAAGAGAAATTATTCTATATTTAAATAAAATGGGTGAATCTCAACTTCAAAAACCTCTATATTCATTAGACATGAATCATTTTGAATATAAAAAAATTGGAAGTATTGTTGACAAATTGTATTCATATTTCATATTCCATGATTTCACAATGTATAATTGAGTTTATTTTATCGAGGTTAATCAAAAAATACACTATAATTTTAAAATTATTTATTATAATGTTTGAAATTTGAAAAATATACATGCTTTTAGTATCAAGAGTGATCCTGGTTGAGAATTTTTAAATTCCAATTTGAATACATTTTGGAATTAACATGTCATTTCTCATTATTTTTGAACACTAAGAACTCCATAATAGAATGGAATAGTGTAATGGAGTAATACTACGCTTCAAGAAATTTCCCACACTTTTTTTGTGTTAATATTGAATCGTAGTATATTTTTAGGTGGAAAATAAATACACTTCTTGTTATACAATAAATCACATTTTAGGTCCCCAAATAATATATAATACACCATATGAACTATGTAATGAAATAAACATGAGACTTGGATAACTTATAGTTTTTATATTAATAGATTACATTTTAAATACAAATTATTATTTATATAGATTTATATAAAAGTTGGTGAGGTAATTTTCCTTAGTTATTCAACCATTAATAAGTAATATAAGGTTTCATAAAAATGAGGAAAATACTAATTTAGAAATGATATATATTATCTCCAATGAGGATAATGTTCATGAAAATTTAAATAACCCATTTTTTAAAAGTAATACAGATTATTGTTTTGAACTGCTTTTTTCATACCAATGTTGAACCACATCCATAAAAAATTAACACTCTTGATGCTATACCACTAAAATCTAATCACTTTTTAACACAAAAAGATATTAAATGAATAGTATCATGTTCGATAGTGTATATTACATGAACCAATTAACATGGATAAGAATGTAACACCCTAATACTTTATAATATATTTCTTTTTAAAGAAATTCAATCTCTTCAGTAGTTTTCTGAACACCAAACCCCAAGTCTAAATGAACTATAATATAGTATATCATTATAAAATATCAGTTAAATTAGTAGGTGTGAATATTAACAACTAAATTATATAAATTATATTTCAAAAAAATTCATACATATATTCACTAGTTTCAAATTGAATAGAAATAAAAATAGAAATCATTTTAGAGTTAAATAAATATTTTTATTAAAACTATTTTTTATGTGCATAATGTGTTTTTAAATTTATAATTTAAGTTAATTTTTATTTTTAATTTATATTATATATATTTATATATTATATTTTCAATAAATTGATTTTTTATTTGTCTAATATTTTTTATAATCATGAGATAAGAATAAGTCATTTTTATACTTAAGAAATGTGTTTTTTTTGAAAAAGAGGCCTTATCCTCTATTGAACATTTATCTAAAAGTTAATTTTTTAATAATTTAGAAAAAAATTTAGAGAATATATAATTAATTAGTAAGATAATAATTTTAAGATTATCTTAGAATTAATGTCTGATAATTTTCTGAAAAGATTAATTTTTTGACGAATAATAAAAAAATTTAATTTTTATTGAATAATTCCTTTCTTTAAATCATTCACAAAGTGATTTTTATTTTAAATTATTATAAAAGTAATATTATTTCAATAATTTTATAATTAATTCCATTTATATCAATTTAATCACTTTTATTTTCAATTTGGATATAATTCTTCATATACTTTTGGAAACTTCTTTTGGAAAGACACTTTTTCATCACATCTATGGGTTTTGTTTTAAATTAAATTCCACCACTTTTGTAAATTTAATTTAGAAAAATGGAAACTATTTTTTTAAAAAAAATAATTTTTGTTATATCATACTTTACAGTTAATTTTTTCTTATAATGAACAGTAAAATAGTTAAAAAAAATTCTTGGTTAAGGCTAAAACTGTTTTAATCGGTGTTAATCTAAGACGATAAGGTTTAAAATAACCAAAAACCTTATCTAATTCCTATTTTTTGGACATAATTTGACTTTATTTCATCTTATTCTTGATAATTCCACATTTGATATCAATTTATCATGTGAACTACATGGGTATCACTTTTTCCTTCAATCATTTCCATGTGTGTCATGTCGCCAAATTATAAAAGGCCCTCCACTCTCCTCCCCACTTCAACCATAAAAATATTTTTGGTTCAGCCAATACCTACCCCAAAATATCATTTTTATCCTTACACATATACTTTAGGTATTGTTTTGAACATAAATCCAATCTAATAAGTCTTTAGGTATAAACATGAAGAGGTTGTCTGAAGAAGAGGTAAAGTTATTAACCATGTGTTTTCATTTTACATACTATTATAACTCATTAAAATAATTTCAAACTATGATAAAACACAAAAATAGTATTCAATAAATACTAAGATTTTATTTTTTTAATTTAATAAGCTATATCTATCACCACTTTCATTAAATTGAAATGAATCCTTCGATCTTGTGTATGACAGATTACCACCTCACAAACCAATATAAATAATTTTTCATCACCACCTATCAAGGCTATAGATAATGATGTATTTAAAATATTTTTAGAAAATAAATGGCACTAATGTAATAATTTAATTATAATATCACATTAACCTTCTTACCTTCCAATCCATTGGAAAATGATAACATTGTTTGTCTGTACATGTGGTATATGGCCTCTACGAAGAGTTGTGAAATATTTTTTACTCTATTTTGAGGACATGGTAATAAGGATATATTTAATGAAAATATATGTTATATATGATATAATAATGTTTATTTAATTTTTAAATATTTTCTAATTTTTTTCAATCCATCTTCAAAAAAATGGAAACATAATTTATGTATACGTACGACTTACCATCCTCATGAATGGTATAATTTCTTTTTCTATCTATATATTTCATAGATTACTATAAATAAAAATATAATGAATATATATGATATTTATTTATTATTTAAAATTATTTTAAATATTTTACGATGATCAAAGTAAAAGGATATAAACAACCAAACCAAAACATAAAAGAAAAATAAAGAAGTTATTACCCAAAACAGTGATTTTATTAATGAATTGTTAACACGTAGGGGATAAAATGCAATAAATAAATCACATATGATATAATATGTATAATTATGGTTATATAATTTATATATAATACATTATGATTATTATACAGTTTTCTCAAACATTTATGAAAGAAATTAAACATGAGGTAAAGGTTCCTCAAATCACTTTTACTTTTGTGAGACATATTCCACATTCACAACATATTTAGTTTGTGTGATGTACATAATTACCATTTTATATGTTATATCATGAATTAATGTATATTAATTGTATTTAAAGTTAGTTTTATGTTATTTATTTTATGGGAATTATGATTCAGAAGTTACCAATGTGGTAAGGGTTTATATTACAACCTCATTGATTATCAGAATTATTTATGATTATGTTTCTGATGATGAAATATTATGATATAAATCTAAATAAAATAATGATTTTATTCTTCTCATATTATTCCTAAAATTTTATTGTAATAGTATCATTTTCCCTCTCTTTATTAATTAAAAATATTGTTTTTTTAGTAAAACATTACTAAACTTTTCTCTTCGATAAAAAATAATTTTTTTACCTAAAATTTGTTTTCTAAAAAAATTCAATAAATTTTTTCATATTACCCAATTGGATTATTAAATAAATTTTACCCAAGTTTTACTTCTTACAAGATGGTTTGAACTTAATTTTCTTATCATTTTCCAAATGTGGAACTTTTAACATTTTTAAAATTATGTGAAATGAATGTTTTTTTACTTATAACGCATATACAAAATTACTCACCATCACAACCAATCATTTATTTTAAGATTATTTTACACGATTATAATGAGATTTTTTATGAATATTTATTTACTAATATTTCATAATTTTTATGATTGTAAAATTAATTTTCAAAAGTTAAATGTTTTTTTTCCTCAAGAATGTTTTAGAAGATCTCATTCTGGAATTTCTATTCATCAATTTCAACAAACATTATTATATTTATCCTCTTCTGTGATATTTTTTAATGCTTCCATTCTTATTATTATTTTGTATGTTTTATGATAAGTTTTTTATGGGGGTGTACCATGTTGATACCATTCTCAATATTACTCTGTATAGTTTATGATTATGTTTATTGATTAATGATAATATTTAAATTTCATATTTTAGTTTTCAATATTAATGTTTATGTTGATTATTTTTCTCCACTTTCATATGAGGAATGAGATTTATATAATAAGAGATGGGAGGGGAATACTATGGACCCTTTATGCATTGGTAGGCTTCATGATAGAAACTAAACTTGGTTTTAGCTAAGAACAAACCCATACATATAGATGTCTTATCACAAGGGCTTGATGGTATTTTTGGTGCCTTCATACCATGTATCAATGGTATGTTTCATATGTCTTGTATTATACATTCCATAATTATTAATTTAGGTATTTATTTCCCATTGGTTATTTTATTTGTTATGATATCCATGGAATGTTTCTAGATAATGATATTAATTATAAGGAATTACATTATTATCATTTGTTTGTCATATTTATCATTCTTTATTATCTTCCATTGTATACATTACCTTATTTGAAATATAATCTCACCCCTTTATTATGGTTTATTTCCTTGGATGTTATAAATTTTTTGATGATTGTTGTGGAGATAAATTCTATAGGGAATAAAGATGATCACAAATAAATTAGTTTTTTTACTTTATGTCTTCAAATATATGTGAAATTAAAGTATGTATCTATTATATCAATTTTAAAAAACTATTTGGTCCTTTGGGATGTTATTTCCAGTGTAAAATTACAATTTAATATTGTAACATCTAATTCAGAGCTATTATGGTTGGGGTCATTATAGTAGGTATCAATGTATGTTTAGAAGAAACCTTGTCAATTCTATTTAGGATAACATAGAGAACATAACCCTATGAATGTTTTTTTTAATTCTACGTAGAGGATAAAATATATTAATTTTTTTTAAGATAGATATTATATGGTTTTACTAGAAATAAATTCTTTTTTATATACTATAAGTGGGATATGTTTTGGAACTGATGTATCTAGGTGTACAAACCCTGAAAAGATTTTGTTTAGTATGTCTAGTCCATAATTCTGGTGTACAGTGAGTGTTCCCTTAATAAAACCAGGTTTGACACTATTTTTGGATATTAATGGGATAATTCATGATTTATTTACAAACAATTATGATGTATTTATAGAAAATGTTTGGAAACCTTCCTAAAAACTGTTTTTACGATTATATGATTAATAATGCATAAATTTTACAATTTTTATTATCTGTTTAACTGGTTTTTTTATAATATATTATGTTTCATAATGTTATGATCTAATTATTATGTGACATTGTTTAATTACATCTCTAATTGGAAGGAATAGAAATTCAATAAATGGGAATAATCCTTCGTAGGATTACCCTAGGGGAAAAGATAATTAAGATGGAGTTGGAGTTGCATCTAATGTCAGACAAATTATAAAAATATTGGGGTAGCTGTTTCATGTTATGAGAATGAAACAAAATTTTTTAGAGTATCCTACTAAACCACCCTTTGGTGTAACAATGATTACCCATTTCATGTGTCAGAAACCAATAACATTTAAATGATATATGAATCTACTTTATATTTCAACAATAAATATATTCCTCAGAGAAAATATTTTTCACTTTGATATGTAATAATAGGGATAAGGTTTTCATCACAATTTATCATCTCTTATGGGATTTGGACAAATATTGTTCATTTATTCAAAATAATAATGGTGAATATGAAATAACAAACATGAAATTGAATGATTTTAAATTAATAGTTTTGGAAAAGTATTTTCCTCATGAGAAATGAGATGATATGGTGGGATAGTTCCTAAGTATTTGACAAAAGGATGATGAAAACATTTCTATGTATGTGTACAACTTTACAAGGATATAAAGGCATGTTGTGGACTACTTACATAAATCAAATACTAATATTTACCGTTATGTTGATGGGATTATGAAAATTTTTTGAAGGTCACTATTTTCTCAAACATTCCAACAATATGAGGATGTAATATCATGTGTTTTCAAGGCATGGAAATAATTCTAATAGAATTATGTCTTTGAAAGAAAGAAATAGAATAATATAATATTAGAGAAAAATATGGATAACGGGAAAAATGGAAATAAGGGTTTTTTCTACATATGGTAATTTTTGAAAGAAATGTCGTTGTTCCCTATTAAAGGAAATATGAGTTTTCTTCAATTGTAAGGAAAAAGACCATCTGGTGTTTGAATCAAACGGTAATAAAGAAACCTTTAATGTTTAGTGTTTTGACTATAAGGATAGGTGGAATGATGAGAATTGATTCTCAAAACGCCGATGGAGTATACCTTATAAGAGCTAAGGAATCAAGGATACGTATATATTATTACTACAAACGAAGTGGAATAAATTAATTATGTATTTAGATTAAATTATTATGTTGTAGAAGTATTATATCAATGATATTATAGACATAAGTATCTAAAAACATATAAGGATTATATAATAGTTGACTTTATTTATGGATTTGAAAGCATATGTTAAATGGTACCCATAAAAATAGATAGTGGTTTAGTATAGATAAATTCTTCATGGAAAACATGTGATTTAGGGATGACATCCATTATTATATGTGTGATTTTGGGATAATTATTATAAATAAATGTATATGAAATTATATTGGTCACCATGAAATTGAGGATTGATCTGATATTTTATGTTATCGATGAAGTATTTTACTGTATTTTGGGATTAATAGAGTGTATTTGATAATTTGGTATTTTATTTAAATAAAAAGGTGAGAATAAATTTTGAGAGTAATCTATGTTTTCATTAATGTTTTATATGATCAATGTTTTCACATATTTTGAATGTGAAATTATGATCCACTTCATCTTGTTTGGGGGCAATATTTTTCTTTTGATTTTAGAAATTTAGTGAACTCCCTTATAAATTTTTAGACTTCAAATTCGGTTAGACATATTTTGAAGAAGACTTAAGGTTAATTATTTATAGAATTGATTAAGCTGAACATTATATGTCATTGGATAACTTTTAAAAATATTTTGGTTATTATTAATGTATAAATAAATGAGGAATATCTTGATATCATCCTATAGAATCATGTGATCCATTATAATTTGAATTTACTTCTTCAAGGAAGAAAATTTCATCTTCATTACTCACAGCTTAAATAAACTAATGATATTGTGGTGGATATTTGTTAAAGGATGAAACTATATTTTTCAAGTAAGTATATTTTAAAAATGTTTTTAGTATTTATGGTAATGGAATTCCACAACTTTAGGAAGAGTATCTTGAAACAAAATTTTCTTATTGTACCATAATTCGTAATGAATGGATGATATTTTCACCCATCACGGATTTATGGTTTTTAAGTTTTTTATGTTTTAATTATTATTCAATTTATTTTTATTAATGATCTTTATCACTCTTAATAATTATTTATGATTATTTCCATTTCTATATTGACACTTCTCAATAATGTTCTCATATTTTAAAACCATGTTATGTGTTATTTCATGTTGTCTCTGTATTTTCTTTCCCAAATTTTCAAGTGGAAATTTTATTAGACCTTTTTATTATGTGATATATTAAGAAGTTTATTTTCAAACATCAAACCCTTGATTTCCATGAAAAAATTAAAAAATTAAGGATACAATTTATTGAAGGTGGGGATATGTTAAAACCCTTAGATTTTTAAAGAATAACATACTGTTCGATAAAATATATGGCATGCAACACTGACGTGACACACCAAAATTCTATAAGGAGAAAATTTTAGTCAATAGAATTAGTGTCATATGGCACCAAGTTTAGAAAACTAACAAAATATAATTTTAGAAACTTCATCTCCTGAGTAGATTATAGAATGTGAAACCCTAAGTCTAAATGAACAGTGACATTGTATACCATTAAACCCAATATTTAAAATTTGTGGGTATGAATTTTACTAAATAAATTATTATAATTATGTTTATATATTTATTATAATTAAACTAAGAATCATTTAAAATAATAGTTTTCTTTTTTTGAAAAAGATTATTTTTTCTAGAAGATGGTTTAGTTACACTTTTCACACATAATTTTAAATAAAGTCTTAACAATATTGAAAAAATTATTTTATAAAATTAAATTTATTTTTTAAAATGAGAATATCATAATTATATTAGGTTTTAATTTTGGGATCTTTCTGAAATGTTTTATGTTTATGATAAATAGTGAAAAATAATGATTTTTATTGAAACTTAATTTCATTTAAATAATTTAAAAGGTTAAATTACATTTTAATGTAGTTTTATAATAATATTAGTATAAATATTTTAAAATTTAACTTTTTTTCATTGAATCAATTTCATATTGAATTTAAATATTAAGACCTTCTTTACATATGAGAATTTTCTCTTTGAAACCCATCTTTGCTATCGCATCTATAGGTATAGTATTAAATTTGATTCTAGAAATTCTATGAATTTAATTTTTAAAAATAGAATAAATATTTAAAATAATAAAAATTTATATTATCTCATTGGTTCAACATAATTGTTGACAATTATTAATTGTAGAAGAAGTAAAAATTAATTAACATTAATAAGTTAGAAAATGATTTACCGGGGGTTAAAATAAAAATATATTTGTTAAATTTAGTTACCAAAATATGAAAAACCAATTTTATAGACATATTCCATATTTATATCCTCTATGTGTCAATAATGAACCATATTTTAGGCCTTCATCATGATATAAACACGAGTGTAATTTATTCTTTTCATAAATTCCATTTGTGTCCTCTCCCACACTTATAAAAGCCACCCACTACCCTGCCCTATTCATATATAAAAAGCCATTTGGTTCAAAAAATATCTAGGAAAATAACTTATTTAATCCACTACAAACATTTTTTGTCCCTTGGTTTTATCATAAATCCATTCTTAGAAGTCTATTGGTGAAAACCAAAAGAAATTCCCCAAAGAAGTGGTAACGTTCTTCAACGAGATTTTTTTTCTTCTTCGATATCCATAAAATATTATTTAATCATGAAAATATAATTAAAAAATTATATTCCATATACTTATATGTTATTATTTTTATTTAATGACCTATATTTATCTCATATTCCATCAAATTGGATATGAAACCCCCAGTCATGTGTACAGTAGGCCAGCTCCTCGTGAATCGATATAATTAATTTTCCAACACGACCATTTTTTACATATTAATATGATATCTATGATATTATTATTCTTTTTTAATTATAATATCACATAATCCTTCTAAAATTACATGTTATTTGAAATATGACAACATGGCTCATGTCTATAGCAGACAACCGCCTGACGAAGTTATGTGATTCATTTTTCACTTATTATTTACATGAAATTTAATAATGTTACATTTAATGAATATATGTGATATATAATACATGTTATTTATTCTATAAATTTAATATATCATATAATATGTTACTCTTGATCTTTTTATGGGAATGATAATTTCACTCGTGCGTACGTACGACCCATTATCTCCACAAAGAGATGTTATCCATTCTCTGTATTCAAATTTAAGTAATGATTATAATTGTTTATATAATGAAAAAAATTATATTTATAACATTAATTTCATTCTGTATATGATTTATCTATATCCTATACCCAAGATCTGTATCTTTCATAACAAATCACGGTTGAGAAAATATGACAATTAACACTTGAAACAAGGAAAATGATGAATGATTAATAAAGAATGGGTGATAAAATTTTATAAGAGCATCATATATGATTTTATAAATATGAATATTGTTCTTGTATAAATTAATAACATGCTTAAAACCATTATACAGCAGGTTAAATCACTTTCAACCAAAAGAAATCGACTGCTAAAGGACTCCATCTCAATATCTCTTCATCAAGGCATATCATAATGTTATGCACCTAATGGATTTTATATGGTGAATATACTACCAATTTTTAATATAATATCATTAATACTTCATAATTAAAGGTATTAGAATTTTGAATTTAAATTATTTTATCTCATGGTATTTTACATTAAAATTACAATGTGGTAAAAAATTTCATAACTCGATTTCTTTTTATTGGGTTATATTACTTCTTCATTGTCCTTGGAACTCTAAGATTGTGTGTGAAAATAATTTTTAATATACTATTTTTTACTTACACTTATTTATTTTTATTTAAATTTTATACACATAATCTATTCATTGATTAGATCTTAATTCAACATTTTGATATTTGTAAGGGTTTATTTTCTAATAACATTTTAATTAGGACTAGTTATACTTGGATTTACATTAAAATAAAATATTCAATAATTATATAATAAAAATATTATATTTTAGTATTCTATGGTTCTTAGTTATTTTTTTATATTATTTTAATATTTTTTCTAAAGATTTGTAATTAAAATTACTGAGAGAATTCATTTAATAAAACCTAACTTCATTTCTCTCTTCGGTTGACAATCCCATTTACTTCAAATCAATTTTTTTAGAAAATATTTACAAAATTGTTTTAACATTCTAAAAAATATTTATTAAATAAATTTTACCAATTTCTAATTTATCTAAAATGGGTTGAAAATACTCTTCTAATTATTTTTCTAAATGGGGATCTTTTTATCCTTTTTAAAATAGTGTGAAAGGAAAGTTTGTTAACTTATACGACATGTATAAAATATCAAATCATCATGAAAAATAATTTAATTAAAAATTTCTCTACATGTTTAAAAGAAATTTTTTTCCAAATATTCTATAATTTTCTAGTTTTAAATTTTATTTTCAAAGTTAAAATTTTATTTTCTTCAAGAATTTTTTTAATGATCCGTTTATGGTATCTCTAACTTTCATTGATAACAAAATTTTGTTTTACTTATTATAAAATGGGATTATATTGTATTAATAACATCTTTATTCCTTATATAAATGGTTTTTTGATCATTTTTACCATGGAAAGTATTGAAATTCACTCTTTTGATTCATTTTTTAGTTATTAACTGTCCCTTGAAATATATACATTCTTGTTATCATTGTAAATTAAATTTACCATAAATATACATATTATTTATCATATAAATAACTATTTATTAAACTATATTTTATTTCTTATATGATTTTTACATCATTTTTTATTTGATAGAATGTAGAAATGTTGATAAATCTATATTATTTACTAAATAAATATATTTTTTGATAATAAATATTTTTTATGAATTAAATAGATAATTTAATATATGAGGAATGATCTCGATATGATGATATGGGCGAGACCCTTATAGATATTCCCTCAATGAATTGGTAATCTCATGAGAAGAATTAGTTTGATATACATTGATAAACATGATTCTTGTGTGTAATTACATATCTATATTAAAATGTATCGATAAATGTATTGAAAGTAGAGGTATCATGATTTTTGAGATCATGACATCCAATAATTAAGAATTTCCTTCATTGTGTATTTAGTTATTATTATCCATTATATTTTGGTAATGATATTATCTTTGGATTCATTTTATTATTAAATTATTTATTAAATAGAATGTATTTTCAATTATTTACCTTGTCTTATTAATTTTTCCTTATTAATTTGTAATGGTCATATGATTGATTAAATGGAGTGAGTTTTTATATATGTTCCTTAAAATATTTATTATTTTAGTCAAATTATTTAAATGACATCTTTTATTAGTTGTTTACCTTTCCATGCACATTATAAAAATTAATTCATAATTGATTTTTTTGTACATGAACCTTAATAATTATTCGAGCCCACCCTCATTTAGTTTCCTTTCCCAGGAATCCATGATGTGTAATAGGAATGATATGAAAGGATATGCTATTGGGACTAAGGATATTCTTAAAAAAATGTTGTAATTTGTGTTTTCAAAAATAAAATGGGAATCATGTATACATCATGTATACATCATGTTTATCGAGACAAATAATCAATATGGACCATAAGGATGTGATTAATTTTATCTTGTGAAAATGAAATAAAGTTATACATCAGATCTTGGATGATGGATTCAGGTTTTTGACGATTGGTATCAATTGGTTTTTAGTAGAAATATTGGGAAATTTATTTATGAAAACATATATTAGAAAACATAATCTTATGATAAACATTTAATATAAGTACATAAGAACATTCTAAAGTTTTGTTAAGGAAGGTAATTTGAGTTTTTTCATATAAATAAATCACTATATTGATACAAAAATAATTCATGGTTCAATCACAGTTGTTCCAATGGGTAATAACTCAAAAATTGAAAATTGGGCTGGACCTAATTGTCACCCAGTGCATAATAACAAGTCTTACTATGCACCTAGTTTGAAACTCATGAAGGATATGGTTTGGATAATTTACATTTTCATTTAAAACCACTATTAAGGATATGAATATATTATTACAAGGAATAACCTATGTTAAACCAAAGGTGTCTTATAATTAAAATATTGTTTCATGCCATAGACATCCTATATATGATATAATAATTTTCTCACTGTGATTATTTTTTCTCAAACTATATTTTTTGGCTTTAGTAAATAGGTGGAAGAAAAATTAATTGTGTTAACATTGAATATTAGGTATAATATGGTGACTATGAGAAACCAAAAGGGATTTGAAAAGAGTGAAATATATAATGTTTATTCCTAATCTGTTATCTTTGAATATAATTTACAATATATACCATACCCATCACCCAAACATACTAAAGAATATAAGGATGTATTTTTTAAGTTCTTTAGTGATAGAAACTTTTGAGTAATGAATGAATTATTTTCTTAATGTTAGAAATGTTGAAAGATACCCCCAAGAATGCGTCTGAATGGAATTGAAAAAAGTTTTATATATAAAAAATAAAGGAATAAAGTAAATAATTTCTAAATAAAATTTTATATTATGATTAAAGGAAATAAATATCATCGTAGGGGTCCATTTATATTATGTTGTATTAATTTTGTGGAACTTGGGAATTATCTAAGTGAATTCTAACTTCTAATGTTTAACCCTAGACCAAGTAAGGTCCAAAGCTGAAATAAAATATATGAAGTATTTATGTATTGGTATTCATGAATTAAATTATATAAGTTTCTTTTAGAAATGTTATTTTTCTTATAATAAGTATGAATAATCTAAGGATTGTGTAAAATTTCAGAATCATATTTGTATTCATTAAATTATGAGTAAGGGATAACATCATGGGTTTTTTAGTCTAAGTTTGGTCAAAATTTCAAAGTATTAAATATTTCTTTTGAAACATTTTGTGATAATAATGGAACATGATTAAGGATATTTTTGGAAAAACATTTATAAAAATAAAAGCCATTTTTTTATTATATGATTGAATTATTTTAGAAAAAATACCTATACATTTTTGGGATTAAGATTAATTGTATTTTAAACCTTCAAGTTTAATCATATCTTTGGTGTTGTACTAATTACAGGTCATTAAAATTAGGTAATCTTATAGGAATTATATAAATATAGTTTTAGAAAAAAGGAAAACCCACATATTGGGTAAAACCTGTCACTTTCAAGATGGTTGAGGGGAATGAACCCACAACTGAACGATGAATAGTTTTTAACACCTCCCATTTGTCTATATGATGTTATAGTTGTTGTTTAATTTTTTTACATAAAATATTTGACAAATAAATATTAATGATGAACTATTAGTGCATCAATTGAGGTTTATAGATTAATATATTATATTATGATTTATTAAAATTTAATTTTAGTTCTTTAGGAAAATGAATCATTTTTTATATTCATATCATAGAATAAGTGATTAATTGGAAATTTTTTGAAGCATAACTGAGGGATAAATTGTGATTATAAAATAGAAATTTACCATGTAATTGTATATCATTATATTATTATATATTAAAATAATTCATAAAATTTAGGAAAATTTCATTAAAATAGAAAAAATATCATATTATCATCATATATGACCAATCAAATAGTCCTTTAAATCATTATAAATCTATGGGTTCTAGGTCCTTGACCTTTCATTGATCATTAACTGTCTTGTGATCAATGAACTCTATCACTCTCTATAATTATTTACACTTTTATTCCATATCCATATATTCAATTTCCAACAATGTTATCTTAATTAGAAACCTTGTTATGTGTTATTCCTATGACCTTTGTACATCTATTTATCTCTTATTAATAGGATATTTTATTAAACGTTTTTATGATGTGGGTTTTCAGCAAAGGAATATTCAAATATGAAACCCCAAATTTTTTTATGTCAGACCCAATTAAGTGGATAAAATTTATTTCATGTGGGAAAAATTGAAAAACCATAAATTTTAAAATAATAACATTTTTTTGATAGATTATGTGATACAAAAAAATACTCTTAAGTATCCCATGATGTATATTTTTTAAAAATTTAATCTCATTCATAGCATGTAGAACATGAAACCCTAAGTCCAAATGAACTTTAATATAGTATATCATTATAAACTAGACATTAAATGGGTGTGAGTGAATAGTAATAACTAAATTATGAAAATTATAGTTATCTATTTTTAAAAAAAATAAGTTAAAATGAAAAAAAGAAATGTTTTTTGAAAACTATATTTTTTTAAAATGCAGTTTAGTCACTCTTTTCACATGAAATTTAAAATTTATTTTTAATTTTTTTAGAAACATTATTTGATTTAATGACCTTTATTATTTATATCATCATATAAAAATTATCTTATGGTGAATTATTGATATTTTTCAGAAATGATTCATTTTTTGATGAATAGTGAAAAATATTATTTTTTTATTGAAAAGTGTATTTTCTTTGATATAATTTAAACCATTAAATTAAATTTTAGATTAGTGCTAATGAAATAATATATAAAAAAATCGTAAAGTTATACTATTTTAGTTCATCTAAGTCAATTTCATATTTAATGTTGATTTTGAAACCTTCTATACTTCTATTAACATTCTCTTTGAAATCCTAATTTTTTGTCGCGTTAGTGAGTATTTTTAAAATAGATTATTCCAATTATACGAATTGAATATTTAAAAATTGATTAAATATTTGAAATTATTATAATTTATTTTATCTAACAAGTTCTACATAATTTTTTCCATTATTAATAATAAATGTATTAAATATTAATTACTATAGTCAAGGTAGAAACAGATTTACTAGGTGGTAAATTTAAGAGGATAAGGGTTATAATGGATAAAAAAATTATCTAATATCTCTTTTATTTATATATTTATAACTTATCCCATATAATGGAAAACATTACCCATTTTGGATGCATATTATATGATAAAAATATCATTGTGATTGAAATGTGGGAGTCCGTAATTCTTTTCAAAAATTCCCTGTGTTTTCTCTCCCCACTTAAAAATGTCACCCCATATCCTCTCCTATTAACACTTACAAATAAATTTATTTCCAATATGTACCCAAATGTATTTCTTACTACCTGAATAAAATACTAGATCCCATTTTTTTGATAAAAATGTATCCTATGAATTATTTTCATACAGACAAAAAGATGGTCCCCATAGAAGAGGTAAAGTTATTAATTGAGTGTTTTCATTTTATTTATTCTAATACCAACCTAAAATAATATTGAATAATTATTATATAATAACACCAATATCTACCATATTATTATATGTTATTATGTTAATTAAATAACATATTTTTATCTCTATTGAAACATAATGGGAAAAAAACCATAAATTGTGTGTGTGGTGGACAACAGCCTCGTGAAACGATATAATTTGTTTTTCATCTCATCCATTAAAGTTTGGATATAATAATGTAGTTAAATATTTTATATGATATTTATGATATTATTCTAGTAATTTAATTATAATATAACATATACCTTATTAATTTCTATGACACTTAAAATAAGATACTGTCGCTCCTATTGACTATGGAATACCGCCTTACGAAGTGATGTGATTCATTTTTCAATTATGAATTACATGTAATGTAATAAGAACAAATTTAATGAATATATATATGATATATTAATCATTATTGACTCTATAAAATTAATATATATAAAAAAATAACCTTTCACCCATTAATGGAATGAAAACTTCACTCATATGAACGTACAACCTACTATCTCCAGGAAGCAATGTAATCTATTATCAATGCTAAAATTTCAATAATGATTCTAAAAATGTATCTAATGAAAAAGAACTACATTTATAAAATTAATATAATTTTTGAAATATTGGATTTATATCATATTCTTAAGAACTAGAATTTTCCTACAAAACATTAATGAGAAAACAAGGAAATTATTACTTAAAATAATAAAAATAATGAAAGATTAATAAAAAATGGGTGATAAAAAGTTATAAGAAGTTAATATATGATATTATAATTTTGAATATGGTTCTATAATAAATTAATAACATTTTTAATCCATTATAATGGAGTTTAAATCATGTTTAATGAAAATTATGTTTAAGGGTATGTACCCTCTAGGTCTGTTACTTTTTCAGTTTGGGTAGATAGAGGTGTTTGGGGGAGGTTCTGAGAGTTTTAAGAGGTATCTATAGTTGTAAAAGAACAACTAATTGAAATAAACTCTCTTTAATTGTATCACAAAATTTTTAATGGTGGTTCAAGGATTGTACAAGGCTGGTTCACAACATATATATTATTATAGTCAAGTAATAAATAGAAAACAAATTCAGTAAAACTAAGCCTTGAGGATTACATGACATAAAATAGGATTACACTCCATGTAAATCATAAATGTAGTGCAGTTTTAAAAGTTTTTCATGGATGAATTTTTATTCATTTGGTCTGGTACACTTCATCCTAAAATATTGGAAAAACCCATGGTGCCCTTTGGATTTCTTCATGCCTTCTTCCTTTCTCATTAATCTATTAGTCTTGGTGGTTATTGTTTTGAAAATTGTGGTATGCCCTTCATTATTCATTGAAGGTTTTAATATATTATTCTATCAGGTATTCGATGAAATGATGTTGTTATAGTTTCGAGTGTGTGTTATGTTGTATTTCTATGGTTCTTGGTTGTGGTGTACTTTGATCTGCATTTTTTCATGGTGCAGTTGTGGTTTGTGGGCATTATTCTTCATCTTGTGGTGTGAAAAAAGGTAGTAAATCTTATTTGAGGTAAATAATGTTTTGTTTCGCTTTATTGTGTTTCATAAAATTTGTTTTTTCTTTTTTTATCAATGGGTTATGGTTGTTCTATCTTAATTAAAAATAATTAAATGGATAAATTGAAATTCAAGGATAAAAAGGGGTTTTAATCACATTATTTTATAGGTTTATTATTGTTGTGATATTGTGAATTATATGGGCTTGATTTCACATAGAATCTTTTGGCCATTATGGGATATTTTTTAGTTTGATATTTGTGTTGAGTCTTATTCATTTATTCTGATTGTTGATATATCACCATGAAATAGAAATTGGATAAAAACTTATATTTAGTTAATAAAATTGTTTTCCCTAGATAATTACTTGTGTTATAACATCCCTAAATTAAAGTGGAATGTGATAAAATCCCCTTTGTAAATATTTAAAATGACCTTGATTTGTTGTGATGTTTTTTTGTTATTTTGGACTGGAGATGTGTGGTTGGGGCATATGGGGATGATGATTTGTGGGTTGTACTTTTGGGGTAATTATCTGTGTTTTGAGCTATGATTTTGGGGTAGGGAGGTGGTTGTAGGCCCTGCTTTTCCGGTGGAGGGATGGTTAGTGGTAAATGCTTTTAGGGTAGTGAGGTGGTTTTGTGCCTTTATTATGTGGTTATGAGGTGGTTTTTTTTCCACGATTTTAGGGTGGTGAGGTGTTGGATTCTTTGTGATAGATTCCATATTAGTGATGGAATAAATTAATATTTTTTGAAAATGTTTTAAATGACATGGTTTGTTTGGATAATGGTATGGAAATGGTTAAGTAAGAATTTAATGATGGGTTGGGTGATTAAATTTGGTTGACTCTAAATAATGGAAAGAATGCAATGATTAAATTAAATTGGTTATAAATGTGTAATGGGGGGTTTGTGTCTTGTTGTGTGGTGATATGTATTTATAGGTGGTATAAAAATAAATGATATTGTGAGTTGGTTGGGTTCTTTGTGAACCCGTAGGTTTGGATTGTGTGTTTTACATTATATGATTACTTTTATATTCTTTTTATTTCTATAGACACACCCATCCACATCGAGAACTTTGTGACAACACTTGCATAGTCACATGAGGGTGTTTTTTCGAACATTCAGTCCCTGACAAGGTACTGGTTCCCTTTGGTAGTCAATCAGATGTAGGTATTTTCATATCAGTGGTGGATATTGTATCTTAGAGATTAGAAGAAGATAGATGTTTTGTGGGACTACTTTTAGATGGAGTTCTGGGAAGAGTTTTTTTTATCGACCATGATGGAAGTAAATAGATAGTAGCTTCTTTTTCGTTGACAGGGTACCATGTTAGTGTGGGTGCAGAGAATCGAGTTCAAATACCATCTTCATTTTTCCCTATATCTTTTTCCTCATTAATAGTATCGTATAAGATGAATTTAAGAGGCATTATATCTTTCTATCCAGTATGTTGTTACTTATTTTATGTTCCCAATGAATCTAGAGGTTTTAAAGAAGTCACAGGTGATCGATAGGATGCACTTATGAGGAGTTTTTTCATGGGAGGGGAACCAACAGGGTAACTCAAGGAGAAGTTTTTTCAATGAAAGGTCTCAGGCACCATGATCATCGAGTTCATGACCAAAAGGGTGGTGACCTTGGAAGATTCCCATTAGAACATTGGGGGATATTAGTTTCCATGATTTTCATGGGATTTTTGTGACAGTGTATTTTGGTTGTTGGTTTCATTCCCATTACCAGAATCAATGCCCAGTGGTTCTCCGATCTCAGTTTGGTGAAGGTGGACAGGTTTAATGACATCTTCAGCAGCAGTTTCCATTGTTCCTATTTCACCAGTAGGAATTTCCTCCACTAAGGGGAGATAGAGTTGGTAGTGGCTGACCCTAGGATGTTTCTCACATTCAGGTACTACAACCCAAGTGTAGTAATGGAGGTGGTATTCATCAGAGAGGTAGAGGAGATGTTTTTGGTTTGTTTCACGCGGTGGAGACAATAGTTCCATAGGGTCTAGAGATCTTCAGAAAAAGATAAGTATTTTTAGTACCCTTTTTTCCATTTTTTGATTTAATATATTTGAATCGATTTGTTAAACCCTCCCTTGAACAAAATCTAGGAAAATTTTTTTGGAGGTTTCTCATTCCCCTGGTGTTGACTAAGCTAGTCAAAGGCCAGAACAACTTCTTTGATGTGTGATGGGGGTGTAGAGTAATGATGGGGCTATATCAGTCTCATGGGGATCTTTTCATACTACATATGTAGAAATACTATTTTATTATATGAATCAAATGGTTTTATTCTATAGGTAATATTTTCAACTACTTCTGATGGGGAGTCATGTTTTCGGATTTGGATGGACAACGTGTGATTTTCATTAGCAAGAGGGGTTTTTATGTGGGTAGTTAGCGTGTGAATCACCTTCATTTTGTGTTGGCTATGTTCTTAGTGGAATCAGTGGATGCTGTGATGTTTGAGGTTCACATGGGTTTTTGGGGAGTTCTAAGATTTTTTTCCCAATGAGTTAATGACACTACCACCTTCACATGATATTCAATTCGGGATATACTTGCAGCCTGATATTTCTCTTATTTCGATGGATCATTTTTGAATAAAACCTTCTAACATCTAGGATTTGAGAATTCAAATATATGATTTGATGTATAACTATTTTAACTAGACCATTGTGTCACTATGGGGTGCTCTAGTGCTGTTCACTAAGAATGTGGATGGTAGTTTGGGGTTGTGTATAAACTACTGGAGGGTGAATCAGGTGATGGTAAAAAACCATTACCCCATTTCAGTGATAGATGATATTTTCAACTAGTTTAGAGGGGTGATTTGGTTTTCTAAGATAGATATATGGTTTGTATTACACCATTTAATGGTGAAGTAGGGCGATATCTCGAAGACTTCCATTAGATGCAGGTATGGGCACTTCGAGTTTGTATTCGGACAATTCAATGTTACAAACTCACCATCTATGTTCATGGGTCTTATGAACTATGTGTTCTATGAGTTCTGGGATCATTTCATCATCATATTCATTAATGATATATTAATATAATCAAAGTATGAGGATGATAATTCCATCATCTCAGAACTATATTTCTTGTTCTTCAATACCACCAGCATTTTAGAAAGTTTTCCATGTGTAAGTTCTGGACATGGGAGGTGAATTTACTTGCACATATGCTATCTCTGTAAGGTGTGTTAGTAGACCTATCAATGTTTAAAGTAGTTTTTTCTTGGTAATCACCCATGATTTTGTCAAAGGTTCATAGTTTTCTTGGTGTATTACACTATTATCATAGGTTCATACCTAATTTCTCTCAAGGTAAAACCAAGTTGATAGCTTTGACCAGGAAAGACCAAAATTTTGTGTGGAGTAATTATTCCCATTGAAAAATTTGGTTTCTAGAAGGGGAATTTGGTTATTTCTCTAGTGCTCTAGTTTCCTAAGGAAGGGATGATGTTTGAGGTGTTTTTTGATGCTTCTTATATAGTATTCGGATGCTCTCTAATGAAGCATCTGGAAATGATCTCTTATGGGTATAGGATGTAATGTCCCCATGATTTTAATCGCACCACCCATGTTCTAGAGATAGAATTAGTTGTGTTTTCACTATGTTTTTGGTGGAATTATCTCATTAGGGAGCATGTTGTGGTCTTCACATATCATAGGAGTTTAATGTATAACATTTCCCAGTGTGATTTGAATATGTGGAAGAATAGGTGGACAGACTTCCTTTAGGATGATGATTTTGAGATATCCTACATCTTTAAAAGGTGATTTTTTTATTGATGTTTTGATAAGTATGTCATGGAAGGTTGTTTTTTTGGAGTCCAGGGATTCATGGGGAGAAATGGAGGGGTCAGAAGACTTTCAATTAGATACATGAGTGGATAGTGTTAGAGGTAGTTTGTTTTAGATGATAGTGCATTCTCATCTCATGTGATAGGTGGATAAGTCTTAGTGAAAAGTCTTATAGGAAAAGGTGATGTGTGGTCATTTTGGAGTTAGTGATTCTCAATAGGGATGGTTAGAGGATGGTCAGAACTAAATGTTCATTCGTGGGGGGTTTTTTGTTGGGTATTAATGCATTATGGAGTCTCCTGTGAGTTTCATAACATACCTTTGGCGGTACAACCAAGATTTTTCAAAAGTAACCTAACTTGAAAATACAGTTTTTGTGTTTGAGATTTAACAGGTATTGGCACTAGTTGTGGAAATGTTCTTGGTTTTTAAGATGGTAATGACTGGGAATCGTGTTACCGGTGGTTTGTTACAACCCTTGGAGGTTCTTTAGTGGAAGTGGGATGACATATTGATGTATTTCATTAGAAAGATACCCAAACATTTGGGAGGTTTTGATGCTATATAGGTGTTCATGGATTGTTTAATGAAATTTTCCCACTTATTAAGGATCAAAGAGATTGGTGTAATGTATCATTTGGCTAAGCAGTACATGGATGAGGTGTTTCTATTGCATGGAGTTTTGAGGTGCATTGTCTCAGATCATAATTCCCATTTAACATCATGAGCCTAGATGGGGTTGAATGATTCTTTTGGAACAGTTTTACACCTGAGAAATCATTTCCACCCTTAGACATATGGGAACATGAAGCAAACAATCCTAAAATTGGAGGATTTTTTTGTGGGCATGCATCTTGGAATTTGGTGCATCTTCGGTATGACACCTACCCTTGGTGCAGTTTTCTTATAATAATGGTTATCACTCTTCCATTCCCATGGAACCCTTTCAAACTATGTATGGGAGAAAATTTCACTCTCTTTTCAACTAGGTAGAGGTCTTCGCGACAGTCGTTCTTGGTCCTGATGTGGCACAACATAAAAAGATCAACTTGTTTGTGAGAGGTTGAAAGCATAAAAAGATTGGTAGATGTTTCATGCCCATTTAATATATAAGAACTAATAGTTCTAGGATGGGGGAAGATCTGTTCTTGAAGGTTTCCCCTTGACATGAGAAATATAGGTTTATCGGAGGGAGTAAGCCTTCATCTAGTTTTGATGGGACATTTGAGGTGTTGGGGTGAGTTGGTGGTGTGGCATACCAATTGGTGTTTCCATCCTAGTTAGAGAGGACACATAATGTCTTCCATGTCTCTAAGCTTCATCAGTATATTTGCAATGACTCCCAATATATTGACTATGGATATTTAGATATCAAGGATTGTGTGATGTTTGTGAAACATCTAATGGAGATCCATGATCTCTAAGAGAAGGCACTGTGTGTACTGACCATTTCCTAGGTTCATGTTTTTGGAGGCATGGTGGTCTGGAGGAGAGTACTTTGGACTGATAAACACATATGTGTGCCCAATACCTAGGGTTTTTTAGTTTTTATTTTATCTATTTATTTGTGTGATTTTGTGTTTAGATCCTTTTGTTTATGAGACGAGCTATTTTCCATGGTTCGTTATGTGTGTGGTGTGATGTGTGATATAATTCCTGGCATGTGAAAGGGGGAGGAACTGATTCCTAATCGAGACACATTCACTAAGATTTGATTAAACAATTTTTATTGAGTCAATTCATCCTAGGGAGGATATTATATTGATATGGATGATGGAATTCCCTGATCCATGTGTTCGGGATGCTGTAATTTATTAGTTGTAGTGGTTTTTCATTTGGGCTATGTAGTGGTTGGGATGGTTGTTCTATGGTTGTGTGGAATTATTGTTGTGTCAGAGGAGGTTGCTTGTGGTTGTCTTGATGTGGTTGTGCAGTGTGTTTTTCGGTCATTTGGGTTAGTGTATTTTTCATGTGGTATCATTTGAGGTATGATGAGACCATTAAGAGTTTTCTCGTGGGGTGTTCATTCAATACCCTTCTCTTTTAGGAGTTGTTTTTAATTATCAATGGATATAATATTTTACGAGGTATCTAATGTAATTTTTTTTTCACTCGTGATCCATTAATTTTCTAATTTTGGTATTTGGAGGTGTTCGGGGAAGGTTCCAGGATTTTTCTGTGGAACTTGGAGGTGTAGCAGAACTACTGTAGGAAATAAATGTCATGTACATGTATTACATGATGTGTAGTGGTGGTTCATGGATTTTTTAATGTTGGTTCATGACATATATATTTTTAAGATTATATAATAAAAATGAAATATATTTTTTAATCAAAATCGAACATTGAGGATTACACGGCGTGGAAGAACATTACATGTCATGTAAAACCACGATGCAATGTAGTTTTAAAAGTTATTTCTCGCTAAATATTCATTAATTTGGACATGGATTATTATTATTTTTTTAATTTTGGTTGAACTCCATGTACCATAAAGAGTTATTCAATCCCTCTTTCTCACTCTTTGATCTATTAGTATAGTTGGTTGTTCATTTATAATACATGGTAATCCATTCATTATTCTTAGAAGGGTTTCTTCCATTCTTCTGTTGGGGATTATCTAAATAGATGTTATTATGGTTTGGGGTGTGTGTTAGATTTATTTTTTTGTTATTTTTTTTCAGTGTAGTTTGATCTGCATTTTCATCTGGTGCAGTTGTGGTTTGCAGGATCCCTTTTTTCCCTACGTACCTCACAGTGAGTCGGCAATGCTTATTTAAGGTAGAGTATCCCTCACATCTACATATTGTGTATCATGTGTGAGGGTTATTCAATTTTTATTTATGGTTAATGGTTGTTCTATATTAATTATAGATAAATAATTTTATAAAACGTAAATTGAATGGTAAAAAAGTGTATGAATTTCATGTTTATATAACTTTATTATTATGATGATATTGTGAATTGTACAGGATTGTGGCCTCACTGAAAATTGTATCCATGGGTGGATTTATTTTTTTGGATATATGTGTTTTTATTTTTGGTTTGTTTGTGATTTTTGTGATTTCACCTCAAAATGTTAGTTGTATAAGCACTTATATTTGGATAATAAAATAGTTTCGTAAGTATAATGACTTGTTTGGGAATGTCCTGAAAAAAGTGAAATGTGATAAAATCCCCTTCATAAATCTATAAAATGATCTTAATTTGTTATGATGTTTAGTTTTTCTTTTGGGCATAATATGTTTGGATGGGGAATGTAGGGATGATAGTTTTTGGGCCGTGCTTTTAGGGTAGAGAGTTTGTTTGTGGGCCATGATTTTGGAAAGGCGAGCTGATTTGTGTGCGATGCTTTTGGGGAAGCGATGTGGTTTGTGGTTCAAGATTTTAGGTTGTTGAGGTGGTTGGTGGGTATGATTTTGGGGTGGGAAGGTGGGTTTCTTTACACTCTTTTTGGGTGGTTAGGTAGTGGTTTTTTTGTTCTAGATTCCCGAGTAGTGATGGAATGAATAAATAATTGTAATCCAGTGTTTGAAATGACATGGGTTGGTTTAGATAATTGGATGAAAATTGTTAATGAATAACTAAATTATGGGTTGTATGGTTAAATGTTTCTGATGATAAATAATAGAAAGAATAAAATAATTAAATGAAATTTGTTAGAAATCTGAAATGGGGTTTGTGGCTTATTACATGGTGTAACACATTTAGAGGTAGAAACAAAAGTGATGGTATTATAAGTTGGTTGGTTTGTTTGTGAACCCAAAAGTTGGGATTGAGTGTTTTATATTATATATATAGAGGTATATTGTATTCATTTCTATATTCACCCCACGCACATCGAGGACTATGTGTTGACACCCTCATAGTCACATGGGGTGGTTTTCCTGACATTCAGTGAGAGTTACAGATTTTTGTCTACCCACTCCTTCACGATATCTCTTCCAAGTGAGGTAGGTATTGCACAAGATTAGATGTCAATAGGACTGTTATTACATTAGATGCTTGTTTTGATATCCATGATGTTTTCAAGTAATTCCTCCTATATCATGATATTATTATTCACTTGGTGCTAGTCACGAACCCAAGCCCAATTAGAGGCGGGACTAAGGGGGGTCATTATCTCTCGCCCCCTCATTTTGGTATCTTTGGAGAGAGGGGGTCCTGGCCGGAAGTGTGAGGCAATGAAAATAATATCAATTTCTCTTCATTGAGGCATATTGTAATGTTATAAAAATAATATCCATGTTATGGTGTATACATGTACCCTTTTTCATGTAATATAATGAATACTTCGTACTTTATTTTTATTTTATGTTTTAATTTGAATTATTTCATATATGGGAATTTGACTTCTAAACTACAAAGTGGTAAAGAATGTCAAAACTCAATTTTTTTAATTGGGTTATATTACTTCTTCATTGTGTTTGACATTCTAATATTAAGTCTATAAATACATTTTACAATATTATATTGTATTCCCACTTATTTTTCTATAGATTTACATTTAATAGACATAATCAATTCATTGATTAATTCTCACTTCAATATTATGATATTTTTAATATTTTATTTCACAGTCTAATTTAAATAAGATTTTTTTACATTTCAATTTCCATTTAAAGAAATTATTTGATAATTTCCTATGGTTTTTCATGATTTCTTCATGTAAGAAAATCATTTTTTCAACACTTGTGTACTTAAAATAATTGAGAAATTCATTTAATAAAACCTAATTTCATTTTTATATTCGGTCAAAAATCATTTTTATTCCAAATCCATGTTTTAGAAAATGCATTGAAATATGTTTTCAAATTCCAAAAATATTAATTAAATTTATTTTTACCCATGTATGAATTTTATATAAGAAGTTTTGAAATGAATATTCTAATATCTTTCTGAATGAGAATATTTTTACACTTTTTTAAAACAGTGTTAAAGGAAGTTTTTTATTTT
Organism: Viscum album; assembly: GCA_963277665.1. Classification (NCBI taxonomy): domain Eukaryota; kingdom Viridiplantae; phylum Streptophyta; class Magnoliopsida; order Santalales; family Viscaceae; genus Viscum; species Viscum album. The sequence continues at coordinate 286,529,886 of OY728137.1, read as the reverse complement.
TACAATATGTATGTAATTTCCATCGATCATGAACTATTATTTTAATAAAAATTACTTTAAAATTTAAAAATATTATTTCTAAATTTATTTTTTTATTAATATTGTAAATTTTTTTAGTTTCAGAAGGTTATTTTCAATTTTAAAAGTATATTTTCATCAAGACTATTTTTAAAGATATTATTATGTCATTTATATTCTTCAATAATAAAAATGCATTATTTTATATATACTTCACTAAGAATATGTTTTACTAATGTCATCCTTATTATTTGTATGGATGGTATTTGAATTTTTTGACCAAAGAGAGTATTGAAATCCAATTTCTCGATTCATTTATGTAGTCATTATATTTTCCTTTAATTATTCAATTTCCTATGACCATTTCACATTAAATTTCCCATAAATATCTATATTATTTATATTGGATATAATTATTTCTTAAACATCATATAATTTCTTTATATGGTTTTTTTACATTGAATGTTTTTTTATTGACTGAGGAAATATTAATAAATTCATATTCTTTACTCAATACATATATTTCTTGATAGGATATATTTTACATGAATTAAAAACATTATTTGATATATGAAGAATGTTTCTGACATTCATATACTTGTGGGGCATAATTATAGATATCCCCTCGATGAATCATAAGTCTTATGAGATGAATCAGTTGGAAAATGTTAGTTGAATGGGTTTCTAGTGTACACTAATCCATTATTTTTAAACTGTCTTGAGAAATGTCTTCATAGTAGATGTTTCATGATGTATGAGATCTTAACATTCAAAAATTAAAAATTTCCTTCATTAAGAATTTAGTTATTATTTTAAATAATATTTTCTCAATGATATTATCTATGAATGAATTTAATTCTCATCTTATTGATTAAATGGTATGTATTTTCAGTTATGTACCTTACCTTATTGATAATGACTTATTGAATTATAATAGTCATATGTTTGATTAAATGGAATTTTTAGTTATTTTTATTTATTTATTGATTATTCAATTCAAATTATTTAAATTGAATGTTTTTGATATATTTACTGTGTAATTTTTATTATAATTATTTATTCTTGATAGAATCCATTGTAGTTAACATTTACAAATCATTTCAGCTCACGATTATTTTGTTTCATTTACTAAGAATAAAAGAAGTCCACTAATAATGATATGAAAGGATATTCAATAATGAATAATGATTTTCTAAAAAAATGTTTTGATTTTTGTTTTAATATTTAATTTATGAATATTTTTGTAAAGACCCAGAATTTCCATGTAATTTTTTTTAATTATTTGGGAATTTTACGAGTCTGCAAAAATTTAGGGCACGTGATTCGGAGGCCCGGTGTGCCAGGAATGAATTTATGAACTTTTTTTAGGTACGTTCAGTAAACATGTGAACATGTTTTTGTAACTATTAAATTGGTGGTCAGAATTCAAATCTGAAGACACCATTGAACTCGCAGTGCCGATATTCCCTTAAGGAGACTCTCCCCTCGACGATAGTTGGTTGAGGGTGAAAGTTAGTTTTTCTGTTTTTCATGAAAGAATAAAATAAAATAAATTTTTTAACATTTTTATTTGTTGAAAACTCCCATGTGGAATTTAAAAAGGTCGGGACCACCAAAACTAAATCCTCCCACATGTGTGTTATGGTGGTGGGGACCACCGAGCCTAAAACCCCCTTTTTGAATTCCTAAAGGTGGGGACCACCCGAACCCTTTTAATGAGAAAAACCCCTTAAACTCCCCAATTAATTGTTTGAGCCAACTAAAAAGTTAATTAAATGTGTCAATATTTCATTATGCCAACATTATTTTTTGTGCCAAAGTAATTTATTTTTATAATCTTAAATTAATAAGTTGGTTATTTCATGTTTTGGTTGGAATTTAGCGGAAATGGTTGGAAGGAGGAGAGTTTTTGGAGGATTATTCTCTCTAAAGAAGAACACCTCCCAACGAAGATCTTCTTCAAAGAAGAATGTGCCACCTCCAATGTGGAAAATCTTCAACAACAACCAAATGACCTCCATCCTTCCTTCCTCTCCAAAGTCAACAGTCCTTCCAGGTAAGGTGGTTGTTTGAATTTTCCCCCCTTACATGTTCTTGGTGACTCAACAAAATTCAAGAAGGAATCATATCCACTTTCTAACTCTCTAACACAGAGAGTGTGGGACAAACGAAACTGACCTGACCTCTCTGAAAATATTGTGAATATTTTTTGTGTTCTTCGTGATGAAGAGGACGACTTGACCGCACTTCCCGGTGGAAGAGAACTGCGGCTTGTGCCGCAATGGTGATGGAAGGATGGGTAGCCGAACCAGCCACCTGCGAAGGCGCGACACGTGACCTCACCATGGGGAAAGGAAAGCTGGACATCCAGACAGCCAGGGAGGACTGCCGCCTCGGGCCACCCTGCGGCCCCCGCGTTGCCTTGTCTCCCCCGCGCCACCCCACGTCCGTCGTGCCTCCCCACGGCCCCTGCGCCATACTTCCACCCTCATACCGCCCCGCATCCCCGGCACTGCACCCCCACCCTCGCACTGCCCCGTGACCCCTGCGCAGCACCGCAGCTGCCCAGCGCGGGTTGTCCCTGACCCATCGGACTGGGTCAACTCGAACCGGCCCAGGCAGGGTCAGGTCGTCCCCATGTTTCTCCTTGGGAAGCCCCGATTCTGTTCTCCAAGAAAGCTGATGGGAGATTGAAACTTTTTGTTGACTATAGGTGCCTGAACCAGGTGACCATGTAGAACAAGTACTCACTCTCGAGGATTGAAGACCTCTTTGATCAGTTGAAGGGAGCTCGGTGGTTCTCAAAGATGGACCTCAAATCAAGCTATCACCAGCTCAGAGTACGAGACGAGGATGTGTAGAAGATGATATTCAGATGTCGGTATGACCATTACGAGTTTTTGGTTATCTCATTCAGAAAGAACAACTCTCTAGCAGTGTTCATGGGACTCATGAACATGATCATTTATCCACACGTTGATCTCTTTGTGGTGGTCTTCATTGATGTCATTCTGATCTACCCGGCTACTGAGAAGGAGCATGCCTAACATTTTCAGATAGTTCTGGACACACTCTGAGGGCACCGGCTTTATGGTGAGCTCTCAAAGAGACTATTCTGGATCTGAGAGGTTCACTTTCTCAGACACATCATCTTAGAGGCTTGAGTTTTAGTGGATTTAGTGAATATTGAGGCGTTACTTTCTTGGGATCCACCCATCAGTGTGATAGAGGTATGAAGTTTCTTGGGATAAGACAGATACTACCAGAGATTTGTGCCATATTTCTCCAGAGTTGCAGTGCCTTTACCAGCATTGACAAAGAAAAGGCAACCCTTCGTGTGGTTGGAGATATGGCAGCAGGGTTTTCATGAGTTTAGGAAGAGTCTGACTAGTGCACCCATATTGAGGCTACCAAAGGAGGGTTTAGGGTACGTAGTCTACTGCGATGCATCAGGGACCGGGGTCAGATGTGTCCTTATGCAAGAGAAAGCAGTGATCACATATAGTTCTTGATAGCTAGGACAACATGAGTAGAACTACTCTACCCATGACCTGGAGTTAGCAGTATTGGTGTTCGCCTTGAAGATGTGGTGACATTACTTGATGGGTGAGAATTTTATAGTCTACTCAGAACACAAGAGTCTCAGGTATATCTTCTCACAGAAGGACCTGAACCTGAGACAATGACTTTGGCTCGAGTTCCTCTAGGACTATGACTCTGACATAGTCTGTACTATTGGGAAGGGGATCATTATAGCAGATGCACTTAGTCGGAGATCTGGTATACAGCTGCTAGGTGAGGTGATGGAGAAGATGGCCACTTTGTAGATATCCATTGTGGCTCGACATGGAGAAACTTTTCTTCAGTCTCTTATAGTCACTTCCCCACTTCATCAGTGATTCAGGGAGGCACAATGTGAGGATACTGACTGTGAGGATCGACATGCTCACATATCGGTTGGACAAGCACCTGATGGATTTTATGAAGGTGGGGATCATGTCTTTCTCTTCAGAGGACGTACCACAGTACAAATGTTTTTTTTCGAGATTCAGTGTTGAGGGAGTTCCACTCATCCCCACTAATGGTGCATCCTGGAGTGTTGAAGATGTACCAGGACCTCCGACGATGGCATTGGTGGACTGGAATAAAGAAAGAAGTAGCAGAGTTTGTCTCTTGATGCCTCATTTTTCAGAAAATGAAGGCAGCGCATCAGGTACCAGTAGGCTTAGTTCATCCTTTAATTATCCCAGAGAAGAAGTGGGATGGGATATCCATAGACTTCATGACAATACATCCACGTACATCCAATAGTCATGATACTATTTGGGTGATTTTCAAACGACTCACCAAGTTGACCCACTTCCTACCGATCAGATAGCAGGGTTAAGTAGAGATCATGGGATGCCTCTATTTACAGGAGATTGTGTGGCTATATAGAGTAATCTTGACGATTGTCTCCGATCGTGATGCATGTTTTACATCCTGGCCAAGGAAGGGGTTACAGGAGGATTTTGGGATGCAGTTTTTTTTAGAACCACCTTCCATCCTCAGACGGATGGAAAGATTGAGCGAACCATTCAGACCATCTAGGACATGCTGCGTGATTGCGTCCTCGACTTCAGTCGCAGCTGGGAGGAACACTTTCCCTTGTTGGAGTTTTCATACAACAACTACAATCACTCCACCATTGGGATGTCACCTATCGTGGGATTGTACGGACGACCTTGCAGATCACCTTTGTGTTGGACTGACCCAGGGGAGTCAGCACTCGTGGGACCAGAGATGGTATGGGCTACCATAGAGAATGTGAAGATCATCCAGGAGTGGATGAAGACTGCACAAAGCAGGTAGAAGTCTTATGCCGATAGTAGACAGAGACCTCTGGAGTTCGAGGATGGAGACCACGTCTTTCTATTGGTCTCACCTCGTTGATGTTTATAGAGATTTGGATGATGCAAAAAGTTATCTCCAAGGTTCATCAGACTATTTCAGGTCCTGATCGGAGTTTGCGAGGTGGCTTACCACCTATCACTTCACCCCTCAATTGAACCAGATGCTCGACGTTTTCCATGTATCCCATATGAGGCGATACGTGCACGACCCTTTTCACATCATCGACCACGGCGAGCTAGATGTCGACGATGGGGTGAATTTTATGGAGGTTCCAGTAGAGATTGAGGATAAAAAAGAGAGGGACCTTTGTGGGCGGTCGATACCTCTGGTGCGCATTCCCTGGTAGTGCGGGAACTTTCAATAGAGCACATGAGAGTGGGAGGCTTAGATTCATGCTCAGTACCCCCACTTGTTTTCCTAGTTTTGTGATGTGGATTTCAGGGACACAAGTCCCAGATTTGGGGAGAATGTAAAGACCTTAAATTTCCATGTAATTTTTTTTATTTATATGGGAATTTTACGAGTCTGTGAAAATTTACGGCGCGTGATTGCGAGTCCCAGTGTGCTTAGAATGAATTTCTGAACATTTTTTCGAGTACATTTAGTAAACATTCAAGCGGTTTTTTGTAACTCTTGGACCAGTGTTCGAAATTGAAATCTGAGGAAATCATTGAACTTACAGTGCCGGTATTCAATTAAGTATTCTTTCACCTCGACGACAATTGTTTGAGGGTGAAAGTTAGATTTAGTGTTTTTTGTGAAAGAATAAAATAAAACAAAATAAAATTGTTTAACATTTTTATTTTTTGAATCCTCCAATGTGGATGCTATAAATGTGGGGACCACCTGAACTAAAACCTTCCACATGTGTGTTATGGAGGTGGGAACCACCGAGCCTGAAACCACCATTTTTAATTCTTAAAGATGGGGACCACTCGAACCCTCTTAATGGGAGAAACCCATTGAACTCCCCAATTAATTGTTTGATCCAACTAAGAAATTAATTAAATGTGTCCTCATTTATTTATGTAAACATTCTTTTTGTTCCAAAGTAGTTTAATTTGATAAAAATAAATGAATAAGTTGGCTATTTCACATTTTGGTGGAATTGAGAGGAAAGGGTTGGGAAGAGGAGAGATTTTGAAGGATTATTCTCTCCAACAAAGAACACCTCCCGATGAAGATATTCTCCAAAGAATAATGTGCCACATCCAACATGGGATGTCTTCACCAATGACAAACCGATGTCCATCCTTCCTTCCTCTATGACGCCAACTATTATTCGCGGTAGGGTGGCTGTTTAAATTTTCCCCCTTACCCATTCTTGATGACTCTTTGTAATTCAAGAAGGTATCATAGCCACTTTCTACCACTCTAACATGGAATGTGCGGGCCAAATGAACATGGCCCGACCTGTCTGAAAATCTTGTGAATATTTTATGTGTTCTTCTCTATGAAGACGGCGGCGCGACCGCGCCGCCAAACGAAAGTGAACCACAGCTTGTGCCGCAGCAGTGAATGAAGGAAAGCTGGCTGAAATGGCCGGCGGCACGGCGCGCGACTGCGCCTCACGACGAAGAAGGTTGGCCATCCGTATAGCTAGGACAAACCGCCAAACCACGACCCTCGCACCTCCCCGTGGCCACCCTGCGGCTACTGCGCGGCCCCACAACCACTCGTGGCCCTCGTGCCGCACCGCGTCCCCCACGCCCCACCATGGACCCTGTACCGCCTTGTGGGCCTCGAACCGCCCCGTGGTCCCCAGGATAGTCTGTGGCTCCATACGCCGCCCCACGGAACCCCACACTGCACCGCCGCCCCTGCGCAGCCCCGCAGCCCATACCCCGCCCTACGGCCCCCACGCTGCCCCTCAGCCCTCGCGCTGCACTGTAGCTACCCTTCCATCGGGCCGGACCCAGTGGAATCGGTCAACCTGAACCGGGTCGGTCCAACTGGGTCGGACCAGACCCGGACCAGCTTCGGCCCATTTCCACTCTTTTGGCCATAACATTGGCACCACGCATTCTTTTGATGATCCGTCTATGACACTATAAACCTTGAAGCTAGATGGTCTCTTTCGTATACCCCACTAGATATTTGGATAAGGTTGGTGTATGGTCAGGTTTGATCGAGCACAAATCCAACCGGGCCCTCAAGACTAAAAGGCTAATAACTTTCTGACCGAGCATCCGATAGATGCATCGTCTATTGCGCTGAGAACCATATAACATGGTGGTACTTTGGGATACTTCGTTGTGGGTCTTTATGATAGTTGGAGTATCAGAATGTGGCTTGATGGGTGGAAACTCCCATAAACAAGCGAGCATAGTATGGGAACCCTGTAGCTAGCTGTGACGATATACTAGGATCATGTGTGGGTCTGACAACGTACTAACAGTGTAATAGGATCATGTGTGCGTTTGAAGACATTCTGATGGTATACTAGGATCATTTGTGGGTTTGACGATGTACTTATGGTGTACTAGGATCATGTGTGGGTCTGATGACATAGGAACGGTGTACTAGGATCATGTGTGGGTCTGACAACATAATGACGGTGTACTAGTATCTTGTGTGGGTCTGATGACGTACTGATGATGTACTAGGATCTTGTGTGGGTCTGACGATGTAATGATTGTTTACTAAGATCTTGTGTGGGTCTGACGACGTACTGACATTGTACTTGTATCCTTTGTGGGTATGACGATGTACTAGGATCTTGTGTGGGACTAGTGAGGTACTAGGATCTTGTGTGGGTCTAATGATGTACTACTATCTTCTGTGGGTATGATGATGAATTTGGATTCATCATGGGTTTGCCTCTTAACAGAGGAAGTTGAATTAGTAGTTACATATAATATTCTCTACTATTGTACCTAAGTTTTACCTGGTGTGAACTAAGTCCGTACCTGTGTGGTACTTTAATTTGGGGTGATACCTTGGTTGTATTATTCTATGTGGATAACCTTTGTGGTAATTACCTTCATTGTACTCCTTCCTTTGTGGGACAGTGGAGCTTGGGATTTTGAGTTCGACTCTGTGTTTCCTCCTGATTGAGATGGGCATACTTGATAACTTAGGTATATGTATGGGCATATACCGAAGTAGGGTTTTCAGTTGATTTCATGTTTTGGGGTTTATATTTTGTGGATTTTGTGATACCATGAGGGTCTTGGGGTCCCTATTGATTATCATTATACTCACCCCTACACGGGCTATGCCCGCACCTTGTTGTGTTTGGTGCAGAAGAGGGACAACTCTGACTGAGGATGAGGGTACCATGACTGGAGGAAGCTCAGAGGCGGACATTAGATGAGGCGTACCATAGATATGACTGTTGAAGTGATGTACAAACCCTTTAGGTTGGATCCTTAGAGGGTGTTCACAGGAGCTGTTCCAAAATACTTGTACTTTTCAGTTTTCTTGTACTTTTCAGTTGGTCTTGTATTCTGGCTCCTTTTACTTACCGTACTCACAATTTTACTATAAATTTTAGTCGTGTTCATAATTTTCTTGTGTGATTGGTTACATGTGTTTACAGGATATAAAGGCAATGCCTTCCCAATTTTAGGGAATACACCTTCGGTGCTAGTTTCCAGTCCTTGGCCTATGGAAGGCGGGATCGGGGCGGTCACAACATTGGCCCTGGGGGACGATTCATGACAAATTGATATCAGGGGTTTCGGTTATACCATAGAATATTAGACTCTGATCTTTTTAATGGAAATAGTGTTTAGTTGAAGGAGTGTAGTTATCGGTTTAGGGAATACAATGTTGGTGCGGTGGCCGACGTATCCATACACCAGGACCCTAACTCTTGATTTCTGACACAATGCACAAAAAAAATGATTGCGTGTGTGTTTCAATAGTTTTCTTTGTGATTTAATTGAGTCAACTCACTAGGTATAACTTATTGACCATTTCACACCTATTTATTTTCAGGATTCCTCCACAAAGACTGCGAGTTAGGGTTCCAGATCAAGTACGCACTGATATCCCACCAAACAACGAGGCCTCAGTGTAGGGCCCTCTTCCAGCGGAGGCACCAACGGTACCATTACCCATTGGGAAACTAATTCCACTAGCCCTAGCAATAGAGGGTGCATGATACTTGAGCATGTTGCACAAGTTCCAGCACCAGAGTCCACCTAGGTTCAGGGGAGAGACAGACCCATAGGAGGCAGAGGATTGGCTGGCGGTCGTGGTGAGAGTCTTTCAACCGGTAGGGACACCAGCTAATCTCATAGTGATACTTGTCGCTAGTCTTCTATAGGAAATAGCAGAAAGATGGTGGAGCTTGATACTCCAGGTTCACGATGTGGTGACGCTTCTCTGGGCAGACTTCGAGAGCCTGTTTCGGGTAGTTTTTTCCCCAGTGACTCTTCACGCAGTGCACATACAGGAGATTCTTTATCTTCAGTAGGGTACCATGAATGTGGCTCAGCACTCAGCGAGCTTCACTGAACTCTCACTCTACTCCACTAATATGGTGCATGACCTATTTTTCAGGGCCTGAACCATCGAGAAAGGACTTAGGTGGGAGATCATGGCTTCGATGACTTCACTCAGCATCCCGACGCAGGTGGGGTGTTAGAGAGAGCCCTCTTAGTGAAGAGTTTTCTTTCTGAGCATACACTAGTAGTGAGTCCCACCACCAGACGACACATATATAAGTCTTATGTAGCTAGAAAATATAGATTTTTCATTGGTCCAAGAGGACTGGACCTACAGGTGGACGACCACATGATTCCGGGTCAGTTGTGTAGGGCATAGGAGACATAGTCAGTCAAGCGAGGAACATGCAGTGTTTCACATGTGGCGGGTAGGGTCACATGTCTTGTTACTGTCTGACCCACCATATGAATGATCAGTATATGGTTGAGGGATTTCCCAGACAGAGAAAAAGGTTTGACCGAGGAGGTCCACAGAGAGAAGGAGGATGTGGCAGAGGATCTGGCCATGCCGCTGGAGGCGGGCGACAATTAGAGGTGTTACCGCCACCACCACTAGGTGGTCCACCCCAACCACAGGGAGCAGGTGGATTGGGGTGAGTTCTGCTCCAAGAAACTATGGCCTACGCCCATGGTGCTCCAAAGATGATACGATGTATGATCTATGTTTACTCCACCTTAGTTGCAGATCTTATAGACATAGGTTCCAGTCATTCTTTTATTTCCACTACCCTTGTTCAATACTCGGATATTCTGACAGAGTCATTGGCTCAATCCTTTTTTCTAGAGATTCTTACGGGAGAGTATTCGATGATTACACACTGCTTCCGGTAGTGTGAGCTTACACTAGGAGGTGAGAGCTTCGGCTGGGATTTCCTAGCTGCAGCATCGAAGCCTTACGAATTCATCTTGTATATGTACTAGTTATCTATAATCCCTGATCAGATTGACTGTATTAGATGAAAAGTGAGGTGTGTTCGCACAGATGAGACCAAGTTACCTTCATCGTCAAGAAGGGAGTCTTCTCCGTACATGATGGAATAACTCGGAGGAGAGTGCAACCAATCACTCCTCAGTTTGATAGCCTTACCTTTAGAGCGGTTGATGTGAAGAGTCCGATTTATTCTGTAGTGGTGAACCAGTATGTGAATGTCTTCCCTGATGTTGTTACGAGTCTACCTCATTACATAGAGGTGTACTTTTAGATTTACTTGTACCTCAGGACAACACCGATATCTACACCAGCTTATCAGATGGTTCTCATGGAGATTCATGAGAAGCGGGTACAACTAGAGGACTTATAGGGGAAAGGGTTCATTCAGCAAATTTTTTCTCATTGGGAAGCCCCAATTTTGTTTTACAAGAAGATAGATGTGAGATTGACACTTTGTGTTGACTATCGGTGCCTGAACTAGGTGACCATGAAGAACAAGTACCCACTCCCAAGGATTGACGAACTCTTTGATCAGCTTAAGGGAGCACATTGGTTCTCTAAGATAGACCTCATATTTGGTTATCTCTTGATCAGATTATGAGACAAGGATGTGCAGAAGACGACTTTCACATGTCTGTACGGCCATTACAAGTTCTTGGTTATGCCATTCGGCATGACCAATGCTCCAGCAGTGTTTATGTGACTCATTAACGAGAACTTTCAGCCATACCTTGATCGATTTGTGGTGGTCTTCATTGGTGACATTATGATCTACTCGGCTATTAAGTAGGAGCATGCCTATCATTTGCAGATATTTCTTGACACACTCTTAGAGCACCAGCTTTCTGGTATGATCTTGAAGTGAAAGTTCTAGATCAAATAGGTTCACTTCCTGAGACATGTCATCTCAGAGGCCGGAGTTATAGTGGATCCAATGAATATTGAGGCGGTACTTTCTTGGGAGCCACCCACGAGTGTGACAGAGGTACAAAATTTCCTTGGTTTTGTCTGATACGGGTGGAGATTTGTGCCAAATTTCTCTAGAGTTGTAACACCATTATTAGAATTGATGAAACAGGGACAACCCTTCCTGTGGTCAGAGAGATTCCAGCTGGGTTATTAGGATCTAAGGTAGAGGCTAACTAGTTCACCCATCTTGAGGATACCGGAGGAGGGTGTAGGGTACGTAGTCTACTGCGACACATCAGGGACCAGACTTGGATCTGTCCTGATATAAAAGTGAGCAGTGATTGCATATGGTTCTCAACAACTGAGACAAGAGGAGTAGAACTACACTACCCATGACCTGGAGTTAGCAAAAATGGTGTTCTCCGTGATGATGTGGTGACATTACTTGATGGGTGAGCGTTTTGCATTCTACTAGGATCACAAGAGTCACAGGTATGTCTTCTCATAGAAAGATCTCAACATGAGCCATTGTCGTTGGCTCGAGTTCCCCACATCCCCTCTAGTGGTACATCTAGGAGTGGTGAAGATGTACCATGACCTCCGATGATAGAACCGGTAGTCGAGAATGAAGAAATTAGCAGCAGAGTTTGTCTCTCAGTGCCTCACTTATCACCAAGTGAAGGCAGAGCATCGGGTACTGGCAGGCTTAGTTCAGCCTTCAGAGGTCCCAAAGTGGAAGTGAGATGGAATATCTATGGACATCATGACATGAATTCCACATAAATCCAAGGGTCATGATTATATTTGGTTGATCATCGACCGAATCACCACGTCGTCCCACTTCTTACCGATCAGAGAGTAGGGTTATGTAGAGAGATTAGGACGCCTCTATGTGAGGAGATTGTGCGGCTACATGGAGTACCATTGATGATTGTCTTTGATCATGTTGCACATTTTACTTCTTGGTTATGGAAGGGGTTGCATGAGGATTTTGGGATGCAACTTTGTTTGAGCACCACCTTCCATCCTCAGACGGATGGCCAGACTGAGTAGACCAATTAGACCCTCGAGGACATGAAGCGTTATTATATCCTCAACTTTGGTCGTAGCTGGGAGAACAACTTTACATTGGTGGAGATTGCGTACAACAGAAAATATCATTCCACCATTGGGAAGGCACCTTTTGAGGTGTCGTACGAACAACCTTGCAGATCACCTTTGTGCTTGATTGACCCAGGGGAGTCAGCACTCGTGGGACAAGAGATGGTATGAGCTACCACATAAAAAATAAGACCATATAGGAGTGGATGAAGACTGCATAGAGTATGTATAAGTCTTATTTCGACAGAAGATAGAGACCTATGGAGTTCGAGGATGGTGACCACATCTTTCTACGGGTCTCACCCCGACGAGGTTTATGAAGATTTTGACAACGCAACAAGTTATCTATGAGGTTCATTGGACCTTTTCAGGTCCTCCACAAAGTTGGCGAGGTGGATTACCCCTATCACTTCCCCCACAGTTGCACCGGGTGCATGTCGTCTTCCATGTTTTCCAACTGAGGAGATACGTGCATGACCCTTCTCACATCATCGACCCCAATGAGATGAACTTCGACGATGGGGAGATTTTTACGGAGGTTCCATTAGAGATTGAGGATCGACAAGAGTGGGTCCTTCATGTGTGGTCGATACCTCTGGTGCGTGTTCGCTGGCAGCATGAGAACCTCTAGGAGAGCACATCGGACCAGGAGGCCTAGATTCATGCTCAGTACCACCACTTGTTTTCCTACAATTGTAATGTGGCTTTTGGGGATCCAAATCCCAAAGTTTGGGAGAATATAAAGACCCGGAATATCCATGTAGTTTTTTTTAATTATATGATAATTTTACAAGTCCGCGAAAAGTTACAGTGCGTGATTCTGAGGCCTAGTGTTCCCAGAATTAATTTCTGAACTTTTTTTCATGTATGTTCAGTAAAAATACGAGAGGTTTTTTGTAACTCTTGAACCGTTGCTCAGAATTGAAATATGAGGAAACTGTTGAACTCGAAGCACCAATATTAACTTAAAGAGACTTTCACCTTGACGGCAGTTGGTCGAGGCTGAAAGCTAGTTTTTGTGTTTTTAATTAAATAATAAAATAAAATAAAAATGTTTAACATTTTTATTTGTTGAACCCTCCCATGGGGATGTTATTAATGTGGGGACCACCTTAACTAAAACCTCCCACATGTGTGTTATGGAGGTGGGGACCACCGAGCCTAAAACCTCTATTTTGATTTCCTAACGGTGGGACATCTTCACTAATGACCAACTGATGTCCATCCTTCCTTCCTCTACGATTTTAATAATTCTTCGAAGTAGGGTGTTTGTTTGAATTTACCTCCTTACCCACTCTTAACGACTCTTCGTAATTCATGAAGGAATCATATCCACTTGCTAACGATCTAACACAGAGAGTGAGGGCCAAACAAACATAACCCGACCTCTCTAAAAATCTTGTGATTATTTGTTGTGTTCTTCAAAAGGAGGAGGATGGCGCAACCGTGCTGCCTGATGGAAGAGAATTGCGGCTTGTGCCGCAGCGGTGCAGGAAGGACGACCAGCGGAACTAGCGGTCGGTGAAGGCACCATGCACGACCGTGCCATGCAGAGAGGAAGGTTGGCCATGCATCGAGCCACGGCAGACCATCGCACTGAGTCCACCCCACAACCCCCGCGCCACCCTGGGGCCACCCCTCTCAACCGTAGCCCCCACGCCGCCCCGCGGCCGCGTGCTGTCCCTTTGGCCTACAACCCCCGCTTGCCCCGCGCCACCCGCGCAGCCCCACGGCCCAGTGCGGCCCTGCGCCGCCCCGTCGCCTACATGACGCAACGCGGTCCACACGCCCCGTCGCTGCCCCTACGCTCTCCCACAGCCCCTCACGCCACCCCAAGGTCCCCTGCACCGCACTGCTGCCCCTGTGCCGCCCCGCAGCCCCCGCCTCACACCTGGGCTGCCCCGTCGTCAGGCCCGGCCGCCCAGCACTGGCCAGGCTACCCAGTGCGGGTCGGGCCGGACCCGGTGGACTAGGTATTCCCAAACCAGATCGGGTCGGCCCATGCCATGTTAGACCGGGTCGGACTGGACCAAGACCATCTTCAACCCATTTCTGTTCTTTCGGTCATAACGTTGGCACCAAGCATCCGTTTAACGAATCGTCTGCGGTGATGAAATCCTTGGAGTGAAACAGTACCTTTGGTATACCCTAATTGATTTTTGGATAATGTTGGGGTATGTTCAGGTTTGATCAAGCATGAATCCAACTAGGACATCAGGACTAAATGGAAAATAACATACAGACCCGGCGTCTGATTGACGCGTCATATGATGCATTGAGACCCCTATGACATAGAGGTCCATTAGGATACATTATTCGTGGGACTTTGTGACATTTGGAGTATCAACTAGTGGATTGAGGAGTGGACCTTCTTAGGGACAAGAGATCTTAGTACGAGAACCCTGTATGTGGCTGTGATGATGTACTAGGATCCTGTGTGGGTCTGAGGATGTCCTAACAATGTACATGGATCCTGTGTGGGTCTGATAATGTACTGACGCTGTAATAGGATCCTGTGTGGGTCTGACAAGGTAATGATGGTGTACTATGATCCTTTGTGGGTCTGACGATGTACTGACAGTGTACTAGGATCCTGTGTGGGTCCGAAAACGTACTAAGGGTGTAATAGGATCATGTATTGGTCTGAAGACATACTGACGTTGTACTAGGATCCTGTGTGGGTCTGGCGTTGTACTAGGATCCTGTGTGTGTCTGATGAGGTACTAGGATCATGTGTGGGTCTGACAATGTACTACGATCTTCTATGGATCTGATGATGATTCAGGATCGTTCGTGGGTCTGCCTCTTAACAGATTAAGATGAATTAGTAGTTACATCTAATCATCTCTACTACTTTACCTATGTTATACCTGATTTGATATGAGTTCATACCTGTGTGGTACTTTCCTTTGTGGTAATACCTTGGTGGTATTATTCTGTGTGGAAAACCTATGTGGTACTTAACTTCTTGGAATTATTCTTTGTGGGACAGTTCAGCTTGGGCTTTTGAGTTCAACTCTATGTTTCCTCATGATTAATATGGGCATATTTAATAAATTATGTATATGTGTGGGCGTATACCTATGTAGGGTTTTCAGCTGATTTCATGCTTTGTGCTTTATCCTTTTTGAATTTTGTGGGACCTTGAGGTTCATGGGGTCCCTACTGAGTATCATTATACTCACCCCAGCACGGCCTATGCCTGCACCTTGTTGTGTTTGGTGTAAACGATGCACAACAATGACTGAGGAAAAGGGTACTAGGACTGAAGGTATCTCGTAGGTGGACATTAGATGAGGCGTACCGCAGTGATGTCCATTTGAGAGCTGTACCAACCTTTCAGGTAGGATCCTTGGCGGGTGTTCACAGGAGCTGTTCCAGTTTACTTGTACTTTTCAGTTTTCCAATACATTCTAGTTGGACTTGTATTCTAGCCCCTTTTTCTTACTGTATTCAAACTTTTACTATACATTTTACTTGTGTTTGTAATTTGTTGTGTTCTTGGGTGTGTGTATTTATAGGATATAAAGGAAATGTGTTCCCAGTTTTAGGGAATACATCTTCAGTGCTAATCAACAGCCTCTAGCCTATGGAAGGCGGGCCTGAGGTACCAACGACATGGTCCCATGGGATGGGTCATGACACATTTATGTATCTAGTATACTAGGACTACGAAACTCTTCCGTCCTTTGGGATATGATTCCTCATGTATTATGAAAATTTAATAGAGAAAAAGACTCTAGGTTACTGGTGTGAGGTTCATTATAAATTATCATAGATGAGAATGTAACACCTCGATACATTACGATAGATTTCTTTTTATATAAATTCAACTTCTTTATTGCTTCAGAACATATACCCCAATTCTATATGAACCGTAATGTGGTATACCATAATAACCAAATTGTTAACTGGGGGTATGAATAATAATAAATAAATTGTAAAAAATACATGCTTTAATCATTAATAAATTAATTAATTGGTTACCAATTTATTATAAATGAAAATAACAATCCTTTTCTAGTAAAAGAATAATTTTTTCAAAAAAAATGTTTTTATGCACCGTTTTTTTATCTTCATATAATAAATTAATCACTATTTTTGAATTATTTTAATGAAATTTATATATTATATGTTCAATTAAGTTTTTTATTATTAATCAAGAATTTTTCTATTCATGGGATAAGAATAAATCTAGGTTTATGACTAAAAATTGATTTTTTCCAGAATGTCGCTTCATAGCGCATTTTTACTTCTTTTAAAGTTATTTTTTGACACATATATAAAATTTATTAGAAAAAATGAACTCCATTAATAATATTAATATATAAAAATACCATATATTTAATCGTTTATAATTATCAGAAAAGATGAATTTTTCAAAGAATAGTTAAAAATATTAATTTTTATTGAAATTTTCCTTTTAGTTTAAAGAATATAAAAAACATACATTTTATTTTAATTTTTTAAAAGTAATAATAGTTCAATTATATTATATATAATTAAATTATTTTTCATTTCAATCACTTTTATGATAAATTTTGATATAAAAACATTCTATATATATGGAAACTTCTTCGTTGGAAAACCGCTTTTCCAACGTGTCATCTGGTTTTATTTTAAATTAAATTATACCATTTATTTGAAATATATTTGGATAAATAGATTCCATATTTTTAATAAAAATAGTTAATATTATATAATAAGGTATAATTAATTTTTAGTCATAATGAATAGTAAAAAAATTAAAAATTATCTCCCACGGTTAAAGTAAAGATGGGTTTACTGGGGGTTCATATAAGAATATATGGGTTAAGATGGACAAAAAACTTGTAAAATATATATTTTAAGCCTATATTTAAAACTTATATCATATAAAACATGATATTAGTTTATTTTGGAGACTTTTATTATTTTCAAAACATGGGTATCACTTTTTTGAAAATAAATTACATGTGCGTCCTCTCTCTCACTTATAAAAGGCCAATTCCTCTCTTATATTCTCCACACTACCAAGGACATTTTTATCATAAAATCCCTATAATAATCACTTACCTAAATCCCTAAACAAATACTATAGGTATTTTTTATATTCAATCCAATCTAGGAAGGATTTATGTAAAAACATAATGAGGTTTTCTGAAGAAGATATAATGTTTCTAACCATGCATTTTGATTCTAGTTCTTCTAAATCATTAAAATATTACCTATATATTATAAAATAATAAAAATTAATTTATTATACACTAAAATATTTTTTATGGTAATAACCTTATAAATATCTATATTCATCAAATGGGAAATGGAACCACAGATCATGTGTAAAGAGGACTACCGCCTCAGGAACCGATGTAATATTTTTTCATCCCCATATTTCATGGGTGGATATAATGATAAATTTCATATATATATATATATGAAATTAATATTCATATGTTATTATAATATCACATTTACATTTTTACCTTCAAAGCCATTGGAAAAAGATAATGACACTCCTGCACACGTGTGGACGACCACCTGCAATAAATGATGTGAAACATTTTGCATTATAATTTGAGATGGATTGTAATAAAAATATATTTAATGAATATTTATGATTTATATTATATTATAATTATTCCATATAGATAAAATATTATTTAAATTTTTTTATGCATCAAAAAATGGAAACAACATTCATGAATAAGTACGACCAACCATCTCTAGGAATAGTATAATTTATTATTCTAAATAAAACCTTTATAGATTACTATAAATATATGTATAATACTTATCTATGATATTTATATCATGTTTAAAATTCATTATATTATGTAACCATGATCGATGAAAAATGGATGAAACAACCAAACTAAAACATACATGAAAAATGATGGATTTACCACCCGGAACATTGATTTTTACAAAGAATTGTTATTAAATGGTTATTGAAATACTATAAGTAAATAATATATTTTATAATATAAATTATTATTTTATTTAATATATATAATATATATTTATTATAAATGAGGTTCAAATATGTGAGAGGAAAATCAAACTTGATGTAAGGGTTTCTTATCTCACTTTTACTTCCATGAGACAAATACTATATTCACAAATTATTTCTTTTATTTTTTTATATAATGAATATTTTAAATTTTATACCAGGAATTAATTTATCATAATGCTATTTAATGTTTTAGTTGAAGTTATTTCATTAATGGGGATTATAATTAAAAATTTACCAAAGTAGTAAGGGTTTGTGTTTCAATATCTTGGATTATCGGGATTGTTTATAATTATTTTTAGCATGAAAAAATATTATGTTACACCTCTCAATAAACTCATGATTTTTCTTATCCTATATTTATTCAAGAAGTTTTCTATTAATATTAACATTATCCTCTCTATTTTACATAAAATTATTGATAAAATGTTTTCAAGAAAATCTAACTTCATTAATCCCTTCGATCAAAAAAAATCCTTCATCCAAAACAATGTTTTCTAGAAATGTTTTCTAGAAATGTTTTAACATTATTAAAATGGTTTACTAAATACATTTTTACCCATTATTTGATTTTTACAAAATGGTTTTATTGTAGTTTTATTTTCTTTTTTCGAATGAGGTACTTTTAATCTTTTTATAATAGTGTGAAATGAATGTTTTCTTATCTTATACAACATGTATGAAATACCCAACCATCATTACCACTAATTGTAAAGAACGAAACTTATCGTACATAGATATTAAATATATTTGAATAAATATTCATTAAATTATTCAAAAACACTTTCTATTATTATAAAGTTATAATGCCTTTGGGTAAAAGACATGAAATCTTTTTATTTGTTGATTGATAATTAATACCTCACAAATTGATCTTCCCACATAGTAATAATTTAATATATACCCTACATAATTTTTCTTATTTATAACCTTATGAAATGAAACATATGAATGTATGAGATCATATTCTCATTAAGGGTAAATAAGTGAGATACATAAGAATAAAATGATTACAAGGGTATGAGAACATGACCATAACATTTATAAACCATTAAATGCATATCGAAGATCAAAATATAGAGTCATGGGATAACGAATAATATTACCAAAGCAATGAATAATAAAGAAATTAAATATCATGAACCATGAGAACATAAAATTGACATAAAACAATGATTTCACAAAACATCATTTCATTAGTTGTCAAGGATCATTTCCTAGGATTTCACAGTGGAATGGGTTCACTCCCTAAACCATTTTAGTAATCAAGGTTCACTCCCAATAATATCATAGTGTAAAAAGTAAATTATTTAATTGGTTTCAGTCCCCATCAAATTCATGTTTATATCATTAGAATCCAATAATTACCTAATGCATTTGAGGGAGATATAGGTCCCACCCATCACAAAATGAACCTAATACTTATGTGTTCCATAAGATCATAAACAATTCATCATATCATAAGCCATGAAATTAAATAGGTTTCATAAGAATTAAATCATAGAATAACCTATGAAAATGAAAAGGGTTTCATATACATTTCTTGATTTCATCAAACCACAACCCACATAAAAAGACGTGAGTTTCATAAGCATTTTATCATTGTATAACCAATGAAAAAGAATTGGGTTTCATAAAATTCATGTCATCATAAACATAAACCATTCAGTAAACGAATAAGAATGGTATCCTTGGATGATATCTCTAATAAATAAAATTTAATATAAATGGGTTTCATATTAGATGGAAAATGATTTTGAAAAGACACTTGAAACATTTAATGTGGAAAATAAATTTTCACTGAAAATAATATTTTAAAACAAAAAAATTAATAAAATAATTTAGAAATAATTTTATATTAAAATTAACATAGAAAATTATAAAATAATATTTTAAAAAATTTGTGTCTACAATGGCAAAAAATACTATTCATTATATAATTTTAAAAATAAATATTCTTTTTACATTTTTTGTGAAAGAAAAAAAGACGATTTTATTGAAAATGACATGAAGATTCCAATCAATTTTTTTTAAAAAAAGTAAAAAATTCATAAAAATATCTTTAATAAATCATTTCTATAAATTTAAAAAAATTATTGAAAACCTTTTTAGAAAACATGGTTTTGGAAGAGAAATGGGTTTCCAACCAGAGAGATAAATAAAGAAATTGTTTCTAAAAAACATTCCTTTGAATTATTGAGTACATAAAGTGAGGAAAGTGAAGGTAAAAATTTATTATCATGTCATATCCATATTAGAAGAAAACATCATGAGTTTAATGATATATGGATCATAATATTTCATCATTCTAAGTGTAGACATAGTCAATCCTAACAAACGGTGATATTGTATTATAAAATCATTACCACTTTGGTAACATTGAATTGTAAGCCCCCTGAAAGATTAAATTTAAATGAAATTAAATATAAATAAATATATCATAAATAGAATAATTTTCATGATATAAACTGTAGAATATTGAGTATATACACCTCGTAAAAGTACAAAGGTTCATAACACAACATATGTCTCAAAGAAAAAAAATTGAGACGAAAATCCCTAACTGCTACGGTATCTTTGAACCCTCAATGCCGTGAAATCTAGATCCTCAATTGGATATGTAAATCCCAATAATCTTTAATAGAATAATAATAAACCAAAATAATTATGATTTTATACACCACATATAAAATAGGTGGTGAATATTACATGTATCTCACAGATAAAAGACAGAAATCGCTTACCACTACTTTCACTTTTGAATAATAAATCCCATGAAAGATATTTAATCAAATGGTTATTTAACTGTCAATAATTTTAAGTATTATAATCATAAAATAATTTTATTATTATTATATACACCACATAAAATAAATTATTGGTTAATATGGAATGTATCTTATTGATATAAATGTGGGACATAAATCCCTTACATTAAGTTTCAAATTCCTTTTTACACATTTGAATAACATATATAATAAATAAAAGTTTATTATACATATATTAATGAAAAAAAAATCTTTTTTATCCAAACATATATGATTTATATATGTCCCTTTTTTACCCATTTATAAAAAATTCCTAGTTAAAATCACATTTCAGGTAATAACAGCTTTGTTTTTTGTACATGTTTTGATTTTTTATTTATTTTTGTCCTCCTACATATATCATTGATTAATAATATCTATAATTTTAACCATTATATAAAAATAATATATATTAATAATATATGTATTTATATTAGTCTATAAAATTTAGATATTGAAAATAAAAAACATCATTCATGGAGATGGTAGGTTGTACATAAACATGAATGTTGTTTACATTTTCTCAACGAATTGAAGAAAAGAAACGTATATAATATTTCAATAATAAATAATAATTTGTATTTCATAAATATATTTATATTAAAATATTTCATTAAACTCGTCTTTATTGTCTTCTTTGTAAATCATGAACTAAACACATTACTTCAAGAGGTGATAGTCCTCCGTCCACACGTGAAACATTTTTATACTCCCATTGAATATAATTTAATAAGGTATATTATATATCATAATTAAAAAGTATAATTATTTTACCAATATCATATATATATATATATATATCTAATATATACTTATTCCCATCCAAGTAAAATATAAAAGGAAAACACATCCCATCGTCCATACACATGAGTGGCATTATTGTTTTCCAATGGGTTTTAAGGTAAGAAGGTTGATGTTGAATTATAATATAAGATGTAAAATAATATCCTAAATATCATATAAAAGTATAAATCAAACATTATATCCATCTATAAGAGGTGGTTATGGAAAATTAATAACATCTGTTCGTGAGTTGATAGTCTGTCGTACAAATGAATGATGATTTTGCATCCCATATGATAGAATACGAGATTGATTTAGGTTATTCCATTGAGATAGTAAAATGTCAATATAATTAATATACTAATTTTATTATATAACAATGGTTTGAAAATAATTTAATTATGTGGGAGAATAAATAAAATAAAATTAATGATTAAGGGCGTTACCTCTTAATCGTACAAATTATTTTTGTTTGCAACTAAAGGAATCATAAGATAGATTTCTGACCAAAATATAGATTATTGTATGGGATGATAGAAGTAAAGAACTAACTCCAGAATTTCATGGAAGAAACAATGGGTTCTAAAAGTGTGAATTCGAGAGGATAGTGTTGTAATATTATAAGTGAGGTTAGTGGTATAATTTTAATTTTTGAAATGAAAATTGCATACCAACTTTTTTAACATGCCAAAAGGCACCAAAATGGTCCATTATAGAACTCAAAAGATATAATGTCCAAAATTTTCCATAAAATTAGTTTTCAATAATTTTTTTTCATTTCTTACAATGATCATTTCTGTTTAACCCCCCCCCCCCCCCCGCCTTAAAACGCCATTTTTACCTTAACCATGATAATTAATTTTTACAATTTTCACTCTTCTTTATAGTCGATAATTAATTATAACTTATTTGATAATATAATTAATTATATCTTAAATTAATGAATTTATTTTTACAAATTAAAATCAAATGAATAGATTTTTTTTAAAATTAATCCCACAAACGCGATGCGATAGTGGGTTTTCAAATACAAACGTTTCAAAAGTTTCAAAAAGTTTTAATTAATAATTTAATATATAATTTATTTGCATGAACCAAATGAGATTAATAGATATATAATTTAGCTAATTTTACTTTTAAAATACTATTATAACAAATTTAAGTTATTAAATGCGTTAAAATTAATATAAATCTTTAATAAAAACTAGTATTTTTCACTATTCATCGAAAAAATTATCTTTTGAAAAAATTATCAAAAATTCAATATGAGATTATTTTAACATGACGATTTATAAATTGAGATATATTTTTCAAATAAATATTCTGAAATAAGAAAATTTTAATTTTAAAATAATTACCCAAAAGCTGAAAAAATTATTTTTTTAGAAAAATATTACATTAATGGTAATGTTGGTTTTACTCTTATCTCTTATCTATAAAAAACATAACATGAATGTTGAACTTTGGATTAAATATAAATATATGATTTTCTTTAAACTACTCACTAAAAGTTGTTTTTTTAATTTATCAAGGTGTAAATCGTTTATTTGCATAAAAAAAATTTTTCAGAAGAAAAAAACTATTTATTATTGAATATTATTTATTTTCATTCATAATTTATTAGTGACTAAATAATATATTTTATGTACTTTAATTAAACATATATTTTCATAATTCAGTTATTCTTATTCATAACCACCATTATAATAGCTAGTTGATAACTACAATATTTTTACGTCAATACAGAACCCACTTATCACCAAAGTAAACACAACCACATATTAATCATAAAAATATTATGTATATCTATACATATTCCCTTCAAAAAAATTTATTTTCAAAATCCTTTTCAGGAAATATTTATAATTTTACAAAAAAACAAACAACACCATGATTTTGATCTCCCAAAAAAATTCTTCCACGGGTCCAATCATAATGGGTGCCCAAGATATCTTTATCATTTAAAAATTCATAGTCTCATGTTGCGACATTCAACCCCCTCAAATAAATTGTTTACTCAAAATTTTAACTTGGGAGTTAGGTGAACAAGGGATTGAAATATGAAAATGCCATTGTGTGAAACCCAAATCACAATAATGGTTAATATAACATTATCTAAAAAATATAAAGGTATGTGTGAAGGTTATCTAGAATTAAACATAATAGGTTTCCAAATAGGAGGACATGGTTTAGAAGTGATGATTTGGATATATAATCATATTGTAATGTCCAAATTGTGATGTAGATTGATATGGGTCATTAATCACAAGAAATTGAATGATCATGTGAAAATAAAAAACCAAAAAACCATAAACCAAGTATGTGGGAAAATAGTCATTTATATCATTATATATGGAAGTAATAGGAAATTATTTTTTCACAATCCTTTTCCTAAAGTTGGGGAATTGTCACAAGAAGTTATATTTAGAAGATTTAATTCCATTTTATATCACAATCTCATCGTTTGGTTTCCTTCAATCAATTTCCACATCATCTATTACTTCAACAAATGAAGATGATAATTTTTTTATTCTTGATACACTAGTGGATCAAATGATCAATAAAAGAATGAAAATCCATTCCTTCTTTCTCTAGTTATTATAAAAAATGGAATTGTTAACATAAGTTATCAAATGACATCCAAATTTCAATGTAATCCATTACATGAATAGTTAACCTTAAGAATTATCCATGTTTGGTTGAAAATAAAATATAAAAATCATGAAATAAGGTTACGAAATTTTCAACATAAACTTATCGTTAATCACCCAAACAATATGAATTTTCTAATATTTTCTTATACTAAATAATTTAATACATTGATAATATATTTTCTTGAAACATGGTAATAAAAATAATTACTATAAAATCAGAATGAAAATATAAATACTTCATTATGACTTGAATAAAAATAAATATTATTTAATATATTTAAAAAATCCAATAATTGTGTAAAATCATTCAATTATAACATAATCTAAATTGTCTAAAAATCATAAATTAATTCCAAATTCATCAATTCTAACCAATTTACTTTATTGGTATCCAACATCTCTTTATCCCAACATCATTATCTAAATATTCAGAACATATTAAGGGTTATGTTACATTAATAGTATGTTTTTTATAAAACAACACCTTTCTAATAAGTCATTTTCTTAGTCATCATTACAAATCAATATATTATTTTAAATCATTAATATAAACTTTTGTCAAATGATCCTTATATATTTCATAAATTTTCAATTCCAATACATGAACACCTGAATCAGTCCACTTCATAATTAAAAAATTAACTAGAATTTATTACCTTATACCAGAATACATATTTCAAATAATTTGAAATATAAACCATGTCATTTGTTTCATCAACTTAAATTTAATTATGATTCTACCATGAAACATAAATAATATTGTTAGAAAAAATAATACCATTTATATATTATTTGTATTCTCTTTATAATCAGTAGTATAACCATTACTCATACCACCTTATTTATTATATTCATGATTATTCCCACTTGGACATCATTTTTCATAATTCCAAAAATTGCCACATTTAAAACATCTAACTATTGATGATACCTTAGGGAAGACATTATTATCATCTATTTCATTAACAGGTTTCTTTCATTTTCCTCAGTAATTTCTTACTTTTTTCATCTCTTATACACCAAAAACATCTTATCATTCCTTTGAGACATTCCCAGGAGTTATTAATTCCACATTATTAATATATATAAAGTTTAATTGTATTTCAATTATGGTCTCCCCTATCTAAAATCTCAGTGAATTCTATCCCACTCTTATTTGGCGAGTCTAGAAATTTGTTGATTTGTATGTTTTTAGTCATATATAGTGATAAATTATTAGGAATAATCCTAATATACATCACTCTAGTAATCATAATATTTGGTTTCTCATCATCATATTTCACACCACAGTCAACGTTATCCTAGTTACTTCTAGTTCTTACAATTGAATGAAACTAAAAACAACAGTCTCAGTAACAATTTTCATAGTGGGAAACCACATAATCATAAAAAATCTCACATAGGATATCTAAGTCAAGGAACATTATTTTAAATCTGGTGTACCATAGGATTATCTAAAGAAATTTGTGGTCACAATATATTTAAATCCTTCATGATGTTTACTAATGAGTTTATGAATTTCCAAAGGATATCCCCCAAGAGTGTCAAACCAAGTGTGTAGTAAGGTTCATTTTCATCCACCAGGTGACAATAGAGTCTACCTCAATGCTCCCTTTTCAAAGTTATTTTCCTAGGTTCCTATATTCTAAATTCAAATCCACTTATAGTATCCATACATGGATGCGATTTTTTGGAAACCACTCAATCTACCCTTTACCAAAATTCAAAGACATTTTCATATACTTTGACTCATCTTAAGGCTTATCCTTAAACATATCCTCAGATATATCCTAACAATATACCTAGGTATCTTACAAAAATTTTCTCATCTTAGATTCTAATGTTCAACAAACCTATCCTTTTATATCAACTGTAAAAAACCAAATTTCTCATATATAAATATTATAAATTTTTAGATAAATAATCATTATTTTAAAAACCACCTGCCAAAGGATCATAAGTGTATTATGCCTTTGGATACTACATAAAAAATATTTTTATTTCTTGAATGATCTTAAAATATTCTTATAAATATGATAACACATAGTATTATTTATAGTTATACCCTACCTAAAAACATTCTTTTTTTACTTCAGGAATTGAAACATAAGAAAGGGTGATCAAAGATAAACATTTAGGGTAAAAATGGGAGATACATAAGCATAATATGATCATATAGGTATAAGAATATGGGAAAAACATTTAAAAACTATAACCAACATATCAAAGATCATAATATTGATTGATGTCCTAATGATTGAAAGATAGGAAGACATGAATCACAAGGAAATCAAAGAAAACTATCCCTTAGAACATAACATTGGCATAAGACGTAGATTTTTGGAATACACCAAGGTATGATAAATTACATCCATTATATTAAATTCTCATTTATAATGCTATCATAGTGGAAGGGGTTTACTCCCAAGACCATCATAATATTCATAGATTACTCCCAAGACTATCATCTTGAAAAAAGTTTTTTATTTAACTGGGTTCACTCACCATTCCACTCTTTTTTATCTCATTATATTTCATTCTTTAACAAATTAATTAGAGGGAAATATATGTCCCATACATTAGATAATTAAAATTTTACATATGAATGCCACAAGATAATAAATAATTCATCATATCATAACTCTTGAAAAGAAGTGGATTTCATAAGAATTATATCATATCATAACCCATAAAAATAAAATTTGTTTTTTATAGATTTAATTATTTAAACATATCATAAACCATGAAAAAATAATCATGTTTTTAAGCATTTTATCATGGTATAACCCAGGGAAAATAAAAAAATTTCATATAAATCTTGTCATAATATAGATAACCCATTCAGATAAAAAATAATAATTTTATCCTTGGATATTTTTCCTAGTAATGAAAAAATAACATCAAATGATGTCATATTTGATTTAACATAATTTTTCAAAGACAATTGGAACATTAATTGAGGAAAATAACCTTTTTTTGAAAATAAATTTTTAAAACTAAAATATCTTAAAACATTTTGGAAATAATTTTATTGGAAAATAAACATTCAATATTATAATGTAATATTTAAAACACTAATTTTTCATGATAAAGGAAATTTTTATTAATTTCATTTGCTTTAAAACAAATATTCGTTTCATATGCTTGTGAAAAGCTAAATGGGTATTATATTGAAATTGATGTGAAGATTAATTTCAAAAAAAACTGTAATAAATTGACACATGGTAAAAATTTTATTTATTAAATCATTTGAATAATGTTTAAAAAAAGATGGACACTTTTTTTGAAAAGATGGTTCTAAAATAAAAAGATTTTTTTGACCAAATAAATAAATAAATACATTTTTTTGTAAAGAATTCCTTTCAATTAGTAAGTACACAAAGGGAGTAAAATGAAGGTAAACCATAGATTATTAGAAGATAACCATTGTAGAATAAAATTCAGAAGTTTCTTGCAATATGAATCATAATATTTCATCATGAGAAGCATAAACATAAAAAATCCTAATAAATGATTAGATAGTATCATAAAACCATTAATAATTTGGTAAAATTGAATTGTTAGCCCCATGAAAGAATAATATTAAATTTAATGTAATATATATCATGAATTGAATGATATTAATGATAAAAAATGTCAAATGGGTAGTATATAAACAATATAAGATAATACAGGTTCATACTGCAACTTATGTCTCAATGAAGGCAAATTTGTAGGAAAACCCCTTATCACTTTGGTTATTTATAACAGTAGTCCTCATTAAAGAGAGGTACTCAAATGGATATGTAACTCCAAATAATTTTCAGTTTAAGAAACATAAAATAAATTCATTGGAATTATATACACTATATAAATTAATTGGTGGAAAATATGGCATGTATCTCACAAATATAAAAGTGAGAAAGGAATCCATTACTACATTGGTATCTTTTAAACTGTATACCCCATGAGAGATAGATCCTAAAATGAATATTTAATTCCCTATTATTTTAAATAGAATCATTCTAAAATATATTATTGGGTATTATATTCACCATATTAAATAAATTGGGTTTGAATATGGCATGTATCTCACATATATAAAATTGAGACGAAAATATCTTACTTTATGTCTTGAATTTTTTCATACATGTTCAAACCTACAGTATAATAAATATAATATTAGTATATATATATATATTAAAAAACCATAATAATTTTCATCATACCATATATGATTTATTTATGCAATTTTATTAAAAATTTACCAATTTTTCTTTATTAAAATCATGTTCTTAGTAATAACTGAATTATTTTTCAGGTGTATTTTTATATTTTATTTTACTGTGATATTACATTGATCATGGTTCCATAATCTCTATAATTTTAACCATGATATAAAAATAATATAAGTTAAGTATATATGTATTTAAATTATTCCATAAAAGTCAGAGATGGGAAATTAAATACATCATTCATAGAGACGATAGGTCATACATACACATGAATATTGTTTATATTTTCTCAACAGATTGAAATAAATAAAGGTAAATAATATAGTACCATTAATTAATAAACTTTATTTAATAAATAAATAAATAAATAAATCATATTTTAATTAAACTCATCCTTATTACCTTCTATGTAAAGTGTGGACGAATGGAATCGCCTCACGAGGTGGTAGTCCATCGTACACAAGAGTGATGTTATAATATTTACATGGATAGGAATGTAAGTAGGTAGATGAGATATCATAATTAAAATATTATAATTTTTTTATAATATAAAATATTTTTATTTAACCTATCATTATTAAAATTAAAATAATATATAAATTGAAAACACATAACATCATTTCGTGAGGTGGTATTCCACTGTACACACAAGTGACATTAATATTTTACAACGAGTCTAGAGGTTAGAATATATACATGGTATTATAATTTAATAGGTAAAGTAATATCATAAATATCATATATAAATATTAAATCCAATATTCTATCCATATTTTCAAAGTGATGATGGAAAATGAATACCATCAGTTCACAGGGTTGTAGTCTGTCATATACACAAATTATGCTTCTTTATCCCATTTGATAAAAAAAACAGATATATTTAAGATATTATATTAAAATAATAACATATAAGTATATATAATCTAATTAGTTTATTATGTAATAATTTATCAATATTAATTAACGGATTTCATGGAATAAATAAAATAAAATTCTCGGTTAGGTGCATTGAATATTCTTCGGATATATTAATTCATTTTTCCAAAAAAAGGATTCATATGAGGTCTTTATGACAAAAATTATTATTATAGGATGAGAGTATAGAATAAATTAATTTATTTTGGTATGTATTGGACAAAATAATGGGTTTACAAAGTGTTAATTAGAAAGAAGGGTGGGTGCCCTTTTATAAGTGTGGTGAGGGGCACACCTGTTATATTGGAAAATAAAAAGGTGTACCAACATTGTTAATGAGAAAAAAGGATCCAAAATTGGACCTTAAAGAACATATAAGGTTTAGGGGATAAATATGGTTATAAAATGGGTTTTGGGATTGTTTTTTTATCATTTTAAACCCTTATCTATTTATTTTAACCCCCTGGTTTTCTCATTTTTATAATAACCACGGAAAATAATAATTTATTTTTTTACTATTAATTATTCTAAAAAATTAAGTTCAAATTGATAGATAATATAAATTTTTATAACTAAAAATCTGGAATCCATTTTTTCAAATTCCATTCAAATATGTGTAAAGATAAAATTTTATATTAACCACATAAACACGATGAGAAAGTTAGTTTTTAAAAAAAGTTTGAAAATTTAAATAAGATTTTATATAAAAATTCCATATTAAATTGTTTCTAATGAACTAAATTGGAATATAATATATATATATATATTTAATGGAATGAAATTTTATTTTAAAACCATCTTAAAATAATTTTTATGTTTTAAAAATTCTTTAAATAAATACCAATTCTTAATAAAAACCAAGATGTTTCACTGTTCTTTGAAAAGTTTATCTTTAATGAAAATTATATAAAATAAAATCCCAGTTCATTATTTCAAGACTATTTAAAAAATAACGTATATTTTTAAATTAATTTATCTAAATGTGTAAAAATTTAATTTTAAAATAAGTTTTTAAAATTTTACAAAACCAATTTTTAGAAAAATTCAGTTTTTCAGCATAAAAATGGTTTTACTTTTTATCCTTTGTCTATAAATCCTGAAATTTGAATGTAAATTTTTTTATTCAATATATAACAAATAAATTTCATTAAAGTATTTATCCAGATTTTTTTTTAAATTTATTGATATAAAATATGTTTTTGTGTGCATAAACGTGGGTTTTCATAAAATGATTCCTTTTTTGTAAATAGTTTATATTTTCATTCCTAATTAATTTTTATGCAAATAATTCATTTGATATACATGTATAAACTATATATTTTAATAATTTATTATTTCTATTTTATTATTTCTATTCTAATAGATAGGTTATAACTATCTTCTTGAATAATATTATTTTAATATTACATCATCTTTTGTTTAAACTCGGTGTTTCATATATCACATGATATACTCAATATGTTCATATAATTAAAGATAAAATTATCATTTTATGTAAGAAAATCTAAACTTGCGGTTTCTTGTAACAAAATATATCTTCAAGACTAAATTTGTTTGAAAAAATATATTTCTCAAAAACTAAGGTTGTTACACTATCCACATTATAGCTTTATTTAAAAGTTTACAATGTAATTTTTAAATAAATCGTATTTAAAAATATTTTAAAAAAATTATTTCCCAAAAAAAAATTGAAAAATTTCATTTTCCTTAATATCATTTCTAATAATCTATTTATAGTTTTTCTATTCATCAATCTAAATAACCCTTATTTTACTTATGCTCTATTTTGATATGTTGTAATGTTACCATATTTATTATTTATTTTGATGGTTTATGATATATATAAATGGTGATGTACCATGATGATACCATTCTATAATAAAATGTTGATTGATTAGGTAAATTATTAACATTGTTATACTAGTTTTCAATCTGAGTTTCTATGATGATTATATTTTAACCCTTTCATAGGAGGAATGAATTTGACTTAGTATGTGATGTGTGCAGTCTTCTATATACCCTCAATGCATTAGTGTCTTTCATGAGAAAAACAATTCTGTTTTTTGGACAAGGCCTTAACGATTTATATTGATGTCTTCGAACAATGACTTGATCATATTTCATATATCTTGGCATAAGGACTTAATGGTATGTTTCAGATGTCCAATATTATGAATTCCTTAATTATGAATACTATTATTTATGTCAATGTGATTATTTTATTAGTTATGATATTCTTGGTTGAGTTTATATATCATGAGCTTATTTATATGTTATTATTTTATTTTCATTTTTTCTTAGCATTCTGTTCATGCCTTATTAACTTTCACTATATTAATACCATTAATGAGAACTAGGCTCACCCCTTTCATAATTTTTCCTTCCCCATGATGTCAAGAAATGTTTTATGGTTGATATTTATGTATTTTATAGTGGAAATAAATAAAATCTCAAAGAAAATATTTTTCAATATTTTATGTTTTCAAATGTATGGTATATTTCAAATATGTATCTATTTTTACAAGACTATTAAACTATTCAACCCTTTGGGATGCGATTGATTTTATCTAGTGAAATATTAATAAATTAACCACTAATTATGGGATGCTATGTTAATAAACTTTAAACAAATAATATATAAGTAATGACATTATTGTTAACCTAGGAACCAAAAAAATTTGAAATCTCCCATTTAAGAATATCACTATTAATGTTGATAAATCATTTAAAACCT
Organism: Viscum album; assembly: GCA_963277665.1. Lineage (NCBI taxonomy): Eukaryota > Viridiplantae > Streptophyta > Magnoliopsida > Santalales > Viscaceae > Viscum > Viscum album. The sequence continues at coordinate 286,497,481 of OY728137.1, read as the reverse complement.
AAAATTTCTTACAAAATCAATGTGATCATCTTGATTTATTATCTCAATTTCAACCTAAAAAAATTATTTTATTCCTTGGGTGAGGAAAATTGGATAACTTATATAGTGGAAGAAATTAAATGAAATTAATGAAACAAGGTTGGGACTTTAGTTTAGCGCCAAAATGATCTTCCCATCATATGAGTAAAATGGGTTTGCCAAAATATGTGTTATAATAATTTAATAACATTCTTTAATTAAATTTTATTAGTTTCTAAGAATTATTATCTACATTAAGGAATATTTTTTTGATAAAATCTTGATCTGGTAGCTATAATAAAATCCATTTGAATCCAGTTAGCTTTCATAGTTCATTTATAATTTACACCATTTAAGATGGATGTAAAGTGTTCCTTGTAAAATAGATATTTTTAAGAGGTGGATTATGTTGAATAAATAAATTGTTTTTAAAATATAAATATTTTGAAACATCTATTAAAAAATACCAAATAACTTTACAAACATAAACAAACACGAACAAACTATTATAAAAGTTTTTCTTAATTTATAATTAAAGATAATTTTTTAATAAAATAAAAAATCTCATTTAATTTTTTATGAATTTTTTTAATAACAAAACATTTTACACATCTATGTCAATGAAATAATTTTTTAAATAACCTAAATAACACTTAAATATAGTTTTTCAAAACTTATGGAAAGAGAATTTGAGATGATTATGAGGGTTAAAGTTGGTTACTTTCTTATCATCTAAATAACTTATAATATAGATAGAGATACCAAGTACATTAGATATTTAATAATTTCTTTTAGTTTTAACAATGATTACAGTATTTTTACTCGAGTCACTACCTCTTATGAACTATATATTGATTATGTCGAGAAACCAGTTGATCGGAAATTTTTCAAATAGATGATTGAATTTTTTAATTACTTTATATATATTCGATATAACATTATATATTTTGTGTGAATATGTGAGTGGTTCCAAGGAAGTGTTAATTAATCTCATACTAATGTAGTAAAATAGATCATTTTATAAGAAACCATTAGTCTCATGGTTTACCAAGAAGAAACATTCTATTGAATCTTCTACCATTGAAGATGAATATGTGGTGGTTGGATGTTTTTCTGCTCAATTTCTATGGATATGTCACACATTCATATATTTTAGAATTATTTTCACTAAATATCCAATTTTTTTATGATATAACATAAGATATATCTTTTCATAAGAACCCAAAACATCGACCTTGATAAAAACTTATAAACATAAAGCACCACTTCCTTTTGGATCACTTATGTAAAATAGTTATTTTTCATATGTTTATCAGAGTCAAAGATAAACTAGATAATATTTTCACTAGTTAATAAAATTATAATAGATTTTGAAGACATTAAATAGATGTTGGGTATGATTAGAGATAAATTATTACCATCCTAATCTAGTTTTAACTCTATATTGACATTTAAAAACTCCGAGAATGGGAGAAGATTGAAGCGACCCAAGAATTCTATACACTAATATTACAACATTTTAAATCAATATTCTATATGTTTCATAATAATAGACATTTTAGGACATTAAAAGTTTAGTGTATTTTGAGACTAGATATATAATAATTTTATTTCATAAAATATGTTTATAATCTCCCAAAAACTTCTTATCACACAGTACCCTTCTGAGACAATTCTTTTATAATACATTTCTTCACAACCCGACAAAAAATGATACTTGATAATGGTTTATCTTATTTGATCAGAAAGGATAAAAATATGTTAATTAAATTAATGATCATATGGGAGCATAAGAATAAGGGTAAGAGAATAAGATCATAAATTAAGAAATTTATACCTAATCAGTCAAATAGCTATAATCAGGAATCGTGGCATAATATTTTTTCATATAAAAATGAATAACTCATAGGATTGTGAAATCTTCAATATCCAATCGTGGTCTATGAGAATATAACATAATAATAAGTCATAAGTTTATATAATATGAATAATCAAATAAAATAATTCCCTTTAGGGATATATTATCTCCAATACTATCATAGTGGACTGGGTTCACTACCTATTCTATTCTTTCCTAATTAAAGGTTTATTCCCAAGACAATCAAAGTAGATAAATTCCGATACATAACATGGTCCACTCCCCATTAAAATCCATATTATAACATGATATATTAAAAATTACCCAATTAATTAGAGGAATATATAATTTTGTTTCTAATTTACACATACTAAAAACCATACATATGTGTGGGACAAGATCATAAAAACAATCAACATATGCTCAAAACAAAACCCATGGAAAATAAATGGGTTTCATAATCATCTAATACTCATATAATAATCATACATTCATATAATTGAAGTCCATTCCAATGAGCATGTACCCTAGTGGTACAGGCTCCTGTTTGGCATCCAAAAGATCTAGGATCAAATCTGGGTATGGGCGAATTTCCGGTACTGTAGCAGGTAACTGTAGCAGTGGAAGAACTATAGTAGTAGCGACACTATAGCGGTGGAGGGTTGTAGTAGGTACTATAGCAGTTTCGATACTGTAACATGTACTGTAGCAGCGTGGGTACTATAGTAGTACGGTTCACCGAGGGGTCCTTTGGGCCAAAAAATGGGCTTTCAAGCCTTGTATTCAGACCACATGGCCTTGGGCCTTAGGGCTACATAATGGGTCACCCTCTACCTAGTCTAAAGAGGTCTTTCCTTTAAATAATAAATTGAGGATTCGTCCCCAACCTTTAAAAAAAAGTCCATGAAATCATAAAAAATTCATTATCTCATCCTAACTTAATTAACTTGTGGAAAAGAAATAAGTTTAATGTAATAATTTTAAGAGCATCATCATCCCAAGTCATCCAAAAAAATTTATTTCTTCATAGGATTATGCCAGTATTAAAACCTTTCAATCCCCAAATTATTTTGATATAGATGAAAAATCTATTTTGTAAAATTATATTAAATACACATTTAAAAATCAATAGAAAACAACAATTTTATTTTGGTAATGTTTAAAAAACATAAATTTACAAAATATTGAGAAAATATTTTCTTCAAAAATGACCATTGAATAATGTAATGGAAACCATGAATCATATAATAGTTGTGATTTCAAAGAAATCCATTCTTGTTGTAATTATTAAATATAATATTCCTTTTATACTTTTTTGTAAAATATCGTTAATAACCCTTCCAAAAACATTTTAAAAATTCCTTTTTTATTTTTTCAAGATGTGTAAAATATCATTTAAAATATCGTCAAATAATCATTTCATCATAGATATAATCATTCTTAAAAAACTATAACTTATATAGACGTGGAAGAAAATGTGTATCAAAAAAAGAGGAAAAAATCTAGTCTTTTTTAAAAGAAATTTCTTGATTTTTTTATGTATGAAAAAATGAAAAATTGTACAAATAAATAAAAAAATGGAATAACCATTTTATAATAAAATATATGATTTATATAGAATAATAGCTATATAATTTCCCTTAATGGAAATTTAGCATAGGAAAGCCCAAAAAGAAATGAGATTGTAACATTAAACCTTACTTAAAGACCCATCTTTCTTCATACACATCCAAAATTATTTTCTAATAAATATATATTAATTAAAAATATATTATATAATCAAATTAATATACAAATTAATATTTTTCATTCTTTTATAATTGTTAATTATGATATAATAAACAATATCATTAGTCAAATGACCATTTGGGAGAGAAATAGTATGTTTTCTATGCATGTTTCAGTTTGATTGTTCTATTACTTAAAAAAATGTAATGGATTCGTCATATATAGAAAATTATTCATTTAAAAGTGTAATATTTATTAATTTTATATTCTTTTATAACCACTCTTATAAATTAGTGATGAAAAATGAAATACATAACTTCATAAAGACAATAGTCTTTACAAATACACATCTAATATTTACTATTTTTAATAAATGGAATGAGATAGATGTAAAAGATAATTCATAATTTTTAAATCATAATTAGATTCTATATATAAGATATATAAATTAAATATATATTTAATACCAAAAAATTAAATAGGAAATGAAAAACAAATCACATCGCTTTGTAGAGTTTGTTTTCACACGTACATATGATCAATGTTATCATTTTACAATTTGTAAGAAGAAGATATTAGATGGTTTTCCCATAATCACAATAACGTACTACTATATTGGTTGTAATTTATAATATTTTAGGATAGAAAAAACAAATTTATAGGATGTATATGATGAAATAAAATATGAAATATTTGGGTAAGATAATTACCTATTTCTTGAGAGACCTCCTCTGGATTTCACTTTATACCTATATAATATGGTATTATGGTATGAAAATAAGCTAAAAATTAATTTATTTAAGATATAAAGGTTTTTAGGTATTTTCTCATCTGGAAGGTTCAAAATTCTGTGAATAACAGTGGAGAAGTGGAATCCGTTTATAAGTTGGGGGAGGGACACATGTAGAATTACTCAAAATATTTTAATCATATAAAGTAACATTATTATATATGTGGAACCAAGTTACCATGAAATTAAATATAAAATAATATATGATATAAATATATTAAATTATTAATATTTACACATGTTTATGTAGACATTTATTCTTATCTCTTATTTTAACAACTTGTAATCCCATTTTACCAATAACGATGGTAAAAAAAATATTGTTTTGCTATTCATTTAGATCAAAAATTTATTTTAACCTATTAAATTATATTAATTATTCATATTAAAGATATTGATTCTATTTTAAAATATTTAATTTCTAGAATTATTATAAATTCATTTTAAATTATGAATGAAAAACATGATAAAAACCAATTTTAGGAAAATTTATTTTTAAGTATAAACTGAATTTATACTTATTAATTTCCTATTAAAAACAAATATATGAATGATAAAATATTTTATTGAATTTATTATCTAAAAATTTAATATAAATATTTCATATAAAGATAATAATTTTATATATTAAGATAAAACCAAATTATGTATAAAAATATTTTTTATCAAAATATCTATTTTCTACATTAAAATGCCTTTATTTTAATTTCTATAAAACTTAAAACAATTGAATTCATTTTATACCTAAGTAAAAAAATAATGTTTTATAATTTAGTTAGTCCTATTCATATCTTCAAATTTAACTACTAATAAATAACTATCACATAATAATACATAAATAGTATATTATGATTTGTTTAAGATCATTGTTTCATTGAAAATAAGTCATAATAGAATTAAAATTTATTTATGGGGAAATAAATGATAAAATATTGTAGTTTTATAAATATATTAACTTTTAATTCAGTTAAATTTTATATTCTAGAAGTTAAAATAGATGTTACTAAAAAAATCCCCAAACCACTTTCAAAAGAACACATTATTGAATTTACCATGTTTTATAAAAATAATAGTAACTATATTTGAAAAGGTATATTATAATTAATGTTTTATTAATCTTATGACTAATCCCCCAAATATCATCTATTTTACACTGATTAATTTTTAAAATCTCTCAAAAAAATTTATTATGCTCTTTATTTTGGTTGTATTTTTTCTAAAAGTTACTCTTATTTATTATTTTATTACCTTTTTTATTTTATAAAAATTATCATACAAATCATTCTTCATTATCATTTTAGTTGGTTATTTTAATAAATCCACAAGAAAGGATGGTTTGTTTTTTACTGACAGTTTATGTAGAAATATAATATTTTATAAATTATTATATAGAATTTAAAAAAACCTTTCCAATATAACTTTCAAAACATTTTTCTATAGAAGAATATAATATGACATATTGAAAGATAAATTCTATAATTGTATTTAAAAAAATACATCATTTTATGTTATATCATTATTATTCTTAATATTTTACTCATTACCATAAAGGGGGGAAATGGTTGTGTGTTTTATATTGTATTTGTAATAGGGATGAGATTTCGAACATCATAACTCTAGATATATTCAATCGGAGATCATTGATAAAATTTTATAAGGGGTTTTAAATATTTTATAAGTTTTAAGATAATATTATATAAATAAGTTACATATCTTAGAACCAAAAAGTTGGATTTTATTTTCCATACATACATTTTATATTTTGTAAAATAGTAAATCAATCGAATATTACTAGAAGTTTTTTTCTATTCCTATTTATTTTATATTTAATGATTTACTATATTAAAATCTCAAATGGGGAAACATTATGGATAATTAATGGTAATTTTTCAATTTATTTATATGGTTTCAAGTTCATTTAAAGGGATAGTTTTAATCAAGATGATATTTTTTGTTAAGTTGAAGTTTTGTTATTACTAACCATATATATTTCATAAGGGGGAAAGTAAACTCTCTCTAATGTTATTCCAAGGGATAAATTTATCAAATATTATATGGTGATTTATTTTTTTAAAATTATATTTTTAATTCATGTCATGTTATTTTCAAAAAGGCGGAAATTTTTTAGTCAAATAAATCTTCAATTTCATTTGTTTTTAAAATAAAAAGACACTTTATTTTTATTCTTGTATTGATTTTTAATTTTATAAGTTCTTTTGGTATATATAATTTCCATTTTTTTATTACTTTAGTAAATATAAGTGTTCTATTTAATTATTGGATAATTTTAATTTTGTCCTAAGTTAGTTCTATTAGATAAGTAAGTTTTCACTGATTCTTCTAATTCTATTTCTTTGGAATCAAAAGATATGGTAATATTAATGTAGATATTTTTTACAAAATTTCGATAAATGTGGAACAAGGATTTTCGGAATAGGTGAGTTTAAGAGATAATATAGTTACAAGAAGGATACACTATGTTGATATCTTATGTAGTTTGTTTTATGTTTGCGTCATCTTGATTCTCTGAGCGCTCTCTATTATATTTTTATTTAAGTGTTTTCTTCTAGCAGTATCTATTATGTAAATGTTTAATATAAAATCACTTCATAATTTTTGTCATAGTTTAGTTTTTTAATCCCTTAGGATCAATATGTTTATAGGACTTTGGAGATATACATTTTGATCTTTGTTTTTGTTGATGTCCAGTGTTTGGACTTGTTGGTTCTGATTATATTTATTGAAGTAGAGATTTGGAATAGATTTAACATATACCCATAGTTTTTTCATGGAATTATGAGTATCGACTTATTTATTTTAATGAGGGATAGATTAAAGAAATTGATGGTGAAAAATAAGAAACTCATGACTAGTTTAGTTAAAGAAAATGTTTTGTTTGGAACACTGATAACTCAGTTCTAGTTATTGTAACACCTACCTTGTTTTATTAAAAATGAATAATTCCTCTAAATGTAATTTTTTGGTTATAATATAATTTTTTGGGTATTTAGATTCTTGTACAATACTATATGAATTATTTTCACTTTTCATTTTTATTTCCAATTTTTTTGATATTTTTCTATATAAATTAAATGTTATTACTTTTGATAAATATTTTTATGTATTATTTTTTATTTTTATACTAAGATTTTATTATAGAATTTGAATTCTGATCAATATAAATTGTGGGTTGGATAATAATTGTAATATTGACTAATGACTTCAATCTAGGCTCCTCCGTCTTGATGGTTCTATATGATTACCTATAATGAAAACAATTATATACATCACATCACAAGAATTAGATCATTTTTAAAATAAACTTCCTACTGTGGATGAACCCCAAATATTTATGTATAAACACTTATAGATTGTTTTGAATGAATAGGGGAGGTTTTCTTCTTGAATTCCCTTCATCAACCTCTATCAAGTGTGATTATATCTATCATTATATCATTAAAATATCTAGAAGATGATGTCTCACTTGGTTGAACCATAATTCCCATTCTCATTGTAATATATGATATCTCTCATCAATAGAGGTAAATGTTGATATTCAATGATAATAATTCATATAATATTTTAATTTGAGCATCCAATACATCCCAAAGATAGTGTTAAATAGATATTTCTTGAGAATAAGGAATTCCTTAGTTAAATCTAATCAAAAAAAATAAAATGATGTAAAGTTAGACATAAGAAACCCAATTACTTATTCTTCACAAGAAGAGTTAATATTTCTATTTTATATTGAACTGTTTTAGATGAAAGTCTCAATAGAATCATGATATGGGTATATATAAATGAGTTTAAGGCACCTATGTCAAATAAATAAATTTTTATAGATGATAAAACAATTACAGTACCATTTACATTGTAATGACCTGTATTATATTCTATTAGAGTACACTCTATGAAATTAAGGTACTTAGAATCAATATTGATTTGAGACTTTAAACCAAAATGTAAATCACTTAAAATCTAGATATACCCATGGAATGACCTACCTATTCCATTACTTCTTTGTGGTTAAGATCCAATTAATTTAAAGAAATCATATTTTACTTTGGGTCCCATAGGTTTTAAAGAACCCATACCTCTCCAAATATAGGGGTTATCCCTTCCAAACCTTTTTATATTTTCTATTAATCCATATACTTAGAAGGATTTTAAAACCTTTTGAAACATAATATTTATATTTCCTATATTTTAACATTGATGGTATATAAGGTGACTTATTCTTAGGGGTTCAAATAAATAATATTGATTTGGACACCTCGATAAACCCCCTTACTATTGAGATTCGTCTCACTTTCTTTTATTCCCCAAAACCCTTAAATTTTTCTTTTAATAGGTGATTCGCCTACTAGACTATATATCTCGGCCTGATATACCTCCACCTTGAATTCTTAGTCCACCATATCTTTATAGACATGTGTTTTAAAAAAATATCTTGATATTTAGTACTCATCCAAAGTATGATATTGCACCTTTGGAATTTTAACTTATCAAACAATATTAAGTGTCCTAAAAATTAGAAGGTTTTTGGGGTGTAGTGGAAGCAGTCATGTCACTTCCCAAAAATTTTTGTCATCTGTTTCAACTAGAGTTATATGGAGAACTTGATAAATATATGAAAAATTCTTCATAGATAGGATCATTATAATTTTATTTACTATTAATTTAAATTAATAATCAACTTATCACAATAATTCATCTACTTTTTGATGAATTTAGATTCTAATCTTATGGTCTGATCATTTTGGTGGAGAATCCAGACTAGGATCTATCTTGTTATATCTACATGTGATCTATGAATATCATATCATCGCAATTGGTATTTTTGATACTAGCATGGAGAATCCAAGAACAAAGATTATTCACAATTTATCCCAAAAATAAACATCTCTATTTGTCTCTTATTATTGAGAGAGAGGAAGGAGGATTCTCTCTTGAGCCTAAGAGAATTCTCTAAAGAGTTTTTTTCTGTGTAAAATAACACTCATCTCTAAAATAATTTAATTTCCAATATATTCCTAGGATTAAACAATTAGTAGTTACAAAATTTTCATTTAAATAATTTATTATTATAAAAAAATTCACTTATAGAATTATAATAACAATATAATTTTTATTATATACATATGAAAAACATTAAACTCAAAGATTAATATATCATATCTTCTAGGCCCATTTATATAGCCCACAAATCCTACTCATCCTTTATATATCCTTTAATAATAAAATAATTTTTTTAAAAAATAAAAAAATATTAATATATTATTCTTTCAATAAATAAATAAATATTATATTAACTAAAATTGGGAATAAATTTTTATTTTAATATTCACATAAATAAGTAAATATTTATATTATTTTATTCCTCAAATTGGAGAGTGATTAAATATTTATTTACTAACTTATAAAAAAAAGTTATTGATAAATAAATATTAAATCCCTAAACTCATGGAAATTATTTATTTTAATATTGAACTCACATATTCTAAACATGAATATATCAGGTGATTGAATATATTTGATTTATGATACTTGAATAATGATTATTCAAAAAGTTGAGAATAATATTTACTATTAATGTTATATTAAATATAATTTAATGAGATTGTAAATACTTTAAGTGTGTGATACTCCATTCCTCATTCATAATGGATTTTGTTGAATATACATGAAGTCTATGATTAACATCTTGAAACACATTAAAGAACCAATAATGAAAAAATGTAAAGTCACAAGGACAAAATATCCTACCTCATCATCAATATATGTCTTGATGGGTTTCATATAAACATAAAAGTACATGATTCATGATATAAATTTAAAATTATATCACATATAATAGATAAGACACAAATTAATAGATAATATTATCCAGTGAAACAAAAACACATAAAAATATTATTATTAGTTTTATCCTTATAACATATCTTCATTGAGATTATTGGGTTCAAACTTTATGAGAAAAGTCTCAATGTCTTATAATGACGATCTAACACTTAATATTGAAAATTTATCTATTTATGTTTTGATAAATATTATCTAGGTCATACGAAATATGTTTATGGATATTATCATCATATTAAAAGGTTATCATTATAACAAGGAATTATTATAACCTTTCAATGTGATAGATACTATTAAGAAATTATCACACTAAATTTATAGAGAAGAACAATTATCTAGTGATAAGTTATTTATTAATATTTTAGTTGTCAAAATTAAAAAATTACATTCTTTTGAGTTAGCCTACCATAAAATAATTTCACAAGTACTAGATCTAACTTCTAATAACTATTATTATACTATATCCAACATGATATTCATCCTTATACTAATACAATGATTTAGTAAATGGGACATCCATGTCCTCTTCTGATGATACTCTTCTCAATCTGACCTCACACCAATATGAAAAATCATTTAACAGTTGATACTTCTATAGTATTTGTTTCATCTATAGATGTAGCCTTGGATCCTTTGATGGATTTAACATTGTAATAATATCAATATATAGTGTGATTTAATATTTACATCTAGGTATAACATATTTCTCTTAGATAAAGTTATATATTAAAACTACTACATTATCTACATCAGAGGAAACAACACACTCATAATCTACTCTATAATTAGTGACTATAAAATACTCATAACTCTTCCAAATTAAAAATACTTAGTTAAGAAAAAACCACATCCCATGTATAAATTCATATCATTATGATATATCTTGATAATAACATCTTCATATCCTCTAATAACTAGTTATTTATGCCACTGTAAATATTTAACATATATTTTGAGCACCTCAATAACTTGAAAATATTATTTATATCCACACAATTTGACTTTCCTGGGAATTCTTTATATCTAAATATGATTCTCAAATAATATGAAACATCAATACTGATGTATATAATGACATACCAAATAGATCCAATTACTACTTCATAAGAGATTTTACATATTCCCTCTCCCCCTCTTGTGTATAAGGGCATATGTTCTGAGAGAGATGTATACCATGCGAGATTTTCAATAACCACCACTCAGAGTATTCCATATTAAATCCATTAAATACCTTTTCAATGTTTATACCTTTAATTAGTAAAATAAATATTTTATATATTTCAAGATGGATCTTAATTAAAATAATGTATGATAATTCACCTATTTATTTTATGGTGAAACATTTTTTATGAATTTATTAACAGAATATATGACTCTTGTCTCATTACCCATCAATAAAACATTATGAACATAAATTATTTGGAAAACACTAAACTCTCTTTAGAAAATTTATAGTCACATGGCTCACATTAATTCTTTATGAAATAATATTTCTATATGGAATCATCAAAATATTTCCTCCATGATGAAGATGTTTTCTTCGACCTATAAATGGATATCTATAACTTTTACACCATAATGGATTCCTTTAGTGTCACAAAACCTTATAGTTGTTTCTTATAAGCATATAAAACTATGATTTCAATATGGAAAGGTGTGAACACATCATTTTCTAAGTCTCGTAATAATTATATGATAGTATAGAAATTTGGAATTATAATGGATTACGGTATAGAGATCAGGGAATAGTTTTCATCAAAATTTATACCTTGACATTAATAATACCATTTAGAACATTTTCTTTAATTTTATGCACTAACTCTACAACCCATGTATACTTTATTATTTAATAACCATTTTCACCCAACAAGAATTACATCAACTAGATTTTACAAAAACTCAAACAATTAGGACCAAGATTGTTGGTTATTTTTTCGAGTTAATGGTTGTGAAATTTTTTGATTGAGTAGTTTTATTTTGTTGATCAATATTTGTTACTTAAAATTATTATATATATATTGATTAACGTTATTAATTTTATATTTACAGTTAAAATTTTTTACTAGACAAACTGTTTGATAAATTAATTGTGAGGATTTTTGAACCAATCTTAAGTTCACAAGGTATGTGTAAATTGGGTTGAGGATGACACATTGTTTGCAATAAAGAAGAATAGTAGAAGTCCATATAAAAATAAATTGATAATCAATAAAAGTATTATTTTACTAGATGAGTAGTAAAGAAGTGAGTACATTGGAAGTTTCTTCACATTTTTTTCTAGAATTAAAACAAGGTTCCATTTTACACTTAGATATTTTTTATATGTAAGATAAAATTTTTTCCATCCACTTATCAATCCAAAGGGATACTATAGTCTGTAATTAGTTTCATAGGGTCAACCTCTATTTATCCAAGGTATAATATGAGTATAGATATGGTTATGATCTTACAAGTGCAGCCATAGTGGGTGCATGGCACTCACAAGAATGCTGGATGAGCATATATGTAGGTGGGTCTAAAAATAAAGGCACTACCCATGAAAGTTATTATGTATGGTATGGATCTGGGATTGGACCCCAGTGTACTGAAAAATTAGATACATAAGAAATGAACATTATTATTAAGTTGTTCACAACCTCATAGGAGTATAATATGGGATAGTATGTGCTAAACACTGTATCTACATAATTAAAATATACACAGAGGACAATAGATACATGATAGAATTAATCTGAGCCATATGATTTTTGTTAGTATCACCTTCTCCCTATGAGGATACCCTTATGTATTAACATTGTGGAACATTATATAAAGATGTTTATACCCTTACATGATGTATTATTTTCAATTTTATTTATTCTAAAATAACCATTGATCAAATCAATATTATTATTTCCATGAATATGATTGATGAAATCATGAGATTATCTAGAGGTAAAACCCAAAGTAAGTTATATTCTTTGTATTAATGAATAGTGAGGAACTCAAATCCTATAATATTTATGAAAATCTTCATACTTGAAGGATTGGAATCACATGAAAATAATTAAAGAGTGTGTATAGAATAAAAAACTATAAAACATGTGATTATCTTCATGTGCACATTAGGAGTTCATCATATAAGAAATAACACCATGGTTTCCAGAATCAAATTATTTTAGGAACACAGAAAGATTCATTGAACTAAAATATGGATGAAAATTGATTATTTTGTTGGATATTTATATCTTACTTTACAAAATATTATTCTAAAAAATAGGTGGAGATCAGGCCTAGAAATATTCAAGGTATGTGGTTATGGTGAGGTTTCTTTCTATTGAGAGAGATTTTGTTTCCCATATTAAAACATTGTGTTTGAAAAATATTTTTTTACTCAAGGATGAGTTGAAAAAATATTTTATATTGTGTATTTAATAAGAAAATTCCATGATAATATTTTTTATTAATAATGAAATGATCTAGATTCAGTATACACTGTTATATGAAGCATATCCTGAGTTGTGGTAAGATCCTTTGATAACGTAGACTATTTTCTTCATATTCATTGATTGTCGTTAAACACACTGTTATAAAAAATAAGGATAATACTAATTATATACTTTAAAAAATAAAGAAATAATACATCGTTCACCATTATGAATAAGAAGAACCCATTCAGGTTAGTGGTAGGAAGACATAGAATTTGTAATTTCATTAAGTATATGAATGTATATGAATTTTTAATATATCCAAAATAGAAAAACCATGAAAAAAATTACATAAAATAGAAGGAAGAAAATTATATATGTGCGAGGGTTTATGAATACATCATATATAAGTACTTTTTTCCTGCTTCAAGAAAGGAGGGTGAAAAAGAATTACTAAAAATAAGAAAAAGTTTTAAAATATATAGAATCACATTTGAAACATACTAGATACAGTTAGTGAAAGATATTATAGTTATAAGTGTTTATATTACATCATTTACCTATATAGGGAGAAAATTCCCTATTTATTTAGTAATTTTTAGTTGTCATGTATAGATACACCCTACTTTATGTAGCCACATCAAAGTATTTCTTTTCTAGTGGTAGGTGAATTATTGGATTATTTCTAAACAATTCTAATGACTATAGACTCTTATTGAGTGGTGAAAATTAAAATTACTTATGTTAAAATATATTGGGTTAGGGTTTTTATTTTCATAAAAGTAATATCTATTTAATGGGAGGCAATGTTTGTTTCAAATTTAATAAAATATTAATATAAAAGATCAGTACTTCACACCTACCCCTCTCAATGATTACACATACCCTACTTGGTTATTTCAAGTGGTATCAAATGTAGGTTCCCATTATTGCCTTTTTTTAGAAATTTGGAGAAAAGATAATCTTACATGGATTTTTACATTTATATTAATAGTAAGGGGATTCCAATTATTGATGGAAAGAACAATCATATTTGGAATGATAGTATTGTATCTTTTCTTATTTCCATTGTATATGACCTCCATGAGTACACTGTAAATAGATTCCCACCATGGATGAGTGAACTATCCAAATAGATAATGACATGAATAATTTCGAAAATGATATTTTCTCTTGAAATGGTTTACTTTAAACACTCTCAAAAATTGTGTTTCATAGAGTTAAAGGAATTGTAATAACTAAAGATATCTAATATAAATTATAGAACACCTGTGAAGGAAATATTAAAGTATATAAAGATAAGATACTAATATTTATATTGGAGTTTGAAATATCTTATAATGTGAGAAAAATAATATATTGGTTCTTTTTTACAAGGGTGAATGATATTTTTAGAGCCATATGATGTCAGGGTGACAAGATTCAATATTCAGCCATTATTGAAAATACCTTATGAATTCAAATTGATAAATCTAATAGAAAATGTTATTAATTAGAATATAGGGATTCTAAAATAATATATATGGATGATCGATATATAACTATAATTACATATGGAATGAAAAAGGAAAATGATATGAAGAACAAGAATAATGATGATCGATAAATTTCTTTCAAAGATTCCAAGCATGGAAAGTCTAAGAAATTTCTTGGAGAAGAAGCTAGTGAATCTGACACCAAAGATAGGGTGAGTAAATTTTTTGATGAAATAATGAATTTGTTTTCTAAAATAGTGAAATAATGAATATTAATGTATAAAGAATATTTACCTCTATAATGATTTAGCTGTGGAGATTGTGAATTATCATACAAATTAACCAATACATAAGATGATGAAGAAAATGATAAAGATGATTGAACATCAAGAAGCCCCATCAAGAAAAAGGAACACTGATCTAAATACTAATCTAATAGAAAGGGTAAAATGTTATCTAAATATTATATAGAAAATATTTTCCCAAGCATAATGATAATTACAACTGTGTATAAGAATATAATAACTTTTGGGATAATGCTGCCAAAAAAATTACTTCATACAAAAGTGGATAATAAAAATAAAACCAGTCATAAAAGTAATAGCTCTGAAGAAGAATAATAACAAATTAAGTGACATTTATGATAAATATAATGTTGAAAAAATGTCTTGAAAATATTATTAGACTTTATATAAAACAAGAATTATAAGAAATAAAATAATTCACAAATATTTAGGAATATCACCTTGAATAAAAATACAGGTTTCTAAAATTGATTCATAAACTGAAGTTGTTGGTTGATTAAAATAAGAATGTCAATATTAAGATTTAAGATAAGTTGAATATGAATGTGGAAGAGTAAAAAATATCTCAAAAAAACTTTTTAAAGATAAGAAATGAATTAAAAATAACCATAACTTAGTTATAGAATTTGGTGAAAGTTATGAGAAGGGTAAATCTAAGAAGGATGTATATTCTTAGAATAAAAAACAATCTAATAAGACTATATATGTAACCAAAAATAGAAAATATAACAATATATAAGTATTTATGGTTTTATTTTTTGAACTAAAAGCAAGTGAAACAATATATCTTATTGAGGATGAGATGAAATAGAAACTAGAAAAGAAAATTTCATGTGGGTACAACAACTTTGGTGTGAAACAAGGTTCCAAAGTGGAAGGTAACAAAGTTGATGGTTATCAAAAACATAACTTTGGGTTGTATTTACGATACAAATAGAAATGAAATTTCAATGCATACTATGATTATTGTAGAGGATTTAAGGTTATTGAAATGTTTTTTAGACTAATTGTGCTGGTCATAGTGAATCCAAGACAAAATTAAGGAATTTTTAGAGAAATATTGAGCCTAATAAAATAGTAAAAATTGAGAAAGTAATTGTTATGATTTAAAATAGGTTCCAAACCATGGAAAATATTTGTGAAAGATGTTATCAACCTAGAAATATTGTAAAGTGATGACTTTTTATGTCATTGTAATAATAAAGACTTTATAATAAATCTAAAAAGTCATATAATAAGAATGGAAAGGAAAGAGGAAACAAATATTTTCTGAGACTCCTCTCAAACAAAAAAAGGATAATGACCTAGATATTTTATAATTTTTTTCTTCATATATTAATTAATATTTGTAGTTATTGAAGAATATAAAATATCAAAAATAATGCATACTTTATTTTGGATATGATGTGTCACTCAGAATCAAAGGGGTTAGATCGTCTTTAATTGGGGAAGGAAAGTTAAAATCCAAAAGTTCCTTGTTTTTTTATTAGATGAACCATACTTTTTTAATTGTTTAAAAACATTGTGATTAATACGACTAGGTTGTTTTAAGAAAATAAATTCTTATTTGAAGATGATAGAAGATGGAAAAGTTTTTATAATTGGAAAAAAATAGGGGAAACATTTTTAATGTTGGTGATGCATATAATTCATTCTATATAAAAATAAAGAAATAAACTAAAATTTAGTATAATATATAGAGAAATATGGGTCATATAATTTTAAGAAAAATAACAATGAGAGAAATTATTCATGATATTATTTTTGTGAAATTAATAAGAGAGTGGTGTTGTCTTATTTTCTAAAAAGGTAGGATGGAAGACTCAATTCATAATAAATTTCAGATATATTCAAATTTACCCTTAGAGTTATAAATAATGAAATTTAAGGGACTATGAAAAAAACAATCAACAAAAATTTATAAATACTTTATTTATTTTATTGATGAATTTTAAATCATTACAGATTTTATGTTTTTGATACATTAATTAGAGGCTCTCAAGATGTTTAAGATTTATTGGAGAAGTATATAAAAAATTGAATATTATAGGAATAATATTCCCAAAGATAATGCTAAAGAATATATAAATTATAATTTTAGAAATTATATTAGAAACATGGCATTAATCTTAGTTTTATTTCACCCTAAATATCATAAAAAATGATCTCCTTAAAATAAGAAATATATTTTTGGTGGAAATCGTACAAAAAATATTGATTGAACATGATACTTCTCAATATTTTTTGAAGTAAGCTATCAGAGAAGAGGATTCTATTTAGTATCAAATTTTCTACTATATGAACTATGATATGATGACATAAGAGATTTACTACCAATAAATAACATTTTCAAAACACCTAATGGTTTTAGATAGTTCTTTCATTATAAAATCCAAGGGTGAAATTTTTTTTAAGATTGATTATAGAGGTGTCTATGGAATATTTCATGGATACACTCATAATGATAAAGAATATATGTGTTATAATAAATAAATATAAAATATTGTTGACTTAAAAAATGTTATTGTTCTCAAATTTTTAGATAATAATGTTTCATAGATAATTTAATATATAGAATAAAGGGGAGAATATTTGGTTCATTTGGAACAAAATGAGAAATATCATAATGTTATTAATAGTGTTAATCATGCCTAAGATGAAGATTCTTACTTATATATCTCTGATAATGTATAAAATATAAATTCATAAAATATTAGTTTGAGTAAGCAAGTAGAATCTCATAAATTTATTGGATATTATTGAAAACAAGTTAAAACTAGAAGAAAATCTTGGTTAAAATAACATAATTCTATATATTCATTGGTTGAGGAAAAATATATTGATGAATTTTTGGATAATCATGATTGAATTATTTCAAAAAATGAATGTCAATGTGACTCGAACTCTATGATATAAGAAATTAGAGATATAATTTTAAATTTATCTTTCAAACTTAATGTATAGTGGTTGAATTAAATGGAATCTTTTTCATCTATGAATTAAATCCTTACTCATGAATTTTATTGTGAAAATTTTGTGGTTGATGTTCTGGAAAGCCTTGGTATGATAAGTAGTGAGATGACATGGAACAATTATTTTAATGCTTACATCTTTCCGTTATCACACTTTAGACTCTTGTAACTCTTTTTACCTTTTTAATAAAGTGAGTTTTCCTTTTTCGGAAATTCCACATTCTTAAAAAATTATATAAATGATGATATGGATTAAATTGGGAAATATTATACTCTAGAACTTATACCCAAATGAAACAAATTAAATTTTATTGGTCCAAAAGGGATGTTTCAAAACAAGATGAATTAAAAATGTTAATTAATAACAAAAAATGCATGAATGGTGTGTAAGGATTACACATAAATTGAAGGCATTGACTTAGATGATAATTTTTCACATGTGGAAATTTTAGAAACTATCAGAATTTTTATTACTATTGTTGAACAATATTGATATAAAATTCCATAGATGGATATATTGTCTGATTTTTTTAATGGAGATTGGTTTCATGATTTGTATGTAGAAAAACCATTTGGATTCATTCTTAGGAAGTAATAAATCCATATATAAAAATTAAAAAAATCATTCTCATAGATTAAATTAAACACCGATATATTGGTATTCTGAATCAGATACATTCTTAAGGAAGATGAACATCAATAAATGAAGATTTGATAGTAAACTCCACATAAAAAATTTAATAAATTTTAATTATTGTGATTTTTTAAGTTGATGATATCATATTTATATGGAATGATGTAAAAACCCGTGAAAATATTTATTAAGAAACATAGAAGATATTTTAAATTTCCATGATTGGATAAATGAAAATGTTTACTAGCCCAAAAATATCCCAAAAGAAAATTTTCATTTTACTTTATCAAGATAGTTATGCTAAGTAAATTATTAAAGAAGTATGACGTGGATGGTTCAAAGCTAGTTTCCATAATAATTTTAGTGGGAAAATCGTTTTTAAAATATGTGGAAGGAAAATATCAAGAAACTAGAGAGTTAAAAAATTTGTTATAAGATAATTATATCTAACAAATTTAAGGAATGATATTGTGTGTTCTATAACATTTTTTCATCTATTATAGTTCACCTAAATAATCTCATATCATATTTAGAAATAGAATCCTCATATATACTAAAGGAATAACTAATTTTGTTTTGAAATATGAAGGTGCATGAATGATTGGCCTATTTGGTTATACAAATTAATTTGGGCCAGAGGTAAAGATTATATAAAATCCAAATATGGTGTAGTTTTTTTTTAGTAAAAAGATGTGTTGTCTAGAATACAAAGAAACATAATTTAGTGAATCTGAATTCAAAAAATTGTGAGCATTTTATTTTGACTCAAGAAATAACACAACATATATGGATGAAGAACCAATTGCAAGACATATTTGTTGATGTAAATTTTCTTCTTCTCTTAGGTTGTGAAAAACATAGTTCTATAAAAATATTTAAAAATACATTGAAATGTTATTGTTCTATGAATTTTTATATCAAATATAAATTCCTGAAAGAGGATTTGGAAATTAATGAACTAAACCTAGAGTTCATTCCTACAAAGGAGAAATTTTCTTTTATTTTCAAAAAACCATTGTTGAAGTAAAAATTTCATAAGATGAGGTTGAAAATAGGAGTTAAAACTCCCTAGAATTAGGTATAATTTTCATTGAATCAATACCCCCTCAATATTTTCTTTTCGTAGTGATTTCAATGGATAGAAAATTATTGTAACATAAATCTATCCATTGGTATATGTTTTAAATTTCAATGGAACACATGTATTTAGGGAGAGTTCCAAAAAGGGGTAAGATATGATTTAAGTGTATGGTAACTATTATAAACTTTTTTTTAAGTGTATAAAAGATAATTTGTTCTTTATGGATGATTTTGTTTCTACGATGAATGTTCTAAGTGGAATAATAAAGTAATCTTAATAGGTATATAAAAAGGTTTATTTAAATAACTACTTATAGATAGTGTAGTATTGTTATTCAATGATTGTTTTTCCTATAACAAGTTCACCTGAATATGTATAATATTATTGGATAAATATTTTATTGCATTATTATCAAAGTTTTTTTGATTTATGTTCCTTTGTTGAAAACAAAATCCAATGGGGGTGATTTTTGAGACCACGATTGTTTGATATTTTTTGATCATACTGGTTGTAATAATTTTTTCTTGGTGAGTTGTATTTTATTAGTAAATATTATTCAATTAAAATTTTTAGGTACATATATCAATTAAAATTTATAACATTTTGTTCATGGTTACAAAGTTCGATCAGAAAAAATGATCGATAATTTAATTGTGATGATTATTGAACCGGCCTTAAGTCCATAAGACATGTGTCAATTATATTGAGGATGCCACATTGTTTTCAAAAAGGAATAATAGTTTCATACAATGAAAAAATAAAGTTAATACCATAAAAGATATTATTTTTCATGATGATTTTTTCATAAGTGAAGAAATTGGATGTGGTTAGTTTTTTTTGGATTTTTAATATGGTGGAATTTTACACATGGTTATTTTCTATGGGTTAAAAAAAGAACTCTTGAAACCACCTAGAAAAAAAGACACTATTTCCACTACATTCGTTGGATGGTTTAATCTCTAGCTTGACGAGGCAGTGGATTTATATATAGAAGGGTAAAAACCATCTTCAGAAAAAATAGTGGGCACACGGTTCCCAGATGAGTGCTTAGGTGAGCGCATGGGTTGGTGGGACTGTGTGAGGAGGCATGGACAATAGAAACCCATGTTTGTGGTGTGGTTTTAGGAGTGTACCTCAGGCTAATCAAAACTAAGCTGCTAAAAAATTGAATATTATTATTGAAAATAGATCAACTATGTAGTAGATGAATGTGGGATAGTGATTATGCTACACTATTACTTCATCATTAAAATATATGAATATAACATGTTCCACATAATAAAATTAACCAAAGCTATCTGATATTGAACCTCTTAGGCTAAACATATAAATGAACACTACAAACCCTTCCATTTGGACTGCATTATCATTAAGCATGAGTTTCTATTCAACATTATTAATGATAAAAGAACCAGTTTTCAAATTGAACTTATTATTTCCATGGAGACGATTAAACAAATCGTTAGATGATCCTGATTTTAAAATTGAATTTAGTGATATGTTTTTTTAAGAATAATGTTCTACTTTAATCCTAAAAATTTTATGATAATCACATCTCTTTAAAGATTATAATCACATAAAAATAATTCATTAATGTATATAACATCAAAAATATTTTAGATCATGTGATTATTTTTTGTGCATGTGAATATTTCATCGTGTAAGAATAGATTCCATGTTTTTCAGAGTATGATTAATTGATAAATGTTATAAGATTTTATGAATTAAAATATGGATTACATGACATATTTTTTGAGATATTTATATCATCCATGACACAAAATGATACTTGTATAGAGGTGGTGGGGATATCACTTATAAATTATAATGGTTTGTTACCAGGGAGAAGCTGTTGTTGCATGAGATAATTCTCTTCATACAATGTAAAACAAAGATTTTGTAAAACAATAATTTCATAAGGAGGAGTTTTAGGATTATTTTATCTTTCAAAAAGATTAATAAAATTTTGTGAACCTCCTTCTTCATGAAAAATGAAAGGATCCAGATTCAGTATACAATATTTTTTGAAGCTCATACTGAGTTGCATGCATCTACTTTTTTGACACAGAGAACTCTCTTCATGTGATTTTATTTTCACATATCACAATTTTTCACACAAGAAGTAATATATTGTGTATACTCTTTTCACAAATAGATCATGAGATATCACTCACCTATTTACATGATCAGTAACCCATTATGTTATTGATTGGAAAATAGTGCATGAATTATTTCACTAATCATATGATTCCATACTCACATATAATTATAACATCAATTGAAAGAACCTTTCTAAAAATAACATTAAAATAATACCAATAAAAATATATATGTTATAGGTTTTATTAAGACATCAGACTAAAGGAAGTTCATTCCTTTTTTTATGTAATAGAGTAAATAAAAACTACTTGAAGGAAGATAACGTGTGAAAAATATCTATCAGAACAGTGATAACTTTTAGAGTCCTATTATTTAATGTTCTTACAATTTCTTTAAGAGTAAGGAATGTATATAGATACTCCTTATGTTGTATAAAAAATAAAAGGATTTTTTTATGTTATTTTTGGGGTATTTAATTATTTTCAAATCATTCCAAAGAATAGATACTCATACTGAGTGGTAAAACATATTAATATCTATGTTCCTATATATTTTTACTATGGTATTGTTTATTGAAAAGTCATATATCTTTAATAGTGGTAAATGATGTTTCATAATAAAATATAAAAACATGATATCACTAATTCATCCCTTCCCCCTCTTAGTGATCACATAGATCCATGTTTTTTATATATTTGGTCGTAGTATGTGGAATCCATTTTAAAATTCATGGTTTTATTCGATTTTTTAATATATGAGATGATTACTATATCCTTACAAGACAAGAGTTTCTTATCATAATGAAATAATGGTTCCCCTACCACAATAACTAGAAAAACATATTTATCTAGTTCTCTAACCTCTCTCGTGATCATATATAGTACTAGTGTCCCTGGGAAAACTTTGTCCACTGGGTCTTGTGAACATTTTTATACAACCAACTCCTGTATATATTGATCCTATAATTCATCCATGTATATATTTCTCTCACTATCCATTTTTGATATATTCTCCTTTCGAATAAGATGGCATGACATACCAAATATTTTTTTATTTGAGGGGTTTCGTAGATAATATCCATTTCTATATCTAGGATATCCTATAAAGATATACATTATTTATAAATATGAAATTTTTTTAATATAAATATCTATAAAAATTAATCTCATTATTATACATGTAAATGTGAAAATATTTATTTCTTTCCATACCATAATTTATGTATAATTCCATTTTCCACACTAGTTAATAATCAGTTGGGTGTGTGTTATGTATTTTATAATAAATATCCACAAAAGGATAATAGATATATCACATGAATCATCATCAATATAACAATGACCAATAATTTATAGATTATCCATTTATTAACACCATTCCACTATAGTGTATATGGATGATTTAGTTGAGATGTTATCCAAATATATTTCAAATGATAAATGACCTTAGGGTTAAGATAATCACTACATGTGTCAGAGTATATTTTCTTTATCTTTATACCAATTTTATTATCAAAATATTTATTATATTCATTAATTTTTTCAAAGTAATTAGACTTATACCAGATTTTATAGACATATCCATACCTGTTAATGTCATTTGTAAATGTTATTTTGTAATAGTATCTTCCTCAAGATTCTTTTGGAAAATGCCACACACATATGTATAAATTTTTTTGTAAATTTTATAGATATTTCTCCCTTTAAACTAAATAGATATTTGTTTATTTTACCTTGTTAAATTACATGACATATATCCATATATTTTAGGTCTAAATAATTTTAATTTACTTGTTGGTATTGTTTTTTATTCACTTTTTGTTTACCTGACCATGTAAATAATGACTCAAATGGGTGTGATATGATTTATGGGAATTTATCCATTATGTATCACCGACACTTGATTTGGTTTCTAGTATGTAATTATTTTTATTTAAATTTTTTATTATATAACATAGGTTATATTTATAAAATTATCACCTTTAATTTTAAATCATTAGAAAAATACATCCATGTCTAAAATGGAAAAAAAAATATATTTTACTTTATGTTATAATGGTCATGTAACAACTATTTTTTTAAAATATAATAAAAAAAGTTGAAAATTTGATATGGTAGACTCTTATAGGTAGTGAAATAAGCCTTTCCCCTTTTTAATCTTGAATATCCACCTCACATTTGGCTATCTTACGAAATCTACAAGGTTTATATATTGGATACAAATGTGAGTACGAAAATATATATCTAATAAAATATTTTTTTCAATTGGTAGATTGAAATTTATAATTAACATACTTGAAACATTCACTTGATTCTCTATTGATCCATAATTCGTATTTCAGTGGACCTTGTGGCCACATTCGCGACATACTACGACCTTCTTCATAGCATATTCCCTCATATTTCTCCCCTTGGAATGGTATTTTTATGGTGTCCTCAACTTTGGGTTTTCCTTGGACCATTTCACCTTACATTTCTTATTGTTAGTCATAATGATATAAGGTATTTCATGCATCATATCATTATCTACATGTATAATTAGAGTCAAGAGACCTGATAGAATATTCTTCATATATTTTAAATTAAAATTCATAATAAATATATAGAATCCTGGAAAAAGTTGAGGAAAGTATGAGGTATACTAAAAACTTCTTTTTTTTCTTAAAACCCAAAAGTTTTAAATGCTCAATGTTGTCAATGTTCAAAACTAAATGAGGAAAATTAGTTTCACCTTCTCCAAGATTTCCTATGAAGATTTATTTGAAAATATTTTACATATCTTCTCTTTATTTTTCTTCACAAATATATTAGAGCTAAGACAACATGGTGTATTCATCAATGTCTTTATGAATAATTTGGAGCTTAAAAGCCATGGATGATATCATGTGGCATTAGACATATAATGAATAATATATGTGTTTCTAAAATGTATTTTTTTCTCCTTAATTGCCTTTTTAGTGTGATGTACATAAAAGTGACTCTAGAACAAAAAACATTGACTCTCTTTGTAGTATTATGTTTAAGTGCTTGCACTACTATTTAAGGTCAGCACAAATAATAATATTGACTTTATACAAGATTAATAAATTGTCTAGTGTTGTGTTCAAATTAATTCCCATATTTTATATCAAATAAAATAAAATTTTAATAATTTATATTCATTATTGAGTGTTATGTAAGAAAATTAAATTTATTAATCTAAAACTATTTTATTAAATCCAAATATCCCTCACCATTGGATTCAAAATATAATATTTATTATATATTCAAGTATAAAGGATCCATACTCCCATTATAATAACATAGTAAAGGGAATGGAAAAAATACTTGAAGGTATTTACAGAGGCTATCTTACCTACTACATTAACTTGTGAGTACTCTATTTGTTGATTGGACTCTTCAACTCAAAAATCCAAAATTTGTATTCATTGAATAGTTGCCTCCAAATTACTGCAATTCTTATAAGGTAAACTATTCATAATTCTAACTTTATTAATTTTACCAAATCCTTTTATTATAACTCCTTGATTAATGAAAGTACCTTAACAAGGGTTAGAAAAATACTTTTAGTTTTTGTTTCATTATTAATCAAGTGATAGAAATAGATATCTGACATAATAATTTCTTCAGGAATTCTAAATAAGAATATCCATAAATATTTTTAATTTTATTCTTAAATTTATTCTTAAAATTATATGTATTTTATATAATTATTTAATCAAGTATGATAAAATAATTTACATATCAGGTTTTATTTGATTCATTATTTTCATGATCATTATTCTATTTACCTTATGAGATCATTTTTAATCATCAAATAATCTAATCATCATATAAATAACTAACCATGCACTGATAAAAAAATAAGTATGTAATGTGATAATGAGCTTATAACTACTTGCTGGATTATCAAGAGAAAGATTGATGAACCTTAACCCTATGGAAAATAACATTTAAATATAATTCTTGGAAAGAGTAATAGAATTATTACATCAACATATGTATATCCTAGGATGGGTCTACCTCAGTTTGGGTCTTCAACCATCTACTCTTACTGGGAGATAAATCCATTAAAAATTCATAATTATTCCCATGTGAGGAGAAATAGGGGTTTAGGGTTACATAATATAATAATTTTAAACATAATACCTTAAAAAAGAAAAGAAAATACGATAATAAAAATATCACAATATTTAATTGAGAAAATAAATATTTAATAAAGCTCATATAACATATAATTAAACTAAATTAAACCCAAAACATAAATATGTTGATCAACCTCGTGATAAATCACAACATGAAATGACTATATATTAAAATTTATAAA
This sequence comes from Viscum album, assembly GCA_963277665.1. Taxonomy (NCBI): domain Eukaryota; kingdom Viridiplantae; phylum Streptophyta; class Magnoliopsida; order Santalales; family Viscaceae; genus Viscum; species Viscum album. Next base: position 286,470,925 of record OY728137.1, on the reverse strand, counting down.
ATTCAATTCAATTCATTCGTTATTGGGACAAATTTACTTGAATTAATAAATTTTTTAATTATATAATTTTCTTATGTGAATTAACTTTCCCAATAGATATTGAGATAATCATATATTATAATTTTAAATAAATTAAATAAATTGATATAAGGTTTAAATTATTGATTACCTAGTTTTTAATGACTAATAACACAACATGTACCCTCAAGATCAGATTAAATTTTTTATTAAAATATATTATATATATACACACACACACTATGTATTGGATATGACTCAATATATACCGTTATACGTATAATTAATCATAGTTCTAGGAATGTTCTATCACCTAATGTTGCATGTGAATTTTTCCATGTAAAATCCCTATTATGTATTGTTTACTTATAAGAAATTTTTGTATGCATAACATATCATAATATAAGACAAAGTTTTGTTCTATGAGTCATACTACATAGTAAATAGGGCATGCATAACCATACGACATGCCATGAATACACATCATGTGTACCACTGGAATATCCTGTGAATTTCAAGTTATGTATGATGACCATATATGCTATGTATTTAGAGAATCACGTGGAAAAAAATTATTATATAATTTAATTACACACAACCTATTGGAAATTCTTAGGTATTTATTTGGTGTAGAAAACCTGGTTAAAAGTCATATACAACTATCTTCAATCCATATACATTGGTCTCACGTTAATTATCTACATGTTGATTAAAATGGAATTCAAATATTGGATTTTACCTATATTTAGTGGTAACATGTTACATGGAATGTATATCCAACTACAAACCATGTAATACATTTTTGGAAACGCTTACAATATGACTATGGACACGATGTGTATCTGAACAAGATTTCTATATGTTACACGGTGTGTAAAAGACAAATATACATCATATAAATAATTACTACATACAAAAACAATATTCATATGGACTAAAAATTTATCTCTCAAGAATTATCACTTGATATATGGTGTATACAACATGATACATGATTAGTACTTCATGTGATGTCGCATCGCTTAGCTGGAAATTAGTATGTGGCATGTAATGAATCTTTATAATTTAACAAGATAGATTATGTTATTTTCATGGGGTAAAAACTATGTGGTTTTAGAATACATGTACACCAAATAATCACTACATACTCCATTTCAAGTCACGTGGTAACTAGCATGTAAATAGTCCTCATTCTAACCTCTATAAGACGTTTCCGGATTTTCACAACATAGCCTTATGTGGTTGAGTAACCATATATGAATTGTGATTATGTTTACATATAGTGTATTAGTGCCATGTGACTAATATCCTTAGTACCATCATATGAGTTATTAGATCATTCTTTATATTTTCTTGGCCTATCCTTGGTCATATAAATTCAGATGAATTCATTATCTACATTTTTGGTTTAAAAAATAATTAACTTGAAATGAAAACTAACTAAGAAATTAGAAATCAATAAACCATAAAATAAGTTATTATAAATTATTTTAATGAACCTCACCCCAAAATCATAGATACAGTGTCTTTAATTTTTACAATGGTATAAGATACAATGAATATTATTAAAAACTATTGAATAGTTTATTAGTCTTGGTAAACTAAATACATATTTGAAATTCAAATTAAATTTTGGATGTCAAATTAAAAAATTATTTTCATTTATAAAACCATCATTACCTTTATAATAACCCTACATATAAATCATAATAAAAATATTGGAAACCTGGGGGAAAATAAAACCTAAGATATTGGTGATATTAAATGCTCAGTAAGGGTTATGTAAAATAGAAGTAATAATGTATCAATGAGAATATTCAATATGGTAAAGTAAATAACTCAACACACATGACATTTATTTAATAAACCATGAATGAAAATGAATCCATTAATTTTTTTCCTACTATAAATTCTTAAGATATTAATAACTAAAATGATGTAAATACATAATGTTGGATGTCTGAACTATAAAAATATATCTTATCGATAGTAATATCAAGATGAATCCTCTTTCCAGTTTAACATTGTGGGTAGAAACACATCTGATTCAACATAAAAACAAATGTGAGGGGTTTTCAAAAAATTCAATTCATCCCATTAGACTACAGACACATTTAGGGGATTTAAATAACTTTTCCCTAACCCATGTCTTTCATTTCTAAAGAATTCTTCATATATTGAATTATTGATTTCAAAAATATAAATTTAGATCGAAGTTTTCTATATGACATTGAAACATTTAAATCAATATAAACCATTAAATAAAGTATGGAATGTTGTATCATAATAGATAAACCTCAATAAAGTATAGTAATCATCAAATTATGTTTATGTAAATGAAAATACTTTAAATGATATCGTTTAAAAATTCATGAGGAAAGTGATCCTTAAACATTCTAAAGTTTCTCATACCACTTTAAAACATTTTAATTGTAATGTACAAGAAATAATATAATTAAAAAAAGTTAATAATATGTGAATAAATAAATTCATGATATTATACGTTTATATGTGTATATATACACATGATAAAGTAGGGTTGGCATTTAACATCCAAACATGACTTAATGAAAAGATATTGAGGTGAACTCCACTATAAGGATAATTTTGTTAATAAAATGAATCAATATTGTGTATTATATTTAAATAGACATAAAAAAGTAATAATCAAACATTATAAAATAAAAAGTAATTTCACACATATCCTTAGCAAGACATAATCAATTAAATGGATCTTTAACCTAATAAATGAAAATTGAGTTAAGAAATCCCTTTTCACCTGTAATCAGTTGAATCATATGACCCATAAATGTAATAATTATCATTTAAAACATTTAATAACATTAATATAAATATATTAAAGAGATTATATATACAATTTTAGTATATATATGCTACACAAATAGAATAAGTATCCAACAAGGGATATTTCTCACAGAAGTAAATGTGAGATGAGAAAAACACTTACCTTGTGCTTCCCTTTAGTAATATGATTTTTAATCTCTTTTATAATGGTTTAAATAATTTTATAACTAATTGAAGAACTATATAAATAATTATAATAATTTTAGTGATTATTTTAGAAAATATTATGCTCCATTTATTTAAAATATTTCATTACTTCCATGGTTTCAGCTGCATTTGTTTCATGATTTCATGATCGTTTCATTTGTGTATAGCTATGGATGTTCTTGTAAAATTGGATTAGAATTACAAAAGTGGAATGAAATTGTGTTAATTAAATTCAAAAAGATTTAAATTTACCATATATAATTTATTTCATACACGAGGATGATTCATTAGATAAAACAATAATTGTAAATGTTTAATTTATTTTGTCAATTTTTTCTAACACAAGGAACTTGATTCATTTTATTTCATATTATGATTATATTTTAATTTAATAACATTAAGTATGACATAATATACTTAAAATAATATTATTTAACCTTAAATATATTTTTATGACTAGTCGGGTAGGCAATAATGGAAAATAGACAAAAAAAATTAATCATAGAGGTGATTAACCGGCATAACATCGAAAATAGTTTTGTTTCATTGAATAAGTTGATGTAATAAAATGGCTGGATATAATATATTACATTATAAAAATAAAATTAAATTATTTAAATTATTATATAATTATTATTACTTTATGTATTAAATATATGATGATAATGTAATAGAAGAAAATAAAATAAGAGATGTTTTTTTGAGAATATTACCTCTTGAATATCACCTCCTCAAGAGACCCTTAAGGGCCTTTGATTTGTATTTTTTTAATACCATCATAAATTTTACTTGGGGGGAGTAAGGTGGATTATTTTTGAAAGATATGTTTGGATATTCAAGTATTTTTGGTCGAAATGGGGTGGTGAGGTGTGGTATTTATACTTGAGCAGAGGTGTTTTTCAGTGATTAAAATAATGATTATTTTGTAATTAAATCCAACCACATTGAGGTGCCATTAATTTCAATGAATTATATTGTTAATTTTGGTTATCTAGTTAGGTCCAAACAATACCTCAAAAAAACACTAGATTTAATAAATTATAAGTATATTGAGCATTAACCTATTTCCTTTAACCCTTGTGACTATATTACCTATACTGCGATAAATATTTTTTTTGAACAGTAACTTTTTATTACCTATAATTTAAAATGACCTAAAAAAATAATTTGGACCTTATTATTCCAAATATGGAATACATTTTACCAAATTTAATTTAAAAAATTTTAAAATTTATATTTAAAATTAATCTGACACACAAAAGGCAGGATTTTAAAGTGAAAAGATCATAAGTTTGAAATGTTATTATATTAAATTTATTTTTAAAATTTATCATAATTAACGATATTTGATTTATTTTTGTATAATTTAATTAATTATAGTTTAAATAAAATTAAAATGTAATTTTACAATTTAAATAAATTAGATGAAAACACGATTATTAATTAAAATGAAGTATTTTTCAATATTCATCAATAAAAGTAACATATCATAAAAATAAAACAAAATCACCCTGAGATATTTTTTTATGATTTCAAAAATTAAGTCTATTTTCATATAAATGTAATAAAATTTTCAATATTTATAATTAAAATAGGTGCTCCATCACAAGTTGGGAAATCATTCTTTATAAATATATAGCTTTGATGCCTAAAATTGTATTTTTTCTTATATTATTCCTATAAAACATATTAGATGAATATAAAAATATTTTTTTGAATATATAAAATTTAAATTTAATTAATTTTTTTACTAACAGTGATTAATTAAATTTATTAATTTAAAATTTATATATGGGAATAAAATAGTTTTTTATAAAAACACATTCTTTATGTTCAAGTGGTTATCATTTTTATTTATAATTAATTAGTAACAAATGAACTAATTTTATATAGATATGTATAATATATTTTTATAATTTTGTTAAAATCATTTATTCTTTCTATTCCAATTACTAGGTGATAACTATCATAATTGAAGATTAATATTTAATCGCTTATTTATGCTTCAAGTTATATGAAACAAAAGATATCGAATAAATTGAATTTATTTAAGAAGAGACATATTGAAAAATATTATGGTGGTACATTCTCCCCTCCATAATGAATTTCATCCTCACAATTTTATATTTCACTTCAAAAATCAAAAGATGATACTTGAAAACACCTTTGTGGGAGACCCACATGATAAATAGAGTTAAAAACCTCCCCTTAATAACAGGAAAAGGGAAATGTAAAGGTTACACAAAATAATAATTTTTAATAGGATAACATTAGTGGGATGTGAAAATAAGGATATGTAAGAGAAATCAAAATATCATGTTCTGTTGGAGAGTGAGAGAGAATATGGTCATCATGAAATATATAATCACAAAACACTAAATTTGTGATGGGTTAAAGAGGGCATAGATTTATTGTTAATAAAAACAAATGAATTGTGTTTTTATTTCAAATTCCCTTCCTCGAATTGAGGGATTATTTTATTATATAGATAAGAACATTATAAAAATAAATATACTTGATTATTTTCTATCTCGTAAGCATAATCTCGTCCTTTGGTTGTGCTTCGATCTATGTTCACTTAATACCTTACACAAGGAAATGAATGTTCCTATAAGGCCCCAGCCTTAAACCTTACTTAATCTTGATTTATTACAAGATTACACATTGAGGATCTTTTCGGGTTTAGAGTTTTAGAGAATTAGATCATAAAACATGCATTACATTCCACATATAAACAAAGTGGTTACATAGAGATAGTATTCTTCTTTCCCATCAATGGAAAAATATTTAAAATAAAACATGGATTCTTTCTTGACACTTCCTTGACACTATCATCATATCATGTACCATTCCCTTGACATGTGAAAAACATTTCAAAAAACTTGGGATGAGCATAAAAAGCTCATTAAGGGATCTAAAAATATGGAAAGGAAACATGGGTACATATATACATAAGAATGAAATCATACTTTACCCATAAAACATAATCACTTTAGCATACCTCATCAAATCATGAATAAATCATAGAAATCATAATACATAAAGGTAACTTGAGGCATTCATAACATTCTTACGTAGGGAGTAACCCTCTTGGTTACGTTTGGAATACCCATCACAATATATTTCCTAAATCTCTTCGGAGAAACCTTAATGTTTCACTCCTTCACATCACCTAATGAATTGGTGATCTATATCGGGCTCACCCACCCTTAGTTAATCACGGAACCACCCATCTTCATAATAATGCCCAAGAACCTCAACATAATCGTATCACATAAAACATGCATAAAGGAAACATAACATTCCCACCTATCAATCACAAGATATCAATACAACACATTGATATAAAAATGTTATGAAAACCATTTTCAATTCCAAAATAAAAGAAAAGTAAAAAATGGTATTTATTTTTCTTTTAAAAAGAAGGTATGACCTTTAGAGGAAGCCGAAACTCAAATAATGGTCACGGCGGCGGAGAAGCTGTTGTCGCCACATACGTACGACAAAAACATTTCCTTTTGTCATTTAGTAAATGCTTCGTATAAAAAATATTCCTTTTTAATAAACGTAAAATTCAAAGGGGTTTATACACCATATAAAAGATGGATGTGTATAAAACAAAATATGCCTCAATGAAAGGAGATTGAGACGAAGTCCCATACCTCAGGTCCGACTTGACTCGATCATTCTTTAATGTCATGAATAATAAACTTGAGTTAATTTCTAATTTCTTAAGAACCTTTTTTAATTTAATTATTCCTTTTATATCACTTATTTCCATGTCATGAACACTATGTAATTATTTAAGTTAATAACGGTCGTTTTAACGATCATTGGCACTTGAGTCAAAAATAAACCATTTATAATTACAAGTTGTTCATGTATCCATTATATACAGAATTATAATCATGATTTATATATCATATATATCTAGTATATACATGCATTTATAATGTTACATAATCATTTAGAGGTAAGAAATGAAATGCACCGTTCATGGAGACGATAAGTCGTACGTACGCATGAACGCTACTTTCATTTCTATTTCGTATTTTATAGAATGGAATCATAATGATAAAAAGGTATATTATAATTCCATTATAATACCATATATAATATCATAGTTCTATCCTTTATACATCCCACATATGGTATTTAACGAATCAAATCACTTTGAGGGGGTGGTAGTCCGCACTTCCTTAAATGAAGATATCGCATTTAACCATAATGGAAACCATAAAGGTATGCCCAAAATTAAAAATACAGAAGCTTAAGGAAAACATAAACATATTATATATCATATATAAATATATTGACATCTTAATGGCCACTTTTGAAGGTGTTAAACGAATGTTGAACAATCATCGTTTCGAGAGACATAAATTCACCATCCACGGAAACAGTACGTCCTTTAACCATTAGATGTAGGTGTGTGTAAGTGTAGATCAAATACTTCTTATAAAAACATCCTAGTATATTGATGATACTGGAGTTATTACAAAATAAATTAATAAAAAGAGTTTAGGGGGTTGGAGAAGCAAAATAAAACAAAAGGACTCAAGTGAAGACATTACCTTAAAATCGGGTAACTCCCTTTGGTTTGATCTCAAAGGCATCCTTGGGAAGACTTCTGCCCAAAGTGAGGCTTCAAGGAGTAAGCGAGCGATGTGGAGAGACAAAATGGGAAGGAAATGGCCGAGCCAAAGGCTTTGGGAGTGTGGGTAAGGAGGTAGAGGTGGGGGCCTTTTATAAGAGGAGAGGAGGGACACTCTTGGAAAGTAAATAAATGTTACTTTATTTGAAAATTATTTTCGGATTCAAAAGGTCCCAAATTGATATAATTCGAGGGTAAGGTGATAAGGGTTCTAAATCCACCCATAAAATAGGTTTTGGACATGTTTAGGTCATAGATTTTACATTATAATTTCATTTTATTTAAATCCTTTATTAATGAGGTAATCGCTGCATCATCATGATGTCATAAATAATTTAATTTCTTTAAAGTCTAAAAATTATGAAAAAACTACTATGATATAGGAAATCGTTTTAGATTTCTAATGAATATTTATAGTCTAAATGATCATTTATGTAGACAAAATTAAAAATATTTTACTTAGGTGATACATTCTTTGTCACATTTAACAATCTTTAAAAATAAAAAGATAAAAAGTCACTTTCTCACAAAAGTAATTCCATGGGGCCCCCAAGTTTGGCACAAGGCATCCCATGGTCGGACATGAGACAACCCGTAGCCTTAGAACACATGTTGTGGTCTTTTTTTATTATTATGATATCATTTTATTATCTTTAACTACCTGATTACTCATTAATCAAGATAATTAAAGATAATTACCATTGTTACTATTCATAATGTCCAAAAATAAAAGAGTCTTAATTACATAATTTGGACCTTATGATTCCAAATATCTAATCCATTTTACCAAATTCTAAATACATAAATTGCAATAATTGATTTAAAAATAATTCCCGTTGTCAAAACAAATAGCGGGTTTTTTTGAAACAATATCTATGAAAGGTTTGGCATTAGTTTATGACCAATTACAAAGTGAAATTAATCCCAATGACCAACATTGTATTAAATGGTAAAAATATATATTCAGATTAATCTTTAAGACCAATTCATAATATAATATAATCATATAAATAAATTAGATTAAAAAGCAGTTTTGATGTAAAATGCAGTATTTTCACTATTCATTAAAAAATGAACATTGTCAGAAAAATACCAAAAATTCACACAAAGTAAATTTTGATGTCCCAATCATAAAGAATAACTTTATTTTTACAAACATAGCTTATAAAACTATCAAAAGATAGATTTAAAAATGGTTTTCCATCAAAAGGCAGTAAAACAATCTTTTAAAAATATTAGTGTATTCCATGCTTAAGATTGGATTTATTTTCATTTTAAGCCTCTAAAACACTATCTTAATCATTAATAGACATAGATAAAAATATATATTATTCATTACTTACATGGGATGTTACATCCTTCCCCCCTTTAGAAAATTGTGTCCCCGCAATTTATTTTCATATCGAATAAATGGGGGTACTTATCCCTCATTTCATTTTCAGATTCTCATGTTGCCTTTTCCATCATATGGTTTTTCCACAAAACCTTTACCAGATTAATGACCTTATTTCGTAACACTTGCTCCTTGTGGTCAAGAATCTGGACTGGTTGTTTCTCATAAGATAGGTTCTCTTCTAGCTGAACTACCTCTGGACTCAAAACATGAGATGGATCTGTAATATACTTTCTCACCATAGAAACATGAAAAACATTGTGTACCTGAGATAAACTCAGAGGTAAAGCCACTCAGTATGAAACTGATCCAACTCTCTCCAGAATTTCATATGGTCCAATGAACCTTGGACTCAGCTTTCCTTTCTTACCAAACTTTTCCATGGTGAGACTTTGAGAAAAACATGATCACCTACCTCAAAGTTAGATCCTTCCTCGTGTTGTCTGCATAACTCTTCTACCTACTCTGAGCTGTTCTCATGCGTTTCTGAATCATCTGAATTTTTTTGCCATATATTCTACCAATTCTGGTCCCATCAACTTCCCTTCACCCACTTCATCCCAGAAATCTAGAGTTTGACACCGCTTCCCATATAACGCCTCAAATGGTGCCATCTGTATACTGGAATGAAAACTATTATTATATGAAAATTCAACCAAAGAAAGATGTTGGTCCCAACTTCCCTGATAATCCATCGAACAAGCTCGTAACATATCCTCCAAGGTCTGAATTGTTCATTCTGACCGCCAATCTGATTGAAAATGAAATGCTGTAGTAAAATTTAATTCAGTACCCAACGACTTCTGAATGCCTTTCCAAAAGTTAGAAGTGAACCTGGGATCACGATCAGATACAATGTATAGAGGAACTCCATGTAACCTGACTATCTCTTTAAGATACAAACGGGAAAGTTGATCTAGGGAAAAGTATCTCGTATAGCAAGGAAATGAGTAGATTTAGTCAAGCAATCAACAATATCCCAGATTGCATTATTACCTCGATATGTCTTCGGTAATCCCACAACAAAGTCTATGGATATTTTCTTCCATTTCCACTCTGGAACTGGTAAAGGATGAAGCATCTCTTTCAGTAATTGTTGATCTTCTTTAACCTACTGACAAGTCAAACACATCACAGTAAAATCAGTAATATCTCTTTTCATTCCATCCCACCAGTAATACTCCCTCAGATCTCTGTACATCTTAGTACTGCCAGGATGGACTGAAAACGGAGAACTATGAGCTTCACATAACAACTCTCTCTTCAACTATGAATCACAAGAAACACACAATTTCTTCCCAAATCTCAAAACGCAATCATTATCAATGTTGAATTCATGAAACTTACCTTTCTGAACCAGCTCTACCTTTTTCTGCAACTCACTGTCTAGATTTTGTGCTTTCTTGATTTTATCTGATAGAGAAGATTTCACTGATACCTGAAACAAAACAGAAGAACATCCTGCACCAACAACTTCTATACCAATTTTCGTCAAATCCTTAACCAAAGGATCACCTTCCAAACACAACATTTCTAATGAAGCATTACTTTTTCGACTCAAAGCATCAGCCACTTTATTTTCTTTTCCCGGATGGTAATGAATTGTACAATAATAATCCTTGATTAATTCCAGCCATCTCCTCTGTCTCATATTTAACTCTTTCTGAGTGAATATATACTTTAAACTTTTGTGATCAGTATATATTTCGCACTTTACTCCATACAAATGATTCCTCCAAATTTTTAAAGTGAAAACAACAACAGCTAATTCCAAATCATGTGTAGGGTAATTTACCTCATGAGTTTTCAACTGTCGTGAAGCATAAGCAATTACCTGATCATTCTGCATTAGGATGCACCCAAGTCCTTTCAATGAAGCATCACTGTATATAACAAACTCACCATTCCTCGAAGATAGTGCCAAAAATGGAGCATTCACCAATCTTCTTTTCAATTCCTGAAAACAATCATCAAGTTCTTTTGTCCAGATAATCTTAACACCCTTCCGAGTTAGCTTAGTCATTGGACTAGATAACCGTGAAAAATTTCTAACAAACCTTCGGTAATAGCCTGCCAAACCAAGGAAGCTACGAATCTCAGTTACATTTATGGGTCTTGGCCAGTCTTCCACAACTTTTTTTTTGCAGGATCAACAGTTATCCCATCTTCAGAAACAATGTGACCAAGGAATGAAATTTGTTGCAACCAAAACTCACACTTGCTGAATATTCCATACAGTTTCATTTATTTTAAGGTTTGCAATATAATCCTTAAATGACTTTCATGCTCCTCTTTACTTTTATAAAACACCAAAATATCATCAATAAACACAACCACCATTTATCACCTGATTCAACTGAGTCATCACTGCGGTAAACTGCTCAATTCTAATTCTGACCATCTCTGGTTGCTGATTCAGAAAGTCATTCTACTTTGTATGCCTTCCCTGAAAAGCTTCTATGTTTCCTTTATGAAAAAAAATTCTTAACACTGAAATATCTTAGTCGAAGCAACATGGTAATCTTTAAATACTATATCACATCAATTTGACCATAAAAAAATTTGGACGATCATTTAATAGAATTCTAACTCCTAAAGTTATCTAAACTGACCTCTGATACCAACTATAAGGCCCCAACCTTAAACCATACTTAATCATGAGTTATTACAGGATTACACATTGAGGATCTTTTCGGGTTATATTTTTAGAGAATTAGATCATAAAACTTGCATTACATTCCACATATAAATAAAGTGATTACATAATGATAGTATTCTTCTTTCCCATAAATGGAAACATATTTAAAATAAAACATGGATTCTTTATCGAATCTTCCTTGACACTATCATCATATCATGTACCTTTCCCTTGACCTGTGAAAAACATTTCAAAAAACTTGGGATGAGCATAAAAAGCTCAGTAAGGGATATAAAAATATGGAAAGGAAACATGGGTACATATATACATAAGAATGAAATCATACTTTACCCATAAAACATAAGCACTTTAACATACCTCATCAAATCATGAATAAATCATAGAAATCATAAGACATAAAGGTAACTTGAGGCATTCATAACATTCTTACATAGGGAGTAACCCTCGTGGTTACGTTTGGAATACCCATCACAGTATATTCCCTTAATCTCTTCGGAGAAACCTTAACGTTTCACTCCTTCGTGTTACCCAATGCATTGGAGAGCTATATCGGGCTCACCCGCCCTTAGTTTATCATGGAACCACCCGTCTTCATAATAATTCCCAAGAACCTCAACATAATCGTATCACATTAAACATACATAAAGGAAACATAACCTTCCCACCTTTCAATCACAAGATATCAATACAACACATTGATATAAAAATGTTATGAAAACCATTTTCAATACCAAAATAAAAGAAAACTAAAACATGGTATTTTTTTTTCTTTTAAAAAGAAGGTATGGCTTGTAGAGGAAGCCAAAACTCAAATAATGGTCACGGCGGCGAAGAAGTCGTTGTCGCCGCATACGTACAACAAAAACATTACCTTTTCTCCTTTAGTAAACACTTCATATAAAAAAGATTCCTTTTGAATAAATGTATAAGTCAAAGGTGTTTATACATCATATAAAATAAGGTTACGTATAAAACAAAATATGCCTCAATGAAAGGAGATTAAGACGAAGTCCCATACCTCGGGTCCGACTTGACTCGATCATTCTTTAATGTCCTGAATAATAAACTTGAGTTAATTTATACTTTCTTAAGAACCTTTTTTATGTTCATTATTCCTTTTATATCACTTATTTCCATGTCATGAACACTATGTAATTATTTAAGTTAATAACGGTCGTTTTAACGATCATTGGTACTTGAGTCAAAAATAAACCCTTTATAATTACAAGTTGTTCATGTATCCATTATATCCAGAATTATAATCCTGACGTATATATCATATATATCCAGTATATACATGCATTTATAATATTACATAATCATTTAGAGGTAAGAAATGAAATGCACCGTTCACAGAGACGGTAAGTCGTACGTACGCATGAACGCTACTTTCATTTCTATTTCGTATTTTATAGAATGGAATCATAATGATATAAAGGTATATTATAATTCTAGTATAATATCATATATAATATAATAGTTATATCTTTTATACGTCCCACATATGGTATTTAATGAATCAAATCACTTTGAGGGGGCGGTAGTCCGCACTTCCTTAAATGAAGATATCGCGTTTACCCATAATGGAAACCATAAAGGTATGACCAAAATGAAAAATACAGAAGCTTAATGAAAACATAAACATATTATATATCATATATAAATATAGTGACATCTTAATGGCCACCATTTAAGGTGTTAAAAGAATGTTGAACAATCATCGTTTCGGGAGGCATAAATTCACCATCCACAGAAACAGTATGTCCTTTAACCATTAGATGTTGGTGTGTGTAAGTGTAGTTCGAATACTTCTTATAACAACATCCTAGTATAGTTAAGATACTAGAGTTGTTACAAAATAAATTAATAAAAAGAGTTTATGGGGTTGGAGAATCAAAATAAAACAAAAGGACTCAAGTGAAGACATTACCTTAAAATCGGGTAACTCCCTTTGGTTTGAGCTCAAAGGCTTCCTTGGGAAGACTTCTGCCCAAAGTGAGGCTTCAAGGAGTAAGAGAGGGATGTGGAGAGACAAAATGGGTAGGTTTTGGCCGAGCCAAAGGCTTTGGGAGTGTGGGTAAGGAGGTAGAGTTGGGGGCCTTTTATAAGAGGAGAGGAGGGGCACTCTTGGAAAGTAAAGAAATGTTACTTTATTTGAAAATGATTTTCGGATTCAAAAGGTCCCACATTGATATAATTCTAGGGTAAGGTGATATGGGTTCGAAATCAACCCATAAAATAGGTTTTGGACATGTTTGGGTCATAGATTTTACATTATCATTTCATTTTATTTAAATCCTTTATTAATGAGGTAATCGCTGCATCATCATGATGTCATAAATAATTTAATTTATTTAAAGTCTAAAAATTATGAAAAAAATACTATGATGTAGGAAATATTTTAGCTTTCCAATTAATATTTATAGTCCAAAAGATAATTTATGTAGGCAAAATTAAAAATATTTTACTTAGGTGATACATTCTTTGTCACATTTAACATTCTTTAAAAATAAAAAGATAAAAAGTCACTTTCTCGCAAAAGTGATTCCATGGGGCCCCCAAGATTGGCACAAGGCGTCCTATGGTCGGCCATGAGACAACCAGTATCCTTATAACACATGTTGTGGTCTTTTATTATTATTATAATATCAAATTATTATCTTTAACTACCTGATTACTCATTAATCAAGATAATTAAAGACAATTACCATCGTTACTATTCATAATGTCCAAAAATAAAAGATTATTAATTTCATAATTTGGGCCTTATGATTCCAAATATGTAATCCATTTTACCAAATTCCAAACACATAAATTTCAATAATTGATTTAAAAATAATTCCCGTTTTCAAAACAAATAGCGGGTTTTTTTGAAACAATATCTATGAAAAGTTTGGCATTAGTTTATGACCAATTCAAAAGTGTAATTAATCCTAATGACCACCATTGGATTAAATGATAAAAATATATTCAGATTAAACTTCAAGGCAAATTCAAAAGATAATCTAATCATATAAATAAATTAGATTAAAAAGTAGTTTTGATGTAAAATGCAGTACTTTTCACTATTCATTAAAAAATGAACATTGTCAGAAAAATACCAAAAAATTCACACAAAGTAAATTTTGATGTCCCAATCATAAATAATAAGTTTATTTTTACAAACATATCTTATAAAACTATCAAAAGATAGATTTAAAAATGGTTTTCCATCAAAAGGCAGTAAAAAAATCTTTTAAAAACATTAGTGTATTCCATGCTTAAGATTGGATTTATTTTCATTTTAAGTCTATAAAACACTATCTTAATCATTAATTGACATAAATAAAAATATCTATTATTCATTACTTACTTGGGATGTTACAGTTTTCGATGAATTTTTTTATCCCTGAAGAACATTAACGGGTCATAAGATCCACAAGTCATTCAATCATTCATTACATGTTTACTGAAACAAAAATGGCTAGAACATGATATCAAATATAATAAATCACACTATAAACTCATACAATAAAATCCAATGTTCATCTTAATCCATTCCACAATTATATAAATATAGGACTCATCCAAAATAAATCAATCAATATTCACAATCAAGAAATTTAGATAAAGGATGAAATATTTCCAAAATCAACATTCGAATCCACAAACAACACAATGTAACTCTTATTGTTATATACCAAATATATTAATACCCTTGTCACCATAAAACTATAATTAATACAAGCATTATTCCAAAAATATAATAAAAGGATGTTGAATATATTCATTTAATCGAAACATGTAGTAGAACTAGAGAAAATGAAATAAGCCATAAAATCAATAACCAATTTCATGGTCATCAATACTATCCCATAGATATATATTTTTCAAAAATATCTTGACATAATGCAGATAATCATTGTTTTCTTCCATTAATCATGTGTTTTCTAACAGATCAACATTCCACTAAATCACTTGGTAATAGGTACCATTCAACATGTGATATCAAATAAAAAATGAATAGGTATTATTGTAAAAAACTTATATATCTCATAATTTTTTGACTATATCATAATTGATAAAATAATTATGGAATCCAAATACACAATAACTTTAATAATTATTTTTCAATCTTCAACCATTAACTACTCTTCATCATCTTATTTCTGAATAACTCCTTTGATTAATTTTCTATTTGTATTATCTTCATTATTAGTAGTATAACCATTACATCTAAAACGATGAATATTATATAAATGAGTTTCTTCTATAGGAAATATAATTTCATAATTCTCACACTTTGCACATTTAAAACATTCAGCCATCAAGAACTCCTTAATGAGACTATTATTCCCAAGTTTTCATTTTTTATTTAGAACTTAATTTCTTCATACCTTTATTTAAACTCCAAAAACATCTTTATATTCCTATAATATATTACCATTGGTGTTTCTTATCACATTATGAACATATAGAAAACATAATCTTCATTTCTCTATGATATCCATCACTTGATCTCTCAATAAGCTTTTATCATTCTCTTATTTCGTGAGTTAGGTAGTTGGTGATGGTGTGTGTTTTTTAATATTATATCATGATAAGTTATTAGTAATAATAAAATTATCTGTAATTCATAATACCATTTTTTTGTCATTAACATATTTTCTAATATACTCAATAGTAATCTAGTTCCTTCTAGGACCATCCATTTACTAAAACTAAAAGAACAATTTGTGAAATACTAATCATAGATATCTATCACTTAGTAACGAAGAATAATTTATAGGAGGTTGGTTTAACCTAGGTTATACATGGCCACTATAAAATCTATAGGATGATATCATATAATTATAATTATCCTCAAAGTCAAATATAGGGTTATATTCCCCAATCTATGCTTTTTTTTCTAAATCTATTACTCATGGTTTCTATTAAATTTGCTCCAATACCAATAGTAAAAACCCCAACTCTAATTAGCTAAATTTTGTTCCTTGAATTCTTATATTATCACTATAGATAATAAATCACATCCCAAATGATGAAATAGTTTAGTAGTATTGGTATGTCATGCCCTCACTTCATACATCTGTAATGATTTTAATTTTTAACTTTATGTGATGATTTTATTTGATTTAATTGTATCGCCAAGGTGCATGTCAGGCCCAATAAGAGTTTTTTCATTTTTCTGATAAATGAACATTTGGATTAGCAGTTCTTGACACATGGGCATGGCTCGGTCGAAGCCGTGTCACTTCGCTAAAGTGATATGCGCCCCGACCGATACTTTATTTTATTTAATTATTTTGGGTCTCACTTTTTAGTTTTTTTTTTGAATTGGTTCTATTTTAAAGGAAATTTGGGATATTATATTGGTTTTTGATCATTCTCTCAACCATTTGTATTAAAAAACATTAATAAGAAAAAGTTTTATAATTAAATTTATTATTTCACTGGTGTGTGACTATGCCATGACCATGCACGCAACTGTGCGTGGTGTCTGGACTCAATAATTAATGAAAATATTTTGTGACTGGTTTTATTATTATTATTATTATTTAATTTAATGTTTCAATTAGGTTATTATTATTATTATTTAATTTGATACATTAATTTGGTCGTTTTTATTATTTTGGTTTTATTATTTTTAGTTTTATTATTAGCATTAAAATTTGTTTCTATTAATTTGAATTTGGTTTGATTATTTATTTTTAATATTTATTTCTTTTTGTTCAATTTAATTCCTATTCTATTTCCTTTCTATTTTATTTTTATTATTTTTTTCTCTCCTTTATCCCCCCCTCTATTTCTCTCTCCCCCTTTTATTTCATTTCTCTTTTTTTTCTTATCCCTATCTATTGTGCTCCCCACTTCCCCACGCGGACCCCTTCTCCACTCATAACCCTACCAAATCCACAAACCCCCAACCCCTTGATCTCAATCTCCAAATATCCTGCCAACGCACCTCCTCCTTATGCCCTATCAACCTGCTCCTATATCTGCCCTGTCAATCCACCTTCCTGTCATGTAACCATCCTTCATTCATCTGAAGACACCCCATTAGCTTCCCCATCCAGCACTACCCCATCCAGATTCCTCATTAGCAGCTTCCGGCTCTCCTACCACCTCACGTCGTAAATACCCCTAGCTCAGAACACCCCTCGTCAGTGTGTCGACCTCCTCTAGTGAACCAAAACCCCCACGTGCACCTCCCCCTGTTCGGTCGAACACCCGAAAACATTCCCTCTTTTTTTTCTGGTAGCGTGAAAGCCCGAGAGTGTCCGCGGAGCTCTGTATGACCTCCCGAACCTTTTTTAGGTGAGATACACCTTTATTATTCATTATTTCAATTTGTTAGTGTTTTTTAGGTGCTTCACTTTTTCGTTGGTTCATTTTTGAAGCCTTTTCTTTGATTCAATTATTTATGGTTCACTTTAGGTCCATTGAGGCGCGACAGTCATGCGTCGAACGTTTCGCGCCAAGCTCGTGAGACTTCTAACACCGAGGTAGTTGGTTCCATGTTTAAATATTCATCGACGAATTAATTTTCTTGTTTAATTAAATTAGCATATGATTTAAATTATTTGTTTGGTGCAATGTTCGTTTTTTCAAAAGATGAATTACTTTAGTTATTTAATATAGTGGCATGTTTATATGTTATGAAGGTCATTTTTTTGTGAAATATCATATTAAATCATTTATTTTTATATGTTTTATAAATTGACTAATTAATTTATTAAATATGTCAAATGATTTATCACACTTCATAGGTGATTTTTTAAATTGTTGATGTGGTTCCAAAATAGTTTTAATAGAGTTTATTATGCGTTTTATTTTTGAAGTGGTATGTTCATATGAGATATGGAGCGTTTTTAATAAAAACCCACATTATATCATCACTTAAAGTTTTATTAAACCACATAGTTGGTTTATTAAAAAGTACAAGGGTTTCTAATTGCATTTTTGAAAAATGTTATAGTGCGAGACTTATTTCAAAATGGTATTTGTGTGTGTATATTGTGGTTTGTTTAATTATTAGTCTTTTTAAAGTGCGAATATGATTTAAGTTAGTGTGTAACCTTTGTGAGTTAAGTTCTAAAATGATATTTGGCGTGCCTATGGTTTAAAAGGATGGTTTGATTGTGCTATGTTGATTTTGTGTGTGTGTAAGTACCATGTTCGGATTTTATGCATATGTGTGACATGTGACATGAATTTGAAACTTGTTTGAGCACAAATAAGGAAGCCCGAGAAGCTAGTAGTGTGGATAAGACTAGTGGGTTATTAATTCAGGGGTGGATATGTCCATGATTCTCTTAGCATGATTGACGATGGTAACACTAACTAAACATATATATTACTCGGGGTCATTGTTTCTAAGCCATGTTTTCTGAGGGTCATGGTTTCTAATCCATGGTTTCTAAACTTTGTGGTTTATGAGCAATGATTTACTAAGACAGGGAGATCTAGGGACCCAAGATAGCTAATACCCACATGGACTCCCCATAATTTGGTTCACCTTGGTTACTTTATTATCATTAGTGTGAAACATTGGTTATTTTAAAATGTAAGTGTGTGTGGGATTTAATTTAAGTTGTTCCATCTCAAACTATTTTCTTTAATCTAGTTTTCTTCAAAACTATTCAATGATTTAATTATATTCTTTCATTAAAATTGAAAATGTATTTTCCATTTAATAATAATGAATGTAACATTTTCTTCGGTGTCATCCTACTAGGCTTTTGGCTCACACCCTTCATAAACCTTTGTGTGTATGTAGATCTGGTTTCCTTTGTAATCCAGGTTGAGGCATCGAGCCCAGCATGGGTGATTCGGGGTGTCAGTGGGATCCTTAGTTTGTTTTGTTGAATGTGAATTGAGGTTGTTTCACCTCATGTTTCTTGGAGGTTTGAGCTAGTGTTTTTAGTTTTTCCCTTATTTTCGTTCCCTTTGGGTTTTTGGTTCAAGTTGTAAACATTAATTTTGAACATTGTTTAAGTGCATTCTTTGTTTTTTGATTTTAGTTTTAAATTTATTCATATTTCTATTTAATTTATGTTCATTAATTCAGGTAAATAATACCCAAGTTATATTTTTGTTACTCGAGAACCTGTGCCATCCCGTGGGGATCGGGAACACCCTTCAGGCCATGTCGCGGATTGGGTTAGGTGCCGGGTTTGATGGAGACCCGACTTGGTTACTGAAAAACGGTATTTGAAGAGGTTAGGTTTTTGTTTTTGTTACTTGGGATGTTAGGTTGATCGGGCATAGGACCATCGGTACTTGAGTGGTAGGTGCGGGAAGTGAGTTATGATATCTTACTTGTTCCAATCCTCAAGTAACCGGGGGTAGTCTAGGACTAATGTTTTTGGATTTCCTATGTGTGGATAGGGGATGATAGTATGAGTAAACCATTACTACATGTGGTCTCAAATGGAGTGGAAACCCATGTAATGCCTAAGAGTAGGATTCAACACTCCTAGGGGTTGGCACTTGCCTAGGGCATGGTTTTCTACACCATGTTTCTGAGTTTGGCATGACCACTAGTTCTCCGTCTAGGTGATTTAATGTTCATGATGTCTTGCTTCAGTTTTTGGATTGGTGCGAAATTTTTTTCTTATAAAAAAGGAAGCAGACTTTGGTGTTTCTCTAATTTTATTTTGGGGTGTGTTTGGCATGATTTTTGTGGTGCATTTCAGTTGAACCTTGTTTTTGGAATTTGGCGTTTGATTTGTCGAAGATGAATTACTTAATGAATTTATGGGGTCATTTGGAATCGAAGTGAGTTATATTTCAAAAGGGAAGAATTTTGAAAAAATTTCATGATTTTTTTAAATGGTTTTGGAAAAAGGTATTTTCAGACTATTGGGAATGTTATGTTTTGAAAGAGGAAGAGCCTTGTTCTGGTCTAGTGGTATTCCTATTGATGCTCGCATGTCCATGTGGATGTGATTAATAGAAAATTGGTGGATGGTATGGATGGGTGCCTGAGTGGAACGAAAATGTATATTTTTGAGGCATCAAGGAATATCTCTACCAAGTGAGTGATTTTTAAGGCTACTTCTTGTTTCAGGAAAAGTTTGTTTTTCTATAAAATAGGATTTGGTGCTTAAATTTTTTTAGAATTGGAAAAAAAATTAGTCTGAAGTGAATGCGATGGGTTCATGAGAGTTTTTGGGCTTTTTTGTATTGTGTTTGGGTTTTTAGAAGGTTTTTTCTTTGAAAAAATGATGATATAATTGGAAAAACTAAAATTGTGTCTGAGAGGTGGATGTTTGTTATGTAATGTGTTTGGATTTTTGGAAGTCTGTTTTGTGTTTCTTAATTGGGATATTCCCCCTAGAAATTTTCCATGGGTTTCCAATAAGTCTCTCAGTTCTTGGCGCAGCCCAGACTTCTAGTGGAGTGGTGGAGTTGGGTTCTGCTCGGTGGTGACATTTTTTTGTAGTCATTGAGGTTATATAAATATCATTGAGTGCTTTGGGTATATTGGGAGTGTCTTTGGGTTTTGAGGGACTCTAAATGTTTTATGGGCATAAGTTGTCTCAAGTACGTCTTGTGTAGCAGGACTAAACTAGTGAATGGTGATCTTTCTATTTTTTTCGCGAATAAGGATGTCTTGAGAGATCCTCAAGACTAGCCTCATTCCACGGTTGTTCCTAAAGAAGTGAAGGTGATGGAATGTGGTGTATTTCGTAGGCGCACGATCAATCAAGAGGTGAAGATGGAGATGTTTTAGCCTTTTTAATTAGCTAGTTTAATATTCCCCAATGGTTATATAGAATAATCAGTTTAATATTCATAATAGTTATTGGTCTTGATCATATTGTGATAAGTGTAGGCTCCTTATCCAATGAGGTGTGTGAAATAATGGGGCTTGTTCTTAGAGTTCTCTTTCCGTTAGTTTGTGTCGCGCGTTTGACAGACCACTTAATCTCTTATCTCCAGTGTGGTCAGTCGGGCACTCTATGTAATTTGTTTCAATTAATAGTTGGTATGCTGACAGAGTGGTGGATTAGGACATGAGGATAAGTAGGTAGGTTGCTTTTTCAGTGGAGGAAGTTCCCGTAAGAGGAGGTCAGCTTAGGACTGTGAGGTGGTAGATGGTTCAGACATCAGGGCCCTATCCATAAGTCTCGGGGTAAAGCTTACACGCAGTAAAAAAAGTCATCAGACAAGGGGTGGGGTTGGTCTTACTTACATCAGCAGTGTTAGGATGGGTAAAACAGAAATTTCCCTATTGTGGTATCTTCCTTGAAAGATTCATTTTTATTTTGAGGGTAATGGATCCCTTGTCTCCTTGTTGTGATCTTAATTTATGGGAGTTCCTCTTGGGCCTTAAAGAGTTCTGGAGAATCTGTGTTCCTGTGAAGCCAGTGGGTGTGCACCGTGAACCTCCTTGTGGTTGGTTACATATCAGAATTGTACTCGTCTTCGAGATTCTCAGGTCTTGTGGAATTGATGTGTGCATGTCCGGTTCTCCTCCTGGTTAGGGGTTTCTTCTATCAAACCCAACTAATGTGGCATGGTTTTTTAGAATGTATAAATTATCTGTGCATGTCGGCCTGTTATGGTGGGTTCATGATGAAGAGTTCAGTCTACATCGCTCAAATTAAATGGGGGATACTCGCATGGGTGTCATGGTGTTAGGAAGATTCTAATGTGGTGGGGAGACCCACTGCAGGTCTCACCGATGTCCCCTCTTGTGTTGACTTGGTTAAACCTAGGGAGCTTGGATGCTCCAACCAGTGTTAGAGGTTTCTTTAGGTTTGTGAGTCATCTTTTTTTGGGAACCAGTGTTTGAATTGAATATTTATATGGTGGGGAGACCAACATAAGACGAACATAGAGGAAACTCTATTTTGAAAATGCACATGGCGAGGTAACCCCTTTCTTCTGCTACGCCCGACCATGATCATGGTAATCAGTTAGCTTGGGTAATGGGTCTCTTGACGAGTGTTCTGGGAGATCTCGATTTGTCCTGGTGATCCATAATTAGGGGTCAGGGTGTTCCTTGTTGTAGTTGTTTTTGGAGTTGAATTCCATGATGTTGGATATTCTACTTGGTGATTCGGTTTTTGAGATTTTTGAAGTTTAGGTTGTAGAATTTTGAAGGTTTTATCTTTGAGTGATTGAGTCTTTATTTTAGGTATCTTCCTGGTCTTTCTTGGAATCTTGGGTTAGTTATGTGTCTTGGGAATTTTGGGGGGAAGAAAGTTTCATGGTGGGGAGAATTTTCATGCCCCAACTTCGTACATCGGGAATGATTTTAATTTATACCTTTATCTGAAAAATTTATTTTATTTAATTATTTTTGTCAAGGTTCATGATAGTATTGAAGAGAGTTTTTGCATTTTTCTGATAAATTAACAATTGGATTAGCAGCACTAGATACATGGGAATGGATTAGACAATGACATGTCACTTCTCTAAAGAGATATGTGCCCCGACCAATGATTTATTTTATTTAATTATTTTTGGGCTCACTTTTGAGTTGTGGTTTTAACCAGATCTATTTTAAAGGAAATTTGGGATGTTAGATGGGTGCGCCACCATGTGCGCAACGGTGTGTGCGGCCATGCGCACGACCGTGCGCAGGACCGTGTGTAGTGCTAAACATTAATAAGAAAATGTTTTGTGATTAAATTTATTATTGCACTAGTGCATGACTATCCCACGACCATGCATGCGTCTGTGCATGGTGTTCAGACACAATAATTAATGAAACTATTTTGAGAATGGTTTTATTATTTTAGATTTATTATTAATATTATGATTATTTAAGTTAATATTTTAATTAGGTTATTATTATTATTATTTCTGTTGATAATTTTATTTGGTAATTTTTTTATTTTGTTATTATTTATATTTTTATTATTAGCATTAAAATTTGTTTATATTAATTAGATTTTGGGTTTGTTCATTTATTTTTATTTTATTTTTATTTTATTTTTACTCTTTTTTTCATTTTCTCCTATTTAATTATTATTCTAAATCGTTTAAATTTTATTATTTTTATTTTCTCTCCTATATTTCCCCCCCTCCATTTCTCTCTCCTAATTTTCTTTTTTTTCTGTCTTTTTTTTCTTGTCCATCTATCTTCTGCTCCCCTATTCCCCACGCAGACCACCTATCCCATCCTAACCCTATCCAAGTCGCAAACCCCATACCCCTTTCTCTCATTCTCTGGCAATCTGGCCAGTGCACCTCCCCCTTAAGCCCCATCGGCCTTCTCTTGTCTGTTCCCTGTCACTCCTCCTTCCCACCGTGCCACCCTGCTACTTCCATCTAGAGCCGCCCTATCACACACCCCGTCCAGCGCCCCCCTAGCTGGATTCTTCACCAGTCATTGCCGGCTCTGAGAACACCTCACATCGCACATCCCCCCAGGTCGAAACCCTCCTCGCCATCATCTGGACCTCCTCCAGTGCACTGAATCCTCCGTGCATGCCTCCCCTCGTTCAGTCGAACACCCGACGACCTTCCCTCTTTCTTTCGGCGTCACGAAATCCCGACAACCTCCTCAGAGCTCCGGATAACCTCCTGCACCCTCTTTGTAGTTGTGATGAACCTTGGTTGTTCATTATTTAAATTTTGTAGAGTGGTTGTTAGGGTTTCAGTTTTTCATTGGTTCTATTTTTACGCCTTTGATTTGATTCCATGTTTTATGGTTCACTTTAGGTCCATTGAGGCGTGGCAGTCGTGCATCAAAAGTTTCATCCCAAGTTGAGGAGGCTTCTAACACCGAGGTAGGTGGTTCCATTTTTGATTATTTATTGATGAATTAATTTTAAATTTCAATTAAATTAGAATATTATTTAAATTATTTTTTGGGTGCAAAGTTAGTTTTCACAATTGATGACTTGCTTCACTTGTTTAATTTTGTGAAAAGTTTATATGTTATGAAGTCCATTTTTTGTGAAAGATCATATTAAATCATTTATTTTTATATCTTTTAGAAATTGAGAAATTCATATATTAAATAGTGAAAATGATTTATTGAACTTTATATGTTATTTGTTAAATTTTTTATGTGGTGTGAAAATAGGTTTAAGAGATTATATTATGTGTTTTATTTTTGAAGCGGTACGTTCATTTGAGGTATGGTGAATTTTTGATAAAAATCCACATTCTGTCATCACAAAAGGTTTTATTAAATCCCATAGTTGGTTTATTAAAAATAACAAGGGTTGAGAATTGCACTTTTGAAAAATGTTATAGTGTGTGACTTATTTCAAAATAATATTTTTGTGTGTAATTTGTGGTTTATTTAATTATTAGTATCCTTAGAGTGTGCAGATGATTTTATTGAGTGTGTAACCTATGTGGTTTAAGTTTTAAAATGATATTTGGCATGGATATGGTTTTAGAGGATGTTTTGTGTGTGAAATGGTGATTATTTGTGTGTGTGTGTGTGTGTGTGTAAGTACCCTATTTGGCTATTATGCTTAAGTGTGACGTGTGAAATGAACATGAAACTTGTTCGAGCACAAAGCAGGAAGCCCGGGTAGCTAGGATGGGGGACTAGACTTGCGGGCTAGTGATCCGGGGGTGGATATGGCCATGTTTTTCTTAGAAGGATTGACAACTGCAACACTAACTAAAGAAATAAATTAATGAGGGTCGTGGTTTCTAAGCCACGTTTTCTAAGGGTCTTGGTTTCTAAGCCAATTTTCTGAGGTTTGTGATTTTTGAGACACGTTTCAACGAGACACGAAGATCTAGGGACCCAAGCTAGCTAATAGCCATGAGGCCTCCTCCATATTTGGTGATCCTTGGTTACATTACACTCATCAATGTGAGACTTTGGTTATTTTAAAAAGTAAGTGTGTGTGTGTATTAATTTATGCTTTTCCATTTTAAAATGTTTTATTTAATCATATTTTCATTGAAACTGTTCAAGCATTTAATTATTTTCATTAATTAAAATTGAAAATGTATTTGTCCTTTAATAATTATCCATAGAGCCTTTTCACTATGGAATTCTACTGGGCTTTTGTATCACACCCTACATACACCTTTGGTTATAAGTAGATCATGTTTCTTTTGGATTCCAGGTTAAGTAATCGAGCATAGAATGGGTGATTTGGGTTGTCAGTGGAAATTTCGTGTTGGTTTGGTGAACATGACTTGAGGTTGTTTCACCTAATGTTGCTTGGAGGTTCTAGTTAGTGTTTTTTGTTTTTTCTTTATTGTAATTCCCTTTGGGTTTTTTGTTGAAGTTGTAAACATTAATTTTGACCCTAGTTTAAGGGACTATTTGGTTGTTTGATTTTAGTTTTGAATTTATTAATTTTTCTTCTTTCTTTATATTAGTTCATTCTGGTAAATGGTTCCCATGTTATATTTTTTGTACCCAAGAACTTGTGTAAGCCCGTGGGGATCGAGAACTCCCTTCGAGCAATGTCACAGACTGGGTTGGGCATCAAGTTAGATGACGACCCATCTTGGTTCATGACATTGTAAACTAGATATATATATATATATATATATCAAATTAAAATTTTATTTTGGACATAAAATCCATACAGTATTTTCATTGAGAACACCATTATTCCCCTTGGAATAACCCTTCATATCAATCATAATATACTTCATAGAAACCCATTGTAAATAAAAGAAAAGAAATGGGTGAGCTCAAACTGTCACACCTCGACCATTGTGAGTTATTTTTTTCTATCTTCGGATAACTTTTTCGGGGATCAGGATAAGTCCCAGTTTAAAATTTTGTGGTTTTATTTAATTGTGGTTGTTTTGGGTTTGGCAGAATTCGGCATAAGTGCAGGGAACAATTTTGAGACCGTTCTGCCTGCCCAGTATCTATACTAAATTAGAAATTTAGAAGAAAAATAAAATAGAAGTAAAAAATAAATAACAAAAAGTAAAATAAAATTTATAAGTATTTATAGAATAATAATAATAATGATAATATTATTAATTTTATTGGTTTTATTTTTATTATTATTATACTAATTAGTAATGTTATATATTATCATTATTATTGTTAAAAAAAATTTGGAGGTATTATTATCATTATCATTATTATTATTTTCATTAAAATTATTATTATTAAAATGAAATGGGAATTGATTTTATTTTTATTATTAAATTAATATTAATATTATTAAGTTTATTAAAACTATTATAATTTTTATTATTTTATTTTAGGTTTTTAATTGAAAAAGGGGTATCAAACCCTAATCGGCGCATCCCCCATTCTTTTACCTCACCCAGTCCTGCATGTGAACCCTCCCCTAGTGCACAACCTCATCAACCAGATGACTATCTCCCCTACTGTTGACCTACCCGACACCGCACCTCTCCCTCCCTCCTCTCCAGCCGACCCATGACTGCGACCTCCCTTCCCTTGGACAGATCTTCTTTGGCATGATTTTCCTCTAGAATGGCCTCCATGACTTGTCATGTTTACCCTCTCATTCTCTAGTTCACACTACTCATGGATGAGATCCCTTATGGCGCAACTACCCCACCTCTTTTCCATGGTTTCCAACCATTATACCTAATGATTCTTTGTTTTAATCTCCTCGTGTTAGGGTTTTCTCTCTTCCTTCTTCCCCATCCCCCAACATCTTCCTCCCCCTTAATTGCATGGTGATTCAAGTCAAACCATAGTTCGGTTTTGGGTTCTAAATCATTTCTTTTTTAGTTTTTAGGCTGTGTGATATCATTTTCGAGTCCCCTTTATCCCATATTAAAATATTCGCACCATCTGTGCTTCATTCAAGGTAGGTTGCCTCATGTTTAAGCCTTTAAATTTTGTAAATCTCCTTACTTGTTATTTGAGTGCATGTTTTAGGTGTTTATTGTTATTATTCAATGTTTTTATGAGTCTCCCATATCAAATCCTTTTATATATGGATGAATATGTGTAAAAAATTCACATAGAAACATGTGAATTTGTGAAATTGGTGTGATACGTGTATATATGTGAACATTTGATGAGTGAAATGATAATTTCAATGAAAAGTGTCTTCCCTTAGCATATTGAACTTGATGTTCACTTTTCAGTATGAATTTTAGATGGTTTTAAATGTTGGAAGACATGCTTTCAAAATGATATTATTTTATGTAGGGTTTTACAAAGGGGATTCTCCCAAAGAATTGGTTGGTTTCTTCCACCCCTTTTTGTTGTTTCAATTTTATTTAGAGTCTTTGGTAATCTTAGGTTTCCCTTTGGATAATTAGATTGCTCAGGGGCTCCTCATAGGGTTCGACACACATACATAGTTATGTATATATATATATATATATAAATATATCCTCCTTGCACATATTCCATCATGGCTCGAGGAATGTGTGCATTGGATTAAGGGGTATATATAGGAGTGTTTGTATCCACAATTATTGGGTGATCTTCATCAAATGAGTCAACATTAGAATTTATTTTATCTTAGTCTGCTCTTATTTTGGGGTAGGTTTCCCTGTTCACTACCTTTTAAATTAAAAAATTATTGATTTCTTAATTTTTACACTTTTATTTAATTCTTGTTAGTAATTTAGGTATTTTATAATACTTTATTATTTTGAAAAAAACTAATACCCTATTTTTATTTTAATTGCAAGAAAATATTTTATTAAATCTTCTTACAAAGTGTTTGATGAAATTACCCTTTTTCCCTTGTAAACTTGCTTCAGATTTAAATTGGTTAATTGCTTTTCTTAAATGGGTTTCCAAGTGCGTTTCTGGTTTTCAAAGTGGTATGCACGTGATTCTTTAAGAAATGGTTTGAAATTAGAAAATTATGGGAGGCCCAGTATTCATTTTTGTAAAATTAGTTATCTTGAAAACTCTCCTTGGATGGTCCTATTTCCTTAGTTATGTTCTATTTTGGATGGTTTGTCATTTGGGACTCCCTTGTGGTCAAATTGTTAAAATAAAAGGGACTTGTTCCTTAGGGTAGCTCAGGGGTGACTTATTGTGTGAGTTTTTTATGTGTGATATATATTTATGTGATTTTTAATGAGAATTTGGTTGACATTAGTTGGATTATCCCATTTTTAGTCTAAACATGGGAACCTAGCATATCGAGAGAATTCTCACTAAATGATTATTTAACTATTATAGTTTATTGAACTAGCTAGTGGACCATATCATGGGGTTCTTTTGTTATCATAGTTATGGGATTGGGCCCCTCGGTTAGGCCAGGTAGGATTCTGATATGGAATCTAGGCATTATGACGTCATCGGGTAGGGCATGCCTTCTAGATGAGTTTCAGGTATAGTATGTTCTCTATTATTCATGAGCTCTAAGTTATCACCCATGTCTACTAGTACAAATTTTTTGATGCATTTTTGTCTAGATACTCTTTTATATTATTTACCATTTCCTTATTGTATGATTGTTGATATTGCTTTTGAAATGGTGTGGATTATTGGATAAAATGATAATGTGTTTTCAAATGGTTATATAGAAAAATGTTTTGAAAATGTTTTATACTCTCTCGATCCTTTATAATTGAAATGACAAATCTCTTTTAAAATTCATATGGTTCCTCCTGGGGAAATAATATGTTTTTTATGGTTAAAAGGGAAATTGAGCATGATTTTCTTTAAATGGAAAATGTGTGAAAAAATTACTTTTATGTATTTTAGTTCAAACCTAAAATTGATGATTCTTTTGTTTAAAAGAAATGCATTTGGGAGTAGATCACATGGGTAAGCCTACTGAGTTTTAATACTCATGCCTATACTTCATTATTTCTTTTAGTCCTAGGAAAATGTCCAAATTTGATCTCAATGACTGTGGTTGATGTTTAGTCTTGGGAATAGAGAGTGACCTGTGTCATCATGGAGAGTTTAGTGGTCATAATGTTTGGCGACTTATTATTTTCTAGTTCTTATTTAGTTGTTTTGTTTGGTTAAATTAATTTGGACTACTATTTTATTATTCTGTTTCTTTATGTTTAATTGTATAGGGTGAAATCATTCTCGTAAACACTATCTTCATGTCCTTGGCACTTGTCACCAACCCAAGAGGGTCAGGAATTCCTCTCGGGACTTGTCACAGGCCAGCTCGGGTGAATGGTTTCGGATCGACCTATTTTGGTTCGTGAAAAAACGGTATCAAAGGAGGTCTTCACTTTAGTGGACGTTTCTTATAACATTTTCCACTATAACTTGGGGTGTCATGGTATCAGTAGTAGTATTTTTTGGATATTAGGTATAGGAATGTGGAGGATTTCATGAACCATTGCTTGTTCCAAACATTATGTTATTAAGGGATATCCTAGTTTGTTGGTGTTCTTTGGTTCTTCTGGTTTGTTTGGTATTGGGAAGTGAAAAAAAGTTAGGAAAGTGGCCTATGTGAGCTCACAGGTCTCAGAAATCCATGTGGAGCCATGGAAATTACAGTAGAATGATCCATATGATTGTGGCATTACTGGTATATTACCGCCAACCATATGTTCAAATCACCCACCGACACTAGTTTCCCCTTTTGAATTGTTTGGATCTTCCTTATTTCTCAATTTTTTTATAAAGTTTTTTTTGTAATTGTGAAAAGTTGAATATAAAATGGTAATGAAATTGTTTTATCAAGTTTCTTATTTTCTTCTTTCTTAGTTTCCACTTGCATAAAAACTTGATGGATCCCCAATGTGCGGCTTAAGGTGGTGCATCTTTAGTAAAAACTCATGTTGATCATCCCATAGACTTTTCCTTGAGTTTCAAAATATGAAACCCCTATATCCTATGGTCAATCAAATCCTATTGAGGCATATTAGTGGATGTAGAGGAATGAAAGAGACATCAATTTCCTCCTGCTTCCTGAGACATTAAAGGTAATATTAGCTACCTTTATTCTCAAATGTCCATCATAGACATTTTGGAAGTATATGATTTGAGGAATGACCCATATAAATCTTATCTAGGAATTATTTATGTTTAACTTCATCCAAAAATACATTTATGAGGTGATGAAGGAGATAAAGATAATGGAGTTGTTCAGTCTTCAGTAAGGTGTGGGCTCAGTATTATAATTCTATCGATTCCTTTTGGATATAGTTCCATATGACCTAGGGTATGTTACAAACGATCTTGTGAAGGATCTAAATTTTGAGTTAGTGATCCATCGTGAACTATAGTCGAGGGTGGAAGAGTTCAACCTAACCACTGATTCTGACATAGTTAGAAAATCCCTTCATAATGAAGTTGAGTTAGCAAGATGACTTAGGATAATGAATCCCCCTCTTCCCATGGAACAAGAGGAGGTCGGAAAAAATAATTTGAAGCGGCCTGATGGTGGTGGAATTGATAGAGGAACTAAAGGAACTATAGACCTCTCATGAACTTCTTCAGATCATAATGTTTTGATCTGTCATTAGTTTGGAAAGGTTGGTCATAAGAGGCAATCGTACCCAAGTGCTCCAAAACCCTTCCATGCACATGGATGATTGGGACACTTGAAGTGGTTCTATCAGGGTGTTTCCATGAAGTGTCATGAATCCAAAACCAGCTCAACAAAAATCACCTCATCCCATTTGAAGGAATAAGGCAATGTTTGGGATCAGTTTAGAGTCTTTCTCATTCTAATATTCTTGGGATGCAATAGTCGGATCTAGTGGATTTTTGTGGTTTCTCTTTCCCTTCAGTTGTATGAATGGTTGTTGTCGAACCATTTTTAAACCCCTATTTCAGTGGAAGTGTGTTTTATGGATGTTTGACCTATGGTACCTATTTGGGAGTTTTTAATGATTAAATATGAGGTAGGATATTCTTCAAACATCATAGCTTTAGCCATAGGTCTTGGAGGGAAGTACGTGAGTAGTCAGGAGAACCCCACCAGTGTAAAAAGGCCTTGGTTTAATATCTACCCATAGTATGTCATGGTTGGTGTTATTTTGGGGGTGTGAATTTTTTTTTTTTGTGTTTTTATCTATGGGTTTGATTCTTCATCGGTTGGGCCCTTCCTTTCCCTCCCCTTGTTCTTGGGGTTTTTGGTAAGTATTGGGAAGCTTTCGAATTAATTTAATTTTGTTAGTTCTTATGGTGGGGAGACCCATTGAGGGTCTCTCGGAATTTATGGATACCTTGTTTCTTATGGTGGGGAGTCCTTACAAGCCTCCCCGTGTTAGTATCTTAGTTTCATTGTTTGTGTCGATTTGGTGCTTGATGGTATTGTTTGAAGCCACACTGTTTATGTTCTTTAATTGAGTAAATGTACAGATGATAATATTCTGGTGGTTTTGGGCGGTAGTTTTTTTTCTTAGTGATGTTTAGGATGTTCATGTTTTGAGGTAAGAATTATCATTGTGAAAATAATATGTCTTTTGGACTGATCATATGGAGATGTTTAAAATTTTGGGAGAGGGTAACACTTAGTGGATATTCCAATTTTTGGTCTCCATAGTGTATTTTATGAGCCTCTTTTTCTATTGATAGTAATTTTTTCTTTTTGTATTTGTCATTATTTGTGAACATCTTTAAAATATAAGTGAGTATAGGTTTTTATTTTTGGGTTTGACCTTTTTATGGCTTTCTTGGGGTGTAAAGCGTTATTTTTTGGATAATTTTCACACCCCAACCTTTGTAAGTTCTTTATTTTACTATTTTCCTGGCTTCAGATAACATTTTTAGGGTTCAGAATAAGTCCATGTTTTTTATTGTGTATTTACTTAAAAGTGTTTGTTTTGGGTTTTGTGGCATTGGGCGCAAGGGTAAGCATGGTTTTGAGACTGTGCAACCTGCCTAGTGTTTATAATAAATTTAAAATTTAAAAGAATAATGAAATGGAAGTTAAAAATAAAATAATAAAAGTAAAAAAATATTTAAAACTGTTGATTTAATAATAATAATGTTGATAATATTAGTAATATTATTTGGATTACTATTATTATTATTATTATTATTATTATTACACTTATTAAAAAATTTGTGACCCATCCCCTGGTGTGCAACCTCCTTCCCCAGTCGACTCTATCCTCTGCCGACGACCTTCCCTGCACTACACCTCTCACTCCCACCTATCTACCTGACCTGTTACTACAGCCTCCCTCCCCTTTTCCTGTCCTTCTTTGACGCATCATTTCTATGGCCTGACCCCACAACTAACCACATTTCTCCTCAAATTTTCATGTTCATAGAACCCATAGATGATAACCCCTATGGAATGACTACCCCACCTCTTTATCATGGTTTCCAACCATTCTTCCTCATGATTCTAAGAACGAATCCTATTAGGTTAGGGTTTTCTCTCTTCATTTATCCCCTTCCCATGACTTCTTCCTTCTCCTTCACTATGTCATGATTCCAGAAGAACGCTAGGTGGCTCTTGGGTTCTAAATCAATTATATTTTGGTTTTTAAGGTGTGTGATCTTATTTTCAATTCCCCTTCAATCTATATTCGAAGCATTATTTAAGGTAGGTTTTAACTTGTTTAAGCCTTTTATATTTTGTAACTATTTCTGCTTATTCTTTGAACACATGTTTCAGGTGTTTATTATTATTGTTCAATGTTTTTCTCATCCTCTTTGAAATGGTATACCATGTTTTACTTAGTTTATAGTAAATGTAAAATTGCATGATTTAAAATTATTCAGAAAATTCCTTGCACACTAGTCATTTTATAAATATGAAAATGCCCTATGTTAATGTGTCAAAATGTTTTAAGTGGAATTTGGGGGTTTTTAAAATAAATTATCTTTATTCCTATAATTTTATGTAATATATGAAATTAAATGTATTGATAATGTGTTTTAGGTTTGTTTTTTTAAAAAATGAGGGCTTTTAAAAATGCATTTTTATATACCGATGGTTGTCCATGTATATATGGATGAATATGTGTAAGAACATCACATATCGACATGTGAATTTGTGAAATTTGTGAGATACATGAATATATGTTAACTTTTGATGAGTGGAATGGGATTTTAATTGAAAAGTGTGTTCCCATAGCATGTTTTACTTGATGTTCACTTTTCAATATGAATTGTAGATTGTTTTAAATAGTAAAAGGCATGTTTTTAAAATGATCTTGGTTTATGTATGTTTTTATAAAGGGTAT
The DNA here is from genome assembly GCA_963277665.1 of Viscum album. Classification (NCBI taxonomy): domain Eukaryota; kingdom Viridiplantae; phylum Streptophyta; class Magnoliopsida; order Santalales; family Viscaceae; genus Viscum; species Viscum album. The sequence continues at coordinate 286,437,187 of OY728137.1, read as the reverse complement.
TGGCACATGGATTTGGTTGGTTTCTTCTACCCGTTTTCATTATTTCAATTTTATTTAGAGTCTTTGTTAATCATTTGATTTCCTTTTGTTTAATTATATTGTTCGGTGGAAGCTCATAGGGTTTCACACACATACATTGGTATGTGTGTGTATATATATATAAATCCTCCTTGCACATATTCCCTTTTTGAATGGGGAAAATTGTCATTGGATTAAGGGGTATATGTATATGAGTGTTTGTGTGCGCAATTGTGGGGAGGTCTTCATCAAATGCATCGGGTACCAAATTGTTCATCTTGGTCTGCTCCCATTTTGAGTTAGGTTTCCCTATGAATTGTCCTTGAAATTAAAGAATTATTAATTTCCTAATTTTCAAAATTTTATAATTCTAGTTAGTAATTTAGGTTTTTTAGAATAATTTATTTTTATAAAATAAAATATGAACATCATTGTATTTGAATTCCCTAAAATTATTTTACTAAATGTGCTAACTAAGTGTTTAATGAAATTACACTTTGGCCCTGATAATTGTACTTTGGATTTAAAGTGGTGAATTGAGTTTCTTAAATGGTTTTCCAAGTGCATTTCTGGTTTTCAAATTGGTGTGCACTTGATTCTTCAAGAAATGGTTTGACATGAGAAAATCAGGAGATGCCCAATTGGCATTATTATAAAACTAGTTATCTTAAAAACTATCCTTGGATAGTCCTCTTTCTTTGGTTATGTTTTATGTTGGGTGGTCCCTTATGTGGGACTCCCCTGTAGTCAAATAGTTGAAAGAAAAAGGACTTGTTCCTTTGGGAGACTCGGGGGTGACTTGTTATGTGAGTTTCTTATGTGTTATATATATATATTCTTGTTACCAGATTTTTGGTTGATTTTTGGTTGTATGACCCCCCCCCCCATTTTATTCAGAACATGGTAACCTAGAATAGAGAGTGAATTCTCGGTGAACTATTTTTTCACTAGTCTACGTTATTTCACATGCTAATAGCATACTGAAGGGTTTATTTTGTTATCATTTCTATAGGATTCGGCCCCTCGGGTAGGCATGGAAGGGAGATGATCGGGCCTTTGGGTGTTATAAAATCACCAGGTAGGGCATGCCTTAGAGATTATTCATATGTATAGTACATTCTAGATTATTCACAAGCTCCTAGGTTTCAACCGTGTCTACTAGCACCAATTTTTTGATGCATTGTTGTCTAGATACTCTTTTGTATTATTTCTTATTTACCTTGTTGTATGATTGTTGAGTTTGCTTCTTAAATAGTCTGTATTATTGGCTAAAATGAAAAAGTGTTTTAAAATGGATATAGAAAAAGGTTTTGGAAATACTTTATACTCTTTCTCTCCTTCATAAATAAAATGTCATCTATCTTTTAAAATTCATGTGTTTTCTCCTTGGGAAGGAATATGGTTTTGAATGGTAAAATGGCCAAAGGACCATGATTTTATTTGAAGGTAAAGTGTGTAAAAAACATAATTTTATATATTTTATTTCAATCCTAAAATTGATGATTATTTTTTTAATGGAAATTAATTTGGGAATAGATTAATTGGGTGCACCTTCTGAGATTTAATACTAACTCTTATACTTCATTCTAGTTTTTAGTCTGAGGTGCCGGTTTCATTTTGATCTTCATTGTTGTGAGTGACGTTGAGTCTTGGGATCAGAGAGTGACTAGTGGGGTCAAGAAAAGATTAATTGTTATCATGTTAGGTTAGTTTTTATTTTTCAGTTCATGTTTAATCATTTTGTTTGGTTTCTTTATCTTGGGATTCCCTATTATTATTCTATTGCATTAATTTTATTTAAATTTGGAGAAATCATTCTCATTTTCACTTAGTTGATGACCTTGGAACTTGTCGCCCACTCGAGAGGATTTGGAAAAGCCTCTCCGACCTTATCAGAGGCCAGCTCGGGTGACCAGTTCGAGGTCAACCAGGATTGGTTCATTTCAAAAATTATCATTATGGGTTAATTATAATGGAGGAAATAATGTATCAATGATCGTAATCAATATAGAAATATAAATGACATACCACACATTCCATGAAATAAATAAACTGAAAATGAAAATACATCCAGATATATTTTTTCATAGTGAAAATACTCTAGATAGTAATAACTGAAATGAAAGAAACGCATAATGTCAGGATTCTAAACTATCAAGATATATCATCTAGATAGAAATTCATGTTTATGTATGTGGGTAGAAACACTTCCAATTAATCATGGAAACAAACACTAAGGGTTTTTATTCAACTAAATTCATTCCATGAGACTATTGATGCATTGAGGGGAATTCATTAACAAGTCCCCAAATTGTGTCTTTCAGGTCGAAATCATTCATCATATATTGAATAATCTATTTTAAAAAGATATTTTTATATCAAAGTGTCCCACGCAACATTAAAAAAATTAAATAAACATAAAACATTTACTAAGTTATAGAATATGGTATCATAATATATAATCCTTAATAAAGTACAAGATTCATCAAAGGATCGACATAGATGAAAATACTTTAAATACCATCATTGAAATTTTTTTAGGAAAATAATCTTTAAACAATACAAATTATCCCATAAAACATTGAAACATTTGAATCATAATCCCTATGAAGTAATAGAATTTAACAGAAAAAATTCAACAATATGAGAATAAATAAACTCATGATATGATATGTCAAATTGGCTATATATACACCTCATAAATTAAGGTTGGTGTGTAACATCAAAATAAAACTCAATGAAAGGAGATTGATACGAAGTCCATTACAAAGATCATTATTTTAACCAAATGGATCAATTTTGTGTATTTACTATAAATCAACATAATAAAGTAAAATTTTAACATCATATAATCGAAATTCATTTCACACATAACATCAGTATGACATAATCAATGAAATATAAGTTTATCCGAATGAATGAAAATTGAGTTGAGAAATCCCTTACCACTTGTAATCAGTTGAATCGTATGCCTCATAAATGAAATAATTATCAAATAAATAATTTAATTAAAATAATATAATTAGATTCATGATATTATATATCAATTATTTTTTTATATCCACCACACATAAGAAATAAGTGGTGAATAAGGAATATATCTCACAGAAGTAAAAGGGGGCCATGAATAACCCTTCCCTTATGCATCTCTTTAGTGATGCATGATCTAACCACTAGTATAATGGTTTAAATAATTTTATTAAATTTATAATGAACTATAGAAATATTTATTATACCTTATGTTATTATTTTATAAGATCTTATGTTACATACAATAATAATATTTCATTACTCTCATAGTTTCAGGTGAATCCGGTTAATGGTTTCATTATATGTTAATCTATGTATAACTATATATGTTCTTGTTAAATGGGATTAAAAATAAAAAGTGGAATGAAATGGTATTAATTTAATATAAAATTCATTAATGGTTCCATATATCATTTTTTTCTTACAAGAGTATGATTCATTAGATAAAACATTAATGATAAATATTAAATTTATTTTGGTAGTTTTTTCAAACACTATGAAGTAGTTTCATTTTATTTAATATTATGAATATATATTAGTTGGAGAACATGAAATAAGATATAATATAATTATTATATTTTATTTAACCATAATAAAATATTATGACTAGTCATTAAGGAAGTAACATAAAATGAACAATACATTAATCACATAGGTGATTAACCGGCATAACGTGGACTATAGTTTCTTTTCTTCCAAAAAGAGGAGGTAATAAAAGAAATGGATATGATATATTATTTTATAAAAAATAAAATTCTATAATTTAAATTATTCTGTAATTTTTATTCCCTGATGGATGAAATAGATAAGGATAAATTAAAAGACTAAATGAAAATAAGAGAGGTGTTTTTAGAAAATTACCACTTAAATTTCACCTCATCGAGAGACCCTTAAAGATCTTGGATTTGATATTTTTGGGATAATAGAAGCATTTGATAATATGTATAGTGACGAGGATATATTTTGGTAGATATATGATGAGTTTACAAGCTTTTTGGTCGAAATGGGGTGGTGAGTGCTGGTATTTATACTTGAGGAGAGTTGGGTTCAAGTGATTAAAATAATTATTACTTTATAATTAAAGCCAACCACAATGAGGTGGAATTAATTTTAAAACATAATATTGTTAATTAATTTTGTGTATGATATTTAGGGTATATTAATATCTTAATAAAACCTTAATTTTTTTTAATATTTATATATTTTAAGGTTTACCTTTATTCTTTTACCCTTGTCGTTATTTTACCAATACTACGGTAAATATTTTTTGTACCACATGAAATTTTTTATAACTAAAAATGTAAATAACAATAAAAAATATGGACCTTTAGATTCTGAATGTTTAATCAATTTTATCATATTCTATTAACATAATTAAAAAAATTTGATTTGAAATTAATCTAGAAGACACAACCTAAAAGAGTGTTTTAAAGTAAAAGTTCACAAGTTTGAAATTATTTTATATCCAATTTCAATGTGAAATTTATTTTGAGGAAGTAGATTTTATTCAAAGATATATAATTAAACTAATTATAATTTAGAATAAATTTAAAATAAAATTTAACTATTTAAATAAATTAGATGAAAAAGTCGTTTTAATTAAAATATAATATTTTTCCCTATTCATCAAAAAATGAAACTTATATAAAAATTAAAAAAATGAAAACTAAAAAAATTTTGATATCGTAATTGGAAAAATTAATTTTAATTTTTCATATAAAACAAATAAAAATTTCAATTTTTTACTAAAAAACTGTGCACCATGAAAACACGACAAAACTACCCATAGAAATATATAGCTTTCAATTATTAAAATTGGATTTATTATTATATTAATCTTATCAAAAATATTTAGTGAATTTAAAAACATTTTATTAAATATGTAGCATATAAATATAAATAATATATTTCCTTAATAGTGATTAATTCAATTTATTATGATAAAATAACATTATGCGTATAATTTTTTATTACAACAATATGAACTTTATGTTCAAGTGGTTCTCATTTTTATTTCTTATTAATTAGTAACCAATGATTTCATTTTATAAACATGTGTAAAATATATTTTCATAATTTATTTAATCTCATTTATTTTCTCCATTCCAATGTCTAGGTTATGACTACCATAATTAAATAATAATATTTAATCATTTATTTATGCTTAGTGTTATACGTAATATAAGCTATCGAGGAAATTGATTTATTTAATATGATACATTACATAATATTTTGGGGTGTTAAATACAATAATATAATTGTTCTGATAAAACATGAAGTTTTTGGGAAAAAATGGAACTGATTAGCATAGTTTCCAATCATTTTTTTTCATCAGTTTCAATATAGGATATCCAAACAAAATAACAATGAAACCCTAAAATCATCACTGAAATTTTTGTTCACATTTAATTCATATTTAATTTATATTAATCATTAATGATATTTTTAATTATTCTAGTTGTTTATTAATTCATTTTTCACTATTATGGTCTCATAATTATGTTTGAAAATCCAAACTAATATCCCTATAGTTATATACAATAGTGTTTCATGAATCTCAAAAGGTCTACTTGGTCTGAATGTTATAATAGAAGAACCATGAACCTAATTTTGTTCCCCATTAATCACAATAAGAAATATCTTTTGTTCAGTCTCATTCTTCAGAAGGAAGAATGATGATTTTTTCTCTGGATTAAGATAATTCTTTATAAGGATTATATTGGGACTAATAGCTCTCATATTCAATATGATATAATCAAAAATATATTTTCAGGTTAAAAAATATTAATCATAAAATGGAAATTGATGTAATTTCTTATGCTAAGTAATCCCCATGATAAATATTAACATTTATAACATTATTATATTCTTATGAAATGTTATTAAATCATTGATTAATATATAATATCTATCATGAAATTTATTAGGTCCCATCAATAATCCTTGGAATTTATTGATCATTTTATAATAAATTATTTATTTAAAAAAAACTAAAAATCATTATATTATTCATTAATTAAATAAAAAATATTACATTCACTAAACTTGAACATGTATATTTTTGTTAATGTTAATGTAAATTAGTAAATATTTATATTATTTTATTCTCTAAACAAGTGAAAAATTAACTAATTCAATTTTTCCCCTAAATAATAAATAGAAAACATATAAATAGTATATTCACTGAACACATGAATAAATATTTATATTAATATTACACTATAATACTATAAATAGGAATATTTTTAAATGTTGAGTTTATGCGATTTATGATAATAAAATAATTATTATACGAGAAGCCATGAATAATATGTATTCTTGATTTTATATTTCGTAGAATTTAATGAGATTTTGGTCCACTTATTGTGTTACCATTTATGATTCTTTCTTAATTGAATTATGTAAACATACCTAATGTTAATGATTTTTATCAAAAAAACATGTCAATGTTCCCATAAACAAATAATGTAATGTATTTGTAAAAATAACCTTCTACAAACATTTACTATGTAATACAATCCATTTGTCTCTATATCTCATCAAATAGGATGGAAACATTGTATAATCATCATATATGACTGATCTATAAATCATTAGATCTCTAAAATAAACTCATTGATGAACTACCATGAAAATGAATTTATTCATATAATTCCATATTAATAGAATTTATAGTGATATCATCATCCATTAACTCAAAAGGGAAAAATAATTTCTTGAGATATTCAGTTAATTTCTTATCACTTATGACACACTAAATATATGATACCTAAAAATGATATTTTTATCATTATTTTCATCAATATTTTATTATATCTCTGAAATAAACTCATTGATGAAATATATTGAAAATGGATTAAGTCATATAATTCCATTTTAATAAAATTTCTAGTGATATCATCATCCATTAGCATGAATGGGATAAATAATTTCTTGACACATTCAGTTCATTTCTTATCACCTGTGACACACCCAATATATGAATCCTCAAAAAGAAATTATTTATCATGATTTACATTTATATATCATATACCTTATTGTTGATACTCATAATTTCACATTTCACACTTTACCATGGGAGGATTCACGTCGGGCCTATCACATATTGGATAACTGAGATTTTGGGAAATCTTTAACGTAATACTTGGATGCCATCTTTTCATCATGAGAACATAAAATGAATAACATATAAGGATTCATCCTCTACCCAGATTAATATTAAATTACGACATACTCAGTTATGTGAATAATTGTGAAGAGTGACTTGACATATGGATATGATTAATCAGTAAAGAATTTATTTGATGCATTGTAAAATCCAAGAAAAATACCATTTAGGACTCAATTCACCATGAAAATATTATGTAATTCTATACTAAAAGAATGAAATATTTATGTGTGCATGAGAATATCCATTTCATTCTTGATATCATCATATGAAGAGGATAAATATTCCATGTACGTGTGTTTGGGGATTGGGATATGTGACATTGATGAGATAACTTGCAACAATAACTATGTACCCTCTGGCATATATATATGGCATGAAAACAGCCATGAGAACACTATGTAATCATACAACCAAGAACATGTGACACATCAAAGGAGAGAAAATGAATTTTCTCGGATAATGCCTATATTCCATCATATAATCTATCAATGAACACGTGACACATAAAAGCTGAGAAAAGTGACTATCCCTACCAATGTCTATATGAAATCATGAGATACATCATTTAATACATGAAAAATAAAATTTTATAAAAGTGATTGTCACTAATAATGTCTTCATGCCTTCTTGAGATCCAACATTATTCTTACGAGACACCATAGGGAAGCAGGGTGACTGACTATGACAAGGTGTGCATGAAAAAAAGAAGATTTTGTCCATAAAGGGCTCATGTATCCCCAAAATACACTTTGTTGGTGAGACATAAAATCATATATGGGGATAATGACTTTCCTTGAAGACATCTATATAATCTCTCAAGATCCCAAACCATTGTAAAATAAGAAAAATGAAATAGAAAGGGAAGAAAAAGTGATCCTCTTGTAGTCATAAAACATAAGCGACGTACTAATGTATCCTGAGTGACACCACATAATCCTTTTTAAAATGTCCTTTGGGTCACATAAGATCCTTTTGGCCTATGACCCCCCTTATATTGAAGGATTTGGAAATGTCCAGGTAGTCTCGTGCTTCCCCTTTGGCTCCATAAGGCTAACACATGTGTTTTTTCGTAAAGTGATTTCACTTCACTAAAATACCCTTTGTTGGTCACATGATGAATCATTGATGGGGTGATTGATTTTCCTAAAAATATGTATACATTCTCTTGATATCCTCAGTATTTTTAAAATAATAAAAGGAAATAAATTGGAGAAGGGTGGGAGCCTCCTCCTGTTTTAAAAATATCACATTGTGCGCATGAATCGCATGATACATCGCATAAGTCATGGTGAAATGTCCTCCTACTCATTAAAGAGACCGTTTTTATGTCAAACGGATCACACGAAATGATTTGGACATGTTCAAGTATTTTCATGCTACCCCTTTGGCACCATAATACAAACAAAATGGTTTGTTCATAAATTGTATGTGCATCACCACAAACCCTTGGTTGGTCACGCGATGAATCACCATTGGGGAGAATGATAGTCCTTAAAAACATCTATATAATATCATGAGATCCACAACCTTTATAAAATAATAAAATTTAATAAAATATAGAATAAAAGGATCTTCTTTTGGTTGTAAAACTCATGCAACGCAACCATGCATCCCAAGAGACATCGTGGAAGGTCCGGTTATATGTCTTCTTGGTCACACAAGACCCAGCATGCATGTCACCCCAATCACGCGAAATTCTTTTCACATGTAAAGAAATTATTGAACCCCCCCCCCCCTCCTTTGGATCCCTAGGATAAACATATAGGTTTTTTTGTTAAATGTGCACTCATCTCACTAGGACCTTTTATTGGTAAAGAAACGGATCACAGTTAGGGAGAGTGATTATGTTCAACAGTACTTGTGCATACTCGTAAGACCAAACTGGATTTATCCAATACACTCCACACAATGAGGTGGATAACCGGGGTGGAGAGGCATACTAATACACCACCCTAGAATGTAAAATGGTGGAGTCCCATAAAGACAAAGAATCTTGGAACCCTGTATTGGAATAAGAGTGGATATCTAAAATTGTATGATCTTGTGACTATGAAGTTTTCCATCAAGAATGTTCTATAGAAAAACTAATTTAGTCATGTATCATGCATATGAACTTTTTAGGACCACTCATAGGTTATACAAAAGACTTCTGGCAAGACATGTGAAGAACATTCTACGTTTCTACAAGATCATGTGTGACTTAAGAGAAGTTAACACTGAAAAAATCTAAGGCATATGTAATATATTTTGAGAAGAATGTTTATGATGACATTTAATCACTTCTCATGAACCATACAAGACACATTAAAACACCAGGAAATGTCACTCAAGTCTCACGATGCTCCTTTGGTATACTATTTGGTTCATGCGAAGTCCTCTAGGAATGACAAATAAAGTCACTTGGTGCCCCTTGGGAATGCCACCCAAGTATCACAAAACCTATAGGTTCTCTATTCAGACCTCTTGAATTCATCTAGACATGTCACCCAAATCATATGGTGGTTCCAGTTCATGTTAGTTGCATCCCACAGTAGCACTGGGGTACATCATATTTCTCTTACAATATCCCTCAGACATGTTAGCTATCTTTCATAATGACATCCACAGATATTGTCCTGGGTCATGCATCACCCTCTAAACATGTCTCATTGACTCTTATTATTCCCTCCAAACATGTCATCCATCTTTTGCGATGACACCATGGTAATTCAGTTAAATCATGTGACACCCTCTAGAGAGTCCAACCAAGGGCATGTGATGGATTCTAAAAAAGCCAACTGAGGACATGTGATGGCTTCTAGACATACCATCTGAGGTCATGTGATATCCTCTAAACAAGCCAACTGATATCATATGACGGATTCTAGGACATGTTAGTCGGGTCTTGCAATGTCCTATGGAAAATTCATCCTTGATCATACAATGACCTTCATACATTACATCAATGTTATGTGATGTACATTAGATAATTCAATTGATAATGAAATTGTATTTGGAAATGTCAGGAAGACATTCTCTAGAAAGTCAAGAAGACATCCAATCCATTTAAAGTGGAAAATAAATGCATTTAAATCAGACAATTTGGCCATGTAAATAAGGGAATCATAAGTGTGTATGCCCTGACTACTAGCATAATATGACATGTCTTGCATATAGGGGAAGCCTTAATGTGTAAGCCTTGATGAAAGGGAATCCATCCTGGATTAATCCCCTAACATTATTGAAACCTATGGTATCAAAATAATGTCTCCAAGAATGATCATCCAACTTATCCATTCGGCATGTTAAGGGATGAATGAACTATGAGAATATTGATTTAATCCATAGTTGGGATACATAGAATGCATTCCTAAGGCCTGAGGTCTAATGGGAAACCACATCAGTATAAGTACCCTCATATATCTATCATTTCAACCATTAGTATCTAATCATTACCATGGGATTATAACACTTCCTCATCTATCAATGGATGAGAAGGGGACTCTAACATGGGAATCATTTTATGTATATGTCTCGACCATTCCACTATGTACCTCAATCCCATAATTGGGTTAAGGATGAACCAATCTATAATGAACATAATTAATTTTATCAAACATGGTACATTAAAAACCTCACTAAGTATCTTGCTCCATACCACATCCCCCATAAGAGGGGTAATCATGCCTCTCAAAGGGAAACATAATTGTGAAATATCGGTACAGATTTCCTCTCATACAACATGTCTGATATTCTCCTATATCATGTTTCTCACATCGAGAATGTATTTTTTGGTCTTAGAGACTCACGAGGATTGTACCAATATCACAATGATGATACCCAAGTGTGGGTCCATCATTGGAATGTAACTCGTTTTACGTATCATATCTTCTCGAAGGGTCATACTCCAAGTGAATAAATCAAGGTCAGTTTTATATCCATAAGTCCTACATAAGAACTCTATTATTTTATCTATCATGACATAAATACCCAGTAAAATAACCACATAGACTATAAATTCTATTGTGAATAGGATACATTGGACGCCTCATTGAGTTCTGAGCTCGATTTGCACATCCTTACCACATGATGCTAAATTTCATGGATGGGTCTGGTCACACAAACCAAAAATATGACAAGTGAACTACATGGTTTTGATTCATGATTTCACATGATATATAGAATTGCTGTTAGAGATTATGTCCCATATCAAAGAAACCAACCACCTCCCTAGATCAAAATAAACTCCAGATTTCCCTAAGATGTTCATAGCCCAAAGAATCATAAATAAATAATAGAGAGATAGAGAACTCGTGATATGAACATGCTTTTTCCTATCAATGAATGTTCATAATCAATCCAATAGAATACGGGTAACCATCCCTATATCAAATCCTAGGAAGGATTTTATGAACATATCATAAATCTATAAGTGAGTCTAGAAGAACGAAATAAATCTCCAAAAAGGGTAATATGAGCATGACATCCCATCATCTTGAACAATGTGAGTTCCTTATAGTTGTTGGGTATAAACCCCCCAAAGACAACCTATCTTCAAGAAGAAGTTTTGTACTCAGTTAAGGATATGGGAACCATTGGGAGATTCTAGGGAAGACTACACAAATACAAAACCTAATGTGATCAATTAAGCAAGGCCTTATACCCACCATAATCAAACCATCGGGCATATCCCATCCACGTATTTTCCCAATGAAAAAAATGGTGAACCCAATGTGAAATCCTTTAACTGTTTCACCCCCCTCATGGGTTAAAAATGAGAGATCATCCAATTACTTTCAAGACCATGTTTTCTTGTGATCATTACATATAAAAATGGTGAATCCAAAACATTTCTTTTAACAGTGCATAACCTTGGATAAAAATAATGGACCTCATATTTATTCTTTAAGCTGTGAAAGTTGTTGATCAAAAATGTAGTCAAATATATGATATGTCACTAAAAAGGTGTATTGTTTAAACTATAAGAATTATTATATTCATTGTAGTCAAAATTACATCATCTAATGTGCCAATGGATTTTGAGATTTTTGGAAAATTTATTTTGGCCCTGACATACACAATAATGGATGCACCACTTCCAGTACCAGTTAGTGAAACTATTAGTCTAAGAGTACCACATCAATAGATCTATCCTGAATATGGAATAGACCTATGGAATGAATCAGAGTATGATTTCCCACAATATTTCTTTCCCATAATTGGTAGTAGGATAGGAAGTGTCCCTTTTTGCACATTCAACAACTTTTGGAGCCTATCCCTAGATCAAAGTAACTCATACCTTCCCTACCTCTGGGTGGGGGATGAGGAAAATCATTGGGTCAACTCAATAACTCCAACATTTATTATGAGGGATCCCATCCATTTTGGTTATCATCATCAACATGTAACTGTGATTCCACTACCATCTGCAGAGGTGGTTGTTCCTACACCAAATATCCAAGTTGGGGCCCCTGTCAGGATATACCACCAGGGGTATCCAAAAAACACAGCTGTAGGGTACGCTTATATCTTTTCTACCACCAATATATCAGAGACCCACTAGTGTTCCTTTATTGTAGCCTAGAATCAGTCATGAATCATCACTAGAACGAATTTTCTAACTTCATCATGGCTATCCTTGGTGACTATTGAATCCCATTGACCACCCCAGCCCATAGTTATGGGGTAATGTTTATCATATTTTACCCTAGTATCATCTTCAACATGGTAATTGACCCTTCAAATGGTACCATGGTCATCGACCCCTCAAATGGTATCATGGGCATCGAACCCTCAAATGGTATCAAGGGAACTAACCCAAAAAATGATATCATGACCACCTACCCATCAAACAGTATCATGTGTAATGACCACCCAAATATTATACTGGGTACCGACACACCAAATGAGATACTCCACTGAGGAGGATCACCATCCCACCTATGTCTTAGTTAATATGATATCAATCAATGATGAATTATCCCCATAAAATCTGTATGGGAACACTCTTGGATAGTACGTTCATACATTTATATAACAATTTGACTCACAACATGTTTTCCTACCTTCTACCACTGAAACAATGAAAGAAAGGCTCTATAGTATCATTCAGGCATCAGTAGAATGTGTTACCTATAATGTCGATATTTTAGAGGTTAATAATAATGGATTCTATGGATTATGAAAGCTATGGATTCAATTTCTATGGTCCATGTTAGAACTCCCGTCATCATTCACACACCCTACTACCGATAGTGGAGAGGGTGTTATATTGTATGCTTTTGGCTAACCCCTTGAAGATGAAAAGATAATTTCTACAGAAGAAAAAATCACCCAACTCCAATGATATAATAGGGATATCTAGGAAATAATTATAGTAATACTCTTGAGATATCTTCATTATGGTGATGTAACAGTAACTACCTATGAAATTATTCCTTCTAGTGAAGTTCCCGATCCCATAGGGCTTGGGGAATACTTATTTTTTTAACCTCTCATCAATTAAAATCAAGACATTACTCCCCCTCTCCCAAGCCCATAGGAATGGGGAATTTCCATATTTCCCACCTTATCATTAGGGATATTCTGGAAACCTTAAAACCTTAGATGATTCCTCAAAACCTCTAGTATAGTCAAGATATTTTAATAAAAGGGAAGAATATTCTTCATCCGAGACCCCTAAAGATTCATCACCTTCCCCCAGACCAATAATGATCAGGAATCTGCACTTGAGTCGCCATTCTCATACATTTTACTTTTGCTAATGGAGGCATAGATAACATGGTGGATAAGAATCATGGTCCCAAATCTCATGAATAAAAAATTTAAAGGCATATTCATTCAAACCAAGACATGTTTCTAGGTATTTCATATATTCCTTAGAAAATGGTTTGATAGGGCTCTTGGGGATGAGAAAGATGAGTGAGGAAATGATGGAAGGCCATGAAAATCGTTTAACCTACCATCGATGACTTGTGCACATAATAAAAGATTTTTTTCTAATTAAATACTAGATTTAAGTATTGATAGACATGGAAATATTAGAACCATTGACACCTGAATTTTTACTGCAGTTATATGAGCACTCTGAACATGATACACCCGTTGTATATTAGAGTATGAGATACATGACACACATGGATAAATTCCCATATTTCAATGCAAGATCAAAAAAATATATTATTTACAAATAAAAAATGTTCCTAAATATTTTTAATATGCTATAGAAAATGGTTTGGTGGAAATCCCAGTAATAAAGAAGCCGAATGAGGTAAGGTTGATAGGCCACAAACACCATTTTCCCTACCATTAATGTCTTATCCACACAATAGAGAGCTGATTTTCTTTCAAGGATTAGTTAGAGATACATGTAAGTGAAGGATTGATAGATTTTAGGGATCCTAAAACTCAGTCAATATACATAATATTTATTTAATTGACATCTTAAGACCCACACTCTTGATAGATTATTAAATTTTTCTTACCACAAGACATTAAATGACATTACAATCATCCTTACCGAAAGACATTAAACTACATGGCCATAATCTTTACCAAAAATCATTAAAATGCACAACTAATTCCCTTATCAAAATATAACAAACATAATGTCTATTTTCTTTACCACATGATGTAAAATTTTACGAATCCATGGCTTCCATCTTCATTCATGTCAGGCGATCCATGTATTTTTTGCATGAAATTAAACTGCACAGGTTTCCCAGAACTACATATGGCTTGAATATCATTTTTAATGAGATACAATGGGATTAATTGATCCTATATCTTGGTTTAGACACCACATGATACAAAATTCCCCTTTCATATCCTTAATTTCCTCTTCATAGTGAGAGGAACCATTTTCATTCATTATTTATTATACCGATCATAGCTCAGGTGATCTTAGGATTCTCAATAGGGGATTTCCTACACAAATAAGGAATAGAATATTGTGATAGCCTCATCATGATCCTCAATGCAAGACTATAAAAGTAACACCATGAGTCCTCACCGAATCAAATTAAACCACATGGTGGATGTCACTTGCATGACATAAAACATCCAATTCCTATGGAATTAACCCGAGAGGACAAAAATTGTTGGTTTTTGTTTCCTACATCACCTCCATTCAGTAACTATATATGACAATATTCCTGACATCATATGATAAATAGAGATCCTCATATTCTCAAATCCCATGTCCAGTCATAACCAACATAAAAATTCCCCCCTCTCTACATATAGGCTAGACTTATGCTAGAAGATCCTCACATCAGAACTCTATGTGGATTTACTCCTATCATTAAAGGATACTTATATTTTTGTACTTGATTCCATCCAAAATAAAACTTTTCAGGTCCTGAAGCCAACATACATTACCCAATAAATTAAACTACATGGTCCCTCAAAAACTATGTGTTTCTTGATTCCTATAATCAGAGGGCATGTTGAAGTCTGGATTTAATCCTCATTATGGGCTCTCTTGTGAGGCTACTACTAATTAGCGGAAACTGTCTTAGTTTTCCCAAGACAACCCAAGTTTCCTTGATATTATCCATCAGCTGAAGCATGCTCTAGGTGTGACATTCTCTTTTGATGATGGTGTTGTTCTGCTTTGTGATAGTAGGGTTTGTGTGGGAATTGATCAAGAAGGGTTCATGAGGGATGAAAGGCAGTTCTGCTTCGATGCTTCTCAGGCATTGCAGTTGGCTCATGTAAATAAATTCAATGTTGATGTAGTGGATGAGGCTGTCTACGGGGATGAGTACACTGGTGTGGATTCCCAGTTCCCAGTTCAAGCTTACTTCTCATCGCATTTCCAATTCTTAGGTCCCCGCATTACACAGACATGATCTCTATACAAGTCACAATATGTCTCGTAAGCTATAATTTCTTCTGATGAGAAGGTTAATTCTAAAGGACCATCTTCGAACTCTTTAAACCATTTTGCAATATTGGGAGAAGAGGATGACCATGCTTGTGAGGATCTTAAGGAAGTGGAGGTCACTCACAGAGAGTATCCCTTGGTGGGAGTGGTTATTATCATGAGGTTGTAGGATCGAAATTGTGATATAGATGCTCAATATACAAGAGGGGGGGTGAATTGTATACTTTAAAAATTCCTTTAGAACCTTTAATGTTAGTTACGATTAACTATGTTTTCCTTAAGAAAAGGAAAGAGCTAAGTTTAACAAAGTTAAACTAAGAAAATTCACAACACCTCTAACACCAAATGCAAACTTGGAATGAGATTCCGAAAGTGGGTTCCGTATATATGGTTCTGGAAATTTAAACTTAACAAAAGTTACAATATGAGATTCTACCTTAAAGCATATAGAATCTAAATGAATCAGAGTACAAGTAAAGAAGTATAAGAAAGTTATACTTTCCATATAATACAAAATGCAGCGGAATATAAACAAGTAGTTAAACTACAAGTAACAAGATATAAGTCTTTTAACCCAAAGAGAAGGGTATCCAACAATCTTGGATAAAGGTCGCTTGATTTATACTTTCAAGCAATTCTGTCTTACCCACACCAGGGTAAGCCCTCGATACGAAGATCGGAGTCTCTGTCTTGTTATCCCCACAAGCCCTCAACTTCAAGGTAGTTGGTAACCTCTGTCTTCCTCAGCAAGGAAGCCCTCGAACTTCAATGTAGTCGGCACCTCTGTCTTCCTATCCCCGGAAGCCCTCGAATGTACTCACCAACATTCGGAGTCGCATGAAGCTTTGAGAGTTAATAAGAGTCTCTCTCTCTAGAAATCACTTCAAGCAAATTAGTCAGCCTTTCAGCACTTTTTTCAGCAGCTCAGCCGCAACGAGCTCTTTCAAATGAGCTCCTATTTATAGGTAAGGTCGGCTCCTTCTCCAACGGTCATATTTTCCTTAATGATCGGAGGGACCTGTACACATGTCACTTAGACAACGATTAGTTTATAACAAAACAGACGACATCGTTTTATAACAAAACAAGTGTAACAGAATGTATGACATCATTTTAATTCTGACTCAAAGGTTCGGAATGAACACTTCAGAGTAAAGGTTCGGAGTGTAATGAATATTGTAAGAGTAGACAAATTTTAGAAGTGTAAGCAATATACAAGTTCAGAGTCTAAAAAAGATATTTTTCGGAGTGTGAATTAATTCAGAGTGTATAAAACAAAGATACTCAAATTCTGTTTAATAGCTGAGTTCGGAATGAGAATTCGGAATAGGAATTCGTCATCAGAAATCGTAATGAGAATTCATCATCAGGATTCGTAATGAGAATTCGTCATCAAAATTTATAATGAGAATTCATCAATAGAATTCGTAATGATAATTCTTCATTGGAATTCGTAATGGGAATTCGGAATGGGATTTCTTCATTAGAATTCGTAATGAGAATTTGTCAACAGAATTCGTAATGAGAATTCTTCATTGGAATTCGTAATGGGAATTCGGAATGAGATTTCTTCATTAGAATTCGTAATGGGAATTCTTCTTCAGAATTCATAATGAGAATTCGTTATCGAACTTCATAAGAATTCGTATCCTAAATCTGGAATAGAACTTAGTCATAGTTCATATCCGGAATTTGGAATGAAACTTCCTTATAGTTCTTATCCAGAATCTGAATCCTAAAACAGAATGCTTTATATCAAAGTTTCAATGATTCCGAGAAAATAGAAATGAATCCGAATCTCATACTTAAGTAAAAAAATGGATGAAAATAAGATAAGGATAATTTTTCTTATGAAAGCGAATTTCCTTATAAAATAAATTTTTCTTAAGAAAGCAATTTTTCTTATAAAATCAATTTTCCTAAAAAAAATAATTTTCCTTATAAAAGCAATTTTTCCTATAAAAGAAACTTTCCTTAAGATAAGGTGTTTGTGATTTTCAAAATAAGAAAGAATGGAAAAGTCATAAGGAAAACCTTATTGACTCAACAATCTCCCCCTTTTTGGAAAGCACAAACATCCTTACGAAAAAGAAATTATAAGAAGAAAGAAAAACATTAAGGCTTATCTCCCTTGGCTTTAAGGAAATTTATGATTACGACTAACTCCCCCTTAGGATTTGAAACACTAAGGATCGTATTCTAGATTTCCGGAGTGACATTTCATTACGAAAAATAATGTCTTCTTTGATGAAAAAGCTCCCCCTTAAACATAATCTTATTAAAGTTTTTCTTTTTCTTAAGGATCTTTTTCTTCTCTCCCTTTGATAAACTCTTATTAAAGTTCTTCTTTTTATTAAGGATATTTTCCTTCTCCCCCTTTTAGATTTTCAAAAAGAATTGGAGGGAGTGGAAAAAAATAACAAAGTACCTGAAATATTAGTAATGACAACAAAAGAAACGACAGACACAAATTTCATTAGGTTTGAAATCTCGACAACAAAGAAAAAATTACAACAAAAAGATTGGATTTGGTTATTTCGGATCTTTTTCATTTGACATGAGCCCCTTTAGAATAGTCTTGATCTTCTTTAGGTCTTTATGATCTTCTTCAGCTTGCTTCTCTAAGACAACTATTCTTGCGGACTGAGCTTCAATTTTTTCTTCCTGGGCTTTTATCTTTTCTTCCTGAGCCTTCATCCTTTCTTCAAAATCAATTCGATGATCCCTTTCAAACTTCCAGTTTTGAGAAACAGAATTCATCTTCCCATTCAGATCTCTCACTTCTTGAATCCGGAAGTTCTTTTCTTCTGTCAACTTCTCTTCAAAGGATGTAGTTAACTCATTTATCTTCTTGTCCTCGGTCTCAAAAGCATCTTTAACATTGTCTTGAAACTCATCGAACAACCTCATCTCTTCCACGGTCTTCTTCGACCAGTTTGTCATCCTCTTGCAAGATCATCTATGAGATTTGTAACCAACAAAAAACGTTTTGAACTGAGCCTCAATATCAACACACTTGTCCATAACCATAGATACGGAGTTATTTTTCTAATTCAAAGCATGTTGGAGCATCTGACATCTCCAATCAATACTAGAGAAGGTCAGAATGGTTCCCACCAACTTCTTTAAAGACTGAACAACAAAGTCATGCCCCAACGAAGATGACTCCGAATCTGAAACTTTGCTTGGAGAAATTTCTTCCTCAATAAGCTCCAGATTCCTTTTAGATGAATCACCAAATTCCCTATTCTTGCTAGCCACTGATTTCGGAGTTTCAATAAGGAGTTGCTTTCCCTTGTCTTTTTTCGGAATTGATTCTTGATCAGGAGTTTTCTGCTCACCAGTAGACACTTGAACAATCTCATCAACAACTTTCTGAACAATATCTTCCTCATTCTTATCCTTCTCTGGAGTTAGTAACTTAGAGGATTCAGCCTCTGAAGTTCGGAGTGATAGATGTTCCGAAGGTGATCCTATATAATCATCCACTTGTTTCAAAAGATCTCCTGTTTCACCACTTCCTTCAGCAACTTCTTCTTGCTCACCCACTTGCTGAATCTGCTCGATTTGCTCAACATGCTCAGCTGTAGTCTCTTCCGGAAAATCACGGTTTCTTCCTGGAGTCTCAGGTAGAGATTCCAGGGAGAAAGATCTCGGAACTGGGATGCTTCCGGATACTATTTCATTAAACTTTAACAACTCTTGGACTGCCTCGGCTTCTGTTATCTTTTTCTTGAGCTTCTTCTCCTTTTCTTGTTTTCCAAGCTCATCAGCAGTTCTCTCCTTTAATGCCTTAGCTTCCACAGGGTCCAATCCGAACTGCGGATCCCCTTCTTTCCTTTTCTCTTTATCTGCTCTCCACTTCGCAACAACCTCATCAGAATTGGTCTTCTTCTTCTTTGGTTTGGGAGGTGTGGTTTGAGCTTCCTTAGACATAGGATCTTCGACTTCAGCTGCAGCTTCCTTCAACTTTCTTTTCTTTACTGGTTTGGATGATTCCGGTTCAGCAGCATTCGGAACCGCCCCTTCTTGATTTGGAAAATCAAAGAACTCACCAGTTTCCTTGTTGAAATCCACATCCATCCTCTTAAGAGTACCATCGCTGACCAGCATGATCTTGCAAACTCTTGGCTTTGATTTGCAAGCCTCCTTGAACGACTCAAGGCACCGAACAATCAATTTGGAGAGGATTACTGGATACATAATAATCTGAGCTCTCAGATTTCCTTTCTTCAAATTTTCAATAGTAATAAGAATGTGCTTCATCAAGTTGAACTTCCTTAGATTTATCAAGAAATATAAGATATAGATCTCACTTTTCTTCATGCTATCATTATCACCTTTCCTCGGTACGATAAGCCCTTGTACCCATAACTCTAGAATCCGGAAATTTGTAGATAAACTGGAAATCTTCGGAGCCTTATCATCAGCCAGTCCAAGAGTTTCTAAGGCTTTTTCCTTGTCGAAGCTACCCTTAGAGTCCGGCAGCACATGCGAAATAAATTCAGCTTCTCCTTCATAAGTCAGTCCTACCAAGCTTGCAGCCTTGGTGTGAGAAAGCTTGTAAGTCTTGCCATAAGACTTAAAAGAGAACTTCTCCCTATTATCTTCCTTAAAGAAGGAAATTGATTCATATAACTCAACAAGTATGTCTTAATACACTTCATCTTGGTTCCCGGTTCTTGACACCGCAACATCATCCCAGCCATTCAACTTAATGTTCTTTGAAATAAGGGAATCATAGTTGTTGAAGAAATCCGGATGGACTAACCTTTCTCTGTAAACTAACAATTGCGAAATAGGCTTAGTGGATGACATTTCTTGAGACGCTAAATCCACAGATAGTCAGATCTGTAATCCTCTGATAAGTTCAGAATGGAGACAACTGTAGTTCGGAACGGCCTTAAAATAGAGGGGCAGAGCTTCAAGATGCGAGAGCTTGAAATCGATGTGGGACGAATATTTGGGTCCCCTTTATATAGGCAATGAAATGACGGTTCACCTTCCATAGTTGATCTAATGGTTGGAATAAGCTGAGATCAGATCTGACGGTTGAAAGCTTGAATCCGATCTTTTTGAGGTTTTTATTAAAACAAGGAATTAAGAAAACTATAATCCTAAAACATAATATAAGAAAATTCCAGCAAGTAAAGTATGACTACGAAAACATGAGTAAGGAAATCATACCTTTCGGATTGGCTGAGGAGGATTATTCGTAATGGGTAATATAAAATAACTACGAAAAAAACTTTATAATGAAAAGACAGAGTTTGCAAAAGCTTTGCTATAGAAAATAAACTTAGTATAGAAAAACTCAGTACGAAAAACCTCATTACGGAAACTTGAGTACGAAAAACAAATTCCAAAAAAAACTTATTATAAGAGATTCAGTACAAAATTTCCATTATGAAAATACCAGTACGAAATTTTCATTCCGGATGTTTTCAATACAAACCCTTCCAAATCAGAAGTATTTTGTACGAAAATATCCTTTTTGAAAAATTGTAGTTCCAGAAGTTTCATTCTGGAAATCTTTGTTACGAAAAGTTTGAAAACAAACTTTGAAAATTTTTGTTAAACTAACAAACAAATGTACTCCCCCTATGAAAAGGAGTTTATTGCTGTAAGGATACTTTTTCAACAGAATGTTAATTAAGAATGATTACCTTATGGTTATCATTCCTAACTTCTATTTAATATATTCAAATCTATCAGAAGGCAAAGATTTTGTGAAAATATCAGCAAGTTGATCTTGTGTTCCAATAAATTGAAGAATAATATCTCCTTTTAGTGTGTGATCCCTAAGAAAGTGATGCCTAATATCTATGTGTTTTGCACGGGAGTGATGTGCAGGGTTCTTACTGAGGGCAATGACACTTGTGTTATCACACAAAATTTGAGTTTTAGAAAAACTCAGGCCATAGTCTGTGAGTGTGTGTTGCATCCACAACACTTGTGCACAACAACTTCCAACTGCTACATATTCAGCTTCAGCAGTGGAGAGTGCTACAGAATGTTGCTTCTTGCAGGACCAAGAAACTAAAGAATCTCCTAAGAAATGACAAGTTTCGGATGTACTTTTTCTATCCATTCTACATCCACCAAAGTCAGCATCAGAAAATCTTTTTAGAACAAAATCATTTCCATAAGTATAAAATAATCCTAGATCCATGGTTCCCTTAAGGTAGCGAAAAATTATTTTTACCACCTTTAAGTGAGATTCCTTAGGATTGGATTGATATCCTGTACACAAGCATACTGAGAACATTAAGTCTGGTCGACTATCTGTTAAGTATAGTAGACTTCCTATCATACCTCTAAAATATATTTGATCTACTGGTTTCCCAGCTTCATCAAGATCTAAAGAGTTTGAGGTACCAATAGGAGTACTTATACTCTTAGTGTCGTCATAACCATACTTTTTGAGAAGATCTTTAATATACTTATGTTGAGATATGTAAGTTCCTTCTGGTTTTTGAGAAATTTGAAAACCAAGGAAAAATGTTAACTCACCCATCATACTCATTTCAAACTCAGATTTCATTAGACTTACAAAAGAGTTAGTCAAAGATTGCTGAGTTGAACCAAATATGATGTCATCAACAAAAATTTGTATAATCAAAACATTTTTCTTATCTTTCTTTATAAAATGGGTTGGATCTGCATTTCCCTTAACATAGTTATTTTGAAGCAAAAATCCAGTGAGTCTATCATACCATGCTCTTGGGGCTTGTTTAAGGCCATAAAAAGCTTTGGTAAGTCTAAAAACATGATCAGGATGTTTTGTATCTTCAAAGCCATGAGGTTTTTCTACAAAAACTTCCACTTGAACATAACCGTTAAAAAAAGCACATTTCACATCCATTTAGAAAAGTTTGAAATTAAAGAATGCTGCAAAGGCAAGTAGAATACGGATAGATTCAAGTCTAGCTACTGGAGCATAGGTTTCTTCATAGTCTATTCCTTCTTGCTGATTATAGCCTTTAGCAACAAGTCTAGCTTTATTTCTAATAATGACTCCATTTTCAACACATTTATTTCGGAAAACCCATTTTACTCCAATAACAGAAGTTTCCTTAGGTCTTTCAACTAAGGTCTATACTTTATTCCTTTCGAATTCATTTAGTTCATCTTGCATTGCTTTGATTCAATCATCATCACCTAAAGCTTCATCAGTGATTTTAGGTTCTATTTGGGAAAGAAAAGCTAGATGTTCTACTTCATTTCTTAAGGAACTTCTAGTCCTTACAGGTTGATTTACATCACCAATGATACTATCACTGGGATGATTCTTAAGAAACACCTGATTTGGGTATTTGTAAATCTTGTTCATCAACATAGGGTAGAAAGTCTTCTGGGGTAAATGTTTCAGAAGTATCTTCTAGAACATTATCATTATCAGAAGGTTCTTCTATAAAAGGTTGATAATTAGTTTTTGAAAACACATCCGAAGATGTGAGTTGAGATGGTTTAAAAACAAAAGGATCTGACTCATCAAATTTTACATGTAATGTTTCCTCAACAGTGCAAGTATTTTTATTAAAAACTCTATAAGCCTTTGAGGTTGTGGAATATCCTAAGAAAATCCTTTCATCAGACTTTGGTGAGAATTTTTGTAAGTTATCTTTAGTATTCAAAATGAATACTTTGCAACCAAAAACCTTGAAGTAGGATAGTCTAGGTTTTTTATCATTCCATAACTCATAAGAAGTTTTATTAAGAAAAGGTCTAATCAAAACTCGATTTATAGTATAACAAGAAGTACTTACAGCTTCAGCCCAGAAATGTCTAGCAATAGAATATTCACTCAACATGGTTCTAGTTATTTCTTGAAGAATTCTATTTCTTCTTTCAACTACACCATTCTTGTTGAGGTTTTCTAGGTGTTGAAAAATTATGAGTAATGCCTTTCTTACTACAAAAAGTTTCAAAATCAGAATTTTGAAATTCTCCTCCATGATCACTATGAATAGTTTTCAATGGAAGGTTTTTCTCATTTTTAACTTGAGCTCTAAAACTTTTGAAATAAGAAAAAGCTTCAAATTCCTTTGCTAGAAAATAGACCCAAGTAAATCTAGTGTAATCATCAACTAGAAAAGACATATTGTATTTGCCTCCAATACTTCCAGTTTGTGTTGGACCAAAAAGATCCATGTGCACTAACTGTAATGAATCGATTGTTGAGACATCACCAATAGACTTAAAACTAGATTTCTATTGCTTTCCATATTGACAAGGATCACAAACTTTAGAAGAATCAAATATAAGCTCCGGTAGATCCTTAACTAGTTTCTTCTTAGAGAGTTTACATAGGTTTCTAATATTACAGTGTCCTAATCTTCTATGCCATAACCAAGAATGATCTTCCATTGCACTTAGGCAAGGTAAATCTTGGCTTCTAAGATCTTATATGTTTTAGGTGTAAACATTCTCTTGCCTAATGGCTGAGAGAATAAATTCTTCCTTGGAATTGTGTACTAAACACTTATCATTCCTAAAATTCACAAGGTATCCTTCATCACATAACTGACTTATGCTAATGAGGTTGTGCTTAAGACGCTTAACAAAAAGAACATTTGAAATCAAGGTTTTACCAAGAAAAACAATATTACCAATACCAACAATCTCTCCCTTAGCATTATCTCCAAAAGTTACCTTTCCTCCTTTCGTTTTGATAATCTTTTCAAAAAATCTTTTGTTACCAGTCATATGCCGGGAACATATACTATCCATGTACCATGTATTGTTGCTGGTACTGTCTTTATTTTCCTGAAATTAAGAAGAAAATTAGACTTTCGGAATCCAACCTTGTTTGGATCCAAGATTTCCAGACAATAAAATTTTAGGAACCCACATCTTCTTTGAAAAGTAAGCTTTGTGAAATCCTAGAGATTGGGTTTTGATTAAGGAACAATTCTTTGCCCAGTGACCACCACATTGACACTTGGTACAAAATGGGGCACTTTGAGGAACAAAATAATTGTTACTGAAAATAGGTTCTGCATGGGTATAACCAAATCCGGATTTATTTCTTAAAGGTCGTATTTGGGAATACATCTTATCAAAATTTTCTTTACCATGGGTAAAGTTTGATAAACACTTCTTTAAGGAAAAAATATCGGACTTGAGTTTTACAACAAAATTTTTATCCTCAAAATAATTAGTTTTTGAAATAGAGTTTGGCTCGAAAATATTTTTATTAGAAATTACTTTTTCTAACTCTTTAGAAAGTTTGTTCTTCTCAGAACTTACTTCCTCAAGATTCTTTGAAATACTTTCAAAATCAGCATTTTTCTTATCAAGATCTTTCAAAAGATTTGATATCTCTTTTGTAAGAATAGAATTCCTAGAATTTGCCTTATCAAGTTTCTTACTGAGTTTGGAATTCTTAATCTCAAGAAGTTTAGCAAACATAGAGACTTCTTCATAAGTAGGTAAAGTATTTTCCTCATCAGAAGATGATTCTTCATCAGAAGAGTTATAATACTTACTATCATTAGAATTTAAAGAAACATTGGTCAATGATTCATCATTTCATACCTTATCCATAAGACAATGATTATCAATAGGTAATCTGGCTATAAGACCAAAATTCTTCTGTCCTGAAGATTCATAATCAGAAGATTCATCTGAAGTGTCACCACCACTGTCACTCCAGGTGTCATTAGCTTTCAGAACTTTCTTAGCTTTAGCTTTATAATACTTCTTCCTGTTCATGTATGAATGCCTTTCTTTTCTTTCTTTCTTTTTGAGCATAGGGAAATCTGGTCTAATATGTCCATCTCTTTTACATTCATAACTAGTAACTTCTCCATCTTTCTTATCTTTCCTTTCCTTTTTCTTATAATTAGATTGAAAATTTCTCTGTCCAGCTATATTTTTCATCCTTCGAGCAAGATTTGCTAATTCATTTTCTGAAACTTCACTTTCACTTGATTCGGATTGGAAAAAAACTTTCTTAGACTTGGATCTGGTTACTCTCTCAGGAGTCTTAGCTTTCATCTGATTTGAAGTTGTAGTAAAAGCAACAGTACCATTTCCATTCTTCTTCTTTATGTTGTCTGCATCTCTCTTCATTTTAGTTTCATGTTGTAGAAGAGTTCCAAATAATTCATCAAGAGTAATTTGAGTGACCTTACTGTTCTCATCTATAGCTGTTCTCTTGGATTCCCACTCATTGGGCATAATATCAATTATTTTATCCACAAGAGCTTCATCATCTAAACCTTTCTCTCCCATAGATTGTAGACTGTTGACAATAGTCATAAATCATTGTTGAACTTTACAGATAGGTTCTCCATAAGGAAAATTGAAGCCATGATATTCATCTCTAAGCATAGCTCTTCTAGTCTCAATCACATTGGAAGTCCCAAAGTGTGTAACCTCTAACTTCTTCCATATACAGTTAGCTGCTTCACAAGAAGAAATTTGGATATATATATTTCTGGTCATTGAACATAGTAAAGTGTTGCGTACCTTATAGTTGAGTTGATATTCTTGCTTTTCTTGATTAGTAAAAGATCTGACTTCCTTGTCAGGAATTTTATAATCACCAGTAAGCATAACAAAGTTGTCTACTCCAGTATTGATAACAAAAGTCTTCATACAATCTCTCCAGTATTCATAGTCATTACCATCAAAGATTGGAGGTCTTGTAGGATTCAGATTATCAATTGATCCAACATTGATTCCTGCCATACTTAGAATAACTTTGCACACAAACTTGTTAGTAGAAAAAGTTTGTAATCACAAAGTTCAGAATGAGAAATGTTCCGGAATGGGAAAGTTCGGAATGACAAAAGTGAGCAAGAAAAACTTGTATGTGAGTACAAGTATTTCAGAGACCTCCTCTGATACCAAATGTAAGATAGGTATAGAGTATGAGGTTTCCAACCTCTGATACCAATTGTATGATCGAAATAGTGATGTAGATGCTCAATATACAAGAGGGGGGTGAATTGTATACTTTAAAAATTCCTTTAGAACCTTTAATGTTAGTTACGATTAACTATGTTTTCCTTAATCAAAGGAAAGAGCTAAGTTTAACAAAGTTAAACTAAGCAAATTCACAACACCTCTAACACCAAATGAAAACTTGGAATGAGATTCCGAAAGTGGGTTCCGGAAATATGGTTCCGGAAATTGAAACTTAACAAAAGTTACAATATGAGATTCTACCTTAAAGCGTATAGAATCTAAATGAATCAGAGTACAAGTAAGGATGTATAAGAAAGTTATACTTTCCTTATAATACAAAATGCAGCAGAATATAAACAAGTAGTTAAACTACAAGTAACAAGATATAAGCCTTTTAACCCAAAGAGAAGGGTATCCAACAACCTTGGATAAAGGTCCCTTGATTTATACTTTCAAGCAAGTCTGTCTTACCCACACCAGGGTAAGCCCTCGATATGAAGATCAGAGTCTCTATCTTGCTATCCCCGCAAGCCCTCAACTTCAAGGTAGTTGGCAACCTCTGTCTTCCTCAGCAAGGAATCCCTCGAACCTCAAGGTAGTCGGCACCTCTGTCTTCCTATCCCCGGAAGCCCTCGAATGTAATCACCAACATTCGGAGTCACGCGAAGCTTTGAGAGTTAATAAGAGTCTCTCTCTATTTAGAAATCACTTCAAGAAAATTAGTCAGCCTTTCAGCACTTTTTTCAGCAGCTCAGCCGCCACGAGCTCTTTCAAATGAGCTCCTATTTATAGGTAAGGTTGGGTCCTTCTCCAACGGTCATATTTTCGTTAAAGATCGGAGGGACCTGTACACATGTCACTTAGACAACGGTTAGTTTATAACAAAACAGACGACATCGTTTTATAACAAAACAAGTGTAACAGAATGTACGACATTGTTTTAATTCTGACTCAAAGGTTCGGAATGAACGCTTCGGAGTAAAGGTTTGGAGTGTAATGAAAATAATAACAGTAGAAAAATTTTAGAAGTGTAAGAAATATACAAGTTCGGAGTCTAACAAAGATATTTTTCAGAGTCTGAATTAATTCAGAGTGTATAAAACAAATATACTCAAATTCTGTTTAATAGGTGAGTTCGGAATGAGAATTCAGAATAGGAATTCGTCATCAGAAATCGTAATGAGAATTCATCATCAGGATTCGTAATGAGAATTCGTCATCAGAATTCGTAATGAGAATTCGTCAACAAAATTCGTAATGAGAATTCTTCATTGGAATTCATAATGGGAATTAGGAATGGGATTTCTTCATTAGAATTCGTAATGAGAATTCGTCAACATAATTCGTAATGATAATTCTTCATTGGAATTCGTAATGGGAATTCAGAATGAGATTTCTTCATTAGAATTCGTAATGGGAATTCTTCTTCAGAATTCATAATGATAATTCGTTATCGAACTTCATAAGAATTCGTATCCTGAATCTGGAATAGAACTTAGTCAGAGTTCATATCCGGAATTCGGAATGAAACTTCCTTATAGTTCTTATCCAGAATCCGAATCCTAAAACAGAATGCTTTATATCAAAGTTTCAATGATTCCGAGAAAATAGAAATGAATCTGAATCTCATACTTAAGAAAAAAATATGGATTAAAATAAGATAAGGATAATTTTTCTTATAAAAGCGAATTTCCTTATAAAAGAAATTTTTCTTAAGAAAGAAATTTTTCTTATAAAAGAAATTTTCCTTAAGAAAATGATTTTCTATATAAAAGATATTTTTCCTATAAAAGGAACTTTCCTTAAGATATGGTGTTTGTGATTTTCAAAACAAGAAGGAATGGAAAATTTATAAGGAAAACCTTATTGACTCAATAGAGGTCATGGATGATGCTTTGGATCCCACTGTGTCCAAGGAACTAGACATTGAAGAGGACTTTCTTAGATCCTGTTCTTGGAAGGGAAAAACACTATTGTAGATTCTAACAACTTCATTAACAAAAATGGGAGGGTGTGACCTATGAGGGACTACTCAAACCTTCTTATTCCTATAGTTACTAGATCTGGAAGCAAGAGTAAGCTTCCCCCAATGGCTCCTACAAATGCAGGAATCATTCCCTCGAGAAATTGAAATAGTGAAAAGCCCGAGGTGGATGACCCCTCCATCGTCCTCATTCCTATAGGTTGTAAGTTTGTTGGCCCATTCATCCCCTTGGGCAATGAGGTAATGGTGTCTTTAGGACTGCGGCGTCACACATGCCTCAATGTTGAAATGTATGATGAATCTCTGGCCATTATGGCATCGAAGAAGATGGAGGTGGTCCCGCATAAGGAGATATGGGAAGTTATCATCTATTTTAAGAAATGGATGTTGGAGAAATCGATACCATTCAACACCTAGAAGGATGACCGGGTTATGATGCATGAGAGAGCTCTTGAGGTGGAAACTAGTGGGATGTATATGCAGTGGATTGACAAATAATATCATATTTTGGCATGAGGGTTTAATGTAGGGAAGTTAAGCATAGAATAGTTCATATAGATGTTGGAATCATTTTATATTTCGTTTGAGGACCACAAAAAAGACGATCTAACGTTAGAGGAAAATGGACTTCTCTAGAAACTACATAGGAATAATGCATCTAATAGGCTTAAACTTGATGTCAATGGTTCATCTGTTTCTTTCGTTGTTTGATGCTTTGGTTTTATATTTGTACATGGGTTCTCACATTCCCTTAAAAGTGTTGAAAAAAAATTAATTTATGATGAGGAAGACATGTAGTGATTCTAGGATCTCCAATCCTTGGTTCCTCTAGAACAATAAATGGAAACAATACCCACCTATACGTATGGGTCAGAGCTGTGTAGAGATTTTACCATTCTGTAACTACATGTGGCTTGATTCCGGACATTATAAGATATGTAGTGACACTTAGATCATTAATACTAAGCCCAACTACAACAACTGATAAAAAAATGAACCCCAAATGTCATAGGGGACCATTCCATACCATCTTAATTCGCCTATATGTGAGTCAGATCTACAAACTTACTACTTACACATATAATATTCCTCACTTAATTTTTCACATTGGTTCATATATCCTTACCAAATGAAGTTAAACTAAATTGAATTATGACATTAACACATGAAATTAAAATACAATGAAAGCATCATGTTTACATGACATGAGAAAAACCAAACAAAAATTTCATTATTGTATGATAATAAACTGAAAGGAACATGTCCTTACCACATGACATTAATCTATAAGTAAAACATACCCACAAAAGAAAATAAAGTATGCTAGCCATATCCCATTTTTCTTCCCATATCAAGGTACCAAAAGATCCTTACACCATTAAGCCTGATTTTGGGGTTTATATTCCAACTTTTAAAGAACCTCAATCCATATACCACACTTCATGTGTCAAGTTTCACTGGTCGAATAAAACTTTTCATGGCCATAAGAATGGACAATAGATTTCTTGGTTTGACCATTCTATTGATGCAAAAGGCCTTAGACCCACCAACCAGAGAAATATTATCATTGTATGGAGGGATTTCTAATCCTTATGAGCCCGATATCATAGTGGTAGAACTCAGCACCTGAGGGTGTTTTTTTCATCCCCAGTATGATTGCCCCATATTTTTATTCAGGACCTAAGGACTTCTATATATGAATTATAACATTATTATCTCTCTCTCAGAGGGATATTGGGGTACTCTTGAAACAGGGTATCCTAATTAAGATCTTTTATAATTTCCCCCATATTAGGTCTATGTGCTTCATGACCATAAAGTGCGGGCACTTTGGTCAAATTTGTATGACCTTAAACTCTAGCCTATAATTTAAAAAGATGTACGAACATAAAATATAGCCTATAATGGTTCAAATCACAAGACCTTAAACTACTAGGTAAAGAGACACAAAACATGTTAGGTTGAAAACCCGTAAGGGGAATCCTGAGAAAAATTCATGTCTTCTCTCGCTAAACACTTCACCTCCGATGATTAGGAAAAAATTGTGGTGAAATATAAAGAAGGCATAAAAACTGTTAGGGACTACATGGTATCCCTTTTAAAATTCTAACTATGATTGCTGGACCCCTGGTCATGAATAGGTTAAATTAATTAATTTTCTCATCTAATTAACCTGCGAAATTATTCTTTAGAAGGTGACACAACTTTGAGGGTGCTCAAAACATTCTTTGATATTACATTATCCATGAATCACACTGCATGATTTAATATTCCTTGGGGTTACAAAAACAATTTATGGCCCTAGAAAAGGAAAATATATCCCTTAGTTTGGCCTTACTATCAATTCAGAAAGGCTTAGACGCACCAACCAGACACATTTTGGAACAATATAAAGGGAATTATAATCCTTGTGATCCTAACATAATTGTGGTAGAACCCAACACCAGAGAGTGTTTTGGGTCTTTCCTAGCATGATTTTCCCATACATTCCCCATGATTGTGGAACATTGGACCATGATTTACAATACCCATACCGAACTGTTCAATAAGATTTGACATCATCGATGTTACATCACTGTGTTTTGTACCCTTTCTCAAAGAAAGAATGTGAAACTTCATTCCTAAACCTTTGATGGCCCACAACTCAGGATTCAAGACAATATGGAATAGGTCATGAGATTCATATTAGGATTTGAATTTTTATGGGGAACCAAATCCCTTTTAGGAAAGATTTTCTTATATTCCCAACTTTATTGGTTAGACACTCGAGTCTTTGGAAATATTTCATGGCTCTCATAAAAGAGTGGGGATATCTCTAATTGTCCATACATATAAGCCATATGGACTCAAAAATAAGTTATTAGAACTACCAATTAGAAGAATCTCTCATATGTAAGAAAGGTGCTTCAATCATTGCCATCCCATAGGACACCATGGTGGAACTCATAACCCTAGATTGTTTGGAGTTATCCCTGGTATGTATGCCGAATTTCATTACTCGTGGATTAAAGATCCTTGGAATATGATTTACATCACTAATACTCTAACTATCTATGTGAACATATAAACCCTAGTATTTCTCCCTCATCCAAAACAACTCACTTAAATCAGCATAACCCATGGAAAAGAATGGATACTCTATTATTTGGCCATAGTAATGATGCATAATGGATTTGAACTATGATTGAGAGATATTACTCCTTTGAAGAGAGAGACTCCAATCATCTTGAGCCCTGACAACACCATGGAAGAACTCATCACCCCAGAGTGATTTGAGTCTTCCCTGGTCTTCCTATCCCATATTAGATATTTATCAATAAAGTCAAATCTATAAGATCATAAACTACATCACATCAAAAGTTCATGCTTAAAGAACATAAACTATTACATTCAATGGTCCAAGATATATGACCATAAATTAAAACACATCCTAGGTTAAAGCTTTAAGACGTTAAACTATATCACATCTACGATCCAAGAAATAAGACCTTAAAATATACTACAACAAAGGTCTGATCTAAGAGACATTAAACTGTAGAATAGTAAAGGTATAACAAGAAATGCTTAAAGCTACCAACTAAGAGATACATAATGCCCACCATGATAAATAATCTATAAGGGAATCTTGGGAAAAAGATGAGTCTCTTCTCACTCAACATGCACGCTGTATGATACAGGAAATATTGTGCATTTGTAAAACTGAAGATCCACAAAAACCTGTTAGGTCAAATTCCTATAAGATGGTTTCCTATGGAAAATCCATGTCCATTCCCACTAGTTATTCCTCCGTATGAATATTTGTAAAAAATTTAGAGAAAAATAAATAAAGAGACACAAGCTTTTGGGGACCACATTATGGGCTTAGAAAAAATCAATCTATGCTCTCCAATTCCCCTGACCTCGGATGAAGTTGAGCATTTTACCTTTGGAAGGGATAATGTATCCATATTTCCCTTATAAAATAGATGATATTAGACTATTGGAGAAGGTTTATCAATGAATAATTTCATTTTCTGGTCAATTCATTAACATTTATCAAAGAGTATCCTATTTTAATTGAATCACTCAAATTGAGGTGATTGGATCGATCTTGTTTTTCACAAAAAGGATGGAAATTATGGATGATATGATCCACATCTCCACCCTAACTAGGATCTCCACCATGGATTTCAATAAAAAATAGTGAAATTCTCCTTCCCATGTATGATATGTAGCTACATATGTAAATTCATTATAGAATTATTCATCTGGGAACCTAGGTTACCTAAAAATTATTTTGATCAACATATTGGTATATTTTAGAACTACAATCATCTTGATTCCCATTCTCATTAAAAACATAAAGATGTACAAGTACCTTTCTTTGGATCTAACTGCATGTTCCTTTTCATCTAATCCTTGATTCATTTTGGAATTCATAGACATTCCAACTTCTGGGTATCCATGCCCTATGCCATATCCACTTACTATCTTAGATTTATCAAAGAACTCATGGTCATAAGTCTCCTATGGGACGAACCTCAAATCCCTTATCCAACACACTCATATATAATTCTCTCAAAGGTATCAATATAAAATCTTTCTAAATGTTATAATATTAATCAAATTGATCTAAACATATGTTAGGATCTGAATCTTTTCATACCGAACATATCTAAATATAAGAGGGGTCATTTTTTGACACTCATAACTGTGAATCATTCAATTTTCCAGTGGAGGATTCACATCGTGCATATCATGTGTCGGAGAAGTGAGATTTGAGTTCATCATCTACAAAGTGATTGGATTCCATCTTTCTATCATGAGAACACAAAACCAATCACTTAACATGACCAACCTCTACCCAGAAGAAGATTAAATTACCACCCACTCGATTTTGTAAAGAATTTTGTACAGTGACTTGGAGAATACCTATGATCAATTCCTAATATATTTATTTGATTCATAGAAAAATATGATCATAAATATCTTTTAACACTTGACACACCATGAAAATATGATGGTATTTTATACCACACACATGAAATATCCATGTCTGTATGAGAATATCCATGTTATTATTGATATCTTCATGTGAATAGGCTATATATTCTTTGTACGTGTGTCATGGGATATGGATATGTGACATTTAGGTGACATCTTGAAACACTATCCATGTATCCTTTGGCATATAACATTAACCTGAAAACACCCGTGATCATGATATGGAATCATAAAATCACAAACATGGTTCATATCAAATGTGAGAAAACCATCTGTCTAGGACAATTTATGTGTTCTATTTTGATATCTAACAAGGAACAAGAGACATATCAAAGGAGAGAAAAGTGATGGTCCTTGACAATCTCTACATGCCCTAATGGGATCTATCATTGATTATGTGACACATCAAAGATGAAAAAACTAATTTTCCCAAAAAATGCTTACATATCATCATAAGAACCAACACTAATCATGAAACGTGACATAGTCTAGTATGAAGACTGACTAGGACAAGATGTACGCAACAAAAAGAAGGTTTTTTCAATGAAGTGTTAGCGCATCACTGAAAGACCCATTATTGGTCACATAAATAATGGATAATGGGGAGAATTATTTTCCTTGAAAAAATATTTTTAATCTCATGGTATCTTAAACCATTATAAAATATTAAAATTAAATAAAAAGTTGGAATGTAGGATCCTTTTATAGTAATAAAACTAAATATACACACCCATGTATCATTTGGGAGACCATGGAAGCCCCAGTAGCTTATCCACCTAGTCATGCAAGTTCTCACTGGCATGTCAGACCTATCATGCAAAAGACTTTGGACATGTCCAGGAATTCATATTATCCCCTTTTACTATATAAGGCAAACAAAAGTGTTTGTCCATAAAGTGATCGAGTGTCACCATATGACCACTTTTTGTTCATGTAATGAGTCACCGATGGGGAGAATTATTTTCATGAAAAACATATATATAATATAGAAAGATTCCAAATATTTTTAAAATAAGTAAAGGGGGGAGAGGGAGATGGTTGGGAACCTCTTGCGGTCATAAAACTCACATGACACACTCATGTAGCCTATGAGACAACAAAAAATACTTGGTGACATGTTTGTATGGTTGTGCAAGATCCTATTGGCATGTCAACCCCTTCACTACAAAGTATTTATACATTTTTAGGTAGTCTCAAACTACCCCTTTGGCTTCATAAGACAAAAATAAGGGTTTTTTCATAAAGTGTTTGTGCATCACCACAATACACATTGTTGGTCACACATTGCATCATCTATGGGGAGAATGATTTCCTATCAAAATATCTCTATAATTTGGTGAGATCCCCGAACTTTGTAAAATAAGAAAAGTAAATTAAAGGTATAATTGAAGGATCCACTTGCAGTCATAAATCTCATATGATAAAACCATGAATTCCACGAGACACCGTGGAAGACCTAGTTAATTGTTCGACTAGTTTTGTAAGTGCCCACTGGCTTATCACCCAGTAATGAGAAAGGATTTGGACATTTCTAGGAAGTATCATGCTTCCCCTTTGGATCTATAGGAAAAATAGATATGATTGTCCTTGAAATGATTATGCATATCCCTATAAAATTTTATTGGTCACACAATGGATCACCTATTGGAAAAGTGATTTTCTTCAACAACACTTATTCACACTTGAGAGACCAGGATTGATTTATGAAATATGTTCCACATAATGAGGAAGACAACCGAGGTGGTGATACCTATAAATACCCCAACCTAGTATGAAAAATGGTGGATGACCATACAGACATAGAATCCTTGGAGCCATTAATTGGCATTAGAGATGATTTCTTAGAGCAGATGATCTCACGAATGAGAATTTTTCTATTATTTATGATCTAGGGAGATACTAGAGTGATCATGTATCATGAATATAAACTTTTTGTGACCACTAATAGGTTACATGAAGGAAATCTGGAAAGTTTTGTGAAAGACAGACTACATTTATTCTTGACCATGAGGGCCAAAAAAACAGGTAACATAGAAAAACTCTAATTCATTAATAATAAAAATGTGAGAATAAAGAAAAATACAGGAGAATTAGGCAAAGAATGTATATGGTGACCCACATGTTCTTCACATGAACCAACCAAAACACATGAAAACACCATGACATGTAACCCAAATCTTACGATGCTCATTCTCAATACTATTTGGGTCATGATAAGTCTTCTGGACATGTCAAATCAAGTCACATGGTCCACCTCATCCATTCCATCCATGTCTCAAGAAACCCTCTATGTTTACAATTCATGCGTAGTTATGTCCTTTAGACATTTAACCTAGATCATATGGTGGAATGAGTTCATGTAAGATGATTCTCTCAGTAGCACCAGGGTAATTTCTCTTTCTCTTGAGATGTACCTTAGACTTATCAACCAACTTTTTTGATGACATCCATACATGTTATTTTGGGTCAGGAATCACCCTCCAGACATGTCACAAGGACTCTTGAGACACCCTCCGTGTATTTTTTCCATATTTCACGATGACACTAGGGAAATATAGTTGGATAATGTAACAGATTCTAAACAAGAAAACCAACAACTTGTGATGGATTCTAGACAATCCAACAGAGGACATGCGTTGGATTCTACAAAATCTAGGTGAGGTCATGTGATGGTTTCTAGGATGAGTTAGTCGAGTGTTGTGATGTCATATGGAAAAATAATCCTTGATTATGAAAGTACCTTCAAACATTCCATCCAGGTTATGTGATGTCCCTTAGATAAGTCAATTTAATCATGTAATTGTATTTGGAAATGCCTGGACGACATTATCTAACATGACAACCAGAAAACCAAGTCATGTCAAGTGAATAATCAATACATGTTAGAAAGATAAGAAGTATTTCAAAATATGGGAAACCTAAGTTTGTAATCCCCAACCCGTAGAATAATATGATATGTCCTGCATATGAGGGAAGCCTCATTGTGTGAGCCACAGACAAAGGGAATCTATCGTGGTATAATCTCCTAACATTACTTAAACCTTAGGGATAAAAATAATATATCCATGTGTGACCATCCAACTTATCCCATCAATGGGTTAAGGGACGAATAAACTACAATAACATTTATTCTCACTATAGTTGGGATATGTGGTATACCTTCCTAAGGCCCAAGCACCAATGGGTATCCACTTCAGCGTATGTCCCCTTATTTATCCTAAATTTATACTATTAGGATCTAATAAATCCCATATTATAATCACTATTCCTCATCCATAAACGAGAGAGAATTGGTCTCATACACTGGCATCATTTTATTTATCAGCCCTGACTGTTCCCCTAAGTACCTCAATCCCATCTAAGAGTTTGGGAAGAACCAAACTATGATGAAATTGATTCCTGTTATCAAATAGGGTACATACGATGCACAACTAAGGCCCA
The DNA here is from genome assembly GCA_963277665.1 of Viscum album. Taxonomy (NCBI): domain Eukaryota; kingdom Viridiplantae; phylum Streptophyta; class Magnoliopsida; order Santalales; family Viscaceae; genus Viscum; species Viscum album. The sequence goes on along the minus strand of OY728137.1, from coordinate 286,399,777 downwards.
AGATCCATACCAAATCCCCTATAAGAAAGTAAATCATGTGTGTTGAAGGTAAAATTATATGTGAACTCCCCATACGGATTTCCTCTCATGCAACATCTATAATCATCTTCTATCTATTATTCATATTGATCATGACTTGCGTGGACTTATAGACTCAGGATAATTGTACCGATATCATGATGGGGATTCCCTAGTGTGGGATAATAATTGGAATTTAAGTCAAATTATGTTTCATCTACACTCAAAGGTCCATACTCCCAAAGAATCAATCAAGGGCAGTCTTATGTCCATATATCCTTCTTAGGGACTATATTGTCTTATCTCTGATAAAATAGATTCTCATTAAAATACCAATGTATTAAATGATTCTTGTTTAATATGGGACACGTTGGATGCCTCATTAAGTTCTGAGCCCAAGATTCATGTCCTTAAAACATGATGTTAAATTGCATGGAAGTTTCCAATCACATGACATTAAACTATAAAAAAACTATTTAAGTTTTGATTCCTATTTTCCTAGTATCTGTAGGATTCTTTGTTAATATTCAATCCCATCTCCAAGACACTAAACAACTATCTAAAAGGAAATATACTCTAGAGTTCCCATACATGACCATAACACAAAGCATAATAAATAAATAAGAGTGAAATAAAAAACCTATGATATGCGTGAACATATTCTTACCGATACATGAATATAATCAATCCACTAAAATAGGGGTAAGAAACCTTGTATCAATGCCTAGGAAATATTTCATGATCATATATTAAATATATAAGAGAGTTTCGGAGTAGGAAGTAATTCCCCTCAAAAGTGGTATGATGAACGTGACCACCCACCCTCTCGAACAATGTGAGTTCCTAATATTTGTTGAGCATGAAATCCCATAGAAAAACATTCCTTTGTAATGTAGGTACGTACTCAGTTATGGACGTGGGAAACATTTGGGGTTTCTAGAGTAGAATAAAAAATGGAACCCCTAATGCAAGTGATTGAGAAAGGCCATAAACCCCTATAATCAAACCATTGGGCTGATCCAATCTATGTATTTCCCCAAAAAACACATAGTTCAACATATACATTAATAATAATTTCATATATAATGACCAATACACACGTTCATACAGATGAATATCCAATGAAACATATAATATGAGTATTTCATATAGGCTTGTCTACCCTAATAACCTATCTTTTTTTTTATTACCAAAACTAAAATTAATTATAATAAGTCTCAATTTTCTGTGATATTATAACATAAAATTATAAAACATATTTTATATCCCATTGAGTTTATTTTATCAAGTCCATAAGATAAATGATTAAGAATATTTTCATAGTATTTCAAAGTTCTCAAAATAGTGGGTAACTATTATAACCTTTGAAATCAGTAGATATTCGAAATTATCACATTAGTGTTTCAAATAAGAACACTCATCATGTGGTATTATAATTTTTAATATTTTTTTAAACAAAAGTATTAATTTAGTTGGTTTTATGTCACTTAATACAATAAAATGAACAATATCATTGAAGTAGTTAATATATTACAGTATCTATCTATTATAGTATTAGAGACACAAAAAATAACTTGAATCTACTAGTGTTATAATGTTAGTATAATACAATTAATGAACGAAATTTTAGAGTCTATCGATATAATTTTTACATTTTGTGTTTCCTACAATATAAACTCCCATAACTTCTAGCCAGGTCCCTTGATCATAAACATGACACACCTTACTTTAATTAATTATAATGTTTCTAGGAATTTAAAAAAGATTCAAATATTTCTCATCAATTTCTTAGTCTCTTGTGGATCTCTTCCCCTTTAAATGATGATTTTTTTGTAAATGTAATAATAGAGCATGATCTTTATCAATAAAAATGACCAAAACCAACACCTTCAACCCGATCTAGATTAGGATGAGCTTCTTGGTCTACATTATCAATATCTAACCCCATGGTTTAAATAATATTTTCTAAATAGGAGGATTTAACTATGAATTTTTTAATCCCTCTTTTGGGTTTCTAGTGACTCTTCTCAGGGATATGGTAGTATATATAATCAAATAAAGGATAAACCCAATCATAAGCCATTAAATTTAGTCAAAATCTTATAAAAATCATATGAAAACTCATAAAATTATAATAATAATGATAATAATCCATAAGAAATCAATAAAGTATATAATGGAACAAAATAATACATATCCCCATCATATGGTGTTAGTTGTTAGGGATAAACTTACCAGGAATATAAATATTTTTTCCTAATGCCTCCCAAAATGGAGATTCTAGGTTGGGAAACATGGAATTCCACCGATTAATTTTAACTAATCACCCCAATATATAATCCAATTTTCTTATTTCTCTAAAATTTCTCAAAAAATATATATAATAAGTCTTCTAAAACTAATACAACATTTCTCTTAAATATCCTTTGATAACTCAAATATCATTCTGGTAGTTGTTAGATGAAACAAAACACTCAAAAAACCATTTCAATAATGAGAATATTAACCCTTATCTACATTTTCCTTATATATCATAAAAATATACTTTGATGACATCTTCAAATAACCTAACTTGGAATACCTATTTTGGGTAACTCAATTGGAATACTACAAGGCTCGAAGGGAATTTTTAATCTCATTGTGTAAAAATGTAGTTTATAATAATACGGAACACAACGTTGGGAATAATTTCACCCAATAATTAATAATAAAATAAAGGGGCTATATATGACTACATAACATGACCCCTCAGTACATAGGGGTGTCCCACAATCCATTAAGTAATTTAAAAATTATCATTATATCTGAAAATAAAATAATATAAATGATAGATCATACAATAACTCCAACATTAAAATAAATCAAGTCCAAATTTAAAATTTTATTAATAATAATTTATTATTTGATTATTTACAAGAACCTAAATAATCCAAATGTGAGGATTGAAAAAAAATTGGAATCTAATTAGACGATACACTATAACGTGTCTATTACAAAACAAAATAAATAATAAAATAAAAACACTATTACCCATATATGTGTGACATGATGTATATCCCCATGATTTAGCCTCCTTTAAAACCCAAAAAAAATATATCTTGATAAACTACTCTATCATATTGGTGATTTTACTATACCTATATCTATTAAAAATGAGTAATATACACCCATAAATTGTATATTTCATAAGAAAATAACAACACTAGAAAATTTCCCTAATAAACCAATATAAAACCATAAAAAAATAATCCAAATAAATCTCATTTTAAATGTACATATAAAGGTATAACATTAATTTTTTATAGAATAAAAAATACGAAGGTAATCATATATATGTTTCGGTTCTATGAATTAAAAAATGTAAATAAAACATATAAGAAGAGTGTTCACTAATGTAAAAAAATTATTATAAAATAAATCATCATGGGATGTTATAAAGGAATAAAGGTTTATATTCCTAGGGTCTATATTTCAATATGATAAATCTAAAAAGAGGTTACCAAGGGATCACCATGTAATTCTTGTGAACTAGTTGTGGGGAGTGATGTGACCTAATAGAAGAGGTAATATTATTGAACCTGGATCTAGGGGTATTTAAATGTTAAGACACAAAACTAGTCTAGGGTTATTTCATGTCCCTTATTAGTCACATCATCTTATAAGAAAATCCTCATATTATACCTCAAAAGAAATTGAGGTGTAATACCCATGCATTTATAATGATTCAAACTTCCATTTAATAGCATTTAAATTTATGGATAAACATTACATGGTTAATTAAATAATTCATTGTTGAAATACTTTGTATACTCTAGGTATAAATTCTCAATATCTTATGAATGAAATTATATTTTAAAACATGAAAAAATGACTTGTTAATTTCATTAATGCCTTTATATCCATCAAATTTAACTTTATTTTTCTTCATTATTTAGACAAGTATATTCAATCCATTTTAAATTACATGAAATACAAGCATATAAAAAATATACCATTAATATAAAATTTTAATCACTTAAATGTTATTTAAAATAAATCAACCACTCACGGTTCAAAACATATGTAATGACACTTACCCCATTATCCTTGAGCCAGTGTTGTAATTTATTATATTTGTATAGATACTAGATTCAAATCCAAATGGACCGGTTAGTTTAGTATTTTAAGAGGTCTAGATACATATATAGTACCCATTTTATATTGGTATTGGAAAATAAAACATAATACATAACAATTTCTAATAAACTACATCCTTGAAAACACATTCAAAGATATTTTCTTCATAACCTCGGGAAAGGAAATAAAATATGGGGAATGAAAATAACTAGTAAGGGTTCAATATATTGAAATCTGTCATTAATCGTTAATGAATAATCAATATGGCATGGTAAATTACTTGACACTCATGCCATTTATATAACTGTATAATGCTAATCAATATTGGAAGTCAAATAACTGAGCAAACATTCCTTTTAATAAATAAGATGACAATTAAATACATCCATATATTTTTCCATAGTGAAAATCTCATGAATAAAAAAAACTGAATTATATATATATATATATTCAATTCTTAATTATTGGAAATCATGTTTTCCAGGAACATGATACCTTTACCATCAATATCTATTCTCAAGATAGTTTAGAACTATTGGGTAAAAATTCCTCTAATTTAACCAGCTAATTTTTCTAATGAGACTATTGATGAATTGAGGGTCTATCATTAACTAGGCCCCACCCATGAATATAAGTCCATTGAATTACAAATATATAAAAAAATTTATTTAATAACTTTCCTTATAATCAAGTATTTGTATTGTATAAATGGTATATATTTATCAACATTTCCACAGATATTACAAATAACATTAAAAGTATACACTATATGTAAAAAAGTTATATATTATAGGAAATAAACATATCCATCATACAATAATTTGGATATGTAGGTGAATTAAAATTTCTAATTTTAAATGATTACATGTTATTTATTGTTTCAAATGAATGTTAACAATCACAAAAGAATGTGACATAGCACAATAAAATTTACCACATTGTAATTTTCATGTCAGGTACACATGGATGAAATAATTTAAATTGAAACATAAAATACCATGAATAATGAATAAATCATGATATTAAATGTCAATTGGGTAGTTTTTACACCATATATAAGTGAATCAGAATATAATATCACATAATTCTCAATGGAATGTAAATTGATTCAAAATCCCTTACCAAGTGATTCCTTTTGGTTGAATGTTATTTAAAAAAAATTAATACTGGTTTTAGGTATTTTTTAACATATAATAGAAACATATTTATTTTTATCATAACATATATGATTCTTTTATAACAACTTATTTCCTTTTTGTTATTAATATTGTATTATTTTCTTTGCTTCGGGTTTCAAATGCATTTTTTCGAGTATGTTTTTACATATTATTTTTTGTCCATCTTGATTCAATCATGATTAAATAATCACTAGAATATAAACCATGATTTAAATATCATATATATTAATTATATATATATATTTATATAAATATATAAAATTATGTGATAGGAAATAAATAAATAGTTAATGGAGAGGGTATGTCGTACATACGCATGAAGGTAGTTTCCATTTTCATATCGAATTAAAAGAAAGAAATATAAATTATATATATATATTATCATTTTAATATAATTTTTATTTCATTTATATCACATGTTTTTTAAACCAATTATTAATACATTACATGTAATCAATGAAGGAATCACATCACTTCGTGACGTAGTTGTCTTCCATACACACAAGCGACGTTATCACATTCCCAAAAAATGGAAAGCCTGAAGATATATGTGGTATAATAATTATAGGATAATAATATCATCATAAATATCATATATATCCAATATGAAATATAAATCCATCATTATTTCTTGCCGTGAAAGGTGGTAATGGAAAAATGAACGATATCGGTACACGAGGCATTAGTCCTCCATACACATGAATGATGATTTTGTAACCAATTTAATAGAGGTGTGGAGAGTTGTATTTAATATCTATAAAATAAAACATATAATTATATATTATATAATTATTTTATTATATTAAAATAATATAATAAGAATTTAATGAGGTGGGTATGAAAATAAAACAAAAACTTTTTTAGTAAAACATTACCTCCTCTTCTGATATATTCATTTCCTTCGCACTGAGGCCATCCTATGTTGAATTTATGAAGAATTTAATATATTTAAAATTATAGTTTTGAAGTTATACAGTGATTTGGTCTAGTTATTTTTGAACCAATTTGGTTTTATAATTATTAGGATAGAAGGAGAGGGGGTGGCCTTTTATAAGTGGGGGAGAGGACACACTTGGTATTTTTGAAAAAAAGTTAGGTGAACCAACATTTTTACCTAAAAACATAGAAATTAATAAAAAAACAAAATAAATAGAGATAGGAGATATAAATGCGGTCATAAATGTGTATTTTAAATGTTCGAGGTTATTTTTATACATTATGTTCTATGTTTAACCACTATGTAAACTCGTTTTTACATTAATCATTATAATTAATTTTAAAAAATTTCATTAATAATTTTGTTCAAAAATTATGTTTACCTAATGATAAAATATATATTATGCTGATTAAAATTATATTATATATTTTTGAAAATTAAATTTACATAAGTTGCTAAAATTAATATAAAATTAATCCCACACGTGGGATGAGAAAGTGAGTTCTTAAAGTGAAAATGTTCCAAATTCTACTTTGTTTTTATATCTAAATTCAATATAAAAATGATAAAAATGACCTAATTTTATTAATATGTTTATAATTAACTAATTCAACTTTAAAACATATTTAAAATATAATTTAACTTTATAAATCATTTGAATAAAGTATCAGTTTTTCAATTAAAATCGGTATTTTTCATTATTTATCCAAAAATGAAAATTCTAAGAAAAATACCAAAAATTAACACTAATATAATCATGATATCAAAATTTAAAAAATGGGGTTTATTTTTTCAAATAAATTTTTTTAAAAAAAATTAAAAAAATAAAACAAGTGTTCCATTAAAAGGTAAAAAAACTACCTGTAGAAAAATACATATTTGGAAGTGTAAAATTTGATAGATTTTAAAATATTTTAATCAATATATAATATATAAATTAAATTTATATAATTAAATAATATTAAATAATTTAATTTATTAATATAGATTTCTTTTGGGGGCATAATTATACTTTTTATAAAAATATTTTCTTTATATTCAATTAGTTTTTATTTTTTTATAAATAATTGGTAACCAATGAATTAAACCATATATTTTTCATAATTTTGATAATCATATTATTACCTTCCATTCTGATGGATAGCTAATAATTTTCATATTAAATAATAATATTAAAAATATATTTTTGTATGATAAAACTCATACTTGTGTGTAACACAAGCTTTCAAAGAAACTCATTGTTTAATGTAACGTAAGCAAAACTCAGTATTGTGTGCATTTAAAACTATAGGATATATTAAATTTATTTTAAATATTCAATATATCATAATGTATAGTGTGTTATATTCCCTTATAATATTGGTGTTTCATGTCAAACATGATATTGAGTACAATGTTCCAACATTAGAATTTAGAGGTGATACATTCCTCTTGATTTAATTAATTTTCATCATTATAATTTTAAATTGATCTCAGAACTATAGTATTTGATATTTGAAAATTAATTTTTTTGGAAAAACCACATCGTAATAGGGTTATTAAAATATCCTCTTAATTAGAAATAAGGTAAGCATACAAGTAATCTACAATAATTACATAACTAGGTTTCATGGTAAGAGAACATAGGTGGGAAACAAAAAATAGAAATGGAAGAGAAAAATAAAACACCAATACTAATCAAGAGTGATATAGAACATTGATCACATGAAATTTGGTGATCCAGTGATGTTTAATGACCAAAAATCCATAAACTAAATAGGTACGAATAAGGTCATTGATATCATAAAAATTGAGAAGAAAAAAAAATTCTTTTCATGACCCTTTTACTAGAGTTGAGGAATTATATTACTCTCTAGTTATGTAAGAAAAATATACTAACATGATATACTTCTATTTCATAAGAACAATATCATCCTTTAGTTGTTCCTTGAACTATTTCAACTTAATCTCTTAGCAAAGGTTTTATCATACCGTGAAGTAATATATCAATACATAAAAACATATAAAATGTTCAACTTAAACCATTTCATATATGGTAAACCTTATGAATTCTCAAAATATTATGATCTAAAACATTAAAAGTTAATTGAATTTGCAATATAAACTTATCATTGATCAGTACCAAGGAAATTAGTAATATCTAATTTACATTATCCATATTAATCATCTCTTTATCCCACCTACAGTGTCTGAATATCAGTAAAATATTAAGGGTTATCAATCATGTGTTTTAAGAGAGGTTTAACTTTATACTACATCACTTTTCTCAGTACCAATCAATACAATCATTCAAATTATTTAATAAATATTACTGTAGTACAATAATTATATATATTTCATAATTATTATGATATGAATTTCATCAATAAAATAATATAATTTTTTTTTCATAGATCCAAATACATAATAATTTTAATCATTCTTCTTCAGTTTTATCAATTGTATAATATTAACCCTGATCCCTTAGCTTCATCTGAGGTATATTCCCTTGTGTCTTAAGAAATTCATTTTAATATCACCAAACATACTTATAGATCAAACAATTAATATCCTTGTTATATTTCTTTATATTGAATTATTTTTCATAGTTATCCTTTTCTCCACACTAAAAAAAACTCATAATCCCCAAAATCAATACCTACTGTGGCTCTTTCTGAAGTAATAACATGTAGAAAAATCCTTTTTTCCATTATTCCCTTTATCTATTATTTGATATGTCATCTTCTTATTCTCTACCATCCCGTTGAATCTATATTACATGGAAAATTATTTCTTTATCGTGATATGACATAAAAATATTTTATCATATGAAGAAAAATATTGAGAGGACAGATCCCCTTGGATACATGGCCTAATCCCTTCAAAGAAGTGATCAATCTTGAACTTTTTATTTTGTATGTAATATGTATCATACCTTGATAAACTTTTAATGGTAGTTTCATACTACACAACACTTTATTCATCCTTTTCTTAGGATAATAATACTCCTCTTTATCTTATTTTGTTTCTCACTAGGGAAATATATGTCAAATAATGTCTCCTTGAAATATTTCCATTCAATGAGTTCTTTTTCCTCTTCCTCACTAGTATTCTGGATCGAAGACCAATATTAATCAACATCACCCATATGGAAATACATTAATAGTGTGACCTTTTTTACCACATCCTAGTTCCGTAAACATCTTCTCAAAAGACTTAATCTATTTCTCAACTACCATTGGATTAGTATCCCCACTAAATAATGGGGACCCCTGTCACATAAAGAGATTTTAAATCAGTGAGTCTCACTATGAAATAGTTTTGACCATCCCGGAGAGGTTATTTGTCATAAATTTATTAATATTCCATAATATATCCATAATTTTCTTAGTTCCAATACCACCTATATCGGCCACCTGTATAGGGAAACCTCTATGTTGGACACATGTATTAATACCCATATTCTTTTAAATTCCATTACTAAAAAATGGAATAAAGTTTATTTGATCATAAAAATATGTAAAATAATGTTTAATACCAAAATAGTGAAATAATCGGCATTAATGGAAATAATTATTTATAAAAAAGCTCATTATCATAAGCATCATTTCATTAGAGATATCCTTACATTTAAATAATTCATAATAAATTTTAATGAAATTGTGAATTATCAAGGGCATATCCCCTAAGAGTTTAAAACCAGGTGTTTGTTAAGAATTATTTCCATTTACCAAGTTATACTTGAGTCAAGCCTGACATTTCTTTTAAAAAGTTATACCCATAGGTACATATGTTCCAGAACCACATCCATATGTAGTGTCTATAAAAAAAATATTTCTCGGAATACCCATATAATCTATACCATACCAAAATTATTGGTTGTTATTCCATACTTATACTCAAATTAAATGATAGTATTATGTTATTTAATATTTTTTTCTTAAATCTAGTTCCTAATGATTCCACAGCACTCGTTCTGATACCAACTATAATGAACCCAACCACCGTATCTTAGAGCCGGTGTCATACTTTATTACATTAGAATAGATAAAATATTCAAAAACTAAAGGAATAATTAGTTTAGAAGATTTTCAAAATCAAACATGTTACCCATTTTTCATTTATAATGGAAAATAAAACATAATATATAACAAATGTTAACAAATTGAACCCTTGAAAACCCATTCAATGATCTCTTCTTCATAAACTGGGGAAAGAAGAAAAATAAGGGTGATCTAAAATGTATAGTAAGGGTTAAGTATAGTGGAAGCTATCAGGAATCAATAATTAATAATAAATACAGGATTCTTAATAACTAGACACTCATTCCATTTAAAAAACTAGATATGGAATAGTCAATATGGAAATTTAAATCATTGAACACACATGTAATTTAATCAATAAGATGAGAATAAAATGCATCCATATAATTATTTATATTGAAAATATAATGAATAATAATTAATAAATTATATATGTATAAAATTATTAATTATTGGATGTCATATTTCTTTGGAATATGATACGGTTACCATCATGACTTATTCTCAAGATAGTTTAATACTACAGGTTAAAAATCCATCGGATTGGGACAACTAATTCATCTCATGAGACTAAAGATGCATTGAGGGGGTCTCAATAACTATGAAACACTCATTTATTTAGGTCCAAATCATTTCTTGTATATTTAATAATTTATTTAATAGCATTACTTATCATAAAATATCCATATCGAGTAAAGAATATGAAATTATCAACATTTCCCTAGATATTACAAATAACATTCAAAATATAAATTGTATATAAAAATGGTATATGGTTCAGGAAATAATCTTATCCATCATTCCTTAATATTAATATTTAAGATAATTTAAATGTTTTATCATCAATAATTACAGGTATGTGATGGGTTCCAATAAAATATAAAAATCAGAAAACAATGTGAGATTACCCAATAGCTTTTACCGACATGGTAATTTTCATGTAAAATCCACTTATATGAAATAATGAAAATTGAAACCTAAAATATCACTCATAATGAATTAATAATGATATTATATGTTAACGGGGTATTTTATAAATCATATATAAGTTAATTGGAGTGTAATATAATAGAAGTCTCAAAGGGATGAATGATGAGAAGAAAACCCTTACATCACAATTTATTTTAATTAAATGAACTTTAACTTTTTTAAAATGGTTTTATGTATGTTATTAACTTATAAATTAACCAAATTAATATTTATAATATCATATTTTATCCTTTTATGACATCTTATCACCCGTTTGTTAATAATCATTCATTATTTTCACAGTTTCGGGTGTAAATTCCCTTGTTTTTTAGTATATTTTGACTTGTTATTTAGGTTCCTCTTACCTCGATCATGATTTAAACATCTGTATAATTTAAAACATGATAAAAATATAATATATTTTTATTAAATTTTTATTTATATTAATACAAAAAATTTGGTGATAGGAAATAAAATACACTGTTTATGGAGAATGTATGTTATAGGTAAGCATGAATATTGTCTCCATTTTCTTGTCATATTGAAAGAAATAATAAAAAATGATATATATATATATATTCATTTAATTATATTTTTTATTTCATATATTTATATTAAACTCATCCTTATTACATTTCATGTATAGCATGAGTGAAACGCATCGCTTCGCGAGGCCATAGTCCGATGCACACATGAGAGATGTTGTCAATTTCACACAAAATTTAAAGCATGAGAGTATATGTGATATTATAATTCCATAATCATAATTAAATAACAAATATTATATATATATAACAAATATAAATGATAAATCCATCATTATTACCAACCTTTGAAGGTGGTAGTAGAGAAACGAATGAAATCAGTTCAAGAGGCGGTAGTCTATTGCACACTCAAAGGATATCTTCATAACCCATTTGGTGGAAGTGTGTAAATTTATAGGTTATATCATTAGCATAAAAAAAATTATTAATATTTAATATACTTAGGTTACTATATAATATTGGTATAATAATAATTGATGAAGGTGTAAAGGAAAATATAATACATTTTTTGAAGAACATTACCTCTCTTCAAGTATCTTCCATTAGTTTTCACTAGAGACTTCCTAATTTGGATTTATTATCAATATAAGGCATATAATATGAGTTGGGTGGATTATTGGAGTTATTTTTTCATTTATTTTCAGAACCAATGTGGATTGAAAGGTTTGAAGAGAGGAGGAGATGGGTGGCCTTTTATAAGTTGAGAGCGGACAGACTTGGGATTTTTGAATCCAAGTTATTTCATCCCACGTTTCTACAAACAAAAATGATCCTAAATTCATATAAAATGATAATATAAGGTATTATAAAGAAATATTTCCATTAAATATATGTTGAAAAATTGTTGGGTAACTTTTAAAAATTATATTATATGTTTGACCACAATGTAATCTCGTTTTTACCACAATAACTGTAATTAATTTAAAATGTTTTCACTAATCGTTATGGTAGAAAATTAATTTCACCATATTATAAATTATAAAGTATTATTATTAAAAAATGGAATCTATTTTTCTAAATTAATTTCAAATTATTGGATAAAAACAATTTAAAATTAATCCCACAGACCTGACGAGAATGCTTGTTTTTAAAGTAACAATGTCCGAAAAGAGTAATTGGTTTTTCTATATAAATTCAATATAAAAATTCTTCCAATGACCTAAGTTTTATCAATATTTGTATTAATGATATATTCAAACTTTACAAACAATTAAAATCATAATAAATCATAACAAATAATTTAAATTAAATGATAGTTTTCAATTAAAATTTAGTATTTTTAACATTTCATCAAAAAATGAAACTTCTCATAAAAATACACAAAATTTACAAAAAGCATATTTTTTTTACATTGTAATTTAAAAATGACGATTAATTTCAAATATAATTGTTAAATTATCAAAAAAAATTAAAACAAGTGCCTTAGTAAGTGGTGGAGAACTACAATTAGAAAAATAATGCCTTTTATATGTAAAATTGGGTTTTTTCGTATATTATGTCTATAATATCTATTGTATGATTGTAAAAAAAATTATTGAATATATAATATATAAATTTCATTAGGATCATTCAATAATAGTAATTAATTTAATTTATTAGCACAGAACTTCTTTTGGGGGCATAAAATAGTTTATAGAGATACTTTTACATTATATTTAATTGGTATTAATTTTATTTTATTATTTGTTGGTAAATAATGAATTAAACCATATATTTTTATCGGTTATATAATCCTATTATTTCCCTCCATTACAGTGGCTAGGTGATAATTTTAATATTAAATAATAATAATAATAATAATAATAATAATAATAATAATAATAATATATTTTTCTTCGGTAAAACTCAGCCTTGTGTGTAACACAGGATTTCAAAAAAGCCTGTTGTTTCATAAAATGAAATATAAAATCAATGTTGTGTTAATTTAAAGTTGTAATATAAATTAAATTTTTTAAAATATACAATATATCATAAAAGATAATTGTTCTTTATTCCCTTCTATCCTTAGTGTTTCATTTCATACATGTTATCGAAGATAATGTTCTAACTTTAAAATTTCTGAGTGTTAACGCATAAACAAATTGAAAAATTGTTACTTATCATAAATTTTTTTATATTACTATACATGAAGTTTTCCACTAAAACTGAGAATATTATTATTGAATCAAATGAAAATTCATATCCTTATTTTGAAATTTAAATACATATTAATTTGTTTTTAAACTAACATAAATATTTTTGTAAATTATTTTTTTATTGAATAAATTTCCATTGGTATGTTCTAATTAACTAAATTGAACAATAAAAAATCCAAATATATTGATGCACTCTAATGAAACTATAAATTCCTCAATGAAATTTAATGTTACACTCATTAGAAGATAGCATAGCTTTTAATTTCATTGAAACTAGACAAAAAGTTTGAAGAATATGACTATTGAAGTTTGCAACAATGAAGTATATAAATTAGACTCAGACTGGATGGAATGGTATGTAATAAATACTTAATGATACTATATTCCATTATGATTTTTTAAATTATACAATATCTTAAATTTTAGTAATATTTTTTATTTTATTTTATAGAGTTTTCTAAGAGACGTCATTTGTTGAGGTTTCACTGTAATTAAATATTATTTTCTACATGAAATTTTTCATCGTATGATTTTAATGGTTAATGAAATTAATATGAGGAATTTATTATTTCAAATTTCTATGTTCAAATAGTTTTCAAGGATAGGAAACTGTAACATTTTTTCCAGTTAAATTTGAAGAAATCAAGGGTGCATTGACTTTCTGCAAGTCAAAGAGACTAAAGAGGTTTTTATGGCTAGAGAAAACTACTGTCAAAAATTATATAGAAGTAGTTCTTGGTGTAGAACTTGTTTCCACAAACTATCATAGTCAAATAAGTCTTGGTGTTTTTAACTTGTTGATAATTTTTATAAGGAAACCTAATCCACCTATTACATTGGTTTTAAATAGAATACTTTATGTGATAGTAAGTGTTTGTAAATCATATCTTTTATTTGGTAATTGTATTTTTATCTAATACTCTACACATTGCTTTTAATATCTTATTTTTGTTATTTTTTCTAAAAATCTCAATGTGGTATAAATTATAGATATCAGATAAATTTTGAGTATGTTTCCTTTTTTTATCAAAGGGAAGAAATTGGATAATGGGGATGATTATTCATGGTGGTAGAGTTATTGTTTCATGGGAAATTTATTATTACTAAGCATGTGTGTTTCTTAAATGATAAATATTAGTTCAGAAAATCCTGAAATTGGAGGGGTTATTAAGGGTGTCAAATTTTTATTTGAATTAAACAGACCATTTCCCCACATTTCAAGGAACCCATTAAATATATTTGATGTAATTGTGCAATCACAAAACATGCATGTGATGAAATTGAAACATGAAACAATAGTATTACATGGTTCACCACTAAGTACTAGTTCAAAGAGTGTATTTTGATAGTGTTATGGTCATACTAGAATCCTATGAGCTATAAAAAAATTGATTATTATAGTTTTTCATTCATTGTAACTCAGTTTCAGGCCCACTACCTCAAAAATATTTTGGGAAGTCGCACTTCCAATATTGGATCACACCTATCAACACCCCTTATGCACTTATT
The DNA here is from genome assembly GCA_963277665.1 of Viscum album. Taxonomy (NCBI): domain Eukaryota; kingdom Viridiplantae; phylum Streptophyta; class Magnoliopsida; order Santalales; family Viscaceae; genus Viscum; species Viscum album. The sequence continues at coordinate 286,384,348 of OY728137.1, read as the reverse complement.
TGAGTGAATTCTATCTCATTTTATAGAAATGAAGATATTATTAACATCTGACTACTTTTGGATGATTTTTTACAACATTATGGTATAAATCTGACACATTAATTCATTTCGAAAACTTATTCCAAGTGCAGCTAATTTCTCACAATTATTCTTAGAAAATTTCCACATTCAGGATTCTTCAAATTTTCAAATAAATTATTACCTTGTATAAAATTATAACTTTAAATAAAATAATAAATAATTATTAACTAATATACATTTTCTCCACTTAATTCCAAACCATGATTTTAAAGAACAATTTTTGTGTGTAGAATATTCTTTTTCACTTAATAAATAAATTCATGTACGTGTTTTGTGAAATTAATGTAATAAGCCCTCCTATAAAACTTAAATTAATAAAACAAGGAATTTCATCTCGTTTATTGGTTTTATTTACCCATTCATGAACCTATATCTCACACATTAAATAGGTGAACTCTAATTTTATACAGTTTAACTATTCATAAAAATTGATCCTTTTTGATCCATTTGGATTTTCCTTATTTCATGAGATTTACAAGAATTCATAAAACTGTAAATTTTAGATAGAACCACTTAATTATTTCAAAGATGATGAAATTAATTTTTCTCTATAGAATTGGACCACCATCGACACTGAATAAACCAACACATATTACCTAAATTTTCATTAAAAATCCTTGATCAACACAATAAAAATTAATAAAAAACACAACATACCATAAATTATTATCTTTAAATAAACATTTCTCCAACAATATCTTCATTTTTGTTATTGTAAATAAAAAGAGAAATTCAATAAACCATAAGACTCATCAAAAATCCTGATATTAGTAAAATAACTCATCCATTAATAAAAGTATATGTGAACAAATATAGATATAGAAAAATAATTAATGATATAATTTCATGCCTTGATACATCTTGTACTAACCATTGAATTTAATTATTATTCATCCAGACCTCCTTCCATGACCATTGAATTTAAAAAAATATCCTCTTTTAGACATAAAACCAAAAAAATATAATTTCACCCTTAATACTAAAAACACTCATGTATTGTATCTACTCTTAAATCCTCCACCACATTCACAAATATATTGAAATAGTGAAAACCATGGGGTGTTCGGGTAAATATAATCCTCTCTAAGAAATGTGAGGTGTTTAAAAAATGAGGTTTAACTAATGATCTCATACATTGGTTTTCCCAAAATATATGTTATAATTTCTATCAATTTTTCATTAGATCCATCATGACATGTTTTAATCATGCCCTATTTTACTTTTTCTTTGATGAAGTTTTATATGCTCTTGATATTTCTAATATGAGAGTGTTGAACCAGATTTCTCATCACCTCAATCGCACTCTAATTATGACACTATACCGCCATTGGCTATTTCACTTTATCACCAATATTGGAAACCATTTTCTTCATCTATAATAGTTGAGTGAATTTTTTTTTCATATAGATATACTACACTTTAGAAATAATAAAATAATTTCTTTACGTATTCTTTCTCAATCATCTCACAAATTTATTTCCAATGAAGAATACACCACCACATGCGGTTTTTTATTCCACCATCTCACAATCGTAGTCAAAATCAGATAATTTTTCCAATTACTAAACCTTTCCATATACATATTATAAACAAAAGTTGATAGTTACATGAATATACCTGATGATTCATTTAGCCTTAGTGACGTTATCTTTCTTCATATAAATTTTATGGTGGGATACCAAAATTTTTCTAAATAATATATCTATAAGATTCATAGTTAAATAAATAAATCTTCCAATCATAATTCTAAATAAGGTGGGATCCATATATTTCCCATCACTATGCTTTCTATTTTTTTACCAAACATAATCAAAGTTTTCATTTGTTTTAATCATACATGTAAAAAAATTTTGACATCAATTTTGCATAATTTTCTTGAGAAATAATCATGTATTACAATTAATGAATCACCTGTAACCCCAAAAAGTATATCATTTCACAAATCAATGAAATTTAAATTATGATATCATATGAAAAAAAAATATTCCATCGATTCATCCTTTCTTCCAAAAAAGTGATTTTGTCCCTATAAATAAGAACCATAACATGGCCTTTGGTATGTCTTCACATATAGCCTATGGTCAACACCTCCCCTTTTATGTTTCTATTTTTTCAAATAACCATAGAGTGGATTATACCATGGTTGTGGTTCCTAAATTTGACTTTATAGAGCCTTATTCAATATGTAGACCTTTGTTTCATCATTTTTAAAAAGAAATATCATTTTTTGTTGAATATAAACTTATTCAAGAATAGTTTTTTTAAGAATGACATTTTATACAAACATACGATAAACATAATACCCTATTTGGATTTTAATAGCTAAAAATATCTTAATTGACAAAAGGAGATAAAATTTTGAAAAACAATTATTCAATATTAATTCCTTTAATCTATGAATATCCTTTACAAACTGGTCCTTTATTATTTCTAACAACATTTCAATTCTTATAAAATATTCCCTTGAATATCCACTTTATTCAAATCAAATTGTTATTTTCATGCCTCTAAAAAAGATCCCAAGTAATTTTTTTATCAATATCGTCTTATTCCTCATTCTTGTCCTTAACCCATGATTCATCCTTTGATTCTTATTGAAATATGGCATCATTCACCATTTATATGAGGGAAAAATGCATTATATTCCTTATTATCCTTTTATGTTTAATTATTGACCAATCCCCAATAATGTTGGATGGATACAAATTTTCTACTCTTCTTATCTTATGAGTTTTCAATTGATTTTATTAAGTTATATTTTCTTCTTCTAATTCCACTTTAAAATAATCATAATTTGGAGAACCATTAGTGCTAGATGAGATATACAGAGCTTTGGTATTTGAAACTATTAATTTTTCACATTCTTCTTCATCTAAAAACATTTCAAAAAAAAATGACCTCCTTTAGTTGTTAATTATTTTATCCTGAATGATCATGACATAATTTCTCTCCATAACTTTTCTGAGCCTGTTATTGTACTATTTTTTGAATCCAACCATTATTTAGTATCCAATGAATATTACTTTAGCAACATCAACTCTATAATAAATGTGATTTACATCTTTATCTAAAATTAACCATTTAATTCTAAAAACTCAGAAATAATTTTGTGAGGGATTCATTCCATTACATATTTCATAAGGTTACCTTTATTCTCCTTGACATAGTCTTGTTCGATTTTATGTGTACACCATGACTTTAATAGCCTCTTTTTAGTCATGATGAGAAACACTACTCTCAAAAATTGTCAATTTCTTCAGTCAATAATCCAATTTTGATAATCTATTCTCACCAATGACACCTCAGGATTGATCCCATGTTTTAGAGGTAATTTTGAAATTCAATGTTTGTGTATTCTATTTTATTATAAAACCATAATATCATGATTTTTCAGCCAATATAATTCTTAAATCTTGATAGGTAGCTCTTTATGTAATCAATCACTTGTCATTTAATTTTAATAAAGGAAAAACATGAAATTATTCTATAATCATCAATAAAAATAATGAATTGAATCTCTCCATGTGATCCATCCACATACATTAGACACCAAATATATTTGTGGGACAAATAAAATAGATTCAACTCATATTTTCTATTTATACAATAAAAATTTTGAGTTACATTTCATCGCCTGAAATCATAGCTATTATTTTCCTAATCAGGTTTTAGATTGGTATTTTACACTATACCCATCATCATGGACACGTTTTCCAATATTTTTTATTAATGTGACCCAAAATCTGGTTCCACAAGTTTTTTTCCTCTAATATTATTGTGAAATAAGTTTTTTATTTACTATACACTTGGTATAAATTACCATTATTAATTTATCCACTCATGTCTATATTTCTTTCTATGCCCTTAATATTGAATCCATTGGGATTAAATGTCACCACCAGTCCTGAGCTGCTGAGTTAACTCACACTGAGTATTTTGTGACATAAAACATCCCTAGTGATCACATTTTTTTATTCCATTCATCACCATCCAATTGTTTATTACTAATTCCTTTGATCTTTAAGGTACCATCATTTTCAAATCACATTATTATGTTAACTATTTCATTGTCAATTTTCAACAAATTATCATTTCAAATCATATGGTATGATAAAACCCTGTCAATAATCAATTTGATTATGTTCTTTGTATCTTTGTGTATGATATCTACAAGGTTGGATTTATCAATTTTATTATTTTTATTTTGATGTCATGGTAAGCTAAGTAAAAGAAAAACTCGGAATCCCCAATTTATTTTAATCATTCATTGTTAAATAATAATCTTATTATTCTTTTAGAGGATAGTTTGTATTATATAGGTTTATTATTCGTGGTTGACATGTATTCTCTTTCCTATGAGTTTTATAGTTACTATTTACACTTCCCCTTCCCAGGAAATGAATGGATTTATTCTAAAATTCAAAAAAAATGAAAAAAATTGATAAAAATTATGTGTTCTATATGTTGAAGGATATGGACTCATTTTTATTGATTTACATTATGGTTCTTCCCCATTAAAAAATATCCTTAACAATTCCCATTAATACATTTTATGGACCAAAAATCCCTAAAATCGATATTTCCTAAGAGGAAATAACTTCTCAATTTTATTCTTTTATATATCCCCATCATTTTTATAGATCATTGGTTAGTGATGATCACTTGATGATTAAAGATTACTATTATATTTATGCATTGTTTGATTTGAATCCATATCTATTAGAACATTATGTAAATTTGTGTTGAAAAATATACAGTCATATTTCTACTTAACATTGTTTTGGGCCATCACAATTTCTTCCATTGATGTTTTATTATCATAAAATATTAGAATTCTTCCAAAAAATTTGGTTCATTTATCATTGAAATTTTTTTATACTCCTTCAAATCCATGTTTGATTCCTTCCAGAATATCTTCATCTAAGAAAAAATTCAAATTATAGTATCTTATTTGGTTCCAATCATTTTTCCCAATTTCTAGAATAATCTTTAAGGTAATGATTTCTTCTTAAATAGTTTCAACTATATTATCTTTCTTCTCCAACCTCAATGTAAGGTCATTGATAAATTTTGATGAATATTAAATATATTTTTTAAACTCTATAGCCTCTCCTATGATTTCATGTATTTTACAATGTTCCCCAACCTCTCCTTATAGTAGATCAATATCTCTTTCAAGATGATACACATGTAGTGATGATTAATTCAAAAAAACATACTTTTAAATTTTTATTTAAATGAAAATATCCTCAATAAAACCATCATATTCCACCTTGAGATTAACAACCCCACATGGATGATTTTCTTTCTCTTTTATGGTTTCATCCTTTCCATCTCCATAAATCACGAAATCTTCAACATAATATTAAAACAGTATTTATACTTCCACCAAAAATTCTATATCCCCATGTTCCTTTTCTAAAATGAGAATCTTCCTCTATAATTTATTTTATGGTTGTCCACCTCTAAGTTCATTTCATGATTTTTACTTCACATTCTATAGTATAAAATTTTCTTGATAACCTAGAAACAATTATTCCTACATTTACACATAGAAAAACATGACAAATTAATATTTCCTTTGAATCTCACATTTCATCAATTGAATTTTATATAAATATGGTAAATGCATTCATTATTAATTTATTTTATATCATCACTACCTTTAGAAATGTAATGTTTTACATGGATTTGAATTACATCTCCATACATTCTCAAATTACTGTCTATTCTATGTTGAATATAATTTAATAGGTCAAAATAATTCTTATATGATCAACAAGATAAATCATAGTTAGATCACTTTATTCTAGAGTTGAAACATTCAGATCATATAGAGTTGGAAACTTTCTCATGAATTTTTTTACAATGTCTATATCCTTAATTTTTCACCAATACATCAAATCATTATAACAACTTCAATAGTTAAATTAAATAAACTATATGTTATTCATCAAGCTATATTTTATTATCATTACTCGTATTATTTAAAAAATTTATTTTTAATTCCTTAACTTTTTTATAACCTTTTTATATATTTTCTAGTTTCTCCCACATGACCATTGTTGTAGTAAAACTCATCACCATCAAATATATTTGATTTGATGGAGATATGTTAATAGAATTTTGACCATTTTAATCCCTGAAAATAATTTTTCAATTTGATTTAGTCATTTAGAGTCCCATTAAATCACTAAACTAAATCCATTGAATAATGTAAAAGAGAAATTGCATCCTAAGATATCATAGATGAAATATCATTTTGTTCTTCCAAATCTTGAAGTTTCATCCAACAAATTGGAGAACTCCCCCAATGTTAATAGAAATCCACATTAAAAAAAAATAATGTATGATTTAATTCCTAAAATATTATTATCTAGATACCACTTGTTAGACCTTAGAACTCCCTAAGAGGGTAGGGGAGAATTAGGGATTCAATTTTTTTAAAAAATTAAGCATATCTTGTCCCTATGTTGGTAGAAATCCTTTAAACATATCTGATGTAATGAGGAAATAATCAAACACACATATAGTGAATTAGAAAGACAACACACTAGTTTTACATGGTTCAACATAAAGAGATAGAGTATGGTGAATATGCCACCAGTGTGTTGGTCATACCCTATCATCATAAATATGTTATTAAAGGATGAAAAATCAAACATAAGAACTCACATTAACCAATTTTAGGTGGATTGAAATGGTGTAGCCTAAGAACATCCCCCGTAATAATATTCACACCATTGGGGGTAAGGAGGTCATGGGAGATAATAATGTGATGCATTATACATGATCCTCTAATGAAGTGAGGAAATCCATAACCATTTTACTCTCCTTCCAATTATAGAGGACCTCTATATAGGGGTTGATGAAACTTATGAACCTATGTGAAATATAAATGACTGACCAGGGGGTATTCTCACACATTTTAGGTAATAATAAAGAATGAGAGATTCCATTCCATTACATCGAGAAAAATATCTTCTTGGGAACAAAGGCAGAGGCCGATGAAAAAATAAATTTCGTTATCTTTAAGGGAATGTCCATGGACAAAAAATGAATTAAATATTAATATGACCAAGTCCCTAGGGTCATGTAACACACCTCCACCATGAATAACCCCTGAACTACATGAATCATTGGTGTTTATCGTGATCCAGAGTCGGGGTGGAAACTAGTTTACCATGTGGCCTTGGGAGGCTCTAGGTGTAGGGAGACATCAAAAGATTCATGTTAGAAGAAATTTGAGTCTCTGAGGACCCTCAAAGTTTTTCTTCCTGATCAATTCAACCAAGATATTTTTTGTCCAATGACTAGAGTGGCCCCCTGGTAGGTGATCCCCTCGAAATGAACTAAGATTCATGACTTCCATATACACCAAAATTCTATTAATAGTACTATGGTTCATTGATTTTTCTCTAGACCAACTGTACATGTACCTTGATACCATTTATCAAGGAAGGGGAGGATTTGCATAACAAAGGAAGAGAAACTCATTATTTTACTGAATGGTCTTCATATTGAATAAGAACAGTCGCTTTCAAAGAAGAGTTGTTCTACTATATCTTCCCTACCAAATCTACAACACAAATATCTAGAAGTGAGGCTGATTCCCAAACGTTGAATGTTTTCATCCCTATCCACCCCAAATTTTCTGATACTCCACACCAACAAGTTATAATTCACTGGTCTCTCCCTATACAAAATACCCTCCCCCACTTGTCGACGTTTCCATTGGGTATCATGACCCTCCAATAATATTTATGTGAAAAGTACCATGAATTTGACTATGTGAAAGTTAATTTTTTGGGCTCTGTATTAATATTTATTAGGTTAAAAGTATCCCAATAGATTTTTTTATAATGATGTTAATAAAGCATAAAAAATATATGCATCCCTAAAGATGATAGCAAGAGTAGGAAAAACATGGTATCTGAGTTTGGAGTCAGACCAGTAGTGAAACTAGAATGAAATATCACCCCTCCCCACAATCCACTGAGATTCTCTTTGAAATTCTTAGATATAGGGAATGACCTCAGACCAGATTGTGGAAGGATTACCTTATGTGGGGTAATATTCCTCATGAATTTAACTCCATTAAACTTCTCCCAAAGGGTGTACTCCTATAATGTTTCCAATGATTATTTTTCATGAATACAGTGAGGTGTTTCCTTTAGATTCCTCACATCGATGCCTCCCTCCCTCATGGGCCTAGCCATCTACTACCACGATTCCCAGTGATGTTTTTCATCTAAGTGGGAATCACAAATGAAAGAGTAATGAAGTCTATAAATGTTTTCCAAAACTAGATTTGGACATTGATGAAGGAGTTTACATAAATTGGAATTTAATTAAGGACACTATTAACTAATTCAATTCTTATTATGATGGATCGATAGTGATTTTTATAGTTCAAGACCATGTTTATGATATTTCCAGTGATATGATCAAAGATATGGATGTGAAATCTCTATTATGATACAGGTGCACCTATATGTTGCATAAGGAAGCTATTGTGTTCCATGTTCACTATATTACTGATATAGTTGACATGCTAGTTCGAGCATCAATCATATATATAAAAATTTCTATTCGTGAGGTTTATTAATTTCCCACTCCACTTACAATAGTCTTCTATGATCTTTGTGGCACCTAAGGTTGATGATTTTATGGAATTCATAAAAATGATTGAGTCCTCCCCAAAAATGTGGTGGGATATGCTATATGAGTGAATCCTGCATCAATTGGGAATGTGATTCCCATTAGATATACTTATGTTAATAAGGTGGCTGAGAATGACTTGTTTAAGGATGATAATATTAAGAGTAAGTGGGTCACCGTTCTTGAGCATTCCTAGAGTAATAAAGTATTTAATTATTTTTTTAAATAATGAGATAGAAATCCAAGATGAACTGAGGAATCTAAAAATAAGATCATAGGCCAAAGGTTGAATCCCATCATTGAAAGAACATTGATTATAAAGATCCATTCAACACTATTAAATGATTTTTCCATTTCAACATTGAGGGTAATTTTTGATCCATGGGTTTTAAAGTTGATATCACTGATTATCTCCTAGGCCATTACAATTTCCCCTTTGATAAACCTTCCCTTAATAAATACATGCTTATCATTTGATATCCAATGAGAAAGATGAATATAATGATGCATGTTGATAACACATTCTAGTACCTTGTAAAAAAAATTGAATAAAATAATTGTTTTGTAATAGTTAAGGGTTAAGGGATCCTTGATTTTGGGGATAAGGACGATTTTCAAGGAACATTATACCCAAGAAACACTTCCACCATGGAAGAATTTTTTTACAACTCAAACCAGCTCGGGCCCGACCAGGTTCCACGACCCTTTGTAAAATACTATGTGAAATCCATCAGTCCCATGTGAAATCTCAGGATTGAGAGCTTACATAACTTCATAAATTTCATGCTCATTTGGCTCTGAGTCAAAGGTCATGTTGTTTTCATTTTAAATATATTTATGAATAACATCTTGGATCTCTTCAAATCCCCTTGGATACCCTTCATTCATGTGAGGATTAGGGTCTACAAGAACATATTTAATGTGAGAAACAACTATAGGACATACAAAATCAGGATAATTTATGTTGTAAGCATCCTCTAGAATAAATTTAGGTCTTGTTATTCACCTTCCCACCATGATTTATTCTTCAAAAAAGTAGTGTTATGATCACCTTCACAGAGCCATTTAATGCACACCTAATATCGTGCTAGTCTCTCACATCTAAGGATCATGTTTTCTAGGATTTTTTTCTTATATTAGATATATCTAAAAGAATAATCATTCCTATTTTCTTCCATGATGAATTCAATATGATCAATGTCAACTTTCACTGCTTGCGTGTCCTAATATCATGGGGGTTTTCAGATAATCCATAACCTGGATTACCGTTGAGTTTCCAATGTTTTTTGTGATGAGTAGCCCACGAACATCCATGAATTGGCTGATTCCAAAAATATTTTACTACATGGTGATATCCTAGGGTTTCAATCTATATGTGATAAAATTAGAACATTTATTCTCCTTCTAGGATACATACGATAGAAAAAAGAAGAGGGGAGTGATCTGAGATACTTTTATCGAGGTGGCACCCGGTGTGGAGGCTCTACTTCCAATATGTAAGTGCATTTTGATGATGTTTTGAATTGTTATGGGTCAAATATGATTCTTAAATTCATTCCACAAAATTATTCCAATTTGAAACTAAGTTCACACATGTATTTTTTTGAAATTTCATTTTTCATGAAACATTCCATTATTGTAAAACCTCTAACCTTCATGAATATTTTCACTTTTTTGAAATTTTTCATGAAACCCCCTTCAATTATATCCATTTTCTCCATTTATTTATCAACTATTATTTTCGTAAAACATGTGTTATCTTAAATGTTCAATTTTAATGAAAGAAATATGTTAATGTATTTATTTCGTAAAATTTGAGAAAGAATTCCTCTTAAAAACATCACTTTTTCGAAGGATGACTATATAAATGTTTATATTCAAGAGTCACCCTTTCTCAATCATTAACAAGAATGTAAAATTTATCACCTATGATTCTCCATCATATACATATTCACAAAACATGATCCTTTATGTGCATTTTTGAAATTTTATTCTTTCATTATTTTTCAAAACCTTCGAATAATTATTCCTTTGAGATAGAACTAGAAAATTGTTTTTGAGAACATGAAATTCATGAAACTCTTCCTTTGATCCAAATTTTGTCAGAACAAAAAATTTGAAAACAGTAGAGAATAATTCCATACAAAACAGTGAAAAATCATACATGAATTAGCTTACTTGACTTGAAAACTACTTGATCAACCATTTATGGATTGAAAAAAACAACATGTCTTAAATTTCCCTATTTGAATTTTCATGGTTATAATATGTTTCTGGGATTTTATATTTTGTTTAATCTTATTAGATGCATAATAGAAATTTATTATTAAATTCCTATCAAACATAACCTTTCTATTTGCGTCTTCTAATTTTCAACTATATCTGAATACTTAATTTTTTATATGTATTGATAAACTAAATTGAAGAATATATATATCAAAGAATGCTGAAGTATTTTGATGTCATTTTGAATGATTCATTAGAAGTTATAACTTCTTTATTGAAATATATTTTCCAATTAGGTATCATTTCAACCAAACATAAACTTTTTGAAAAATTTCCATTGATCTTTTTCACAATAGATTATTTAAATTGGAATAAAAATTTATGGAATTGTATATCATTGACATCCTTTAAATCTTATTTCAAATAGAATATATGAATGCATTTTCTTTTTAGTGTTTTCTAAATGGTACTATTTAGAGAGATTCCATTTTAAAACTATCCATATTTTTTGATGCATTTTTTCATTTAAAAATATTAATTATCTATGAGATTCTACAAATCAGTGCGATCAAAGAGTTTTCATGGTTAGATAATTATATGTTTTTATTGATGGAGTTTGAAAACTTCTATGGCGGTTTTAATAGATACCAATCGATGTGGTCAAATAAATTATTGGTCCTATATATACATATATCCAATGTCTTGGTTGATGGGGTTCCTAGAATAGAATATTTATCTACTAACTTCTATAGTTGAAGATGTCCTAGTTTTCAAAACTTGTAAACACCTTATAACTGATCTACTAATAAACCTTCCACTATAGTTTAATGGAAATGAATTCTCATGATTGGTTGTGTTTGGTAATAAAAAACATTAAGCATATTTGGATTATTATATGATACTCTGCACATTGGTCATAATATACTATTCTACATTTTGTTTTGTTTACATTTCCATCTCAATTTAGTTCTTTAACTACAGAATTATTTATTTTCCATTATGTTTATACAACATATGTCAATTTTTCTTTGATTTATTATGTATGATGAAAAATTAAAATTTTGATCATCATATGATTTCGAGTGGGAAGAAAATTTTAATTTTTCATTATTACTAAAATTCACCCACATATTTTTTTCTTCATATAATTTACATAATGTAACAAATAATAGGTTCCAATAATCTAAGTTAAATATCTAATATCAGGAACTAAAAATAAATCCCATGGATTTCAAAAACCCTATTTCTCTATGGTATGAAGAGAGAAAAAATAAGAACAAGGAAGAAATTATATAATGACTAAAGAGAATATTAGTGACATATATGATAGTTCCTTTACTATTGAAAAACAAATTCAAACTAAAATCATGGTGTAATTGTATAAAGAGGGACTATAAGGGGGAGGATCGTGGGAATCTTATAGAAGTGTAGAGAGTATGATAGGTTCCTCTAATATTTTATATATATTTAAAAATATATAAAAATAAAAAATCAATTGGTATGAAAGGTTAGTATTCATAGTTAAGTTATTTTTGAACATAACTATTCAAAGGTATTTATTAGGTGGGTCATTATAGATATATGGATCATAATTTTATGGTAATTTTTCACTATAACCACAAAAAAGTTCTCCTCCTTCCCCCAAAAAACAAAATTTCATCTCAAAAACCTCGGAAAAAATAAAAAATCAAATAAAAAATGAAATAAATACTTTCAAATGAAATTTTGGGAATCAAAATATTCATTAACATCTGGATAAAATTCATGATGTCTTCAACATTATGTAGATTCTTCTATATATTCAAGATTAATGTCATTAAATTAAGGGGTAAAAGTTAGATATTGTAGAGGATATGATATTTTTTACTATCTTGTTGACATTTAGGGTCACTGAAAAAAACATTTATTGGGAACCAATTATTTTGTTCACATATTACGGATGAACAGTGGGTTACCATGTTTTTTTCTTTATATTATAGGTTATAATTTACTTATTCAGGATAATAAATTGAACAAGAATAAATTACCAGGAATAGTGTGTTTTCACATTCTTTAACTTGTTTCAATTCTATTTCTATATTATTGGGGTAGATATTGTAAAAAAAGTTATGTGTTGTAAGAACCTAGTTTTTCATTAATTTTTGGATCCTTACATATAATTTTGATTCCCTGGTTTTGACCTAATATTAATTCTTAAAATAGTCTTATAAAAAATCAGATTTTATTGGGCTTGTTTGGATCCCAAAACCCTACCTTGTTGAAGATACATTTGGGTCACAAGATTATTATAATCCATGTGTCCTAATCTATAAAATTTGACAAAAACATGTGGCACATTATTCGTGGTTTTATGAAACCATGATGGGTCATCTAGTTTACTTCCTAGGGATTCACAGTTAAAATAAATTGTGTATCCCAGTATTTAAAATTGTGTGAAAAATTACAGACATTAACATAGGAAAATAGCCCAGTTTTCACACACTTTTAAAAAATATAAGCATAAACCATGTAATCTCCTTCCTTAATCTGTATTCCATGGATAGTTGGGGTATGGAATGTAAAACCATGCGAAAAAACTATGAAAACCCTATAAAATTGGGTAAATGACCATTTTCACCCTACTTCTTTAAAGGACCTCAGTTATTTTTCTTTTCCTCCTCTCATGGACATCATCTCTCCCATTTCCCCATTGGAGAATCCTAAAGCCTCCTCACCTAGTATTTGATCCAATTATTTCATCTTACCTTGGAACCATGATATGTTTGAATCATTGGATTAAACTCAGTAAGTGATTCATTCCTCTTAATTGTTTATCCGTTTGTCTTTCAATTGATGACAACATTCTAGTGTGAGATCTTATTCCATTTTAGGGATCTTTTTGTACTTCAATTATCTTCTAATCCATACCAAACTAATGGTAGATTATAGATGAGGCATCTACTAAAAGAAAAGTATAGGTGGTCTATTAAATTTTCATCAATGACTCGTAGTTTATAATTTTTTCCATTGTGTGAATGCCATTTTCATCTGGTGTTTCTCTTAAATTTTATTAGATTAATTTTTACTTGTAATATAAATCCCTAAAAACATATCTTGACACATTTGTAGGTTGGGACATCAATGTTAACCACCCCAATTAGAGTGTGCTTCTTGTTATGAATTTTTTAGTTGTTATTGTAATTACCTGAGACATCATTCAGGTTTGATTGACTTAATATTTGTTATGTTAAGTATTCCATCATAATTAAATAAAGACCTAAATTGATAAATGGTTTCATTTCCTTAATTTACCTCATCATGATGATGAAAGGTAATGGAATAATCCAAATTAAAATGAAATTGTATTGATTATTACATGGACTGTGATAAAATATGTGTATAAATGAAATATTTAAAAGGTGCATATCTCATTTGGACCTTTTTAATTGTTATATAAATGTCCATACCTGAGCCCACATTGAATTATTGAAGGAATTTCTTGATCAATCAAAGTATACCATTCTAATTAATTGAAATGATTTCCATGGGAGATACCCACCAAAAAATATGGTCATTGTATTTTAATGTGAATGCCTTTGTGATTTACTAATGATTAAATTAAATCATTTTCAGATATTATAATTCCTTGAATACAATCCTTGGATTCAGTTTCCTGTATCTGGAAACATGGTTCCATAGATAAATCCCATTTGGCCCAATCATTTCTTAGCCTAGGATCACTATGGATGAGCTCTATGGACTCAGTTAGTATATTTTATAATGGAATTACATGGGTTTACCCCTTGGATTACACTCAAACCCATAGATCTAGATTTTATGGGTTGCTACTTAGATTTTTCCTGACCCATGATGTCAAGGATTACTTGGTTTAACCATAGATAATATTTTATTATTATGATATATTTTAGTCATATTTAATATTTTAAATATGTTGTCCCTTTTTATAAACTAAATCATAATTAACTAAATGATCACAAGTTTAGAGACTTTTTTAGCTAAGGAATAAGTAGTTAGGGGTTGTTTACATTAGCACATCTTTAATTTTAAATATTAGCACACTATTTTAGTTCATGTTTACAAACTTGGTTCATATTGACACAATTTTTGGTGTCCTATTGTGATTATCTCACACCATATCTTGGACATAGTAGGTACCTTGGTAAATTATATGATCACAGGTGTAAAAAACCGAATCATCCCACATTGGAAACCTAATTTTCTAGCCTAACGATAAGATTTTGCTAACAGATGACCAAGATAGAGCTTGGGATGATTAGATAGTTTTTACATTTATATTATCTTATATATCATGTATTTTACTATCTACCTTTCTCCATGTATGTTTGTATTACCTTTATATATACACATTCCATTATCTTTATTGTATGATTCACTTTATAAGTTTGATTATTATTTATTATTTTGATTATTATTCTTATGTTCATATTCCATATCCTTTTTTATTATTCATATGTTTTTTATTCATATATTTTCTTACATTGTGCTAAAATCTTAATATAAGGAACAGTCTCTCCATGGACACACCAAAGGCTCTAATTACTAATCAGTGTCCTCTGTCATATGGGGATGCACACATGAGGCTTTGTGGAGAACTAGGCTAAGCTACTCAGTACTGATTCGGGTTTGGGACATAAAAAATTGGTCTCAAAACATTTTAATTTTCTTTTATTTTTGTTTTTGATATTTAAACTGGAGATTAGGAATGTATTGGAACTTCATCATAAGTCATTCTTGGAAGTAGGTAACCCATGTTTAGGGTAGACACCAATTTTATAGTGAATAAGAAATTTTAGTTTTATATTCTTCCCATTACAGTTGATATACTTTCCCTGCTGGGTGATGAACATTAATTGTGGGGTTTGTTATACATTATTTAGATTATTACATGACTTATTATAGTAAGGAACATTGTTACATGCATCATTATAGGCACCTAGGATTCATATTCCATGCATATTCCTTTCCATATAGGTGTATTTTACTTCATGAATTACATGTGTTTCCGATGAATGTGAGTGTGCCTTGGTTGTGATATATGCTTGTGTATGATATGTAACCCAAGTTACATGTGGTGGTCTTTGGCTATAATTACATGAATACCAATTTCAATTTATAATGTGTATGGCCATTTATAAATTATACATAACTCATTGAATCAATCCATATTATATTACCCATTATATTTTGAGACAGTATGTAAGGTGGGTTGTTGTAATTAAATGTTTGACAAATTAAATTTATAATCTGTATGGGACTTTATAAATTTAGGGTGATAATCTATTTAATTGAACAATGTGTCATGTTTAAACTCACATGTGAAATTAAAATGAAAATTATAAATTATAAATTATTTGATTTTCTATAAATGAAAACGGCCATGTGAACTTTGAAGATTATTTACCTCCTTAAATTTTGATTGAAACTTTATAGATTGAGACCCTTATAAATCAAAACATGAACACTTACCAACAACCTATCCTTCTATGTGAGTAGTTGAGGTAGTGTGTTTGGTAGTGAAATATTTTTCTTTGGTCCCACTTCTATTAGTGGTCATATCTTCTTTGGTATGTTTTTATGAGGAATATGACTTGTTTTTTTATAGTTATTCCCCCACACCATCCTCCACTAATACACCAGAAGGGTGTATATTATCATGCTTTGGAGGTGGTGGACCCTGAACCACCCATTTTATCTCCATTAGTGCCACCTATGGCACCACCTGTTGTCCCCAATATTGGAATTGATACTCAATTTCTAGAGAATTTTCTTTAAATTATTCAGTCTATATAGGGTGCTCCATAGCTAGAACCCCAGATGTCTAATCTTACTCTTGATTTCCATCAGTAACATCCTCACATATTTTTGAGGGATTATAGTCTGCAGGCTTCCAAGTCATGGCTAGAATTAATTTTATCTATCTTTGAGAAAAGGGGTCACCTCTATAGATGAGGGTAAATCTAGACACTTACATGTTGTTTGATTCTTCCAAGTAAAACTGGGAAGTTATTACCTATGTTGGTCTTCATTAGGGAATGTGTTGGGATAAATTTTACAATGCATTTTACAATAATGTTTTCACTCAGATTATGCAAGCTAATTGTGCTAGAAATTTTATATAGCCAGAGTCGAGTTCTATGTTTTTGATAGAATATTTAGAATTTTTCGTAGGGATTTAATGTTTTTAACTACTTATTTATAGTGACGAGAAATTGCGATAAAGATGGTATGATGATTGGCTCCAGTCTTTTATTTCCTTTATGTTGAATGTCTTCCACCTATATACCATTTTTAATATCCTGAACCAATATAATATAACTAAGAATAACCTCAGGGGGGATTATAGTATAGGGAATATAGGACCAATATCGAGATAGGGTAGTTTTTATTCTATCAATAGGAAGCGTAGCCTTGAGATTTCTCATCAGAGTAGCGGTTGCTAGAGTATCCATAATAGTAGATCTATTGTATTTCATCTACATGGACATCAGGGTACTATTGTTACATAATGTGATTGAGACCCACTAGATCATTTTGACGGCTAGATAGGTGATCTACAAGGGTTCTTCCTGACCTTCCCACCAATTTCTAGGAGAATATAACCTACACCAGCTCCAGCTTTTGGAGAAGGATTAGTGACTACACATAAAGATGGATGTTGTAGTAGAACAAGAAGAATAGGATGAGGAGGATGTCCTAGACAAGGTAGTAAGACTCCTAATTTTCATCATCATAATAGTGGACCCACTTAGGGTATTCCAAATTTATCTTAGGTTCGTAGATTAATTCGGTTACACGCATTACAACATATAACTGAGTATTATAGTGAAGGTTCATTAACTATAGGAGTTACTATTCTGCTAGCCTCTAATACCATATATTATTTATTCGATATAGGTTCCGTACACTCCTTTATTTTTTTATCGATCATGGAATGTCTTAGGCTTAAAATTATGTACTTTTGTGGGGTGATGACCATAGACCCACCACTAGTTGTACAGTCATAGGGTATATACCGTTGTAAGGAATATACTCTATTGGTAGGAATTTATCATTTCTTATGGACCTCTTAATTTTCAAGATAATGGGATTTTATGTCATTATCATGATGGAATGGTTGGTCCCTAATCATACCTATGTTTTCTATTATCATTTCAATGTATTATTTACATCAACGAAGGGTTATTATTATGTTATCCCGATTGAGTGGGATATCCATGAAATTTGAGTGGGTCCCAAGCATTATGGGTTGGGTGGGATGGAAACCTAGAGTACTATCTTACATTTGGATGATCATGGATCACATTTGGTAGATTCCTCTATGATGGTGGGTTATTTCAGAAAATTTTTCCCTGATGAATTATCTGGACTACCTCCCAAGAGAGAGTTAGATTTTATGATCGATATCACTCAATATTAGCTCCAGTATTTATTCCTCCATATAGGGTGTATTCCATTCAGATATAGAAGATCAAGAGGTGGATATAATATTTATAATCTAAGGGTTTTATTCTACCCAACACTTGACCTTATGGTTTACATGGGATTTTCAAAAATAAGGAAAATTAGACCCTTAGGCTGTGCGTGGATTACCAAAAGTTGAACCATATTATGATTAAGTACATGTATCATTTATCTCAAATAGATGATCTCTTCTACTAGGTATGAGGAGAAATAGTGATCTTAATGATCTACCTGATATCATGTTATCATAATGTGTGAGTCAGGCCTTCAGAAATACCATGTGTGAAGTTAGGAAATTAGTGTGGTCGATATGAATATATGGTTTTGTCATTCTGTCTTAAAAATGAAGTATCTGTTTTCATGGCCTTGATTAATAGGGTTTGTAGCCCCTATGTGTATTCTTTTATCATGGTTTTTGAGTACACAATCATTGTGTACTCTCATATTAAATGTGACTATAACAATCATATTGAAATTTTATAGAGTACACTGATAGAGAATTAGTTACATTCTAATCTCACAAATTTTTATTTCAGGATAAAAAATGTTAACATATAGGGACTTATTATCTCAAAATTAAGAGTATCAGTTGGCCTAGAGAAGGTCAGTGTTGTATTTTTCTAGGATTTTTCAAAGATTTTGTTTGTTACCTAGAGCTTCTTGGGGATAGCTAGTTATTATAAGTGTTTCATTTAGAAATTATAATTCCTTTCTTAACCTCTTACCAATATGACTAAGATGGGTGTAAATTCATTATGTTCTGAAGATTGTGAGAAATCCTTTCTAGATATGAAAGAATGAAATACATCTACACTGATCTTGATTCATCTAGATCCGGAAAGAGGACTTACAATGTTCTATAATTTTTCAATAATTAGGTTGGGTGTAATGATGACATAGAGGATAGATTCATTTTATTTGGATATGACCAATTAAGGCCTCATGTGTATAATTGTCTAACACATGACCTCGATCTAGCAACAGTAATTCAAGTATTGTGTTACTGGAGGAATTTTATGATTAGAGATTTTATCATGGTGTAAAAAGACCACAAAATCCTAAATATATCTTTAGAATGCCTTTAGTTTTTTGATTTTTATATTTCTCATATTCCAAGAAAGATAAATGTCCTAGCTGATTCACTGAGTTAGAAAACTCTTGTATAAGTCGTTCAGGAAGCCAGCGATGAATTGAAGCTAATGACTGTCATTTTTAGATGCATTTGGAGATTAAAGAGAGTCATGTAAATATTTTTCTTACAGCCTTAGTAGGTACCTATTTAATCATAGAAAATTTTATGGATATTATGTTTTCAGATACTGAATGTTTCTCCCTATGGGAAAGTATTTCTAGTGGGGACCCACCTTGAGGATGGTCCGTTGATGAAGATGAAATCCTACATATACATTAAAGTATTTGGGATCCTACAGACATTAGAGATGACCTAATGTGATTTTCCCATTCTTCTCAATGGGAATTTCACCTAGGTATCTCTATGATATATAGTGAAATGAACCGTCGTTATTGGTGTATAGAGTTGAAATATTTGATTGTAGGTTTTATCATTAGATATTCAACCTATTTACAAGTGAAGGTGGATAACTAATAGCCAGAGAGCATGTTACATCTATTATCATTCCCAGAATGTAAATAGGATTATGTCATGATGGATTTTGTGACTAGTTTACAAAGGTCACCTCATGGTAAAGAAATAGTTTTGGTAGTCATGAATCAACTGATGAAGGTATCCCACTCCCTTCATATATAGGATAATTTATTAATTGATGAGCTAGGAAGGTTGTATATATTTGATACTATATGACTATATTGGGCTCCCATACTATCACATCATATTGGGACCCTTATTTCTCAATGAGGTTTTGGTAAGGTTTGAATAATTTTATGGGTATATATGTGCTTCTAAGCATAGCTTTTCATCCCCAGACTCATGGCCAGTTGGAACAGACTATATAGGTGTTGGAGGACATTCTTTGATCATACGTCCTTGATTTCAAGGGTTATTTAGAGAAACATATACCCTTTTTGGTTTTCCTATAAGAATTCTTTTCTGTAAACAATTCATATGAGGCCTTATGAGGCCTTGTATGTTAGGTCATGTCATCCACCTCACTACTGGAAAGAGGTTGGGGGTAGTGCTTCTAGGTCCTTATCTCATACTGGAGACTTTAGATCACATGTAGTTGATCAGAACGCATATGGTGAGTACTCAGTTTAGAAAGAAATAATATTTAAATTTCCACTGATGGACTTTAGAGATTGAGGTTAGGGATCATTTTTTCTTATGGGTATCATGCGGACTTGGGTATAGATGGATATGGAGGAAACTAAAGCTATCATTTCATTTTTTATGGCCTTTTGAAATCTTGGAGAGATTTGGGCTCGTATCTTAGAAATTTTTAGTACCTGAGAGGTATAATTCCAGGAAGGAAATCATCTACATTTCATAGCTTCATCATTACCATGCAGAACATTATCATAATTTTAGTCATGATGAAATTGAATTGGATAATGATGCCTATTTTGAGGAGTATCTTAAATGAATCATTCAACATATCATGAAAAATCACTGAGGCCAATATATCCCTTTGGTGAAGGTTCTATTTTATTACAACCATGTTCAATATTAAACCTGGGAGTAGGAGGGAAACATACATGCTTAGTGGTAAGATTTATTCCCGGAAAATGTTCTGAAACCCTTATAAGGGAAACTTGGGGATGAGTTCCTTTAAGGGGGTAAAATTTAAGAATCCATTTTTTCTTTGAGGTGTGGATCCTTTTATTTTCTATTTTTTTCATTATCTTTCCCCTAATTTGAATTCTTGGTGAAGTGTCAGGGGAACAAGGGTGTCCAAGGATTGTTTGGGACCTAAATCCCTGACTAGTGGAAAACCCAGTTTGGATACAAGGATAATAGAAACTGTGAAACCCAATCTACCCAACTGAATGAAACCATGAGAGGTCATCTAGTTCACTTTCTCAGGCTGAAAAATAGTAGAAATTGTTCATTATAGGTTGCATGACCACTCAAAAAAACTAATAAATATAACATAAGAACATGTAATGGTATACACAGGGGTTCTCAAACCATGTGCATGAAAAATTTGATACACTTCCTAGGATTATAATACAAACATTTTTGGTGCATTGTTTGTCCAATTATGTGGCCAAGCCATGAGACCCCCTTAAAATTGGCCGAAATTAATGTTTTCTCCCCACCTCATTAAAGGACCTTACCTCCTTTTCTTTTCCACATCCAGTGAAATATGACCTATCCCATTTCACACATTGAAGCATCCTCAAGCTTCCTCACCTAGGATTTAATCATGTTTCATTATACGACCTCAAAATTATGATTTTTTCATCTCATTGGATTACTCTCAGTAAGTTCTTCATTCCTCTTGCTCATTTTTTCAAATTTTCATTATATTTCATATGCTCTTCTAGTGCGAGGTCTTATGAATGATATTCAGGGTGTTCATCTATTCCCCCATTTTCTTCTGATCCAAACCAAACTAAGGGATTATACTAGATGATGAATATTCTATAGGAATAAGGAAGGTGGTTTAGGTATTTTCCCTCAAATGATCACAATTTATAAATTTTTTCTATTGTTCAAATCCCGATTTCACTGATCATTTATTCTTGATTTCATATTATTAGTATTTAATCATCCAATTGGTAATATAAATCCCTGATAACATCTATTGACACCATGAGATATTGGGACCTGAATTTTGACCATCCCAATTAGGGTTTACTTCTTATTATACCATCATTATCCATTGTTGTAATTACTTGATACACTATACATGTGGGATTGAATTGACCTTTGTTAAGGTAATTATTCCCTCAAAATTAAATGAATCTCTAAATTGATAAATGAAAAGTGTATGTATAGATATCACATGGCCTTATAAATTATAATTAAATTGATAAATGGTTGAAATTCCTTAATTCACCTGGTCACGTATGATGAATGGTAATAGAACGAATCAAATGAAAAGGTAATTGGTATGAATATTACATGGTTAATGATGAAATATGTAGATAAATGAAATATGTATAGGGTGACTATTACTTATGGAACCTATTCCTCTTTATAAAACTAGTCAAACTTGATTATACTTTCGATTCTCGAGGGAATTCCCTGAGCACTCAGAGAATATATTTCTAATTCATTGAGCCTATTATTGTGGGAGATACCCACTAAAAATTAGGTCACAGTATTAATACATGAATTCCGCGATGATGTACCAAAAATTCACTTGTACCTTTTCTGGATATTTGAATACCTTTGATACACTCTATGAATTTAGCTTTAATGCCAGCAGACATGCATTTCAATGGATTCACCCCATTGGGCCCAATAATTCTTACCCCACGATTACTGTGGAAAAAATATATGGTCTCAGTTGGACTCTTTTAAAGAGGAATTCCTTGGGTGTGTCCATTGAATTACACACATGCCCAAATATCTTGATTGCACATGTTATTATTATGTGTTGGCCCAACTTCTGATATTAAGGATGCTTTAGTTACACATTGGATTATCTTTTATTATTATGATATATTTATATATTGTTGAATATTTTTCATGTGGTCTTTGTTTTTAAAAATTGAATCATAACTAACTAAATGATCCTATGTACAGAGACATTTCCAACTGAGGCTGAATAAGGTTTGAGTTATTTATATTATAACTTATTTACTTTTAAATACCTACAAGATGTTTTATTTTATATTGATGGATAAGATTTTATAGACACTATTGGTGGCGGAATTTAAATAATTATATCACACACTATCCAAGATAGCATTGGTAACTAGAAAATTTATATGATCATCGGTGTGGAAAAATGGAAGCATCCCACTTTAGACATCTAACATGATTTCCTTAGGATAGAATCTAGGTAGTAGATGACTGATCCATATCTCGATAATCTTGGATCTTTTTTCCAGTTTTTATTCTCTTGTATATCATATATTGTACTATTTTCCTGCTTATATTTATGCTTGTTTTACCTTTTTTTTATATATACCATCATATTTTGTATATGATTTTGTTTATATAATTGATTATTATTTATTTATTTGTGGCTTATTCTTTTATTCCACATTCACATCCTTTATTAGAATACTTATTTCATTTATTCATATCTTTTATTCTATTATGATTCACCCAAACTATAGATCATAGTCTCTCCTGGGACACACCCTAAGCCCTAGATGCTAGTCAACATTCAATGAATTATGGTTAGGTACGCCTGAGGACAAATGGCCAATTGGGTTCAAGTGCTTAGGAGTGCTCCTAGTCTTAGACATGACATATTATGTACATATTAAAAATATCCTAATTGATAATATTTTGAAATATATCAAACTATTTAATTATGTAAATGATGTAAATAGAATAATAACACAAATTTGTACTCTATATTGATAGTATAATGGGTAAAATTAATGATAAATCTTGAAAATATGGAGTTTAAATTTATTTTTGTGATTATATTACATTAATGTTGTTGTTGAGGTGGTTTATTATGTGGTAACACAAATAGTTATTTATTTAGAATTAATAAGAAATGGAAATAGAGATGACTATGTGACTTTGTTACATTTATGGTTTGATTTGAAGGTTTGTTGTGCAGTGGAACCTTGGGCCATTAATCATACTAAAATATAAATAATAGAAATTAGGAATTATTTTTTATTATGAGAATGACTTGGATGGAATCAATAAATGATTTTGGGTATAAATATTTTTTATATAGTTTGTAACCATTTGGGACATTATTTATTATATATTATTAATATATATACTTTTATAACTCAAAACCAAAACAATATCTATAAATCCTTGTAATGAAATACTATGTTCTGATATAAATATAGGTCATCTATGATTTCAAGGGTATTACGACCTCAATTATGATTCAAGTGTTCCATAATAAGAATAAAATCCCCCAACAATATTCAAAACCCAATCCATGATATCATTATGTTGATTCTCATATATTGTTCTTACTCATAACTACCAATACAATGTATACACACTCGCATGTTCATGAATGTATCTCATTGCATCCACTTATTCATCCCTTCCCCATCACAATGTGACAATGTATCGTCATTTCAATTAGTGAAATTCTCTACCCTTATATAATTTATTCTATAATATCAAACAATGATATGCTAGTCTTGGTTCCTAAAAACCTCAAATGTTTTGATGTAAATTGGCACACAGATATACTCATGGTTGTATCATGGTTGTGTATGGATGGATGTGTTTTCTAGAGCTAGAATTGGATTTTAATATGTTGTAACAATATTTTAGTGATGAATATGATTGTTAAGGAATAATTTTAAGGATATAACCAATATATCGGTCTTATGTGAAAATTGATACCGATTTAATTTTTTATTTTTTGATATACATAGCTACATGCATTGGGTTAACATATTAATGACCAAATGAGTTTTTGGGTTACAAGTGTAACCCCAACATTGAGGATATATTGTAACACAGCTGAATGACTACTCCCCAATAATTTATTGCTATTAAAAATGTAGTATAGTCTATAATAGATTTAAGTTATGTTACATGATTATATGGGTTCATGATGGTGATGTATATGGGAGGAGGACAACATGTGGTCAATGCCTATCTTGTTTTCATTATTTAGTATAGGGAAGAATGTGGATGTGATAGTGATGAGGTTATGCTTATACAGATGTGTTCATGGTGTGTTTTTGGTTATCTGATATGATTATAGGGAAATACACATATAATGATATAGAGGGGGTGGGAACTATGATATATGTTGTTACAACTTGAGAGATACTTTTTTAGTTTGGGAGTGGATGTGAGGAACGTTCAAATATATTCTATTATTATTATTACATTATAAAAAGATGGTAATTTTTTAGTGAGTGATCATTGGTGATGATAGTTTATAGATAAATAGGTTGGTAATGAGTAGGTTTTTTCTTTTATTTACTAAGTAGTTAGTATGATTATTCAATATTTACATGATGGGTTTTAGAGAAGATCCTACAAAGTTTACTTGTTTCCTCACCCAAATATTATCCATCCTTTTTTACAGATGTAAATGATAGAGATTATTATTAGGCTATATATTACTATCCCCTGATGTGGATTTAGATAGTTTTTATTGATTCACTTACATAAGAGTTTCTTATTTTTTGAATTTATTTTGAGTTTTTTTAATTTAAGACAATACATGTATATTGGGTTTAGTATTATTTTATGTTATATAAAGATTATTTATGGATTATCATTATATTGAAATAATTTATGAGGGTAATTATTCATATATATGTTTCTTATACAATTAGTGCTAGTAGAAAACTCATGGTCTTTTTTAGGGTGATTTAGGGGTCAAACCTGACATTTGTACTTGCACAATATGGTTTCAAAAAGGAAAAAGTCAGAAAAACTTTGACTAAAGTTATATGGAAATTATTAAAGTAAAAATTTTCTCCCACTATTAAAAATTAACCTCTTCAAAATAGAATTAAACCATGATTTTCTCATATATCAACAAAAAAAAGTAAATTAAAGATCAATGAATATTTCGATCAATTTTTTTCATTAATATCAATTTTGACAATAAAAAACCATTGAAATAAATATTTTTTTTTAAAGAATGTGAATTAAGTTCTCTATATATAATAATGTCGAATGGACCCTATAATAAAGTATTTCTTTTAAATGTATGTATCCTAATATGTATATTACAAAAATAAAAAAAATTCTCTATTATTAATAAAAAAACATTATGGCTATAAAAATAATTTCTTATATTTTTGTATATCCTTCATTCATCTTTATATTATTTTAAAAGTTAAATATAATGAATAGATATTTTATCTTCAAACATTCATATCATAGTGACTTAACAATTCATATTGTGCTTTTATGCTTCTAGTAATGATCTAAAATACATTGATCCATAAATAAGAAAATGGAATCTTCATTGGACACACTCTTAAACAAATTAGTTTTCTTATTAAATTCCCCAATTCCACCAAAAAACTAATATTAAAATTTTTATTATGTTTAATTGAAATGGAATATGGTGATCCCTACATAAATAACATATTATCCTATATGCATTTTTTAAAATTTCATGGATATAATAACCATGATCATTGGAGTAAAATATTTTCTTAATACCATGTAAAACATTCCCAACTTTTAAATGAACCACGACATATACGACACACAAATTATAGTTTTTGGGAAATTTATGTAATCATAATACAAGATTCCTTGAGTGTATAGAATAAATCTATTCCTCCTCTAATGATAAAAATAATGAATATGAGTAACAGTGATCATTTTTATTTATAATCACATATGAAAAAATGAATAATTCATTAATCTTATTATATATTTTCTATATAATAATTAAAAAAATATCTAGTAAGTTCAATTAATTTTTAATATTAATTAGTGAAGAATAAATTTAAATTATTTTTTTTATGTTCAATCATTTATTATGTTAAAACAAAACTATTTTTCTATAATATTAATAAAAAATTTATCCAGAATGTGATTGGATGAACAGAATTATATCTAAGGAGTATTATATTTTGGTATCTATGTGTTGATATTTTTTTATATTATTTTATTTCTTATGATGTTATGTGGCAATTAGATCATTTTGAAACATAATATCTAATATTAGAAAGTCCTTCACTATTGTAAATTATGATAGGTGTTTTGAAAATAATTTATAATATAATGGAATACCTAATATTTTGATTTTTGAAAGGTGTATCCAAAAATTATATAATATATATATATGAAATTTTTGGTTACATTTAATAAATATAATTCGGTAGTGAGAGAATTCCTATAGTGTGTATTTATTTACTCAGTATTAGAATTTGACTATTTGGTTACACTATCTGACATTATAAATCACATCCATTATAATGTTTATTGTTATATTTTTCTTAGTTTTACAAATTTTAATGATTTGTAAGGATTTTTTATTCTTTTGATATTATATATTTCATGATTATATTTTAATTTAATTTTTTTATATGTTATCACTTACTAAATGTCTATGGTCATTTTTTCGTTATGATTTCATTTTTTCCTTGAAAATAATGTTGAATAATATATATGGTTTATTATATATATAATATATATATATTATGTTATAAAATATTTAATTGTTTAAATTTATATATATATAATCTATACTTATAATTTTATTAAAATTTAGATAATGTGAATGTGATATTATGAATTTTATAGCATTTTATAAAACATCAACCTCCATAAGTGAATTGAGTTTAAGTATTTAAACATTATAAAAAATTACTTTATACTCTCCCAATATTTATAATTATATTTTTTTAATTTTTTAATCTTAGGAATATCCTTTTCAAAGGTGGTGATTTTAACATGTGGAATGTAATTTTTGAGGGAATGTTTTTTCAAATTTGTCACTTGTATCAATAATAGTTGTGGTAGTATCTTTATCCACTACATGGCTTGATATAGAGGTGATAATTGAAATAAAATATACCAAATTTCATTGTTTCCATATTATTTTAATAGACATTAAAATAAATTAAAAAATTTATAGAAATTTATTTGTGGGTTTTTTCATCACATAATATTGTAAAAGGTTTTGAATATTTTTAATTTACACTAGTGTTGATCTCAAAATTATTCACATAGAAATGTGGTAGTATCATTATTTAATCATATCTATAGATTGATGGTTACCATAATCCATTATCATCATTTTTCTATTATCTAGTTAATATCAAATATATAGATCATAGATAAGATACTTCCTTATAAATGGTTATTTATATATTTCATTGTGCTCTTCCATCTCTTGTTTCTAAAAACAAAAAATTAATATAATGATCTACGAATTAGAAGACAATGGGTTAGTAAATTCAACAATTTTTTATTGACTAATAGGTTCGTTGCTCATATATATGTGGGCCTTAGAAGATAAAACCCACAAATAAAGATTTAGATAAGAAAATGATAAAAGAGTAATTTAATTAATGTTGGGATTCAAGTTTCTCATCAATCGATTCTTTCATGAATATAATGGAAAAAAATTTAAATAAAATGTAGAACTATTAAATCCAATATAATATCAAATTTTTAATTATCAAATAAAATTTCTAAAACTAATTTATTAATGTATAGTAAAGTTGTATTATAGTATTTCTCCCACAAGAAAAAAATTTACATTTATGATAAAATAACTGATGATTTATGTAAAAAACCCATCTCGTATAACCTATAATTGGGACATACTTTATCATATTTCCTTAGATATAAGAGATCAAATCCTGAAAAACCAATCAGTATAATAATTTCAGAGAACAATATATCTACATGATACAGATTTAAAATTTGGAATAAAAATTAAAACATAAGAGAAAAATTATATGTATCCATGAAACACATTCAAAGGATTCAACTTCATAACATAGGGAAAGGAAAACAATAAGTTTGAGCTCAAATTCTCACTAAGGGTAAGATATAGTAGTGGCTATCATTAATCAATAAATCAAAGTCAATATCTAAAGGTAAAAATATGAACACACATTCAATTTAATCAATAACTTGACTATCATAATTGAATAAGTAAAAATAAATATGGAAAGATAAATAACTGAAAAATCATTCCATTTAATTAGTAAAATGAAAATAAAATGAATCTAGAGATAATATCATAGAGAAAGTATCATGGATAAAAATAATGAAGGATTGAAAATGATATAAATGATTAATTATTGGAAATCATGATATCAGGAATCATGATACCTCTACCATAATGTTTTTTCACCAGATAGTTTAAAACTTTTTGGAAAAGACCCATCTAATTTATCCAACTGATATTTCTTATAAGACCTTTTGATGCATTAGGGGGATATCAATAACTATGCCCCACCCATAACTATATATCTAAACCATTAATCATATATATATAATTATATTTAATTCATGGATAATATTTCTTATCAAAAAATATATGAATTGAGTAAAAAACATAGATTTATCGATATTTTCCTAGTAAATCAAATAGCATTCTAAGTAAACATTGTATATAAGAATGATATACATTTTAGGAAATATTTATATCCTTTATATGAAGAGTCTAGATAAACATGAATTGAAAATTTAACCATCAGGAAAAAAATATTTATACAAGATAAATACATAAAATGGTTAGTATATAATCCATTTAAAAGTTAATAGGTGAATATTAACAAAACGTTATTTATAAAATGGAAATTGAGAAGAAATACCTTAAAATGATGACAATGTTGAAGTAATAATTAGTAAAGGAATATATAATTTGTATAAAATTTAAATCACCATGATAAAATTCTAAACACAACATATTATAATAATAATTCATTATACACATAATCATAGAATATCAAGGGAAACGAGAAATTAATTTAACTGAATGAAAATAAATTGAGTTATGAAATTATTTACCACATGGTAATTTCATGTCAAATCACCCTCGATGAAATAATTCAAATTGAAACATAAAATAAATTGAATTATTATTTAATGATAATATTTCTTGTAAATTTAAAGTATACACACCATGTAAAAAAGTTAGGTGCATAACATTACAATATGCCTCAATGAAGAAAAATTTGGATAAAGTCCCTTTCCTCACACTTTTATTTAGTTTAATATATTTTAATCCACTATAGATGGTTTTTCATAATGTTATTAATTTATAAAAATAACATAATAATATTTATAATATCATATATTATCAACTTTTAACGTTTTTATACCCGTTTATTAATAATATTTCAATATATTTGTTTTTTCAAGTGTTAATTTCTTTGTTTTCTAATTGTATTTTGTAATGAAAGTTTAAATTTTTATACAAATGATATAAATAAATAATATAAATATTTATAATATTTATATTAATATTATATTTATATATTATATACACTATTTTAAGTATTCTTAAAATTTGGGCATGAAACATGAATCAGATCGATTTAAAGAGATGATTGGTCGTACGTACACACAAGCAATAAAATCATTCCATTAATGGGTGAAAGGGTAAAGAAGTGGGTGATATATTAAATATAAAAAATCAATATAATCTCATATATATGAAATATATTTACTAAATTTTTCCGTATTACATTTCATGTAATGAATAATTGAAAATTGATTTGTATCGCTTCACAAGGCGGTAGTCCTTTGTACAAATGATTGACGTTATCATATATTAAATTTCCTTGAAATTAAGACGGTATATGTTATATTATAATTGAATAAGAATATTTATATCATAAATATTATATGTAATAATTATTTTCATCATTATATACAACCACGATAGGTGTTGAAGAAAAATGAGTTACATCGGTTCGTAATAAGGTAGTTTGAGGTACACACGATTGAATATTTTGATTATCATTTTATAGAAGTAGAGAAGGATAAATAATATGAAATAAAAATAATAAAATAAAATTATATGGGATATAATGGTTTTAATATATTTTATGTTCAATAAATAATATATGGTTTAAAAAGAAGAAATAAAATGAAAGATCATTATTCAGACAATTACCTTATCTAAGAGAACCCACATTTGGATCTCCACTAATAGACCCTAGGTATTTTATTTTGGGAGAAACTATAGCTATATAATTTGAATAAGTATTTTTTGTGATAGATTGTGGTAGTTTTTGGTCCATTCAAAGGGTATGTTTGGTTTGATGAAGTGAAGGGAGTGAGTTCCTGTCTATAAGTAGGGAAAGGGAACCCTCTTGGAAATTATTTGGAAGTTTCCTAAAAGAATATCACATTTTAAATTAATTAACATTAAAAATAATCACTATAATATTAGAATAAATTTTTTATAGTATAATGTATAAATATTTCTATTAAATAATTTTTCAATAAGTTGGTTGGTCATTTTAACCCATATCATATTTTTTTAACTCCGTTATAAACTTATTTTTAACTTAACCACGATAATTAGTTTCTATACTATTTTTAATGTTCATTTTGGATAAAAATTTAGTTTAAAATATTATAAATTATAATATATTTTGACTATGAATATTGAATAAAATTTTAAAAATCCAATTCATAGGACTGGTAGAATCCAATTTAAATTTAAACATGCAATCATGATGAAAAGGTGGGTTTTCAAAGAAAATATTATCATATGTATTGAAGGTTTTTATATCAATGTTCAATATAAAATTGACATAAAATACAAAAACAATTATTTATTATAATATAATTTAACTAATATTACTTTAATATTAAAATAAAATATAATTTATCTTTGTAAATAATCAAAATGTAAATGCATTTTCAATAAATAGCTACATTTTCCCTATTTATCTAAAATGAATCTTTTCAAAAACATCCCAAAAATTCACTATAAGATAATTTTTATATTATGATTTAAAAAATTAATTTCTCTTTATCGTATAAATTTAATAAATATTTAAATAATTAATTTTATAATTATTGTGCAAGAAGCGATGAAATTGATTTTTTTTAAAGTTTTCCAAAAAACAGATCATTATCTTTAAAATGATTCTTATTTTTTTATAATCAATAGATATTCATATAATTTATTTTATAAATGTATAAAAAAAAACTTTATAATTTTTTATTAATATTCATACCCACCAACTTAATGGCTAGTCTATAATGGTCACGTTTAAATAATATTTTACTGTAGTTTTTTTATTTGAACTTATTGATGCATGCATCATAATCTATCGATGAGATTGAATTTATTTATAAAGAAGTATGTCATAACGTCTTATGGTGTTACATTCTTCTATATTACAAAAAATTCTATTCAATTTCATGTATATTACATTCTATACAGATGAGGGTAGTTCTTCTTTATAACATCCTCTAGTTTCCATGTTGCTTCCTCCATTTTATGATTTCACTAAATTATCATTACTTGAAATGTCATCAAATCTATAAATACATCCTGTATAGTATCATGAATCTAAATGGTTTCATCAAAGTAATATTGATCAGTTTCTAATTCTATTTTATCAGAGGTGAGTGCATGAGTTGGTTTTGTAATGTACTACTTTAATAATGATATAGGGAAAAAATAATGTACTTTTGAGAGACTTGGTGAAATTTCCAAACAGTAAGCAATAACTACAATTAGTTCAAGGAATTCAAATGATATTATGTACCTAGGGACCAGACTTTCTTTCTTATCAATCCTTATTACACCCCTCAAATGGGTTACTTTTAATTATACATGATCTATCAGATAAAATTCCAAATTCTTCCTATGATTATCATAATATCACTTTTCCTGCATTGAGATACTTTAATATGAGACTAATCAAACTTTTCCTTTTTTTGTCCCTTCAATATGTTTTGGACCTATGAGTTTAATTTCTCCAAATTCATCCCAACATGTTTAATTTTGAAATCTATTTCAATTGAATTATTCAGACAACACCATTTTAATACATCAATGGAAACTATTATTATGGAAAAACAATAACATAAGTAAATACTGGTCGAATATACCTTGAATGTAATGTTTTAATGACCTCAACCTATCTTCAATTTTTTGAATAGTATTTTCAAACCGTTATGAGTTCATGTATGTTAGATAGTGCTCAAATAAAGCTTAGTGTTAATATATTTCTTAATAATATTCCATAATTTCGATGAAAAACAAGGATCTCTATATAAGACAATTGAAAGTGGTGTTCAATGAAATCTTTCAAATTCATTAATATAGAGCCTTATGAGGGGCTTAAGAGTTAAATCATCTCCTATAGTGAATATATGTGAATATTTGGTTAGGCAACAACAATAACCCATATTTAATCATTCTTCCCAAGAGTATTTGGTAGTCCTATGAAACATTACATAGTAATGTCATCCCATTTCTACGTAGGAATAGGAAGATGCTTTATGTATCCTCTCGGATATTATCTCAAAACATTTACTTAAGGCCATACCAATAATATTGACAGAAAATAATCAATTTCTTACTTCATGTAATTCCACTAAAAATGTTCCCTTAAATTCTTATACATATTTGAGCTACCATGTTTAATAGAGAGGTTCGTGATATGAGAATCATCCAATAATTCACTTTTAATCTCAAGTATATATATATATATATATATCACATAATAACCTTCCAAATTTTATGACACCATATTCACAAACTAAGTATCATAATTTCTCATCATTCAAAGATTTAATTTTCATATGAAAGTTCTCATCAACAGTGTAATGTCCCAGTTCCGAAAGCCACCCCGAGGCACCCTGTACCAAGTTGGTCACATGGCCTCAAGAGAATTTCCTCGAATTCTAGATGCTTCTGACCAGTATTGAGGGCCTTGGTGTGATAGTGGGGAAACTATTCCCTCATTGAATGATTACACAATGAAAGTAAACAAATCCACACAGGAGAGGAAGCATTAACAATATCATACAAACAATAAGCAATGGAGAACTGATAGAATAAACTTGAGAACATATATATAATGATGCATGATACATATGTCATGGAAAACAGCTAAACAAAGAACAATGCTGAAATACAGTACTAAACCAAGTACAAAAGAAAAATAGTAATCAGCTTCATAGCATCGCAAGCCTAAGATTGGTCCCGTGCTCTCTAGCTCCAAAACATGTCAAGTACTTGAAGTTGAAGGGATATTTCCCTTGTCTATACCTGCAACAATATAATCTATTTGGGCCCAAAAGAATGTCCCAAACAGAGTGCGAGACTAATCCTAGTAGGAAACCACCACAAGATATGTGACTAATAGTCCACGAGTATATAGAAGGTAAAAGTACAGAAAACAGTAAACATGAAGATACTCAATAGTAAACAATCCATAGTTTCAATATCAAGTAAAAAATAATCAAGAAGGAAAACACAATAGGTAACCCTATGGGAAGCACACTCAGTCCAACCCCTCTGGTCCTACCTAACAAGTACAAACAACCCTCTGGGAAGTACACTCAGTCTAACCCCTATGGTTCAGCTTAAGCATAGACTCTCTGGGGAAGCACTCACTGTAAATTCCCTATATAGTCTTGTATCTTAACTAAAGATGCTATAGGGAAGCACTTACATCACATTCCCTCTTTGGCCCGCATCGAGGAATTATAGACACTCTGAGGAAGCACTCAATATCAATTCCCCCTGTAGTCTTGCATCATAAAATTACAAAGACACTCTAGAGAATCCCTTAACTTCAATTCTCCCTATGGTCTATAAACCAAGTTCTCATGGCCCCATGTAAGTCAATAAAGTGTTGCAGAGCATATTGGCCAAGGTAAACATCAAGAACTACTTGGATAGCATTCTACAACATAAGAGCATAACAGAATAACAGTCACACCATCCTACAATACTAGGCATGGGAATGTAAAAAGATACCAAATAGGAAAACTAGACCCAAAGGTCAAAACAGTCTAAACATACATGGTAAACACATACAAAGAACACCAATTCACCCTATTCACAGTAAATTATCATCTACTCAAGCATACAAGCATAGTAGGAAAACAATAGGGCTAAAACGGAAAAAGCACAATACCCCGTGCATGGGTATTGGCCAATTTTTCACATAAAACTCAATGACTTTCAACAGAAAGGAACAAACCACCAACCTCGATGTTAGGAGGTCACTATATGTGAATCTCGATGCTTGAATAACCTTATAATGTCAAAGATCTAAAAAAATTCCTGAAAGTTTCAACAGAGGATAACTTGAGAAAGAGAATGAATCCTGAAATGAAGCTCAATAAGAAGAGAGAGATTATCGAGGTGATCGCAATGCAATCGATGATGGTAAAATAGGAGTTTGGATGCTTGGTCAGGGGCTCAGAGGAATATCATGGTTGTACAAGAGCTCTCGTCTGAATAGGACCTAGAAGAAGATTATTCTGGGGATTAGACGCGACCCCGGTGCTTTTAATGAAAAAAAAATACACGACATATACTTTTGAAGTACATGGTGTGTACTTTTCTTTTCCATACTCTTCTTTAGGTGGCCTCTAGGTGACCCCATATGGTCATGTGCATGGCCACTACATGACCAGCACATGGCTACCTGCGGTAACCGAGTACACGACGTGTACTCATAAAGTATAGGGCGTGTACTTTGAAAATTTCCAGAATTTCCTCTTTTTCATAAAAACAAAAATAAAAAAAATATACATGAAAAGAAGATACAGGTTCTAAAAAACTTCCCCCCTTAACTAAATTCATCTCCGAATTTCCATAGTAAGGTGTAGAAGAAGAATCCCCGAACAACTCTGGCCACTGTGCTCGTACATCGGCTTCCCTCTCCCTAGTCTCATCCTGTACACGCCCGTGCAGCCATAACACTCATTCCAGAGGAAAAGACTGGACATAAAGAACCTTTTAACTTTGATCAATAATTGGGATAGGATTATCCTCAATATATGTGTCCACTTCCAACTCAACCTCCTCAGGTTGGAAAGCATGAGACAGGTCTGAAAAGTAACATCGAAGATGAGAAATGTGGAAGACGTCATGTATAGTTCGGTACCTCTGAGGTAGCTGCAACTGATAGGCAACTAGACCAACACTCCCCAACACATCAAATGGCCCAATGTACCTTAGATAAAGCTTACCCTATCTCCTAATCCTCTTGTGTCCCAACCTCGGTGTGACACGCAGGAAAACTTGATCCCCGACCTCGAACTCCAGAGGTCGTATCTTCTGATCAGCATAAGACTTCTGTCGAGACTGTGCAGTATCCATCCTCTTCCAAATCAACTCTATATACTCAGTGGTCTCTTTGACAAGATGAGGTCCCAACAAATCTACCTCTCCTGCCTCCATCCTACATTAGGGTGATCGACATGGCCTACTGTAGAAAGCCTCATAAGGTGCCATCTGAATAGTTGGTTGAAAACTATATTTTAGGAAAACTGCACAAGAAGTATATGCTTCTCCCTAGAACCTCCAAAATCTCGGATGAATGCATGGAGCATTTTGTCAAGCACCTGAATCGTATGCTCGGACTGGCCATCTGTTTGGGGATGGTAAGCTGCCCTCAAAAGTACCAGTGTACCCAAATCCTTTTGAAGACCCTTCCAAACCCGAGAGGTAAAACAAGCATCTCTATCTGAAAAAATGGAGTGTGGAAGTCCATTTAGATGTAAAATGTCGCAGATGTACAACCATCCTATCTCGTCAACACTAAAGGTCTCTTTGATCGAAAAAAAGCGAGCAACCTTTGTGAGTCTATCAATGACAACCCAAACTGCATCATTCCCTTGAGGAGACCTCAGTAAACCTATCACAGAATCCATCATGAAATCATTTCACATCCACATGGGAATAGGAAACTGCTGTAAAATCCAGGTAGGTCGCTGATGCTCCACCTTCACCTGATAACAGGTGGAACACCTCATGATGAAACCTGCAACTTCCCTCTTCATTCCTGGCCACCAATAATGATGGTGTAGATCACGATACATCTTGGTGACACTAGGATGAAATTCCCAAACTGAGGAATGAGTGTCTCACATCAGAACCTTGTGTATGTCTATTGTAACCCATATGAACCCATGGAAACACAATATCTTATCCTCGCCAATGGTCTATCTCAGAATAGGGTCCTATTATGACATGCTCTCCTGTAGGACTAGGCCTTCAGAATCTAATAGTTGCCTCAATCGTACTCAATCAAGAAGGGTAGAGGTAACAACTATTGATGGAAGGAAAGTCTGCCCATGTCTGTCGTGCAGCTCCAAATTCATCTCAAAGAATAAATCCATAAGCTGCCACTCACTTTTGTCCTCCTTAACTCCATGTATCTTAGTCCTCCTACTCAACGCATCAGCCATTGTGTTTCCTTTCCCAGGTGTATAGGCAATCTCGAAATCGAAGGACTGTAGGTACTCAACCCACCTTCGATATCTCAAATTCCGATCACGCTGAGTGAAGATTTACTTGAGACTCTTGTGGTTGATGAAAACCACAAAATGCTCTCCCAGAAGGTAATGTCTTCAACAGTTAAGGCATGAATGACCACAGAAAACTCAAGATCATGTGTCAGGTAGTTCCTCTCATGTGGTCGCAACTGCCGAGACCCATCCACAACGACTCATTTCCACAGTATAATCATGGCTCCTAGCCTGATACTTGAAGCATTACAATATATAGTATAGCTCTTTCCTGGCTCTAGGAAGACTAGTATCGGTGCTGATGTCAACCCCCCTTCAGCTCCTGAAAGGCCGACTCGCAAGAATCTGACCACAAATTCTTTTCACCCTACTTATTCAGACCCATCAGTGGTGCTGATAAGCGTGAAAAGTCCTCTATGAAACATCTATAGTATCCAAACCACCCTAGAAAACTCCTCACCTCAAAGACATTCATTGGCTGCTCCCAGGAGACAACTGCTCTCACTTTCTCTGTGTCTACTGACACTCCTGTCTCTAAGATAACATGACCCAAGAAGTGAATCTGATGCATCCAAAAGTGACATTTTGAGATCTTTCCATATAACTGATGCTCTCTTAGTGTACTCAACACAATCTCAAGATGGGTAGCATGGTCGTGTCGATTGTGAGAGTACGCCAAGATATCGTCCATGAAGACCACAACAAAGGAATCAAGGTATTGATAGAACACTCAATTAATCAGTTCCATGAAAAGTATAGGTGCGTTCATGAGACCGAACAACATAAAAATATATACGTATAGGCCATACCTGCTCCGGAAGGCCATGAGAGGTATATCAGATGGACTAATTCACAACTGAAAATAATCAGACCTCAAGTCAATCTTTTACAACACCTGGGCTCCTCAAAGCTGATCAAAGAGATCATCAATCCTTTGTAAAAGATATCAGTTCTTGACCATGAACTAGTTCAACTTTCGATTTTAAACACAAAGCCTGAGGGTACCATATACCTTCTTCGCAAACAAGACAAGCGAACCCCATGGAGAAGTACTGGGTTAGATGAAACCCTTTTCCTGCAACTTGTCCAACTACTTCTTTAGATTCTGCAACTCTAGTGTAGCCATCGTATAAGGAGGAATGGACATCGATGCCGCCCCTGGCACAAGATCAATAGAAAATTCTACTTATCGCTCAAGAGGAAAACCTAAAAATTCCTCTACAAAGACATCCCTCAAATGATCCACCACTAGAGAAAAGTCTTACTAAGAAGTCCCCTGATTTTACAAATATAAACTATAAATATGGGTTGTAACTCCTCCAAACCCATGATTCCCTAGGCCTGTTTTTCTCGCCTAGACATCTCACTCACCCTTATGAGGAAACGATACACCCTCTA
Source organism: Viscum album (assembly GCA_963277665.1). Taxonomy (NCBI): domain Eukaryota; kingdom Viridiplantae; phylum Streptophyta; class Magnoliopsida; order Santalales; family Viscaceae; genus Viscum; species Viscum album. The sequence goes on along the minus strand of OY728137.1, from coordinate 286,345,515 downwards.
GTGATATAAATCTCAACCTGCGGTGATACCAGTCGACGACTACCTAAAAGGGAACTAGCCAGTCCATTTTGAGAATGACATCATAGCTTGTCATCTCTAGGACATAGAGGTCCCATAAAAATTGACACCCCCCAACCACTAGAGGGAACTCGTTACACTGACCTACACACACCATTCTAGTCCCCAAAGGAGTGTCTATTGTCAAGATGTCAAAAAAAGAAAAGATGCAGAGCCTAAGGCTCTCCACAATTTCAATATATGTAAAGCTATGGGAATCCCCTATATCAAAAAGAGCAGAAGTCAAAACTGAAGTAACTAATATCATACCTCGAACTGTAAAAGGTTCAGGATCCCGCTCTTGCTTGGTCTACTCCACTATAATGGTCTGGCCTGCTCTACGACCCTATGACCCTGCGTGACCACTCTGAGATGATCCAATCTGTTGTCACTAAATGACCGGAAACTGACCACCATGGCCACAACCTCCACCTCGACCTGAACGGCCAGAATAACTCCAGTTCCCTGACTGGTGATAAATTGGTGGTGCTGCTCCCAAACTTGGAGTCATAGAAGAACTCATGTCACTAGCAGCTAGTGATAAGATCTAATAGAAGTGATGAAGGTTACCCAACTTGCCACATGAGCGGCACGCCACTGGGTCTCTCAGGTAGTGTGGCCTCATATTCCCACTCTTCCAACACTAGTAGTATACCACCTAGCTACTTAATGAAGTGTCTCGCCTCATTTGATCATCGCAAAAAGACTCCATACGGTGCTTCATACTATCAGTAGGAGGGATGCTAACTCCATATGTTTAGCCGCACTGGCTCACAACTCCGGAATCCCTTAGATTGAGCTTCATGATCAGCACCTGGTTGACGATAGAAATGATAAGAGTCAACCAAAATATGTTCACCTACGATCAGATGTCGTGCCTCAAACTATCTTCGAACATCCTTGCCATGAATAACTGATCACCTCCTGAAATAGGCATAAAGCACTGCAGCTCGGTAAAGAGGGAGGAATACTCCATAACAAAAAGAGTACCCTGATCCAGACTCATAAACTCTTGGGCTCGATCGTCCCTCAAATTATCTGGATAGAAGTAGTCATAGAAGATGCACTGGAACTCATCCCAAGCCCCTAACCTGCTGGAATCCCACCTGTGATATCACATCCCACCACCTCTTGGAGGATTCCCGAAGCATATAGGTTATGAGCTTGACCCTCCTCTCTGGAGGCGTCTCCAGATTCTCAAAGATCATCAGCATGTCTTCTAGCCATGACTCTGCAGCCTAGGGTCCTCCATCCCCTGAGAAAGTGTGATGCTGCTGCTTCTGGAAGACCCATGTCAAATCAGCCATCGACGGGGAAGGACGCGGTGTTCCCTGAAAATTTTTCATCATCCTCATAGAGCTTTCCCTAAACTGTGCATCAATACTGATATCAGGTAAAACTGTTGGTGCCAAGACTGGCACAATAGAAGGATCTGCAGGAATTCCTTGGTCAGCTGTATCTAGCATCTGATCACTACCCTGTAACTGGCAGAAAACCAGATGATGTCTCAGAGGCATGACTCTGCAAGGTCAAATGAACACCTTAGATCAATATTATCAAGGAATGAAAACTGGATGTACAGGAAGGGAACAGGGGAAAGAAAGCATTCACGTTTTTCAAAACATGACTACACGACATGTATGTCCCCTACACGCAGTGTTTTCCTAAGTCATTCACATGGGAATCCACTTCTTCCAAAACAGGTCGTGTAACACCCAAACACACGATGTGTTGTTTTAACACATGTCATGTACTTAAATCATCTTTCTTCGCCTGATTCCTTTAACATGGTTAAGCCACACGACTCTCTTAAAACAAGAATACACGATGTGTTCACAGTAGATATGTCGTGCACTAGACAAGCTTCACCTGACCCGTTTTGTTAGTGACACAGCCTGAGACATGGCTCACCCTACACAACATGTTCATGGTGGAGACGGAATGTACATGAATGGATAATGCTGACCTATGTTGTTAGTGACGTGGTCGGGTACCTAGGTTAAGATACACGACGTGTCCAACTTGTACACGGCGTGTTCTCACCAGACTTTCCCCATCCCGTGTCTCTATCCACACGGCCGATGACAAGGTTATATACTACATGGCATGAATATAGCGTACACTATGTGTACTTAATAAAAATTTTGTCTTCCCAAAAAGAAGAACACATGGTGTGTAGTCAAAACTACATGGTGTGTATTTTGGGTTTTTCCGGATAGTAAGCCTCAGAAACTACTCTGGTACCCATAACAACACTGAAACAAACATTGATAGTGCCAAATTATGATCTTTGAGGGCCCATACTCCAAACGAATCAAATCTTGGCATCTTATAGAAGTTATAAACAAGTTACACAAGTCAGTGATCCACTAAATTACGGTCCACGAGGGCTCATAACACCTCAAGAACCAAATTTTTGTGTTCATTCAAATAAAAACATACCCAAAAAATACCCTACCAAACAACAGGTATTTTTATCAAGGCATCTATCACAATAGAATTCATATTCTGGACAACATTTATCACAACAACATGCAATTGCTAATGCATCCTAAATGGAATAGAAAGAATGCATGACATGTGATTCCTAACAAGTGCCTATATAATGCATGAGATGGCATACCCTCATCTCATTGGGTTGTAAAAGAAATAGAAACACCATAACATCAACAATAACAACACAAATCATGTGAATCACTAATTGTGAAATCAAATCAACTGTAATAATTGAAAAACTAGAAAACTTACAATTAAACAAGGTAGATTGGCTTTTCCCTTTACACAGGTTAGCTGCTCCCGGGAAAAACTTTCTACTAAGTACCAATTCCATCCTATCCCTGGCTATAGGAACTAAATAGTAATTTAGGAATAATGGATTCCTCTGATTCCACCTTGTAACGTCTCGGTTCCAGAAACCACCTAGAGGCACCCTGTACCCGGTTGGTCACATGGAATCAAGCACATTTCCCCAAACGCTAGAGGCTACCTACTATCAGCGAGGACCTTAGTGTGATAGTGGGGAAACTATGCCCTCATTGTCAGAGTACACAACAAATGTAAAAAAATCCACACAAGAGCGGAAGCAGTAATAATATCATACCGACTATAAACAGTGTAAAACTGATAGATTAAACTTGATCACTTATATAAAACGATGCATGATACATATATCTAGGTAAACAGTGAAACAAAGAACAATTCTGAAATACATTACTAAACCATGTACAAAAGAAAAAAGTAATCAGCTCTACAGCATTGCAAACATAATATTGGTTCAGTGCTCTCCATCTCCACAACATGTCAAGTACATTAAGTAAAAGGGAACTTTCCCTTGTCTATACTTGCAACAATATAATCAGTTTGGGCCGAAAAGTGTGGCCCAAGTAGAGTGTGAGACTAATCATAGTAGGAAACCACCACGAGACTTGTGCCTAACAGTCAATGAGTATATGGTAGTTAAAAGTATAGGACATAGTAAACAAGAAGATACTAAATAGTAATAAATCCACAGTTTCAATATCAAGCAACAACTAAGAAAGAAGGTATACACAACAGGTAACCCTCTGGGAAGCACACTCAGTCTAACCCCTCTGGTCCTACCTAACAAGTACAAGCAACCCTCTGGGCAGTACACTCATTCTAACCCCTCTGGTTCAGCTTAAGCATAGACTCTCTAAGGAAGCACTCGTCATCAATTCCCCTTATAGTCTCGTATCATAAATAAAGGAACTCTAGTGAAGTACTTATGTCACATTCCCTCTCTGGCCCACATCGAGGAAATATAGACACTCATAGGAAGCACTCAACATCAATACCCCATGTGGTATCTCATCGTAAAATTATAAAGACACTCTGGAGAGGCCCTCAACATCCATTCTTCCAATTGTTTGTACACCAGGTTCTCACGGCCCCATGTAAGTAAAACTAGTGTAGCAGCACATATTGGCCAAGGTAAACCTCAAGAATTAATTGTCTAGCATTCTACACCATAACAGCATAACAGAACAACAGTCACACCATCCTACAATACTAGGCGTGGGAAAGTAAAGAGTCGCCTAATAGGCAAACAAGACCTAAAGGTCAAATTAGGAAAAACATGCATGGTAAAGATAGCCAATGCACTAAAATTCACTATATTCACAATCAATTATCATCTACTCAAGCATACAAGCATAGCATGAAAACAATAGGGCTAAAACGGAAAACGTTCAATACCCCATTCATGGGTATTGGGAAATTTTTCAAATGAAACTGAAGGAAATTCCACAGAATTGAACAAACCACATACCTTGATGTTAAGATATCACTATATTGGAATCTCGAGGCATGAAACACCTCCAAATGTCGAAGATATACAAAAACGCCTAAAAGGTTCAATAGAGCTTAACTTGAGAAAGAGAAAGAATCATGAAACGAATTTCATGCAAAAGAGAGAGATTACCGAGGATATGCCAACGCAATTGACGGTGGCCGAATCAGAGATCGGATGATGGTTCGGGGCCTCGTAAGAAGATCACAGTCGTACGGGAGCTCTCAGCCGAATGAGACCTAGATGAATATCTTTCTGGAGATTAGATATGACCCAGGTGCGTTTAATGAAAAAAAAGTAAATACACGGTGTGTACTTTTGAAGTACATAGAGTGTACTTTCATTTTCCGTACTCCACTTTAGGCGGCCTCCTGGTCACCCCCACATGGCTATGTGCATGGCCACCACACGACATGTACTCATAAAACACACAGCGTGTACTTCAAAAATTTCTATAAATTCCACTTTTTCTAAAAAACCACCTAAAATGGAAAACATAACTGAATAGAAGATCTGGATTCTTACAATCAGGTTGAAGAATTTTTATATTTTATAATGTAGATTGTTTTTCTATCATTTAAAAAATTAGCGATATTTTTCATTCTATAATAATTCTCATATCTATCATTAGTATATCCATAAACGTAGGATCTATCGTTATCTTTATTTGGGTAAGAACTTCATGATCATTTCTACTCAATGTGTCTACTAACTTATTTTATTTCCTTGGGTGGTAGTGTATTGATAAATCATAATCCATGAGTATCTTAAACCATTTACATTATCTCATATTAATCTGTTTATGTCAAAAATAAATCTTAGGATTTGATGATCCATGTATATCTCACATATTTCACCATAAGGATAATGTATCTATATCAATAAATAAAATATTATAGATACCAACTAAATACCATGGGATGGATAGTTCTATTCATGAGTGTTCAATTTACTTGATTTATATGCAATGAAATTATCATTTTTCATTAGGAAACAACCAAGTCCCTTCTTCGATACATTAATATATATCATAAAACCATCATTTCTAGATAGTATATTCAATATTTGAGCATTGACCAATATACCCTTTAGTTAATCAAAACATTCTTCACATTCCTCTATCCAAAAAATTTTAACCTCTTTACATGTATGTTTGGTTACAGAGTTGTCCATTCAAGAATTTTTCTAAAATATTCCCTAATAGTAACCTACCAAACCATTGAAACTACATACCAATGTTATTTTCATTGGTGTGGTCTATTATTTAAATGCAATTTTCTTCATAGTATCAACTGATACTCCATCTATATAGTCAATATAGCCCAGAAAATAAACATATTGAATATAAATATCACACTTCATAAATTTTACATATAACACTTTCCTTATAATATAATAAATATTGATCTTCAATTGATTCTCATGGTACTAATATCTTTTATAATACACCAAAATATAATAAATGAAGACCACAAAAAAATCATAAATATATTCCTTGAATAATATATTCATTATATATATAAAATAATCAATATATTCCTTGAATAATATATTCATTATATCTTTTTAAAAGAGGGTTCATTAGTCAATAAAAATGGAATTACTCTAAAATCATAATGCCCGTACCCATTCAAAATTATATCTTTAGAAATTATTCCTCCTTTACTCACAATTGATGATAACGGGATTGAAGTTCACTCATTGAAAAATATTTGGTTCCATGATGTTGATTTATTAATATATAAATGAAGGTAAAATGGTATTTTCTCTTTATTTTAATAACATTTATTTCCCTATAATCAAGGCAAAAAATAATGATCCACTATTCTTTTCAATGAATATAATTGGAACTCCCCTTGTTAAACACTATGGTGAATAAAACTCTTATAAAACAACTCCTCTAGTTGGTTATCCAAATCCCCTAATTCAACAATGTCTATTACATAGGTAGTATTTGATATTGGCCTTTCATCAGGGATTAAATCAATACAAAACTCAACATCAAACTCTGGGGGATATCCCAGTAATTTAATAGGAAATACATTAAAGTGTTTCTATATAATATCCACATCTTCAATTTTATGATTACCTTATCTATCATTATATTTTCCCCACTTCATAGCCAAGAATCGCATTTAGTAGATATAATGGGGTTGGTTATAGACATGTCTCATATAAATATATCTCTTCTCTAAAGATATTTAATTCTAAATCATTGTGATTAATCCTAACTTCCTTCTTCTTCTAACAATTTTTTTCATTATATTTTTAAATCCATTCAAAAAAAAGTAAAACATAAATTTTAACCATAGGTATAGTAATAATCTTACAAAATAAACTATGTTTATGTGTCTTAATGGGGACTATCTAATGTGTCATTGTTGTAGTGTGAAATCTACTATAAGTTTTGATAGACAACTCCCTTCATAATGTTCTTGAGAAGTATTTAATTTTCATTGATAAAATTGAAAATATAATAGATTTTTAGGATCCATAATAAATACCAGAATAATATAAATATGAATATATGATTAATTTACATTCCACCACATCATTGGGTACTTCCACATCGGCTTTAGTGATCACATAAGATTTGTATCCTCCCCCTTTATTCTCTTATTCTAAAAAACATATTTTATTCCTTATGAAAACATTATGGTGTTATTATACACTTATCCTCGAAATATATCATAAGGTCATGTTCCATAATATATGTTTTTCATAATAAATTTCCCAAATTTGTTACTAAAATTTATATGATACCAACTATAATGACCCAAGCATCAGTAACCTAGATTCATTTCCTACATTATTGCATTGGCTTAGATACAAGGTGTCAAATCCAAAAGAACTAATCATTTTAGTAGTTTTAGAGAACTTGATACATACATTATACCCATCTTACATTGGGAATATAAAATAAAACATAAAAAATTCATAGCATCCTTAAAACTCATTAAAAGGGTTAATAATCATAGGTTGGGGAAAGGAAACAAAATAAGGGTGAGTGCAAATGATCAGTAGGTGTTACATAAATTCAAGGCTATCATGAATCAATAAGTAATAATTAATTCAGAAACATAAGTAAATGAACACACCTTCCATTTAATCTATAACTTGAACATCATAATTCGATAATGAATAATCAATATGGAAAGGTAAATAACTGAAAATGCATGACATTGAATTACGAAACTAAGAATGATATGAAACTGGAGATACTATCATAGATAAAATCCCATGGATAATAATAATAACAACTAAATTTTCTGTAAAAATCATTATTATTGGATTTCATGATCTCGTGAATCATGATAACTCTACCATTATGTTTATTCACAAGATAGTTTAAAAAGAGAGGCTAATACCCCATTTAATTTGGACCAATTATTTTTGTAATGAGACATATTGATTAATCTTGGGGCTATATATACCAAGGCCCCACCCATAACTTCACATCCAAAACATTAATCACATATTTAATAATCAATTCAATTCATGAATAATAGGATTTATCAAAAAATATCCACATTTAGTGACGAATAATTTTTTTTCAATATTTACTTAGTTAATAAAATAATATTCATTGTAAACATCATTGTAATAATGGTATATGGTTTAGGAAAATTTTATATCCCTAATATAAATAATATAGGTAACAATGAATTTAAAAATTAATCATTATGAATAAATATGTATTCATGTTAAATACATAAATGAATATTATATACACCATGTAAAAGTGAATAAGTGCATATTAACAAAAATACCTTAATGAAATGAAAATTGAGAAGAAATCCCATATAATGATCACAATGTTGAAGTTAAAATTGATCAATTAAAAGATAATTTGAATTAAATTTAAATCAAAATAGAAAATTTTTAAATAAAAAATATTATAATTAAATATAATTAAATATATAATTTTATAATATCAATGGAAGATGAATAAGTAATACAACCCATTGAAAATAAAATGAGTATTGAAATTCTTCACAACTTTGTAACTTACTGGTTAAATCTCCTAGGATTAAATAATTTAAATTGAAACTTAAAATACTGTGAACTATAATGGAATCATGATATTACTTATAAAATATGAATTATATACACCCTATAAAATAAATTAGGTGCATAACATTACAATATGCCTCAATGATGAGAAATTGAGACGAAGTCCCTTACCACCTGATTTACTTTGGTTTAACATGAATTAAACTAATGTAGAATGGTTTTAGGAAAGTTATTAATTTATAAAAGAACTATAATCATATTTATAACATCATATATGATCCACTTAAAATATTTTACCACCCTTTTGTTAATAATATTTCATTAATATTTTTTGTTTTGGGTGTTAATTTCTTTGTTTTCACATGCTTGTTTTGTAATGAAAGTTATGATTGTTATACATATGATAAAAATAAATCATCTATATAATTAAAATAATGTTATAAATATTATATTCTCCCAGTAAATACATTATTATAACCAATCACAAAATTCAGATAGGAAAAATGAATTTCATTACTTCATGTAGAGGATAGGTCATACGTACACAGGAGCAATGATATTATTCCATTAATGGATGAAAGGGTATGAAAGTGGGTGATATATTAAATATAAATAATCAATATCATATAATATATATCAAACATATTCATTAATTTAATCATATTTCATTCGATCTAAATCATAAGTGAACAATGATTCACATCGCTTCGTGACATGGTAGTTCTCCATACACACTGGCAACCTTGTAATATTTTATATGTAATTGAATGTAAGAATTTATATAGGACACTATAATTTCATAAAAATATTTATATCATAAATATTATATAAAAAAATTAATTCCATCATTATATCAACGATGATAGGTTTTGATGGAAACAAGTTACATCTATTCATCCGGAGGTAGTTCTCGGTACACAAGATCGACGATTTTATTTCCCATTTATTGGAAATGGATATTCATAACTTCTTTTCCATAAAAATAATAAAATCTAAGGATATGTTAGATAATTTTTTATTTTAATGAAATATTAAAGTAATATTTTAAACTATAAAAGGAATAAATAAAATGAAAGATCTTTGTGAAGAAAATTGTCATCTCTAAGAGAGCCCTCATTTATATCTCCTCTTAATGACTCAATAATAGTCCTTTGAGAGGACAATAAGATCTATAATGTGACTACTATTATTGGGGAGATATTTTAGAAGGTTTTTTTGAGAAAAATGGAAAGGTAGGTGTGAATAAGTGAATTGAGTGAGTGCCCTTTTATAAGAGGGGAAAGAGAACCCTCTTGTAAATTACGTGGAAAATTCCTAAAAGAATAAAAATTGATAAGTAATTAACATGAAAATGGCTTCCAAATAACTTTATTTTAGAATATGGAATATTATGAGGTGTAAATATTTCCATAAAATAAAAATAGTTACATTTTAGTAGGTCATATTAACCCTTATCTTCTTCGTTTAACCCATAGTAAATTCGTTTTTACTTTAATCACGATAATTAATTTTTTAATGTTATCTCAATTAATTATGGTAAAAAATTAATTTCTAATTATTATATAATATAAATTATGATATATTAAAATATTGAATCCATTTTTCAAAATTAAATTCATATAATTACAAGATTACAATATAAAATTATACTCATAGATGTGAAGAATGATTCGGGTTTCAAACAGGAAATTCTCATAAGTATAGACGGTTTAAATATCAAAATTGAGTATAAAACCAATTCAAATGATCTTGATCGAATTTATTATAATATCATTAAACATATTTTTAATTTAATTCCAATTTATAAAAAAATTTATATTTTTAAATAATCTAAATGAAAAAGAAGTTTTCAATAAAAAGTAATATTTTTCACTATTCATTAGAAAATGAATCTTTTCAGAAAAATAAAAAAATAAATCCTAATAGAATTTTGATATGATGATTTAAAAAATTAATATAATTATTAAATTAAATTTTATTAAAGTTGAAGAGATTAATTTTATCATAAGAGTACAAGAATCAATGAAGTGGTGTTTTTAAAAAAAATATTTTTTGAGAAAACATTTCTTTTTCTATCAAATGATTCTTTATTATATTTATAATCAATAGCTATAAATGTATTTTATTTTCTGCATGTATAAAACATATAAATTTAATAATTTAGTTTGTACTATTAATACTCTCCAACTTAATGGCTATTTTATGACAGTCATGTTTAAATAATATTATAATTGTGTGGTTTTGTTTAAACTCAGTGTTGTGTGCAATACAAGTTAACAAATAGATTGAATTTATTTAAAATTAAATACATTTTAAAGTCTCTTGGTGTTATAATTTATCACAAGTGAGTTATTTTTTGTGATTACAGAGATAATAAATATTTAAAAACAAACACTTAACTAAAAAATGCTAGATAATTAGTTTTAATGGTATTTTTATTCTGAAAAATAATATATAACAAATTTATTATCAAATTTTATTTATAAAAATTGTTGAATAATGATTATTGTTGATAGGTACAAATTATTTTTCATATAATATTTCAAAAAATGTGATGTTAATTGAACAAAAATAATTCAAAAATATACTAAGTTCAATTCATACAAATAAAATTTGAATAGAAATTATTTTCATAATTAGATTTAATATATTAAGTCTGATATATTCTCTTATAATATACTTATTATTAGATATATAATATAAAACCCAAGAAAATAATTAATATTAACTTGATTGAAATTCCTTATATTTTTAAGGTCTATTTTTTAATTTTTTTATTTAACTAGTATGCATAAAAAATTAAATTTTATTATTTTATATTGAAAATTAATAATTTACGTGTTTCTATATATATACCTTAATTGTTTTTATTCCTTTATTAAATAAATTTTTTCCTTAAGTAACTATAGTATAAATTTTTTTCAATGATTATATCACTTTATCCAAGTAATAAAAATAATATTATTATTTAAAATATTGATAATTTCTTATAAAATATAAATACATTTTGATAAAAATAAATAATTTAAAATAGTGCAATTAAAATAGGTTAAAGATTAATAGAATTTAGAAATCCATAGGGAATTTTTTTATTAGAGATATTAATGCTGTAAAAAATACTTTAAAAAGAAAAAGAAACATCAATAGTAAGGATAAAATTTTCTAAATGATGTGTACAATGATCAAAGAAAATTAAATAAAGGAGGAATGATGGTAAGAAGAGGTGTTTATATAAATTATAAATGAAATTTTATAAATGGCATAATAACATTATTATTTACTCATTCACATAACCATTGAATTAATGAAATGACTAGTAATGTTTGATTACTATAAATAAAATATGAAAACTTATTTATTTAATTTAAAACCATAATGAATCTACCTCTATTATATTAATGAAATAAACCAATTTTTTATTTTTTTTAGAGGGAACCCTTACATAACCCACATGCCCAATCATTAAAGGCCTGAAGGCTAAGATGAATAAAGGACATAATTTTTTTGCAAAGGCTCACTGTGAGTATAAATGATACAATACCTTCCAATGATATAGCATGTGCTTCTATGCTAATGATTATATAGTGTAGCTACAATGACTACTTCTACTATAGTGTTTAAACATCCCTTGAAAAATCACCGCTAATATGAGGTTGCTGAGGATTGAACCCCCAACTACATGTGGGATTATGGGGGAATCTACTACAAAGAAAATCCATTAAATATATATATATATATATATATATATGTGTGTGTGTGTGTGTGTGTGTGTCTGTGTGTGTGTTTGTGTTTTTATATATTATAAATATAAAAAAAATTAAAATTAAAATTAATTAACTCAAAGAAAGTAAAAAATATATTTTAGCCAATTATGTTTTCAATTATTTTATAACAAAGATAATTTATTTATTAATATTGAAATATTAAAATTACATAAATTTGAAATTTTTTTTGTATAAATTTACTTTCAAATTTTAACTATGTATTATGAAATTATATAAGTATCATTTTGACTAATTTTATCGAAAAGAATAATTCTTAAGTGAATAGTAAAAATTAATATTTTAAAATGCCAAATTTTTTAGGACATAATATTAATGTAATAATGACTTAATGGATGAATGAATGGTTTGATCAAGGAAAATTAAATTTAATGTGATAAATTATATATTTAAAAATAATAAAATCAATGTTCGAAGTTAAAATTTACTTTATAAAGTCTAAAGAGATAATTAATTTAGTTAAAAACAAAATTTAAAATAAATATTACTTATATATATATATGTTATTTGGAATAAGGGATTAACAGTTATAGAGTCATATAATTTTAATTAAATTTTATTTATAGTCTTGAGGAAAACCACTATTAAAATTATTGGTCTTGAAAAAAAATTATATATTATTTTTATCCAAAATACTCATCCCCATCAAGTATAAAAACACCTGCTTCTCCATTTAGAAAATTACTTACAAAAGTTATTTAAATACATGAATTGTTCTGAAATATCTCATGTTATTCACCCAATGTATCTTGAAGATTGTCTAGTATTTCCCAACACTAACTAATTATGGAATTAGTTCCATATAAATTGAGTAATTATAAATGAAGATGTAGCTCCACCATTTTCATCATTCCATTTTTCTTCATCTAATAACATATTCTCAGTTCACTTTTATTCTTCATAGACAATTTAATCAATAAGTCTACATAAATTAAATGTTATTATCCTATTTTAGGGTAATTATTAATTGTTCATAAAATATTAGTTATATCTACCCTTATTTTAACATGAATCGTTAATGTTTAGTTTTATTTTGAAAAAAAATTGTTAATTCATTATTTATCACTAACTTCATGGTTTTTAGTAAAGGTTCCATTAGATAAGTGTCAACCAATATGGTAATTAGGGGAGTGAATCAATGGTCACTACCCAATTTAAATATTTTTACAGGTATAAAATAGTTTTCAAAAACTCATCATACCTTATTATCGGTAAATTTTCATTCATTCACATATTATATTTTTAAACACTAACACCCAAATATGAAAAAACAAAACATAATGATAAACACATCTTGTTTTTTTCAAGGTTCGCCACTCTATGAGGAGTTCTATTTCTAGTTAGGGATTATGGGGTGTTCCACTTCTCAATGCCTATTTTTGATGTCTTTTGAAATTCATTAGAGTTTGGAGACAACCCTAAACTCCATTTACAAAATACATATCACTCTTTCACCTATAAAAAGTGATCAGGGAACTATAAAATGTCATCAAGATAATGAAATGATGATATGATACCCACATGACTTGTAAAAATTCTATAATAGTGATCATATTTATCTCATTAATTCTTTATCATGTGGGATTCATTATTTCATCTAATAGAAGGACTGTTTCTCATGTATTTTTGTTTTAGAAATAAAAATAGTGAATAAGATATATTTTCTTTTAATACCTCAGTGATGGAATGAAAAAAATTATGCATCAACTCTTCAACTAATTTTTGTTCATAAAATATTATATAGGGGTCTCCACATGAGGGATAAAAATCATCAATTCATCTTCAATATTTAATATTATACTCATGTAAGCATATTTCAAGGTGAATTTTTTCTATTTATTCGTTTTATCTTTCTTTATCTTCAATTTATGATTATATTTAAGGTGTATAGTATAAAATCATTCGTTTTTAAGAACCCTTTGATGATATAAAATATGTTACAATGATATTAAATTAATTAATCATCAAATAATTATACAATATTGTAGGAAATATTATGTAGTTTGCATACCTAGTGTGGATGTCTTTTTTGGTCTTATTATATTAATTTAGATCTTCATTGGTGTCACGTATACACTATCATGTTTCCCTTGAAATGTTTTAAACATTATTGGTTCCTTTAATAGAAATATGTATTTCCAAAAATTCATAAAAACTATGTATGCACCATTAAAGGGTCTCAAGATCATATTTCATTATGAATCCACCAATTTTACCTAAATTTTGACTGGAATATGTTATTCCACAGATTCCAAATACTGATATACTTTTTATATATTTTTTTCAATATATATAAGAATGATCTCATTTCAAATTCTTTGTAAATATAAGAATAAATATAAAATTTTTATAATTTTAACTCAAATTGAAATTAATATAAATCATTATTTTACAATATAATAAATTCCCCTCATGCACTCTCTAATGTTCTCATTCACTAATTTTTGACCAAAAAATATATTCTACATAACATATAACCAAGGAAAAAAAATTTTATTGTTAAAAAATGAAAAAAAAGATAAATTAGTGATGTAGATATCATTCTATTACCATAATTCTTGACTTTTCATTTGGGATATCCAAACTGTCCCACTTAAATAACACTAAATTAAATATTAATTTTGTAACAATATGACTAAAACCCTAGTATCAAATTAAAAAAAATGCATCCCTATCACTCAAGTGTGCTAAAATGTAGAGCTATTCCAATTAAATCATCTTATATATTTAAAATTTATCTTCATGTAGAATATTAAAGTGATGTAATGTTCCTTATAAGATCTATTTTAAGTAATCTTCTCTACATACTAATTCTAACCATTAATTTCATAAAGATATACCTCCTAAGAATGACCACAGATTGAGATGATTCATATTTATTTAGAAATATTCATTTATTATTTATAAATGTCAAGTTATAAAGTGAGTCTATGTCAGTCTCTATGCCCCACCATTTGTAGTGTAGTGGTATGGGTTTGGGTGGGGTGAGGGGAAGGACATGGGGTCATGTCCCCGAGAGTACAATTTACATCAGTTTTCTTCCCTGTGTTCTTTTCTGTGGTGGCGGATGTAACTGACCTAGTATATAAATTACTCTACATGATAGTCAAAAAAATAAATCTTTCTACTATAAGAGAAATTTTTACCTCATAACACAGTCCCATTGAAAAAAATCTCTTCTTTTTGGGTTCCATATATATTTAATATATCTTTGATTCACCGCATAATTTTCCAGTATAAGATGGATACCTAAAATGAATACAATGGATCTTTATACATAAATAATTTCATATATCATGATTCATTATCATCTTAAGATGATAACATATTATGATAATTTCATTTTCCATTATTTATCATGTATATATATATATTCTTTACATCATGTACACCCCAAAGATCACTATACATCAATGATTTTTCACTGTGATAACTTACTTCTTCCTAGATTTTTATTTCTGCCCCATTCATCAGGGCCCTCACATGAATACACAAATGGTTGGTCATTATGGATGTTTTCCCTATATTCCTTATTTCCAAAGTTGAGATGCTTCCATCACTTTCACTAGTATTGTATTCTCCTTGTCAAAACTAGCTCATGGGATATTATTTCCTCCTTCCATTTATTACTCCTTGTAACTCATCACATAGTCCATGTCTCCCTCATAGAGTTAATACATGTTTATAGAACTCATTAGTGATTCCATATCTTTGTGGATGTTAGTTAATGACACTACTTCTGTCTAGATTTTCAAATTTCATATTGATAGGGTTTAAACATTTAATTGGAAGAATACTCATGGTGGAAATCACTGGAATGTCGGGATGTTGGTCGCATTAGTCACCTGTATTCTTCTTCTTGGGTAGGAATCTCATGTAAGGGATCTTAAGGTAGATAACCCAAGAAATCCCATGTTAATCATGAGGTAACAACACAAAGGGTGAAATTCTTACAAGGTTCTCACCCCATGAATCCAATGTTTTTCATTGAGTATGTATTTGGGGTTATACTACAAGTTCAACATCATGTGGATACTAATAAGAACGTTTGGTTCAGGAAAATATGGTCATGAGTTTAACATCTTATGGAGATGATATTGATTGATCGTGACACCTCATAGATTAGGTTCAAGGAGGTGTGTAACTAAGAGGGATGATTTGACACATTAATGATTTAAAATGGACGGGATTACCCCATGGAGGTAAGACCAGGATAGTTGAATATAATGCCTCTTGGAGGTGGAAACATGACTTGTGGATCTAACACCATGTAGAGGGGAACTAGGATGGTTTAATATAATTCCCCATGGAGGTGTAAGCATGGTGTTTAGATCTAATTCCCCATGGAGGAGGAACAATGATTATTGGATCTAACTCCCCATAAAGGTAGAATAAGGTTGTTTGGATCTAATTCCCCATGGAGGTGGAACTTGGATGTTTGGATCAAATAGACTATGGAGTCCAAACCAGGGAGGTACATCCTTAAGAGGGAGAACTAAATTGAACCATTGGTTGGGATTGAAGCTCGATATGGCTTCCTATATACCATGTTTTGAATATAGGGGTCAAAACCCACATAGTTTGATGTTGTCATTTAAGTTCATGTGATGTGATTGATCCATACAGTTTAACCTCATGTGGTAAGGAAACTCGTGTCATGAAAGGATCATATATGAGAGATGGGATGTGGCATATGTTTGGAAGCTTCCTGAGGGACCCAAAGAAGATATGTTCTCTGAGTGTGGGAAATATATTACAAGGGATTCTTCTTGAAGAACATTGTAAAGAATTTGGATTTGAGTTTGGACCTCAGGGAGGCTTGTTATGTATCATAGTTAGTTGGGAATCAAATAAAATATAGTATAGAATGGTTTTGGATTAAGCATGGAAAGAGGACCATTTAAGGAGGTGGTTGGGGATTATACAAAATTAAATGCCCATAGGGGCTTGGATATGGTTTTTTGGATTATACCTTATAAGATGCCCATTTTAAGGTTTGGGATCGTGTGGATTTCATGATGACCAGTAACATCTAATCCCACATGAATCATGCTTGGTGTGATAAAAAAGAGGAAACATTAGACCCAAAGATCACATGATCCAAGTTGTTCATTGGTGGATGGATGTTGGGGAGTTGGTAGGAGAAAAAATAATGTGGGTGGGGCTTATGTGTGGAAGCTACCCAAGGAGGATCTCATTCCATTTGTGTGGTACACATTACATCTTATTATAGGTCATCATAGGCCACCCATACATGGATCATTCTACACTTGATGTGTAAGGTAATTTTGTCTTACATTATGGATTACCTTCATAACAGGATTTATATTTAGGGATGGAGGTGGGGAATACCCATGTTAGCTCCCCAGTATTGAAGGTTTGTGTGTTGCGGTGGAAGAGAGGTTGGAATCCCATAATTATCAAACATAGGGCATCATGTTCTTATCACATGAGGTAGGAGGTGGGTTCATCCCATGTTAATCACACATGGGTAATCCTAAACATGATGCATAGTGTAAGGCTATATTTTTATGTCATGAGTTGAGGTCGTTGTCATGAATTTTAATGTCACAAAACATCGACATGGATATAAGTAAATTTACATCATTTAGCCCATACATGGGTGGACTCACTCATTACCCTCCATACTTGTTGGGATTACATGACCAATCCCAATGTACCACTAGGTGGGGCATGGATATTTCCATACAAGGGTGAAAATATAAGAGGATTTTTCACACATGAGTTCCATTTTATACTCTATATCTTGAAAATAAATAAGGATTACGATACCTATTATTAGAAGAAAAATGTATGGAAGGAGATTCACTAGAGGCATAAGGTACATTGTGTGAGGAACCAAGAAATTATTTCATTCCATTTTAGAGTTTTTTGTACAATAATTGTTCACAATGTTTAGATTTTGAATAATTTCTTTGTGCTAACATGGTGGTCGAACACAAGGGAAGGCCATATAGGCAAAGGGAGTCAGTGAACTCATGATCGAGAGGTGCATGTAAGGTCAGGGTTGTATGAAAGAAAGACCTATTAATTCACCTGAATTATGTTAAGAGGGGTTGGGGGGATTACCCAATTACGGGCCAAGTCAGGTTTGGACCCAGATAAGTTCTATTTCTTGAGATTCTATACCTTGGGTGATCTATATTGCATGATTTCATGGAAGATAAGTTTTATACATAGCATATAAACTCTTAATAATCTTGATATCCTACCTAAAGAAGGTGGTGTAACCTTATATTAATATAAAAATAGTTAGTGATAGTTGAAAAATATTTTGGGTGCATAATTACATTGTGTGTGGGGGATTTTTTTACCAATGGAGATCAGGTGATCTATATGTCACCTTGAATTTTCATTTGATAATAATGGTGGGGTGTTTTACAAAACCTTAATTTCATGATCGCAATATATTTTTATTGCATGTGACTTCCTTTTTTATCCATTTATCCTTGGTCGAAGAAGAATATAATCTTGTCTCCTTTAGAGTTTAAGATCATTACATGTAGAGTTTATTATATCACACAACACCCTCATTAATCCTAGAGTGGTCCTTTGGGGATGGATGTGTTCTTGGTTAACCTAAAAATAGATTATTACAGATTTAGATGGAATTTTAGAACTAAAAATTGCTCCCTTGGAATCTGAGCTGAAAGGGCACCATAATGTCAACTTCCACGGGAAACACTAATGGGAGGTGCCAATTCCAATAGGATAACGCAATAAAATTTTCTTGGGGAAAAATTATTCCTTACAGACAAGTAATTATTTCTTGTATTTAAATAGGTTTATGGGGACCTATATACAATACCTAGACTTTTCCCATTATATTTTTTCCCCTTGTGCTCGTAATTCTTTCTCTTCTATGAAAAAATTGATCTTCAGCCATTCTATTAGGAAGACTCTCTTTTTTGTAAACATAGTTCTGTGACGAAAACCTCATCTTGTGCACTTTATTCCAAATATTCATGCTAAATTACCTTTTTCATGAAGAAAAACCATTATTACACACACATTCCTTAGAATTTTTATACTCATCAGAAATGGCCCACCAATAGAGAAGAGCTTAAATTGAAGTCATAGATGTTGATCAGAGAGCTGAAGTGGCTATAAATCCTATGATCCCTCAACCTAGGAGGGTGGTCTCGGATAATCTGGTTCTTGTGTCCATGATAACATATTCACAGAAGAACTATCCACTAAGAAACTACCTCCTACTTTAGAATTTTGGGTTGGTGGATGAGTTCGAAATCCCATCTTTCAGGGTTAACATGCCATTATCATGGTTCACATGCAAGGATGATCTCAATCACTAAAACATAATCATTCATGTAAATAATTACAAGGATCATAGATATATGGATATCTACATGATTAATAGGTAGACTAAGATGATTATGTGGGAGGATCCATAAGAAAAATAATTATCTACCAATTATGAAACCATTTTTATGAGATGTATGTGGGATAACATATTCAGATAGTATAAGGTCTATGCTATATAGTATGGTGGAAAATTTTCTCGTGAATGGGTTTGGTAATACTAGGTACACTATAATTGCTTTGAGTATGGCTGAGTAGTACCATGTAAAATTGTACGAGTTAGTGTGGACATCAATGTTCAACTTCTACCATCAGTAGGAGCTGGTGCCAGAGCTCCTCAGCTAATGGTCCCCAGATACGAACACCTACCATCTTAATCATGGGGGGGTCAACCTCAGTTTTTGGGACATCTACTACATCAATGGAACTCCACTAGAAGGATTCTCTTATAATGATTTTCCTCCATAAAAAATCACTTATAATGATAGATAGGATACTCCTCTCCCAGTACAATACCTCCTGGAGGTACTGAACAAAAAAGATGAAACATGTTCCCATCTTCCATATGGAAGAATTTTTCAAGCCCTAGTTTGAAATTTTTCATAAGAAGAATCTAACTATGAGGATAATGTGTTGGGGAATGTAATGATTGTTAGTACCATAAATAATGAGTTCATGGTCATATTGGTGGACTTATAAGAATTCATGTTTAACCAATCATGGTAAATCATGGCAGAAGACTAGGATCCACTAGTCTTCTACATTATGTGTCTTGATATGTTCCTGCATGGTTGGTTGTTTATGGTAAGGTACATGAGGATGGGCCTACACCCAAGGATTCTGGTGTGGGAGGGATTTTGGAGGATGGAAACAGTGTC
This sequence comes from Viscum album, assembly GCA_963277665.1. Taxonomy (NCBI): domain Eukaryota; kingdom Viridiplantae; phylum Streptophyta; class Magnoliopsida; order Santalales; family Viscaceae; genus Viscum; species Viscum album. The sequence continues at coordinate 286,325,134 of OY728137.1, read as the reverse complement.
AACCTGGGGGTACCAATGTTGGTCTATATCTACATCCTACTTGTCCATTTGGTGAGGAGAAACACATTTAGTAGGATATGTAGAAAGTTATAGTTTTTTCATGGTAGGATCACGAAAGACATTAGGGGTTATAAATTCCCAAATTATATTTTCCATCCAAATTCTGGTCTGGGTCCATCCTTGATCAATATTTTTAGGGTCCAGCTAGTGAAGCTTGATGAGGAAAAGTTCATAATTCAGGTCAGAAACCATGAAAACATCAACTTAAATCCCTTATTAACCATATTTGACTTGATGGTGAACAAGTAGTAGGGTACAGATTAGTATAAGGGATTCCTATATATTTTTAGGGGTAGATTTTTAGTGGCTAGGATTGATGGAAATTTCTTCAGTGAACCATTCCCCCTTCCCCAATTTGCAAGGCAATTTATGTTCCTCAACGAAGAAATGAAGATATTTTACATGGGGGTATATGAGGAGAGGTACTCCTATATAATTTTTATCTATTGTGTATACTAGTGAATGTGGGATCTGGGTAATGAATTTTGTTTTCTCCAGCTAATTTTTACATTGGCATGTCCACTGACTATGCAAGTAACTAGGTGGATGCATATCTGTAGATAATGTTACAGAAGGACATTCACCTAATTTAATTAGAGAGCATAGTACCAAATCAAAATGGAGGAAATGGATTATTATTTTTAGGGTCAGCTATGAAATAAGGACATATCAGGCTCGATCCATGGAAGGGATGATGAAAATCATGGTTTCAACCCTACCTCTTATAGATGAAGGGTTTCAAAAGCAATATTGGGGATAAGGAAGTGGATTCATTGAAGAGATTTGCAGAGAAATGTAGAATCCTTGGAAAAAGATGAAGTAACTTCTATAATTTATCATTTATTTTTTTCTTCCTTCACTATGGAGTATTGCAGGATGCTTTGAATGTCAACATCAATGTAGTACATGTGGTGATAGTTGATCCAATATGGGATTGATCTATTGGTAGTTGATCCCATATAGATCATTTCTAGGTTGATTCCATTACAGGAAAAAAATTTTGAAGGACATGGATTACTTTACATTCCAGTTTGGGTAGTATAAACCTTCTTCTACCCTGGTGCATGTGATGTCTGGTGATGAACTAGTGTGGGAAGAGATGACACTTGTCGATGATTCATCTGAGGATGAACTAATGGATGAGGATGCATAAGACTCTAGGGATGAATAATATTTTGAATAATATGATCCTCAAGGGATTCAATAGAAAATTGGTGGAACCATAGCCTATAAATAAGACTTGGTCAGATTAATCAAGGTAATCCTTAACTTAGGTTACTACATTGATCATTCCCTTTAATTATCCAAAAGCTATGATAGATGCTTGTTTTATAAAAAAGTGTCATGGAGATGGGCAATGGGACCCTGCTTAAGGGGGTGAAGGAATGACAATAGGTGTTAAATGGAATTCTCTAAGGACTATTCTGAAGGCCAAAGTAGATGGTGGGCTATTTGTGAAAGTCAAGGTGATGGCCTTGGAGACCTAGGTCCTCCCAGTTATCTATGGGGGCCATGTACTGTCATTCCGACATTGATACCCATGGTTGTGAAAGTTTTTTACCCACATTTAATCATTATTGAAATTCCTCTCCCCAAAGGTAAGAATAGATTTAAAGTCGCTTGGACCATATTATATTTTCACGATGTCTTTGCACCAATGTGTTTTATTGTTTCATATGGATCCCACTCGGTCAACAAAAGAGGTTCCAGAGCCAAATTTTTAAGTACTAACCGGTGTTTAGGGGTCTCATGTGTTGGAGCTCCCTGTCGAGACTAAGGGACTCAATTTTTTGATGCTCAAACAATGTAATTCTCTCACTCCCAAATGAGTTCAACGTGCCATTTTTTGACTGAATCTAATGGCTGGTTACCATTTCAAGTAGTGTTTAGAAGGTCGTGTTCTAGAGAAGAAGATGAGGTCAGAAAATCTAGGGGGACTTCATTGATAGTCACTCCAATCCTTGATGAGTAAATCATTCAAACTAATCTTTCCTTAGCCCTAGGTGAATAGTATCATACTACTGTGTGTAACACCACTTTTCTGGTAGAATTAGAAGATATTAGAGGTGAATCTGGTGAGGAAGATTCGAGTGAAGAAGAACAACCTCATGATCTGGAGCCCGACCAATCTAAGAAGATTTCACTAAAGGATCCTAGTTCCACCATAATTATGGATTTCCCTAAAAAATGTAAATACCCAGATTTTCCATTTATTTTATAATTATATAGAATTATTAAGAGTCTGTGAAAATTTACGATGCATGATTCCGAGGCCTGGTGTGCCATAAATGAATTTCTGAACTTTTTTAAGGTAAGTTAAGTAAACGTATGAGTGGAATTTTATAACTTTTGAATCAGTGCTCGCATTAAAAATAAGAGGGAATTTTTTAATCCGCAATGTCAATATTTTCTTAAAAGAGGTTTTACTTCGACCATATTAGGTCTATAGAAAATGTTAGATTTTGGTAATTTTTAAAAGAATAATAAATAACTTTGTTATTTTATTTATTTATTTCTTTTCCTCCAACGAACAAGTGGCAGTGTGGGAACAACGGTGCGTCAAGACATTAAATGTCTTGACCCTTGAAATCTTATTTAACTGAATCATTATAATTTCAGAAGGTTCCTATTAATTGAATCCTCATAAATTCTACAACTTTTTCTCACCGTCCCCCTCATATATTTATATTGAGTTGGGGACAGTTAATGGCATGGATTCACCAAGAAACGAAGTGCTAATAAAATTCCGCGATGCAAATCCCTTGGAAGAAAGATCGGGTTCTAGTGGGAGGTGATGGGTGACACCGAATCATGAACCAAAGGACGACATATGAGCAACATCATTGGAAGCTTGTTGCGGGAAAGACAAACACTGACCTGCTTCATCAATCGCGGGCGTTCTCCACAATTATTGAAGAATGGATTTTATTTTTGTTTAATTTCAATTGATTATTGAATCCTATAATCTTCCCTCATGATTTCAAGCTAATGTGCAGGGCGCGGACCTAACAAACCTATCCCGGACCCTCCGCTACCCAGTTACCCTTGCATCCTCCATGGAAGACTACCAGTGTGGTGGCATCGGTCGACCACGATGGAGGCGGCACACCATCGCATACCATAGGAGGAGGCCATGACACTATGAAATGGTGGTTGGAGGAGTGGCCGGCACTGGCTGGCCGTAGAGGACGTGCGGTGCGCCATCATACGTCGCAGGTGAGAAAGGGGTCGTGGCCGAAGTCGCGGCGGGTGAAGGAGGCGGCCAGCACGAGCTTACTGCAGATGGAGGAGGCAGGGCGGTGCGCTGACGTGCATCGCTAGAGGAGGCTGCGTCCGAATCTATGGCAGGTGGAGAGCGGCATATCCCTCATGCCACACCGTTAAGCAGACCACCGGTAAACCAAAACGGCTGACCATTCCATGGTGGGGAAGCGCCCCACCGGTTGGCCGAAATGGCCCGCACCGGAGGGGCCCTCTGGGAAGACCATTCTGTCTTTTGGTAGACCAGACTGACTGCAGGTAGGGTTGTGCCTTTGTGGGTAGAGCCGTGTGAGCCTAGCAGGCCGCACCTTCGCCGACCGGTTCGCGCGTGCCCAACAAGTCGAGCCTCCGTGGGTCGGGCCGCGTGAGCCCAACGGGACACGCATTCCCGGGCTAAGCCACATGAGCCTAGTGGGAAACGACTTTATGGGATGGCTGGGGTCCATCCGAACAAGGTTGGGTTGTCCCCGATTGGGTTGGGCCGGGTCGGTCCGACGAGGGCGGACCGAATCTGGACCCAACCAGGCCTAGTTCTGCTTAAAGGGCCATTACATGAAATCTGGGCGTCCGTTTGATGATCATTCTATGGTGATATGAACCTTGTAGTGAGATGGTTATTTTGGTATTATCCACTTGAGTTTTGGAGATAGTTGGAGTATTTATCGGTTGGATCGAACCCAAATCCAATCGGGCCCTCGGAACTAAAATGCTTATAACTCACAGACCGGGCGTCCGATTGACACACCGTCTATCGTGTTGGAACCCTTATGACATGGTTGTACTTTTGGATACTTCTTTATGGAGAATAGTGGTGTTCAATGTATGACCGATATCTCGAGGAGAAGATTCTACGAAACTCGAGCACACTGGGTGCGAGGAATCCTGTGGCTGGCCGTAAGGTGAAGAAAGAACATCGATCCTGTATGGGTAAGCATCTATCAGATCCTGTGTGGGTCAGCGCTCAACGATCCTATGTGGTTCAGCGCATACCTACCATGTGTGGGTTAAATCCTTTGTGGGTTAGTGGGTGTTATTAATTATCGATCTTGTGTGGGTTAGCAACAGTGCGTCTTAACAGAATAAGATGATCTAGCTTACGACAAATCATCTATACTTCTGTACATAAGTTATACCCGGTGTGATCTGAGTCTTTAACTTTTTGGTGTTATTTTCATGGTATTAATTGTGTGGTTTTTCAATATTTGTGGTGTTATATTCATGGTGTTACATGTGTGGTACTTCTATCTTCATGGTGTTACAGATGTGGTACTTCTAACTTCGTTGTGTTACCTTTGTGGTGTTACCTTCTTAGTGTTATCATCATGGTGTTACCTGTGTGTTACTTTTATCTTCGTGGTGTTATTTGTGTGGTACTTCAACCTTCTTGGTGTTAACATTTTGGTATTATTCCATCATTTTTGAGATAAGTGTATTTTTATAACATAGGTATATGTATGGGAATATACCTAAGTAGTGATGATATCTATCGCTTCGTGCTCTGAGATTGAGGTCTTGAATTGTGGTTATTCTTTTGTGGAACTCTAGGAAACCTATGGGGGTCTCAGGGTCCCTACTGAGTATTGTTATACTCACCCCTTCATGGGCTATGCCTTCACCTTGTTATGTATTGTGCAGATGATGTACAACATCGATCGAGGCTGAGGGAGCTAGGACTGGACGGTGCTTAGAGGTGGACCATTTGGCGTGATGTGACACAGGGACTACTGATCGTGACCTGTACCTACCCATCAGGTAAGATCATCAGTGGACGATATTGGAGCTATTTTTCACTTTTCAGTTGTACTTGTACTTTTTAGTTGGGCTTTTATTCCAGCCCCTTTACATTCAGCACTCTCTTAGTGCAGCAGTTTACTTCGTGGTTGCTTCTTGTTGTGTTCTTGGACTGTGTGTTTGTACATGGTTAAAAGGAAATTCCTTCCTGTTTTAGGGATATGCCTTTTTGGTGCTAGTCTCCAGCCCCTGCCCTATGGTTGGCGGGCTTGGGGTACTCACGGAATGGGCCTCGGGGGATCGGTCATGACAATGTGGTATCAGAGGACTCGGTTCTACCAAGGAACTAGGACTCTGATATTTTCTATGTGGAAATAGTGTTATGTGTTACGAGTGAGGTTTTCAGTTTGGGAAATCCATTATTGGTGCGGCAACCAACGTATCCATACACCAGGTCCATAAATTCTAATTTTCGACTCAATGCATGGAAACACTGATTGTGTGTGATTTTGAATAGTTTTTATTATGATCTCATTGAGCTAGCTCACTAGGTATAACTTGTTGATCGTGGAACACCTACCTTTTTTTAGGATGCCACCACATAGACAGTCATCAAGGATGCTCGAGAGAGTACGTGATTACGGCCCACTGGGCAATGAGGCCTTGGTGAAGGGCCCTATTATGGAGTTATCACCTTCATGTGGTGTACCAACAACACCACTACCTATTGGGAAGCTGTTTCCACCATCCCCACCAGCAGAGGATGCACGCCGACTTAGCGCATTTCATGAGTTCCAATGGAACAGGCTTCCAAGGTTTCAAGGAAAGACAGATCCAAGGGCGGTTGAGGACTGGCTGGAGGTTCTGGCCAGGGTTTTCCACTTTGTTTAACACCAGCAGATCTGATGGTGATCATAGCTGTCAGTATCTTCTAAAGAGCAGCTGGGAGATGGTGGAGTCAGACACTCCAGATACACAATGAGGCGACCCTCACCTGGGAGAACTGTGAGGGCCTTTTCAGGGCAGAGTTTTTCCTAGTGACTCTATTCTAAGTGTGTATACATGAGTTTTTGCACTCACAGAAGGGAAACATGATTGTGGCCCAGTACTAGGAAAGGTTCACTGATCTCCCCCGCTCCTCCACCGACATGGTACAAGACCCTTTATTCAGTCTCCTTAACTTTGAGCAGGGTCTCTGATGGTATATCCGAGCATCAATGATATCACTCGGCATTTTGACACAGGCTGGAGTGCTAGAGAGAGCACTTTTGCGAGAAAGATTCTGAGTTGAACATACACTGACAACGAGAGCCACCACTGGATGTTAGGTAGTTGAGTCATCTATGGTAGGAAATATATGGATGATGTAGGGGCCCAAGCGGGCTAGACCTTCTGGTGGATGACCTCTGGATACATGATTGGTGGTGCGTGGATCACGGGATATGGGAGGGAAGATTTGGATTAGGTGGTGCTAATCGTGTGACATGCATGGTCACATGGCTTGTGACTGCCTAAACAACCATATGGATGACCAACAGATGATCGAGGGACTGGTGAGGTAGAGGCAGAGATTCGATCGGGGAGGTCTGAAGGTAGAAGGTAGACGTGGAAGAGGAGATGTTCGTGCATCATGAGGTGGGTGGTGATTCAAGGTTCTGCATCCACCACCTCCAGGTTGTCCGCCCTGACCATAGGGAGCAGGTGGACAGGGACGATCTCAACTACAGGTAGCTGAGGCATACAAGCACATCGCTCTAGAGATGATTAGAGGTATTAACTGTGTCTACTCCATCTAATATGTAGTTCTTGTAGACACAGGTTCCAGTTACTCTTTTATTTCCATTTCCCTCGTTCAGAGCATGGAGAATTCTGGTGGAGCCGTTGGCTCGATTCTTACAGCTAGATACTCTTATGAGAGGGGATTTGATGATTACACACTAGTGCCAGAAGTGTGAGCATACTCTATGAGGTGAGAGCTTCAGCTGGTATATTCTAGTACTGGCATCAAGGCCTTACGACTTCATCTTGGGTATGCACTGGTTATCTATAGTCCATGCTCATATTGACTGTATTTGGAGAAAAGTGTGATGGGTCCATGAGGATGGGACTTGGTTTTCCTTCACTAGTGATAAGGGATCCTTTTCATCATAAGATGGACTTTCTCAGAGGAGGGTGAAGCCGATCACACATCAGTTGGCCAGCCTTACCCTTGGGTAGTTGATGTTGAGTGTATGATATATCTGGTAGTGGTGGACTAGTATGAAAATGTCTTCCCTGATGATGTTGTAGGACTACCTCCTTGTAGAGTGGTAGACTTTTACATCAACCTATACCCTGAGATGACACTGATATCTACCCCAGGATATCAGATGGATCTTGCGGAGATTTGTGAGATAAGGGTACAGTTGGAGGGCTTGTTGAGGAAGGGTTTCATAAGGACCAATGTTTCTCCATGGTCAACCCTGATTTTGTTCACTAAGAAAGAAGATAAGATTTTGAGACTCTGTGTAGACTACTGGAACCTAAACCTAGTGACTATGAAGAACAAGTATCAACTTCTAGGGATTGATGATATTTTTGATCAGATGAAGGGATCTCATTGGTTTTTGAATATAGACCTCAGATCATGCTATCATCAGCTCAGTGTACGTGATGTGGATATGCAGAAGATGACCTCCAGATGTCAGTATGGCCACTATGGGTTTTTGGTTATTCCATTAAGCATGACCAAGGCCCCTGAATAATTCCTGGGTATCAAGAATAGGATAGTTCAGCCATACCTCGATCACTTTTTGGTGGTCTTCATAGATGACATCTTTATATACTTGGCGTCAGAGGAGGAGCATTCCTACCATCTGCATATAGTTTTGGATACACTATGAGAGCACTAAGTTTATGGTAAGCTCCTGAAGTGCCAGTTCTAGATAGGAGAGTTCCACTTTCTAGGTCACGTTATCTCAGAAGCCAGATTTATAGTGGATCCGATGAGGATAGAGGTTGTGCTTTCTTGAGATCCACCTAGGAGTGTGACCAAGGTGTGAAGTTTCCTACTATTGTCTAGAGACTACCGGAGATTCGTGCCTAACTTATCCAGATTTGTGAAACCCTTGTTAGCATTGATGAAGAAGGTAAAACCTTTCGTATTGATGGAGAGATTCCAACATAGTTTTCCAGAGCTGAGGAAGATGTTGATGAGGGACCCCATCTTGAGTCTACTAGAAGAAGGAGTTGGGTATGTAGTCTACTATGATGCATCAGGGACTAGACATGGATGTGTCCTGATGCACGAGTGAGTAGTGATTGCTTATAGTTTTTGATAGCTGAGACAACATTAGAAGAACTACGCTACCCATGACCTAGAGTTAGAAGTAGTGGTCTTCATCTTGAATATGTAGCCACATTACTTGATTGGAGAACATTTTACAGTCTACTCTGATGAGAATAGTCTCAGGTGTATCTTCTCTTAGATGAAACTGAACCTGAGACAAAGACAATGGCTAGAATTCCTCTATTACTATGACTTTGAGATAGTCTATACTCTTAATAAGGGGAACTTGGTAGATGTTTCACTCAGTAAGAGGTCTGGTCTGCAGTTTCTGAGTGAGGAGACATAGCAGCTAGCCGTTTTGTAGATATCCTTTGTGGACAGAGATGGAATAGCTTACCTCCAAGATATGACTATCACTCCCCCAATTCTTCAGCAAGTTTGGGAGGCATAGATTGGGGACATTGACTACGAGTCTTGACATGCTCAGATATCCTCATGACAAGAACCTGAGGGATTTTCAGAAAGTGGGGACCACATCATCCTCTTTAGAGGACGTACCATGGTACCAGTGGAACTACGAGGGGAGGGGTTGAGGGAATTTCATACGTCCCATCTAGAGTTTCATCCTAGTGTGAAAAAAAGGTACCAAGACATTCAGAATCAGCACTAGTGGGTAGGGATGAAGAAAGCAGTGGCAGAGTTTGTTTTACAATGCCTCACTTGTCAACAAGTGAAGGTCGAGCATCAGGTTATAACAGGCTTTGTATAGCTAATAGAGGTACCATAGTGTAAGTGGGATAGAATCTCTATGGACTTTGTGATAGGGCTTCCAGGTACGTCCAGGGGACATGATTCCATCTGGGTGATCATTGACTGACTCGCCAATTCGGCCCACTTCCTAACTATCTGAGAGTAGGGATCAGTAGAAGGCTTAGGATGCCTCTATATACATGGGGTTTGTGCCACTTCATGGGTTGACATCGATGATCATCTCTGACTGTGATTCACATTTTATATCCTGTTTGTGGATGGAATTACATGAGGATTTTAGGACTTAGCTACGTTTGATTACCACCTTTCTTCCACATACGGATGGTTAGAAAGAGTGGACCATTAAGACACTAGATTACATGTTATGTGCCTACATCCTAGAATTTGGTTGTAGTTGGGAGGATGACATGCCCTTGGTGGAGTTATCAAACAACAACAATTATCACTCCACCATCAGTATGTCACCATTTGGAGCCTTGTACGGTCGACCATGCAGATCACCTCTATTCTGGATGGACCCAGGGGAGTCAACACTTATGGGTCCAGAGTTGATATGGGCTACCACTAAGAAGGTGTAGGTCATTCGGGAGTGGATGAAGACTGCATAGAGAATACATAAGTCTTATGTTGACCGGAGGCGGAGACCTTTGGATTTTGAGGATGGAGACCATGTTTTCCTATGGGTCTCACCTCGATGAGGTTTATGGAGATTTGACAAAGGAGGAATTTTATCATTGAGGATTATCGGACCATTTATGATACTTCTAGGGATAGGTGAGGGGGAATACCTCTTGGCACTTCTACCTTAGTTGGAGAGGGTGCATGATGGCTTCCCCTTATCCCAGCTGAAAAGATATGTGCATGACCCATATTACATAATCAACCATGTCAAGCTTGAATTTGATGATTGGTTGATGTTTACAGAGGTTCCAGTGGAGATTGAGGATCGTCCAGAGCAAGTACTTTTTGGATGATCGATACCTCTAGTGCGTGTTCGTTGGTAGCACGGGAACCTCCAGGAGAGCACATGGGAGAGGGAGGCTCAGATTTGTGATCAGTAACCCCTTTTGTTTTCTTAGTTTATGTTATAGATTTCTGGGATGAAAATCCCTAAGGTTGGAGAATGTAAAGGCCCAGATTTTTTCATGTAATGTTTTTAATTTAAGGGAATTATTATGAGTCTGAAAAAATTGACAGTATGTGATTCTGAGGCCCGGTGTACCTGGAATGAATTTCTGAACATTTTTAATGTACATTCAATAAATTTTAGAGTGACATTTTCTAACTTTTGAACTAGTGATCAGACTAAAAATATGAGGGCACAATTGAATCTGTAGTGTTGAGATTAACTTAATGGAGGCTTCACTTTGACTGGAGTAGGTCTAGAGAAACAGTTAGATTTTTGAACTTATTAAAAGAATAAGAAAATAACTTTGTAATTTTATTTATGTATTTCCTTTCCTCAAATGAACAATTTGCAGCTTGGGACCAAAGGCATTTCAAGCCATTAAATGGATTGAGCCTTCAAATCCAATGTAACAGCATCGTTAGAACTTAGAAAGGTTCATATTAATTCAACCCTCATAAATTCTACATGTTTTTCTCACCCAACCCCTCTCATATTTATATGGAGCTTGGGGATAGGTAATGGCATGAATTCACCAAGAAATGAAGTGCTAATAAAGTTCCTCGATGAATAACCCTTGGAGGACGGATCCGGTTCCAGCGGGTGGCAACGGGTGACACCGAACAATGAATTGAAGGACGGTGTATGAGCAGTGTCGTTCGAAGCTTGTTGCAGGAAAGATGGACAATGACCCACTTCCTCAATCACAGGCGTTCTACATCATTCATGGATTAGGGATTTTATTTTTGTTTAGTTTAAAGTGATTATTGAATCCTATAATCCTCCCTCATGTTTTCAGGCTAATTTGGAGGGCGTGGGCCTAACAAACCTAGCCCAAACACTCTGCTACCTTGTTACCCTTGAATACTCTATGGAAGACTGCCAGCATGGTAGCACACCCGGACCACGGTGGAGACAGAACACCATCATGAATTGTAGTTAGATGACACAACACTAAGCCGTGGTGGTTGGTGGGGCATCCGACATCGGCTGGCCGCAGAGGAGGTGCGGCGTGCTGTCACGCACTACCTGTGAGCAAGGGGCCACGACCGAAGCTATGGCTGGTGAAGGAGGAATCCGACACGAGTCGGCCATAGAAGAAGGAGGTGGGGAAACATACCGACGCGCACCTGTAGAGGAGGCCGTAGACGAAGTCGCGACAGGTGGAGAGTGGCTCGGCCCTCGTGGTGGGCAGGTTGGCGGACCACCGGTCGCCCAAAACGGCCAACAGTTATATGGTGGGGCAGCGCCCATCCTACTGGCCGAAACAACCCCACACCCACAAGGCTAGCTGGGAAGACTGGTTCACAATTTGGAAGACCAAATTGGCTACAGGCTGAGCCTCACCTTTACAGGTAGGGCTGCGTGAGCCTAGTGGGTTGCACCTTCGTAGGTCGGGCCGCACGTGCCTAGTGGGCTGCACCTCCTCGGTCTGAGATGCATGGGCCTAGTGGTTCGTGCCTTCACGGGCCGGGACGCCCCCTTGAGGGCTGATCCCGCCATGTCCTCTCCCATACAGGTCAGACCCGGACCCGGGTGGGGTGACCCGAACCAGGCCGGGACGGCCCGACCAGGTCAGAGCCGAACCCAACTAGGCCCAATTCCGCTTAAAGGGCCATAACCTGAAATCCGGGCATCCGTTTGACGAACCGTCTATAGAACTGGGACCCTTGGAGTGATACAGTCCTTTTGGCATACTTCACTTGAGTATTGGAGACAATTGGAGTATGGATGGGTTAGATCGAACCCAAATCCAACCGGGCCCTAGTAACTAAAACACTTATAACTCACAGACCAGACATCCGATTGACGCACTGTCTTTCGAGTTCGAACACTTACGACATGGATGTCCATTTGGTTACTTTTTTTAGACCTTTGTGGAGGTCTAGGTATAAACAATATCTCAAGGGTATGATTATATGGAACTCGAGCACACCAGGTGTGATGAATCCATTGGGAGGCTATAATGTGAAGAAAGAACATCAATCATGTGTGGGTCAGCATCTATCAGATCTAGTGTGGTTTAATGCTCAGAAATCCTATGTGAGTAAGAACATACCAATACTATATGGGTATGATCTTTTATGGGCCATCGGGGTTTTTTACCTATCTATCATGTGTTGGTCAGCAGTAGTGCTTCTTAATAGAATAATATGATCTAGCTTACAACTAATCATATGTACTTCTGTACTTAAGTTATACCTTGTGTTAGATGAGTATTTACATTCGTGGTGTTATCTTCATGGTTTAACCTATTTTGTGCTTCTATCTTCATTGTATTATATTCCTATTGTTACATGTGTTGTACTTCTATCTTCGTGGTGTTACCTATGTGGTACTTCTACTTTCATGGTGTTACTTTATTGGTGTTATCTTCATGGTGTTACATGTGTGGTACTTCTATCTTTGTGGTGTTATCTGTGTGGTACTTCTACCTTCATGGTGTTAGCTTTGTGTTACTCATCCCTCAAGTCTGAGATGATTATATCTTGATAACATTGGTATATGTATGGGCATATTCCTAAGTAGTGATGATGTCTATCACTTTGTGCTCTAAGATTGAGGTCTTGATTTGTGGTTATTCATTTGTGAAACACTTGGAGACCTGCAAGGGTCTTGGGGTCCCTACTGAATACTAAAATCTACATAGGATATTCCCACACCTTGTTGTGTCTTGTGAAAATGACAGACAATATTGATCGAGGCTAAGGGAGCCATGAATGGACATTGATTAGAGGTGGACCATTTAGCATGATGTGACACATGGACTACAGATCGTGAGATGTACCTACCCTTCAAGTAGGATCCTCGGTGGATGATCCAGAAGCAGTTTTTCAATTTTTAGTTGTACTTGTACTTTTCATTTAGGCTTGTGTTCTGGCCCCTTTACTTTCAGCACACTCTTACTACAACAGTGTACTTAGTGGTTGATTCTTGTTATGTTCTTGGACTATGTGTATGTACATGTTAAAAGGAAATGAATTCTCGTTTTAGGGATAATCCTTTCTGGGTGTTAGTCATCATCCCCTGGCCTATGGAAGGAAAGCTTGGGGTAGTCACAACATGGGCCTCGTGGGATGGGTCCTGACAAACAAGCCTTCACCTTATGGAGAGAAATAAGATTCTGGGTCTGAGACTTCTGAATTAAATCATATAATCCAACGTAGAGCATGGAGGTACATATAGTGTTTCATCGCCCAAACCCAGGAACCAGAACTCATGAGATGGATGGGGTCCCTTCATCACATCCTTCATAATCCAATCACTAGATGTGTGGATGTTTTTGGTCTCCACACATCGGTTTGCGACTTCATTGCTAGGTGAGTGTGAGAAGAAAGATTCCATTTAGAGATTTCTTGGCCCCAGGATAGGTATAACAACATTTAAATTGTCTATGATGTCAATAAATAAATCTATCATCGAGAGGAGAAAACAAATTAGCATGTCACCATTCTCAATGCTCAATTAAAGGTCCTCATCCTAATAATGGATCACCTGGAGGTGGCTAAGAATAATATAAGGCAAGAAATATCTCCAATATTTTGGATTCAGGCTCAGAGGGACTGAGCACATATTAGGTATGATGAGATTTCTCCTACAGAAGATAAGGAGGAAGTAGAGCTTGAGAGCTAGCAGGTTATCAAGCCACACTCCAAAGGCTAGTGAAGATGCAAAACACAATTACTAGATCAGATCTGTAGGGTTTATTTTTTTAGGACTCGAGAGAGGATTCAATATGTGGAGGACCCATTTCAAATTCCATGGATTTATTGTTCAAAATTTTACACATGCATAGACAAATTTTCTTTGCTTATCTTAATTACTACACTTCAATCATATTTTTAAAACAACTAATGACCAATACTTAAGATCATGTGAGTCATGCTTGAGGCGAGAAACAAGGGAATAATATATGATTTATCATTTTTTGTGTTTTTTTATAACCATTAAACACTCAACTTATACTATTTTTGACTAACCATTAAGAGTGTTCAGGATGAGAAAGGTTTTGTTTTGAGAGATAGGTTCTCAGAATAGCTGACTTTATTTTTAAAAAACCTCTAGTTCAAAAATTTTGAAACACCATGTGCATTGAATTCTACCCAAACAAAGGGGAATAGAAACTATGAATCCAAATTCCCAAAATCTATAACATAAGTATAGTGGTGCAACGATATAAGATAATTGTTAACCATGTTCAAAACACAGCATCCATAATACATGGCAGGTGAATAGGGGTAAAAAATGATTTTCCTCCACTAACCAAATTCAAAATATGAGACCTCTCTCAAAATTTCATCCAACATGTTCTGGGGAATTGACCCAGGATGGTAGGTGAGCCTTGACCACACACTATTCCATTAGGGGGTCCCTTCAGATGTGGAAGAGGATGAGGATCTAAATAAGGGGAATTAAAAGTGTTGAAATGAAGTGATGGAATGTTTTAATGGATTCCAACACTCCTAGAATTACACCAATATGGAATATAGTCCATTGGTGTGCGTGTATTAGTCTAAAAATTTCAAACTCGTATTCTTTGGGATTCTCATCTTAGATGTCCTATGACAGCTGAAAATTTGAACAATGTAGTAAATAACTGACACCATAGAAGAGGACCTATCAGAAAATATTCTTGTAATAATTGTGGTTTTATGTTGTTCAATGAGGATGATATACATTCTACATAAATTCATATGGTAATGTAATTGGACATACAATTTAACTTCATATGGTGAGGATGGTGCATGGAATAGTTTTACATATTTTGATCAAGATGCCTCTGATAGTTTATTATCATGTGATCAGGATGTTTCAACTAGTATAAGGTCATATGGACTGACCACACAAAATAGTTTAATGTAATATTATATAGACTAGGGCTCTGTTCATAGCTTAAGGTCATTAAATCTAGATGAAGGGTATGATTGAAAATAGTTTATGGTCATACTTCTTAGACCATAAGGGGAAGAGGTGAATTTTTATAGAGACTTGTGTGGCATAAAAAGTGATAACCTGGTGTGAATGGAGGGTCTAAGGGACCCTCTACCACAGAAATCCTCACATGCCAAACCTTTGGGTCAATATCATGACATCAGGGATGGAAAGGCCTCATGGAAGATCGGTATAGAGGATGGAACCAAGATAAAATATCTTGGCATCACAATGTATCCCATGAAAATGGGATACAATCCATACGTTTTTTTAGGATCATGGCATGGTATAAAACTGATGTTGGTATGGAGGCTACCCTCTTGAACTATAGTACTAAATCTTTCCATACTTGTATATCAAGAATCCCATATTTATATTGGGTAAGGATACAATTTAACTTTGTATACTGATGATGTTTCTTCCTCATATCAGGGTATGAGGGAATCCTATACCACTGATGGTTCAAGGTAGTTTAATGGTGCTCATACCTAAATAGAGGCCCGTAGTATATTTTGGGGTGATTACACCACATAAAACAAATGGTTTTGTTGTGAATATGTATCTAGGACTAATGAAAGAAAGTCTAAGAATCACTAAAAAATCCCTAAGGATGGGAATCAAGATAAATGTAGTTCTTGAAATGAATAAACACTATTTAAGATCAAATGGCTTGAACTAAGGGGTGAAGGAAATTTAATGATGTTCACAAAGTATAAGATATAAAACCTAGCATGAATGAGATATGGGGGGTGTGCACCACATTAGGAAATCCTGAAGCTAGCCACAAATAGATTAATGTCATATATTCTAGACCGTTTAAAATAGTTTAGATTCATGTATCTTGAACTAAGGGGAATCAGTTTAAAGTCATGATGTATGAATTATAAATAATTTTTTCTATAAGAATTCTTGTGAGGCAAGAAAGTGGTAAAACCTAATGTGAATGAACCAAGGAGTCCATGTAACACATAATTATCAAGATAAAACATTACATGGTTTAGGTTCATAATTCTTGGACAAAGGAAAAAGGGCTTATCTATGGAGGAATTTATGGTTGGGACCAAATATGAGAAGTATGGCTGTATCAATGTATCCAATAATGATGGGAATAAAACCACACATAGTTCGGGGAGCATGATGTGGTACAAGATCAATGCTGATAGCGGTGATCCTATATAGTGATGGTATCTAAGGCATCCCATGGTTATCATGGGGCATCACACCTTTGGGGAAAGGGGTAATGCCTTTTAACAATCCCATACTTATCATATGAGGCATCCTGATTTAATACAGGGTAGAGTCGCAATATAATTTCATGAATTGAGAACATTAGGCTTCACAGTCTAAATTAATAAAACTATGTATATAGAGTTTGTAAATATTTTATGTTTTCGATACATGAACCTATTATAGATATTTTAAGGTCTTTTCTCAGGGGCCATAGGATTTCTATTAGTTTCTGGTCTTAAATCTCAAACTAATGAGGCCCTTAGTTTAGGGTCATAGAGTTTTGACCATTGGGAGAGGATTCTCAATAGGATATGTATAGTGAGGTTTTATAAAACCCTCAATGTGAATTCTGGTAAATGAGACCCAATTCCACACAACACATTCCTAAGAAGACTTGGATACAGGTTAGAGCCATAATTATTAGACTTGGAGCTCTTAGTTTCATGTCATTGAGTTTGGAAATTGGAGAGAGGTCTTCTGAAACATATATGTTAAGGGAAATGGAGTTACAATCCCAATGTGAGGTAGGTAAAAGGAGGCCCAATCCCATAATACATATTCCATATAGGACTCACATATAGTTTAGAGTCATAATTATTAGACTTCGACTCTCAGTTTAAGGTTACGGAGTTGATCCCTAGTGTACAATTTAATGTCATGGTTCCGAGATGAGTACTCCTAGTTTAATGTTTATATAGATCAATCTAATGGGAGATGGGGTTCATTAGGATATATTTACAGTGGTTTAATGAAAAACCAAATATTAATGAGGGACAAAGGATTCCCAAAACCCCAAAAAAAATTCTATGAAATACTCACACATAGTTTTGAGTCATGATGCTTGGACTATAGGCTCCCTAACATGAAGAACTACTTGAGAAAATTATTGTTAGTTGGGGGGAGTGATAAAATATCCATAAATGGTGATCAAAGTGTATACTCTATTGGAATATACCTTATGAAGGATGTAGGGTCATTCCCACTTAGGCTCCAATTTTGGTGGCTTCTTGCTGGTTATCATAGATATTCTAAGATCCATCACCATGCCACTATGGTGAAAGGATCAGAGGATAACCTTATTATTGAATGATATTTATATCTTGTTATAGTCCCTCTATATATTTTGAGAGTCATGGAGCATATTTTCATTGATGGATTTTTGGACAGCTTGATAGAATTCGACTATTCTTTATAGAATCTACTGATCATAGACAATTGTTCGGAGTGATTGTAGATGAACCTCGATGGGAAAGAATAATTTTGTCACATACACCAAGGATTATATAGTCACATGATTATAAATTTGAGTCATATTCTGATAGTACCATAGGGTGTTGGAGAGATTTTTTTGCTAAATTTCATTTTTATCATGCACCATCTTCTTCCGAATATTAATGTGGGTTTTGTTTAATGTAAAGATTTTTCAATTTTCTTATTCATGATAACAACAAGTATGGTTAGATCAGATGATGTACATGTATTAAAACCTTTTTTCTTAGTTTCCAATGATCTGGAACTGTTTTTGGTGAGAATAGTGTGAGGAATAATGAATTGTTGGATGAATCGGGAGTTCATAAATTTTATCGTGGATCAAGCCTTGAATTCATTAATAGGGATCACTTCTTCCAACTCGGAGATTAAATTCATCGTAGTGAAAATAAACCTACATTATCGAGATATCTTTGGTGGATACAATCATAGATCATAGAGTGCCCATACTACAAAGTTCCAAGAATACATGGTGGTATGGAGGGGTTTCAAAAGTCGATGAGAAAAATTGGCATGAATCAGAAATGTGTTACGCCTCTTTGAAAAAATGATGCAATCATGGACTGTAGTGGGCCAGATGTAACCAAGCCTCCAAATCTGGTGTGATAGATTCAATCCAACCTAATGGAAACCATAGTACCTAGCATAAACTTCTTTCATAACCATGGGAATATCATCTCTTTGGCTGAAATAGAGGATACTTCCATCAAATCCATGTCTATAGAGAGTTGATTCAAGGTTAGGCCCACTCTAGATGGTGAACTATGCTACGCATTGACTGATTCACTCACATTTGGAACATTCTAAATGGAGGAATCGATGTTGCAGGTACTAAAAAATAGTTCCCCAATCAGAGGTTTCTTCTTATGTGGGGGACATGGGGGCCATGATGTTGAATCACCAGCATCCATCTTGGTTATCTTCTGGTTTTCATCATCTAGAATGATCGGAGAGGTGATCCCCCTATGTGTGAAATGAATGAAAAAATCATTATGGTAAGGTTCTTCTATATATGATGCTAAATTATCCAGGGAATCAGTGTGAATGTTCTATGACTGAGGTACATGAGTCACTTATTACTGAGAAGGTAATTGGGTCATTAGCTGGATAGTGCACTCTAGTTGGGGAAAATATTAATAGTTTAAATGATATAATCACTATTAATCTATTTGATTACTAATCCAGAGTCTCCCTTTCACATGAAGTAGGGGGATATAAATCTCAATGTCCTATTTGAGACTTGCGATTAGATCCTAATACTCTTGGTTGTTATTGGTGTAGCCTTCTAACAAAAATAATGAGTATGGCAGAGCAGACAGTGTTAGGGTGATGAAGACAATCCCTAGTCCTACTCTATTGAGCATGGGGTTGTTGAGACTTATACCAATTTGTCTTTGCGAGGCAATATTAAAATTAATTTTTCTGCATGGTATAACCTAATCCATTGTGAAAATAGCCTCATTTTGAATTTGAAATCTAGAGGCAATTATTTAGGGGCCGGATGGGCTAATAGGATGTCTATCAATGCCTTACCATTGATGGATTTCCATAGAATGAACTTTATGTTGAACTATGGAAGAATCATTTCCCAATGTTCCAACTATGCTATCAACATAGGATGATTTAATATATACTTTAGTGGATCCACATGGGAAACTAAAAGTATCTCATGATGCTAAAGATAATGGCTCAACTTCTGTACTGCAAAAACCAGTGTGAGGAAACTCTTCAAGATATGGGATTATCTATCCTCCTTGTTTACTAGAATGAAAATAAGATATTATAAACTATTTTCTCTAACCTCATTATTATTCTGGGTGAGTAGGTCATCTAATGATCATTCTAGGTTAGTCACATAGAGGACTAGAGGCTTCCAGAAGATGGGTGGAATAAAAAAACGATGGTTGAAGAATATACTTATTGATTTCATTGAAGATGGTTTGGAACTCCTCATCCCATTGGTTGAAGTTTCATTTATTAATGATCCAAGAAAGGGGATTACACTTATTGTATAGATTCATGATGAATCGGTTTATATTGGCCATGTTGCCTTGAAGGCCTCAAATAACCTACATGCAACTTGGGGTAGGAAACTGGCTAATGGATTTTCTTTTATCTGGTTCAATTTTGATGCCACTATATCTTATTATAAATCCATTAATACTTACCTAGAGGTAACCCCAAAGGAACACTTCAAGGGGTCCATCATTAGATGTCAGGAGAGAAGGAAACTAAATATTTTCTCAGGATCTCTAAGATGGTATTTACTCTTGTGGGATTTGACAAACAAATCATCCACATAACACTCCACTAGAATCTTTAGGATAGGTTTGAATATGTGATACATGGACTTATAATAAGTGGATCTTTTTTTATTTAGGCTTATGTGAATCACCTAATAGTTGAAGGTCCCTAGGGTTTCCATGAAGGTGGTACACTCTTAATCCTTAAGGTCTATATGTAACTAGTTGTATTAAGAGTACACATCAAAGATGGAGAGATCATGTGACCTGGATATAACATAGATCAACATCTTGGACACTGAAAGTGGAAAATAATCCTTAAAAATGGATTTTGAGGTACTAGAATTCAATATAAACTCTAATCAACCAATTCTTCTTTATGACTAGGATGATGTTAGCTAGGAATTTGGGGTACTAGAGTTACCTAATAATGTTGGCCTTGATAAGCTTATCAACCTCGACCTCGATAATAGCACCATGAGATGGGTTGGTCATTCTGGGAGGTTGTTTGAACCCAAAATGAATCACTAGGAGACCAATAAGGTATATTGAAACATGAGGGTCTAGTCCTGGAATCTCATTATTACTATAGGCAAATATATCAAGATAATTGTTTAAGAAATTCACATTCTATTGATGCTCTTATGGGGGAATGGTAGAAATGATCTTCATTGGACTTCGATATGCCTCAGTATTAAGGTTCACCTAAACTAACTCATCAACTATAGTGTATACATCCTCATCAATTGTGGTAGTAGTATATTTTAAATTATCTTTACCATATTAGTTGGTAGAAGTAGTGGGAGGGGTTTCATCTAGTCTAACTAATTCTGGTTGAGAAGTGGTGCCTTCTGGGCAGATACAGGACCCTAACATAAAGGCTCCTTCTCTACTAAAACCGTAGAGATATAGTCTATTGATCTAATTCTATTATTCCTATGACCATGGAGTCCATGATTGACTTAAATGTAATGGTGGTGGGTCGGATTCCAAATATTCAAACCTGCCCTGCGTAATAGGTAAGAGGGTCATTGAATGGTAGACATGGGGAAAATTTATTGGTACATAATAGGGGTTAGGGCTTATGGTATCACTCAGGAATGTCTTCTGTATATGTATGAGGTAATCTGTGGATGTTCCTTCTATTTAGGGAGATGAAACCCCTTTATCTTTCTATTGAAAAATAAATTTCCTTTGTCTAGGGTCGTAGCCTCCACCCGATGAATTTGAAGAATGAAAGAGTCATCAAGGTTTTCCC
Source organism: Viscum album (assembly GCA_963277665.1). Taxonomy (NCBI): domain Eukaryota; kingdom Viridiplantae; phylum Streptophyta; class Magnoliopsida; order Santalales; family Viscaceae; genus Viscum; species Viscum album. The sequence goes on along the minus strand of OY728137.1, from coordinate 286,303,985 downwards.
ATGGATTGGCCACGGTGGCTGCACACGCAACTTTGTTTGTCTAAAATTAATTTCCATATATCTTTTAATAGGCAACATTCATATAAAGGGATTTATAAGAGTATAAGGGGGACACATCACTATGAAGTACCCATAATTGAATGTTTAGGGAGTACTTGAGGAACTGGTGATATGAGGAATTGGTTGATACATCCCGATGAACCCAAGGCCTACCCAATAGTGCATTGTAGGCAAGATCTTGGGAGACTACTTTGAATTTATCACCTTCTATCAAGCCTATGATCTAGGACATCAATCAAATCTAGCCACATGGTTTCTGATCAGTCCTATCCTAACCATGAAACTTCAAGTTATAGTGTCTCAAATCTATTTTGGTCATCCCCATCATATGTATTGTCCATGTTATGAAGAGATTGATCCTAGAACTTGTGTCCACTATGAAGTGGTGGATCTTTACTACATTGAACTAGATTTTGGTTTAATATGGGCAGATGTTCCCCTGTATGAGAGAGCCCTCATCTTCTCTAGAGAATGATTTGATGGATTATAATTCCTCTTACTCTTCCTCCTCTGCATATTGTGTCTCTAAAACTTCTACTTTATCTTTAAAAAGGAGGGGATCTTAAAGGATTCTATGAGGGCATCACACAATTGTTTCAACAAGAGGAGGGCCTCAAGGATTAATATCCTTGAATGTATGATGAATAGGTGATTTAACACTTCATATTTTCATATCACATGATTATTTATTCTTGTAGGGAGAAATCCTAGGAGGGAGGCATGACAGGTGATGTTGGTTTTACCACTAGGTTCTGGATAGTGCTAGAAATATCCTATTTCACATCATTTGACTCACCCAAAACCACAATCAGGTGACAATTATCTGGTTGAGCCTGAATTTTCCTGACTGTGTTTGATTATGATACAGTCATTATTTTTCTTCCTAATAGCTAACATAGTCATCTATAGTGGTGTTCCTAACAGAGTGGGATGGGAGGACAATGCTATCTGAGCTCTGTGAAACAACTACAGCATGGTTTCCAAATCATACATAGCTTAGATTTAGGAATTAGCCCAATAATTCTAGATGACTATTTTTCCTCAACCTTCCCATTGAAGGTTTCATCTATAATAACATGGGGGTATTTCTTGATATTCCTCATCATTAGTAAACGTGAATCAGTCTATCAATATGTTGACATTCAAATAATCATACTTGTGTTCATCATTAGAGGGGTCGTCCAATGATGTGAAGACCCTAGGGAGATTCCCAACTTAAGAGGCATGAAATCATATAGGTTGTGATATATATTTAGCATATGTGTTGGATTTTGGTTTCCCTTACACTATCTACACCTACTCTTATGAGATTTGGTGGGTTGTGACCAAGATGCAGAAGTATCAATAGGGGAAGGTGTAGTAACATAAAGATACTCTAGCTTACCTATATGGATGTTGATGTCACGATGGGTGTGATTAACAACCCTTTAAGTCAACCAATCATCATACTTCTAAGTATCCATGTTTTAAACCTATTTCCATTCAATGAATCCCTCATTTTCACTATTAGGATCAACATATATATGGGCCACCTATTTTGAGATTTTTCCTAACTTGACTAGACTATTATCACCTTGATCCTAAATCCAATACTTGATCACAAAGGAGTCCCTGATAGTATTTCCTAGGATATTATCGTAAGGGAAATGATCCGGGCGATCAATACATCTATATTCATAGGGCATGTTGCACTATAGAAGCTTTAAAATTCCCTCCTCTATGGAAATTAAGAAATAACGAAAAACATGTACATCTTTGAATTAATAGGTCCAGTTCCTTATTTTTCAGAAGGAAACACTATGATCCTATCCCTTTGGAGGGGTTGGATCTTTATATGGTGCTAGCACCACATTCTGTCATCTAAGAATATATGGTTGGATAGGGGGTTCCTGATGATTATATATTGGGAGAGGTTGTGGGTTTTGAGGTTATTTCACTCAATATTATTCTTCATATAGAGGGGATGACTACACTAATAGACCGGGGAGTAAAACTATACCATGGTTTCCATATCTTCCATAGAACCTATTCACATAGGAGTTGGAGGAGGAAACTTAGGGGTTTTCTTAGCCTTCTGAAAAATATCTTCCAAATTCTGGTCCTTGTTTGAAAAATCGTTGAACCCACTAGAGAAATTCTATGTGATGTGGTTTAGAACCAGTTCTTTCTTGACATTCCCCATGAAATCATTATCAACAACTTTTGAGTCGGTGGAATGTCAGGTGAATGTTTGATGCCTTCCAATCGAGAAAACAAATATTTGACTCACTCATCAAGAAATTATTTTCACTTGAATAGGTCATCAATTCTTTTCTTCTATGTGGTGGAGCTGATTTTTTATGGTCACTACATTCGAAGATATTCCTAGATTGTAATGGACCTTATATACAGCTATCTATATAATATAAATGTATGTCCTTCCTATGTCAGGAAAAAACACCATATCTTGGTAGCCTCTTACTATTCTGGGGTTCCCAAAATGGGTCTACATCTTGAGAAAAAGTAGTCCAAATACTAAAATGGGTCACCCATCCCATTTATTTTGGAAAAGGTAGGGTTCCCAAAATCTGTGGGTGCTTTCATGTTTTCCACCCATATAGGGTACCGAGTTCCTTCTAGTGGGATCACCACCTATCGTATCTTATGGGTCTCATGGTGAATGGTGAGAATGGTCATCAAATCATCTTGGCGAGGATCAAATTCTTGATGGGATTCAAGAGCACCAATGCATTGACATGATCATCAACCCGATAATCAGGATCAGATGCTATTGGGGTGGAACAACCTGGATCCTTAGGAGGATGATTACACACTTTATGAATGTTTTTTGATTTATACCTTGGTCGCATTCCATAAAATCCTACCTCAGATCTACCAATAGAATTCATGTGATCAACTGGAGGCAACTGGGCAATGAGGACTTATTGCTACAACATTATAAGAAAAATGAGACCACATTGGTCTATGTTGTAATTCGTTCCCCGACTGGCCATGAAGTGAACAAGAAGTTTCTTATTTTTCACAAAATACTAGATTATAAATGATATAGTGGTATGTGTCTATATTTCCAATGCATACATGGATGGATCAGAGGGCTCAACCTTGTCGTTACCCTTGGTGGCATTATGATGGGAAACGAATGATTTATTGGATGTATCCTTGAGGCTAAGCACCATCCTTTTTTGATGGTGGGGAACTTGTTTAAGTGTTTTTATAGTACTATTCTCCATTATGGGGAAGGTTTTCCCTTATCAAACCCTACAATGAAGTTCCTATCCTCAGAAAACTGGGGAAAAACCAAGTTTTCAAAAAGTATACCTAGAGTAGAATTTTCATCATTGTTGATGGGTAAATTAGTCTATCAAAGTATAGGTCTAAAGTAGATACTATCATACCCACATCACATGATCTTCACTTGTGGATACTCCTCTTAAATTTTCATGTGAGGCACTATAAAACTCTTTATGTGTCTTTGTTATAGGTTTTGGTTATAGCCAAGAGTTTTAGGGTGTTGATCTAATAGAAGTTATTCCAAATCCACCTTTTGGAACTCCTAATCGATATCCTTAGGGTGACCATGGATTCCCATATAGACCAAATGGTTGTTATTTAGTTTTTGAATCATTGCCTAGATGGTTTGGAAGAAACACCTAGCCTAGACCTTGGTGAGGGATTTAGGGATGCTGAAGTTGGAATCTTCATTTGGCCAAATCACCCCTGAAATCTGATTAGAATACATAGTATCCCATATTCTTTCTTTCCCAAAGGCAGGGCTCTTATCATGGTCATCAAATGTATCGATTGGTTGTGGTTAGATGAAAGGCGGTGGCACCAATGTGGATTGATGCAGTGACTAGTTGGAAAACATATATGCCACAACATGAGTTACCTATTCTATACACATTGGGTTGTCTTTTGGGGGCTCTGCTAATCGCATCACCATGTACTTATAGGACTGGTTGTTCACCACTACCTTATGTGTTAGGGATATAGTGCTCATCAGTGGCTCTCCAAGTATCTTATCATCTGAAGGAGTTATCCCAAATAAGAACAACTCTCTATCATATTGGGTAGTGGTAGAGAGGAAGATAGGTGATGATGGAGACATCTACACTATAATCCCCTAAAATGGAAAAAATCAACCTCAACTAACATATACATATTTAGGGATCTAGATATCCTATGAATTTCATCTTCTATGATGGATAACTTTACCTTTAATTTTACCACCATAGAATCTATAATTCTGGGTTGAAACACCATTACTAAGTCATTTGTTTCCTCAAATTCTGAAATATCGATGAGGTTGATGAAAAATTCGTTCTTACCAGGATTTTACTTTTAGAGGTGGTTGTTTTTCATTATGGAATGTGACATTTCTCCAAGGTAGGGTATTTCTTGGGGATAGGGAGAACCTCTATACTAGTGCTTTGATCAGTAATGACATGGGGAGAACCTCTTTGTTTACTGGTTGTAATAGCACTATGAGGACCACCATACTGATTGGTAAGATCAAAAGGAGTACCTTAATTCTAGTTAGTTTTTGAAGTGGGTGGGACCTATTATTTAATAAAAAATGATGCCGAGAGGACCTCCATGTTGACTGTTGGTAATAGCATGGGGAGGACCTCCATTCTAGTTTGTTGGATAATGAAGAGGACCTTCATCTGTTCAAAATGGACATGGGGATGAACGTTGTATTGAGGAGAGGGAATTCAGAGAATAACTCTATAAAATTATTGAAATAACATGGAGTATGTCCACTTTGATTAGTGGAAACATGGGAAGGAAATCTATGTCAACTGTTAAAAGAGTGGGGAGTACCTACACTCTAATTGGTTACGACATGGTTAGGACCTCCATGTTGCCCTAGTGGTGATAACATAGGGATAACCTCTATACTCGTTTTTGATGAAGCGATGAGGACCACCACTATGATCAGTGCTAGAGTTGGGATGAAATCTTCTTAATCTATGAATGGAACTGGGATGACCTTTTCACTGATTGTGAGAGTATGGAGGACAAATGCTTGGATTGGTGACGGTATGGGGAGAACCTTTGCACAGAAACTCATCATTATGGTTTTTCCTATAATGGTTGTCGGTGAACCCAAAGATTGAAAGATTCAACCCAACCTACCTGTAGGGTAGCTGAGGTCTCATTACCCAACTAGAAAGATAGATCCATATTCATTAGTTGCATGGATCTGAAAGAATGTGCATATGGTTAAAAGGGATACTAAATCTGTGGAAGATGATGCCCCTTATCGAGCATTCTACTAGGGCTTCCCCAATGTTTACTTTAGGTGGATTGGATCAGTACTAGGGGAGAAGGTGTAATATAAAATTATTCTTTAATATGAAGTATTGGTGTTTTTTAGCACTTATGAGTCCTGGTGTAAGCCCTTCCAGGTGGCACCTGGGCAGTAGTCACGACCGAGGTGACTCAGGCATAACCTACCTCCTCGACGTAGGGGAACAATTCATAATATCACTATGGGAAGAGGTTCCCAAAGCTATTTTCTATTTGAATGTGGAGTGTTTACTCCCTGCATGACCCTTGGAAGTAGCGATGTGATCAAGGTGCTGAATCCTCCATGTACTGGAGGTCCATTCACCTTTTGGTAATGAACCATTCCTTATCATACTAATGTATTAAGTTGTACATCCACCTCATTTGGATGACTTACAAGGGTGATATGGGTCGTGGGTTACCAATAGATAAATTCATGGTGTAATTCATGGTACAGGTGGTGTTTTACCAGATTGTCTCATTAATGTTTCTCCTTCCCCTGTTTCTAAGGGTGTTGGGATACTGATATCCTATGACTTGATTTCTATAAGGTAGGTGGATTCAAACATTAGTAAAGATACAAGGAAATCTATTCCCAAATCCCTAGCATTATCGAACCATCTAATGACATTGATAGATTGGTACAGACAATGTCATAGACGAAGGATGACCAACTTCTAAATACACTAATTTCTACTGAATTAAATGTTGGGACCACTATTTTTTGTGGGACCTAGTGCCAAATGATTGAATTCAGTTAAATTATAATCTTATGATGTCTTTAAGGTTCTTAATCCCCATGTTGAGTATAATATTTTTGAATCAAGTTCACCATTTCTTTTTCTGAAGATTTCACTGGGGCCCACCCATTTTTCCGGACATGGTTATGTGCACTCTCTTCTTTGTTTCCCAGCATCCCTAATGTCCAATGGTGGGAGGATTCCAGAAAATTTAGTGGTGAACTATTCTCCTTGATTGAAATAGGATGATGGGATGTCATTTCCTCCTACTATGGATTCCTCATTGGAAATCATCAGCTAGTCTGGGTCTCCGTCATTGAGTTATGTCATGTTCATGGAATTAATTCTTGGTACCATATCTTTGTGTATTCCAGATAATTAAAATGCTTTTGTATGCACATTTTACTTCTATTTTGACATAGCAGCAACTTTGGTTTTGGAGAATCATGACATTGGGAATTACTAGCATGTCTGGATGTTGGGTGCATTGGTCACATGCATTCTTCCTCTTGGAATAAAATATCATGGCATACATCTTATGATGTAAACCAAAGAAATCATGTGTTTTTCATGAGGTAAAAATGCCTGGGGCCAAGTATTTTAAGGTTCTCACTTCTGGAAACCCATGATATGCATGGAGTATATATTTTGGGTTATGTCAAAAGTAATTTGTACTATAGAGATGGATTGAAGTTTCTGGTTCAGACAGATTGGGGCATGGCTTCAACAACTTTTGGATATGGTATTGTTTGATCCAGACACCATGTATAGGTGGATCAAGGAGGTGTGTCCATAGGAGGGAATATGTCACACCAAAAAATGTTTACCAATGGATGGGAATTACTTGTGGATCCCAAACTGAGATGGTTAGATATAATTTCCCATGGTGGTAGAACTAGGATGGTTAGATATAATGCCCCTTAGAGCAAGAAATAATATTGTTAGATATAATACTACATGCCAGTGGAACCAAGATGGTTGGATCTGAAACCTTGGGGAAGTAGAAGCAGGATGGTTGGATCTAACTCCTCATAGAAGAGGAACTATTATGGTTATTTCAAACACCCCGTATGGGAATAATCAAGAAGGTACATCCCTATGTGGGAGCACCAAAGTTTATAGTTGGTTGGGATTGAACCACATGTAGGCTTCCTATATACCCTTTTTGGAGGAAATGGATCAATACCCACGTAGTTCGATGCCACACTTTAGGGTCTTGTGACTAGACCGATCCATGCAATTTAATGTCATACAGTAAGGATACTCGTTTCATGACAAGATCATCAATGAGATGTTATATGAGGCTTATGCATGGAATATGATCGAGGGACCCATAAGAGATGTGTTCTCCAGATGGTGCATGATCTTACTGGGGTTTGAGACCAAAAAACACTTCAATGAACTTGGATGTTGTCTCTGATCCTTAAGAATAATTCCTTTGTATCCCAGTTAGTTTTTAATCAAATTCAATATATTTTATAATGGTTAGGTATTAAATTTGGAAATAGACCCATTTGAGGTGGTGGATGGGGATTATATCAAATAGTATCCCATAGGGACATGGATATGGTTTTGGGGATTATACCTAGAATGAGGCCCATTTCAAGGTTTGGGATAATGTGGATGTCATGATCGCCACTAACATATAATCCCATGTGAGTCACGCATGGTAAAAAAATGATAATAGGTAGTATAACTGAAGATCACATTATACAAATTTTCCTCTATGAGATATATTTTTGGGCATTTCTAGAAGGAACAAATATATGGGTGGGTCTTATGCAAGAAATTTGACCGAGGTGGATCTCATTCCATGTGAGTGGAACTGGGGACATCCTATTATAGTTAATTCCATTCCTCCCATACACAAATAATCCTAATATGGACTCATATGGTATATAGGGAATACATCATGGTTTCCCTTTACAAGAGGATTAATCCTTTGGGAAGGAGGTGGGGATTACACATTTTATCTTCCCGGTATGGAAGTTATATGTTCCATAGTGGGAGAGAGGGGGAAATCCCATGATGATCATACATGTGGAATTTCGTGCTTCTCGCTTGAGGCAGGAGGTGGATTCATCCCATGTAAATCATATATGGTCCGTCCTATTCTTTATGCATTGAGTAAGGTTATAAATTTACGTCAATTAATGAGGATATTGTTGTGCAGTTTGACATCATACAACTAGGATGTGTAGCTATGAAGTTTTACATCGTGTATTCTGAATATGGTTGGAATCACTCCTTACCCTCCATACCCATAGGGATTACATGACCAATTCTCATGTGCCTCAGATAAGGGAATGGCTTTTTCACTTACATGGTGAAACTATGGGAGTATTGGTCACCCACAAGGTCCATATTAAAGTCCCTGTGATGAAAATTAACAGGTATCACAATACCTATGCAAAGAAGAAAAAAGGTATTGAAACTAATAGACTAGAGGAATGGGGAAAATCATGTGAGGAACCATGAAATTTTTATGTGCAATCTTTAATTTTTTTGTGCATATGGTGATTGAATGTTTTGAAATTTTCATAAATTTTTTTTGCGAGCATGGTTCTCTAGGACAAGGGATGTCCCTAGAGGTAAAGTTTGTAGGTGAGTACAAGATAGGGAGGTGTGTGGAAGGTTTAGTTTTTATATAGGTAGGAAATTTTTTCACACAAAACTTATGTAATGGGGAGTTGGGAAAGGATTTCTCAACAATGGTATAAGTCAAATCTGGGCCTACATGAGGCCTATTTTGTAGGATTAACTGGCTTGGGTGATAAATATTGCATGTTGTCCTGGAATATCAATTTTATGTGCAGTACAGTGAATATTCATCTTTCATAGATCATCCCTGAATAAATAAGTTAACTTCTATTTATATTCAAAATGTTCTATGACGGGTGCATAATATTTTAGGTGTAGAAGGATATTGTGTGTGGATGATTCCTTTTCTGCTAGATCGACCATGAAATATTTCTCCCTTAACGTCACCTTTGGCATATAAGGTAGGTTGTTACATGAAACCTTCATTTATTACACTTAACACATTTTTCTTGTGCTTTCAGGCCTTGGATATCCTTTCATCCTTGGTAGAATGAGCATAAATATTCTATCCTTTTGCAACCAAGATATTTACATATAATATTGTGTCTTTATCAAATTTATGGAATCTCTTATGCACCCCCCTCATCGATCCCAGAATGGTCTTTCAGGGTGGGATGCATGCTTGGTTTTACCTAAACTATAAAGTTTTAGATTTATATGGAATTTTTGTGCCAAAAAGTTTCTTACAATATCATGTGGTATGCACTAATGGTGAATATTTTTCCCATGGACACACCCCATGTTAAAAAAACCTCCTCATGACTCATCTTTATTCAATTAATTATATTTTAGGTAACACTACAAACATATTGTATCCATTATGATTAAAAAACACCTCATGATAATCATTCATCAATATCAATATTCAAATAAACCCATCATCTTTTTTATTAAACTTATACACTTAGTTATTTTATTATATACCAGATGTTATCCTTCCCATGATATCTCTAGGTAGTTAGTTAGGGGAACACATATTTTATATCCATTATTACACACATATAATTTGGGTATGAAAATAAAAAAACCATTAATTAAAATACAAATATTTTAAATCCACCTTCAATGAATCTGACACGCATAAGTGTAATTAATTAAGAATGTGATTAATCTAAAATAAAATATATTCCATAAAAATGACATTTAGTAAAGTATAAAAAATTTAACACGGTAATGAGTGAATTGGGAATACCTTACTTTATCAATGGATAAATTCCATGGAATAGACCTAATGGAATAATTTCACTACTACATCACCAATTGGATGATGTTTTTGGGGAATCTCTATTCCTTGGTGTGTGAGAAACTATATGGCTCTTTAAACCCCAATTATATATTCTTCTTCTTAGGTTATCTATTGTGATCAGAGATCTTGATTATAAGTTATTCTTTAATCTCATGGAATTTTTTAACCTATTCACTTCATTAAAACAGGACATTAATTTGGTCTTAATTGTCATCTATTTAGGGTCATATGTAGAGATATAGCTACTTTTTATAACTCTTACATAAGCTATGATATTCAAAGCACATTAATAACAAATCAAACATGGAATGTATAAGGTATTTAATTTTTATAACATATATATGATATATATAAGTATGTATATAGGTATTTATTAATTTTTATGTGTTTTAAAGGTTTTTTATGTAACGAAACAGATGTATAAATAAAAAAAATAAAAACTATGCATTTTAATCAACAAATACAATAATTTTAAAAAACATTCTATCGTGACTTGTATATTTATTACAAAGTCCAGAAGTAATTTTAATAGTTGTAAATGGTCCAAAATTAATTAAATGAATCAAGAAAACATAAGTAATAATATTTTAATACAAATTATCTTTTATAAAATATTTTTAATAATAACAAACAAAAATGTGACCATATTTGGGTACTCTCAAACTGTGTCCTTTAATTTTGTATTTATAATCTTTATTCTACTACTAATTAACTATTATTATTATATATAATTATTACCAAAGTACATAAAATAATATATTTAATTTTTCCCGTTCCTTTTTTAGGGTTTCTCATGTCTTTATATCATTGGGTTGACTTCATTTTACCCTTGATGATTTTAACAATACATTATCTTTGAATACTCTATTTGATTATACTTATATTTTTTCCTTTTATTTAATTGAATTATACTATTTTTATTTGTTTATACTATCATTTAACATCTTATATAATGTATTCCCTTATTTTTTTCTTAACCTACATGTTTCAAGTCAAACATTTATAAGTAAAATCCCCCTAATGATTTAAATTAAATGTTTTATTATGAATTATATTTATATAAAACACATTAAATTATTTTCTTTTATTATATCTTATCTGATTTAAAATACCATTCAGAATTATTATCATTGATAATATCTCTCTTGATTAATAATCCTATGGTTTGGATAAATATAGGATTTTATATAATCCAAACAACCTAGAAAAAGGAAGTAAAGACCTCAACCAATAAGATCATAGCCTTTTATTAGAGCATATAAGGGATATTGTGTCACTAAAATTTTACCTTGACCATCCCAAAGCCAATATCCAACATCTTAAGAATTAGAGAAACCGTATATAGAATAATCTCAAGCTCATTGAGATCATGGCCCAAACCATGTACATAGAACCACCCCATGAAAGTATCACTATCGTGAAACTTACCCTTTGGTTGTTTACAAGTGTATTAAAAGGATATGTATCAATACCATAATAATATGAATATTTATATTTTATTTTCAATAGAATAATTTTCCTATTTTATTCTTATCATTACTTTATAAATGTTTTTTATTTTAATAAAATAAAACACAAATTGTATTTTTAATTAGTAATAAATTTCAATTAAGATGATTATTTTCATGAAATAATGAATTTTAAAAATAAATAATATTTTAATAAAATATTATTATTAAATAATATTATTAAATATAAATGATCATATAATTTCTATGAATTCAAATGAAATTTTTATAAGGGTTTAAAAACTGTTATTGTCAAAAAAACGTGCATTTCACAATAAATGTCTTTTATTATATTGAAAGTAAAAATACACTTTTTTAGAAAATTATTATGATAAAATTAATATTATTTTTCTAATTAGAATATTTAAATTATCCATTAGTGAATATTTCATAATTTTCTAAGATATTCATCTTTTTTGGGTAAAAATTAAATACCATATAAATATATTGTGTGTATTATGACATCATAATGACCCAAAGATGATTTAATAAATAATATAAATAAAATCCATGACCAAATATATTTTTACCATTTAAAATAACTTTATTTTATTATATTTTTTTAATTTTATAATGCCATTATAAATTATCCAAATCAATTAATATATTTTAGGGTTTTAAAATTATTTCATTAAGAGTATGACTCACTTCCACATTAGAAATGATATTTTTTTTATTCAGACCATGGACTTACAAAATAAAAAAACCAATCCCATTTTCTATCATACATGGTAAAAAAACCATGCTATGGTTTGTGGGTTTTTTTATTTTAATATATCTATTCCAAAAAACAATGTTTGAGAAATTATAAATAATTCTCCACTCATTTCTAATATAATCCCACTAAAGATCCCATTTATCTTCACTTAAAATATATATAGAACATATTTGCTCTTTATTACTCTTTCTAGAGTCATCACAAGGTTCCTCCAAGATTTCAATAAGCATATACCAAGCATTTGGAATCAACCTATCATGGTAAGTCTTTCTTTTCCATCTCCCCTTTATTCATGTATCTTATTTTTTCATATACCCTTTTTATTTAATTTAATATGTTGGGATATAATCTTCCAAATACCACTTACTACCCATATTATGCCTAAATGATGTGATACCCTTTAAATCTAATCAGTTGATTCCATGAATATTTATATTCCACCCTTATGCTTCTGAAATTCAACCCTGATTTTCCATGACAAATAATTATGTAGTGAATAACCATACACATTTACTATAAAGGGTGTTCATATTTTTGTAATTATAATTATTATATTAGTGAATTACATGTATGTATTCCACACTGCTTTATCATGGGAAAATTATGATTATAAATGAATCAATGTTGTATAATCCATATGGAACACTTAAGCATGAGAATGAAATGAAAGTGACTGGTGTGCCCAAATTATATAGCACTCTAATGCATTGGGTAATAATTTAGTATTTTTATACATCATGGAAGTGATGGGGGAGTGAACCTGATATATCATGAGACTTTTAGAATCATGATGTATTAGCAGTTATCCTTAACCTATGTCTATGATGTTTTATTTTAAGTTGTTGCCACATTTCCTAGGTTTACTTTATGCTATCATGTTATATCAGGCCTCAACATTCATGTTTATGATTATAACCCATTTTAAGTCTTATTTATATACCTATTACCTAACATGTATTACATTCATTATATTATTCCATCTTTATTCTCTTAATGGTAATTATATCTCACCCCTTTCTTATGTACCTCCCCGGGTTATCCGATGCAATGTAAAGTATGATGGAATAATATGATCATGTTAATAAGGTTTTCAATAAAGAATATTCATTCCATACTTTATGTTGTTATGTAATGTAACTAATTCGAAAATACACTATACTTCTCAATATTCTGGTTTGTATTAAATGTAATCTTATGTAACATATCATAAAATAATGTTTAATAAATAGAAAGGTTGTTATAGTTGGTATCAAAGGAAAATTTTAGTTACTTTTGGGATTAGGATTAGAAAACTCTTGATAATTACTTAGGGATAATATTTTGTATAAGAAAACACCCCTAAATTATAGTAAGTATAGTGTATGTTATTTATCAATAAAATACATCCATGTCTGGATACTATATATAGAGGTGGATTTAGAATAGATGTACATAGGGGTAAAACCCAAAAAAACCACTTTGGGCTAGAATTGACTGGGAACTGGTGCATGGCAATTTCCCTTACTTTATATATGGTTTATCACTCCCATGAGATATGCTTTAAAAAATTCATAAGCTTATTAAGTACCATTTTTATGTGAACAAAATTCTTATAAGATTATACGTTAGTAAATAGATCTTGGATAACATAAATTGAAGCCTATAAATTCATAAGCTAAGAAAATACATGTAATTTATAAGCTATCTATTTAATATCATTGGATTCAAATTTATGTGTTTAATAGTTTAAAAACACTCATCCCTAATTTTCCCTTTAATCTATCCAATTTTCAGAAATAGGAGGAATCAGGTAATCAATCAGTATGATTTTCCAAGTGATGACTACACCAAAGAGATACCTAACCAAATGAGAGAGAGAATCATAAACATTGTGAAGATACTCCGTCAACTGGCTCAGGTTATAAAAAGAAACCTAGATCAAGAGGAGAACCCAAATCATCTTAATAAAAATAATATATAATTAAGATATTTGTATGACAAAGGTCCATGACATTCAATGGATCATCCAATCTATTAATCATGGAATAATGGATCAAATCCATCGAGAATATCTTCTCTATCATTCAATGTTTTAACAATGTCAAGGTTCTAATGGCTATTTATCATATAGAGGGGGAATATAATTAATGATAAACAATGATCAAGAATATGTAGCCTAATTATGATATTGAAGTGATGGGGTGTAAGGAATTTTGGAAAAAATTGATAAATATTTTCCTCACAGTCTCAAACATAAAATGTAAAGGTATTTCCTTTCCCTCAATGAATGAGATGACAAATCTAAGAGGATGTGTGAGGAAAAAATCACAAAACATACATGATACACATCTAGATTTTTATTACCCATAAATTCAAGTATTATTGTTTCCTTGGTGGTATAAAATGTAGTATATGAAAATCCCTTGCGATCCAAGACTTTGATAGCTATAAGAAAATTGTTTGATGTTCCCTTAAAGTCAAAATGAAGATCGAAGAATCTCAAGGGTATCATGGGGAAAAAAAGCGGAATGTGGAGGTTTATTATAGTGGTCTGATAAAGAAATATAATGGTTCTTGGAAATTTCTATACCTCATACGTCAAAGGTGATTAAGGAATCACCCTAGAAATTTCTTAAGGGGGAGATTGAAATGATTTAAGTGTGGGAAGAAAGGGAACCAAGATACAGTTTATCGATAAGAATAACCCACTAATGTTTTGGTGGAGTGTAATTCTATTTCCAACCCTCAGTATTTTGTTTGTTACATAAACTACAAATAACCAGGGCACTTTCCAAACCAACTCACTATGCTAAGGGTTTTTAGAGACAACCAACAACCTCCAATATAGCAGTGGTGATCTTTTTCTATCACAACTATTAAACTGGACCCAAAAAATGATATGTCTAGAGGTATGATAGTTATTAATTAAATAATAGAAAATCTATTAATAATTTTTTGTTTTATGAATTCTTCTATATCATTAAATTTTAGTAGAAATATTCAAACACCACCACAAAGCATTGAAGTATAGATTTCGATGAAAAGAGAAAATGGGGAAATTATATCAATCCTAGTATATATCTCACCCCTTATCAAAATTTGTGGGGTGAACTTCTTAAAAATACATTAAATATCCTATTTGGTAAAATTTTATGAAATTAGGGGTATGGATTGTATTTACCAATATAGATACAACATACATTTCCATGAGAAGTAAATCACTCTTTGTATCGTGGATTATCCCTCGATTTTGTACAAGTTCATAGAGGAGGATGAATCTTCTTAGCACTGACATCTCATGAATGAATATTATTTCCCTATGATCAAGCATATATATCTCAAATGATTGAGTCTACGGAAATAAACATCCTTGAACAAATTCCCATTTTGAGGGAATACACCAATGTGATTTTTAATTAAGTTTGTAGTCTTACTTCTAGCCGAGAGGTTTAATTTTTAATTGACCTTATACAGGAGGAGTTACCATTAATCAACACTCTATATAGAATAGATATTGTGAAACTTGAGGATCTAAAGAAGAAACTACAGAATAATATTGCTAAAGGGTTCATAAACCAATGTGCTTCACCATGGGGTGCACCAGTCCTCCTATTCAAGAACAATGATGGGTCAGTGTGCCTCTTAAATGATTATCATGAGAAAAACAAGATCAAAATAAATAAAATTATAATATTCTATAGATTGATGACTTTTTATATTATCTCTATGAAAAAAATAATTCTCCATGGTGGATATTTATTCTATATATTACCATGTTAGGGTAAAGAAGGGGGGTATCCTCAAGATTGATTTTCGTAAGAGGTACGGGCACTATGAGTTCAATGTAAATCCATTTGCACTCACTAATATTATAGTAATCATCATTGACTTTATGAATATTTTATTTATATATTAAATCAACAAATCTTTGGTTGTCTGTATAGATGTTATTCTAATATACTTCAAAATCAAGGAGGATCATGAGGAGAATCGGAGCACTGTGTTAAAGACTATACGAAAGGAGAAGTTATATGTCATGTATCATAAAAGTGAGTTATTTTTTAATGAAGTTTCATTGTTGGGGAATTTTATCATAATAAATGTGATATATATAAACCCTTTAAAAATATAATATATTTAAGGATGGCCTAGACCAACATCTATGGTAGATATCCTTAGTTTCCTTGGATTAACTTGGCATTATCATTGATTTGTGAGTAATTTCTCACGGTTTTCAAACACTCTAACCAAGATACCATATAAGGGATTAATTATTTCTTAGAAGTATGAATGTGAAGAAATCATCAATGAGTTGAAAAATAGGCTTATCACTACAGTTGTACTCACACAGCCCACAAGTGGTAAAATTTTCATGGTATTCAGCGATGCATCAAATAAGGTGTTGGGGTTTGTGTTAATGTAGAATTAAAAAGTGATGGCCTATACCTCATGTAAATTGAAGGTTAATGAATAGAACTAACCAAACAATGATCTATAGTTGGAAATAGTAATATTCTTTTTGAAAATATGGAGACATTATCTCATTGGGGATAAGTATTAAATATATACAAATCATAAAAGCCTCAAGTATATATTCACATACAATGAGACGAATACACACCAATAAATATGGTTAGATTTGATCAAGGACTATGACTTCTCTATCCAATACCATCCTAGGAAATGGAATAAAGTGGAAAACACTCTTTGTATAAAGGATCCATAAATTTTGTCATTGATTAGAATTGGGAAGGATCTGATCTTTTTATATTTTAAAAGGAAGTACATGGGAATCATAAAAGAGGGAAGATAATCAATTATTTCACAAATTATTTATCAATTATCCCTTTTATAGATGTTAAAGGATTCATAATGAGAATATATGGAAATTAAAAAAGAAATTGGAAGCTATAAGAAAATGTAAATCCATAAAGTATGATGTTAATGAATAAGGAGTTGTAAGATTTGGGTTACAGATAAGCGTACCATCAAATCCTGAGATAAAGAAGGATATGATGGTTGATGCACATAGTTCAAATTTCTCTATCCATCACGAAAGAATAATGATATATCAAGACCTATGATAGAATTATTGGTGGAACAACATGAATAAGGATATTTATGAATATATATAATGATTTATTGTATATCAGTTAGTGAATTCAGAAGAGAAAAATCTAAGGGGATGATGCAACCATTACCCATAACTACGTATAAATTGAAAGAAAAAACCATGGAAATTATCACTAGTCTTATGAATACATCAAGATGAAATAATGATTCATGGGTTTTGGTGGATTATCTTACAAAAACTACTCAATTCATTGACATTTGTGTGTAATTATCACTTGATTGGCTTCTAATGATATATATTAGAGAAGTGGTGAGGCTGCATAGAACACCTATATAGATTTTTTCTAGTCAATATCTAAGATTTACCTCTAAGTTATACAATAGTCTTTAAGGTTCTCTAAATGAAGAGTTGATATTTATCATGGATTATCACCTAAAAACTGATAGATGATATTAGTGGACTATCCAGACACCTGATGACATGTTTAGAGCATGCTCAGTTGACTTCAAAGTAGGTTGGGATCAATATAATCCAATGGTCTATTTATTAAACAATAATAGATTACAATAAAGTATCCAAATGGCTCCATATAAATAGATTTATCAGAATAGGTGCAAAACTCATGTATGTTGGGATGAAGTTGGGGAATAAAAACTACTAGGTCGTGAAATGGTCGAAGAAAGTTTCTGAAGGGGGAAAATCTGTAATGACATCAATATTTATAAATAAAATTTTGATTATGATTTAAATTAAATATCTTATTATTTATTATGATTATTTAAAACACATGAACATATTTGGTTGTATTATATACTAAAATATTTAAAACACCATTAATAATCATTACTTTTGATTATATAGCTATTGAATAGTGATCACATGATTAGTATAAATATAGGGTTTTAACAAATCCAATTGACAAAGACAAATGATGTGATGGCCTCAACTAGAAAAATAATACCCTATGAAGCACACATATTGAAGATTTTGATGGAGATAGTTTCACTAGTAATTTCCCTATACTAAACCCAAGCAAATATAAAACAAATTAATCAATAGTGAAACCATTTACAGGATAATTTCATGCTCATCGATATGATAGCCCAAACCAGGTATGTCGAACCACCCCATGAAAGTCTCATCATTGCGCACATTCCTATTAGGGAGTTTGATGGTGTATAAAAGGGATATTTATGAAGACCATAATAACATTAACATTAATATTTTATTTTCAATAGAAAAATTTTATATTATCTTCTTATATTTACATTATAAATGTTTTTTATTTTTATACAGTAAAGTACAAATTGTAATTATAATTTAGTTTTTAATTTAAATTAAGATGTTTATTTTAATGAATTAATATATTTTTGAAATAAATTATATTTTAATAAAATATTACTATTAAATATTTTTTTTAAATATAAATATTCATATAATTTTTATGAAGTCAGATGTAATTTTTATAATGTTTCGAAAACTATTATTATAAAAAACCCCATTATTTCTCAATAAATATAGATAATTATTTTAAAAGTAAAAATATAAAATTTTAGAAAATTATTTTGAAACAATTAATATTATTTTTGGATTTAGAACATCCAAATTATCCAATAGTAAATTTTTCATAATTTTCTGAGACAGTCAAATTTTCTGTTAAAATTAAATACCATATAAATATATTGCATGTATCAGTACGTCATAATGACCCTAAAGTGATGTAATAAATGATATAAATGGTATACATGACCAAATATATTTCTTTTAATTAAAATAACATGATTTTATTCTTATTTTATTAATTTTATAAAGCCTTTTTGACTCCTCCAAAACCATTAATATATTTTAAGGTTTTAAAATTATTTATTTAAGATTATGACTCAATTCCACATCATTAAGGGAATTATTATTTTTATTTATTCCCTTATAATTATAAAATAATGAAAACAAATATCCTTTGGCAGAAAATATGGGAAAAACCATAGTAAGGTATTTGGTTTTTGTTATTTTATTATGTAGAGTCCAAAAACTAATTTTGAAAAATAATAATAAATTACCTACTCATTTCATATATATATCCACCCATTCCCCCATTTATCTTCAATAGAAATACAATTAGAACATATTTAAACTTCTCTATACTCTCTAGAGTCCTCCCAAGGTGCCCTCAAACTCTCAATAATCTCATACAAAGCATTTGGTATCACCCTTTCAAGGTAAGGGTTCTTTTCATTCTCAACTTTATTCATGTATATTATATTTACTTATACAGTTTTTTTTCAACTCACAATGTTGGGATATGCTCTACCATATTCCCATTACTACCTCTATGATTATTAAATTATGATAGACCCATTTCACTCTCATAAAGACATTCCATGATCACTTATATTCTCATGTTATGCTGCCAAAATTCTACCATGAGTTTCCATGCCAAAATCATTTGTAGTAAATACCCGTACCCATTTCTTATTAACAGTTTTTTCCATTATGCACTTATACATATTTTATTTTGGAGTTTCATGAATGTATTCCACAATCCTTTATCATAGAATATACTATTATAATGAATAAATCCATGTTGTATGATCCATGTGGCACACATAATAATGAAAATGAAATGAAACATTGATGGAAACATGATATATACCAACAGTTTTAAATCATTGGTATAGGCTGTAAAACATTTGGTATAACCTATACCAATGGTTTTCTAAACCTTTGGCTGTTAAGGTATGGGGATATACCAATACCAATGGTTCTTCAATAACGGTGGGAATAGGATACTAAAAGTTACATTATCCCAACAGTTTGAGTTAACCATTGGGATAGATGGTTACCAATGGTTTTATACCATTAGAATACATCTATCTTTAAATATATACCAGTGTTTTATAATCCATTTGTATATAGTTTTAATCATGATTTGATAAGAACCATAGTTATAAATTTGTTTTTTAGATCTATAACAACGGTTTAGAAATTGTTAGTATAGAGTACTCCATTTCCAGACAGTAGCATACAATAGCCTCCCCTCTACAATTACCAGCAATAGAAATTACATTGTGTAAAATAAAATGTAAAAAAATTCAAAATAACACTAATAAACAAAATATACATAATATCACATTGTAAATAAAAATGCATGAAAATACACTTCAAACATCTGTAAAAACACTTTAGAATAACGATGAATACAACACCTGAAAATAAAATTAGTGCAAAACCATAAAAAACACAGCACTGGAAAAAACACCACACAATAAATACACCTGAAAATATAGACAATATACATTACCATGTTAGGGAAAAATAAAATAGATGAAGTCACAATAGGACACTTTAATACATCTGAATAAAATTATGGTATCTACACCAAAAAATTATTATATCCACACCAAAGTGAACACTAGTGAAAAATAACACTACATAGATTTAGAATTAAAAATCCATCCTTGTTGTGTTTCTATTATTGATTGATGAGTTTAATATTTAAAACACATGAATGGTGTTTTAGAATAGGTTCCTGATGGTAGGTACTGATTTAAATAGATATATTTAAATGAAGGGTTGTAATGAAATTGAGATGAATGCTTACTCAAAGATAGATTGGAGAAACTATCCATGGATTTGTGGATGAAGGGATCCATCATCATCACCCCAATGGTGAGAGACCGATCACCTTTGGAAAGTGGGAATGAGATTAGATAAAAAATGTATCCCATAATATAAATCATTGAAAGACAATGAATTAGAGGAAGATTACTAATATGTTTTATAATGACAATGAATATTCTCAAGTTCTTCAGCCAAGAGTTTTAGTGTACGCTTTGGTTGATATTGTGACCCATCAAAGGATATCTATGTAGTTTTAAGGGCCATTGAGCATCCATTGAGAGTCTAATATATGTCAATCTAATGGAATTGTTTTCCATAATGTTTTTAAATTATGTGTCTATGGACACACCCACAGGAAAGTCCATGATTAGTGTAATAGGGAACACCACCTTGTCCTTTAAAATATGTCATGACACTATGATCTATCATAGAGAAACTATAGTGGGATCGAAAATAATATTGGAATTACAAAGACCATTATAGAAATAGGAGATGCTGATTGTGGTTGGAATTTCTAGACTATCTATCACAATGGTGACATAATTGGATAGTATCCCATGATGAATAGAAAAGAGGCATATCTTACTTCATTTGGTTATGGGCTCTGTTGGTTTCTATGGAATAGTTCATTGTTCTAGGATCCCATATTTATATGATTTAAATATTGTCTATCACATAAGTAAGGATTTATATTTCTTATGAATATGTAAAATACTTTGAATAGTGTATAAAACACACTTTATATTATTTTTCTTAGGGTATATGAAAGTTACCATAATTTTTGTGTGGGTAACCTCATTAACCGACTATTATATGGAATTTAATAACACAGAAAATATTTTGATAACATATAGTTTCCATACCTTATACTTGGGATAGATTTAAGAGGGAGGATTTACCACCAAATGATAGTCACGATCCATCTTCATCTCCAGGAACGAAAACGTCTCAACCACCACTAGATCTTTTTCCTATTGCACTATATAATGAACACATCAAGGAAATATATTCATCACAAGTCATGAAGGTATCTAGTGGATGTGATGGACATAAACCATTCATCAGTTTCATAAATTTAGTGTTTTCCTTTTCAACCTACTCTTCCACCTGTGTAACCCCTTTTCGGTTTATTCTTCATTTTACTTAACCTTTTCAAAATCGGTGGTACTATAACTGATACCTGCAGAGGGCCAATACCTCATCGGGACTATACTCTTCCATGTTTGGCAGTGTACTCTACCAAAGTTCTCATCTCACAACACCTGGTGTAATTGATTATTTGGCCCAAAATTATCATGTTCCTGGGAATCAAGGTCCTCTAAAAAAGCTGATTAGAAATATAAATAAATTATTAAGTTAAAAATATATATTTAAATTTTAAATGAACAATTTATAACTTAAAATATGATGTCATGTTGTTTTGTTAACTGTACTTCCATATTTTTTCATTCAACTAAAGAAAAACAGTTTTTCTCGAGGCACACATCCTTCAATATTCAATACATAACTCTACAATGATATTTAATATATACAACCATAATTTAAAATATGATACCAATCATTAATTTCACAATTAAAATTATATCAAACCTTTAGAAATCAAATAAATTGTGGAGGAAAAAATATAAATTTTACATCCTAAAGAAAAAATAATAAACAATTGTCATACCTGCTTCCTCTCACGATCTTCCATCGTAGTATGCCCCAAAGTGTGGAGATATTTTTTATCATCAATGTTTTTTTTATTTTTTCTAGATGATTCATAAAAAAATTCAATAATATAAAAGATATTATTAATGAAAAACTTGATTTTTTTAAAAAAAACTCAAATGTGATTAATACCTTAAACATGGTAGTCGTCCAAGGAGTAATCACATGCCAATAATATTCTTTCAGACAATCAACCATGACAGGTGGCACCTATAACTCTACTCCAACTCTATTACACCATCCAATATTCAAATCATTCTTATAGCCTCGCTAAAACTTACTTAATTACTTTAGAGGTGCTATTCGTGCACCCTCTCCATCGGGATAATTAAAACAAAGTTGATGCCAAATTATTAATTCATTTAAATACAAAAATAATATTACATTAAATCCCAAAAACAATTACCCATATCTATGCCCAAGCATTATCCTGGACTTCATTAGGAAAATTTCTCCATGTGAGCAGGCTGATGCAAATGATGTCAGGGTATTTGGAAAGCATTGCCAAAAAAACTCTAACATAAATACCTTATTTTTTTGATGATTTGGATATATTAATTATAGTCCACCATCAAAAGAATGAGGCAGTTCCACACAGAAAATATGAATGTAATCACATGTTGCATATTATTAGATGTATCTGTTATAAAATAAAAACAAATATTATATCAATACATGTTATAATGAAAATAAATTATGGTAAATAAACTTTTTAGGATTACAAATAAACCTATGGACATCTGATCAATGGGTTCCACTGGATCCGTATGTACTGAAGGAACATCACCCTTCCCAGGTGGAGTGGGTCCCAGTGTATACCCTATAGGCATAGACTGTGTTGGAGCAGGAGTTGAAGAAGGAATGAAGAATCTCAGATAGAAAGTAGTAGATTGTAAATAAGGAAGAACACATGGCCGACCAAATGCATGATATGGATGAGGATAGAGAATCATCATCGGATATAGTAAAGATGTGTGATGAGGCTCAAATGTAAAGGCTGGTGAAAACATGGGAGGCTTAAATATACCGTGTGTCCCAAATGACACAGCAAGATCAAAATGTGTGGAAGATGGTACATCAATGGGAGGGGAAGGGTCTAATTGGGTACACCTACTAGATCACCTAACATTCATACCCCCCATCCTCATTCCACCAGCTTGAGTATTGGGACCACTACTTGGTTTCTTCTTCAAATAACTAGCACTTATGTGGTGGATCCTATAGAAAAGTTCAAAAAAAATTAATCACAAGACATTATATGTTATTGATATTGGGACCACTACTTGTTTTTTTGTTAGTTTATTATATTCATTTTTTTTATTTTCATATCAATAAGTTTAATAAGACCAATTAAATTCATCTTGTTTTTTATTCTAATTCAATTGTTCTGTTTATGTTTGGTTTTTTATATTTTAATATAGTTCAATTAAATATTATAAAATGAAACTCAAGTAAAATGGAAACCCATAAATATTGAAATTTAATATTAAGGTCAATTCAGATACAAAATATTTCTAATCAATACTAAATAATTTTTAATAGTACTAACCTTAACACACTATATTGATCTAAACCAAAAGCACTGAGAACATGGATGAATGATTATGTATATTTCCTACCACAACATTAGGTTCATAATAAACTTTAAAAATTGATCTATTAGAGTCATCACAAGTAACAACTAGATTGAGGCTAATGAAAGTAGGGATGGTGTCAATTCCATCATCACTATTATAAAAAACATATCTTCAAATTACTTAAATAATGAAACCGAATTTCAGTTAATGATGATCTTTTACATTAGAAACCTATTTCATCATTAATACCAATACATATGTTTCATTATAATAAAGGGTGTGATTCATGTCAATAACTCGAAATAAAAAATCATCAATAAAGGTTCCTTTCCTCGTCATTGAATCATTCCACAAGAATTTCATAATAGTGACTCGACCAGAAGAGTAATAATTATTTTTTCAATGAGACCATAATAAGATTCATTTTCAAAATGAGGTCTATTATCTGATGCATTGTAAATATAGTCATTTGTGGATGTTATCATAGCACTATGATGTTGTGTTCTCATGTTCTTTGCTCATTTAATGATAATAAATTTGTACACATTGATCACAATTTATTTATTTATTACAGGAATATTTATACCTTCAATTTTAACAAAGCATAAAACTCATTGCTTTGAAAAGAATCTCTCATTCCCAAAGATAAAGAATGATTATTTCTATTTATCATTTATTTATGTTCCCTAACGATAAAAATAAATATATTTTAATAGATATATAAAATTAAAATATATGGGATAATATATACATGTTCAAATTACTTACTTGATGTGGTCATCAAACAACTCACAGATGAACAACACTGTGCGATGTTCCATATCCTACTCTTCAAGGTTTAATGTTGTTAATGTATATGATCCAATAATTCCTCATATTTGAGAATGTGATGGAAAATTGGTTCCAATTTTCTAATGTGGTTCTTCATCATTTCTCATTGGTTTGTTCATTCTCATAGTAAGATCAAAAAAATACATTGAGCATAAATCCATACATTCATGATCCAAGTGAATATTCAAGATATAATATTTAGGTTGATTCATATTCAAGACATTATATTTAAATATATAAATATTTATATTAGTTGGATACATCCAACGAAAATAAATAGGTCCTACGATAAATATTTCAGTTGGAAGATGGACTGTCAGATGCAGCTTGAATGTGAAAAATAATGGAGGAAATATTTTCTCTAACTCAAAAAAAATTAATGGTGTCTCTGAAAACATTTTTTACAAGAAATACTTAGAAAATGTTTTAGCACAATGATCTCTAAAAAATTGAAAAACTTAATAATTGACAACCTTACATTATTGTAAAAAATTAGATGGATTGATGTTGGAATAAACTCATGCAAAAGAAAGTGATAATCATGAGTCTTAAAAGATATCAACTTCAACTCTCTTAGATTCACCCATTTTGATATATTTTTTATTATACATCAAGAAATTTAATATTGTCTAGTACTTCTAGAAATTTTTTTACAGGTTTCATCACATAAGAAGCACATGGAACTTCCCTTTCATTTTAATTGATATTCACAGGATTAAATTCTAGTCTGATCCCCCAAACCACCAAGTCACTATAAGATCTTAAATCATATTTTGTCATTCCCTTAACATTTAAAAGAATTGAAATCTATATTTCACATATATTCTTTTCAATTTCATTATGTATAAGCAATGACATAACAAATTGGTTGACCAATAAAGAAACTCAAAGAAGACACTCCTCTTCTTCTAATTATAACAAGTATTATTATAAACATTCTTTCTCTTTCTATATTTCATTTGACCCTTCCTAAATAAAAAACTGAAATCTTGTAATTAATTACGCACATATGTTCTAGACATACATTGAGAAGGGACATCAATCTCCATGATATTGTGAAATCGTGATGATTATTTCTATATGGATGGTATATTGGTAAGAATTTCCGATGTCCTATAAAACTAAAACTAGGATGATATTTCTTTATTTTGGATTGATAATTCTTTAGAAAAAAAGGAAATGATAGTATTCCCTTTATTCTCCATCGAAAAATCATTTCATAAGCTTGAAAATCACTGATCATCCACATAAGTGTAGCCCGCATCTGAAATATTTCTTTCGAACATGCATCCTTTGTTCACACACCCACATACCAAATAAGTTTCAATTATTTTATTAAAGTTTTCAAGTAAACGTCTATATCATTTTCAGGATCAGAAGATCCAAATATGATTATATTCATTAAAGTGAATGGTTTTTTCATACAAAACCATGGGTGAAGGTTAAAAATGTGTATGAAAACCGACCATGTGTTGTACGAAGCAAGAATCTTCCCAAATGGATTAAAATTGTCACATGAAAGAACCACCGTCACATTATGCAAGTCAATTGAAAAATCAGGATATCGAGTATAAAATCTCTGCCATGTAATTCCATCTTTAGGGTGAATGAACTCTTCATTATTCTTCTTTCTCTTAGTATCATGTCGTCACATTTTTATTTATATTTCATCATACATGAAAAGATTCTACTGTATAGGGATTAATGGAATGTGACAGATTAATTTCTATGGCACATGAGATAGTGTTACATTATCTTTTGGCTTCAATCGGTATGTTCCACATTTTATACAATCATTTATTTTAGTAGTTTCCTCCTAGAATATACTGCAATCATTCAGAAAGTCATGAATTTTGTTTTTTTAATCAATGTTCTTTAACAAACATACGTTCCATATAGTGTTTTAAGTGAATAACTACATAATAAGGAATTAAGTCATTAAATATGGTCAGAATATAATTGATTGCAATACTATAAATCCCAAATATGGTTTTCCTATGAAATAATCAGATTAAAAATTCCAAATTTTCATTTTATCACATTGCTGATATACTGGAGTCGTGGAATAATCATTCAATTTTTTCACCATGTGAATATCATCATGTTCATTGGACGCATAATGTGTTCTTTTATCAAAGACTTATTAGGTCGACATCCTTTTCTTTCTCATGATGAAAAATAAATGAAAACTGGTCAACTTAAAACTTTCCCAATTCTTTCCTCTCATTTTGATTATCCGCATTTGAATATTCCATTTTTTCCCAATTGTGATACCACACAAAATAGTTTTTTTTAATCCATATTTGGTTTTATGGTAGTTAACTTCTTCATGGATCAACTAATATATTCCAACAAAATTATAATATGGGAAGTGTATGTGACCACTATTTTAAGAATTTTCAAAAGAAAAATCTAAAAACCTCTCATTTTTTTTGAGAATCGATTTATATCCGGCCTGTTTCATACATTCTACTTCTATCCATTCTATGAAAAAATTGTAATAAGTAATTTCATCAAAGAAATTAAATAATAATAAAGTTTAATAAAAAATATATTTAAGTAAATGAGAATTTTTCATGTTATATAATGTCATAACTAAAACACTACACTGTATAAGAATCATAATATGAAATATAAAAAAAATTTATACATAAAACAAAATACTAAAAATAAAAAACCATGATATTGAATTGAAACATGGTGGATGTGAGGGAAAATCATTGTATAAAGAATTATTTATCTAGGATAATTTTGAAATTATAGTTTTCATTAAGTATAAATTTATAGAGATCATTGTATTTCATAATTAATGATCAATTTCTAATCAATGTTATCATTATAGTATTTTTAATCAATGATATTTTATATAGGTTCTGTTATTTAAAAGGTATCCACTTGGTGTCATGAACTAAAAACATATAAGTGCTCAATGACTATGAAATAAATCCAACAAGATGAGTTATTATATTTTTTATAGACTTTATGGTATGTTATAATATTTTATATTTACCTTACCCCGATACATTATAATATTTTCAAGGGACACCCCAATTTTGGATGAGAACATCATTCTAACTTTTGGCCATATAATAGTAATTGTTCTCCCTTAGGATAAAAATTGTACTTATTCAAATGAATAATAAGGTTCAGAATTATGGGGTCATATAATAGGCAATATCCTGGTACAAGAATATCCAATATCTCATTGATTCATGCATCAACTTCTACATCTAAAATATAAAGAGTATTCTAATCCATTATAATTATGAATGTAGGAATATGAGATTTTGGTAGTTCCAATTTAATTATTTTAATGTATCATTGAGTAAAGGATATCATGGTTCAAAGTAAGGTTAATTCCATCTCAAGTGGGTTGTGTAGCCTTGGACATGAAATTGGAAATTTCATGATTTATTACCAAGTGCCTCACACCTGCACTTCTCCTTAGTGCATCCCATAGGTCACTTAACTAATAGGCCTCACACATGTCACTTATCCCATGTGACTCTCACATATCACTTCACCCAAATTCCATTTGTAAATAACATTCCATTATGTAATCAATCATTTGAATTCATATATAAAGGCTGCATTGAAGAGTTATGAGAATAGTGGATTTACTTCACCCAAAATAGTGTAACTATATGTTGGTATAATCAGGTAGACATCACAATTTATAAACATGATAGTGACCGACATGTCAAACATACATGGATAAAAATCAAAATAAAAAAAGTGAAAAAGAAATTCATGAGATGTAATATTGGTAATATGAAACCAAAACAAGGGCACTAATGATATATTTTAATGTGTGGTGTCCAAGGAAAATGAAAATGAGAAATGTGTGTCAAGATAGTCTCAAAAGTTCAAGTGGTAATAATACATTTATAATTATTTTCCTTTAAGAAAATTTTACACATTTTTATGTCATACATTCCTCTTTATATCAGAATAATGAAAATGGTATTTTAAAAATAAATTATCTTCCATTTATCTCTTAAAAATAAAACCATTAAAAAAAATTTCAATAATTAATTGTTGGAACTCCCTTTTCAATTAAAGGTATTAGTTTTCAAGTTAAAATACCTCAAAATATGAATGTTAACAAGACTAGTGAGGAAAATTATAGTTCCATTAAAACAATAATATTGTGTAACATGTATGTAAAAATTAGAGATGTTGGTAGTGGTTCAGGAAGGGAAATTATTTCCCAATTTATAGGCTGAAGTATTTGGAAAATTCAAATTTCACATTCAAGAATAATCAAATAAAAACCCCAAATTATAGAGATTATATCCTGATAGGGATGTTAACTAAACATGGTACATATAAATATAAAATAAATGCATCCCAAATATATAACTCAAACTCACCAATTTTAAGTGGAAGAAACCAAATGATTTAAACTATGATGGATCGCCTGTAAGGAGGATTTGTCGCTAACTAGGAAGAGAGAAGCGCTACTATAGGGAGAAACTCAATCGGATCTTGAATGGGGAGGATGGATCGCTGCTGTATTTGAGAGAAACCTATCTCAACAATTATTAAAAATCATTGGGAAATATGTTCTATACCAACAGTTGTTAAAAACCATTGGCATAGACTGATTATAATGACCCTATTCCAATAGATATTTGAAACCATTGTCTTTGGACCAGTGTATCCCAATGGTTTCCAAAAACCATTGGGAACACCATATTTTGATATCCCTTTCCTAATAGTTTTCAAAAACAATTGGGAAAACATAGTATAAATTACCCTTTACCAACAGTTTTTAGAAAACCATTAGTAAAGGAGACCTATCCTAATGGTTTTTTGAAACCGTTGGGAGAGGGTCATTGGTATAGATCAACATTGTAGTACTTAATGTGATGGGTGCACTCACAAATATATAACGCTCCAACGCATTGGGTAATGTTTTAGTCACATGAGATGTTATGCAAGGGATTAGAGAGTGAACCTAATCCATCACGATACATCTTCCATCATGATTTTTTGGAAATTATCCTTGATCTATTATTATAATGTTTTTTTAGGTTGTTGTCACATTTCCCATGTTTCTTTTATGTTATCATGTTATATTATTCCTCATCGTTCATTCTTATCATTCACATCCCTTTTCTATCTCATTTATATTCCTATTTCCAAACATGTATTAATTTTTTCATGTTATTCCATGATTCTTCACTGATTGAAATTTATAGATCACCCATTTCTTATCTATGTCCACAGATTATCACATATAGTGTTAAGTACAGTGGCTTATTATGATCATGCTAATGATGTTTTCAAAAAAGATGTTGTATTCTCTATTTTAAGTTGTTATGTAATGTGCCTCATTCCCAAAGACACTAGACTTATTGATAATCTTGGTTATATTAAGTGTCATATTATGAAATAAATCATTAAATAAACAGTAATAAAGATCTTTGTTGTTATACTCCATATTCATTCATCGACATATTCATTACTATGGAATTATGAAACTCATTCGATTTTAATGGTTTTATTTCATGTTTATTCTCAAATTATGTTTTTCATTTTTATTGAATATTTGACTATGAGCTTATTATAATGTTAATTAACGGTCCAAAATTATATATTCATGAAATTTATTAGATAAAAATTTATATCTATAGAGATAATTAGATATGGCTTGATAAGATCCAAAATTTGGATAATGTTATGCATGATCATGATGTTGTTATCTTTTTTCACTATGATATGATGTATTTGAAGTATAATTTAATCCTAATATAGTATTTATTTTTTATGAACGTTCCAAATTCTATTTTTTATATGACACCCTTTTTACTATGAATATTATATTATGATAAGATAAAAACTATTATTCTCACCCATGTAATCATGTTGATTTAATCATCCTTTTTTAATATTCATCTTTTCTATGCTATCATTTTTATCATACAATTTCTTTATTTGATGTCCCTATAAGATTTCATTCATTAATAAGGGTTTAATAAACTTATATATTTTCTATCATTAATGATTTCATTATTTTTAGTTTATTATATAATTTGGGGCTGTAATTTGTACCTTGTTTCGAAAGACACTAAACATAAGATTCTAAGAAGATTTGAATTAAATAAATGCTCATTTTATATATTATAAGTACATATGTGTTTCACCATATCCATAAGATTAGGTTTTGGGTCATCTTATTTTGTATAAAATTAGAGTTTAGAAATTTTTAGGAATTAATATATATAAACATTAAGATGAGAAACCTCAAAGAGATAAAAATTAGATATGATTAACTAATTAATGTTTAAATATAATGAAAACATAAGTATATAATTTTCAATGCTTTTATACTTAACAACATTAATTATTTTTCATATTTAATTTTTAAAATGTCTTTGGGGGTCAGTAATGTGGTCAGATATAATACATTGAAACATTAATAGTTATTTTTCTTGAGTAAGGAAAATTTATTTAAGTGGGGAGAATGTAACACCATAAATATTCAGTATTTATTATAATAAATTAAAATTCATGACATATATTTTTGAAAATGAAAAATATAATTCCGTTGTGTTAAGTATCAATATGTTTTGTATGGGTGTGTCCCATAATTGTTTTATTGTTTTTAATATATAAATAGTTTCTTTTTATAACCAGATTATAAGTACATGCTATAATTATCTTATAAGAACCATATAGAATAATTAAAAACTATGTTATTTATCGAATATGGATAATTATATAATAAGGAAAAATAAATTTCATAAAATTAAAAATTTCTTAATAGGGAAGAAATAAAATAAATAACATCACTAGAATTTGTAAATCAATAGGGTTGAATTCTCCTAGAAATCTCAATACCATAAACAAAGAAATTGAAAAGTCATTTTTTATAAATATGTTATTTTTTTAATAAATTTATTAAGGAATTAAAAACACTAAATGGATGATGAATTATTGAAATACGAGTTATTTATAAGTTGTTTAAATGAAATATGAATGTTGAAATTGTACCCATACTGTTAGAATGGTAAATTGATCGTTAGAATAATAACATGGCAATTAAAATAAATAAATAACTGGTAATTAATATTAATTAAAATTAAAATAAGGAAATATAAATATTTCAGTTTCATAAAAATAAATATTTAAATTATATAACTCAAAGAAACTAAATATATATATTTTAATTAGGCATGATTTAACTTATTTTGTAAAGACCATAATTTTTAATTTAATATATAAATATTATTAGTAAATTAGTTTTAATATTATTTGAATATTATGAATATCGTTTTTTGAATCCGTTTTCTAAAATTATTAAATAGTTATTTTATTAAAATTATCTGAAAATCTTAAATTTTAGGGTGAATAGTAAAATATAATTTTTCAAATAATGTATGTTATATGAATCATTATTTTTATAATAACGACCTAATGAATTATAAAATGGTTCTATAAGATTCAATTATTTTTAATAGTTTAACTAATATATTATCAAAGGAAAATAAATTTAAATCCCAAAAATTAATTTCTAATTTATTAAAAGATAATTTATTTTTTTAAAATAGTATTTTCCATTTTTCATTTCATTATTTTGTATAAAAATAATTTCATGGTTAGAAGGGTGTCAAGGTCATAAAAAGACATATTTTTAATTAAATAATATTCATAGTATTAATGGAACCCACTTCATCATGTCTTGTTCTTAAAATAATATTTTACTCATTAATTTTATAGAAATTACCCTCCACTATAAGTATAAATAACCCCTCTCACTGCATAGAAAGTAACTTCCAAAATTATTCCCATTTCCAATGGTTTTCTAAAATCCCTCGACTTTATACACCCAGATATTTTGGCTACATTATTTTTTCAGCGTACTTCAATCCTTCAATATATTAGTTCCTTAATAATGGAGTAAGTATCAAAAAAGAGGTTAGTTAACATTGTCTATATTTCATTTTTTTTCTTTTAACCCCTATATCTTCATTCCATTTTCAACCTTCATAAAATAATTAATTAATAAGTCTACATGATGTAAATTTTATTATGATATTGTATAACTATTATCATCTATTTATAATATATGTATTATCTCTATCTCTCTCTCTCTCTCTCTCTTTTGACATTTCTGATTTACGGTTAGTTTTTCTACCAATGAGAACATTACAAACTATTTCAATATCTTCACATTTATATATATTTAGAGTAAATTAATATATACATATATATATATTTATATATATAATCATATGTGTATGTATATATCTTTAGGAATATTTAATCTTCTTGAGGTAATGAAACTGAAAAATTAATAAGAACTATAAAAACAAAAACATTGAAATGAATGAATAATAATTTGAATATATGTGTTGAAATGACTTCTTCCATTAATAAAAATTATATAAGTATTTTACATTGAAAAAATTATAAATTATAAGTCAAATAAATTAAAAACATAATGAATTTTATTAAATAAACTAGTTATATACGAGGTGTGATAATAATGAAGAAAAATAGGAAATAAGTCAAGGTGCTACTCAATATTAATATTCATTACTTGTTTTTATAAATTTTGGTAAAATTCAATATTAATAATTAAGATTTTATAAAATTATTTTCATTTTATTTTATTTTATCTTTATAGTAATTTTTTTGTTAATCTAGATTACTTTTTTAACTTCTCTATCACATTTTATTTTATTATAAATAGTTAATTATTATAATCTTATAGTTAATTCATTAAATATTATAATATATAAGTAAATTAGAATTTTTTAAAATTCCTTAAAAATATATTTTTCATGTTTTTTTATAAAAATATTTTTTAAATAATTTTTCTTAATTTATATTTTTTAATTATAGTATTTCTTGTTTTTAAATATTTATATTTAATAGAATTAATAATTTAAATAATTAAAATTACTTTATAATAAAAATATTAATTTATATCTAAAATTTTATTTTAATAATTATTATTAATTATATTTTTAAAAACTAAACTTTTGTATTTTTATTTTTATATTAAAAAATATAATAATTTAAAATATTCATAAATAATAATAATAAATAAGATGAAAAAAGGAAATTAGTTTTTATTAATTTAGGGAAATATTGCTATTTTTATGAAATTTTAATTCACTAATAACTTTATATTTTAAAATAATATAAATGTTTGATTATTTAAATATTGTATTGCTTCATAGATTAAAAAAATAATTATAAATTATTTAGATGAAATTTTTTAAAAAAATTTATAAAAATAATGGAAATTAAACATATAAATAATAAATAATAAATGAATGTTTAGAGTATTGCCATTTGATTGAAGAAGTAATACCATACCTTGAGTCCTGAATGATGAATCTATAGTGGAATAACCTTTAGAGACTATTTTTTGAGATAATAGGAGTGAATGTATAAGAAAATGAGTGGAGGAATGGTTGGGTTTATTATCAAGATAAGTTACTTTCATTCATTATCAAAATTCATTATGAAAATTTTAAAAAAAAATTATATTTGATATAGATTTTTGATGGAAAAGATTACAATTGATGTGTATTTATGACATATGAAAAATGTATTGCATATATTAGACACAATATTTAATTTTCTCATATTTTCTAAAAATTATTTATGATGGATGGAGTCTGTTGAAAATAATCCTTTGGCATATTAAATTAAATTATAAAAAGAGTTTTTCTGATATATAGTATACATAGATGCAATAAGGTACCCATTATTATTGAATTATCATTCCGTCACAAATTATTCATTCTTTTTCAGGACTATATAATGTGGAAATGTACATTCCATCATTAAAAATAATTTCATGCCACTATGTGTTTTTTGGATAAACAAACTATTTGTAATGGAATTTATACTATCTAAATATTTTTTAATAATAAAATCATTAGATATGGAATTTTGTTTCATCACAAAAGAATGAATTTATTACAAAAATTTGCGGTAGAAAATTATTTCAAACCAAATGATTCGTCAAAAAAATGAAAAAAAATTGTTGTAGGAAGTCATGCTATGCCTTTTTGAGTAATGAATGGTTCACTTGGTACATTTGATTGGAATACTATATATTGAATCTAGTTCCAAGGAATATGTAACCATATCAAGAAGCCTTCTAATGAAATGGAAGTGTTTATTTGAACCAAGGAGAGGGGTGGTGACATATTATCATGGAATTTGTTGCCAAAGTGACCTTAATTTAGGTA
Source organism: Viscum album (assembly GCA_963277665.1). Classification (NCBI taxonomy): domain Eukaryota; kingdom Viridiplantae; phylum Streptophyta; class Magnoliopsida; order Santalales; family Viscaceae; genus Viscum; species Viscum album. The sequence continues at coordinate 286,268,814 of OY728137.1, read as the reverse complement.
ATTGGGGTGATTGAAGAGTCATCCTAAATTTATTAGACTAAAAGAGGTTAAGATGACCAAAATTAATATTTTTTGAATTTTTTTTGATTTTTAACCAATTATTAGAATACTATTAAAAAATATTTCCATTATATTAATAAGTGTTATATAACACTCTTCTTGGGATATTGTTTTGAATATTTTATTAAAAATATTTTTCATGTGATTTATTGGTGATTTGATGTTATTTTATTATCTAAAAGCAAGTATATTGATAAAATCTCAATTATAGGTAAATGAGTTTCAATAGAATGGAACATTTCATTATAGAAATAAACCACAACATAATGTTCACTAAAATACATCTTTTTAGTGTAATGAGAAATAACTGATGAATAATTGACGAAAAAAAGACAATTTCATTGGTCATAGTCTTTGAAAAGTCTGGAAGTGGCTTTGATTAATATAAATACATGTGTGGTATTCACCATTATCACAAGAGTCAACTAAAAACTACACATGCATCAGTGAAGCACATTGAATTAATGGTTAAAGTACTTCTATAAGGAAGTTTAATGTATTAGTCTAGATAAAAATAATCATGGTTGATTCAAAATTTGTATTTCCACCATCATGGTGTGAATTATCTAGTTGTGAAAGTATTTCATTACGAAACAGGATTATGGATATTCTAACATTGTGTAATAACATAGTTATTTATAGAATAATAATTATTTATTTCTATTAAAATTTATTAATAATATATTTATTTTACTTTAAAGGGGATTATTTTTCTGAAAGCGTACTCGACACGCAGCGACGGGTTCCTCTAAAATCTTATGTTGCACACCACATTGAGTAATACCGAAAAATAATACAATAATATTATTGTTATTTTAAATTGTATTTAATGACTAGCCTTTGTAATGGATGGATTTAATAGTATCAAATAAATTTTGATATATTGTTTACACATATTTAAATAATGATTAATAGGTAAATAATTTTATTAGAAATGGAAATAAAACCAATAGAATATAAACGATGTGTTTTTTATGAAAATCTATTTGAAAGAGAATAATTGCGTTAATAATATCATATCACTCATTATGGACAATAATTTTATGAAAAATATATTTTATATATTCAATGTAATGTTATATTCATCTTCTATGCTTTTTAGATATGATATAAGAATAAATTAATTTATTTGGATAAAAGAAGTATTCTTCTAAAAATGCAGTTTTACCACCTTTTGTTGGATAACCTTTCTAAAATATACATTTTGTAACATTTATACATTCTAATTGAAAAAAAACTTCTTTTATAAAAGCATGGAATAAAAATCTACATTGGTTAAATTTTTGGAAATTTTCTGATAAAGTTCATTTTTTAATGAATAGTGAAAAATACTACATTTTAATTCCAAACTACCTTTTCATATAATTTATTTATATAGTTAGATTGTCATTGTAATTGATTTTAAAGTGTAATTGGATTAATTTTTTACCATTAATCAAATTTTGGTAATTTAAAGTAATTTACCATTGAAATTGGACATAAACACTTGTCAATATTTTGATAGTTATTACTTCTTAAAAACCCATTTTTTTGGTTTTGGCGAAAGGATTTAATTTAAATTAATTTCTGAAAATTATGTTATTTTAATTTAAAAAAATGGATTCCATATTATTAATTATACGTTCTAAATTTTCTGAATAGGTACCATTTATTTTTGGACATTATGAATAGTAACTTCAGTAATTATTTTATTAACTATGATAATGGGTAAATCTGGTAAATAAGGGTACAAAATAATATTATAATAATATAAAACACTCTAACACATGTTTTAATCCTATTGGATGATATATTTCTGACCATATGAATCCTTGGTTTTATTTTTGGACCCCATGGATCCACATGGGTGTGAAATTGACATTTTATAAGAATTAATTTAATGTAAAGAAAAATATAACATTAACATGTATACTTTACTAAAACAATTTTTATAGAGGATTATATAATTGATATCTTCTACTATAAAAATTAATTATAAAGATAAAAGTATTTCATATATCATGATATTTTATTTATAATTTTAAGACATTAAATAAATAAATTTAATTATGACATAATGATGATGTTGTGATTGTTTCATTGATAAAAGGATTCAAATAAATGGTATTTTAAATGTTAAAATAAATTAAAATTTGTTTATTTTGATGTCATCAACAAATTTTTCTAGATGATACTGACATATTATATTTGAGTTAATTCCTTTTTTTCAAAGGAATCATGTTGTTATTAATTTTTAAGTAAGTCATGTATGAACAGTGTCCAAAATTGACATAATTCATACCTTAAAATAACAAATGGTTTATTAAATGATATTAATTTCTTTAAAAACTAATATTTTTCCAAATGGTTATTATATGTTCAAATATGTCAAAAACTACTTTTTTTGGTCGTTTGACATGATATAGTAATTACATTAACCCACAATGTGTAAATAAATGATATCACGGTAAGACTAAAATGGGTAAAATAAGGGTTAAACCAAAAAAAATAATGATAAAAAATATTAAAAACTTGTCTAAAAATTATTTTATTATGGGTATTCGAACAAAAATCATCTTATTTTAGAATTAAATAATTTTTGGACCATTTTTAATCAAAATTGAATTTATAATAAATGAATATTTCTAGGCTATTCTAAAGTTCCCCTCCTCCCTCATATAAAAGTCCACCACCTATACCCACATTAATAACACCTCTCAAGCCCATTTTTTAATCCAAAATATGTTGAAATAAGCTCCTAAAAACCCTGTACTTTTCTTGGAAGCCTTACTTTGGGCATAAAAAAATTCAAGAAAGCCTTTTGGCTCAATTCAAAAAAAGTTACCTGATTTAGAGGTAACGTATTCTCTTAAGTTCCTTTGCATTATTTTAACTACACTTACACACACCTATATTTAATGGAGACAAATATATTGTTTCTATGTACGGTGAACTACTTCACCACGAAATGATGATTGTTCAATTTTACCCTACCACCTCTATTGGATGCCATTATGATGGAATTGTATTTATATATGATATATATTATATTTATATTGTCCCTATGATTCTGTATTTCTTATTTACAACATACCCTTATGCTTCCCATGATGTATAAATATGATAAATTCATTTGAGGAAGTGTGGAATCCGCCCCCATGTGATATGACTCATTCATGATATACATAGAACATATAAAGGATGGAATTATTAAATAAATGAAACATACATGACATAAATATAATAATATATTTATAATATATCATTTAATATTATTTTTTTAATGTGAAAAAGAAATGAAAGTAGCGTTCATTCATACATACAAAATACCATCTCCATGAACGGTGCATTTCATTTCTTATATCCAAATGTGATGGACTATTATAAATACATGTATACTAGATATATATGATATTTAAATCATTAATATATTTCTATAGATGATGTAATTTTTACTCAATCTACAATTTATATCAAAACAAGGCCATTTTTAGAGTCAAGTACTGAATATCGATTAATATACCGATATTAACTTAAATAATTATGTAATTTTTATAATGTGTTAAAAAGTGATATAAAAGAAAAAATAAACTTGAAAAAGGTTTCGAAGCAAGTACAAATTATAATTAATTTTATTATTCAATAAGAACAAGGAACAAACGTGATGAGTCAAACTAAAGGTAAGGGACTTCATCTCAATCTCCTCTCATTAAAGAATATTTTCATAATATACTCCTTATTTTATACGGTGTATACTAAAACCATTAGATTGTTAATTTCAATCAAAGGGATTATTTTTTTAACAACTATCATTTCGCTAAATGAAAAAATAAATGTTTTATTATATGTGGAGACAACGACCACTCTGCCGCCATAATCGTTATTTGATATTTGGATTCTTCTATAAGACTAAATGTTTTTGAAAGAAAAATAAATTGCTTATTCCCCTTTTGGTTATTTTGGTATTGAAAATGGTTTTTCAAATGGATTTATTACATCAATATCTTGAAATTATTTCCTGTGATTTAAAATGAAATATTATTTGTGAAACTTTGATATTTCGAATATTTTATGTGTTATAATTATATAATGGTACTTGGACATTTGACAGGTGGTTACCTGATAAACCAATGACGGGTGGTTATTTGATAAACCAAATGATGTGTGGGTATGTTATAAATTAAATATTAGTCTTTACGTTATATCCTCCAATTCATTGGGTATGAAATTTAGTAGTATGATTATTCTATTAAGTGATATGTGTAGAATTAGACCAAATGGGTATTCTTTTTAAGTATGTTTATGTCCCAAGTTACCTTTATATGTTATATGTTTCCTTCTATGTAATTTATAATAATATTTTTGTTACAAAAGGGAATGTAATGAGCGTATATTTAGTGATGTGTTTTTGCTACTTCATGAAGATGAAAAGTATTACTTTATGATAAAGTTTTCATGGTTTTCATGTTTTCCAAAGACTAAATGTTATCATTCCTTTTGTATCACTTACTAAGAATTTTAGTCTCATCGCATGTATTGAAATTTTTTTCACATGATATAAATAAGAATAGTGTAAAGGATGGGATCAAGGAAAATTTATGCTTTTCAAACATGAAATGATTTCATTTTTATTTTTAAAGAGTTTTTGTTTTATAAAAAAATAGTGAGTAGAAGTGTCTACTTGTAATATTCAAGTTGTTATGTATAAGTAGCGACCTAATTATCTAAAGCTCTAAACCTGAAAATATCCTCAAGGTGAATTAATGTCAAATTATTTACTTAACTCACTATTAATTAGTGTTTAAGGATGAGCCCTTATAGTTGGTTTCAATGGGAGGTTTAAATAAATGTAGAGGTTAGGGTGTTATTTAAGAATAAGTGACTTGTTTTATATAACCACAATGGATAGAATATTAAAAACATTCATAGTTATTTTAGATAAATTTAATGAGTTTATGATAACATAAATAAATATATCTTAGTATTTACCCTTATCCTAAGATAGTATATGATGATTTTACTACTACACTCACACTAACCTCTTTGGTTTTAGTAAATGGCTGGATCTTGGAGGCACCAATGTAACAATGGATTTGAGTGAAACTGGGGTGGTTTTATGAATAAGATACCAAATGAAAAGTGAGATGCAATGAGAACTCTTGTGGTTATTCCTAACCAACTATCTTGAGTAATTATTTACCACTCAAACATTGGTGATTTTCAAAGGCATCATGTATCAAAAAAAAATCCCTATAGAAGTTCAGGTAATAATCATAATGGTATGTATATTAAAAAACATACCTGTCAAGGATGTGGAAACAAACACCTAGGAAAATGTTTCAATGGAATGGGAAGATGGTATAGATGTATTAATGAAGGTTATAAAGCAATAACCATCCATGGAAAAAAGGGAGAATTCAGTTGACTCCAGGAAAGGGAAATAAGTTCTTTTTGAGGGATCAATTTAATATTTTAAATGTTATGTGCACGGTCATTACACAAATATATATCCTAAGAAGAAGGTTCTGGAATGGGATCTGTAGGACCATATTAATATATTCTTCCTAATACCTAATTTCATTCCAATTAAAGATGAGAAAACTGAAAATGACATATGAAAGGTATGGATTATTTCCTTTATCGTGTTTTGATATTATTTAAATAATAAGACATTATGGATGATTTTTTTAGGAAATAAGTATAAAAGAATAAGATCGAAAACATGGATAAAGGATCTTGAATAATTTTCAATGATTAAGATTTCTACATTTTTGGAATTGAAGAGTTATGTTGGACCGATGGATGATGATATGTTCAAATGTAATAATGATGGGATTACTTTAGAATACTTCTGGCATTTGTAACCCATAATTTTGTTATGTAAAAATGTTAATTGAGGAAGAATAATCTTTTATTTTGTGGATATAGTTATTAAGAACCATTAGAGTTTATATGATCCTTGAATTTGAGGAAATTAAGGGTTATTAATATTGTAGATGCAAAATGTGAGGTATGAAATAACATTCGAGGTTAACACATGTAGAGTTAATTTTTGAATATTTTATCTCATTTTGGGAATTTTTTAGTAATTATATAGTTTTAGGAAAATAACAACCCTCATGAAGTGTGACAACCCATCGTGTTCGGAAGGGCAGCAAAAATCAAACCCACAACCGAAGTGCGATAAGGGAGCATCACCTACCACTAGCCTATGTAAATCCCCAAATTAGTATGACATATTCTCTTTAGTTTAACAGATTTTATGGATCAAGAATAATTTGATTTTTGGAACTTATGCTTTATTAAATGGATATTCTTAGAATAAGTGAAATAATCTGGTGATTTAGTGATAAATGTTATTTTGAAAGATGCTCACTATTTTGGGAAAACTATATGCATAAGGAACATAGAATACTATTGGAATTCATTTGATGAGTAATGGTTGAATTATATTTTGGAAGAAAATATTTTTTTATTGTGAAAAAATGTAGATTTGGGTTATTTATGTAAATTATTACGCTATATTATAGAATATGTGATTAGGTTAATTACTTTTATTTATGATACTTTAAGAGTTGTCATGACCCGTCCCCTAGGGCCTGTGAAGTTACACCCCAATCCCACCTTCCATAGGCCAGGGGCTGGCGACTAGCACCAAAGCGTAAATCCCTAAAATAGGGAGGGCATTGACTTTATAACTTGAAAATGCACACAACACAGTACGAGATGGAAACAAAACACTAAATTAAAAATTATTCAAAAGAGGTGATGAAAAGTAAAAGGGGGCCGGAAATACAATCCCAATTATATAGTACAAGGAAACTGAATGCAAAAGTACAGGAAAAAGTAAAAACGGCTCCTGGGTCGTCCACCGAGAAATCCTACTTGAAGGGTAGGTACAGATAGCCTCCATAGTACTCCACATCTGTACGTCTCCTCCGTGTACCGTCATGTCATGTGGTGCCCCTCCAGGTGTCGTCTAGTCCTGGTACACTCATCCATGTTCAGCATTGTCTGTCGTCTGCATCCAACACAACGAGGTGCGGGCATAGCCCGTGCATGGGTGATAATAATGATACTCAGTAGATACCCTCAGACCCTCAAGGTCTCACAAAATCCAACAAGGATAAACCACATATATTAAATCAACAAATAACCCCACTTAGGTACATGCCCATACATATACTGAAGTTATCAAGTAATCCATCTCAATCATGAGATAAACACAAAAGTTATTGACTCAGCTAAAACCAAGATTTTATTCTAGGGGTAGTATCAAGTAACATCCCCAGTCAACATATCGAAACCTCGAATACTGGAGAACTCCTACTCTATCAAGTACAGTGTGTCTATCACGTCACCAAGGTGCTTCCAACAAACCTTGGACTACTAAGGTACTCTTATCGTTGAGTACCGTGGGTCTGATGCGTCACCAAGGCGCTCCCCACCGTAGGTCTGCCACGTCACCAAGGCGCTCCCCCTCATAGCCTGCTGAGGTAATCCTCTTGTTGAGTACCATGGGTCTTCCGCGACACCAAGGCACTCCCCACTGTGGGTCTTCCATGACTCCAAGGTGCTCCCCACTTTGCTAGTTGAATCACTCCGAGTCGAATCGGTCAGCATTTGTTAGGTCTCAGCTAGCTACTAGGCCTTTCCACTATACTCGCTCGTCTCTAGGAGGATCCGCTCCACCAGCTACAGGTCGATACTTCTACTGTCATGAAGTCCCACATTGAAGTATCTCAAAGGTCTTCCATGACATAGGGGTCTCAATGCAACAGACGGCGCGTCAATCGGACGCCCAGTCTGTGAGTTATTAGCCTTTTAGTCTCGGTGGCCCAGTTGGATTCGTGCCCGATCCAACCTGATTGTATCTCAAGTTTACCCTGAACTATAGTGGGGTATACTCAAAGGGACCATCGTGCTCGAAGAAAACCAAAATCGATGATGGTTTTCAAACGGTCGTCCAGTGCCAAAGATATGGCCAAATAAATTAAAGGGGGGTCGCAGCAGGCCTAGGTCTGGTCCGACCCGGTCAGTCCGACCCAGCCCGACTTAGTCTGGGCCGACCCATTGTATTCGGACCAGCCCGCTGGGCCCGGCCCAGCTGACCGCGAAGGCCGCGAGTAGCACGGGGGTGTGGACCGGTCGCGAGGGTGCGGACCAGCCGCGCGTCGGTGTAAGGGCGGTTTGGCCCGGAGGTGCCACGAGGGGTGCAGAATTCCGGGTCGGCTAGGAATGCATGGGGCGCGCCTCGAAGTCTCATCCCGGATGGCCGATGCTAGTTTGGCCAGCACCAAGAGTGGAACGACTTGGGAGGCATGGAACTTGTGGGGCGCGCGGGCCGGTGCGGTTCGACCGGACACACGGGAGGCGGGAGGGCAGGGTGTCGGGTGGGTCGGCGGGTTGGCGATAGGGAAGCCGGGCTGGGCACCAGGTGGGCTGGCGGGGCACAGGCCGGCTCGGGGTAGAAGCGCGGCATGGCCAGCAGGGGCTTGGCTAGGGCCGGGTCGGTTGGCAGCGATGTGGGACGCAGCGGGGGTAGCGCGGATCAGTGAGGCCGCAGGCAGCGCGGCTTTTTTCTTCGCCGCCTACGTCGCCTTGTTGTTTCTTCACCATACGGATGATCATCATAAACAAGATCGGTGTAGGGTTCAGACCATGTTAGTTTGGACCACACCCTCCGCGTTTATGGTGGAAACATTTGGCTCATCAAGTATTAATAAAGATGAAATTAAATTGTTTTCCAACCTCCGCAATAATTCCTTTCCAACCGAAGAAGAGAATAAGGAAAGTAGTATTAATCAAATCAACCCCAACCTTTGATCGTTGTTCGATGATGAAGTCACGGAAAGAATTTGAAGGATATCATCGTTCATCGCATCCACTGCACACTTCCAATCCGGAGTTCACACGTCGGTCATTGCAGATTCTCCACATCAGTAGGACTCCGGGGAAGAGGATCGAATGATGTCGTTGTCGGCGTCCTTCGTTGGAAGAACGCGTACTTCATTCTTCATTTGGGGATGAGGTTCTTCATTGGAGAACTATTTTTCTCCCAGGCTCTCCTATCCCCAATATTCCACCCCAAATTCCAAATAATATATTATATTTATCTATTTTTAATTTGTTGGCACAAAATTCTAAATGGAAGAATTAATTAACATGGCTCCCCTTAATTAATTCAAAAGGTTTTCACAAGGAATTAAAGGGGAGGTGGTGGCACCATAAATGGAAGAGGAGGTCAAGGGATCCCCCTCATTAATGAGGGGAGTTGAGAGATTCTCCTCTTCTCCCATTAATAGGGGTCATGTGTTCCACACCCCAATTATTCAAATTGAAAGGTTATGTGGTCTTGGGTGGTCCCTACCACATTAACCCCACATGAGAGGTTGAGGCATGGTGGTCCCCTCCACTATAACCTTTCATGGGAGGTTATGGCCTGGTGGTCCCCACTTCTAACCTCTACAAGGATGTTATAGATCCAGTGGGAACCACATCTAAACACTCACATGGTGGCTGAAATAATAATAAAGTGAAGCTCATTTTATTTTATTATTTTCCAGGAAAACCCAAAAACTAACTTTTATTCTTGACCCACTTCCATTGAAGTGAAGGTATCCTTAAGTGAATACCAGAGTTGCGAGTTCAATGGTATCCATGGATTTGAATTCTGAGCACTGGTTAAAATGTTATAAAAACCCGCTTGTACATTTACTGAACGTACACAAACAAAACATCATAAAATTGATTCCGGGCACACCGGGCCTCAGAATCATGCGCTGTCAATTTATGCGGGCTCGTAAAATTCCAATGTATTTAGGAACAAATAATTCCAAGGAATTTTTGAGTCTTTAAATTCTATCGACCTCAGGGATTTACGTCCTCGTAAGTTAAAACTTGAACTAAGTGAACAAGTGGAGGTACCGAGAACAAATCTGAGCCTCCTGCTCCCATGTTCTCTCCTGGTGGTTCTCATGCTTCCAGTTAACGTGCACCAGAGGTATCGACCATCCACTTAGGACCCGCTCCTGTCGATCCTCAATCTCCATTGGAACCCCAGTGAATGTCGCTCCATCGTTGACGTCCAGCTCTCCATGGTCGATGATTTGAGAAGGTTCGTGGACGTATCTCCTCAGCTAAGTTACGTGGAAGACGTCATGCACCCTGTGCAATTGAGGTGGAAGATCCAGGCGGTAAGCCACATCACCTACTCTGCTGAGGACTTGGAAAGGTCCGATGAATCTCATTGATAACTTTTCGCCTCTACCAAATCCCCATAGAGCCCGTCGAGGTGAGACCCGTAGAAAGACGTGGTCTCCATCCTCAAACTCTAGAGGTATACATATCCTATCAGCATACGACTTATGTCTTCTATGTGCAGTCTTCATCCACTCCTGATGATCTGCACCTTCTCTGTCATAGCTCATAACATCTCTAGTGTCACTAGTGCTAACTCCCCCGGGTCAGTCTAGCACAAGGGTGATCTGTAGGGTCGCCCGTATAACGCCTTAAAAGGTTCCATCCCAATAGTGGAGTGAAAACTGTTGTTGTATGAAAACTCCACCAATGGTAAGTGATCCTACTAGCTATAACCGAAGTCAAGGACACAATCATGCAGAATTTCCTCGAGGGTCTGAATGGTCCGCTCAGTCTGATCATCCCGTCTAAGGATGGAAGGTGGTGCTCAGATGAAGTTGTGTCCCGAAAGCCTCCTGCAACCCATTCCTTAGCTGGGAAGTAAACCGCGCATCATGATCGTAGGCAATAGAATAAGTTACTCCATGTAGCCGCACAATCTCATGCATGTAGAGGTGTCCAATGCTCTCTACTGAACACTTCTCTCTAATTGGTAGGAAGTGGGCCGAATTGGTGAGTGAGTCATTGATCACCCAAATCCAGTCATGACCCCTAAATGTACATGGATGTCCTATCAGTAAGTCCATGGATATCCCATCCAACTCCCACTCTGGGACCTCTAAAGGCTGATCTAAGCCTGCTAGTACCTGGTGCTCCACCTTCACATGCAGACAAGTGATGAATCATGAGAGAAACTCTTCTACTTCCTTCTTCATACCTGGCCACTAGTGCTGTCGTCGAAGGTCTTGGTACATCTTCACCACTCATGGATGTACCGCTAAAGGGGGTGTGTGGAACTTCCTCAACAATTCTTCTTGAAGTGACATCAGTACCATAGTAAGTCCTCTGAAAAGGATGGTGTGCTCCCCACCTTCAGAAAATCTATCTGGTGCATGCCCTGTGGATATCTGAGCATGTCATGTCTCGTTGCCAGCGTCCCTTTGTTGTGCCTCCCTTACTCGCTGAAGAAGTGGGGGAGTGACTGTAAGGGACTGATGGAAAGCTGCTTCATCTTTATCCACAAAGGATATCTACACATCAGCCAGCTGCTCTGTCGCCTCACCTAGCAGTTCTATACCAGATCTTCTGCTGAGTGCATCTACAACAACATTCCCCTTTCCAGGAGTATAGACTATTTTGAAGTCATAGACCTAGAGGAACTCAACCCATCACCAATGTTGTAGGTACATTTCCTTATGAGAGAAGATATACCTAAGACTATTGTGATTATATTACATCGTAGAACGTTCTCCCATCAGATCGTGTCACCACATCTTCAAGGTGAATACCACTGCTACTAACTCCGGGTCATGGGTAGCGTAGTTCTGCTCATGTTGTCTCAACTGTCAAGAACCATATGCGATCACTGCTTGCTCTTATATCAGGACACACCCGAGTCTGGTCCCTGATGTGTCGCAGTAGACTACATATTCTACGTATTCCTTAGGAAACCTCAATATGGGGGCACTAGTCAGCCTCTGACTCAGATCATGAAAGCTCTACTGGAATCTCTCCGACCACATGAAGGGTTGCCTCTTCTTCTTCATGGCTGATAGTGGTTCTGAAACTCTGGAGAAGTCTAGAACAAATCTCCATTAGTAACCAGCCAAACCTAGGAAACTTCGTACCTTCGTCACACTCATGGGTGGCTCCCAAGCAAGTACCGCCTCAATCTTCACTGGATCCACTGAAACTCCAGCCTCCGAGATAATGTGCCCCAAAAAGTGAACCTCTCGGATCCAAAACTGACACTTCAGGTGCTTACCATAAAGTTGGTTCTCTTGGATTTTGTCCAGTACTACCTGCAAATGGTATGCATGCTCCTACTCAGTAGTCAAGTAGATCATAATTTCTTCCATGAAGACTACGACAAAGAGATCTAGGTAAGGCTGGAAAATCCTATTAATGAGTTCCATGAACACTTCTAGAGCGTTTTTTATGCTGAAAGGCATAACCGAGACCTTGTAGTGGCCATACCAACATCTAAAAGTCATCTTCTGCACATCCTCGTCTCAAACTCTAAGCTGGTGATAGACTGATCTTAGGTCTATCTTTAAGAAACATTGTGCTCCCTTAAATTGATCAAAGAGGTCGTTAATCCTAGGGAGTGGGTACTTGTTCTTTTCGGTCACCTGGTTTAGGCGACAGTAGCTGACACAAAGCCTCATGCTCCCATCAGCCTTCTTGGAAAACAAAATCAGGGCTGCCCTGGGAGAAACACTAGGCCGAATGAATCCCATCCCCTTAAAGTCCTCTAACTATACCTGTATCTCGAAAAGCTCCAAAGGAGCCATAAGATACGTTGGTGTAGATATCAATTCCATACCGGGGTACAGGTCAATGTAAATGTCCACCTCTCTTCGAGGAGGTAGTCCTGGAACATCATCAAGTAAAACATCCACGTAATAGTCCACCACTACTAGATAAGTCGGACTCCCCACATCAACTAATCTGAGGGTAAGGAAAGACAACTGATGAGTGATCAGCTATACTCTCCTCAGGGAAAGTCCATCTTGCACTACAAAGGCTCCCTTCTTGCCAGTGAAGGTAAACCTGGTCCCATCTATGAAGACACACCACACATTGTGCCTAATACAGTCGATCTGATCATGGACAATAGATAAACAGTCCATACCCAAGATGACATTGTAAGGCCTCGATGCCGCTACTAGGAAATCCCAGCCGAAGCTCTCTCCTTATAGAGTAAGCTCACACTACCAAAATTAGTGCGTAATTGTCGAGTATTCCCTCATAAGAGACTCTATCCTTATGGATTGAGCCAATGGCTCGGCCAGAATCTCTGAGATCTGAATGAGTGTAGTGGAAATGAATGAGTGACTTTATCATGTATCTAAAAAAACTGAAACTAAGGTGGATTAGACACAGACTATACCTCTAATCATCTCCAGAGAGCCATGATCATAGGCCTCAGCTGCCTGAAGATGAGCTATCCCCTTTCCACCTGTTCTCTGTACTTGAGGTGGACCTATTGGTGGTGGTGGTAACATATCAAAACTCCTCACACCGCCAATTGCTCAACCAGATTCTCTTCCATGTCCTCCGCACCCTACAGACTTCCTTGATTGATTCTTTGTCTCTACCTGGGCAGTCCTTCAACCGTCTGTTGATCATCTGAATGGCAGGTCAGACAGTTTCAAGCCAAGTGACCATGCCCGCCACATGAGAAACATTGACTAATCCTGGAATGTATGTCTCTTACTCGGGTGCACCACTAAACTAATCATGAGTCATGCATTCATCCACCCGTGGGTATGGTCCTCTTGGACCTCTACGAAATCTGTCTACTACCATCTGCAGAAGACTCCGCTGCATGCCGACTAGTGGTGGGTCTTGCTACTGGAGACTCATCAGTAAGGAAACACTACACTATGAGGGCTCGCTCCCACAGCCCTGTCTGCGTTGGGATGATGAGGGGGATCATCAAAGCCCTAATATCTCACTTGATCCCCTGGTTGAAGGTCTGGGACCTGATGAATGGGTCTCGTAACATATCACTGGAGTAGCGCGAGAGGTCGGTGAACCTCACTGAGTAGTGTTCAACTATCATGCTTCCCTGTTGTAGATTCAGTAGATCCTGTATCTGCACTACAAGGAATGGTTGTTGGGACAAAATCCTCCTGAAATAGGCTCTCGAAGTCTACCTAGAGTAGTGTCACCTCATCATGCACCTGAAGCATCAGGCTCCACCATCTGCGAACTGCTGCCTAAAGGAGACTTGCGGCAAGGATCACCATAAGGTTGGCTGGTGTCCATACTAGTCTGAAGACTCTCACCACAGCCTCCAACCAACCCTTAGCTACCTACGGGTACGTCTCACCCCTGAACCTTGGCGTCCTCTAGCGCTGGAACTCGTGCAACGTGTTGAAGTGGCATGCATCATCTGCTGTTGGGTCTGGTGGAATCGGTGGACCAATGGGAAGTGGTACCGCCGGTGCATCTACTAGAAAAGGGCCTTGTACGAGGCCTTGTCGCTCGGTGGGCTATTTTCACGTAAAACTCTCAGGGATTTACTCGGTCGTCTGTGGGGAGGCATCCTGAAAGAAACATATGTGACACAGTAAAATATTATACCTAGTGAGCTGAACTTATTGAGCCTACCTTATTGAGATGACTAAATGAGAACTTTTGAAAATACACACGCAATTAGTGTTTTCGTGCACTGAGACGAAAATCAGTAGTCAGGGTCCTGGTGTATGGATATGTCCACCACCAAACCAACACTGGACTCCCTGAACTGAAAACCACACCATGTACCCTTACCACTATTGCTTCATAGAAATGATTAGAGTCATAAGTTCTACAGTAGAACTGACTCCTCAGATACCTATTTGTCATGACCCATCCCCCGGGGCCCATGCCGCGACTACCCCAAGCCCGCCTTTCATAGGCTAAGGGCTGGTGACAAGCACCAAAGGAGTAAATCCCTAAAACAGGGAAGACATTGCCTTTATAACTTGAAAACACACACAACATAGTATGAGATAGAAAAAAACACTAAATAAAACTGTATACAAAAGGAGTGATTTAATGTAAAATGGGGCTCAGAAATATAAGACCAACTATAGAGTACAAGGAAACCGAAAGTACAAGTAATGAAAAAAAGGAAAACGGCTCCTGGATTATCCACCGGAGAATCCTACCTGAAGGGTCGGTACATATAGCCTCCACAAAACTCAACATTTTTTCATCTCTACTTTGTACCATCACGTCGTGTGGTCTACCTCTGGGTACCTTCCAGTCCTGGTAGACTCAGCCTCGGTCAGCGTTGTCCGTTATCTGCATCCAACATAAGGAGGTGAGGGCATAGCCCATGCAATGGTGAGTATAACAATACTCAATAGGGACCCTGAGACCCTACAGGTCTCACAAAATCCAACAAGTATAAACCAAAATTATGAAATAAATAGATAAACCCACTTAGGTATATACCTATACATATACCTATGTTATCAAGTAATTCATCTCAATCATGAGATAAACACAAAAGATACTGACTCATCTCAAACTAGGATATTATTTTTCGGGGTAGTATAAAGTAACATCCCCAGTAACACTGTCGAAACCTCAGCTGCTGGAGAACTCCTCCTCTATTGAGTATAGTGGGTCTGCCACATCACTAATGCGCTTCCCACTAACCTTGGACTGCTGAGGTACTCCTCCGGTCGAGTATTGTAGGTCTTCTGCATCACCAAGGAGCTCCCCACTGTGGGCTTGCAACGTCACCAAGGTGCTCCCCCTCGTATCTTGCAGAGGTACTCCTCCTGTCAAGTACCATGGGTCTGCCACGACACTAAGGTGCTCCCCATTGTGGGTCTATCACGACTCCATGGTGCTCCCCAATGTGCTAGCCGAATCACTATGATTCAAATCAGTCACCAGTCATCAGGTCTTAGCCAACTACTAGGTCTCTGCAAAATGTTGGCTCATATTTCGGAGCATCTTATCCTCGAGCTATAGTTCGATATTATAACTTTCACGAAGTCCCATGTAGAAGTATCCCAAAGGTTTTCCACATCATAGGGGTCTCAACTCTAAATACGGCGTGGCAAGCGGACGCCTAGTCTGTGAGTTCTTAGACTTTTTTTCCCAGGGTCCCGGTTGGATTTGTGCACGATCCAACCTGATTGTATCTAAACGTTTCCCCAAACTCTAGTGTGGTGTACTCAAAGGGACCATCGTGCTTGAAGAAAACCAGCACCACTGACGGTTCATCACACGGTCGTCCGGTGCCAAAGATATGGCCAATGAAAGTAAAGGGTGGTCACAGTAGGCCTGGGTCCGGTCTGACCCGGTCGGACTGACCCAACCCAACAAAGTCTGGGTTGACCTATTGGATTCATCCTATCCTGCTGAGCCAGGCCTAGAAGGCCGCAAAAGCCGCGAGTAGCGCATGGGCATGGACTGATCACGAGGGCCAGACAGACTGCCCATCGTTTTTAAGGGCGGTTTGGCCGAGAGGTACCGCAAGGAATACGGAAGGCCAGATCGACCAGGAGCACGTGGGGCACGGCTCGACATCTTGGCCTGGATGGCTGAGGCCAGTTCCACCAGCGTCGCGAGAGGAGCGACTCAGGTGGCACATGACTTGTAGGGCGCGCGAGGCGCGTGGGCCTGCATGGTTCGACCAGGCGCACAGGAGGCGGCCGGGCAGGCCGGGAGGCGGTCGGGCAGGGCACGGCCAGGCCGGCAGGGGGGCTGGCAGACAGCCGGGCGGGCGGTCGGGCAGGATGGAAGGCGGGCCAGCAGGTGGCCGGGAAGGGCGCGGCCCGGCCGGTACGTGGCCGGGCAGGGCGCCTGGGGGGGGGGGGGGGGGCGGCGGGCGGCCGGGGAGGCTAGCGGGGGGGGGGCGTATCAGGGAAGCGGCTCGGCTTTGTGAGCAGCGCAGCCGGCGGGGGCACGGCTGGAGCCGGCTTGGCCAGCGGCGATGAAGGACACCACGGGGGCGGAACGGATCACTAAGGCCGCAGGTATCGTGTCCTTTTTCTTCGTCTCTTTTGTCGCCTCATTACTTCATCTCCATAACGAATTTCATCATAAAAAACAGCTAAGGGGTCGAGCCATGTTGGTTTGGCCCGCACCATCCGCAATTAGGGTGGTAACATTTGCCTCATTAAGGAATAAGAAAGATGGACTTTAATTGATTTACAACCTCTTTAATGATTCCTTTCCAATCGTAGAAGAGAATAAGGAAAGTAATATTCTTAAAATTAACCCCTTACCTTTGATCATTGTTCGACGATGAAGTCCCATAAATAAGATGAAGGAGAACCTCGTTCATCGCATCTGCCGCACACTTCCAATCCCCCATTCGCACGCCGGTCATGTAAGATGCTCCACATCGGTAGGAGTCTAGGGAAGAGGATCATAGGTGATCGTTGCAGGTGTTCTTCGTTTTAAGAATGCGTTCTTCGTTCTTCTTTTGGAGATGAGGTTCTTCATTGGAGAACTCTTTTTCCCCCAAGCTCTCATATCCCCAATATTCTACCCCAAATGCCAAATACATGATTATGTTTATCTGTTTTTAATTTATTGTCACAAAATTCAAAATGGAGGAATTAATTAACTTGGATCCCCTTAATTAATTCATAAGGTTGACACAAGAAATTAAAGGGGAGCTGGTGGCACAATAAATGGTAGAGGAGGTCAAGGGATCCCCCTCATTAATGAGAATATTTGAGAGATTTTCCTCTCCTCCCATTATTAGGGGTTGGGGGGTCCCCACACCTATTATTCAAATTGGAAGGTTATGTGGTCTCGGGTGGTCCCCGCCACATTTACCCCACATGGGAGGTTGAGGCATGGTGGTCCCTACCACCAAACCTCTCATGGGAGGTTATGGTCTTGTGGTCCCCACTTCCAACCTCCACAAGGAAGTTATAGATCCAGTGAGACCCACCTCCAAACACCCACATGGAGGCTAAAAAAATAAAGTTAAGCTCACTTTATATTATTATTTTCCACGAAAACCCAAAAACTAAATTTTATTCTCGATCCACTACCGTCAAAGTGAATTTCTTCTTAATAAAATATTGGCGCTACGAGTTCAACGGTGTCCTCAGATTTCAATTCCAAGCACCGATTCAAAAGTTATAAAAACCTGCACGTACGTTTACTGAACATACCTGAACAAAACTTCAGAAATTGATTATGGGCACACTGGGCCTCAGAATCATGCTCTGTCAATTTTCGCAGACTTGTAAAACTCTTATGTATTTAAGAAAAGAAAATTCACGCAATTTCAGGGTCTTTACAAGAGTAGTCGATATTATTTAGAGGTAAATGTAACGATTTATCACGGAAGACTAGATGATCACATCCTTCTAAATTATTGGTTTAAGATATAAGTTTGGATTATATTGAATAATTATAAGGAAAATTTTTTATTGTTTTGTCTTTCGTTTTTTTGGTTTATTTTTTGTTGAATTTTATAGATTAAGAGTCGTATTTTCTTTTATAAAAGATTATCCTTTTTGGGGATTATCTAATATTGTAATAAAATTTTTTGTTTTGGATAATGTATAAAAACTGGGGAAATATATTGTTCATCTTTTTTGAATTATGTGATTCTCTAGAAGATGATTCTAGTGCTTCAGGTGTGACCAAGTCATCTTGAATACTCATCGTTTGGAGATAATATGAGTTTGTGGTAGAAATTTATAAATGGATGAAACTATACATGAATATTAAGTATATTTCCTTATATTATTAGTCAATCATAGAAATAAATTCCTCAACATTATGAAAATAATATTAAAACAAAAAAAAATTACCATTTACTTTTCTTAATGGGAAATCGTAGACCGTTTAACCCATCACAAGTTTATGGTTTTCCGGTAGTTAAGTTTCTCCACATCATGTTTTCTATCACTATCCATCAAAACTTGATTGTTAGTTTCCCCTCCATATCCATTTCTTCTTACATATAATCCTAATATGTTTTATCTTCTGTGACCTTTGTACTTCTATTTATTTCTTTTAAAGTGGTAGTTTTTTGGACTCTTTATTAATTTGGGATTTTCAATGATGTTTTCATGCACAATTTTAATATTGAGAGGACACAATTTCAAAAAGGGAGAAATGGATGGAATTAATAGCATCATAAAAATTTTGAAATATGGTTTACACATGTTTAAATAATGATTCTGTTTTTACAAAATTTATTAGAAATGGAAATAAAAACCAATTTAATATAAAGGATGTGTTTTTATAAAAACCTATTTGAAAGAGAATAATTGTGTTTATAAATTCATATCACTATTTATGGATTTTTATTAAATGAGAAATATAAATTATATATTCAATGTAATGTTTTAAATTAATCTTTAATGATTTCTAGGTATGATATAAGAACAAATTAAAATTTTTCAGATAAAAGAAGTATTTCTCTAAAAATATTGTTTAATGACCTTTTGATGAAGAATCGATTTAAAATATAGTTTTTCTCACATTAATATATTCTATTTTTTAAAAATAAACATCATTTATATAATTGAGGAATCAAAATTTACATTAGTTAATTATTTGGTAATTTATTGATAATGTTCATTTTTTTAATGGTTAGTGAAAAAATACTACATTTTAATTCCAAACAGTATTTTCATCTAATTTATTTATACAGCTAGATTTTAATTTTGATTGGTTTTAAAGTGTAATTGGATTAATTTTTTATAATTTAATCCAATTTTGTTCATTGTAAGTAAATTTCCATTGAAATTGGACATAAACACATGTAAATCTTTTGATAGTTCTTACTTCTTATAACCCGCTTTTGGTTTTGAAAATGGGATTTAATTTTAAATTAATTTTTTGAAAATTTTTTGATTTGAATTTGGAAAAATGGATTCCATATTTAAAATTAGATGTTCCATTTTTTTAATAGGTACATTTTATTTTTGGATAGTATGAATACTAACTTCAAAAATAATTTTATTTACCATGGTTAAAAGGTATATCTGGAAAATTAGGTTAAAAAAATAATATTCTAATAATATTAAACTACCCTAAAACATTTATTAATCATATTTTATAAGATATTTCCATCCATGGGGATCCTTGGGTAGATTTTGGGACCCCATGGATCCACTTGGTTGTGAAAATATCATTTCATAAGAATTAATTTAATGTAAAGAAAAATATCACATAAACATGTATCTTTTACTAAAAAAGGATTATATAGGGTTATATAATTGATATTTTTTACTATAAATAGTAATTATGAATCTAAAAATATTTCATATATCATTATATTTTATTTATAATTTTTATATATTAAATTGAGAAATTTAATTATGACACAATGATGATGCAGTGATTGGTTCGTTAATAAACAAATCAAATAAATGATATTATAAATGTTAAAATAAATGTAATTTGGTTATTTTGATTTCATACACTAATTTTTTTGGATGATATTTACATATTTTATTTTATTTAATGAAATTTTCCCAAAGTAATCAAGTTGTTATGAATTTTTTAAAAAGTAAAGTATGAATCGTGTCAAAAATTGACATAATTCATAGCTTAAAATATAAAATAGTTTATTAGATGATATTAAATTAATAAAAATATATGATTCTTGAGAAAGGTAAAGATGAGTCTAAATATATCATAAATTACTTTTTTTGGTCGTTTTACATGACATAGTAATTACATTAACCCACAATGTGTAAATAATAAGATATCACTATAAGATTAAAAAGGGTAAAATAATGGTTAAACCAAAAAGATAAGGAAAAATTATTTTAAAAAACTTGTCTAAAAATTATTGGATGATGGTTATTCGAACCAAAATATTCTCATATTATAATTATATGAGTTTTGGACCATTTTTAATTGAAATTTAAATTATAATAAATTAATATTTTTTGACTTTCCTAAAGTACCCCTCCTTTAACTTTTAAAAGGATGCCACCTCTACCCACATATCTCACACCTCTGAAGACCCTTGTATCATCAAAATTCAACCCAAATAATCTCCCAAAATCTCTATTATCCTCATGGAATCCTTACCTAGGGTATAAGGCAATTCATGAAATCTTTTTGGCTTGAATCAAAAGAAGATACCTGATTTAGAGGTAATGTCTTCTCTCAAGTTCATTTCCTTTATTTTCATTCTCCACTCCATATGATCTTTGTATTCATTTATTAAATTAAAAACCATTATCCTCAATATAATAGTATGTTATTAGGATAATTATTTTAACTAAATTTACTCACAGTTCCTTCTAATGTATACGAACCTACTATATCTGTGTACAACGAACTACTGCCTTACGAAATGATAATTGTTAAATTTTCCCCTACCAACTTTCATGGTGGACATTATGATAGAACTATATTTATATATGATATATATTATATTTATAATTCATTTATTCTTCTATAATTTTAATTTACAATATAACTATATGCTTTCCATTATTTTTAAATATGATAATTTCATTTGAGGAAGTACGAACTACCTCCCCCTCAAAGTGATATAACCCGTTCATGCTATACATGTAACATATAAATGGTGGTTTTATTAAACCTATGAGACACAAATGACATTAATATAATAATTGTATTATAATATATAATTTTAATATTATTCTTTTAATATGACAATGAAATGAATGTAGTGTTCATGCATACGTACGGTCTACCGTCTCCCTGAATGGTGCATTTCATTTCTTATCTACAAATGTTTTTGAGTACTATAAATCCATATAAAAGGGATATATATGATATTTAAATCATTAATATCAATATTGAGATGATGTATTTTTGACTGCATGTAAAATTTATATCAAAACGAGTTCATTTTCGAGTAAAGTACTGAATATCGATAAAATGACCGATATTAACTTAAATAGTTATGCTATTTTTTTAACAAGGTAATAAGTGATATAAAAGGAATAATAAACTTGAAAAATGTTCTGAGGAAAGTATAAATTAACTTAATTTTATTATTCAGGAAGAATAAGGAACACACATGATGATTCATACTCAAGGTAAGGAACTTCATCTCATTCTCTTTTCATTGAGACATATTTTGATAATATACACCTCATTCGTTTATAAAGTGTATAATAAAACACTTTGAATTTTAATTTCATTCAAATGGAATATTTTTTCTATGAAGCATTTTAAAAAATGACAAAATGAATGTTTTTAACATTTATGGGGACAGTGGCCTCTTTGTCGTCGTAATCATTATTAGATATTTGTATTCCTCTATAAGCATTAATGTTTTCAAAAGAAGAGGAAATACCTTATTCCCTTTTTGTTTGTTTTGGTATTGAAAATGGTTTTTGAAATGGATTGAGTATTTCAATATCTTGAAATGATTTGTTTTGATTTCAAATGAAATGTTATTAGTGAAATGTTGATATTTGTAATATTTTATGTGTTATGATTATATAATGGTTCTTAGACATTTGATAGGGGTTACATGATATATAAATGATGGGTGGTTATGTGATAAAACAAATAACGTTTGGTTCTATGATAAACCAAATATGGGTTGTTACATTATAACCTCCAATGCATTGGGTTTGTAAGTCGATCATATGGCTATTACATTTAGAGATATTTGCAGATGTTGACCATATAGTTATTCCATTTAAGTATTTTTATGTCCCAAGTTACCTTTATATGTTATATGTTTCATTATATGGACTTTATAGTATTTTTTTGGTTACAAAAAGGGTAATTAATGAGATTATATTTAGTTATGTGTCTTTGATACTTCTTAAAGGTAAAAAGTATTACTTTATGATAAAGTTTTAAGGGTTTACATGTTTTTTCAAGACTAATATTTGTTATTCATTGTGTATCCCTTACTATTCATTTTATGATCATCCCAAGTTTTGAAATGTTTTTCACAATACATAAAGATGAATAAAGACAAGGATGGGATCAAGGAAATTTTATTCTATTAAAACCTGAAATGATGTCATGATTCTTTTTAAAGAGTTTTTGTTTTATGAAAAAAATATAGTGAATAGAAGTGTCTAATTGTAATATTCAAGTTGTTATATATAAGTTATGACCTAATCCTCTAAAACTCTAAACCTAAAAATATCCTTGATGTGAATTAAAGTAAAAGTATTGACTTAACTAAATATTTAGTAATGTTTATGGTTGGGGCCTTATACATTGTCATGGTGGAGGTGAAAAATAAAATCATGGAAGTAAAATTACCACATATATTTGATGGGTATTTTATATAATAGTCCATGGTTTTAAGATAATGTTTTAATAAGACGCACCACATTATGGTCCACACCCAACGACGTATGATTTTTTTAATTTTTTTTAAATTTTATAATATTATTAGAAATATATTATGAATGTTGGTGATGGGTGACCATATAATATAGAGATCATTCTAGAGAGAATTTCAGCATGCTTGAGAAAATGAATAAAGGTATACACTTGATCTAACCATGGAGAATCTTGAGGTGGATGGAAGAATATTTATCCCATTTTTATACTCATTTTTAACTTTCCCATACTTGTATTTGATGACAAACTTTATACTCTTTTGATATATTTATATTTTATAATATTATAAGGATGAATATAGGGATATCTCATATAATGAAGACCAATGATTATCCACATGATAAAATGAGTTAATTAACATTGTAAAAATATCTTTAGTTAGGAGGTTTGTTATTGAATCTTTATCAATCATCATTGTCCCATGTTTTATATTTGGGATCTTACGCCCTAAATAATATGAGAATCAATTTTTTTTAAAGTTATGATTTTTTCGATCACTAATTCATCACCTCATTCAGTTTTGATGCATCATTCAATTTCCCATAAAAATTAGTTATAAAGTGGGAAATTATTCTGAATCTTACTCTCTAAATTATCTGACAACTATAAATTGTTATTCGAGAAAAGGCTTTCATAGTGAATCCTTCATCACCATGGTTATAGATTAGTGGTTCCATGTATTCCTATGGATCATTTTTTTGTTTTTTATTGATTTTTTTTAAAGAATTGAATCGAGAGTATAAATTTCTTCTATAATAATTGTGATCCCTATTTAATGGAAAATGATTTCATCTATGGAGATAGAGTATGGTTAAAAATCTGGTATCACTTGACTTTTAAATTCTTGAAAACACTAATAATTATTTACATATCCGAAAATATAGGTTAACATTAAAATACAATTCAAGAATAATATTTATGCCTATGGGAGAATTCCAAATTTATTACTCATATCCCTATAATAGTGACATTTTACAAATGTGATAGTTTCTAAACTAACAAAATATATTTATAGAAATCATAAAGATAATCATGAAGGAGATAATAAATTCAATGAGTCATAATTAAAAATATTTAATGATCAATTTATTTGTATCTGGACTTGTGAGGATAAATTAATGGGTGATTTTTTCATTTGAGTGAAATTTTTTTAGCTTGATTTGATGTTATGGATAAAATAAAGAGGATACTGCTATTATAAATAAATAAATGATAATCTAGTCAAACAAGTTTGATGTAAAAAAATTTACATTATAGAATCATGAGATTGAGTAATTTTTAATTGATACTCCCAATATTATTTTTATAGTATATTGGTTGAGGAGGGGGAATACCTTGATTAAGAATGATAAATTAGAAAATAAGATTAACTTTAATACATCCAAATTTTGAATAAACATTGAATCAAAAGAGTATCATCAATAATAATCATCATATGTATTTTCTCCCATGAAATATATCATTTTTCATAGAAATCGTGCAATAAAGAAATTTTATCTTAAAAATAAAATTATACTTCACATGATTTAATTATGGAATCATTTTTATCTTTTCAACTAGTTTACCCTATAATGATGAAGAATATGATAAGTATGATTATACCAAAATAATTATAATTTGTTAAAATAGGATATGTCATCCTATGATAAGAAATTTGAAAACTAATTATAGGACTCATAGAAAGATGTTACTCATGATTTTATAAAAAATAAAATTCACTGGAATAATCATTAAGAAAATGGAAGCGATGATAATGAAATTTTTCATGAGTAGAAACCAAATAATTTATAATTGAGGACTGATATCATTGTTTAGTGAATAAAAAACATAATGAATTAAAGTGAACAATGATATTTAATAAATGATAATGATTCATTGAAAATGTCCCTTTATGAATTAAATTCCATGGAAATTGTTGGGAAGGATATTGGATATGTGAGAAACATTTAAGATCTCAATGAAACTATTAATGAAATGAAAAACTCATGATATTGTATGAAAAATATTTTTACATAAAGATATAAGGGTCTTATAGTTCTTTAGGAATCATTTTTTGCAACTAAAAATTCCATGAATAAATTTTACTTTGATGATAATAATTTTTTGAGACTCATAATTTCACTTATAATTATATTTTTATCATATGATTGAGTCCCATGAGTTTTGAGGTGTTATGGGGTGATGTTTTTAAATTCTTGAATCAATTCTTATGCTACACAGTTTAGCACAAGGTTTGAAAAAACTATCTAGAGACACTGTGAAGCAATTGTAACTTTTGGTAGTGGGGGATCACAAGTTTATCAAATGACATTATATTCCATGTGAGTAAACCATGTGAACTTATTATTTCTGAAATTTTTTTTATTTTAATTTCCTTTTGAATTGGGTATTTCTTGTCACCTTTTCAACATCAACCCCTACATCCCATGAGTCTTTATCATAGGCTCATTCCCTGTATATCTCCTTCCATGTTGGGTTTTTTATAATTTATCAGTTTTACATTAATATCATATCAAGGAAAATTCATGGAGTTATCTATGTTTCCCACTCATTATTTAACCCTAGTGGCCATGGAGGAAAAAGCTCAAGACTATGTTTTTTTAAAATTGAGGATTTTTTCTATGATTTCTGGGCCTTCTCACAAGGCTTATTCTAGTTCCTTTCATCTAAGGGAACATGGTTCTTCCACTTGATGTATGTTTTCTATCTCATTCCATTTTATGTGAGAGTTACTTGAATTGTTGGTGTTCTAAACACACATTTAGGTATATATAAATCAGGTTTATAGTATGTATATGTGTTTTTAAATGGTTATCCATAATATCTTTTTGTTTTCTATTGGAAATATAAGTGAATTTCACAATTCAATGGATATTTTACCTTAAATGGTGTTTTATGAATTTTATGTTTTTTTAAATTCCAAATATGGTTATTGAAACACCCTAATGTTTAAAAATATTTTTAGATTTAAATAAATATGTTATTTTTCATAGATTTTGTTACACACCATATTGACTTTAAACAAACTGTGATTTAATATTAATTTTTTATTATTAAATGTGACTTTTATAACTTAACTATTAAATTTAAGGATTCGAATAAGATTAAATTATTTATGATATATATATATATATATATATATCCTATTAAATATAAATTTATTGATAACTTCTAAGTAACTAATCACCCAATTTTTAGTAAAGTCATTTTATGCTAAAAAACATTTTCTTAAAATATAATTATATTTATTTTCATTAGAAAATATTAAAATTAATTTATGTAAATTTTTAAGAAATTATTTTAGGAAAAGATTATAATTTTTAAAACCATCATATAAAAATAAACTAATAGTGAAATTTTGATATTTTTTTGAAAAGATAGATTTTCTAGTGAATAGAAAAGAATAAAATTTTTTATTCAAAATTGTAATCTATTTTAAAGTATTGAAAATTAATAATATATTTTAGATTATTTTAAAATTTTAATTATTATCATTTTATTAAACATAGTCCAATTATATTCTTAGAAATTAATTTTATACATAAAATTGTTATAAATATATCTGATTACATGAAAGGAATTTTTTTGGAAAAATTATTTTAATTTATTTTTTACATTAATATTAAATTAATATTTTCCACTTATAGAAATATAATCAGAAATATAAATTGAATATTTTGAATTATTAGTTTCAAATTTGGTAAATTATTTCCTTTTATATTTCATATTATGGATAGAAACCCTAGTAAATAGTTTCCACCATAGTAATGGTAAGTCAAGTAATTAAGGTTAAAAATAATGAGATAAAGAATATAAACTGACCATAAAACATTGATTTATTATATATTATGAGTTTAGTTTATCCATTTCCAATATGAGATTAGTTTATCCATTTCCAAAAAAATTTGAAATTGTGGAACCCTGGTGCCATGATTCTTTTAATTTGACCTTTAAATTATTTTATGTGAAGAAAAGGGAAAAAGGTCATTCTCTATGTTTTATTATCACAAAAATATTGAAATAGGCATACATAAAGGATATATTCATTTATAAAATGGGTATTTGAAAGTAAAATGATTTTTCACCATGGTAATTTATTTATTTTTCTTTATGAAGTAATTACTTTAAATGCCTATGAAACGCCGACATAATATTTATTAAATTAATTGAAAATATAAATAAATGAATTGAATAATGTTATGCGACATATAATTTGAAGGACATATTGTGATTCATGATTTTTTTAGATACAAATAACATATTATAGAGGTTTTAATCAATTATATTCTAATTCCATTATCTTCAAGTTTTTTTCAAATTCGAATTAAATTAATAGGTCAGAAAATGAAATGAAGATAATTTTGTAATAAACAATGTTTCATTAATTGATTTATAATTATTAAAAATCTAAAAAATTTAAACCTGTTATTTATATGTTTTATAATATTAACTATTTTACAATTATGGGATAATATAGCTTTTATTTTAACAGTATTCATGCAAAATGATTAAAGACATCGTTGTTATGGTACTTCTCAAAAAGGGTTAATATACGTTAAAATAATAATATAAGGGTAAAAACATAATATAAACGAGTTTATTTTTTTTGTAATATATTTTTAACCTCGAATCATCATATATCAGTTTTATATCATTTTGGAGCATTTTACCCACAAAAAATAATTTAAATTAATTTCTTATATTTTAGGTAACTCCAAGAGTGCCCCTCCCCTCTCTTATAAAATGACACATCCTCTATTATTTTCTTCACAATTAAAATTCAATTTAGTCTAGTAAATAACTACCAAAATATCTTCCTAAAAACCCCCCTACAACATAGATGCATTTTATTGTAAGAATATTAACCTCATAGTGTTTAAAATGTAAAGAAAAAGAAGCGGTCTGAAGAAGAGGTATATACTTTAACCGAATATTTTATTTTCATTTATTCTTATACAACATTAAAATATTTCGAAAATTTTTTGAAATAAGAATATAAGTATCTTAATATAATTATATTTTATTTTATTAATTTAATTGATAACATTCATATCCTATTCTGTCGAATGGGAAAAAATGATCATTTTTGTGTACAGTGGAATACCACATCACAACATGATGTAATTCATTTTTCATCATTTCCTCTCACGTATAGATATAATGATATTTTTTTAAAAATATGATATTTATGATATCAGTATGATTCTTTCAAGGATAATTAATATTTTCTTTTCTTTCATTCCATCCATCAAAATTGGGGACAACATTCATGTATAGGTACGACCTACTCTCTCTAGAAACGCTGTAATTCATTTTTACATATAAATTTTATGACTGATTATAAATATTTTTATACAATTAATATATATTAAATTAATATCATTGTTAAAATTATAGAAATAATGGAACCATTATTGATGTATAAATATGGAGACTGCCGAACCAAAACATGAATGAAAAAAGAAGCGTTTTTTACTCGGAACATTGATTTTAATACATAATTGTTAATAAAAAGGTTGTAATATGTTACAAGAAAATAATATATGGTTTGATATATATGATAGCTATTAATTAATAAAATTTTAACAAATCCATATTTATTATACAATAGTTTATAATAAATACAATTAAATATGATACTTATGGTAAGGGATCATTCTGAACCTCCATTTTTCTTTAGGATATGATATTAATCTCTCTAACTCAATTCCTATCTCAATTTAATGTTATATAATTCATATATATTCTAAATATATATATATATATTATTTATATTATTATAACTTTTTTTATGGTTACATACATACGTTATAGTTCTAAAATTCATTCTTTAAGAAATAACCTTTGATTATGATATGAGGAAATATTATTCAACCCATTTATTACTATATATAATTCATATGTTTATAAATTTCGATTGATTTAAATTTATGAAACACATAATAATTAACATGTTATGCTGGGCTTTTCTGGATAGTGCTCTAATTCATTGGGTAATGTTTTTGTCTCATGAAACATTATGTATGGGATTGGGAATAAAACTAATCCATGATGGGACTCTATCAACTTTGTGATATTTTCATGGAAGATATCTTTGACTTTTGTTTCTTTTATATTTTGTGTTTCTTTCACATTTCATATGTTTCCATGATATTATGATACCATTTTATTTATGTTATGATTACACGTGATTAATCTTAGGTCTTTTCTTTTATGATATCATGATATACCTTTAACTTATGCATTTTTATTCCTTGTCATTTTTATACCCTGATCTATATTTTTAGCTCACCCCTTTTGTCATTGTATTAAAAAAGTTACCCAATTTAGTTTTATGACCTCAAATGGATTTTGGAACTTGTTATGGAGATTAAAGTAAATATATTTTATTTTTATGTCAATGTTTTAGGTACTTTGTCTTCCAAATACACTAGGGCTTATAATCCTTATTTTGTATTTAATGGATAATTATGTTAAAATTTATGTAATAATTTGTGAAAAAAGGTATGAATATCTATGGTTGGTAAAATATGAAAGGTTTAATTATTTTTGTGCCTTCGGACTAGAATACATTAGTGAAATCCCTGCAAATAACTCTATGTATATGAAAATATGCTAGAATTTTGGTGAATTATAGAGTGAATGGTTTCCAAGAAATGAATTCCATGTACGGATATTACTAGTGGATATGGATCTAGTGTGATTACACATAAGGGAAATAACTCTAAAATGGGATCATTGGGTTTTAATATGATCTTCAACTGGTGCATGATAATGTGGCCATCCTACAAACCTTATTTGACACTCCTATAAGATACGCTTTGAAAAATTTACAAACTCTTTACAATAAAATATGAAGGAATTAAATATATTGTTATGTTTGAAAATGAATAGGAAAATTACAATGAATAATTCATATTGAATCCTAGGGACTCGTAATTTAGGATATACTTAACATTTATATGTTATTCATTCTGACATTATAATTTTCCCTTTTATATGTTTATTTGACAAACTATTCTCATCATGTTGTTCTATTTTAATTAATAGTGGTAAATAGGTGAAACTATAGAGACCTAGGTTTTTTTACATTGATATTACATCTTTTTAAATGAATATTCAATACATTACACATACACGTGAATAAAGACTATAATAGTTTAGTGACATTGGATAATAGGTATAAAATATTATAATATTGTAAAATATAATCAACATAACCCATAAATATTCTTTCCTTTCAGTACTCTTCACTAACATACCATACTTAAAACATTTCTTCATAACATAAGGAAATGAAACATAAGAAAGGGATAACTAATATTCTCGAAATGGTAAAAAAGTGAGATATAAATCATTAAATATTCATGACATGATCTTAAGGGTATGATAAATGAGAAAAATATATGAAACACATAGCATTCATATAAAATATCAAAACACTGAGATATGGAATAAATATTGGCAGTTCATAAGACATGAATCATAATGATATATAAGAACATGAGACATGAGAGCATAATATTTTCATTAGAAATAGAGTTTTTTTGTATACACATAAGTATAGGAAACTATTTCCATAATAGTCAAGGCTCACTACCAAGGATAACATGGAGGACGTTTTTCACTCGCAAAACCATCGTGGTATTCAAGGTTCACTCCAAAGGACATTATAGGAGACAAATTCCCTTATTGAAATTAGTTATCACCCCCTTCTTTTCCTCTATATCTCATGAGATATAAACATTTACCTAATGAATAAGAGGGATATATTGGTCCCAACCATATCATAATAAAAAACATACTTATGTGTTCCACAACATTATATTACGATCATCATATCATATCCCAAGAATAGAATGGGTTTCAAAAACATTTCATAATATCATAACTTATAGAATAGAGATAGTTTTCATAATAATTTCACAAATTCATCATAGAGTAACCTATGAAAAAAATTTGTATTCATGAACATCATTCCATCATAAGGAAAAAAAATTCAGAGAAATAATGAGAATGATATCCTTATATCATATACCTAGTAATTTATAGGTAACATAAAAAAAATTCATCTTGCATGGAAAATTATTTTGTAAAAACACTTGGAATATTTGTTGAGAAAATGAATTTTCTTAAAAAATAACATTTTTAGAAACCAAAAAATCATAAAACATTTTAATAATTATTTTTTTCAAAAATAATGTTTGAAAACATATAAGGAAAGTTTTAAAAAAACATTTAAAACATTTATTATGGAAAATATCATTTCTTCTTTGATAATATTTTTAAAAAAATTATTATGAATTTCTTTAATATAAACTTTTAAACATAAAAATGATTATTTAAAAATAATTTAATACATTTCCTGAGGGAAAAAACCTATATTCTTTGAAAAACACTTTTTAAAACATAAAATATTTTGAAAATTATTTTTATTGAAAATAAACATGAAAGTTATATTGGAATCATTAAAATTCATTTAAAATATTTCTTGACGAAAATATACTTTCCACCTTGGAAAACACTTTTTAAAATATAAAACATTTTCAAAATCCTTTTCTTTGAAAATAACCTTGAAAATTTATATTTGAATATTTAAAATTAATTTTAAAAATTTCTTGTGAAAAATATATGTCCACATTGAGAAAAAATCCTAAAATATAAAACATTTTCAAAATCAGTTTTTTTATAATAGTATTGAAAAATCATAGAGGAATATTTAAAATTCATTTGAAACTTTTTGGAAGAAATTATCCTTTCAACATTAAAAACACTTTTTCAAAAAAAAACATTTAAAAAATTTGTTTGAAAATTACACAAAAATAATTATAATTTAGTATCCAATGAAAATTATGGTCTTGATAGTTAGAAATTACATTAATTATGTATATGGTAAAATGTATATTTATTTCACATTTTTGGTACAATCCAAAGAGACATTTTTATGGAAAAAATATTAATATTTCATTCAAAACATTTTACAAAAATTCAAACATTGGTAAAAAAATCATTAAAAAATAATTTTTAGATTGGTAAAGAATATTTTTGAAAACAATTTTATAAATCATGGTTTTAGAAGAAAAAATTTTTTCATCAAAAGTGAGAAATAAATATGATATTTCCTAAAAACATCATTTTCAGCCCTGGAGTACATAAAGAGATGAAAATGAATGGAAAATCTATATTATATATAAATAAATATACGATAAGAAAAATCATGATATTAATGAGATATATATCATAATATTTCATCATTTTAATCATAACCCTGATGAATCCTGATAAATAATGAGATTGTAACATAAAACTCTTACCACAATTGTAACTTTGAATAGTAATACCCCTGAAATAATATCATTAAATGAAAATTAAAATATCATGAAAATAATTAAATTAATGATATAACATGTCATAGGGTAATTATATACACCACATAAAATACGATAGGTTCATACCATAACATAGGTCTTAAAAAAGGAAAATTTAGACAAAAATCACATACACCATTGATAACTTTAGAACCATAAAACCCCGGAAAGGGAGATCATTAAATGGATAAGAAAATCCAAATAATTATAAGTTTAATAATCACAAAACACATTCAAGGGTATTATATACACCACATAAAATAAATAGGTGGTGAATATGGCATGTGTCACACTAATGTAAAAAAGTGAGGAAGAAATCTCATACCAAAAGTATGGACTTCCTTCGTAAATGTTTGAACCTCCTATATAATAAATATAATACTATTATACATATATTACAGAACAATACATATATATATATATATATCACTCCATATATGATTTAATTATGACATTTTATTACCAATTTAATAATAATTATATATTTAAGTCACATTTTAGGAAATGACAATTTTGTTATTCATGTATGTTTTGATTTATAATTTCTTCCATATTATTTTCATCATGTTTCAATCATATCAAAAAATTTAAAAATTATATAAATATAAAATATATTCATTATATATTTATTAATAGTATTCCATATATTTTTTATATAGAAAATTAAATACAACATTCATGGAGATGGTAGGTCGTACGTACACATAAACGTTGTTTTCATTTTCTTAATGGATTGAATGAATGAAAGGTAAGTTATATTACTATTAATATATAACTTTAATGTAATATATATCAAATATTTTCATTAAAATAATCCTCATTATAATCCATTTAAATCTTGAATGAATCATGTCTCTTCGTAAGGTGGTAGTTCGTCGTACACAAGAGCAACATTATCGTATTCCCACAAAATAAAAAGTAAGAAGGTATGTGTGATATAATATTTTTAGATGAATAATAATATTATAAATATGATATATAAAAATTCAATATATCATTATATCCATCTATTATAGGTTATAATGGAAAAATAAAGGACATTAGTTTATGAGAAGGTAGTCTATTGTACACACAAGTGATGATTTTGTAACCCACTTGCAGTAAGTGTAGATGGTTGAAGGTGATGAAATAAAAAAAATATAAATTAATTTAAGATAATATGGTTATTATATCATTATTTGTTTTATTAATAATTGACGTAGGTGGAGGAAAAAATAAAATAAAAAATGTTCGCCAATGAAAGTTACCTCTTCCTTAGAAAAGATCTTTTTGTTTGCACGAAAAGGCTTCTTAGGTTATATTTCTAACCAAAATAAGGATTATAGGATACGAGTATGAAATTAAGTAATTTTTTTGGGTAATTTTTTTCTAAATTTTTTTTAAGTGTTAATAGGAGAGGATAATAGGTTTCCTTTTAAAACTAAGGTTAGTGGTACACATGTAATTTTAGAAAAGAAAAAGTTGTTCACACATTTTTTACAACTCAAAAGGATCCAAATTAGTCCATTACCGATATTAGAATATATATGTTTTATATATTTTTACATAATGGGCGTTTTAAATATTTTGGGTCATTTTGAACCCTAATCCTTTCAGTCTAACCCCATTTTAAAAAAAAAATTACTTTATTCACAGTAAATATTTTGTATTTTTTATTATTAATTATATTAAAAAATCAATTTTACATAATTATATAAAATATTTTATTTTTTTATGTATATTTAATGCATTTTTTAAATTAAATTCACATAATTGGAAATTTTTAAATTAAAATTTATCTTGTGTTTGTGATATGAAAGTGTGTTTTCAAAGAGAAAACATTAAAATATTTTAAAATGTTTTTATATCCAAATTCAATATAAAATTGGTTATTATGACATAAATTAGATTTATATGTATATAATCGAAGTTATTATTATTTAAAACTAGATTAAAACAATTTGGACGGTCTTCAAATATTTAAAAAATGACAATTATTTGTAAAAAGTTGTATTTTCACTATTCATCAAAAAAATTATATTATTAAGAAATATACAAACAAGAATCTAAAAAAAATTCATTTTATGATTTAAAATAATGTGAATTATTTTTTTCATATAAATTCCCCAAAATTTGAAATAATTAATATTAAATAATTTTTAAACAATGAAAAACATCTTTTTAGAAAAATACACTTTTTAAGAAAAATGGATTAATTATTATTTATTGTATATGTAAGATGAATGTTAAAATTTTTATTGAATATTTAATATATAAATTTCAATTAAATAAATCCCCAAAAGTGGGTTGTTTAATGTTTTGAGGTAAAACGCATTTGTTTTCATAAAAATCATTTTTTTAAATGATTTCCATAATTTTCAAGTAGTTTTAATTTTAATTTATTATTAATTGGTAGCCAAAGAATTAATTTTACATAATTTTTTAAACCATATACTTCAATAATATATTTAACCCTATTCATTTCCACCATTACAACGGCTATGTGAAAATTTTCATATTAAATAATAATATCATTATAATGTGTCCTGTTTATTCCAAAATCAGTGTTTAGTGTAACATAAGATACACTCGATGTTGCATACAACAAAAAATATCCAAAATATTAAATTTATTTAAGAAAAATATTTCAAAAAAGGGTGGTAACATTATAACCACCTTAAATAAATTCTTCCCTCTCAATTTGAACATTTTCTCTATAAAAAAGAGTTCAGAATTTGAGAATCTCATCGTAGGAAACCCACATCATAAAAAGGATTAATAAAACATCCTATTGAAAATATAGAAATGAATCTGTGAAGGTCATATGGAAAAACTTGTACGGGGTTTCCAATTTGGAGAACATATATATGGAGTGTAAAAATTAACAAAGAAGAAAAAACAAATACCCAAATACTGATAGAGAGTGAAATAGAACATGTCTAGGAGAAATTTAATGATTATAATTCCATAAATCCATAATAGGTGAAAATACCCTTAATTAATTGAGAATGAAGGAAAAAATTTATAATTTTATTTCAATATCCTTTTATTAAATTTGAATTATTTCCATGATAATATATACAAACATAGTTTATTTTCATTTCATAAGGACAATCTCATCCTCTGGTTGTTCTTAGACCAATTTCCATTTCATATATTACTCTGAGAAATGAACATAAATATTTTATAATCCCGAAGAACTAGTTGATCATTTCATCTATA
Source organism: Viscum album (assembly GCA_963277665.1). Lineage (NCBI taxonomy): Eukaryota > Viridiplantae > Streptophyta > Magnoliopsida > Santalales > Viscaceae > Viscum > Viscum album. The sequence continues at coordinate 286,233,058 of OY728137.1, read as the reverse complement.
AAATAATGACATTTTATTCCTTCTATCTCTAGTTATTATCAAAATAAAATAGTTATCACATGTTACCCAATATGCCTAAATATTTATATGGTGAAATAATATGTTAATCTCTATTACCTCATCTAAATTTCAATGTAAACCATTCCATAAATGGGAAACCTTAAAACAATTTAAAAATTATAATTTTATAAATAATTTCAATGTATTATTAATCCCCCAAATATCATAAAGTATCTCTCGACTATCACATACGAAGTACGTGAATACTTTAGTCATATAATTTCTTAAAACACAGTAATAACTATAATTAACATAAAACCTTAATAAAAACATATATACTTCCTCATTCATTTTTTAAAAAAATATATTATTTAATATATACCATAAATCCAAAAATAATGGAAATTTCATCAATGATAACCTAAAATATATTTTCCAAAAAATCATTAATCAATTCTTGGTTTATCAATACTATCAAATTTACTTAATTGGTATCCATAATATCTTTATACAAACATCATTATCTCAATATTAAGAACATATTAAGGGTTATCCTCCTTTAATATTGTGTTTTTCCATAAAATGCCTCCCTTCCATTAAATCTCTTTTCTAGTTCACCGGTAACATTAAAAATATTAGTTAAAATTATAAACAAAAAACTTATATTAAACTACAATTATATATTTTATTATTAATATAACATAAATCATTAATTCTGACATATAAACACTCTAATAATTTCACTTCATTCTTAAAAACTAACCATAATTCACCATATTAGTCCTTAACACTTATTACCTTTTATATGACATTAAAAGTATCTCCATCATTATTAATATAATCACTACTGATACATCCTCTATGATTCTATTCAAGAGATTTACCTTTAAGACATCGATTTTCATAATACCCATACTTTCTACATTTGAAATTTTCAAATATCGATGATATTTTATGTAGACCATTATTTTAATCCATTACATTAATTGAACTTTTCAAATTTCCTTAGAAATCAATTTTTATGCCTCCTTATTCTCTGCATATAAAACAGCTTCTCATTATTTTGAGTAATTATATTGAGAACATATTTAAATATTCTCAACATATATGAAATTTAATCTTTCTTATTCTATGGTCTCCGTAGCCCAATCTCTCAATTAACTCTATCATTATCTATATTGGTGATTATGAGAGCTGGTAAAGGTGGATGTTTTTAATTACATATCATAATAAATTATTAGGAATAATCACAGTATCCTTGAATCTATTTTTCATCCCATTTGGTTTCCCATCAAAATATTTTCAATTAAATTAAACATTGATCTAATTCCTCTTATATCCTTCCATTGAATAAATCAAAAAATAATGGTGTTATTAGTAATATTACTTGTGGGAAATCACTTAATCATGATAAATAACTTTTACACTAACTAAATAATGACACAATCTGATTAATATATGACACCTTGGGATTAAAATATTTGTTTTAGTTATTATTTAAATATTTCATGGTGGTTTGTGAAGATTATTTTAGTTTATAAAGCATATCCCCCAAAAGTGTCTAACCAGTTGTCTAGAAAGGCATGTTTTCATGCACCAGGTGATGATCAAGTCCAACATAATTCACCCTTTTCAGGGTTATTACCATATTGAACCACTATTCTAGATCCAAATCCACTAGAAGTATCCAAATAGGGATGTAATTTCACGGAAACCACTTACTCTATAAGTTTCCAAAATTCTAAGAAATTTTCCTATACTTTGACTCATCCTTAGAATTAAGCTCAGATATATGTTTATAGTAATCAATATAATTCTCATATCCTTATTTAAAAATGTTATCTAATCCTCCCTATGATACCGACTATAGCCACCTAGACTTTTCATACATGTATATTACATCTTTTTTGATGAATAATCGATACATTACACAAACACAGTCATGAAAACCATAATAGTTTAGTTTATTTAGAGAATAGGTTCCTAATATTCAAAAATAGTGAAAGATATTTTACATATCCCATATATATATTCCCATTTAATACTCTTCACAAAGATACCCTACCTAAAAAAATTCTTCTTAACCTAGGGAAAGGAAACATTAGAAAGGGTGAGATTAGATTCTTAGTTTAGGTAATAAAGTTATACATAAATTAATTCATAAGCATGAAATAAGAATAAGGGTATGATTCCTTGAGAATAACATATTAAAACCATAACCTGTATATAAAATATCAAAATATTGGGTCATTGAAAAAATATTTTTAGTTCATAAGACGTGAATCATAAGTAAATCAAGAAACATTATCCACGAGAGCATAATATTGACATAAGAAATATAATTGTGGAATATAGATAAGTATATAAATTTATTTAAATGGTAATAAAGGATCACTGTAATGTATTTCAAAGTAGAATTGGTTCACTCACCAAACTATCATAGTAGACAAGGTTCACTCCCAATACCATTAGAGTGAAAAAATTCCCGTAATAAAGGGTGTTCACTCCCTATTCAAGTCTTGTATAGGACATGATATTTAAATCATTAACTAATTCATTTGAGGGAGATATAGGTCTCACCCATCTCATAATAAAAAACATACTAATGTGTGATACAAGATCATAAAAAAATTACACAAATCATGACCCTTGAAATGAAATGGGAATAATCAAAATTTCATTATATCACAACCTATATAAAAGTGATAGTTTTCATAATCATTTCAGTATTTCTTCACATTATAACACATGAAAATAAGAAGGTTTTATTAACATAATTTTAAAATAAACATAAACCACTCAGAGAAAAAAAAAATAGTTACTTGGATCATATCCCTAATAAGGCATAGGTAACATCAAGATATGTGATCTTAGATGGAAAATGATTTTGAAAATATTATTAGACCATTCCTTGATGAAAATGACAATTCATTAAAAATATATTTTTAAAAAATAGAAAACATAAAAGACATTTCGGAAATACATTAATGTTGAAATAAACTTATAAAAAATATAAAATAATATTTAAAAATCATTTAAAACATTTCTTGGAAAAAATATATTCTCTACTTTGGAAAAAATTAAATACATAAAACAATTTTAAAATCCATTTATTTGAAAATAACCTTGAAAACATATAATTGAATCTTTACAAATCACTTTAAACATTTATTGATGATGATATCTTTTCTGTTTTAAAAAAAACTTCTTAAAAAATAAAAAAAATTAATAATCATTTTTTTAGAAAACAAACTTGAAAACATATAAAAGAATATTTAAAAATACATTAAAAAATCTGTTGAGGAAAATATCATTTTAGTTTTAAAAAAACATTATCAAAAATTAAACATTTTTTAAAATAATTTTCTTTGAAAATAACCTTCAAAAATTATAAATGAGTTTTTATAATAATTTAAGAAATTTCAAAAGGAAATTATCCTTTAAAATTTGAAAAAAGAACTAAAAATAATATATTTTCAAAATGATTTTCTTTGAAAATTACCTTGAAAACATATAAAGGAATATTAAAAAATTTCATCAGAGAAACATCCTATCCTATTTTAATTTTTTTCTAAAAAACTAGATTTTTTATATCCTTTTCTTATAAAATAACCTTGAAAATATAAAATGTAAGACTTTAAGTAAATAATTTTCATGGTGGTGAGAAATTTCATTTCTTTTATACCCATTAAAACAAATATTCCTTTCATGTTTTTAGTATAATCTGAATAGACATTGTTTGGAAAATGACATGAAGATTCCTATCAAAAAAATTTGAAAAAAAATGTTCAAAAAATTATTTAGTCAATCATTTTGAGAATGTTAAAAAAATTAGAAACACTTTAATAAATAATGTTTTAATATTAACAATGATATTTTAATAGATGAAAAAAATAAAGATGATTTTTAAAAAAAAATCTTTTGAACTCTTGAGAACAAAAAGATTGGAAGATAATGGGAATATTTTTATTCTCCATAAATAACTAGAGATTAATAAAATTCACCAGTTTGTTGAAATAAGATCATAATATTTAATCATTTGATGCATATTTATAAGAAATCCTCTAAAATTATGATATTTTAGGATTAAACTCTTACTAAATTGGTAAATTTGAATCATAGTCTCAATGAAAGAATAAAATGAAGAGAAACTTATAATATAATGAAAATAAGTACACTAAAGATATTACAGCTAATATGGGTCAGTATATAAACCTTAAAAAAATAAGATATGTGCATACCAAAACATATGTCTCAAAGAAACAAAAATTGAGTAAAAAATATCTATCTATTTTGGTAACAATTGATCCATAAAACCCATGAAAAAGTGATCCCTAAATAGAAATTTAAATCCCAATAATTTTTTTGTGATTCATAATAAAATAAATTCTTTGGAATTATACACATAATATAAAAGAAATATGTAGTGAATATGGAATGTGTCTCAGAGAAGTAAAAAGTGAGATGGAAATCCCATACTATTAGTCTTGACATGCTATATACACAATTGAACATCATGAATAATAAATATAAGTTTATTATAAATATATTATAGAACTATAAATAATATATCATACCATAAATGATTAACTTATGACCTTTTATTACCCATTTATTAACAATTCCATGTAAATTTCATGTTTCAGGTAATAACTACTTTGTTTTTCTTGTATGTTTTGATTTTTTATTTTTGGTTTTTTTAATTTGATCATGATTCCATCACCACTAAAATTTTAACCGTTATATAAATATAATATATTTATATTTATATATATTAGACCATAAAATTTATATATGGGAAATTAAATATCCCCACTACAAAACAAGATGCTCTTAGAACGGGTTGTTTATTCATTTAGAGGGGGGTTAAACCCCCTTCTAAAAGATTTAGTAGTAGATATGGTGAACCACTACTAATTTGGTCAAAATGTAGGTTTAGCAGTAGTTTTCAACAAGTTCTAGTATATTTGGGTGAACGTTAGAGGTAGTTTCTTTCGAAGGGGTTTAAACTCCTTCTAATTCTACCATAAATCCACCCGAACATACCTATTTAGAAATGGGTTAAAACCCCGTTCTGAATAATGCATCAATTTTGTGGCAGTTTTTATCAATGCTGGTATATTTGGGTGAACTTTAGATGTAGCTTATTTAGAAGGTTTTTACAACCCTTATAAGGTTTTAAACCCATTCTAAAGACTGTATCAATTTAGGGGTGGTTAGAACCACCTCTAATTGATTTGATATCATAACTTTTAAGGAGGTTTTGAAACTACCCCTAATAACTTGATTAATTTATGGACAGTTCTAACCTCCCCTAAAGTGCCCTTTTTTTAAATAATTCCACCCCTCCTTTTTTTGATCCTTTCCCCTCTCGTTCCCCACCAACTTTGTGCATCCCCCTGCCCCACATCCCCTCATGTTCCTATACCTTACCCCCTCCAATGCCTGCGTGTACCTATCACCCTACCTTACCCCCTACCATGCTACCCAACCCCCCTCCCTTACCCCCTCATACACCTGTTGGTCCCTCCCATGCCCGCGTGCCCAGCCCAGGACCAGACCTGACAATCCCTGCATGTCCCCTTACAAATCCATGTACCGCCCCAATATGAATTACTGGGGTAAAATTTTACCTGAGGAGGGATTTGAACCCATGAATGTCTATACATATTGGCCACGCACCGGCCACTATATACCATTAAGCCAATTTGATTTAATATATATATCTACACATGAGACAATTAATATATATTTTCCTATAAATTTTAAAAAATATTATTTACATAATATATTTAAATACATTTAAATATACAACCTATATAAAAATTTATATAAACTATATATTTATATTTATATATAATTATGTTTATATATTTATAAAAATTATTTATATAAATATATACATATTTATAAAATTTATAGATGTTTATTTATAAAATATATATAAATATTTATATTTACATATATAAATGTGTTTTTATAAATACTTGTATATTTTTGTGTGTCTACTTATGTATTTATATAATATTTGTAGATATAATATATATATATTTAATTATTTTTATATACTTATTTTTGTGTGTGTGTGATAACAATAATATTGTTAACAATTGTTTTTGTTATTACAACTATTTTTTAAACTATAAAAATTATATATTGGTTTTATAAATACTATACATTTAGTTTATGATTTATAGAATACATATATTATATTAAATAAATTTATATTCTATATTTATGAAAATTATCTATATACTTAAATGAAAATTTTTATATTATAAACATGTTTATTTAAGGAACATATATATATATGTATTAATTTAATATATTTATATAAGGTATTTAAAAATATATTTATATAATGTACTCCAATACATAAATTTATTATTATTTATATTAATATATTTATTTATTTTTATATATAATTATATATAATTAATATAAAATTGTTATTATATGAAATACAAATTGTACATATATTTAAATTATATATAATTAATATTATATGAAATACAATTTTATTTCATATATAATAAATATTATATGAAATAAAATTTATACAAATACTTATATAATGTATTTTAATACATAAATTTATTATTATATACATTAATATATATATATGTCAATAAATATAATTATATAATATTATGTGCATTAATATAAATTTATTTTTATAAATTTGATTTCATATAATATAAATTGTATGTAATATAAAATCATAAATATATTATTTAAAATATATTTTTTATTATAAAAATATAAATTATCAAAACTACGGGCCTGGGTTTTTATATGATATATTTTTTAAATAAATTATATTTATGTAAATATTAATATAATATGTGTATACTTTTATATTATATATAATTAATATTATATGGAATAATATTTACACAAATAAATATATATTAATGTACATAATATTATAAAATATACTTATATATACATATAAATTAAATTAAATACAATCCTATAAATATTTTATATTATCTGTTCATATATTGTATTTAGATATATTTATATATTTTATTTTAATTATATATATATAATGGAAGTTTATTTTTAAAAATAATAGTGGGGGCTGGAAACCCCTTTAATCTCTTAAACTAGTGGGGGGATTGAACCCCGTATTATTAATGAAATTATAGGGGGTTTAAACCCCTGTAATTTAAGACAGTAGAGAGGGTTTTTAACCCCCTCTAATTTGAGACAGTAGAGGGGGTTTTGAACACCCTATAAAATCTAACTGAATATTCAAAAAATAATGCAAAAAAAATTAGAGGGGGTCTATAACCCCCTTCAAATTTGAAGGTTAACAAGAGTTATACATCCCACCTCTACTTTTTATAGAAAAAGAATTTAGAAGTGGTTAATAACCGTTATAAATTCAATGATTAGATGTGATTATAATGAACCCCTGTAATTACAGAAAAAATGAATTTAGAGGGGGTTGTGTGTAACCCCCTCTAAATAACCCCCTCAAATCTGTTGTTTTTTTCTTGTAGTGATCGTTCAGGGATACAGTAGACTATAATAAAACTTGAATGATGTTTCCATTTTCATGATGGATTGATAGAAAATGATAAATAATATATTACCATTACATAATCATTATTATGTAATGTATATGACATATGTTCAATACACCCATCCTTAATACCATCATGTAAAGTGTGAATGAATCACATCAGTTCGTGAGGTTGTTCTGCATTGTAAACACATGAGACATTATCGTACTCCCACAGAAGCGAAAGTTAGTAGGTATATATGATATAATAATTCAAAAAGGGTTTTAATGTCATAAATATTGTATATAATCATTTATTTTGTCATTATATCTGGCCATGACATGTGGTTATGGAAAAACGAATGACATCGGTTCATATGGATGTAGTCCATCATGCACACGAATGATGAATCCGTAACCTATTTGAAGGAAGTGTATACTATATTATTTCATTCCATTAACATAACAACATCTCATTATGTGGAATATATTGAGATTATTATATTCTGGTCTTGGAGGAAGGGTTGAATGTGACATTCCTAACTTTTATTTTTGTCGTTATCGATGATTAATTTGATATTTAAATGGTCATAAAAACTGTGATCAATGGAATTGAATCAAATAATATAGAAAATGGATAAACACTGGCACAAAAATTTTGGATCAACCCATGTTATTTATAATTTTTTAATAAAATAAAGAATTACCATGTGAGATATTCCTTCTTCAATGATGAAACTAGTAACATCTCTAAATCATACCATCATTGCGTTATAAGAATCAAGAATTGATTATATAGATTTCCTTGTTTCTGGACCAAATGAAATTCCAAGGGAGTTTAAATTTTATTGTATAGTGTGTGCTACATTTTAAAAATAAGGCTTCACAATTAAATTTATGGTGTTATAATGTTCAAAAGTGTTGTGTTTATACTTGGTTAAAGTCCTGAGGGGTTCCTCGAGTGTTCTCTTAAGTTAAGTGAGAATAAAAATCCAAAAATTTAATCCATGAGGAGATAAGAGGGGCACATGATATTTTGGAAACTGTGCATCCCTCTATCAGTAACTATGTGGCTAGTCAGAAGGGATTTTGGATGTCACACGATCACGAAAAACTGCGCAAACTAGGTTGCACAGCTATAAAACCATCTGTAGATCTTGGATAGATGGTTAACACATGGTTTTCACATGGTTCCCCAAACCATGTGTATAATAAATGTGACCCCTTCCCTTAAGTAGTGACCTCTACAAAATTAATGTATAGTTTAGCCAACCATGTGAAGAAAACTTGTGCCTCATTAAAGGGTGTGAAATTAACCTTCTTCACCTCTTTTCTTATTTATTTTCCCCCTCCTTTATTTTTCTTCCTTCATATGTAGTAGCATTCTCTATGGGTTTTTGTCTTCCTCCTCTAGGTATGAGAAGATCTCCCTCATCCATCCTCTGACTCAAGTGACTTCAAGTGAGTCAGATATCTCTTGGTAATTATGTGAATACTCTTACTTCGATTTTTCATTTATCTTCTCTCCCTTTGTACTATATTGGTGTTCCCTATTTCACTCTGTTTTCAAGGAATTAATCAATTTCTGTGATTTTTCTTGAACCCAGCCAAATCAAATATTGATATTAGATGTGTGGACCATATTTATTATACAGTAGGTGGTCGATATTCTTTACCAATGTTTTTTTCATTCTATATGTTGTTCCATTGTGTTGCACAACAGAATCTTCAAGAGACTCCTCTAAAAAAATATCATAGGGGTGTGCTTTTACCTTGAAATAGATATTTTGAATGAGAAATACCTGAGGAAAATTAAATGTCCATGATTTAGGCTCTTAATATTGATTATTTATGTTACATACTTCATTTATTTTGCTTTATTTCTTACGATCATTGTTTATACATTAATCCTTATGCCTCATTGATTATTCCATAATCTTATTCCAGACCATGTAGTTTATACATAAGGTTTTTAATTCATTACATTTCACTTATGATTATTGCTTTTTGTGCATGCCTTGTAACTTCTTACTTATGTTTATGCTTAGTTAATTGTGCTTATTTCCTTATACAATAGTTACACAGCTTAGATTAAAGGCATAGATATCTTTCTTATACTATTTTACACATTATTCCTTCTTGATATGTTATCTTGGTTACTATGCTTGTCTTTCTTGTGGTTAGGGAGATAACATAGGTCCTGACTTAAGGACGACATGGATGGACTTACCGTGATTGGATTTGGATATGCTAAACACATCAGGGGAGATACTTTCACATTCCATGTACAGTCTCTCCATAAACATTATTTTATTCTCATGAGTGACACTGGTTCCCATGGTTATATATCATAGACGAACTCATTGTCAAGTTGGATACACCATGAATCAGTTGATACATGATCACCTATGTGAGATACTTAGTACGATCTCATATTTTACCATGCCATGATTGATATGAGGGACGTCGTTATGGGACACATTGGATGGACTTGGTGGTATTGGTTATATCGGAGGATCCTGTTTCAACCCTTGGGAGCTTTCATAGATCTCCTTATATGGCATCAAGATGTATTAACTAGTTTTGATAGATTTATTTCTTGTCTTATCTATGATGCATTTTTTATTTAAATATGGGGAATTCCTTATTATTTTTTGGGGATTCATCTTCCAAGATAAAAGAAATTTCTTGGGGTCGGTACACACATGATACCTTTTCTTCACGGTTCATGAACATACATTTTTACTTGTACATGTTCTCTTGGTCCGACCATTTTTATTAGGCTAAAGCAGGTTGAATCGATCAAACATCCCTTTAGGAACACAAACCAACTATTAATTATTATTTATTTGTTTATTTTCCTATATTTACCTATATATAAACATTTTTCATTATATATTACATAATAATATTTGATATAAACATCATTTTTGGTGGCCTACTGGGGTTATATTTCACTCCCTTCATAGGAAACCATTGGTACCAAATCATATCTTCTTATTCGAAGGTCTGTGGATCTATGCTTGTATTGTGCTTTGTACTTGGAAAATTAAGCGTAAGAGACTGATCTAATACTCAGGATTCTCAGGGATATTTCCCTTGGGATATTCCTTTTATTTCTTTACTTATGAATTTTGAGATTTTTTCCAATTGTATTCTCCTACTTGTATCTTATAACATCATCTGGATATGCATGAATAGTTTTTTATTTATTCTATTGTATTCTTACACAACATCTTTGTTTATTATTACTACCTTTACTATTGTCTATTTATTTAGAGCTAATATGACATTGTGAAACTCTGACCATGAGGGAATAGTCTCCCCATCATACCACCATTAGAACATCACTTCTAGTCAGCATCCTATGGCGTATGGGGAGGTGCACTTGAGGCCATATTATGACTGTTATAGCTACCAATATAGTGGTCAGTAGGGATGAGATGTTACAAAGTGGTATTAGAGCGTTCTTTTTTTCTTTTATCTTAATATTTGATATTTGTATATTAGAAGCTAGGAATGTGTCCGCACTTGGTAAATAGTCATTCTTAACAGTGATAAACCCACATACAGGGGAAAGTCCAAGTGTCTAGGGATTGGATTTTTTTTTGTGATTTTCATTATTATAGTTGATTTTGATTTCACCTTTAGTGATTGGAGTACATTCTTCTACATGCTGATTTATGATATTTATGGTAATTTCCCCTGGCCTAGTATGATAAGGATGTATAATTATACACATTATTATAGTCACATATTGTTTCACATTCCATTTATATTTTATTGTCAGGATATTTGAAACTATTGATGTGCTTGGTGTGTTATTTTCCTCCCTTTTATATTCCATTTTAGAAATTTTAATAACTTTATTAGTTTTTAAATTAATAGTTATTTGATAAGAATTCTTTTTTTCATAACATGTTGTGTGTTTAATTTATAATGTAATTCAGTACACCATGTTTTGATGATTTAATTATCATGATTTGTTTATATGACATGATTGAGTGTTTCATGCATACATTTTAGTTATCCATACTTATTTTTCATTATTGTTCTTATTTATCGTGTTTACCAATTCATTGGGTGGAATTTACTCTATTATGAATTTTTTTGCTGTACCAAATCATTTACCATGTTTAGGTGGTTAATTAGTAATCCTTTCTTGTATTACATGCTTCTATACTTATGCAGTTTACATTTATTTATTACTTATGATCACATGCCCTGATAAAGTTTTGTTGCACATTTGGGTAAAATAAAATTCTAGAGGCAACCTAAGTTGTGATTTATGTATACATTGATGGAATAATTCAATTTTAAAAAATGACCATTACATATTTGAGCCGTGAACCATGGGATTCATGGGATGAAACATATTGCTTATAATTAAATGGGATCTAATTTTCAATTTAAAAAGTGTATGGGTGCTTTATAATTTGGAAAATTGTACCCTATATAATAAAACCATTATATATTTTCTCTATTTACTTAAGAATGATTTTATAAATGTTAAAATTGTAATAAAAAAATTATCCTAGTTAAATTGGTTATGGTTAAATGGAAGTATTCCTTCATGATGTAAAGTGTATTGGTGATTTATAAATTGAGATGTAGTGACCCATATAATCGAACCATCCTCTATGATCCTTATATATTTAGAGACTATTAAATATATATTAATTTTTCTAAAAATTTCTTAAAATAATTAAATACGTGGCTTTTATAAAGGCTTGTGGCTCTATTGCGTGGGCATGGTGACTCATATGGATAAATTTATAAATAAAAAACTAGACCCAAGTATGTAAGTTGAGGAATATGGATTATTAAATTATCCTCTAAGACTGTTTTAAATAATTAATGTTCATAATTTTCAGTTTTCTTATAGTGGATCCTAAAATGGCTCGACGGTACCTTAGTTGGTCCCCATTTCTTTGATGTGCCTAGATCTTAACCCCATGGGGATATACTTATTCTACATGATGATGGTATTTTAAGGTGTTCAAATCCCTTTATATGGTGTCACACATAAGACTATGGTGAAATATTACTTGAAAATTCCTTATTAATTAATAAGAGACCTTTATTTTCTTTTGATTTGTACTTATATGGGGCTTTAGTTAATTAAAATGCTTATTTCAACCTAAATGATGTCTTCCTATATATTGTTCAATTGAAAATTTATTTTACTAGTCAAAATGTTAATCCCTTAAAAATAAATGAATGAGGATTAGAATGGGGGTTTGTGAAATTATTAACTCAATTATGATGGGATGTCAATTAAATAATTAATGTTAAAAGGAATTTTAATATAACATACCTATGTTGCCCTGTAGATTTTTCTAAATGAAGTTCCTTATGTAAATTTTTTCCCCAACTAGTACTTGACGTTAAATTTATATTTTAAAATGATTAAATAATTAAAAGTAAATTAATGTAATGAATAATATGGAACCTTAAGTGAAATTTTAGTTTCAACCCTCGGGTAAGGGAAACATAAATCCTATCTCTAATTTTTCTTGAGTAGCTTCCTTGAAATGAAAATGTGATCTTTAGTTGTAGTCATGCTTCCTTATCACTTGAACATAAATTACAGGTTCTTAATACTAGTAACACATCCTAGGCATGATCTCATTTGGGTTCAATGATTTTAACTTCTATAAGGGGATATCCCACTATAGGTAGAACCCTCCGATCCTTAAAATACATTATAAATTATATGATCTTTTTGATGAGTGGTACTGTTTGGGTGACGTTGTCCATATAAGAATATTTGTTTCAAAAATGATGCCCTTTTTTGAATGGTGGGTTTGTGTATTCTTTACCATTGTTACGCATGTTAGCATTATGAAATTATCTGTTCTAGTGGCCTAGACATTCCAAGGGAATGGTTGGATTCTTAGTATGTAATATGACCACATATTTTCCTTCCATCTCAGGGTTGGATTACTCAGGAGGTCATCATATTTTTTTATAGTTATAAAGAGTAATACAGATCTAGTTTATTTCATCTTTGTGGAAAATTGGATACTAGAATGCATAGGGACGGTAATCCTATGGATAGTATCAGGTACATGTCAATTACTCAGGTGATCCTAATATAATATTCAGTAGTATATGTGATACAATTGAGTTTATGAGTGGTAAAATGATCCTTTTGGTTTTAGTGGAGGAATTTTATGCCTTTTTATATGTTGCAATAATTATAATTTATCTATGGAGTAGAGGGACCTAAGTGTTAGGGAAATCATACTTACAACAATGTTGGGGATGATGTTTAAAGAGAACCAGGTTCTTGACAGGATCATTTGTCCTTTTTTTCTTTTAGTCCTGATGGTATGGTGAACATGGATGTAACTCAGGATGGGTGTCACATGTACATCTAAATGTTAATATAATATATCTATATTCAGTGTTTGTTTTCATATCTCTTCATTTTAAATCTTTTTAATGCATGATTTCCACCCCCAGGATCTATGGTCAGTGGTCAATGGAGTATGCACCATGGGATGAGATCCCTTATTCAGTAGATCTGATGACCAGGACACTTCTAATGCAGGGAGAATAATGTAAAAATTATTGTGGCATGTACTCCAGGTAGATAGAGTACAGCCATGGAAATACCATGTGGAAATTTTTAGTCATTCATAAAATTCCCTATAGCCTGCAATCTCTTGTTTTTTGTCAGTGTTGGATGGAGAAAATGACAATGTTATGGTTGTATGTGTGTGAATAATTTTTAGAAATCAATGTTCAGTGATGGTCCATGTTTATTGCACTTGAGTGGTAAAAGAATGCATTGGCTGTTAAATGAATCATAATATCTTAATGATGATGCATCAGAAAGTGCAATCATGCACTTTAATTTGATATTGACTGATAAAAGATCGACGTTTCTCACTTTAATTGCAGGCCAACGAGTTCAAATTCATGCCAATAAATCTATATTATTACGATGGAAGTGTCTGGGATCCTTCTCTAAATCATTTTAATCCTCTAGGTGTACTCCTCTTAGATATGATTAAATTCCTTAACTTGACATTGTCCAAGTAAACTGAGAGAGTGTCAGTTATATACAATACTAAAATTTTAAAAGTTTCTAAGATTGATGAGTGGTATCATTCACCATGCACTACAAAATCATCTTTGAACTTATAGGAATGGTTAGTCATGAGTGATACTTAGGTTCACAAGTGGAAAAACCATGTATAGACTCATGGAAACCAACTTTTTTCCATTGACTTGATCATTAGGTGGATGATTCTTTGAACCCAGCCAACATTCTTGGTATGTGGATGTTCATATTGGTACCAACATCTCCCATTTATATGTATTTTAAGGTTTTACTTAGATAAGATATTTGGACTCTTGTTGCTGATTCTAAGGTTACCATGGACTTTAATCATTCTTAGAAGGGATATTTAAAATGGATGGTGATCCCAATGGGACAAATTAGAAATGCAACCATGTTCGTGTGGGGGAACAAAATTTTAAGTTAGGTTCTTTTGGATAGAGATGTTACTAGAATCTAGTTACCATATTCAGTGAGTGTTCTCTGAGAAATATCTAGGCGACTCATTCAAAAAGTCATCATACATAGTTTTTGTATATATCAGTCTTCTAAGATGAGTTCTTTGAGAGTATTCGACCAGAGACAACTTCACTAGTTTTTCCTCTATATTTTTGTATGAGGTTATTGTCTAACTACTTAATTAAACATTATCTGATTGCGGAATGTGAAGTGATTTTTGGATGATACTTTCCATGATAAGTCAACTCGACCAGACCTCTGAGGTCAAATAGGAGTTGACAGATAATTTAATATTAAAATCATGCATAGTTCCCCATTAGAGTGCTAAGGGAATGTGTAATCAGTATTTCCATTAGTGAAATACTATGAATCATCTTCAGTCTTGAAAATTTTATAACATGGTGGTGATGTAGATGATGTGATCACATCCTAGGTAAGTCAGGCTCAGGTAGGTGTCATATATTTGTTTTAGTTCATAAAAAAAATTCCTTGAGTTTCTACAACTTCTATATCGTATAGTGAAGTGGTTCTTAGTTAAATGAATGAGGGGTTACTCAGGTATTCTATCATGTTTCAGGAGCTTCACCCTCTGAAACATCATGTCAAGAGTAGCTAATAAGGATGCACAATTTTTCTAAAATTATTAGGCCCTCTAGCTGTAACTATCTGGCTATTATAGAGGGACTTTGGGTGTCACGTGATTTTTAAAATTTGTGCGCACCAGGACGCATGTCCGTGTAGCCATATGTGGATCTTGGAGATAGGGGAAATGCATGATTTTCACCTTGTTTCCCAAACCGTGCTCATAAACCATTCAACCCCTACCCATATGCAATAAACCTCGCACATTTGGTGCATGGTTTGGCCAACCATGCGGCCAAACCACTTACCTCAATAAAGGGTGTAAAATTATATTTTACCCATCTTCATTTATTTCTTTTTCTCAATACTTTCTTTTACATCCTCCAACCACAAAAACCACCTTTGTGGGATTTTTTTATCCTTATCTATATATGAGGATATCTCCATTATATGACATCTGACTAGTGTGTCATCAAGTGATTTGGATTTATCTAGGTAAGTCTACATGTCCTTTTTCTTCAGTTCTTCATTTATATTCTCTACCACTGTGCTATTTTGGTTCAACCTAATTTATACTATTTTCGTTTCATTTATCCACTTATCCAATTTATCTTGAACCGAAACAAATCATATCTTGATATTGTATGTGTGGATCATTATCGATATATGGTAGGTGTACTGATTCTTTCAAAATGTTTTATTGTGTTCTATATAGTAATATGTTATGTTTTACACCTAAACCATCTAGTGAAACCTCTTAAATGATAAATTATTTCAAATTTTAATGTTTCTTATGCTTAGTATGATCCTACCAAGGGAAGAATCAACATGTTGGTTGATTTATTTGTCTTTATCCTCTCAAATGGGTGTTCATACCTTCTATAACCATAAATCCCTTAACTTAAAATTGATAAACCACTATAGGGGTCTGTTTATCCCTTAAAATACATGTTTTGAATGATAAATACTTATGTAAAATTAAAAAAAACATGATTTATGACATTAATCTTGATTCCTTATGTTTCATAATTCATTGCTGATGCTTTATTACATATTCTCATTGATTATATATTATTCCTTATGAATTATTGCTTATGATTTAATATTATTCTATACCATGTACTTTATAATTAATTCTTATTGCTCGTTTCCTTATGATTATGCTTATTTCCATGTGTGGATGCCTTATAAGTTCCTGCTTATGTTTATGATTAATTCATTATGCCTATTGCATTATGACATGATTATTTGTCTTGTATTAAGTTATTGTGTAGCATTATTATCTTGGTTTATATGTTATTTCTTATTGATATGTGATCTCAGTTGATATGGTCATATTTTTTTCGGACCATTAGAGACCATGAGACTTAACATAAAGATGGCATGGATGGACTCACTGTTATTGCCTTTCTATCTTCTTGATGCATCAGGAGTGATACTTTGGGTTTACTTGTATTGGATATCTAGGTGGTTATTTTCTAATCATGAGTGACATCGGTTCCCTATAAGAGAAACCATGGATGGACTCATAGGAAATATGGCTCCTCCATGCCACGAGTGATACCCGGTCCCCTATGGGAGATAATTAGTCTAATATCAGAGTTTACCATGCCATGAGTGTAACATCCCAAGTAAGTAATGAGTAATAGATATTTTTATCTATGTTTATTAATGAATTAGATAGTGTTTTAGAGGCTTAAAATGAAAATAAATCCAATCTTAAGCATGGAATACACTAATATTTTTAAAAGATTGTTTTACTGCCTTTTGATGGAAAACCATTTTTAAATCTATCTTTTGAAAATTTTATAAGCTATGTTTGTCAAAATAAACTTATTCTTTATTATTGGGACATCAAAATTTATTTTTGTGAATTTTTGGTATTTTTCAGACAATGTTCATTTTTTAATGAATAGTGAAAAATAATGCATTTTACATCAAAACTGATTTTTAATCTAATTTATTTATTTGATTAGATTATCCTTTTAATTGGTTTTGAAGTCAAATTAGAATATATTTTTACCATTTAATCCAATGGTGGTCATTGGAATCAATTTCACTTTAAAATTGGACTTAAACTGGTGTCAATCTTTTGATACTTATTGTTTCATAAAAACACGCTATTTGTCATGACATCGGGAATTAATTATTAAATTAATTAATGTGACTTATATGTTTTGAATTTTGTAAAATAGAATTCATTTTTGAATTTTGAATATCAAATATAGCTTAGGGTGAATTTTTGGTATTTTACTGAAAAACTTCAATTTTTGATGAATAGTGAAACCACTAAGTGGTACTTATAAAAACTGATTTTTCGTTTAAATGAAATTTTACCACTTCTGTGTTTTGAATTTCAATAATCATACATACATGGTTTTCATTAAGAAATAAAATGTGGTTCAATGAGATTAAAATATATTTTTTGGTGAATAGTAACTCTTAAGTTCTTAATCACGATTAGAGGTAATTAGTGTAGTTTAAGGTAAAAATAATGCTTTAATAAAATGAAATGAGCTTGACACATGTCCTAACGTAATTTTATGTGTCATGGAAGACCAATAAAATCCTTGGGTCAACTTGGGGACCCCATGGAGCCACTTTGGTTTGGAAATGACATAAATAACATTTTATTTAATGTAAAAGTAAAAATGACACAAACATGAGATGTTTTACTAAAACAATTTTTACATGGGGTTATAAAGATCAGATTTTGGATTATAAAAAGTCATTGGAAAGATAAAACTATTTCCTACATCATAGTATTTGTTTTATAATTTTTAGACATTAAATAAATTAAACTATTTATGACATCATGATGATGCAGCGATGACCTCATTATTTAATGATTTAAATAAAATGGAATGATAATGTAAAATGTAAGACCTATACATGGAAAAAACCTATTGGATGGGTGGATTTAGAACCCTTATCACCTTATCCTAGAAACACATCAATGTGGGACCTCTTAAATCCGAATACCATTTTAAAATAAAGTGACTTTTCTTTACCTTCCAAGAGTGCCCCTCCTCTCCTCTTATAAAAGGCCCCCACCTCTACCTCCTTACCCACACTCCCAAATCCTTTGGATAGTCCAACCCCTGCCCATGTTTTCTCTTCACATCCCTCTCTTACTCCTTGAATCCTAAATTTGTGAAGAAGTCTTCCCAAGGAAGCCTTTGAGCTCAAATCTAAGAGAGTTACCCGATTTTAAGGTAATGTCTTCTTTTGAGTCCTTTTGTTTGATTTTGCTTCTCCAACCCCCTAAAATCTTTTTATTCTTTCCTTTTGTAACAACTACAGTATCCTTAATATACTAGGATGTTGTTATAAGAAGGATTCGAGCTACACTTACACACACCTACATCTAATGGTTAAAGGACATACTGTTTTCGTGGATGGTGAATTTATGCCTCCCGAAACGATGATTGTTCAACATTCTTTTAACACCTTCAAAGATGTCCATTAAGATGTCACTATATTTATATATGATATATACTATGTTTATGTTTTCCTTAAGCTTATGTATTTTTCATTTTGGGAATAGCTTTATGGTTTCCATTATGGGTAAATGCGATATCTTCATTTAAGGAAGTGCGGACTACCGCCCCCTCAAAGTGATTTGATTCGTTAAATACCATATGTGGGACGTATAAAGGATGGAACTATGATATTATATATTATATTATACTGGAATTATAATATACCTTTATATCATTATGATTCTATTCTATAAAATACGAAATAGAAATGAAAGTAGCATTCATGCGTACGTACGGCTTACCGTCTCCATGAACGGTGCATTTCATTTCATACCTCTAAATGATTATGTAATATTATAAAGGCATGTATATACTGGATATATATGATATATACATAATGATTATAATTCTGGATATATTGGATACATGAACAACATGTAATTTTAAAGGGTTTATTTTTGACTCAAGTACCAATGATTGTTAAAACGACCGTTATTAACTTAAATAATTAAATAGTGTTCATGAAATGGAAATCAGTGATATAAAAGGAATAATGAACTTGAAAAAGGTTCTTAAACAAGTAGAAATTAACTAAAGTTTATTATTTAGGAGATTGATGAATGAACGAGTCAAGTCGGACCTGAGGTATGGGACTTCGTCTCAATCTCCTTTCATTGAGGCATATTTTGTTTTATACACAACCTTCTTTTATACGGTGTATAAACCCCTTTATATTTTATGTTTTTCCAAAAGGAATCTTTTTTATACGAAGTGTTTTACTAAATGACAAAAGGGAATGTTTTTGTCGTACATATGCGGCGACAACGACTTCTCCGCCACCGTGACCATTATTTGAGTTTCGGCTTCCTCTATAAGCCATACCTTTTTTTAAAAGAAAAATAAATACCAAGTTTTACTTTTATTTTATTTTGGTATTGAAAATGGTTTTCATAATGTTTTTATATCAATGTTTTGTATTGATATCTTGTGATTGAAAGGTGGAAATGTTATGTTTCCTTTATGCATGTTTTATGTGATACGATTATGTTGAGGTTATTGGGAATTATTATGAAGACGGGTGGTTCCGTGATAAACTAAGGGAGGGTGAGCCCGATATAGGTCTCCAATGCATTGGGTAACGCAAAAGAGTGAAACGTTAAGGTTTCTCTGAATATATTTAGGGAATATATTGTGACAGGTATTCCAAACGTAACCAAGATGGTTACTCCCTAAGTAAGAATGTTATGAATGCCTCAAGTTACCTTTATGTCTTATGATTTCTATGATTTATTCATGATTTGATGAGGTATGTTAAAGTGCATAGGTTTTATGGGTAATGTATGATTTCATTCTTATGTATATATGTACCCATGTTTCCTTTCCATATTTTTATATCCCTTACTGAGCTTTTTATGCTCATCCCAAATTTTTTTGAAATGTTTTTCACAGGTCAAGGGAAAGGTACATGAAATGATGATAGTGTCAAGGATGTGTCAAGAGAGAATCCATGTTTTATTTTAAATATGTTTCCATTGATTGGAAAGAATAATACTATCTTTATGTAACCACTTTTTTTATATGTGGAATTTAATGCAAGTATTATGATCTAATTCTCTAAAACCTTATACCCGAAAAGATCTTCAATGTGTAATCTTGTAATATCTCAAGATTAAGTAAGGTTTAAGGATGGGGCCTTATAGTTGGTATCAAAGGTTGGTTTATATAACTTTAGGAGTTATAATTCTATTAAATGATTATCCAAAAATATTTTTTTATGGTCAAATTGAAGTGATATATTATTTGAATATTACCATGTTGCTTCATCTAAGACATGTTTGTTCAGAATGGTTTTCCGTAGAGGAAACAGGGGAGCAGTGCTAGGAAGGCATGCAGAAGGAAATAACCTTCTGAATCAGCATCCTGAGATGGTCGGAATTGGAACTGAATAGTTTGTTGTAGTAATGGCACAGTTGCCTCAAGTGATAAATGGTGGTGGTATCCATACATGAGATCAGCCAGATCAACCGCAGAGGAACATGTCAGTGGTGGAACATTTCATGAGGCAACATCCCCCATCATTCAGAGGATCATCTGACCCTGTGCTAGCTAAAGGGTGGATTAAATCACTGGAGAATATTTTTGATTTCATGGGGTGTTCAGACAATCAAAAGGTTAGTCTTACTATTTATCATTTGGGGGGTGAAGCAGATCAGTGGTGGTCGATGGTTAAAAATATCAGGGACGCTGATGAGATTGATGCTCTCGACTGGGATGAATTCAAAGGTATGTTTCTTGAGAAGTATTTTCCTAATGTTGTTAGACTTAGGATGGAAAAGAAATTCTTGGAATTGAGGCAAGAGGAAGACTCAGTGGATGCCTATGAAAAAAGGTTCACTCGATTGGCAAGGTATGCTCAAAATTTTATCTGAGACCTTGATAGTAAAATCAATCGTTTTTACTCAGGATTAAAGCCAAAATATCCAATGGCATTAGCTTCTCATGAGTTTAAAAGTTATGAAAAGCTTCTTCGATGTGCTGAGAAGGTGGAAATGGAGTTTGCTGATGATCAAGTGTTTTATAACAACCAACAGAAGAAGAGACCGAGGTGGTAAGAGAAAGGTAAGAATTCTTCAAAAAAGTATGACGGTAAGAAAACTAAGTTTCCAGTTTGTGATAAATGTGGAAAAAGGCATGCTGGGGAATGTCTTCTAAATTCTAGAAAGTGCTACCGATGTGGTAAGATGGGAAATAAGTCTCGTGATTGCACTGGAAAAGATCAGGGCGATGGTAAGACCATATTTCATTTAGAGTTAGTGAAATGTTATAAGTGCAATGAGATGGGTCACTATGCAAACGAATGTTCGACAAAGAGCTTGAGTGATGGGAAGCAGTTAGACTACAAGCAGAAAGGGGTGGTGAAATCCTTTTCAACTACTTCAGCAGATGTCGGGCCATCAAATGATGTTGTATCAGGTACTTTGTTTGTTTTTTCAGATTATTCCAGTGTGTTGTTTGATTCGGGGTCTACACATTCTTTCATCTATGAAACATTTTCTATTATAATGGGAATACCATCTCAAGAAAAGACTCTTGAACTTTTGGTAAAAACACCTGGGGGAAATGTTGAGGCTAAAATAATTTATAATAATCTTTCTATCCTTATCTGTGGAAAGAACCTACTTGAAAACCTTATTGTTATACCTCTAGTAGAGTTTGATGTTATCCTGGGTATAGATTGGCTCTCTATTTACCATGCTAAGATTGAATATAGAGCTAAAGAAGTTTCTTTTCAGAAAGACTTTCAGTTTGTGTACAAGAATGAACCTTTACTGTTGATAACTTATCAAGAGGCCAAGAAACTTGTAAAAGATGGAAATGAATGTTACCTTGCACACATCGTTGAAAATAAAGGAATTGTTTAGATTAATGATGTGCCAGTGGTAAATGAGTATCCTGATGTTTTTCCTGATGAGTTCCCTGGAATAATACCAGATCAGGAAGTTGAGTTTACTGTTGACTTAGTTCCTAATGCTAAGCCAATTTCAAAACCCCCTTATCGAATGGCTCAAATTGAACTTTTATAGTTGAAGGATCAATTATAAGATTTATTAGAGAAAGGTTTCATTCGACTGAGCACATCACCATGGGGTGCTCCTGTTTTATTTGTTAAAAATAAAGATGGTTCAATGAGACTTTGCATTGATTATAGAGACTTGAATAACATCACTGTTAAGAACAAATATCCTTTGCCTGATATCGATTATTTGTTTGATCAGCTCCAGGGAGCTCATTATTTTTTCAAAGATTGACTTGAGATCGGGGTACCATCAGCTGAAGGTAAAGGAAGAAGATGTTCCGAAGACCGCGTTCCATACAAGATATGGACATTATGAATTTTTAGTAATGCCTTTTGGGCTAACCAATGCACCTGCTGTATTCATGGACTTAATGAATAGAATTTTCCATGTGTTCTAGGATAAGTTTGTGGTGGTTTTCATTGATGATATTTTGGTGTTTTCTAAAATTAAAGAGGAGCATGAAAGACATTTAAGGGTTATCTTGCAAACCTTAAAAGAAAAGAAACTGTATGGAAAATTCAGAAAGTGTGAGTTTTGGTTGCAACAAATTTCTTTCCTTGGTCATATTATTTCTAAAGATGGGATAACTGTTGATCCTGCAAAAACAAAAGGTGTGGAAGACCGGCCAAGACCCACAAATGTAACTGAGATTCGTAGCTTCCTTGGTTTGGAAGGCTATTACTGAAGGTTTGTTAGAAATTTTTCACGGTTATCTAGTCCAGTGACTAAGCTAACTCGGAAGGGTGTTAAGTTTATCTGGACAAAAGAATGTGATGATTGTTTTTAGGAATTGAAAAAAAGATTGGTGAATGCTCCAGTTTTGGCACTACCTTCCTGGAATGGTGAGTTTGTTATATATAGTGATGCTTAATTGAAAGGACTTGGTTGCGTCCTAATGCAGAATGATCAGGTAATTGCTTATTCATTACGACAGTTGAAAACTCATGAGGTAAATTAACCTACACATGATTTGGAATTAGCTGCTGTTGTTTTTGCTTTAAAAATTTAGAGGCATCATTTGTATGGAGTAAAATGTGAAATATATACTGATCACAAAAGTTTAAAGTATATATTCACTCAGAAAGAGTTAAACATGAGACAGAGGAGATGGCTGAAATTATTCAAGGATTATGATTATACAATTCATTACCATCTGGGAAAAGCAAATAAAGTGGATGGAGGTTTGAGTCGAAAAAGTAATGCTTCATTAGAAATGTTGCATTTGAAACGAGATCCTTTGATTAAGGATTTTATGAACTTTGGCATAGAAGTTGTTGGTGCAGGAAGTTATTCTCTTTTGTTTCAGGTTTTAGTGAGATCATCTCTATCAGATAGAATCAAGCAAGCACAGAAGCAAGACAGTGAGTTGCAGAAAAAGGTAGAGCTGGTTCAGAAAGATAAGTTGCCTGAATTCAACATTGATAATGATTGCGTCTTGAGATTTGGGAATAGATTGTGTGTGCCTTGTGATTCACAGTTGAAGAGAGAGTTGTTGTGTGAAGATCATAGTTCTATGTTTTTAGTTCATCCTGGCAGTACTAAGATGTACAGAGATTTGCGGGAGTATTACTGGTGGGATGGAATGAAAAGAGATATTGCTGATTTTACTATGAAGTCTTTGACATGCCAATTGGTTAAAGCAAAGCGGCAGTTACCGAAAGGGATGCTTCATCCTTTACTAGTGCCAGAGTGGAAATGGGAGAATATATCCATGGACATTGTTGTTGGATTACCGAAGACATCTCGAGGTAATAATGAAATATGGGTTATTGTTGATCGCTTGACTAAATCTGCTCATTTCCTTGCTATATGAGATACTTTTTCCCTAGATCAACTTTCCCATTTGTATCTTAAAGAGATATCCAGGTTACATAGAGTTCCTCTCTCCATTGTATCTGATCGTGATCCCAGGTTCACTTCTAACTTTTGGAAAGGCCTTCAGAAGTCGTTGGGTACTGAATTAAATTTTAGTACAGCATTTCATCCTCAATCAGATGGGCAGTCAGAACGAACAATTCAGACCTTGGAGGATATGCTGCGAGCTTGTTCGATGGATTATCAGGGATGTAGGGACCAATATATTTCTTTGGTTGAATTTTCATATAATAACAGTTTTCATTCTAGTATACAAATGTCACCATTTGAGGCATTATATGGGAAGCGGTGTCGAACTCAAGATTTCTGGGATGAAGTGGGTGAAAGGAAGTTGATGGGACCAGAATTGGTAGAAGAGATGGAAGAAAAAGTTTAGCTGATTCAGAAGCACATGATAACAGCTCAGAGCAGGCAGAAGAGTTATGCGGATAACCGGAGGAAGGATCTATCTTTCGAGGTAGGTGATCATGTTTTTCTCAAGGTTTCTCCTTGGAAAAGTGTGATGATATTTGGTAATAAACGAAATCTGAGTCCAAGGTTTATTGGTCCATATGAAATTCTGGAGAGAGTTGGATCAGTTGCATACCGGGTGGCTTTACCTCTGAGTTTATCTCAGGTACACAATGTTTTTCACGTTTCGATGTTGAGAAATTATATGCCAGATCGATGTCATGTTTTGAGTCTAGAGGTAGTTCAGCTGCAAGAGAACCTATCTTATGAGGAAGAACCAGTCCAGATTCATGACCACAGGGAGCAAGTGTTACGGAATAAGTTGATTAATCAGGTAAAGGTTTTGTGGAAAAACCACATGATGGAAGAGGCAACATGGGAATCTGAAAATGCAATGAGGGATAAGTACCCCCATTTATTCGATAAGTAAATAAATTGCGGGGACACAATTTTCAAAAGGGGGGAAGGATGTAACATCCGAAGTAAGTAATGAGTAATAGATATTTTTATCTATTTTTGTTAATTAATTAGATAGTGTTTTAGATGCTTACAATGAAAATAAATCCAATCTTAAGCATGGAATACACTAATATTTTTAAAAGATTTTTTTACTGCCTTTTGATGGAAAACCATTTTTAAATCTATCTTTTGACAATTTTATAAGCTATTTTTTTCAAAATAAACTTACTCTACATGATTGGGACATCAAAATTTACTTTTTTTGGATTTTTGGTATTTTTCAGACAACGTTCAATTTTTAATGAATAGTGAAAAATACTGAATTTTACATCAAAAATGATTTTTAATATAATTTATTTATATGATTAGGTTATATTTTGAATTGGTTTTGAAGTGAAATTAGATTATATTTTTACCATTTAATCCAATGGTGGTCATTGGAATCAATTTCACTTTGAAATTGGACTTAAACTGGTGTCAATCTTTTGATACTTATTGTTTCATAAAAACACGCTATTTGTCATGACAGCGGGAATTAATTATTAAATTAACTAATGTGACTTATATGTTTTGAATTTTTTAAAATAGACTTCATTTTTGAATTTTGAATATCAAATAAATATTATGGTGAATTTTTTGTATTTTTCTGAAAAACTTCAATTTTTTATGAATAGTGAAACCACTAAGTGGTACTTATAAAAACTGATTTTTCGTTTAAATGAAATTTTACCACATCTGTGTTTTGAATTTCAAAAATCCGACATACATGGTTGTCATTAAGAAGTAAAATGTGGTTCAATGAGATTGAAATATTTTTTTGGTGAATAGTAACTCTTAAGTTCTTAATCGCGATTAGAGGTAATTAATGTAGTTTAAGGTAAAAATAATGCTTTAATAAAATGAGATGAGCTTGAAACATTTCCTACCCTAATTGGATGTGTCATGGACGACAAATACAATCCATGGGTCAACTTGGGGACCCCATGGAGCCACTTTGTTTGGGAAATGACACAAATAACTTTTTATTTAATGTAAAAGTAAAAATGACACAAACATGAGATGTTTTACTAAAACAATTTTTACATGGGGTTATAAAGATCATATTTTTTATTATAAATAGTTATTGGAAAGATAAAAAGATTTCCTACATCATATTATTTTTTATATAATTTTTATACTTTATATAAATTAAACTATTTATGACATCATGATGATGCAGCGATGACCTCATTATTTAACGATTTATATAAAATGGAATGATAAAGTAAAATCTAAGACCTACACATGGAAAAAACCTATTGGATGGGTGGATTTAGAACCCTTATAACCTTATCCTCAATCCACATCAATTTGGGACCTCTTAAATCCGAATACCATTTTAAAATAAAGTTACATTTCTTTACCTTCCAAGAGTGCCCCTCCTCTCCTCTTATAAAAGGCCCCCACCTCTTCCTCCTTACCCACACTCACAAAGCCTTTGGATCGGCCACACCCTGCCCATTTTGTCTCTACACATCCCTCTCTTACTCCTTTAATCCTATATTTGGGCAGAAGTCTTCCCATGTAAGCCTTTGAGCTCAAATCTAAAAGAGTTACCCGATTTTAAGGTAATGTATTCTTTTGAGTCCTTTTGTTTGATTTTGCTTCTCCAACCCCCTAAACTCTTTTTATTCTTTTCTTTTGTAACAACTAAAGTATCCTCAATATACTAGGATGTTTTTATAAGAAGGATTAGAGCTACACTTACCCACACCTACATCTAATGGTTAATGGACATACTGTTTCCGTGGATGGTGAATTTATGCCTCCCGAAACGATGATTGTTCAAAATTATTTTAATACCTTCAAAGGTGGCCATTAAGATGTAACTATATTTATATATGATATATAATATTTTTATGTTTTCCTTAAGCTTCTGTATTTTTCATTTTGGGAATACCTTTATGGTTTCCATTATGGGTAAACACGATATCTTCATTTAAAGTAGTGCGGACTACCGCCCCCTCAAAGTGATTTGATTCGTTAAATACCATATTTGGGACATATAAAGGATAGAACTATGATATTATATATGGTATTATACTGGAATTATAATACACTTTTATATCATTATGATTCCATTCTATAAAATACGAAATAGAAATGAAAGTAGCGTTCATGCGTACGTACGGCTTACCGTCTCTATGAACGATGCATTCCATTTCTTACCTCTAAATGATTATGTAATATTATAAAGGCATGTATATACTGGATATATATTATATATACATAATTATTATAATTCTGGATATAATGGATACATGAAAAACATGTAATTATAAAGGGTTTATTTTTGACTCAAGTACCAATGATCGTTAAAACGACCGTTATTAACTTAAATAATTACATAGTGTTCATGACATGGAAATCAGTGATATAAAAGGAATGATGAACTTGAAAAAGGTTCTTAAACAAGTAGAAATTAACTCAAGTTTATTATTCAGGAGATTAAAGAACGACCGAGTCAAGTCAGACCCGAGGTATGGGACTTCGTCTCAATCTCCTTTCATTGAGGCATATTTTGTTTTATACACAACCTTCTTTTATACGGTGTATAAACCCCTTTGACTTTTATGTTTATCAAAAAGGAATCTTTTTTATACGAAGAGTTTTACTAAACGACAAAAGGGAATGTTTTTTTCGTACGCATGCGGTGACAACGACTTCTCCTCCGCCGTGACCATTATTTGACTTTCGGATTCCTCTCCAAGCCATGCCTTTTTTTAAAAGAAAAATAAATACCATGTTTTACTTTTCTTTTATTTTGGTATTGAAAATGGTTTTCATAATTATTTTATATCAATGTGTTGTATTGATATCTTGTGATTGAAAGGTGGAAATGTTCTGTTTTCTTTATGCATGTTTTATGTGATACGATTATGTTGAGGTTCATGGACATTATTATGAAGACATGTGGTTCTGTGATAAACTAAGGGCGGGTGAGCCCGATATAGCTATCCAATGCATTGGGTAACGTGAAGGAGTGAAACGTTAAGGTTTCTCTGAAGAGATTTAGGGAATATACTGTGATGGGTATTCCAAACGTAACCAAGAGGGTTACCCCCTACGTAAGAATATTATGAATGCCTCAAGTTACCTTTATGTCTTCTGATTTCTAAGATTTATTCATGATTTGATGAGGTATGTTAAAGTGCTTATGTTTTATGTGTAAAGTATGATTTCATTCTTATGTATATATGTACCCATGTTTCCTTTCCATATTTTTATATCCCTTACTGAGCTTTTTATGCTCATCCCATGTTTTTTTGAAATGTTTTTCACAGGTCAAGGGAAAGGTACATGATATGATTATAGTGTCAAGGAAGTGTCAAGAAAGAATCCATGTTTTATTCTAAATATGTTTCCATTGATGGGAAAGAAGAATACTATCTTTATGTAACCACTTTGTTTATATGTGGAATGTAATGCAAGTTTTATGATCTAATTCTCTAAATCTCTAAACCCGAAAAGATCTTAAATGTGTAATCTTGTAATAACTCAAGATTAAGTAAGATTTAAGGCTGGGGCCTTATAATGAGTGATGCAAGGGATGCAATTATCAGTTTCCTTGGATAGACTCTGTTGTATTGGTTATCTCATAGGCTCGTATAGCGACCCTTGGGATTCTTTATAGATCACTTTGTATTGTATCGGTATGTCATTACTAGATATTTGGGATTTCTTTCGTGTCTTATGTATGATGCCTTTTTATTTAAATGGTGAGAATTTATGATTATTATCTAAGTTCAAGTCTACCCATCTAAAGAACAAGAATGGGGTTGGAAAAAAATTGATACATTTTTATGACGGACCATGAACATACTTTATTATTTGTATAGGTTCTCTTTGTTTAGACATAAAACTTAGGTCGAAGGAGCTAGACTTGATCAGTTATACATTAAGGAAACTAGAATGAGTGTTTTTTATTATATATTTGTTTAATATAAAACACTTACATATATTGACACACTATTTTTTATATATTACATGAGTTGGTTTGATCTAGACACCATTGGTGGTGGCCTACTAGGATTATATCTCACACCATACTTGGGATGCCTTTGGTACCAAAGAAGATATTGTTGTTCACAGGGCAATGGATTTATGAATTTTTTTCTTTGTAATTGGGTGATTAGGTGCACAAGATTGATCTATTAATCAGGATGATCATGGAGATCTCCCTTAGGGAAATACTTTCTTTTCATTATTTATATATTGGAAAATTTATACTTACTATATTCTCCTTCTTGTATATTGTAGCATCATCTGGACATGCATGCATAGTTATGTTTATTCAATATATTATATTATCCCACTTATTTGTCTTTTATTATCACTTACTCTACTATAATACATTGATTTACCACTGTGTGACTCAAAACATGAGTTCATATACTCTGCATCGTACCACCATTAGACCATCGCTGATAGTTTGTAGCCTCTAGCCTATGTGGAAGAGGGCTTAAGGTCATGTGTTGATGGATCTGGCTACTAGTTTAGTGTTTACTCAATTTGGGATGTTACATATTCCCTCTAGAGGTGATCCACATGCATTCCATGAACCTTTGAACATAATCGTAAAAATATTTAGATACTATAATGTAATTTACTAATGCTTGAGTAATTCGCCTTTGATCACCCTAACAATTTCTTTAAGGAAGGGTTCTCTTTCATCTCTCTAGATTCGAGAGTAGAAGGTGGTGGAAGGTCGCTCTTTATTCCTAATATCATTCTAGGAGAGGGATCTCTCTACGTTTTGAGAGGATTACCTTTGGATGTCATTATGCCCAACACAAATAAATTTTATCTCTTATGAAAATAATATAATTGGGTTTATATACCTCTAGGGTTAGAAAAGAAAAATTGAACATGATCCCATTATTATTTTTATAATCCCTGGGAAACCACATGTCTATAATATTAATATTATTATTATTTCTTAACATGCACTGAACTCATGAAATAAATTAAATATTATTTATTCCAAAAAAAATTCAATATATATTATTTCTCACTAGACAATTTGACTCAATCTGTCATTCCTCAACAATATTTATCTGGAATTGAATAATTACTATTTATTTAATAAATAAATATTATTTTTTTATTCCCTAATAAATAAATAAATATTATATTCACTAAATAAAAAATAAATATTTATTAAATATTATAATCACTTAATATTCTCTCGAATAAATAGTGATATAATATATGAAATTAATCAAACATGAATAATTATTAAATCATGTAAAGGAATATTATTTATTGAAGATATTATAAAATAAATAATACAATATTAATTAACTAAGATTCTAGATATAATTTTGGTGTGACTCTAGAGGTCTCTTTCTCGGTGGAATTAGAAGAAGTTGCCTAAATTCAAAGGTTGGCATCTAGAAACCTAGCAAAGCACCCATAGAGAATGAAGTTAATGTTACAATTAAATAATAACTTATACAAAGGCTTACTATATAATTTAATCCTTTTTTCATGATATCTCTAATCCTAGAGGTTTCATGATGGTTCCATCGACATATGTGCTTGATGTCTCTTTCTATAACATTCTAGAAATTGAACTTTCCTATAGAACCACATGGCCATTAATTTATTTAGTCTATATCATTTCTATCAATGGGCCTAAGATATAAAATTAATTTAAACAAAATAATTTAAAAAACATATATCAAATTATTAATTAATTAACTATTTCTCATTACACACTGAACATATCCTACCTTGATGCAAACATATTTTATCACATTTTTTTATCAATATATCAAGTACATAACTTATAAAAATCATTAATAATAATCTTAAATTCCAAGGATCAATACACAAATCCGCATATAAGAACATATAATAACACATATAAATTTGGATTTCCTACTATAGGGTCTTATTATCATAATATGAAATAAGATATATTACTAAATGTTAATAGTATAAGAAGATGCCTCATAGTCATATGACCCTCCACATATGATAACATGTATCATTTGTGTCCCTAAAATTATTTCATTTAGTGATAGAACACATATTTAGTAATACTATTGTGGAACTTCTATGTTCTTATCATTGTTGGGAACTACAATGACTTTTTAGTGAGAAAATTACTCGTAGGACATTATCACATACTATGTTATGCATAAGAACAATCATGATGTGATAAGAAGTTTATTAATATTAAAAACAATAAATATGTGTTATCATATAATACATATAAGTTATTTATTTGGAACTAACTCTAAAAGACTCCCACTTTCACTATAAACAATTGATAACAACCATCAGTTTTATAGATCTCACATGATACTCATGCTTATGCTAAGATAGGCCTTCAATCAATGTTTTTATAATGTTTTCTTATATGGAAAATTTGATTACTATATTTTAATATATCTGAGAAAAATCCATCAAATGTGATAATCCTAGAGTATGGGATTTTCTTTTGGTGTAACCCTATCTCTTTTTCAAGAGACACTGCTAAATTATTATCACAATTAACTATGATAGGGTCTTTACAACTAGGTACCACATCAACCTCCGGAATATATTTTTGCTTCAAAATAGCTATATTTACAACATAATAAGTATCTATATAATCAAAATACACTATAGAATCAGAAAAAACTTGTTTATTTTAACTCTTCCATCTCACAGTACATTCACTAAGACAAAAAACATATCTTGACTACGACTTTACATCAATAAGATCTATTTGAAACTAGAATCAACATAATCCTGGATGAATAGATCCTTGTCTCTTCTAAACACCAGAAACATATCCTTAATTCTTCTCAGTTACTTAAAAATAGATTTAATATAAGATTATTGATTTTATATTTGATCATATTGATATCTTCCTACCATTCTCAATGCATAGGAAAAATAAAATCTAGTACATAACATTACAAGCTTGATTGATCCTATCACTGAAGATTATGAGATCTTACTCATTATCTACTTCCCCTTTTGTGTATGAGGAAACATTTTTTTAGAAATATGTATACCTTGTGGAACTATAAACAACCAATATTAACCCACACTTCTCATACATAGACATTACACTATTTTTATATAATACTTACAACATTACACAAGCGGACTCCTAAATACCATTTTTCTTTAGTGGATTTGGAAACATGGAAACATAAACACTGATTCATATGTATACAATAATTTTTATCACTAGGTTCTACTTGACTATAACCCTTTGTAGACACATCATACGTAATATATATCTTCATAACACGGGGAAAGGAAACATAAGAAATGGTGAGCTCAAATTCTCAATAAGGTAATCAATGGAGATATGTAAGAATAATTATGAGAATAAGGGAATCAGTACATGATTATGAAATTAGAAGATCATTCCATGAATATCAAATATACTAATAAAAAGTTATTGAATAAATATTTTTTTTTCATAAGACATGAATCATTAGGTAATAAAGAGCATAATCCTTGAAAGAATAACATAGTAACAAGGCATGTAATTGTGGTAGAAACGTTAGAATATAAAATGATTTTCGTAGTAGTCAAGTATTATTACCTAGGCCATATTTTTTAAATTAGTTTGGTCCCCAAACCATATCAGTAGTAAAGGATCACTCCCATGGTTATCATATTAGTCAAGTTCATTCCCAGGAGAATCTTAGTAGTAAAGGTTCACTTCTAAGATCGTCTTAGTAGACAACATTCTTAACTGAACTGAGTTCACTCCTCATTCCATCAATGTATCTCTTATGACATATAAGTGCTTACCCAATGAATTTTGAGGAGATATAGGTCCGACTTATCTCATTATAAAATAATACATATGTGTTCCACAATATCATAAGAAATTATAATATCATAACCTATCAAATTAAAAATATGGTTATTGTAGTCATTTCATCATATCTTAAACTATGGAAAAGAAATATGTTTCATTATCATTTTATCATAGAATAACCCATGAAAAAATGGGTTTTATAACCATTTGTCATGGTATAACTCGTGGAGGGGATATGGGTTTCATAAACACCATGTCACAAAAATCCTATGAATTTAAAAAAGAATAAGAATTGTATCCCTAGATCATAACCGTATTAATATATAGAAAACATAAACTTATGTAATCATATATGAAAAATAATACTGAAAAACTTTTAAAAACATTTATTGTTGAAAATATCCTTTCTTATTTGAAAAATATTTTTAAAACAGAAAACATTATAAAAATAATTTTCTATGAAAAATAACATTGAAAAAAATCTAAAGGAATATTTGAAATCATTTAAATCCATTTTATAAGGACCCAGACCCTAGTATCCTTGAGCCAGTATGGAAATATGTTGTGTAATTTTATTTAATAAAATAAACTGAATAATTAAACAACACATTACACAACATAGTATATTTACCTGTCTAGGTTTCTGATAATTAGATACAACTATTACATTTCATCTAAACTTTCCAAAAATATAAATTAAACAAAATAATATTTAGTGATCTACCATCAAAATGAAAAATACATCACTGATAAATCTACTAAACCTGTAAAAATTAATTTAAAATTTCTAGTGAGCATTTAAAATGATAATTAATTGGTTTTAAAATAATTAATAAATTCATTTTAAAACATTTCTTTAAAATAAATATTCATACATAAAAGTATATTTTCATAACATTTTAATTTTAAATAAATAAATTTATAAAACAATTATTTTTCTCAAAATAATTATAATTTAAAATATATTTGGGATTTATCTTTTGAAAATAATAATTTTTGGTGGTTCATTTATGATACTTGGCATGCCATAATAAAAACCATAATATTTTAGTCATAAATAATATAAAAAAACTTTCTTCAAGACTAATGGGTTCACTCCCAATAACATAACATTCATTACACTTGTTCTATGTTTTGAAAACGCTTTCAATAGACCTTTATTTCTTAATCATAACTCAAAATATTTAAAAATACATACATAAAATTATTCTATTTTAAAAAAATAAAATTCTTTATAACATTTCATATTCATATTCTTGAGATTTTCTAAAATTATTTTTAGGAGAATATCATTCATAAAATGACTTTCATTATTTATAAATCATAAATAAAATATATAATGAATTAAATCCATACTTGATTTAAAAATGCATGGGATTTTATTTATAATTTAGATGATTCACATACCTAATAATGCATAACATACTAAGGGGTGAGATACAATTTTTCACATTAAATAATATCATTTTTTGGATTAGCATATAAAACGATAATAAATATTATTTATAAGAAAAATGTAAACATAATATATAAAACAAAAAATGATAGACTAAGAGAAATATCAAACCATTTCATATATAATTGAAAATGAATGACTAATCACTTCTATTTATTAAATTAAATTGATATATATTTTTATATAT
Organism: Viscum album; assembly: GCA_963277665.1. Classification (NCBI taxonomy): domain Eukaryota; kingdom Viridiplantae; phylum Streptophyta; class Magnoliopsida; order Santalales; family Viscaceae; genus Viscum; species Viscum album. Next base: position 286,198,138 of record OY728137.1, on the reverse strand, counting down.
ATTCATATATAAATCATTATTCCTAAAATGATAGAATGAAAATATAATCAAACCCATTGATAAAAAATTGATCTCCTTTCAAAAAATAGACTTTAAAACAAAACTCATATCTTAAAGATTTTGAAAAAACAAGAACTTTTAAAGATAGATATCAATATATATATATATATATATTTAAACAACATAACCTGATTATAAGAAAACATACCCTTCAAACCCATAAGCTTAAGAAATAAAATTTAAATCATGAACTCTTATCTTATATTTTATGAAAATATATAATCATATATGTGTGTGTGTATATATATACATATATATACACATATATCTGTGAATCCTTGTAAAAAATAGTTTGATATAATAAAATAAACCCTTAAATATATATAAATAAGGGATTTATAGGTAATATAAATTTGAAACAAATAATTATCATTAAATAAATTATTAATGAAATTAAATAGAAAATCCTTAGAAACTAAATTCAAAAAAATCCATTAAAACCATAGGTTTTAGAAATTTAATTTTTAAAGAAAAACTTTATCTCATTTATACTGAAAATAAATAGTTATATATGTGTATATATGCATATATATATACACATATATATGTCACCCTTGTAAAAAGATAATAATTTGAAGAACCCTTACTTCTTTTTGGATGAATATAGGGGTGTGGTGTCACAACCCCCCTTCAAAAAGATGAGATAAGAGACATCAAAATTCCAAACCATTCCTTCCTCAAGTTGAAGGAGAGATAATGACCCCCGAGAACTGCCATCAATAGGCCTCGAAGTGGCGAATAACACCAAGGGTATAAAGTAAAACAATATATAGAAGGAATTACCCTTTTTGTTTAGTAGGATGAGGAGATAAGATGGTAAATCCCAAAAAAAATTAAAACTAGAAGAAAAGAGAGTCCATAAATAACCCATTCCCGTATTTATATTCCAATATAAAGTGCTACAAGGCACAAGAAAACTCTAAATGGAAGTACCAAATGAAAAGAGAACCAGAAACGTCAATGATCTCGGCGTCCAAGCTAATAGGGTCTGGAACGTTCCTCGAAGTCCTCCTAAAAACCTGAAAGTAGTTTTATATACGCCCGGTGAGTATATAGGTATACCAAGTAGGGAAAACCAAAAGCTCTCGTGCACAAGTTGGGAGGCATTCTAATGCCCTGTGAGAAAAGAATAAAACCAAAGCACCTAACAAGGAAACTATCCACCCACACCTCAGCAAGGAACACTCTCCAAATAATGCAATTCAATTAAAGGAATAGTAATAACAAATCAATGTTTGGGTACTCCTTCACCACTGGATATTAAAGACATCCTAGGCATCACACCTCCCCTGCCATACTCACCGTAGTCCCACTGCCACCCCAACCGAAACTTTTGGGCACCAAAACAACATGTAACCATGCCAGTATACACCTGGGAAAGAACAAATACCACAACGCCTGAAGACACTTGGGCCCAAACAATTAATACCATGCCCGAAGACACCTGAGCCTCATCCCGAAGACACTTCGGAAACAACCTACCAGCACACACCTGGTCCAACCACCACAACATACGTTGCCTGAAAAACCTAGGGATATAATAGACATCAGGATGTCACAGCCAACCTGAAGAGTCCTGGGATACTCAGGAAGGGAAGAAAAAAAGGACATAATAACCATCCACTTATAATAGTGTTGTGAAGAACACCCTTCCCCATGAAATGGGGTTTTCAGCACGAATTTCTCAACTTGGTTGGGGCGTGAATAATAAACATAAGAACTAAATTATATTTATAGGTAACAAGAAATCATCCCAACCTAGGGGTTCCAAATCTATCCAATACACGAACACCCTCATTACTATTCATTTATAAAAAGCACAATAGCCACAACCAAGTCACAACTCTTTCCAAGAAAAACATTTCCCATTTAACCCATTCTTCTTATCACATTCAAGTGGTTCCATTAAAATAAAACTTTACTACTAGGAAAATAACAAGCATAGCCACAATCCAAGGAAGGAAAAATATCCAAACAAAAAATTAAGCATTCACACCCGGTTCTCTTATAAATTCACAAAAACAAAAGGGATCTGTGAGATCCCTCGAAGTATTGGAACAAAACCAAGCCCCAACATACAGCCCCACTCGGCCCCAAATCCACCAAAAAAAACTACACAATATGGGATCCCATCCTCATCCATGTAACCACACAAACATCAAGAAAAAAAACCATAAACATCACCAGAATAGAGCAATAGTGTTTTTAAATTTATACATACCATTCCTTTATTTCCGTCCTTCTGTTTGGTTAACCGAGGTGACCACCCAAGGTTTCTTATTCATTGGGAATCCATTTAAACCACTGAGTTTACTGGATTAACCAGCTTCTATATTATAACCATTCAACCTCAGATAATATCTAGAAAACATAAGTTCATTAGTGCATAATAAGGGACCATCAATGACCACAATTTTTAGTGGACATAAGCCCATAAAATTTCACAACACATAAGAAAAGGGAAAAGTGTAAAACAGCCTCATCAAACAAAACCCTTAATTATTTAATAACCATTTAATATCTTCATTAATGTTTAGATCCATCCCTCCCTATAGGAAAAAAATCATACCCACCTCGCATGATACACAGTAAAGAGAGATGATGGAAGAACCCTACCTGGATGATCAACGATCGATGCTTTTCTCCTTGCGCCAAAAATTGGGGATGTGAAACTTACATAAGAAGAACTCTAAGGACTCCAAGAGTGAGTAGGAAAGGGTCCATCATAGTTTCACCACTAGCCTTGGGAAGGGGCATCTAAATACACCAATGAAAGTTAAAGAGACCATTCAATAAAAAGAAAAAATCTTGTGCAATAAATGGCGAGCTCCTAGAGTTACAGGGTATGAAATATTGAATAGATTTATAGTTGAATTGTAGTTTCACCATGCATTTGGATGGTTATGCATGATGAAATTAATTGTTATTTAATAATTCTCATATGAGAGATGGATAAAACAGCTGTGAGTTAAATGGATTCATTTAAATAGAGTAAAACATGTAACAACGACATAATGTTTGGGTCAGTCGAGGGTTGACCCACTCCTGGAGATTTAGAACATCATTTATGGTCTTAAAAATAGCTTCAAACAACTTTAATGAGGCATTAAACCATAAAGGAATCATTATCAGGAATGAAACCCCCAACAAACTCAGGGAATCGATCGGGTGTGGCGCCGATCAGTTACTCCCCGATCGGGGACACACCGATCGGTGACACCGATGGGTGACACCATGATGACACCATTCCATCGACATTGTCTCCCTCATGACTCACTAATGGATCCAGGGTATCCCAACACTAGAAATTGACAAAGTAATGGGCCATAAGGGTCCAAACCATTACATCAGATACCTCTCAAACTGTTATCATTCTCAAGAATTGAAATTATACATGATGAAAATAGTGGGCTATGAATAACCACTTTGAAGATAAATCTCAGGAGTAAAACTCCTTGAAATTATGGAATAATTCTCCCTCAAGTACACAAACAAACAAAGGTCACACTGTCCAATCCTATGGATTCGGAATTCCCTTCCTTCATGTCAAGATACTATACACTATGGACATCACTGACTCTCCCGCACTGGTTTAATCACATCCACCCTAATACGTCTTGATTAGGGATTAGGTCCCCCCTCCCCACATTTAGGACTCTTCATAAACATTCATAGAATATGTAAAAAAAACACTTCATAGTTAACATGGTCAGGCACTACATCATAATCAAGTATGAAACAAAAATGAACAAAATTAAAAACAGATCTGGGAACTGGGCACGCACTTGAGCTTCTCACTCCCAAGTACTCTCCTTGAGGCCAAAATTCCTCCACAACACATGAACCCAAGGGATGGTTCATCCTCAAAGCACATTATCTTTTCTATCTTCGATCCTTACTGGCCAATTTATGAACGTATCATCATCACCTATATCTAACTCTCCCAAGTCAATGACATCGAAATCATCGTGTAGAAATCGACAAAGCTGGGAGGTATGGAAAACATCATGGATCCTTTTCAACTGATGTGGAAATGCGAGATGATATGCCACATCACCGACTATCCCCAACACTTCAAAAGGCCCACTTAACCTAGGAGAGACTTTTCTCCCCTTGCCAAGCCTTATGGCCTCGTCGTGGGGAGACCTTCAACAACATGTGGTCCTCAACCATGAACTCCAAGGTTCTTCTCCTATGATCGGACTACGACTTCTGCAGGTCCTGATCCACCTTCATCCTCTCTCGTATGAGCTGAACTTTCTCTGTGGGGATTTGCACCACCTCCGAGCCAAGAACACCTGATTCCCTGAACTCTGTCTAGCACATGGGTGAGCGACACGATCTATTGTAAAAGGATTCAAATAGATCCATGCCAATGGTAGAGTGATAGAAATTATTTTAGGAAAACTCTACTAGAGGTAAGTGTCATACCCATGATCCCCTAAAGTCCAAAACACATGCTCCTAAAATATCCTCCAATGTATAGATGGTCCTCTCTGTCTTCCCATCTGTCTAGGGGTGGAAAGCGATGCTATGGCATAGCTGGGTTCCAAAATCATGCTTCAATACCATCCAAACTCATGAGGTACACCAAGAATCCCTATCTGATACTATGGACCTTAGAACTCTATGAAACCGCACCACATCATCCATGAATCTCTATGAAAAGGCATCCACCACACTCAAATCCTTGATCACCAGGAAGTGAGTTGATTTTTTCTGTCAGTCTACCACTACCCAGATAGCATCGAACCCTCCTTAAACCCCAGGTATTCATGTGACTAAATCCATCAAGATGTCATCCCACTTCCACTTGGGGACATCTAAAGTATACAACAAACCTAATGGGGTGCGGTGTTTATCCTTCACCTGCTAACACACTAGGCACCATACCATAAACTCTTCCACTGCCTGATTCATCCCGGGCCACCAAAACTGACCCCTCAAACCCTGATACATCATGAATTTCATGGGTGTACCACCAGGGGTGAGTTTTGGAACTCACCAAGAACTCTTCTGCGCATTTCCACTCGAAAAAACAACATTAAATGAAACAAAATCAGATTATGTCCTTCTTCTGACCATATTTCTAGTTCATTGCCTTGTCTGACACGATCACACATCACATCAACCTCTATGTCCCCACACTGAGACTCCTCCATCTGCTGCTATAGGGAGGAATGTACTATCATCTAAAACATTCAGCATTTACTATCCTCTACTCTTGCATCCAGGTTTAGGGAAGCCAACTCCTCTATTGCTTTCCAGGCATCTGTTGATTCTCAAACCGCATCCTTCTATGAATTTCTACTCAAGGAATCGGCCACCACATTCCCCTTTCATGATGTGTAGGAAATATCAAATTCATAGTCTTGAAGAAACTCAATCCACCTCTTCTACAACATGTTCAGGTCTCAATGAGAGAAGATATACCTCAAGCTCTTGTGATCTGTGAAGACCATAAAGAGCACCCTGATGATGTAATTTCATCACAACTTTAGTGAGAACACAACCACCATGAGCACCAAGTCGTGGGTGGAATAGTTATTCTCATGGGGACGTAACTGCCTAGACCCATAATAGATCACCCCTATTGTTGCATCATCACACACCCTATTCCTTGGTCTAAAGCATCACAGAACACCTCAAACATCACCCCTTCTTCTACCAACCTTATCACTAAGGCACTAACCAACTTATACTTTAGATAAATGAAGGATACCTATCACTTCTCACACTACATGAAGGCCTGGTCCTTTCTGGTCAAAGTTGTCAAAGGAGCTACAAATCGAGAGAAGTTAGAAACAAACATCTGATAATTGTCTTCCATAACCTGGAAACTACAAACCTCTGTCACATTCTTGGGGGCATCCCAAAAACAAATGCGTAAACAATTGACGGATCAGCTCTTATTCTTTTCTCAAACACCCTCTGCCCAAGGAAATGCACCTCTCATGTCTAGAACATTCACTTTGATATCTTCTCATAGAGCAAGTGTCGTCAGAGGACCTCTAAAATAGTTATCATATTCTCGACATGATCTTCATTTGATCTTGGGTAGATCAACATGTCATCGATGAACACAATGAAGAACCAGTCCAAAAACCCATGGAAAACAGAGTCCAGGGGCCCCATGAACATAGCAGGTGCGTTCGTAACACTGAACGACATGACTACGAACTCAAATTTTCCAAACCTACACATAAAGGAAGTATTAGTGATATCACTATCTTTAATCCTTAACTGGTGATACCCAGATCATAGATCGATCTTAGAGAACCAACCTTATCCCCTCAACTGGTCAAAAAGATCGTCTATCCTCGAGAGAGGTTAACAGTTCTTGATCGTTACTTGATTCAGTCTCCGGTTGTCTATGCACAGCCTGTGACCACCATCAACCTTTATCTCAAACAAGACTAGAGAACCCTATGGCAACATGATTGGTCGAATAAAACCCTTCTTCATTAGTTTTTCAATCTGAATCCATAACTCCCAAAACATAGAAGGCGCCATCTGATAAAGAGCCATTGAAATCAGACGGGCACCAGGTTGTAAGTCTATCCTGAACTCAGCGTCACGTCAAGGGGGTAGAGTCACAACCTCCTTTGGAAAAACGTCCAGGAACTCTCTGAAAACTCCCGAGACATCCATCATCTCAGCATCCACTGATTCTGCTTAAAGCTCGGACAACATAGAAAGATGAGTTTCCACACATCGTCTCCCCACCTGACAACCTTGTTCGCCGAAAAAAGTTACTAGATGGTCATCTATATTTGAAAACATGACCCTTATCCAGAAGTATTTGATAATGGTAAACCTAGAGAACAGCCAATTGATGCATAAAATGACATCATATGGCTGCATCCATAGAAAAAGAAGGTCCCCAAAGGACTGATGTGGCCCCACCATCAGTCTGCATCCCCAGAAGACATAAGAAATGTCAGTCTGACCTTTGAATAGAGTACTCAAAATTAGAGCATGGGATGTATCCCTGAATCTAGACCCTGATCATGAGACAGAATGGGTGCAATAATGCATTTTTAAGCTCTTTAATCAAATAAATCACACACAAGAGTGCTAAATAAGCTGATCGTACCACGAACAACTTTTGGCCCTGCTGGAACTACTTCCTATGTGGCGTGAAAATGGCCACACCCATCTCCTCTACCCCTTGGCTATCGACCGCCTCCTCGACTATGCCCTAGTCGATTTCCCTGAGGAGAACCCTGAGGTTGGACTCCTCTTGAAAAATCTGATCTCAGAGGAGTGGGAGGTATCTTTCCCTACTATTGGTACTAAAAGTGCATGGCTAGAAAATGTTGTTCTTAGGGTGGGTCCTGAACCTACCCACCCCCACTGTACGACGCTTGGTCTGGGAACTGGTTCCAAAGTTTCCTATGGCTACCATAGATGAAGCATCTTGTTTCTAATTCCCCAAAGAATGGCCAGGAACCGCAAGATCGAAACTGGAACTACTGGAGCATGCTCCCCACTGGCCGAAACATGGAAGGCCCTGACGGTGGAGGCCTGCTACTAACGGCCTTCCTCTTTGACGATCCCAACTGGCTCCCCAATCACAGAACACCTCATAGTGTGTTCATCCTCTCCACTACTTCAGCATTCTTCTGGACCTCCAAGTACATCAGTTGGGTGAAGGGAGTAACAACATACTGAAGAGAGTGTCAGACTGCCTCGTCTAAACATCTTGCCCAAGACTCCTCATCTGAAAAGAGGTCTGGATCAACGTGAATGAGATCCTTGAACTTGATCCCCAAATCCCACACTGACATGAACCCCTAATAAAGGGAGAGTACTTCCAACCTCTTCTTCCCTTCATCATGGAAGAGAGGAATTCTGCTCGGAACACCCTCTCAAAGTTAGTCCATAAAATTTCATCCTCCCTCTTCTCCCCAAAATAGATCATCCACCAAAAATGCATCGCTCTGTGCATCTAGTTTATAGATAGAGGAATCCAGTACTCCGTCGGATCCCATATCAAGATGAAATATATCACCAGCTCCTCAAGCTAACTCTCTGTCTCCATGTCCAAGATGCTTCCCTCGTACTTCCCGAGGGTATGCCTCTTCAAGGCATGAACCATCCTCTTCTACTGTTCATCCTCTTCCTCTAAATCAGCCCTATGTTGATCATCCAAATCATCGTCCTAGGCCTCAAATTCTCTCACTACCCATGGTCACCGTCCGAGTGCCATATCTGCAAGGTTAATAGGGAATGCCTAAGCCTGAGTAGTGTAGAAGATTTATTTTATATTTTTCATAGACATTTTATTTATTTTAAATCGACAAAATACCCAAGACACACAAAAACAAAAGTCATTATGATGCATGTACCTTTACTAGGGTCTCTAGCCTTCAATCAGTGTATCCCCACTTGGTCGTTCAGTAGGCCCAAAGTCCTTACATCGGATCACTGGGGGGCCTAAAATACCATATCCTTGCTAGTATTCCCTGGTCTATTACACGCTCCAAGATTGCCAAACATTGTTTCCCTTCCATTGCATATGATCCTCACAATGTCTAACCCGAGACTCCATCCTATCACTCAACCATCAGCCTCTGATGCCATTCTGTCACGACCTGCCTTCACCAAGATGAGAGATGGGACAACTAACTGCCAAAACCTTCCTTGTTCAAGATGAAGTAGAAATAATGACCCCTAAGACCCTCCATCAATAGGCCCCAAAGTGGAAACTAGCACCAGGTGTATAGAATCACACATAATATAGAAGTCAATACCCTTTTTGTTTTGTAGGATTGAGATATAAGATGGTAAATCCCAAACAACACTAAAACTAGAAGTAAATGTAAAGCTAAAAATAACTCGTTCCCATATGCATGTTCCAAAATAAAGTGCTAAAAGACACAAGATAACTCCAAAGGGATGTACCAAAAGAAAATAAAAGCATCAATGTCAACAGTCTTGGTGTCCGAGATAATAGGTTCTGGAACGGTCCTCGAAGTCCTCCTAGAAACATGAAATCATTTTTATATACGTTGGGTGAGTATATAAGTATTCTTAGTAAAGAAAACCAAAAGTTCTCATGCACAAGTGGTGATGCATTCTAATGCCCTGTGAAAAAAGGGATAAAACAAAAAAACTAGCGAAGAAACTATCCACCCACAACTCACGAAGGAACACTCCCCAAATAATGCATGTCAAGTAAAGTAATAATAATAACACATCGATGTTTGGGTACCCTACCCCACTTTCCCACTGGTTATTGAAGACATCCTACATGTCATACATCCCCCACCATTCTCACCACAGTCCCACTACCGCCCAACAAAAACCTTTTGGGCCACCACAACCACAACTATGCTCACAAACACCTAGGCCACTATAACCACAAATAACCATGCCTGCAGACTCATAAAACAAACAACTACTTCCACCCCCTAAGACACATAGGCCTGAACAACTACTGCCACACCTGAAGGCAAATGTGACTCATCCCGAAGACACTTGGCAAACAACCTACCCGTACACTCCTGGGACAACCACCATAACATACCCTTCCCCAAATAATCTTGTTCTATAATATACTTTAGGCAGTCACAGCCCGCCTGAAGAGTCTTGGGCTACTCAGGAATGGAAGTAGAAAAGGATCTAATAACCAGCCACTTATAGTAGTGTTGGGGAAAACACCCTTCCCCATGAAATGGGGTATTCAGTACGAAGTGCTCAACTTGGGTAAGAAGAGAATAAAAAAATTAAGAACTAAATAAAATATATATGTAAACAAGAACTCATCCCATCCTAGGGGTTCAAAAACCATCACATACAGAAACACCCTCATTACTATTCATTCGTAAAAAGCACAACATCCACAACCAAGTCACAACACTTTAACAAAAAAAATTCCCATTTAAATCATTCTTGTTATTACATTTAAGTGGTTTTATTTAAATAAAACTCCACTACTGGGCAACTATCAGGCATAGCCCCAAGCCATGGAAGGAAAAATAGCCAAGCAGCAAATTAGGCATTCACACACGGTTCTCATGTAAAGTCACCACAATAAAAGGGATCCATGACATCTCTTGAAGTACTGGATCCAAACCAAGCCCCAACATATGGCCCCCATGGCCCCAAATCCACAAACAACAAATACACAAAAGGGGATCCCATCCCCATTCATGTCACGTCACAAGTATCAAGCAGAACAACCATACACATCACCAGAACATATCAAGGGAGTTTTCAGATTTAAACACACAATTACTTTAGATCTGTACTTCCATTTGGTTAACCAGGGTGACCACACAAGGGAACCTATTCATTTGGAACCCATTTAATCAACCAAGTTTACATGATTAACTAGTTTCCATGTTACATCCATTCAATCACAGAAAATATCTAGAAAACAGATGTTCATTAGTGCATAAGAAGGGACCACCAAAGGCCACGATTTTTAGTGTACATAATCCCATAAAAATTCACAACATATAAGATAGAAAAATGAATAACACTACCTGGATGATCAACAATCGAAGTTTTTCTCCTTGCGCCAAGAACTAGGGATGAGCAACATGTAGGAGAAGAACTCTGAGGACTCCATGAGTATGTAGGAAAGGGTCCATCACAAGCGCACCACTAGCCTCAAGAAGGAAGCTCCAAACACACCAAGGAAAGGAAAATAGACCATCCAAAAAGAAGAAATAATCTCGTGTGATAAAAGGTGAGATCCTGAAGTTACGAGGTATAAAATCTTGAATGGATTTAAAGTCATATTGTGGTTTCACCACGTGGTTTGATGGTTAAAAATGATCGAATTAATTGGTATTTAATAATTCACATAGAATTAGTGTCCATAACAACTATGTGTTAAAAGATTCCATTTAAACAAAGTAAAATGCGTAGCAACGACACAAGGTTTGGGTTAGTCGAGGGCCTCCCCACTCATGTAGATCAAGAACATCATCTATGGTCCTTAAAAACAGCCTCAAACCACTTTTATGAGGCATTAAATCATAAAGGAAGTGTTACCTTGAAAGAAAACCCTTAAAACCACATGGTACTGATTAGGTGTGGCGTCGGTCGGTGAGACTGATTAGTGACACACAGATCTGCGACTCAACGATCAATGAGACCAATCAGGGACACACCGATCCGTGAGACCAATAGGGGACACACAGATCGGTGAGGCTGATCAAGGACACACCGATCAGTGAGACCGATCAGGGACACACCGATTGGTGAGACCGATTGGGGACACACCGATCGGTGAGACCGATGGGGGGCACACCGATTGGTGGGACCGATAGGGGACACACCGATCGGTGAGACCGATCGAGGAAACATTGATCGGTGAGACGGATCAGTGAAACTGATGATTGACACCACGGTGAAACCCTACCACCGACACCGCTGTACTCACGACTCACTAATGGGTCCAGGGAACCCCAACACCAGAAATTGGCAAAGTAATAGACTAGAAGGGTCTGATCCATTACATGAGGCTTTTGAAATTCGAGCGGAACCAAATGGGGTACTTAGGAGGACAATTATTGGGTGTTATTGGGTTCAAAGAATGATATATATATCTGTGTGTGTGTGTGTGTGTGTGTGTGTATTTATATGTATGTATATTATATCCCATGTTTCAATTTGAATAGATGCTAATTGAAACCAGAAATTTCTTAAATTAGTAGTAAACACAAATGATAATTAGTGTAACATTATAATCATACATGTTCATTTATAGTATATATATATATATATTCGAAACTTGTAGGATAAGTTGACACATGGGATAGAGATTTGGTTTATAATAAAACCATTTGTGTTGTTTCGATGGAAAAAATGAGGAAGCATGGGGCCATTGATGGAGATAAAAGGATTATTATGGGTCAATGTACAGTTCTGAAATAATAGCAGAGGACGAAATTATATCAGCGGTCGACCAAATGTGCGATGTGAATAGGTGTGTGGTGCAATCTCAATAATAAAGAGAGGGGGAAGGTTGATATCATCCATGCTCGATCGAAGGGTTGGGATTAAACCTTACAGCTGACCTACTATGCAGTGATAATGGGATTAATGAGGGAGAGAGAGGGATGGCTCGGATCGAATGGGGCCCGATCAGACAACTGATAAAATACATGCATACCTCCTTATCATTACGTCATGGAACCCACTTCAATAACTGATTTTTTCTCCTTTTTTAATTATAAATATGATAAAATTATCATACTATTATATATGTATAATTTCAATTAATATATAATTTCCACATTTTATAATATATAATCATAGTTTTACAATACATAATTTATAATATTAATAATTTTATAATAATATCATAATTAATTCAAAAATAATATTTAATATATATATATATTTATATCTCTTATTTTAAAATTCATAAATTTATAAACTAATTATAATCGTTAATAAAATTATTCGTTTAAAATATTATATTAAGCAACCTTTTGCAAAATAAATGAAATTCTATTTGATAAAAAATAATTAAATTTAGGATTTTTTTAAATAAAGAAGAACAATATTTTTTGTTAATTTTAAATAAGTATGGATACTATAGTATTTAATTATATTATAATTAAATAAGTAAAACAATTTATTTCAATTATTTATTTTAATGAAAATCATCTCAAAAATATTATTAGTTTGTTTTAATTATAAAATAATCCATTTAATAAAATATTAATATAATAAAACTAGGTTTTGAATTATTGGGATGTTACATTATTCTCCACTCAAAATAATTACATACATTTAATTCACTCATCGGACTAAAAAAATCTAAATTTCCATCTTGGGAATTAAGGAAAACGAAGAATCCTATATTCTACCACCTATATAGAAACATCTAATCATCAATGTTGTCTTACCATTCCTATAATACCCACTATAAGGACATAGACCCCAATATCCCAGATCTGATGCTGAAACATGTTGTGTGATTTTTTAATAAAAGAAACTGAATAATGAGACAACACGTTACACAACATAGTACCTTTACCAATCTTGCTTTTGGATAATTAGATACAAATAATAAATTACATCAAAACAATACAACAAAATTTAATTATAATAATAATATTCATTGTGTTGCCTCTACATAGAAACAATTCATCACTGATAGATCTATAAAACCAAAAAAAATGAATTTAAAACATAGGGTGAGCATTTAAAATTCACAGTAATGGGTTTTATAACAACTAATAAATTCTTCTAAAAACATTTATTCAAAATAATTATACATACTTAAAAGTATATTTTTATAAAAATTGAATTATAAATAAATAAATTTTGAAAACCAGTATTTTCTCAAAATAATTATAGTTGAAAAGATTTTTTAGATTTCTCCATTGAAAATAATAATTTTCGGTGGATCATTTATGATACATGGGAGACCGTAATAAAAAAAATAAGGTCTCTAGACATAAATCATATGGAAAAAGTTTCTTATAAGACTTATGGGTTCACTCCTCATAACATAAAATTCATTACACTAGTGACAATTTTTTAAAACAGTTTCAATTAACCTCTCTTTCTCAATCCAAACCAAAAACATTTAAAAAACATACATAAAATTAAGTTCTTTTATAGAAAACTACATTCCTTTTAACATGTATTCAACATATTATTTTTATTTTCTAAAACAAATTTTAGGATAATATCATGCTTGAAATAATTGTGATTATATATAAATAATAGATAAAATGGATAAAGAATTAGATAAGGGTGATGTATATATGTGTATATATATACATATATACACATATATAACTATATATTTTCAATATAAATTAGATAAGGGTTTTGTTTAAATTAAAATTATAAAACCTACTGATTTTAAGGGATTTATTAATTTTTGTTAATTTATTTTGTAAGGATTCAATTTTTTTATGTTGGACTTCATCAAAACACATATATATATAAGTATATACACAAATATAAAAAAATAAATATATATTTACACCTATTTCCTCACATTAAAATTTGTTGATGATAAATATTTGTTTCAAATATATGTTTCTTATAAATCCATTATTCATATGGATTTAAGAGTTTATTTTATTTTATGAAACTATCTTCATTTTAAAAGGATTCACACACACACACACACATATATATGTATATATACTACATATATATGTGTATATATATATTTATATATACTTATATGATTATCTATTTTCATAAAACATAAGATAATGGTTCATGATTTAAATGTTATTTCTAAAGCTTATAGGTTGTCAAAGTTTATTTTCATTTAATCATATTATGTTGTTTACAAAGATATATATACAATTTTATACATATGTATTGATATATATCTTCAAAATTTTCTATTTTTTTGGAATTTATTAGATATGTATTTTTTTAAATTCTATATGTTGAAATGGGGTTGTGTTTTATCAAAGGGTTTGATTATATTTTCATTAAATTATTTTTTGTATAATGATTTATATATGTATATATATATATAAGTTTATATTGATTTATTTTAAGAAGTATATGAGAGTAGTCATTAAATTTAAATTCTATATACAAAGGTTTGATATTTCTCTTAGTCTATCATTTTGTGGTTTATATTTTATATGTAACTTTTGTTTATAAATGATATTTATTATATTTTTATGTTATAATCTAAAACAAGCTATTATATCATGTGAAAAAATGTATATTCACCCCTTTATATTTCATGCATAATTAGGTATGACCATTATCTAAATTATAAATAACATCCCATGAATATTTACATCAAGTATGCATTTAATTCTTTATCCATTTTACCTATTATTTATATATAATCACAATTATTTCAAGCATGATATTATCCTAAAATTTGTTTTAGAAAATCAAAATAATATGTTGAATACATGTTAAAAGGAATGTATTTTTCTATAAAAGAACATAATTTTATGTATGTTTTTTAAATGTTTTTGGTTTGGATTGAGAAAGAGAGGTTAATTGAAACTGTTTTATAAAATTGTCACTAGTGTAATGAATGTTATGTTATGAGGAGTGAACCCATAAGTCTTATAAGAAACTTTTTCCATATGATTTATGAATAGAGACCTTATTTTTTTTTATTACGGTCTCCCATGTATCATAAATGACCCACCAGAAATTATTATTTTCAATAGAGAAATCTAAAATATCTTTTCATCTATAATTATTTTGAGAAAATAATGGTTTTCAAAATTTATTTATTTATAATTCAATTTTTATAAAAATATACCTTTAAGTATGTACAATTATTTTGAATAAATGTTTTTATAAGAATTTATTAGTTGTTATAAAACCCATTACTGGAAATTTTAAATGCTCAACCTATGTTTTAAATTCATTTTTTTTGGTTTTATAGATCTATCAGTGATGAATTGTTTCTATGTAGAGGCAACACAATTAATATTATTATTATAATTTACTTTTTTTGTATAGTTTTGATGTAATTTAATATTTGTATCTAATTATACAAAAGCAATATTGGTAAAGGTACTATGTTGTGTAACGTGTTGTCTCATTATTCAGTTTCTTTTATTAAAAAAATCACACAACATGTTTCAGCATCAGATCTGGGATATTGGGGTCAGTGTCCTTATAGTGGGTATTATAGGAATGGTAAGACAACATTGATGATTAAGTGTTTCCATATAGGTGGTAGAATATAGGATTCTTAGTTTTCCTTAATTCCCAAGATGGAAATTTAGATTTTTTTAGTCCGATGAATGAATTGAAAGTATGTAATTATTTGAGTGGAGAATAATGAAACATCCCAATAATTCTAAGCCCAGTTTTATTATATAAATATTTTATTAAATGGAATATTTTATAATTAAAACACACTAATAATATTTTTGAGATGATTTTCATTAAAAAAAATAATTGAAATCAATTGTTTTACATATTTAATTATAATATAATTAAATACTATAGTATCCAATATTATTTTAAATTAATGAAAAATATTTTTCTTCTTTATTTAAAAAAAATTCCTAAATTTAATTATTTTTTATCAAATAGAATTTCATTTATTTTGCAAAAGGTTACTTAATATAATATTTTAAACGAATAATTTTATTAACGATTATAATTAGTTTATAAATTTATGAATTTTAAAATAAGAGATATAAATATATATATATATATATATATTAAATATAATTTTTGAATTAATTATTATTATATTATTAAATTACTAATATTATAAATTATGTATTGTAAAACTATGATTATATATTATAAAATGTGGAAATAATATATTAATTGAAATTATACATATATAATAGTATGATAATTTTATCATATTTATAATTAAAAAAGGAGAAAAAATCAGTTATTGAAGGGGGTTCCATGACGTGATGATAAGGAGGTATGCATGTATTTTATCAGTTGTCTGATCGGGTCCCATTCGATCCGAGCCATCCCTCTCTCTCCCTCATTAAACCCATTTTCACCGCATAGCAGGTCAACTTTATGGTTTAATCATAGCCATTCGATCGAGCATGGATGATATCAACCATTCCCATCTCTTTATTATTGAGATTGCACCACACACCTATTCGCATCTCACATTTGGTCGACCGCTGATATAATTTCATCCTCTGCTATTATTTCAGAACCGTACATTGACCCATAATAATCCTTTTATCTCCATCAATTCCCCCATGCTTGCTCATTTTTTCCATAGAAACAACACAAATGGTTTTATTTATAACCAAATCCCTATCCCATGTGTCAACTTATCCTACAAGTTTTGAATATATATATATATATACTTTAAATGAACATGTATGATTATAATGTTACACTAATTATCATTTGTGTTTACTACTAATTTAGGAAATTTCCGATTTCAATTAGCATCTATTCAAATTGAAACATGGGATATAATATACATACATATAAATACACACACACACACACACACACACACACACATATATATATCCTTCTTTGAACCCAATAACACCCAAACCGTATCCTCCTAAGTACCCGATTTTGTTCTGCTCGAATTTCAAAAGCCTCATGTAATGGATCAAACCCTTCTAGTCTATTACTTTGCCAATTTCTGGTGTTGGGGTTCCCTGGACCCATTAGTGAGTCGTGAGTACAGTGGTGTCGGTGGTAGGGTGTCACCGTGGTGTCAATCATCAGTTTCACCGATCCGTCTCACTGATCAATGTTTCCTTGATTGGTCTCACCGATCGGTGTGTCCCCTATCGGTCTCACCAATCGGTGTGTCCCCCATCGGTCTCACCGATCGGTGTGTCCCCTATCGGTGCGTCCCCAATCGGTCTCACCAATCGATGTGTCCCTGATCGGTCTCACTGATCAGTGTGTCCTTGATCAGTCTCACCGATCTGTGTGTCCCCAATTGGTCTCACGGATCGGTGTGTCCCTGATTGGTCTCACCGATCGTTGAGTCGCAGATCAGTGTGTCGCTAATCAGTCTCACCGACCGGCGCCGCACCTAATCAGTACCATGTGGTTTTAAGGGTTTTCTTTCAAGGTAACACTTCCTTTATGATTTAATGCCTCATAAAAGTGGTTTGAGGCTATTTTTAAAGACCATAAATGATTGTTCTTGATCTACATGAGTGGGGAGACCCTCGACTAACCCAAACCTTGTGTCGCTGCTACGCATTTTACTTTGTTTAAATGGAATCTCTTAACACATAGTTGTTATGGCCACTAATTCTATGTGAATTATTAAATAACAATTAATAAACCCATACTCAATACATTCAATGTAAAATTTGAATCAATCGCATCGCTTAAATGAGGTGATAGTCCACATGTCCACAAATGATGTTATTGTATTCATAAAAAAAATGGAATACATGAAGTTATTTGTTACATAATAATTAAATAAAAATAAATAAAACAAAAATATCTTATAAATATATCCAATAAAAATATTAATTCCATCATTATTTTCCACCTTGAGAGGTGGTAATGGAAAAACAAACAACATTGGTTCGAGAGGTGGTACTCCACCGTACACACGAGTGATGATTGTGTATCCAATTTCATGGAACAGTGTATAGGTTTTGGTATAACCATTAAAAATATCTTATTATATTTAGGATACTGTGGTTATTATATAATAATATAACAGGTAGAATTGAAGGGGTGTATAGAAAAATAAAACAAAATAGCTCATTGAAGAATGTTACATCTTCTTCAGGTAACTCATTTTAATTTGCCCTAAAAAATTACCTGGATTTATTTATATGAAAATTAATACTTTTAGGATGATAGGAGAGATTTGGGAGCTTATTTGGGTATTTTGGGATATGAAAAAGGTCTTGATAGGTGTGAATAAGTGAGGGGGTGAGTTCCCTTTTATAGTGGAGGAGGAGTGCATTCATTTAAATACAACATGGTCAAGAATATTGAGAGATATAACTTACATAATATACCTAAAATAATACAAATTTTATATAAAATATATAAAATGGAATTAATATGTCCATACAATGGGTTTTGTAAAAGTTTCTAGGTCATTTGGCCCCTTAAGATTAAAGTTCAACCATTATGTAAACTTGTTTTTACCTTAATCAGTGTAATTAATTTAAATTACATTCACTATATTTTATTTCAAAAACATAGTTTACCTTACTATAAATTTAAAATTATTATTATTCCAAATATTTAATCCATTTTTACAGACTCATATCATATAATTTGCATAATTTATTTTAAAATTAATCTCGTAGATGGGATGAGAAAACCAGTTTTAAAGTAAAAATGTTCAAAAGTTTGAAATGTTTTTATATTCAATTTTAATGATAATTTGATTAAAAATAACTTAATTGGATTACTTTATTTATTAATGATGGAAATATACTTTAAAAAAAATTTAAAACGTAATTTATCTATATCAATAAATTATATGAAAAGTCATTTTTCAATTAAAATTTTGTATTTTTCAACACTCATAAAAAATGAAACATCTCCAAAAAAAATTAACTTAAAATAATTTTGGCATTATACTTTAAAAAATAAATTTATTTCATTAAATAAAATTTATAAAAGTTAAAAAAATTATTTTAATGTAGGTTCACCATTAAAAAGTGGCAATTTTTTTAAAAAAATATATCTTTTTTATGCCTAAATTTTGTTTTATTTTTATCTCTTGTCAAGAAAAAAAGTTGAATGTTAAATAATTTATTTAATAAATACTATATGATTTTAAATAAAATAATTTATAAAAAACATTTTTTTAGTTTATTGAGATAAAATGTGTTTGTGTACAGAAAAAAGGTTTTTAAAAAAGTAATTTCTTTTTTTTTAAATAATTCTTACATTAATTTATAATTAATTGGTCGCCAAAGAATTCATTTTATAAAAATGTGCAAAAAATAGTTTTGTAATTTATTTCATATTATTGGTATCTTCCATTCCAATTTCTATTTGATAACTTTAAAAATAGTTTAATAATAATATTAATAGTATATTGTAGTTTGGTAAAACTCAATCTTGTGTGAGACACAAGATAACGAAGGAACTTGGTATTGTGTGTAACATAATAAAAAAATATTGTTTCTGGTAGTAAAAGATATGATTGTTGTTTAATGTAATGTATTCGAATCTCGGTTTTGTTTTTAGAATAATCTAAGCTCAGTGTTTTGTATAACACATGATTTACTAAGAGTATCGTTTAAATAAATATTAACTTGGTGAAGCGTGGAATGATATCCATCAAACAATTTTAATTTATTAGAGTCAAATAATTCACAAAAATTTAGGGTGTTACATTCTACCCTCTCAAAATGAATTTATCCCTCAAAATTCATATGGGTTATCAATGATTTTTTACTTAAAAGTTATTTTTGTAGAAACCCACATCATAATCATAAATGCTAAAACATCAATTAAAAAAGAAATATAGAAACAAAATATTTACCCAAATTAACTCATAATTAGGTTTCCGTATGGGTTAAAATTGGTGGCAAGTGAAAACATGGATAATGAAGATAAATCTAACTATCATTTTCTGATGGAGAGTGATAGAGTACATAGTTAAAATAAAGTTAATGATCACAATGACATAAACCATAAGTTTGAAAAAGTTCCTTGATATCATAAAAATTGATGATAATGGGAAAAAATTTATTTCAAGTCCCTTTTCCTAAATATGACTGATTTTCACAAGGACATAATCTTACTTTATTTCATTCAATTTCAAATTCAAAATCTCACCCTTTGGTTTTTCCTTGATTAGTTCCCACTTTATCTCTTACGGAAGATAATTAAGGTAAAATTTTCATTATTTAATAACTAATAGATCATGAGATACATAAATATAATGATAATTCATTCAATATATCTTTAGTTAACATTACAAAAAAATGGTTATCACATGTCAACCAATATGCATAAATCCTTATATAGTGAGATAATAATTTAATATATAAAACAACATCCAAATATTAACGTAAACCATTCCATTATTGTTCAATAATATAACCCTTACAAAAATATGAAAATATATAAATTTAGAAATAAAATCACTAAATTTATCAAAATCATCTTAACATTATTCCCATTATACAATAAAGTATCCCTTGGTTGTCAAATTCCAAGCATCAGAATAAATTCATCATTTATTCTCTTAAAACATGGTAATGACCTTAAATACCATAAATACTTATTTAAAACATGCATGATTTATTATTCCGTATATTATTAGATATGTTCCTTAAATATAAAATTGTTTTAGATTCCATCCATTATAGCACAAACTAATTTTTCAACAAATCAGGAATAAGTTCAAAGGTATTTAGTACTGTTTGATTTACTTTTTCTTATCCAACATATCTTTATACAAAAATCATTATCTCAACATCAGGAACATATTAATGGATATCTTCCAATTAATCATGTCTTTTTAATGAATATCACATTTCTATTAAATCAATTTTCAATTACCCCAAAAATATTAGACATATTATTTTAAATTCTTAGATAAAAACATAAATAGAGAAATCATTATATATTTAACAATTGATATAACATAGATCTTGAATCCAAATAAAAAAAACCTTGATTATTCCACTTTATCATTAATCAATGAACAATTATTATTCATCATATTTTTTAATACTAGTTTTTTTTAACATTTCACCTATAGTCTCTTCATCAATTTTTATTGATGATTTATTAGGGAGGACATTATTATTATCCATTAATTTAATATAAATTTTCATTTTCCTCTTGTAGTTACATGCATTTTTTCCTTCTTTTCAACAATTAAAACAACTCCTTGACCATTTAATACATTTAATTGGGCACTTATTTTGAAATTATTGACACGAAGGAAATTGAATCTTCTTTCCTCCATGGTATCAAATACCCAAATTCTCAGAGAAATCTTTCTCTCTTATTTTGTGCATCTGTGAGTTGATTTATATACTTTTTGTTAATCTTGTTATGTGAAAACATTTTAGGCTTGATCAAAATGCCTTTCACAGCAGTGAACATCCTATTCGACTTCTCATCAGAATTTTTTTATCACATTCAACGTTAACCCAGTTTCTTATAGTTTCCCCCATTGACTAAAAGCTAAAATCATAGTTTGATAAACACTTATCAAAGAATAAAACCACATATTCCTGATAAATAACTTGTATTATGTCTACATTATGAAACCTTACTTAATTTATGAAAACATATGTTATTCATCGTCATATTCCCCTTTAATCCTTCATGATGATTCATAAAGATTTAGTGAATTTTGTAAGCTTATCCCTCAGTAGTGATAAACCAGTTTTATAGTATGGCCTATTGTTATGCACCAATTCCTAATGATTTCTTGATCAATATGGTGTTTTCAGGGATGTTACCCTTATGTATATCTATGCTATCTCCATATATACTTGTTGTATCTAAAATGTTATATAATTATAAGAAACCAATAACTATATCTTTTACCAAAAATTCAGGGAATTATTCTATAACTTATATCATACTAATACATATCCTTAAAGACATCCCTAGAAATATCCTCACAAATATCCATTGGAATCTCATTAAATTTTCTCATTTTATTAACAAAAGGTTAACTAAAACTTTTCTCTGATACCAACTATGGAGAATCATGATTCTCATACAAAAAAATTACATTATTTTTATAGAATAATTAATACTTTACACAAATAAATTCCTAAAGTATATATTATTTTAGTGCCTTTGATCACTTGTAAGCCTAAATACCAATACATAAGAGAGCTAAATTATCTCAATCTATGTTCTCGATGACTATCACATTTCAAAGAAATATCATAAATAATACATATATTCCTAACCTAGGGAAATAAAATATAAGAAAATGTGAGCAAATATGTTGAATAAGGGTGAAAAACAAGATATGTAAGCATAATCATGAGAATAATGAAATAAGAACATGATCATGACATTATAAGATTATACCCTACAGATTAAAGATCGTAATCAATAGTCATGTCATAAATATTTGTAGTTCATAAGACCTCAATCATAAGGTAATCAACAACAAAATCCATGAAATCATAACATAGGAATGAGACATGGAGTTGGGGTAGAATCGTAAGGATATAAAATTATTTCCATAGTAGTTTAGGCTTATTCCCAAGGCCATATTAGTGGAATGGGTACACTCCCCAAACTATATTAGTAATCATAGTTCACTCCCATGACTATCTTTGTATTTATGGTTCACTCCCATGCAATATTTGTAGACAAGTATCACATCAAATACCATCTTAGTTGAAAAAGTATTTTACTGAACTCAGTTCACTCCCCATTCCATCCATGTTTATATCATGAGATTTAAATCTTTACCTAATTCATTATATGGAGATATAGTTTCCACCCATCTCATAATGATATCATACATATTTATGTCCCAAAATCATAAACAATAATCATATCATAACCCAAGAAATGAAAAATACTGATATCATAGTAATTTCAAAATATCTTAAGCTTTGGAAAAGAGGAAGGTTTCATAATCATTTTATTATAGAATAATATGTGAAAATAAATTGTTTTCAGGAACATTTATCATGATATAACCCATAGATGAGAAAGATGTTTTATAAAAATAAATTCAACAAAATCATAATTATTCATTGAAAGATTAAGAATGGTATCCTTGGATTATAACCCCAATAATAAATAACAGCAATGGATGTCATCTTATATGGAATATAATTTTAAGAAAATTTGAAAAAATATTTCTTAAATAAATTATCCTTTCTGCAATTAAAAATGATTTTTAAAACATAAAATACAATAAATACACTTTTCCTTGAAAATAAATTTGAAAACATATAATAAATATTTGAGATCATTGAAATACATTTCATTGAAAATATATAAATAAAGAATTAAAAATTATTTAAAACACTTTTTAAACATATATAATTATTGGAAAAAAATCTTTTAAAATATCCTTGAAAATTTATAAAGGAAACATTGAAAATCATTTCAAACACTTTCTTAACATAAATTTTTTTTGATAAAATATTCTTTAAATCCTACATAAAAAAATAATTTCCATATTATTAGAATAAAAAATTCATAAAAAATGTAATCTTGTAAACTTTTAAATGAAGCTTCAAAGAAATTATGGTCATTATGGTAGATAAATTCGTACATTCCATACATTCCTTTTTCTTTGTATAATGTTCAGAAAAGTAAAATGATCAAAAAATGACAAGAAATTTCCTTTTAAAAACCTATTTTGTTAAAAATGTAAAACATGGGTAAAAATTTCAAATAAATATAATATGATAATATTAGAACATTTTTTAAATCAATTATAGAACACATGGTCCTGGAAGAACATATATTTTTGATTGATGAGAGATATAAAATTATATTTTGTTAAATACATTTTCAAAATTATATTATGTAAAAAATAATGGAAACTAGTAACATTACATTAAGATACTATGAAAAACTATATTATAAAAAAATCATTAGTATTTCGGAGATATATATCATAATATTTAATAAATGAAAGAATAATTTTAAATAATCACAATAAATTATTTGATTATAACAAAAAACTCTAACCATTTTGGTAAGTTTGAATCATAATCCCCATGAGATAATGACATTAAAAGAAGATTAAAATATCATTAAAATAATTATATTCATGATACAAAATTTGAAAGGTAATTTTATACACCTTGAAAAATAATATAGGTTTATAACATAACATTTGTCTAAAAGAAGAAAAATTAAGAAAAACATACCTTATTGTGGTGGTGAATTTTTTTACCATTAACACCATGAAATAATAGATATAATTTGGATAAATAAATAACCCAAAATTTAATTATAGAAATAATATAATACATTCATGGGCAGTATATTCACCAAAAAAAGAAACGAGAGTTGAATAATGCATAAGTCTCGCTGAAATAAAAGTGTTGTTAGAAATCCTCTTACTACTTTGAGAAACTTTTGATTCATGATTCCCATGAAATAATAACAAAAATTGAAACACTAAATACCATTATATAATGTTAATTAATGATATAAAATTTCTTAGGTAATTATATACACCACAAAAAAGAAACATGTGGTGAATATTGTATGTATCCCACAAGTATAAAAAGTGAGTTGAAATTCCATTACCTTAAGTCTTGACTCTTTATTGTGATTGTAAAAAACTCAAGTATTATAAATATATGTTTATTATAAATCTATAAAATAACCATTTTAATGTATATAATGTCATATATTATTTAATTATGACTTTATATTACCCATTTATTAACAATTCCATGTTAATGTCATGATTCGAGTAATAACCGCTTTATTTTTCATATATGTTTGGTCTTTTCATTCTTAGTCCTCTTACTTAGATCATGGTTTACTTATTTAAATAATTTAAAACAAGATATTTAAATAATATATATGCACTATATATTTATTTATAATAATCTATAAAATATATAAATAGGAAATGAAATACAACATTCATGGAGACGGTAGGTCATACGTACACATTAATGTTGTTTCAATTTTCTTGTCATTTTGAAATAAAGAAAGGTAAATTATGTATATATATATTATAAATATAATATCATTATTGAGTAATAAATATCACATGTTTTTAATAAAAGCATCCTCAGTACATTCCATGTAAATCGTGAATGAATCACATCGCTTTGAGGAGGTTTTACTCCACACATGCACAAACGATGTTTTTTTATTCCCAAAAAATAGAAATCCTAAAGGTATGTGTTATATAATAATTTTAAAAGAATAAATACATAAAAAATTTCATATATATGATATATATATATATATAAATTAAATAAATCATTATTACCAAACATGAGAGGGGTTAATGTAAAAATAAATGGTATCAGTTCGTGAGGCGGTAGCCCATCGTACACACGATCGTTGATTGTGTATCCCATTTGATGGAACAGTTTATAGGTGTAGAATGAAACCTTAACATGAAAAATATAATTATATTTTGTATGTTGAGGTTATTATATAATTATTTAACAATATAAATTTATTTTTTGGAGAAATAAATAAAACAAAAGTGCTCATTGAAGAATGTTATATCTTCTTCGGGAAACTCCTTCTGGTTTGTACCGATGGACTTCTTTGGTTTTCTTTATATAAACCTTTAGGATTCTAGGATTATATTAGTGGTGTTTTGAGATTATTTGTTTTGGTTATGGATGATACAAAGGGCTTGATATGTGTGAATAAGTGAGAGGGTTGAGTTCCCTTTTATAGTGGAGGAGGAGTTTCATTCTCATAAATACAACAAGGTAAACACTATTGAGAGGTCTATCTTACATAATTTGACTCAAATATAAGTCAATTTTTGATACAATTGGGTAAATTCTTTAAATATGGCCATACAATCGGTTTTAGGCAAGGTTATAGGTCATTTGGTCCCTTAAGATTGATGTTTAACCGCTTAGTAAATTCATTTTTACCTTAATCATCGTAATTTTTTTAATTACATTCACTAATATTTTTAGTAAAAAAATAAGTTTAACTTACATGAAATTATAAATTTTTATGATTCCAAATATGTAATATATTTTTAAAAATTCAACTCACATCATATCATGATATTATCTTAAAAGTAATCACACGGATGTGATCAGACAACATGTTTTTATAGTGAAAATGTTTAAAAGGTTAAAAAGTTTTTATGTGAAATTTCATTGTGAAATTGATTATAATTAACTACATTAGATTAATATATGTATAATTGATCAAAATATACATTAAAAATTTTTAAATCATAATTTATTATTATAAATAAATTATAGGAGAAGTCAGTTTTGAATTAAAATTCAGCTTTTTCACTATTTATCAAAAAATGAATCTTCTTAGAAAAATACCAAAAATTCATCCAAAGTTAATTTAAATTTAATAATTCAAAAATGAAGTTTATTTTTTAAAATATAGTTTATAAAAGTTTCATAATTTAGTTTTAATGTAGTTTCTCCTTTAAAAGCTGGTAAAACTTCCGTTAGAACAATATATATATTTGCACCTTAAATACTATTTATTATTATTTAATGTGTATAAAACACATATAATGAATGTTAAATAGTATTTTTAATATATAAAATATAATTTTAATTAAAATGATTTATCAAAATTGTTTTTTTAAATTTATAGATATAAAATGTGTTTTTGTATAGAAAAATATTTTTTTTAGAAAAAGAGTTTCATTATTTTAAAATAGTTTTGAGTTTAATTTCTAATTAATTTGTTGGAAATTATTTCATTTTATAAAAACATTAAATAATAGTTTCATAATTTGGTTAGTATTATCAATATTTTCCATTATATTATCTATATGATAAATTTATTAATATTTTAATAATAATATTAATAGTATATTGTAGTTTGCTAAAATTAGATCTTGAGTGTATTGAAAGTTATTAGACAAACATGATATTGGGTGTAATAAAAACCAACATAGTATTTCATGTAATGAATGTTAATACGGGCTTTCAGTAAAATGAAATCTAATCTCGGTGTTTCATGTTACATAATCTAATATCGATGTTGCGTGTAGAACACGCTTAAATTGGTGTAGTGTTTAAAGAAAGCATAACTTGATGTAGAGTGTAATACAATCCATTAATTAAATTTAATTTATTTAAAAACATTATTTCATAAAAAACTCAATGTGTTACAAAAACCGATCTTGGATTGTTTCATACTAAATCCATTTATTATCTAGTCAATTTATGTAATTTAACTTAGTCAAAGAGTCCTATTTGATCTATCATGAATGATCTTGATCCCTAGAATATAGGATTCTTCCCCTAAGTTCTTAATTTATAAACAATTTTTAACCAATAATCAATATACTGTAAGACTATTATTCCGTTTCTAATAACTAATATGTCATCAACATATACTACTAGGATAATGAATTCATTCCCACTAAACCTCTTGTTAACACATGGATAAAATTCATTCATAAAGAAACAAAATTCATTTATAATTTCATTGAATCAAATATTCCATGACCTAGATTCTTTATTTAATCCATAAATGTATATATTAAACATGAAAATACTTTAGCATCACATGTAGTCACAAACCCTTCCAGTTGTTTCCTGTTGATAACTTCCTGAATGTTCCCATTAAGGAAAGAGATTTTGATATCCATCTACCAAATCTCATAGTCCAGGTAATATATAGTAAGTAAAATTTTGATGGATTTAAAAATTATAATTAATGAATATTTTTCATCATAGTATTTTTTTTTAAATCCCTTTAGCCACTATTCTTTATTTATAGGTTTTTATTCTACCTTCCATGCCCATTTTTCTCATGACTACCTATTTCCACCATATGGGTTTACAAAAACTGGTGCATTAACCAGAACATAATCATGGTTTTGATATATGGAATACATTTAATAGTTTATTAATTCTTTCCATATTGAATATTTTTCACTCTCTACTACCTATTTATAGGATATAGGTTCATCATTGTCAACAAATAATGAGTCACCATCTTCAGTGAATCGAAAACCATACCTCCCTGGTTCTCTTACCTCTCTAGTGATCATATGTTGTACTTGCTTTTTAGAAACTAATTCATTTAGGAGGACCTGCGGAATCTGTTCCTCTACCATCTCGTGTGTATCTTGTGCATCAACTTTATCAAAATAAATAATGATCCCACTGTACTTTTTGAGGATGTACTCCCTCTTGAGAATGATATCTTTTCTGAAAATAGTCAATTTATTTTTTATGTGGTTTTATAGGTATTATCCCATTGTTTTCATAGGATATGCTATAAAGATATATTTTGTTCCCTTGGGTTATAGTTGTTTTCCTGATAAGGCCATATCAAATGCCTCTTAAACCCATACACATTTATGTGAGAAAATGGGTTTCTTTCCACTCCATAACATTAAGGAAATTGAATTTTCCACTTTATTTGGTACTCAGTTTAGTATATATGCCATGGTTTGTAATAAATTTCCCTAAAATGATAATGAAATATCTTCATGACTCATCCTAGACATTACAATTTCTATCAATTTAACTTTACACCTTCCACTAATACCATTTTACTATGGTGTGTAAGGTAGAGTGAGTTGAGATAGAATCTCAAACACCCATAAAAATTCAAATAACTCTTGGTAAAGATATTCACCACCATAATTTGATCAAATTTTTTTCTCTTACGTAATAGTTTATTCTATAATTTATTCCTGAATTATTTTAATTTCTTAAAGGACTTGAAATTATAACTTACCAAGTTGACATATCCAAATATACTCAAGTCATCGGTAAATGTTATGAATTAAGAATACCCACCTCTATCTTTTACTGTAAACGGTATACACACATCAGTGTGTACCAATCCTAATAACTCTATGGTCCTTTCAACCTATCCACAAAATTAGGGTTCAGTTATTTATCCTTGTAAACATGCATGAAATATTTGAATTTTTTTAGCACAAATGATTCTAAAGAACCATCTTGAGAGAGATTTATAAAATTCTTCTCTTTTACATAACCAAGAAAATGATTCCATAGATAAGTGTCACATTATTTAGGTAAAAAAAATTGGTATCTATTTATAATACTTGGTTTTTTTAATTTAATATATAAACCCCATTATTTAAATGCACAATACCACAACCAATTTTGTATTTATAAATTAAAAATATTTTATTTAAAAAAATGAAAATAAAACCATATGTATCTAAGAATGATACTAAAACTATGGTCTCAGTAATTTTTGGTACATAATAACAATCCCTAAAAACAAATGTCATTCATGTTGGAAATAAATGGTGGTAGCAACCAATGGATAGAGCATCAATCCTTGCACCATTAGTGTCTTGAAAATCAACCTATCCTCTAGAGATTTTTTAAAATATACTTTGTTCAAGAATTTAAATACATATGTGAGAACCTAAAACTGTATCTAATACCCAATGTGTATATATTGTAATATTTCACGTGATAATGAACCCACCTTTGCCTTCCCCCTTCTTCTGGGTGTAGTTCCTCTTCCAGTGCCCTTGCCTACCACATGAAAAATCTAATAACTCCTTTTTATTTCCCTACCATTAGATATTCCTCTTCTTGGAAGGATGGTTCTTTGGATATTTATACTTTATATGAATCTTTGGTCCCTTATCCTTGTTCTTCATTTTCTTGTTCACCAAAAGGATCATGGTTTTCATTTCCCATGTCCTTATTGACTTGGTAGATTATAGTAATGTATTATAAAATACTTTTCTCATTATTTCTCATTTATAATTAATAGTAATGTGGGGAAGGAACTGGGAAGTGACTAATGTATGAGATCTATGTTCAACTCACATGATAATATAATCTCATGATTTTTAAGCATTCAATTTATCCAATAATAATGACTACATGGACCCTTCCTAGTGTTGACTCTCTAATCATAGTTGTAAATAGATCATTGAATATATCATATCTCTCTCATCTCACCTTATCTTGATAGAGATCCTGAAGTTGGGACAACATTCTATGTGCATCCATGTCCTCAAGTTGCTTCAAAATATCATTAGTCATGGTTGATAGCATGAAACACTAATTTTTTTTGGAATCGTTAAATTTTTTTTCACAGTGGGATAATTTTTCCTCAAAGGCCTCATTAATAGATGCATCAAAAACATGTTCTTTCAGAACATACAATTTCCTTCCATGGAGTAGGATAATGGGAATGATAAATTTCAAATCTTGGAAATTTCTGTTAGTGAGAAGGTATCATTCTCAAGTATGGATCATAGTGATATGTTTTGAATTAATTTCATTTTTATTTTTTTACAAATAATATTATCATAGTTTTAGTAATTTATTTGATAAAATTTAGAAATATAAATAAATTTTATATTAATTAATGTCTACTTATTTTATAGAAACATAATAGCCATCATCATTGGATTCATAATATCCTATTTATTGAAAATTATATTGTAAAATATTTATAATCCCCTTCCCATCACCATGAAATTGGACGATCATGAAATTTTAAGGGTATTAGGTAGGAATTACATATTCTAACTATATTAAATCACAGTTCCATGATCTGTTGAGTGGAATCCCTAATTCTGAAATATATAAATTTTATTTCCTCAACATTTTTCTCTTAGTTACACCAATTACTTCTTTTGATATAGATATGGAGGATTATCAAAAATGTATATTACATCATTTTAGATGAATATTAATTACATTATAAAAATACTTACCCAAGTACCGTAATATTTTATTATCTTGGGAAACTTGTAAAAGATTCTTCTAACTTGGTGAAACATATTCAATGTTTCCCACAAAGATCTTACATTTCAGTAATTCTACTTAAAAGATTTCTTCACAACCTAGTGAAAATAAATATAATAAACGGGTGATCTAATATCCTTAGAAAGGGTAAGAAAAAGAGATACATAGGAATAAAATGAGTATAAGGGTATCAGAACATGATATTAGAATTGGAAGATCATACCCTATATATCAAATATAATATACATGATTCATGGTATAAATATTTTCAGTTCATAAGACATGAATCATAAGGTAATCAAGAGAATAATCTATGAGACCATAACATAGGAATAGGACATATAATTTGTAAGAGAAACAGAATCGTATAAATTTTTTACTATAGTAGTCATTACATCACGGCCCATGCCATATTAGTAGTATGGTTTCACTCACCATACCATCTTGAAAGTCCTATTTCACTCTCATGACCATATTAGTAGTCAAAGTTAACTCCCAAGACTATCTTATTATAGAAATTCCATTACTAAACTTATTTCACTCCCCATTCTATCCATGTCTATATCATGAAATATAATACTTTACCTAATTAATTTGATGGTGATATAGGTCCCACCAATATCAAAATGAAATAATACAATCATTTTCAACAAGATGACAAGAAATCATATCATAACCCATGAAATGAAATGGGTATCATAAACATGTAATATTATCATAACCTATGGAAAAGTGATAGGATTCATAATCATTTCATCAAAGTATAACCTATAAGAAAAAGTGGTTTTAATAAAAATATAACCCCTATAATGGAAAAAATTTCATACAAAAATAACCAATAATAGGGAAACATGTTTCATAAAAACATAACCCATGAAAGAGAAACTAGTTTCATAAACATCTTTACATAAAAACATAAAACATTCAGAGGATGAGTATGAATATAACCTTGGGATCATTTCCTATAAATGAATTTGTTGTATTAAAGGATTTCATGTCAGGTTGAAAATAATTTCGAAATATCTTTCAAAAACATTTTTTGAGTAAAATATAATTTATGCATTGATTTTTTTTTTAAAATAAAAAACCAATTTTTAACCATTTTCATTGAAGATAAATTATAATTTTAGAAGTTTTGAAACCATTTTGAAAAACGTTTCCCTTAAACATTTATAAAATAGGCTTGAAAAAAATTAAAAATATTTCTCCTTGAAAACATAAAAAATAATCATGAAATTATTTTGAAAATTAGTTTCCTTACAAATACACTGAAACTTATAAAGAAATACTGAAAAAAATTGTAAAACATTTTTCATTGAGAATACTTTTAAAACATATAAAATAATCTTTTAAACAATTTAAATAATTTTCTTTGAAAATAAAATTTTAAAATATATAACGTAATCATTTAACATCATTTAAAACACTTTTTAAAAATAAAACATTTTTTGAAAATATTTTTCATTGAAAATCGCTTTATAAATAATAAATGTCCAGAATAATAGGAAAAAATTCATATAAATAAGTCTTTAAAAATTTAAAATAAATTTTAAAAAGAACTATTGTTATGACAGTAGATAAATTAGTACATCTCAAACATTCATTTTTCATCATATATTGTTTAGTAGAGTGGGTCGATTAGAAAATGACAAAAATATTCCTTTTAAAAAACCAAATTTTTTGTTTAAAAGGTCAAAATTATGTAAATTTTTTTTAATGATAATATTATAATGTTATAGTATTTTTTAAAACCAATTAATAAAACATGGTGTTGAATAAACACATATTTTTGACTGAATGGAAAAATAATGTAATATTTTCATAAAAACATTTTCTTAATTTTATTAAGTAACAATGATTGAGAAAATGGCATCATTAATTTTATATAACATGATTAAAAATAGCGTATGGAAATTTATGAGATTTTTGGTGGGATGGATTATAATATTTCATCAATGGAATCATTATTATAAACAGTCTCGACAAATATATTATATTATAGAAATAAACTGTTACCACTTTGGTAAATTTTAATCATAATAAGAAGGAAATAGTAAAATGAAATTGATCTTAAAATATCATAAAAATAATGATATTCATGATATAATATTTTAAAGTATATACACCTGTTCAAATAATATAGTTGTATACAAAACATATGACTCAAAGAAGACAAATTGAGATAAAACTATTTTATAATTGGTAACTTTTGAATGGTAAAACCACATGAAAGGGAGATCCTAAAATGGATATGTAAATTACTGTAAATTTAAGTATATTAATAATATAATTCATTCATGAAAATTATATACACCACACAGAGGAATGAATTCAGAATAAATCATAAGTCTCCTGAAAATAAATGTGAGACTAGAAATCCTCAAACCTTATGTATTAACTCTAATCATACTCATAAAAACCTATTGTATAATAAATATACGTTTATTATAAAACTATTAAAGAGACATATTTTTAATAAAAAGTACCACATATGATTTTATTAGGAATTTATATTACCTTTTTATTAATAATTCCATGTTAATATTACATTTTGGGAAATATCCACGTTGTTTTCATATATGTTTTGAACTGTTGTTATTGATTCTCTTAATTAGTTAATAAATATATTATTTATAAAATTTAAAGCATGATTAAAATTTAATATATATTCATTATAAAAAATAATTATAATTATATATAAAAATTATAATTATGAAGTAGAATACACCGTTCATGGAGATGGTAGGTCGTACGTACGCATGAGCGTGGTTTCTGTTTTATTGTATTATTGAAGAAAAGAAAGTGAATTAAATATTTTTATAAATATAAAACATAATTTCAGCAGAATTATTATTTCATATATATAATATAATATCACTAAACTCATCTGTAATATATTCTTTGTAAATTTTGAGTGATTCACATCGCTTTGAGGTGGCAGTAGTCCACACTTCCACAAACGAAGTTATCTTATTTACACGAAATAGAAATCATGAATGTATGGTTTATATAATAATTAAATAATCATAAATACATAATAAATATAACATATATAGTATAAAACATATTTTTCATCATAATAATCACTTATTATTGATGGTAAAGGAAAAACAAACAACATCATTTCATGAGGTGGTAGTATATCGTACACAAGAACAATAAGTTCCTGACCCATTAAATGGAAGTGTGTGTAAGTGAAGGTTGAAACATTAGAATAAAATCATATAAAAATACTGATGATACATATTTTTTTATATTATCTTTAAATAAGAATATTTTTTTGTTAAAAATCAAAATAAAATAAAACAGCTTGAGAAAGAATGTTACTTCTTCTTGGGGTAACTCCCTTTGGTTTTCACCAAATATATTACATGGATGGCTATACTGAAAAATTTATGATTATAAGATTAAGGGATATATTTTTGTTGACTATTTTAAAATATTTTGGTTGATCCAAAGGGCTTAGTATGTGTGAATAAGTGGTAGGGGTGAGTGTCTTTTTATAATGGATGACGAGTGGCATTCTTTTAAATTTTTGAAAAGGGAATTAAACCAACGTTTTCCCCAAGTCAAGTAGCTCACATATTGAATAAATTTGACAAAATAGAGTATAGGTTAGAAATATGTCCATACAATGTCTTTTTTCAATTTTTTAGTTCATTTTTTGCCTTAATTTTATGGCATACTGCTTTGTTAATCTAATTCTTCTTTTAATCGCTGTAATAAATTTTAATTATTTTCACTAATATATTTGGTAATAAACTAAGTTGACTTTTTTAGAAGTTAGAGATTATGATTATTAAAAATATAGAATCTATTTTTCCAAATTAATATCATATAACTGGTATGAATTAATTTAAATTTAATCCCATAGATGGGACGACACAGTCGTTTTTAAAGTAAAAACGCTCAAAAGTTTGAAATATTTTTATATCCAATTTAAATTTTAAATAGATTAAAATGACCTAAATTAGACTAATTTATGTAAAATTTATCTAATTAAACATTAAAACAAAATTAAAACATAATATAACTATATAAATAAATTATATGAAAATGTAGTTTTAAATTAAAATTCAACATCTTTCACTACACATCAAGAATGAAACTTTTCATAAAAATACCAATAAGTAACCCAAAGTAAATTATGATATTAATATTTTAAAAATGAAGTTTATTTTTTAAAATAGAAATTATAAAAGTCTCAAAATCATATTTAAAATGGATTCAACATTAAAATATGGTAAAATTACTTTCTAGAAAAATACATCATTTTTTTAAAAGATTGGATTTATTCTTATCTTATACCTATCAAATTTATTGGATAAGTATAAAAAAATATTTATTGAATATATAACATAATTTTTTTTATTAATAACTTTAATAAAATGTGTTTTGTTTAATTTATTTGGATAAAATTGTGTTTTTTACATATATAAATAGTTTTTTGAATGTAATGTCTTTATTTTCAAATAGTTATTACATTCAATTATATTAATTTATAACAAAAATATTTATTTTATATACATTTATAAATCATTTTTTTACTATTCAGATGATCTTATTCATAATGTACTTTTCAATGGTTATGTGGTAGGTGTAATAATATTTTGATAATCATGTTAATAATATATTGTAGTTTGGTAAAAACATTGACTTGCATGTTACACAAGCTATTAAAGGAAATTGGTATTTTGTGTAACATAGGAGAAACATAGTATTTTGTGTACCACAATCTAATCTAATTATTGTGTGTGGTGAAATATTAAATTCATTTTTAATAAAACGCAAATCTAAACTTAGTGATTCTATAAAAAAATTATATTTACTGTTGTGTGAGGTAAAAAATTTCAAAAAAATTAACATAATTTCAAAAGAAAAATTCAGAAAATATCAAGGTGTTACATTCTTCCCCAATTAAAATAAATTTTTCCGTCGAAATTTTTCTAGGTTAGAAAAGCTTTAAAACTTGAATGTTCCTTTAACAGCAACCCATATCGTAAAAGTGGACAATAAAACTTCCGTTAAAAAAGAAAAGTTGGAAACATAATGGTTACCCAAAGTAACAAATAACTATGTTTACAGAAAGGTTAACATTTGTGGGAGGTGAAAACATGTACATTGAAGATAAATATAACTATCAAGTTCTAATGGAGAGAGATTGAGAACATAGTCAGCAAAAAGTCAATAGTCACAAAGCCATAAATCTACATTGATATGAGGGTCAATTTTATACATTAGAAATGAAAGTAATAGGATAAAGTTTTTGGTTTTAATATTTTTTTTCCTAATGTTGAATAATTTTCATGAAAAGATATTCTTACATGATTTCAAGATAATCGTACCCTTTGTTGTTCCTTGATCAACTTCCACTTCATCTCTCATTCTAGGAAATGAAGGATAATTGTTCATTCTTGAAGCATTAAAGTATCATAATATTCATGGATATAATGATAGGTCATTCTATTAGTTTTTATCATAACAAAAGGTTAGCACAATTTATCCAATATTTATAAATCCTCATATGGTGAGATAATAATTTATTCTCTAAAACATTATCTAAAGTTTAACATAAACCATACCATGAATAGTGAACCTTATAACACATCTGAAATATGAAATTAAAAAACTATAAAAATAAGGTCAATAAATTTCCAAAAATTACCTTAAAATTGATCCCCCCATATATCATATAGTAGTTATTATCTATCACATACCAAGATGCTAATACCTTCATCAATTATTCTATTAAAACATGGTAATGAACTGAATTACCAATATTCCTTATAGAAAATAAGAATGTTTCCTTATTCCAAAGTATATTTGATATATTCATTAAATACAAAAAAAAAATCAACTTAATCAATGATAGAATAAACATCTTTTAAACAAGTCCTTAATTAGTTCCAAGGTAATCAATACTATCTAATTTTCTTGTTCATATACAACATATCTTTATCCAAACAACATTATATTAACATAAGGAACGTATTAATGGTTATATTACCTTAGTCAAAATTTCACATTTATATTAAATCACTTTTCCAGACCATCAGAAACATTCAACGTAATCATATAAATCCGTTGAAAAAAAACATAAACTGAAAAATCCATGTTTACTTCACTATTTATATAACATAATTCTTGAATCCTAATTCATAAAAACATTGATTATTAAAATTCATCTTTAATCCATAAGAAGGCCACCTCATCCTATTACTTAATACCTATATCCATTTATATTTCTACTATAGTTCTCATCATCATCAGTAATATAACCATTACACATACCACCCTGCAGATTCTCTTCGATAGATTTCCACATAGGATATTGATTTTCATGAGGACCATTAATTCCACACTTAAAGCATTTAAACATTGATTATGTCTTAGTGAGGCCAATATATTCATCCATTTTGTTAGCCGAACCATTCATTTTTTCTTTATAGTTACTTTATTTGTGTCTTTCTTTTCCATTGTCAAAACATCTTCTTATTCCTCTAAGACATTCACATGGGTGACTCTTTTCACATTCCTGACACAAAGGGAACATAATCTTGTTTCCTATATGGTTTCCATTACCTAAAATCATAGTGAAATATTTCCTTCTCTTCTTTAGTGATTCCTATATTTGGTTAAGGAACACATTTTTAATAATGTTCATTGAAAACTTACTAGGAATGATCAAAACATCCTTTACTCCAATGACCATAAAATTTGACTGCTCATCAAATTTGTTTGACACATTCAACATTAACCTAGTTCCAACTAGTTCCTTCCATTGTCAAACACTGGAAATTATTGTGTGAGAAACCCTTATCATAGTGTAAAACCACATAATCATAATAAATCACTTATATTATATCTAAATTTTGACACCTTATTTAAAATCTATTACACCATAGGCTTATAGTTAGATACATCCCTGAACATATCCTTATAAATATCCATTATGATATATCTAAAGTTTTCTCATCCTATTTTCCAATGGTTGAATAAACCTTTCCTTGGATACGAACTATATCGACCCTCACTTTTCATATATTAGCATTACATTATTTTTGTGGAATATTTAATACATTACACAAAATATGCCCAAATACCATATTAGTAAAGTGACTTTCGAGACTTGGAAAAACAATATTTAAACAGGTTGAAATATCTTCAGTGCTTCCCACAATGATATTCCCATTTTGAACTTATACTTATAACCTTTCTTCATAGCTCGGGGAAAAGAAACATAAGAAAAGTGTGAGATCATATTCTTTGTAAGAGTAAACAAAATATATATATATATATATATATCAATAAAAATATAATAAGGGTATGAATAAATGAGAATAACATTGGAAGATAATTCCTTGAATATCAAAGATCATATACATGAGTCCTGGAACAAATATTTGATGTTTATAAGACCTGAATCATAAGATAATCAAGAGAATAATCCCTAAGATGATAACCTAGGCATAAGACATAAAATTTGTGGCAGACACATAATAATTGAAAATTATTTCCATAGTAGTCAAGGCATTTCTTCCATGACCATATTAGTATTATGGGTTCACTCCCCATACTATCTTGGTAGTTAAAGATTAATCCCATGGCCATTTTAGTATTAATGGTTTAATCCCTAGACCATCTTAGCAGACAATGTTCTTTACTGAACAGAGTTCAATCCCCATTCTATCCATGTATATATCATGAAATATAAATATTTACCCAATAAATTGGAAGGATATATACATACCACCAATTTAATAATGAATACATACATACGTGTTACGCAAGATCATAAGCAATCATATCAGAACCCATGAAATAAATGGGTATAACAAACCTTTAATCCTTTCATAACCTATGGAAATGAAACTGAATTCATAATCATTTCATAAAATTATAACCCATGAAAATAAGTAGGGTTAAAAAATATATAACCCATTAATGGGAATTGGGTATCATAAATATATAACCCATGAAAGAGAAATAAGATTTATAAACACATAACCTATGTAATATAATCTTGTTTCATAAACATCAGGCTATCAAAACATAAACCATTCAGATAAACAATATGAATAGAAACTTTGGGTCATTTTCTAGAAATTCATGTGTAACATAAATATATTGCATCTTATATAGAAAATAATTTTAAAATATCTTTTAAAAACATTTCTTGAGTAATATATCATTTATTATTTTAAAATGGATCTTTTAATACATAAAACCTTTTGAAAGTAATTTTATTTGAAAATAAATTTAAAACATCAAAATTATTCCTTAAACCATTTTAAAAATATTTTTCCATTAATTCTTATAAAATAGGCTTGAAAAAAATTTTAAAACCATTTCTTTTGAAAAATTATAAAAGATTATTGAAAACATTTTGGAATGTTTTTTCCTTGAAAATACCAAGAAACATATAAGTAAATATTGAAATCATTTTGGGAACCCTTTTTAATTGATAATACATTTAAAAAGTATAAAATAATATTTTAAATAATTGAAATCTTTTTTTAAATATCATTTTGATAATATATAAATAATTGACTGAAAATCATTTGAAACAATTTTTAAACTTTTTTTTGAAAATATTTGTTTAAAAAAATCAATTCAAAAAAATTGAACGTAAAAAATATTATGGAAACCATTTTCATAAATATTAATCTTTTAAAAATTAAAATTAATATTCAATGTAATTATGGTCAATACGGGGGATAAATTCATCCATGTCAATCATTCATTTTTCTCTATTAAAAGCTTAGAAAGGTGCCCCGATTAGAAAATTATAAGAATGTTCCTTTTAAAAAAATCTTTATTTTTTAAAAGGAAAAATATGGGTAAAAATTAATTTTAAATATCATATTATAATATTGTAACGTTTTTGAAACATATTTATAAAACAAGGTTTTGAAGAAACACATATTTCTCACTAAAAGGAGAAAAAATGATGGATTTTCATGACATTTTCGTACCAATATTATGTAAAAAAAGAGTGGAAAATCGTATCATTACTTGGATATAACATGAATTACAAAAGGATAAGAAAATTGATGATATTTATATAAATATTGATCATAATATTTCATTAATGGAAGCATAATCATAAAAAATCTCAATAAACAATGAGATTGTTGGAATAACCTCTTACCAATTTAATAACATAGAATCATAATATGATTGAAATGATAACATTAAATGAAGCTTAAAATATCATTAAAATAAGGATATTCATGATATAACATGTCCATGTCAGTATATACACCTCTTAAAGAATGTAGTTTTATAACGAGACATGGGTCTCAAAGATGAAAAATAGAGGCAAAACTATCCTACTCATTTGGTAACATTTGAACGGTAAACCCCCATTAAAGTGATATCAGAAATTGGATAAGTAAATTCCAATAAATTTATTGATAATAAAAATATAATAAACTCATCATATTTTATAATCCACCCAAAGGAATGAATGGTGAATTAAAGATAAGTCATGTGAAAATAAATGTGAGACTTGAAATCCCTTTACCTTATGTCTTCACTCTCATCATACTCATAAAAACCACTTATATAATAAATATAAATTTATTATAAATATATTTAAAATTAAATTATTATATATTTTATCATATATGATTTTATTATAAATTATTATTACCCGTTTATTAACAATTCAATGTTATCATTACGCTTTTGGTTATATCTGTGTTATTTTTCATATATGTTTTGACTTTTTATTCTTGATACTCTTACATAAATCTTGATTTACTTATTTAGATAGTGTAATATAAAATATAATTATTATATATATTAAGTATATAAATATATATAATAATATATAAAATTTGAAATTATGAAATTGAATACATCATTCATGGATATGGTAGATCATACGTACGCATGAACGCTGTTTCTGTTTTATTCTCGTATTGAAAGAAAGTATGTAAATGAAATATATATATATATATATAACATAATTTAAGTATAATTATTATTATATATATATAATATATTTTCACAAGACCAATCCTTAATACCATCTATGTGAAGTGTGAACGAATCGTATTGCCTTGAGGAGGTGATAGACAACGCTTCCCAAAATGAAGTTATCATATTTAAACGCAATTTAAATATTACAGGTATGTTTTATATAAAAATAACAGAATAATAAATAAATATTAAATTTCACATATATCATATAAAAATTTTCCATCATATTTCCCTCCCATGATATGTGGTAATGAAATAGAGAACAACATCTTTCGCGGGGCAGTAGTTTGTTGTATACAAGAATAGTAAGTTTTTTACCCATTAGGTGGAAGTGTGTGTAATTTTAGGTTGAAACAATATAATAAAACATATCATTATATTTATGACACTAATGTTATTATATGTTCATGGAATAGAATTATTTTTGGGGGTTTATAATGAAAATAAAATAAAATGTCTTTAGAAATGATGTCACCTCTTCTTTGAGTAACTTCATTTGGTTTTCACTAAAGGCCTTACTTGGATGGATTTTTTCCAAAATTGAGGAATATAGGATAAATTTAGTGATTCATAGAGATTATTTGAGAAGATTTTGAGAAATCCAAAGGGCCTGATTTGTGTGAACAAGTGGGATGGATGAGCACCTTTTTATATTGGGGGAGGAGTGGTATTCTTGTAAATATTTTAAAATGGAATTCCACCCACTTTTTTCCTATGTCAAGTGTATCCAATAATGGTAAAAATTATATGAAAGAAAGATTATGGTCTAAATTATTCTATCCAATTTCCTTTTTTCATGTATATAGGTTATTTTGGGCCTTAAGTTTAGGGTGGAGTCCCTTGTTAGGATGATTTTTCTCTTAATAGTTGTAATTAATTTTTATTACTTTTAATAATATTTTTGGTAAAAAAAATTTATTTGAACTTATTAGGCATTATAAATTATTCTTATTATAAATATGGAATCCATTTTTAGAAATTCCAATCACGTAATTGGAAGGAATTAATTTGAATTCAATCTTGCTGATGGGATGATAAAGATGGTTTTCAAAGTAAAAATGTTCAAAAGATTAAAATGTTTTTATATATGATATAAATTTTAAATTTATTTATATAACCAAAATATTATTAATTTATGAAAAACTTATCTATTTAAA
This sequence comes from Viscum album, assembly GCA_963277665.1. NCBI lineage: Eukaryota > Viridiplantae > Streptophyta > Magnoliopsida > Santalales > Viscaceae > Viscum > Viscum album. The sequence continues at coordinate 286,156,167 of OY728137.1, read as the reverse complement.
CTTTATAACAAAATTAAAATACAATTTAATTATATAAGTAAATTATATGAAAAAACATTTTGGAATTAAAATTCAATGTTTTTCATTATTCAACAAAAAATAAAAATTTGAATAAAAATAAAAAAACAGACGAAGTAAATTTTGATATTAAAATTTAAAAAATGAAGATTATTTTTTCAAAATAAAATTATAAAATTTTCAAAAACAAATTTAATATGGGTTTTCTGTTAAAAGGAGGTAAATTTTGCTTTTAAAAAAATACATCTTTTTATACATAAAATTGGATTTATTCTTATCTTATACCTATAAAATATATTGGATGACTATAAATAATATTTATTTAATATATAAATTTTAGATTTTATTAAAAAAATTAATCAAAAGTGGGTTTTTTAATTTATTGAGATAAAATTGTGTTTGTTCATATAAAATAATTTTCTTAGAAAAGTTTTTTCTTTATTTTAAAATAGTTCTTACATTCAGTTATAGTAATTTATAACCACAGGATTTATTTTATCTTTATGTATAAATAATATTTTCAAAATTTATTTAATCTTATTTATAACTTCATTTCTAATGGTTAAGTGGAAACTATAATAATATTTTAATAATCATGTTTCTTGTACATTATAGTTCAAAAAATCGACATTCCATATTGAACAAGATATTAAAGAAACTCAGTATTGTTTGTAACACAAGAAAAATATAGTGTTTCATATACTTAAATATAATATATTTTATATTATGGTTCAATATTAACTTGGTGTTGTGTATAACACATGAAAAACATAGTAATTTAATAAAACAACTATATTAAGTGTTGTGTAAAGGGAAAAATATCATAAAGATAAAATTAATTAAAAAATCTCAAAATATCAGGGTGTTACATTGGATGTAAACCCTTTATGTTAACTAAAATAATTAATCCCAAAACTTCAAGATAAAATTCCCTAATAATTAAAATCACCGTAACTTTGGATGGTCAATACCTTTGAATTATGGTTCAATTTTAACTAATGTAGTGGAAGGCTATATTTTTCGGATTTTACATTTTACAAATAAATTTCTAATTATTATCTTTATTACATGTTTGTTAATATTTTATTGATTTAATTAATTGATTAACCATTTCATTTATAATATTTATTTATTAGTGAAATTATTTTAGTTACATCTTAATTTATTGTTAATTCATTAATTCGCGTGATAATAGAAAGACATCCATTATGAAATAACCATGAAACTTTATGTAAATAAAATAATCAAGTGGTATGATCATGATCTTTTACTAATGATAAGTTTATGTAGTGGACGATAAACTAACCACCGACCTAGGGGAATACACTATGAACTATTTTTGGTTCATTTCCAGCTTTCCATTTGTTCACCTATGTATCTCTATTGGATTGGTTTTTCCTTGACTCCAAACTTGAACCAACTCCACTAGATTGGGTACTTCAATTATAAATAGGATTTTACCCACACATAGCTGAGGGGAACCAAAGGATTAATGAAGGGAATTATATAATATAAATCGTGGAAATTCAATCTATTACATAATGGGTGGAGAGATTACACACAAGCCAAAATATAATTTAATAATAAATTTTATGAAAAAAAATTAAATTCAATGGTTTAGTCAGGGATTATGATCATCTACATGCTTGAAAGGAATTACACACATAATAAAATTAGAATACAATTCTAATCATTCTTATTAAAGATAAATCATGCTATAATCAATTAATTATCTTTATTAATTAATAAATTCTTTTATCTTAATTCACGTATGAATTTTTTTGAGATTCTCCTCAAATAATATTTTAAAAAAATTAAATAAATTTATTTAAAATTAATTTCATAAAAAAAATATACCTCAAAGGAAACAATATGAGTAGTCGTCTGAACTAGACAGTATGTATTATTGTCATAAACTATTTACTCTTGAGACATATGGCATGCACAAATTATCTGGTAATATCATAGTGTATATATTCTATATAATGACCAGACAAAACATATGATATTTACTTAGCATGTTATGCTTCAATGAATGTAGAGTAATAAATATAATATAACTTATACAGGATATGTAGATCTGAACATTTAGCATAAATTAATTAGAAAATTATATATATATATATATATATATCAACCACCAAATGGAATGTAATATCAACTTACTGGCCACACAAAAAATATTTTTAAAAGGTTTTCATAATATAATAAATTAACTTTTAATTCATTGTAATTGGGTAAAAGTAAATGGGATGGATATTAAATCTATAAGATGTGTATTATTCTCATATTCTATCTATAGAATATTCTTAAGAACTCAACTTGTAACTGTGCCATAAAAAATTAGAATGTATAATGTTTGTGTGGGACACATAGTGTTTATTCTCCAAATTATATATTCATCAGTCATATAGGTCATATAAGAGGTTACATAGCCCATTTATGACTAAGGGACTACATATCAGGTAATAATGATACATGGTGTTTACAATAGCTGACCATGCAATAGAATTTCTTGGTCAACATGTAGAGAATAATTAAATTCACACTGTGTAATAAATACATATGTCTTGAATTAATTATTAATTAATTCATGTTGCATTAAATACTAGTACGTGGAATATACCTCCAAGATACACTGTTAGCACCCTTATGTTACCTGTCCAGACTTCTCATCACCTCCTGATGTGATATTTGAATTTATTTCATTCATAAAATTAATCTATTTCATTATATTTGAGAGAAACAGAAAAAAGGAGAATGTAGATCTCATAATTCAGGTTTAATAAGAATTAAACTAGTATTTAACACTAATGAAAAATGCATAAATAAGTCAATGATATTTATATTATTATGAGACCCCTACGGTTCCACTTGTAGTTTTGGAGTGTAGAAGAAGCATTAAATAAGAAATTCCCAACTTTTCTTCTTGTCAAGATTAATTATTATTCTGAGTTTTACACAATGATAATATTCATGATCAATGGAATTGAATCGTGGAATATAGAAAATGGATAAATTATAAAACCCAAGATTAGTATCATCATATATTTTTTATAATTAATTTTAGGAATTAAAGAATTACCTTATGAGAAATTAGTTCTTCATTGATGGATCTAACAACATATGTACATTATATCATCTTTTCATTGTATGAACCAATTAGATATTCCCTCCATCAGTGATCCACATGTATTCCAAGAACCTCCTAATGATTTTATAGTAATCTCCTAATTATATAATAAGAAGTCCTAATGCTTGTATTGTTCACCTTAGATTTCCTTGAGAACCACTTTAAATTATGGCTCTATTTGATCTATCTCTATACTCGATAGTGGAAGGTGGATAAAGATTGATCGATGTTTTTAAGATCCTTTTAGGAGAGGGATCTCTATAAGGCTTGAGAAGATTATATCTGGATGTCATTGTGTATAACATAAATGAATTAGATCTCTTAAGAAAGTAATATAATTTTTTTTATATATTACTAGGATTAAAAAATAACAATTTCACATGCACCAATTATTATTTCTACAATCCCTACAAAACCCCATATCTTCAATTATAATAATGATATTATTATTTCTTAACATTCACCATACATGCACATTAAATTAAGTAACATTTATTCATATAATATTTTATATATATTATTTCTTATCGGATTATTAAACTCGATCCACAATTCCTGCAAAATATTTAACGGGCCTTAGATACTGTCTATTTATTTAATAAATAAATACCATTACATTATACTCCAATAAATAAATAGATATTATATTCATTGAATATAAGATAAATATTTATTAAATATTCTACTCACATAACATTCTCTTGAATTACTAGTGATAAAATCTATATATGATCAAGAAAATATGAATAATTATTAAACCAAAAGTGATAAAAATATTTATTCTACTTATGATATGATATATAATAATATATTATTTAACATAGATCTTGGATGCAATTAGTGTGTGGTCCTATAGGGCTTTTTCTTATTGGCATTAAAATAATCATCTAAAAGTCCAAGGTTAGCAACTACAAACATTCTAAGGTACATTTAGAGAAAGAAGTTAATGTCATAATGAAATAACACATCATATTGATTATTTTTGTGTAATATAATCATTTTATCATGATATCTCCAATAAAAAAGATTTCATTCTAATGCCTTCATCCTTTGTGCTCAATATCTCTTACTTCGACTTTCCATAAATTAAACATTCCTATAGAACACCAAGGAATTGGAATAATTTATTCTATATCATTTATATAAAATGGACTAAGATATCAATATCCATTAAAGAATGGTAGAAAAAAATAATTTCTCTTATTATTCATTTATGTAATATTACTTTTGATTCACCCAACATATCCCACCTCACCTTGAAAATTAGTCATCATGGTTTTTTTCAATACTTCAAAGTATGTAAATTATAACACAAATTAAGAATAATGTTAAAATCTATGTATCAATAAACCCATCTAAAAATAGGGACATCAAATGACATATATAAACGTGGATTACTATTGGTGGGTCTTGTTCTCATAATATATTACACTTCATATTACCAAGGGTGTGACCCATGAGAATGTTCCTTAAAGTCACATTAGCCTCCACCCCTAATATCCCGTGTCATTTATATCTCAAAATTTATTTTATCCATATATATATATATATATAATTTATTTAGTAATATTTTTTTTTCTATTCTAGATTATCATAATAGTTTGGGATTTTTATGACCTTTTATTGTGATTTCTACTCTTGGAACATTATCACAAACTATGTCATGTAAAAGAAAATAATGATGTGACAAAAAGTTTATTAATGTTAAAAGTAATGAATATAGGTTATAATAAAGTACACATAATTTTTTTAAGTAACCAATTAAAAAAATTATTATATCATCCCGGTTTAATAATAATTTAATGTGGTGGAGAAAAAAATAAAATAATAATTCTCGTTGAAATAATGTTACCTCTTCTTCGGTCAACGTTTTTTGTTTTCACATGAAGGATATAAAAGATGGATTTATGTACAAAATTAGTTTTATAGGATAGGGGTAGTAAATTATGTAAGTTATTTGGTCAATTATTTTTGAACCAAATGGTTTTTCTGTGTGTAGAAGAGAAGATAAGGTGTCGTCTTTTAAAAGTGACGTGAGTGGCAAACTTGAAATTCTGAAGAAAAAAATGTTCACCAAAAAATTTCATATACAAAACTAAAAAATAGTCCATTGTATATAATATATACTATTAGGGATATATATGGCCGTAAAATGTTTTGGAAAAGTTATGAGTCATTTTTAACCCTTATCTTTTTTGTTTAACCCCATAATAATCTCATTTTTATGTTAATCACTCTAAATAACTTTTACTATTTTTACTATTAATGATAGTAAAAAAATAATATAAATTATTATATAATATAAATTATTCTAATTATAAATATGGAATAAATTCTTCAAAAATAAATTCATATAAGTGGAAATTTTTAATTTAAAATTAATTCCATTTACGCAATGAGAAAATAGGTTTTCAAAGAGAAAATTATCCAATGTTTAAAAAGTGTTTATATCAAAATTCAATATGAAAATGATTCCAATGATGTAAACTGGATTTATAAATATATATTTTGACTAATGTTTCTTTTAAAACCATATTAAAATAATTTGTATGTAATTTAAATCTTTAAAATAAATGAAAATTCTTAATAAAAACTAATATTTTTATAATCCATTGAATAATTAAAATTCTCTAAAAATTCACAAAAAATAATCCTAAGATAATTTTGAAATTTTTAGTTGAAAAATGTGTTTTTTTGTCTATTTTTTTTCAAAAGTGTAAAAAATTAATTTTAAAATAATTGGGAAAATTGTGAGAAGTTTTCTTTTTAGAGAAATATATTTTTAATGAAAAAATTTTTATTAATTATTTTCACTTTTATAGAAAAAAATCATATGAATTTTAAAATTTTTATTGAATAAATAATGTATATATTTCATTTAAATCCTTAATAAAATGTGTTTTGTTTAATTTATTGAATAAAGACACGTTTTTTGTATAAAAATATTTTCTCCAAAAATGATTTCTTTTATTTTCAAATAGTTTTTATTTTTATTTATAATTAATTGGCCATAAAAGAAATCATTTTATATACATGCGTAAACTATATATTTCGACAATTTTTTGAATCTTATTCATAACCACCATTATTATGGCTAAGTGATAACAATCATATTAAATAATAATAGTTTATCAGTAAGTCATGTTTTGTTCAAACTCGATGTTTCATGTAATGAGGAATACAAAAATGATTAGAATCATTATAAATAAAATATTTCACATAATAGCAGGGTTTCATAGAAACCCTTTCAACAACTAATGTGATAGGAAATGAAATTATTTCGAAAATGATATTTCTAACCTTATAGCAGTGGTATTTGGGGAATTCATGGGAGTACAAGCTTGGATAACTAATGCAATGAATAATAAATTGAGTCACAAGGAATGCCCTCAATCTTATAAGAAATTGAAATTTACGATTGAGTGTTTTATGAGATAAAGTCCTCATACCATCAGTAGATATTTTGATCCCTTTGTTCTCAAACAAATAATTAACTCCATTGAGAATATATTATCTATCCTATTATGCATGTAACAAGTTAATGTTGTATTAATCGTTTATCTTGTATATAGGGAAGCCGATCAGTGGTGGACACCGATTAAGAACATGATTTCCAAAGAAGTTATTGATTCCATGTAATATAAGTAATTCTGAAAAATAATTTTTAACAAATATTTTCCATGAACTCTCAATATCAAAATTGAGATATTTTTCTTCATATTTAAGAAAAAGGAAGATGAGTTAATCTGGACGTATGATATATTCATCACAATACTTGTACGGTATGCATCAATCTTCTTCATCAATGCTAAAAGTAAGGTCGGATTATTTTTTATAATTTTAATTCCAATTGTATGAAAATATTTTGTGATTTGAGGCTTTGAAAACTATAAATATATTTTTCATTGTGATATTAAAGAAAAAAGGAGATTGGACTATCTTAGTGGTCTCATGGACATAGAGTTAATAAATTTAAAAGTGAGTTTTATTGAGGCTGATCAAAAGATAAATCTCATGGAGGAAAGAAAATATAACATCCCATGTGTTAGAAGTGTGGAAATAATAACCTCATAAACTATATATAGGAATTAGAGACATGATTTAAGTGTGGGAAATAAAATAATCAGGATAGTCAATTATGATGTGACTTGAAGAAACCTGTATATAAAGTGGAGAAAAAGAAGGTTCAGATCAACACTCAACATGTAGCAACATGTTTCTAATACAAGAAACATAGGTATTATACATGAAAATGCCTTAATCCAAGGGTTGTAAAAGGGAATAAATAACAATAAGATTCATGTCCTAGAGAGAAGAAAATGTAATTTTCTATCACTACTCTGAAGGTGGATCCCAATAATAATGTGGTAATAGGTACACTAGTTATTCATTCAAGAATAGAAAATTTACTTTTTGATATTAGTTCTATGTTTCATTTAGTATCTTATAAGTTTAGTAAAACTATTAAAACACTACATAAAAATAAAGGGGTTTATTTACCTCTGAGAATAGAAAATGGATCAGTTATTTAAAGCTAATTAAATAACTCATCCTTATTCAATTATTGTGGGTTAAATCCTCCTGAAAATATCAATTTATTTTTTGGTATAATCTGATGTTATATTAAGAATATACCAGGCATCCTTATATAAATCCAACATCAGTTGTAGGCATAGGGTGAGTAGTCTTCACATCCAAAGTCATCCTATGATTCTATACATGTTTAAAGAGGAGGATGAATATCCCTTTGAATATTGTAGTCATGAGTGGAATTAATTTCCTCAATAAAAATCATATATTTCATAAATTATTGTGAAAATGGTGGGAATAACGCTTGAATACATTCCCATAATGGGGGATTATACTGATTTATTCCTTGAAAATATTTCTATTCTTCCTCCTAACCAGTAGGATGAGTTCTCAATTGAATTTATACAAGGCTATCTTCCCATATCAAGTATTTCAAAGAGAATGGGCATCACTAAGTTGGAGGAAATAAAATAAAATTTACAAGATAATATGGAAAAAGTTTTTATATGTAAGGTTTCATCACAATGGAGTTCTCCAATCCTTATTAGAAAGAAGAATTATGGGTTAACATGTTGCTTTATTAATTATTTTGAACATAACAAAGTCAACATAATGAAAAGGTATCCCCTACCATCGATACATGACTTGTTCGATCTACTACATGGACCCAATATTTCCCTAAGGAATAACTTTAATAAGGATATTTTCAATTAATGGTGAAGAAGTAAAATATTTGAAAGTCAACCTTTCAAATAAGCTATTGACGCTATGAGTTCATCGTGATTCCCTTTAGGGTCATTAAATCTCCAAAAATATTTATTGAAATTATGAATAGAGTCTTTAGAGATTTATTTAATAAATGTTTAGTAGTTTTTATAGATGATATTCCAATTTACTCCAAAAAAAGGTTCATGAGATTTATTTAAATTTTACGATAAAACCTTTTAAAAGGATAATATAGAGGAAAATTAAAGAGAAAATGAATTATGGATTAATGAAGTATCATTCTTGGGGCATGTTATCACATGTAAATGCATATCAATGTACCCCTCTCAGATAAATGTAATTGAAGATTGGACTAGACTATCATCTGTAAAACATATTTACAGTTTCATTATACGAGGTGGGTAATACTGATGATTTGTGATAAAATTATCATGATTTTCAAAACATATAATACTGTTAACTCATAAGGGAGTAATGTTTTCCAAGACCAGTAAATGAAAATAATTATTTAACGACATTAAAAAAGGATTATCCCTAGACGAGTCGTCATATAGTCTTCAAGTTTGGATCTTTTCATGGTATATAGTGATGCTTAATAAAATTTATTGGGTTGTTTGATAATGAAAAAAATTTAATGTGATATCCTCTGTATCAAGGAAGTTGAATAATCATAAAAAGAACAATCCAACATGTGATATGGAGTTGGATGTAGTGATCATGTTGTTGAAAATCTAGAGGTATTATCTATATGGGTACAATTATGAAATATATATTGATTATGAGAGCCTTAAATATATTTTTACATAGAAGGAGATTAATATGCACCAAAGAAGATGTTTAGATTTAATCAAGCACTATTTCTTCTTAGTCCATTTCAATTTTGGGAATGCAAACAAAGTTAAATATGATCTAAGTAGAAGGGATCTTATAACATTATCAATAATGGGAATTTATAAGTAGCTAATATTCTTAGACATGAATAAGATAGACATGGGAATCATAAAGGAAGGAACATCATAATTCCTTTATCAAATGATTTATCAACCATCCATTCTAGAAAATATAAAGTATTCGCAAAGTGATTATATGGAAGTTCCAAAGATGGTGGTAGCTATTAGAAAATGGTAATCTTAGAGTTCAAAAATTATGATAAAGGAGTTGTAATATTTGTGTTATGAATATGCATACCATAAATGTAATGACCCAAAATTTTATCAATGAAAATTCCCTTCTTATAATTTTTTTATATAGTATAAGCCTCATAAAATTACAAAGATAACACAATAAAAACATCATAAATAAAGAATGAAGGAAATATGAGGTATTTATAGAAATTGAGAAACCTTGTAACATCTCATATTTTTTCATATATTATTTTTATATATTATATGGATTGATTTCTATCTCAGGCGATGAGACAGCGTGTGATTCTGAGGCCTAGTGTGCCCGGAATATATGTTCAAAAAATAATAAAAATATTTATTATCATGTCCGTACGTTTTCCTTGAAAAAAAGTGGAATAAATATTAAATAGAGCTCGAATCAGAAATATGAGGGAATCATTGAGTTCAAAATAGAATCTTTACTCTAGGAATGACTTAATTTTAGTTGGCATGGGTCATTTGTGAAAAAATTATTCTGGGCGTTAAAACAAATATAATTATTTCATAAAATTATTTTTATGAGTTTCAATCATGAATAGACTATTTTTTCTTTAAAAAGACAATTATTCTGAAATCCATGGATTATACACATAACCCTATATATTTTGGAGGATGGCTAGAGAGAACCTGGGAGAATTCTCTTAGGAAAACGATGACAGATCGAGGATCGACGATGATGCAACAATATTTCTTCATAAACAACTGATCCAAATCAAGGTACAATGATTTGCCTTGTGATTTCCATACTATTCTTAATCCTAGAAAATTTTGGATCAATTCAACAAACAAGAATTGATACACTCATCATCAGTAGATTTCTAATTAATGGATTTATTGTTGGTTCATTGATTTATTCCTCTTTGTTTAACGTTCTAATGGAAACTAATCGAGGATGACATGAACAATGTACAAGGTTCATTATTTAGGGTCTCTATTTGTGATTTTCTCCACTCATTCTTTGTTTTCTTTACTATTGGAACCCCACAGTTCTAGAAATGATATTTCATAGTGGTTTTGAACACAATCAGACCCCCAAATTCAATGATAATCGACAAACAAGGCTATAGGTAGGGACCCAAGGATCTAGGATATGTGACCGTTTTATTTTTCGAGCATAAGAGGAGGCATAGTGAAGGGACCATCGGTGCAGTGGCGGTGACTGGTGGTTGAAGGAGGCATGCAATAATAGACCAAGTGTAGGAAGAGGTGACGAGAGATGGTGGCGTGATACGGTGAAGGTGGTGGGATGTGGTGGCGGACATGGTGATGATAATGACGAATGTGGCGGCGGATGTGGAGTGGGCTGAGCTAGCAGGACGGGTCAGGTAGATGGGTCAGGTCAGGTCAGTAGGTCTGGTCTAGTTGGTGGGTCAGCCCAGGCCTAGGTCAGATCCAAGGAAACTAGGGTAGAGCCTGATTGAGGTCGAACATGACGGTTGAACACAGTAGTCAACCGTGGGGACGTGGCAGCTCAAGCTAGAATGGGGTCATGGAAGCTCGAGTTGCTGCAGGTGCACCAACCACAACAGTCGACCAGGGTTACAACGACCACACAATCGGGCTGTGCAGTATGTCTATTGACTATAGTAGTAGATGGACCTATATTGGTAGTAGATGGACCTACCATGGTGGTATCTCTACAGGCTTCCAACAATCATGTAAGCTATTTCATTCAGTCAAGCGTATCTACTAAATAGTACATCCAATCGACAAGCCGTATGCAGCTTTCAAACCCTAAGGTTGAGATGGTCTTTCTAAGAAAAATGTCGTGTTTTTATTTTAGACCACTATAGGTTTAGGGAATTACCTTGGTCCTTTCCTTGAGGTTTTAGTATGACATTACATCCACATCATTCGACTGTAATCCCCTCTAGAGGCCTAGTCATAGATAGAGTATGGTATCCATCCCCAAGACTGGAGTGTGATCCTCTATCACCCATAATGGAGTCTATGGAATAATGTGATCCCCTTGAGTAGTGTGTTGATCCTTTATCTATCGGGTCACACCAGTTGGGTATGGGGCATCCCCCAGTGATTCTATGTTTGATCCTCTAAGTAGAGGGTTAATCCATATGGGGTATGTGGTATCCCATAGTGGTTTTGGCCGTGATTTGTTGTTTTCCCCCGGTTAGTTCTAGGCATGAACCCCCCTCTATATATCACAATATTCCTTGACCAAAGTGTTATCATTGAAAGGGGCCCAAATTAGATAATCCTCATCATAGAGTGTCTACGATGATATCATGGATTGAGGAGTGAGTTCCCCCAAAACCATCATGCTTCGAGCAGAATCATGTGGTTAGTAATTGGTTATGACCACATAATGGTGTGGTGTATTTCTTGAGTATATCTGGATATTCATGGTATATTTGATGTAAACATATACCTATGTAGAGGTGACTATAATTTCCTTTGATGTATTTATTTTTATTTTTAGGGTGTCCTGCTGATTATTGTTATACACACCCATACATGGGATTTTCCAACACATGTCATGTCTTCTGCAGATGATCAACCTTTTGATGGAGTCCTAGAAAGACCGAGACTATGTGGTGCTTAGTGATACCAAACAGACCGAGGTGTGTTCCTATGGATTTCATACTGAAGTCTCGGTGACTTTATTTTTAGGTTGTTCTTGTTTCATAGACACATGTGGTGGGATTGTTTTTAGCCATGTTTATGTTCCATAACATTTACTATCATTTACTATTATGGGATCCTAGATGTATGCATTCATCCTTTCATTACTATTAAATTTCAACATTTTTTGGCTTGGAGATACATGCATGCATACATGTACTTTAGGCTAATGCCTCCCATATGTAGGATATGCATACTCGGTTCTAGTCACTATCCCATAGCCTATTTGATATAGGCATGGGGTAGGCACAACATGGGCCCCTCTAGGATGGGTCTTGAAAATATGGTATCATAGGTGGTAATTTATAAATTAGGACTTAGATAATTAGAGATTGGTTTGCGATAATAGTGTTAAGTGTTTTGTGTTTGGATTTTAGGCTAGGAACTATAATGTTGGTGCGGCGGTTGACACAACCATACACTAGAACTCTGATAACTTTTTTTCGACTCTATACATGAAAACACAGGTTGTGGGGAAAAATGATAAATGCATCCTATATGAATGTTTGTGTCTTCCATGTCCTTATTGATTCATCTCTCTATATATATTCTATTAACTGTGGTACATCTTGATTTATTTCAGGATGCCTCCACATAGACAGCTAGCCAAGATTCCCCAGTGTTATCATGAGAATGATCTGCCTAGTGATGAGGCATCAGTACATAGACATGTACCAAAGATAGCACCTCCGGGTAGTTTACCAGGTATAACACTAGCTATCATACAGAAGCTACTACCATGAAAACCAGGTGAGGATGCATGCAGGATGAGTGCACTGCACAAGTTTTAGAGGTATCAACCCACCATGGTTTGTGGTTATCCAGATCCCAAATTGGATGAGGATAGGCTAGAGGCAGTCACCCATGTTTTTTTTCTTTATGAGGATGCATGCTTACCAGATAGTAGTTCATGTTGTGATTATTATTCAGGGCTTTGTGGGGTGATGGTGGATCATGGTGACTCAATAACATTATAAGACAACTCACTCATGGACAGACATTGAGTATCTCTTCAGAGAGAAGTTTTATCTAGTCATGTTGTGATAGGTATGCATACAGAAGCTTCTGCATCTAGAACAGGGAAGTATGATTGTGGCCGAGTATTCATCAAAGTTCTCTGATATTTCACACTACTCATTGGATATGTAATGAGAAATGTTCTTCTAGAATCAGACCATTGATAAGGTATTACACTGAGACATTAGGGTATAAATGGTATCACATAACATTTCTACCTATGTTGGGGCACTAGATTGAGCCATGTTATTGGTTTGTTTTCTATCAGACCAGACACTAGTAGTGGGAGCCAGCAGTGGGAGCTGGGGAGTTGATACCTCAACAGAAGGTAGTCGATGGCATTCACAGGGATCCAAACAGGTTAGGCACTTCAGGGGCAATCTGAGGACACATGGTTTGTGGTGAATGGATCTTAGTGCTGCTCGAATCAGCTGAGGGAAAGATGGTGTTACTCATGCGGAGGTCAGGGACATTTGGCATGAGATTTCCCAACCTATTGTACAGCTGAATGAGAGATGGTTAAGGGACTAATAAGGAACAGAAACAAATTTGTGTATGGTGGTTTTTAGGGTGGCTGATGTGGAATAGAATCAATTAGGGTAGTATGAGGTGGTTGGAGGTTTGACCAATTAGTGCCACCACCCCCAGGTGGTCCACACCAAGCTCAGGGAGTTGGTGGACATGAAAAAGTCCAACTGCAAGTGATAAAGGCTAATAAACCCAAGGTTCTTGAGATGATACAATATATGATATGTGACTTTTCCACCCTAGCTGTAGTTTTGATAGGCATTTATGCTAGTCATTATTTTCTTACTACAAATCATTTTCGGGACTCAATGATTTTGGTTGAACTATTGACTCTACCCATATGATTGGAGACTCATACTGGAGGATAATCGCTGATCACATGATTTTTTAAATAGTGTGACATGACACTTGGAGGAGAGAGTTTCATTTGGGATCTCTTTTTTCCAGCGTCAAGGCACTGTGAAGTCATTCTTGGTATGGACTGGTTATCCATAGTTCATGATTAGATTGACTATTTTATTTAAAAGATGTGGTGTTTCTACATTGATGGAACCATTTTTCCCTTTTTTGGTGAAATGAAAATGTGGGCAGTGAGGGATGGACCAACACATAAAAGGGTACACTTAATTACTCATTAGTTGGCTGGCCTCACCCTCGGTGTAGTGGATGATATGATTCTGTAGTTTCTTGAAGCGGTGGCGGAGTCTGAGGACATCTTTATTGAAGATATTCTAGGTTTGCCTCCCCATAATGATATGGACCTCTGTGTTGATCTACACCCTGAGAAGACACTGATATCTACCCCTGCATATCATATAGCTCTGGTAGAGCTTCGTGAGCTGAGGATACAATTGGTGGACTTACAGTGGAAGGGCTTCATAAGACCCAGTTTTTCACCCTAGGTAGCCCCTGTTTTGTTTTCCAGAAGGAATATGGGAGCTTGAGGTTGTGATGGGGTTACTGGTGCTTAAACTAGGTGACCATGAATAACAAGTTACCACTATCGAGGATCAAAGACCGCTTTAATCGATTTAAAGGAGCATGATGGTTATCAAAGAAAAACCTTATATCAGGCTATCACCAGATATGAGGATATACCAAAGAGAAACTTCAGAAGTTGTTATGGACACTATGAGTACTTGGGGATTCCATTTTCTATGACGAACTATCTAGCAGTGTTCATGGGACTCATTAACAAGATATTTCATACTTATATATACCAGTACATGGTGGGTGTCAGTGATGACATCCTAGTGTATTTTCGGTCTAAGGAGGAGAACATGATACACATTAAAATAGTTATAGACACACTCTAAGAGAACTAAAATTATGGTAATCTCTCTTAGTACGAATTATTGTTTGATGCCTCCATTTTTTGTGACACATTATCTTAGGAGATAGAGTTTCAGTGGATCCAATAAATATTGAGACAGTGCTTTCTTGGGAGCTAACTAAGTGTGTTACTGAGGTATGGAGTTTCCTTGGATTGGAATGGTACTATCGATGGTTTTTACCGAACAACTCCAACTTTTTAGCACCCTTGACATCTTTTACATGAAATATGATGCCTTTAATATGGATTGAAAAGTGAAAGCGGTGCTTTTAGGAGATGAGGTGGGGATAGACAAGAACTCCCATCCTGATGTTACCCGAGTAAGGAATAGATTATGTGGTGTTCTATGATGCATCTGGGACCAGGCTTGGTTATGTACTGATGTAGAGGTAAGTGGTGATTGCCTATGGTTCATGCCAGTTGAGCCTTCTTGGGTTGAGTTGCAAGACCCATGATCTTGAGTTAGCGATGGTAGTATTTGCATTGAAGATGTAGAAAGACTACCTGATGGGAAAGAAGTTTATCATATTCACGAATCACAGGAGTCTCAAGTACATATTCTCCTAGAAGGATATTAACTTGATATAGAGGTGATGTCTAGAGTTCCTCTAAGACTATGAATTTCAAATTTTATATACAACTAATATGGGGAATGTGGTGGCAGGTTCTCTCAGTAGGAGATCCAGTTCATATTCGTTGAATAAGAAATTAGAGTAGTTATCCTCATTACAGTTATCTTTTATGGATGGAGATGGAGAAGCTTACCTCCATTCTATGGTTGTCACCCCTCTAATATCACAATGAGCCTGGGAGGCACAACAAGAGGATACTATTGTAATACCCTATGTGCTCAAACATACATAGGGTTTACTCCTAATGAATATTCAAAAGCTGGGAATCACATCCTTCTTTTCATAGGATGCACAGTAGTAACAAGGGTGTTGTAGGAGCAGGATTGAGGAGTGTTTCATATATCTCGTTTTACGATACATATAGATGTGGTGAAGAAATACCAGGACCTCCAATATCATTTTTGGAGTCAAGGGATCAAAAAATGAGTTGCAAATTTTGTTTCTTTATTTCTTAATTATTAGTAGGTGAAGTCTGAGCACCGGGTTCTTATGGGTTTATATCAACCCCTTGAGGTACTAGAATGGATGTGGGATAGGATATCAATACACTTTGTGATGTTTTTACTATGTATTTCTAGGGGACATGATGCCTTCTGGGTGGTCATTGACTGACTCATCAAGTCGACCCACCTCCAAGATATTTGAGATCAGATTTCATTACAGATATTGGGATGCCTCTACATGTAGGAGATAGTTTGACTCCATGGGGTCACATTAATGATAGTTTCTTGTTTGTGATACCCACTTTACATCTTGGATATGAAAGGGATTATATGAGGTGTTTAGAATCTATTTTTTCTTGAGAAAAACATTTCACCAACAGACAGATAGAAAGACTGATCAAACCATTTAGTTTTTGAAGGACATGTTGTGGGCTTGCATGTTAGACTTTGGTCATCGTTGGGAGGATCACCTATCATTGGTGGTGTTTACATAAAAATGCATCTACCATTACACCATTGATATGGGTCCATTATAGGCCTTGTATGGTAGAACCTGTAGGTCACCACATTGTTGGATTGACCTTAGAGAGTTAGCACTCATGGTCCCAGTGTTGGTGCGATCTACTATAGGGAATGTGCTGATCATCTATGAGAAGCTAAGTATTTCAGAGATTTGTTATAATTCTTATGCTGATAGGCAGCATAGGCCTTTGGATTTTAAGGAAGGATACCATGTGTTCCTTAAATTTTCACCTTGATGGGGATTAAAAATATTCGGCTGGAGAGGAAATATATCATTGAGTATCATCATCCATTTCTAGATACTACGTAGAGTTGGAAAGGTCTACCACCATAGATAAACCGAGTTCATGATGTCTTCCACTTTTCTTATATGAGGATGTATGTGCATGACCCATCTCATGTCATCAACTGGGGAAATTTGTACATTGAGGATGGAGATAGATTTTCGATGTACCTAGTGGAGATCCAGGATTGGTAAGAGAGGATCCTTCATGGGTGATATATTCCTTTCGTGTGTGTTTGGTGGAAGTATGGGAATATCTAGGAGATCACATGGGAGTGGGAGGCTCAAATTCATGCTCATTTCCCTCATATGTTTTAGTATCCCTTGTTTTTTTAGGGACATAAATCCCTTACGTGGGGAGAATTTAACATCTCGTATTTTTTTGTATTATTTTTAGTTATTATATGGTTTAATTTTTACACTAGGTGTTGAGACAAAGTGTCATTCCAAGGCCTAATATTCCTAGAATAAATTTTTTCAACATATTAAAATATTTAATAGCATGCATCCATCATTTTCTTGAAAAAGTGAAAAAACTAATAAATGGGTGGCCATATAAAAACTATAAGGGCGTCGTTGAGTTTAAACTATTGGATTTACTGTAGACATGTCATAACATTAGTCAGCATGAGTTGTTTGTGAAAATGTTTTTCTAGGTGTTAATATGAATAAAAAAACTTCATAAAAATATTTTTAGGTGTTTTGATGATGCAGGGAATGTTTTGTCATTAAAAAGAAAATTATACAGAAATACCAAGGTTAGATGCATAACCCTAGAGACACTGGGGGACCACTAGAGAGAACTTGGGAGAATCTTCTTAGGAGAATAGTGAAGGATCGCGTATTGGTGAGTACAAAACAATCATTCTTTTTCAACAATCGATCCAAATAAATATAGGATAATTTACCTTGTGATTTCCATCTCATTCTTAATACTATATGAATGCAGATCAATTCAACAAACAATAATTGGTATGTTCATCGTCCATAGATATCAAATTAATGGATTTATTTTCTTGGTTCATTGATTTATCCCTCTTCACTTATCATTTTAATAGGAACGAATCGAGGTCGGCACAAACAATGGCTGAGGTTCGTTCCTTAAGGTTTATTTTTGTGATTTTATCCCCCCATTCTTCAATTTTGGAACCTAGTGGTTCCCGAATCATTATTTCTGTCTGGTTAGAAATATTATTGGCCCCCCAATATTTAAATTTAATTGATAATAGAGACTTAATATATGTAGATCAAGACCCATGGATCTTGGATCAGTGAGCGTTTAATTTTTTAGGCATTAGAGGAGGTGTGGTGGTCTGAGGAAGGGACCCCCAAGGCCATGGTGGTGGCCAGCGTGTTGTGGTAGACTGTGTGAATGTGAAAAAAATAGGTTACATGGCTATGGTGGTGGACATAGTGAGGGATGGGCCAGTGGGATGGGTCAGGCTGATGGGTTGGTTTGGGTCGGGCCTGTGGTATGGGCCAAACGTGGGTTGAATCTAGGGAAACCGAGGTGAAGCACGGTTGCAATTGACCATGACGGTCGACATCAGGGACATGGTAGCTTGAATTTTCCTTAGTGCATCGACCACAATGGTCGACCACTAGTGCATAGACCATGCAGCAAAGCCACGAGGTATGTTGACATACCACAACGGTAGGTCTGCTGGCCCTTGGTAGGCCTGCAGTCAGTTTGTTTTTCATCATGAATTACTCTTAAATAGAGCATCCAATCGACGATCTATCTACGAAATTGAGACCCTAACATGGAGACATTATTTTTGGAGATTAATGGTGGGTTTTCCGTTTGTAATAGTATAGTTTGAGAGAATTACTTTGGTCCTTTCCTTGAAGGTTCAATACAACATTACAAACACATCACTGCACTGTAATCTCCTCTAATGGTCGAGCCGCATATAGAGTTTGGTATCCCTCTTCTTGACTGGAGTGCGATCCAATATCACCCCCAGTGGTTTCTCTAGAATTGTGTTACCACCATGAGAATGGTGTTGATCTTATTTCTAGTGGTCTATATCAATAGCATCTCTGGAATCCCCCGGTGATTCTGGGTGTGATATCTTATTTAGCGTGTTGATACAGATTCGACATATGGTATCCCCCAGCGGTTCTGGGTGCGATCTTTGGTGTCCCCCAGTCAGTTCCAGGCGTGAACCCCTCTCTGTGTATTATAGTCTTCAATTACCATTGTGTTCTCTTTGGGAGGGTACCAAAGGATCTAGACCTCTTCGTGGAGTGTCTCTGATGATATCAAAGATCGAGGGGTGAGTTCTCCCTGAACGAGCATGCTTCGATATAATCTTTTGGATGGCAGATGGTTATGATCGCCTGATGGTTTGGAGTCTCTCTTATGTATATCTAGACATTCTTATTATTTATGTTGTATAAATATACTTTTTTATAGATGAATATACTTTCCTTTGATGTATTTATTTGTGGTTTTGGGGTGTCCTAATGAGTATTATTTTACAAACCCCTACACAGTATTTACCCATGTGTGTCATGTCTTGTGTAGAAGATCAGCCTTTTGATGGAGTACTAGCTAGATTATAACAAGGGGTGGTTAGTGGGACCGGACAAACCGATGTGTGTTCATATGGCATTCAGACACCTGTCTGAGTACCTTTACATTCATGTTGGACTTGTGTTACAAACTATTTATGGTGGGATTGTTTTTTAACCTTTTAACATTCTAGTACTTTCACTATCATACTCTATTGTGGGATCATAGATGTGTGATTTCATCCATTCAGTTCTTTTAAATTTCAGAATTTTGTGGCTTGGAGATGTGTGTATGTGTGTAAGTTATTTAGGCTAATGCCTCCCATTTGTGGTATATGCCTACTGGGTGATAATAACTTGCCCTTGTCATATTGTAGGCAGGCTTTGGGTATTGAAAACATGGCCCCCTCTGGGACGAGTCATGAAAAAACTATACTAATGGAATAGTAACTTAACCTTTGGAATAGTTATATGACCCTTATGAATAGAAAACTGACAAATAGAATAATAACCTCACCCATGAAAGTATAAATAATTTTTTTTGTATCTTATAAATGAAAATATGATATTATTATATCATATTATAAGTGTAATTACCCGACCCCAGTTACCCAAAGTCAGTGCATTATTACATAACATTGGCATGATCACAAAAGATCAAATCTCGAAAGACTGATTAATTTAGTAGCCTTGGAAACACTAGATACATTCATAAATGTTACATTACATCATAAAGTGAAAAACTACAATAACATAGTCTCCAAATTCCACACTCATATCCGATTCAGACTATCCCTGCAGGTCAATCAAAAAATATTTCTTCACATCCAGGGAAAAATAAAACATATAAAGGGGTGAGATCAGATTCTCAGTAAGGATAACAATATAGCAGAAACTTTTATAAATAAGCATAAACATTTAAGGAAATGTATAACTAAAATAGAAGCCTTTTAAACTTGAACTTCAGCATAATATGGAAAAAATAAAATGAAATAATTCCATTTACTTATTCACATGGATATTCTACTATTCGAGTAATCACATGAAATATCAATAACCACTTTCATTATGATGGAATGCATAATTATGGACTATCATAACCACATAGTCAAGGTTTGTGACAAGACTACAAATAAAATTTTTTCATGGCCTTGTACCAAGACACTAGTATGTCTCATGAGACCTACCGATGCATTGAGGAGCTATAGTAGGCTCCACACGTCTCTTACTAAGTCCAATACATTCCTCATATGAACAGGTTTAAACATAACATAAACATTCATATTAAAACTAGAATATGAAATGTAAATACTTTCTCCCTAAACCATGAATGGTATAAAAATAACACATCCATAGTTAAACATATCACAAAACCTTCAATACAATATTGAAGTCTTGTATCATAATAAATCAACTTCAAATAAGCTTAAAATCCATCAAAGGATGTTGACATAGATGAAAACAAAACTATTTGGGAGAAATATCTCCTTTATTAAATCATTTAACAGTCACATAATTATAAAATAAAACATTTACTTTAAAAATATTATTATAAGCTTGTAAGGGAAGCTTCAAAAATTTTATAACGGCGGAAAATAGCTGCACCTGCCGTATAAGTTAAAAAAGGTATTCTTGCCTTAATTTTCTCAAAAAGGTTAAAAAGGACCTTGTTTGGAAAACGACGGAAATATTCCTTTAAAAACACATAATGGTATAAATGAATTTAACCCACTGTCTATTAAATAGTAAAAATGTTTTGAAATACATTTTTAAGAAACATGGATGTGGATGATAAAGAGGTCCCAATAGATAATTACGTATAAACTACCTCGGATAATGAAGAGATTGTGAGATAAACCCTTACCTTGTACTTTTACTTGGTCAAGGGTAGTTTAAACTATTTTATAATGGTGAAATAATTGTTATTAAATTATACAAGAATCTTATAAATTAATATGATATCATATATCATCTTTTAACATTTCTTTGTTAATAATATCTTAGTATTATCGTCGTTTCGGGTTTTAACTTATATGTTTTGTTATATAAGTTGTGTTTGTTATGGATAGGTTGTATAAAATTCATATCCAAAATGATATCAAGATCTTAAAAATTAATTTTAATCATCAAATGAGAATTATAATTTAATTGATACGATGGGGAATGAATCTCATCGCATTCGTGGGGACGGTAGTCCGTACGTACGCTTGAGCGAAAATATCATTCTTTTGATATTAAATTAATATATAATTGGATGTTATATCATATATATAAAGAATAATTACCATTTTATATTTATTATTTACATCAATTACAAATCATTATCATACCCATCCAAAATAATAATAATTTGGATAACAATTACATCACGACATGGAGATGGTAAGCCGTACGTACGCATGTATTGTGACATGTCATTCAAAGGATTGATAGAATACTGAATATGGTTATACCATATTTATAATAACATCATAGTATATAGATGATACTGGAGTTATTATTTTATAATGGAAATATCAAATAAAGAAGAAGTGGAAGAAGAAAGGAACTTGAAAGAGGGTGGTGAAAACATTACCTCTTTTTCGGGTTCTTCCTTTTGATTCGATCAAAAGGGCTCCATAGGTTGGAATTAGGATCAAACTAAGGCCTCTAGGTTGAAGTGAGGGAATTTGAGAGTATATTTTGGCAGGGGCTGGCTGAACCAAAAGGCTTTGTAGGTATGAATTTGAGAGAATGGGGAGTTCCCTTTTATAAGAGGGGTGAGGGGCACCTTAGGAAAATCTAGAAATATTATTTTATAATAAAACAATTTTAGGTTTCTAATGCCTAAAATTGGATTATTTAAATTCTAAGGTGGGTATGGGTCTAAAAACACTCAACTGATAGGTTTTAGATAGGTTTGGGTCACTATTTTACCCTTATCTTTAAGATTTAACTCTTAGTAAAATAGTTTCACATTTACCATGTCGCTTTGTATTTTTATATTATATAGTTAATAAACATACTATATAATTCCAAACAAACCCTATGTGGTTCTTTAATGATAAACCTATCATTTTTTAATTCTTTTGGTAGAACCTTATATTTTTATGAATAGAATTTCAATTAATAATATCATATTTATTTTAAATACTCTTTTATGTCAATTTTGACACTATTTGATTTTTTGTTTTTTCTAAATTCATAACAACAATATTACTTTCAAAAAATCATATAACAAACCATAATATGGAATATTAACCTATTAAATTAGTGTAATTCATAAAAAGTCTTAAATTACATTTATTTGGATATTTATAATATCAATTAATTTAATATTTCATAGATTAGGTAATTACTACATCAATATTAGGTTATAAATAAATTAAATTATTTAATGTCTAAAAATTATAAATAAAATAATATTATGTATTAAATCATTGTAGCTTTCTAATTAATATTTATAATCGAATTTAACTTATGTATAACCTTATATTAAAAATGTTTTAATTATATAAATTTGATTTTAACTATTTTAACTCTTCTTTGAATTAAATAGTATTAAATGTACTAATCTAATCCAAGTGGACCAAATAGGTTCATGTTTTATTCCAAAAATTGTTTTTTGTCGAATTATACTTATCCAAAATAATTAATACATGCTTTAGGGTAATAATAATATCATTTTTACCCTTAAGTACCCTATTTAATTTTAATCATGGTAAATAAAAGTAAAAGGTTACTATTGAACAAAAATATTTTTTATCTTGTTGAACCACATTTTACTCCTTGATATTAACCATGTCTCTAGGATTTTCAAAATTCCACTCACAGAAGCAGCAAAATTATGTTTTATGTGAATTTATATATTTTCCAAGGAGGTGGGTAAAAGACGGTGAAAAGTTCAATAAAATTTTTATATATTTAAAAAATTTATAAACTAACCCCAATTAATTACATTGAACTTATATAGGTATAATGTATCAATTTTGATCTAAAATAATTTTAAATAAAATAAATAATTATTTAAATAAAAATTCGGTTTTAAACTATAACTAAGTGTTTTTTCACTATTCATCAAAAATTGAACGTTTTTAGTAAAATACCAAAAATTCACCTTAAGCTAATTTAAATATTCCAAATCCAAAAATGAAGTCAATTTTGAAAGATAAAATTTATAAAATTTCAAAAACTGGGTATTACTATACATAACTCCTAGTTTGATTAGTTTTAGTGTGTGTTAGAACTAGAAGTTGTGTACAACACACGCAACTATATTATTCAAAGAGAAGCGTACCGTGGAAGATTGAGGTGTTACATCATACCCTACTTAAAATAATTTTGAACTTGAAATTTCTAGGATATTACTGCATAGAAATATTTGAGTGGTTTTTCATCATAAGTTCCTCGGTTTCCCACGTTGTCTCCTGCATCTTATGGTTTCTCGATAGAACTTTTACCAGATGACTCATCCGGTTTCTCAACACTTGTTCTCTGGAATAAAGAATCCTAACAGGCTCTTCAGAATAATACAAATCGGGTTCGAGTTCTACTTCCTCATAGGTGAGTACATGTTTTGGGCCAGGCATGTATTTTCTCAATAGTGATACGTGGAACACATCGTTAACATTGGAAAAATTTGGCGGCATTTCCAAACGGTAAGCTACAACCCCAATTCGCTCTAGAATTTTGAAAGGTCTAATGTACCTGGGACTCAATTTAACTTTCTTACCGAAATGTATAACTCCCTTCCATAGAGATACCTTCAATAAAACAAGATATCCAACCTGAAATTCCAAATCCTTCCTTCTATTATTGGCATAGCTCTTCGGCCTACTTTGAGCTACATTGATGTGGTTTTGGATTACCTTCACCTTTTCCATTGTTTCCTCCACTAGTTTTTGGCCTAAAAGTTTTCTTTCACCAACATCATCCCAACAAGTTGGTGTGCAACATATCTTTCCGTATAATGCTTCATATCGTGCCATATGAATACTTGAATTGAAGCTATTGTTATAGGAAAATTCTACCAAAGGTAAATATTGATCCCACATACCCTGAAAGTCAAGTGAGCAGGATCTCAAAATGTCTTCTAAGGTTTGAATAGTTCTTTCTGATTGTCCATCAGTGTGGGGGTGGTAGGCAGTTCTCAAACGAAGTTCAATATCCAGGGCTTTCTGAAGGCTCTTCCAGAATCTTGAAGTAAAATGGGGATCACAATCAGATATAATTGATAGGGGTACACTATGAAGTCTCACAACTTCATTAATATATAGCCTTGCTAGACGTTCAAGTGGTATATCTTCTCTTATAGCAAGAAAATGTGCTGACTTGGTAAGATGATCAACAATGACCCATATTGCATCATTTTATCTAGGAGTCTTTGGTAGCCCCATGACGAAGTCCATTGTAATATTATCCCATTTCCACTTAGGTATTGGAAGAGGTTTCATGACTCCACCAAGCTGTTTCATTCCATCTTTCCCTTGTTGACAAACCATGCATCATGACACAAAATCAGCAATCTCCCAATTCATATTGTCCCACCAAAAATGTTCCTTCAAATCTTTGTACATTTTGGTGCTCCTAGGGTGTATAGAGAAATTGGAACTATGATCATCATCCAAAAATTCCATTTTTAGATCAATTATATCAGGAACACAAAGTCTCCTCCCAAATTACCTAATTCCATCTTCATACACAAAGTCACTCAATCTCCCATCATGCACAGCATTAATCTTCTTTATAAATTCTTTATCATTGGTCTAAGAACTCTTTATCTTTTCTGGTAAAGATGGTTTGGAAACCATTTTAAAAAGTATTGATGTTTCACCTTCCATGGTGATTCCCATATTCATCTTTACTAGATCCCTATATATAGGATCCTTTTCAAATCTATCTTGTTCAAAAATCCATGATCCTATCTACTCAAAGCATCTGATACCTTATTTTCCTTCCCCGTGTGGTAGTGTATCGTGCAATCATAATCCTTGAGTAGTTCAACCCATCTCCTTTGCCTCATGTTGAGTTATTTTTGTGAGAAAATATTCATCAAACTCTTGTGATTGGTATACATCTCACATTTTTTCACCATAGAGATAATGCCTCTATATCGTCAAAGGAAAGATTACAGGTTCTAACTAAAGATCATGTGTTGGATAGTTTTGCTCTTGAATTTTAAACTATCGTGATGTAGAGGCAATAACCGTATCATTCTGTATAATGACACAACCAAGTCTTTTATTCGATGCATCTTTATAAATAACAAACCCATATTTCCTCGATGGTAGAGTCAATATAGGATCATTGAATAATCTTGTCTTCAGTTCTTTGAAACATTCTTCACACTCTTTTGTCCAAAAAAATTTAACCCCTTTAGGTGTGAGCTTCGTTATTGGGTTAGCCAATCAGGCAAAATTTTGGACAAAACGTCGATAATAACCTGTTAAACCAATAAAACTGTGTACCTCGATTATACTCATTGGTGTAGGCCATTCTTGGATTGCTCTTATCTTAGAAGGATCAATATATATTTTTTCCTTAGAGACAATATGGCCATGAAAAGAAATCTCCTGAAGCCAGAATTAACACTTCCTAAACATCCCATATAATTCATGTCTTCTAAGAGTCTTCAGGATAATGCGCAAGTGATTTTCATGATATTCATAGCATTTGGATTGTACCAAAATGTCATCAATAAATACCACCACAAAATCATCAAGATATTCCTTGAAAACTATGTTCATTAGATCCATGAATATAGAGGGTGCATTAGTCAATCTAAAAGGCATTCTTGTAAACTCGTAATGCCCGTACATGGTTCGAAATACTGTCTTCGGAATATATTCCTTCTATACACACAACTGATGATATCCAAATAGAAGGTCAGTCTTTGAAAAGTATTGAGCTCCATGCAGTTGGTCAAATAAATCATCAATGTATGGTAGGGGATACTTGTTATTTATTATTATAGCATTGATCTCCATGTAGTTGATACCTAACCTCATAGATCTATCTTTCTTCTTAACAAAAAGGATAGGGGATCCCCATAAAGAAACACTAGGGCAAATAAATCCTTTATTACTCAATTCTTCTAGTTTTTTCTTTAGTTACACTAATTCCACAGTGGCCATTCTATAAGGGGTCCTTGATTTGGTCCTTGATCGAAGAATTAAATCAATGGAAAACTCAATTTCTCATTCTGGAGGATGTTTATGTAAATCTTCTATAAAAACATCACCATATTCTCTCACAATAGGTACATCCTCAATTTGAACATTTCTTTCCTCAACCATAATCATTTCATTCTATTCTTCCCCAATAATTGAATTTAGTTGAACTACTGGGGGTGGATCAAGATAAGAATCAGGTGGTGACGAGTCTACTCTAAAGATATGGTGTTCTTTATCATCATCGTCAAAAATAGTATCCTCTTTCTTCTTACAATAAATTTTCTCATCATGGACTAAAAGCCAATCCATACAAAAGATTATATCAAATTCATTCATGGTTATGACGATGATATCAATAGATAAAGAACATTTATGTGCTCTAATGGGGACTGATTCAAAAAACATTGTTCCAATTATACTTACCTTAGGAGTTTTACCTGACAACTCCTTTGTTAAATAAAATTGGAAATATCTAATTTTATTAGCAAGCTGGGAAGATATGAAACAATGAGATGATCCAGAATCAAATAAAGCATTGGCTAAACATGAGGAAACCATTAAACTACCTGCCACCACATCTTTCGGAGCTTCTACCTCAGCAGTAGTGATAGAATAATCTTGGCTTGATCCCTTGTTCTTTTCGGAGGTAAATTCTCCTGACACTTAGAAAATTAATTTACATAATGTACCATATCCCAAAAAATTTATCATTGAACATCGGTAGCTTCTTTTTTCCCCTTACAATCATGAGATTGGTGGCCTTTTTCACCACACTTGTAATAGACTCCCATTCCCCTCAAATGAGTACCAGGGTGTTTCTTCCCAAATTTACTACAGGATGGATACTCAAACTTTCCCTTCTTCCCATTATTCTCATTCCCAGAGTGATAACCAGATCTCTTATTCTTTTTATTTTCTTTAATGTCATAGGACATAGATAATTCCTTTTCTATCTTTATATCACATGAGAAAATATCTTCGTATGTAGAGAAATATTGTGAGACTAATTATCGATGTAGAAATGGTTTTAACCCATCAAAAAAATGATCAATCTTACTCATTGGGTTACATATATAATCTTCTTCAAGCCTCACTAACCTTGTAAAGTTATCCTCATACTTTGCGATATTCTCATAAACCTTTTGTCTCAGACTCAGAAATTTCCTTTCCATATCTCCTCGATGGTCATGAGGAAAGTATTTTCATAAGAAAATCTTTTTTACCTCCCTTAATTCCATATTTGATACTTCATTATCTTCCTTCGTGTTTTGAATCAATGACCACCATTGATCAGCATCTCCAGTGAGGCGGTAAACTGCCATGATAACTTTTTCACTTTCACTACTCCCCAAGGCATGGAATATTTTCTCTATGGAATTTATCCATTTCTCAACTACTAGTGGATTTGTACCCCCATTGAATGTTGGTGGTTGTTGCCTCATGAAGTGACCTAACATTGATCCATTACACCGTGGATCGGGGTGCTCCATACGGGTAAGGTAATTATTCATAACCATAGTGAGTTGTCCCAATATGGTGATAAGATGATCAGAACCAGTTGTATCACTAGCTCCACTATAATTATCTTGAGCAGGAGGGAAATCCCTACATAGAGTGTGTGCTTTGATACAACTTCCATTTTTTCACTAGGTGCCATTTCTAAACAATGGCATACAATAGATTAGTTTAAGGATCGCAATACATAAATACAAACTTGTAAAACACTTAACATAAATTGAACAGTTTATGGATATAATTCATAATCATAAAAATGTTTTCTTTGAAGAAGTATATACTCATAAACCCTTCATAATGGTTTGTAAAGAAAATGAGAATTATCCTAATTATATCCCCCAGGAGTGTCATAACCACGAGTGCAGCACGACTCGTTGTCATGCACCAGTTCCCGTTCGAGTTTAGTTCAAAGCCATGTTTTCGGGTTTTACCCCTAGGTACCTATGTGCCAGAGCCGGCTCTACCTTCTTGTTTCCAGATAGAGATTTATTGCTTGTAAAACTCACAAAATCTTTACAATACTAAAATTCTAGGAAGTTATTCTATATTAATCCTCAGATTCTATCTTAGGGCTATGTGCTCTAATCAGACATTATCTAAATCTAGCTTCCATGTTTTGTACTACTTCTTCTAATACCAATTGTAACTCCCTGACCCTAGTTACCCAGAGTTGGTGCATTGTTACATAACATTGTCATGCCCACAAAATATCAAGTCTCAAAAGGCCGATTAGTTTAGTATCCTTGAAAACAATAGATAAATTCATAAATGTTACATTACATCATAAAGTGAAAAAACTAAAATTACATTGTCTCCATATTCCACACTCATATACCCTTCAGACTATCCCTGAAGGTCTGTCATAAAATATTTCTTCACATCCTAGGAAAAATAAAACATTGAAAGGGGTGAGCTCAGATGCTAAGTAAGGATAACAATATAATGGAAACTTTCATAAATAATCATAAAATTTTAAGGCAATGTATAACTAAAACAAAACCCTTTTAAACTTGAACTTTAGCGTAATATGAAAAAAAAATGGAATAATTCCACTTAATTATTCACATGGGTATTATAATAGTTGAATAATCACATACGATATCAATAACAACTTTCATAATGATGGAATGCATAATTCCAGACTATAATAACCACATAGTCAAGGCCTTGTGCCAAGACTACAAATAAGATTTTGTCAATGCCTTGTTCCAAGACACTAGTTTTCCTCATGAGACCTACCAATGCATCGAGAAGCTATAGCGGGCTCCACCCATCACTTACTAAGTCCAATGCATTCCTCATATGAACAGCTTTAAACATAACATAAACGTTCGTATTAAAACTAGCATGCGAAATGTCAATACTTTCTCCATAAACCAAGAATGGTATAAAAATAAAACATCCACAGTAAAAAATATCACAAAAACTTGAATACAATATAGATGTTTTGTATCATAATAAATCAACTTCAAATAAGTTTAAAATCCATCAAAGGATGTTGACATTGATGAAAACAAAACCATTTGAGAGAAATATGTCTTTTTTTAAGTTATTTGAAAGTCACATAATTATAAAATAAAACATTTACTTTGAAAATATTCTTATAAGCTTGTAAGGGAAGCTTCCGCGATTTTATAACTGCAGAAAATAGCCGCACCCGCCGTATAAGTTAAAAAAAGACATTCTTAACTTAATTTTGTCGAAAACGTTAAAAAAGAACTTGTTTGGAAAACGATGAAAATATTCCATTCAAAACACATAAGGCTATAAATTACATTAACCCATTTTCTAGTAAATAGTAAAAATGTTTTGAAATACATTTTTAAGAAACATGGATGTGGATGATAAAGAGGTCCCAGTAGATAATTACATATAAACAACCTCGGATAATGAAGAGATTGTGAGATAAAACTTTACCTTGTAATTTTCCATGGTCAAGGGTAGTTTAACCTCATGTATAATGGTTAAATAATTGTTATTAAATTATACAAGAATCACATACATTAATATGATATAATATAAGTTATTTTAACATTGCTTTTAAATAATATCTTCGTATTATCGTCATTTCGGGTGTTAACTTATATGTTTTGTTAAATAAGCTGTTTTTGTTATGGATTGGTTGTGTAATATTCATATCCAGAATTATATCAAGTCCTTAAGCATTATTTTTAATCATCAAATGAAAATTATACTTGAATGGATACGATGGGGAATGAATCTCATCGCATTCGTGGAGACGGTAATCCGTACGTACACACGAGCGACAATATAATTCTTTTCATATTAAAATAATATATAATTGGATGGTATATCATATATAAAGAATAATTATCATGTTATATTTATTATTCATATCAATTACACATCATTATCATAACCATCAAAATAATAATGTTTTGAATAAAAATTACACCACGAGGCAAAGACGGCAAGTCGTGCATACGCACGTATGGTGACATGTCATTCAAATGATGGATAGAATACTGAATATGGTTGTACGATATTTATAATAACATCACATTATATAGAATATACTGGAGCTATTTTTTTAGGATGTAAATATCAATGAAAGAAGAAGTGGAAGAAGAAAGGAACTTGATAGAGGGTGGTGAAAACAATACCTCTTCTTCTGGTTCTTCCTTTTGATTTGATCAAAAGGGCTCATTAGGTTGGCTTTATAATCAAAATAAGGCATCTTGGTTGCATTTAGGGATGTTGTGAGGATATATGGGTAGGTTTTGGCCGATCCAAAAGGCTTTGAAGGTATGAATTTGAGAGAAGGGGGAGTGCCCTTTTATAAGAGGGGTAATGGACCCCTTAGAAGAAACTAGAAATATTATTTTATAATAAAATAATTTTAGGTTTATAATGGCTCTAAAGTTAATTATTTAAATTCTATGGTTGGGTTGGTTCAAAAACCACTCAACCAATAGGTTTTAGACAGGTTTAGGTCACTATTTAACCCGTATCTTTTAGATTTAACTCTTAGTTTAATAGTTTAACATTTATCATGTCTCTTTGTATTTTTATATTATATGGTTAATAAACATACTATATACTTCCAAGCGAACCCCAAGTGGTTCACTAATGACAAACCAATCATTATATAAGTCCTTTTTCTAAACCGTATATTTTTAGTAATTGAATATCGATTAATAATATAATATTTATTTTAAAAAGCCTTTTATGTCAATTTTGACACTATTTTGTATTTTGTTTTTTCTAAATTCATAACAGCATTATTAATTCAAAAAAAACTCATCTAACCAACCCTAATATGTCATATAAACCTAGAAAATTATTTTAATTCATAAAAAGTGTCAAATTACATTTATTTGGATATTTATAATATCAATTATTTTAATATTTCCTTAATTAGGTAATTACTCCATCAACATTGTGTCATAAAAAATTAAATTATTTAATATCTAAAAATTATAAATAAAATAAAATTATGTAGGAAGTATTTTCATATTTCTAATTAATATTTATAATAGAATTTATCTTTTGTGTAACCTTATATTAAAAATGTTTTAATTATTGAACATTGAATTTAACTCTTTTAACTCTTCTTTGAATTAAATAATAATAAATGTCCTAATCTAATCTAAGTGGAAAAAAGAGGTTCATATTTTATTCCTAAGGTTTTTTTTGTTGAATTATAGTTAGCCAATAGAATTAGGACATGTTTTAGGGTAATAATAATATCATTTTTTCTTTTAATTACCCTGTTTACTTTTAACCATGGTAATAAAAGTAAAAAGTTATTATTCACCAAAAATTATTTTTATCTTATTGAACCAAATTTTACTCCTTGATATTATCCATGTCTCTGGAATTTTCGAAATTCCACTCACAGAAGAGGTAATATTATGTTTTATGTGAATTTTTAAATTCTCTTAGGAGGTGGGTAAAAGACGATGAAATGTTCAATAAAATTTTTATATATCTAAAATTATTATAAACTAACTCTACTGAAATAAATTAAACTTATATAGGATTTATGTATCTATTTTTACCAAAAATAAATTTAATTAAAATAAATAATTATTTAAATAAAAATTCAATTTTAAACTATAACTCAGTGTTTTTTCACTATTCATCAAAAATTGAACATTTTCAGAAAAATACCAAAAATTCACCCTAGGATAATTTCGATATTTTGAATCCAAAAATAAAGTCCATTTTGAAAGATAAAATTTATAAAATTAAAATAAGCGGGTATTAATATTCATAATGGCTTGTTTGATTGGTTTTAGTTTGTCTTAGAACTAGAAGTTGCGTACAACAGACGCTACTGTATTTTTCAAAGAGAAGCCTACCGTGGAAGCTTGGGGTGTTACAATAAGTAATTACATTTTTTAGAAATTATTATTTAAGTGTTGATATTTTTATAAAACATAAATATTTAATTTCAATTTTATAATTAATATAATGATTTAGAACAAAATTTATTTTCATAAAATGTATTAATAAACAAATATTTTTTTTCTTATAATTTTAAGAAAATTTTATGAGGACTTGATAAATTTTTCAAAGTGTTATGAAATCAGTAATAATTTTAAAATTGATATTTTTCCAAGAAAATGTTGATTTTAATTAAAAATTATATTTCTTGTATTTAGAAAATTATTTTCATCAAATTAAGTCTATTTTTGATTTCTAATTTTTGAAAAATGGTAATAGTGAGTTTTTGGGATTTTTTTAAAATAGTTAAATTTTTTATGAATTGTAATATTCGATAATTTACAGTATGTATACATTATAAGTTAAATAAATTATTCCTCAATTCATCATAGATTTAAAAACCATAATATAGAATTATCCTTCTCTATTTACTATATTTATTCATTTAATCTTCAATCATTATTTTCTTGAAGGAAAATATTAAACTAATGAATAAAATAATGGGAAGACACCCCTCTCCTCCACTATAAATTTCACACCTAAAAACCACTTATCCCCACACCTATTAATCCTTGAATCTTGCCCAATTTCTACCATATCCTCTTCCCAAGACTCTTATCAACATTCAATATCCTTCGGTATCAATAAAAGACCAAAACCAATTTCCCTACAGTGGTTCTCAAGGAGTATAATTCATAAGTTAAAATCCTCTATCTTTTTCTTTTATTTTTATTCAATTTATTTTATTTTAATATTCACTTATATCCTCCCCTTATTCAGTTGGAATGGTAACTCCAATATCTCAAATAAAAAATATTTTTATACTTTTAATGGAATAATCCATCATCATTTCTTTACCCTCCCATTTTTTATTTTAATAATGAAAACATCATTTGTGATGTGTTAATTTATCACATTCAAGGACGACGAGTTTTCGATTTCTATTACCACCTTTAAGGCTAGTCATAAAACCAATTTTATTGTTTAAAAAGATTATAATATATTTATTATATACTATTTAATGTTTTTGAACCATTATATAAATATATTATATTAATTATTAAACAAAACTAGACAATAATGATCAAAAAACACCAAATTAATCTAAATAAATATAACTAATGTTTCATCTAGTTATTAATCCTCACATATGGAACCAAAATGGCATATAATACTGAATAATAGTTTTTAAGTTCACTAAAAACATATAATTTCATTTTTAAACAACTATTCTAGTTTTAAATGATTTTCCATACATGTGTACAAGTAACCAATCATGAAAACCATGGAAACAAACACTCTTGAATGATAAAATTGTATCTAATAACTCATAAAAATCCCATAAAAGAACTTAATAAAATTATAATAAATAAATTAAATTAATAATAGGTTCTCAATTAATTAATTAATATATTTAATATGATTATATAGGACATTAAGATCAAGTGAATAACACTTTCTGATAAAAGGTAAGGGATTCTCTCTGAAGCCTCATCATTTCTTCAGGTTATACATTTATCCCTTTAATCCAATTTAATTCCTTTTTTATATAATTATTCTAAGTTATATTTATATATTCCATACTCATGTTTCTATGTTAGTAAATCCTTCTTTGAAGGAGAAATACAAGTTTTAAAAAGGTTTCCTTCTCAATTCCTCTTGATAAGCAAGCCCGATTAAATGGAACTTCCTGATTTCTTACCCATTTTCATGTCCACTCCATAATATATTTTAATACACCATTATTTTTCTAAAATAACACATATTCATGAAAATTTTATGATGTGTGTTCTAATATAGTGATCTAATGCATTGGGTAAAGTTTAGTCTCATAACCGTCATGTGCAACGGTCTTGGTGGTACGCCTTGACTCATGCTCCATGTGCAACGGTCTTGGTGGTTAGCCTTGACTCGTGATCCTCAATCTGTAATGAGTCTTGACTCATGAATATGTTATGTTTTATGTTACTTGTACATTACTATGATTCCATGATTACATGATCCCTTGTTTGGAATGTTATTCTTCCATTTGTTTATTCCATTTTCTATCATCGTGTTATGAATTCTAACCCATGTACTGTGATTAATTCTTATATTTATTCCCTTATTGAACTTATTTTTCTCATACCTTTGTTCATGTATTCCCTATGTTCTCATGTTTATATGTAAGGGGTCAAAGGTTGTTACAATCATGTTATGAAGATTAATAAAAAGATGTTTTTATTTTGGTTTCATCTTTTCTAAATATGTATCTAATCTTCCCAAGACACTATAATTTAAAATCCATGACTTTTAATTGGTATAATTTTTATTAAAACCATGTAGTAATATGCGTACAAGTGTAGATCTATTGCATTTGGTATCATAGGCACGGTTTAGTTATTTTTTGAGATTAGAATTATAAAACTTTAGTAAGAACTTTAGGGATAATTCTGTCACTATGTATAACCTAGATTGAAACATAGGGCATCACAAGTTATGATATACTTTTCCTTTACAATTTAACCTTTTATGTTCAATTTTTTATTTTATTATTCTTATTAACTAAGTACTTGAACCCCCTAAATGTACTTTATTTTTATTAGTTAAGGGATATAAATAAAAGAAGTCATTCTAACAATTAGTGTTATAGGCAATGTTATAATTTCTCTAATGATATTCTAAATATAATGTAAACAGGTTCCCAAAACTTCATTATAGTACTTTCTCAACTGTCTCAAGTTATGAACAATAACTTAAATCTAGTGGAATTCCATCATTCTCCTAAAAAATAGAAATTTGTTGTTTAATCCTTCATGTGATAAAGGCCTCCCATATTTTGTCGATCTTCTAATCCCATCATTGTAGAACAATGGATTAAGTCCATTAAGAATATACTATCTATCCTCCTATACTCAGAATAAGAAAATTTTGTTCTGGAGTTATATAATTTTGATGTGGAAGAAGATTATGTGAGGACACCAATCAAGAACACAAAGTCCTAGGAGGAAGTTGATTCCATGGAATTTGAATATTTCAAGAAAATATCATTCAATAAATATATTCCCCAAACCTTCTATCTTAATATGCAGAGGGAGTTCCTTGTACTGAATAAAAAGGAATATGAGTCTATTAGAGTGTGTGAGGAAAAATTCACAAGGCCTTAACGATACACCTATAGATTTTTCATAAACACTGAATGTAATTTGGATCGCATATTTAATGAAACAAAGTTGATTCAATGGAAATTATCGGTGGTTTAAGACATTGAGAGTAATGAGGATTTTTTTCAGTGTTCCCTCAAGGTTTAAATGGAGATCATAGATTCTTAGTGGTCTTGCGGGCCTAGAGAAAAAAAGAGGAAAATGGAGTTTAATATGGGTGGATGAATAGATAAATCCCATGATAAAAATAAAAACCAACATCCCACGTGTAAAATTTTTGTGAAGAATCATCCTGGGAACTATATTAAGGGGAATATGAAATAAATCAAATGTGGAAGAACAGGGAGTATAGACATTAAATATCAAAGTGATATAATGAATATCACTAATGAAGAAAAATAAAGGTTCAGATCAACTATCAGCCTGTATTATAGTGTTTCAACTGCAAGAAACATGGGTACTATGAGAACCATTTCCCTAAGATAAGGGTTGTAGTATGAAATCAATGATAAAACCCTAAAAGGTAGCATGGAAGGTAATATTCTATCACTACTAATGTGGTGGAACCTAATAATAATCTGGTGAAATGTATGCTGATTATTCATTCAAGAATAGTGAATGTACTATTTGATTCTAGTTCTATGAATTCTTTCATATCTTGAAAATTTAGTAGAAATACTCAAACACCTCCTCAAAACATAGAGATTGAGTTATGTTTGAGAATAAGAAATGGGGAAATTATTTCATACAATGTATATAAAGCCTCCATAGTTAATGTTTGTGGACTGAATATCCAATAAAATGTCATCATACTTCTTTTGGTGAATTTTGATGCTATATTAGAAATAGATTGTCAGTCATTATACATATCCAATGTCAACTATCATGAAAGGGAGATCGCTCTTCCCATCCTGAATCATCCTCTAATTATGTACAAGTATAAGGGGGAGTATGAATCTCTATCAAAATAATTATCTCAATTGTGGATATTACTACCTTTTGAACAAGCATATCTAGCTTATATTATTTACATAAAGTAGAGAATCATGTTTGAAGACATTCCCATTTTGAGTGACAACATTGATATTCTCCCCAAAGAATTTCATAGTCTTCCACCTGGTTGAGAGGTTGAGTTCTCAATTAAACATATTCCTAGATATCTTCCTATATCAAGGACACCTTATAGAATGGACACCGTTGAGATCCATCCTTATTCTTCAAAAAGAGAACTGGTTCACTCACGTTGAATAAATCAGGTTTAAAAAACTTTTTCCTATATTCACATGTAAAATCATGATAAATATCAAGTACCCCTTCCATTAATAGATGACTTGTTTGATCAACAACATGTTGCAAAGTATTTATCTAATGTGGACCGTTGGTCTAGATATCACTGATTAAAGGTACAAAGGGAGATATTACCAAGATTTCCTTTCAAATGAGGTATGGAAACTATGAGTTCATAGTGATTACCTTCAGACTCACTAATGCTCCATAAATTTTCATGGATTTAATGAATAAAATCTTTATAGATAACCTTGAAAAAAATTGTGGTATTCTTTATTTAAGATATTCTAATATACTCTAAGAGAAATGAGTAACATGAGGATCATTTTGAATACAATTCTAAAGACGTTGGGAAGGGGTAAAATTTATGCAAATTATATTAAATGTGAGTTTTGTATGGAGTAAGTGTCATTATTGGGGCATGAAATAACAATAAAATGAATATATATGGTCCTTTCCAAGACAAAGTCAATTGAAGAGTGTTTTGGGTAATCATCTATAATGGATATCTATAGTTTCCCTGAGTTAGTTGGGTATTATAGGTGATTTCTAAAGAAATTCCCATGGATTTCAAGCCCACTAACCAGGATGACTCGGAAGGGAGAAAAACATTTCTAGACTAATGAATGTGAAGAATGTTTTAAAGAGTTTAAAATGGGGATTATTAATGCACTAATAATCGCACTACTAAAAAGTGGGGAAATATTTTTGGGGTACAACAATGCTTCAACTAAGGTATTAGGTTGTGTACTAATGTAAAATTATAAAGTGATAGCCTACACCATAAGGTAGTTGAAAATTCATGAGAAAAACTATCACACACATGATATGGTGTTGGTAGATGTGATTTTTGCATTGCTAATCTTGAAGAATTATCTATATGGGGAGAAGTGTGAGATATATACTAATCATAAGATTCCCAAATATATATTCACATGGAAGGAGATTAATATGCACTAGACGAGATGGTTAGGACTCATCAAGGATTATGACTACTCAATCCACTATCATCTTAAAAAATGAAATAAGGTTGAATATGCTCTAAGTAGAAAGGATCTTTCATCTATATCAATGATTATAACTGAGAAGGATCCAATATTATTAGACTTGAAAAGAATGGATATGGGAATCATTAAGGAAGGAATGTTATAAATCCTTTCTCAAATGATTTATCAACCATCCCTCATGGATAAAATAATGGATTCTCAAATAAATTATGTGGAAAGTCAGAAAAGGGTGTATGCCATCATAAATGGGAAATCATCATAGCTCCAAATGGATGATGATAGAGTCATTAGATTTGGGTCATGACTATGTGTACCATCGGATCTTGAGATAAGGAAGGATCTGCTGAATGATGCACATAGTTCAAGCGTCTTTCATCCCCTAGGGAGCCCAAATATGCATTGAGGTCTCTGAGATAATAATTGGTGGGACAATATAAAAAATTATATCATTGAATATATATCAAAGTACCTGATATGTTGTCATGTGAATGTTAAAAGACAAAATTATAAGGAGATGATGCTAACATTACCAATACCAACATGGAAATGGGAAAACATCACCATGGAATTTTTCATTGTACTTATGAATATGTTCAATGGA
The DNA here is from genome assembly GCA_963277665.1 of Viscum album. Taxonomy (NCBI): domain Eukaryota; kingdom Viridiplantae; phylum Streptophyta; class Magnoliopsida; order Santalales; family Viscaceae; genus Viscum; species Viscum album. The sequence goes on along the minus strand of OY728137.1, from coordinate 286,117,568 downwards.
AACAATGTTATACAGATTTTTTTGGATAGTCTCACCAACACATCTTACTTTATCGTAATTTGAGAGGACTTCTCGTTGGATCAACATGGATGGATATACATCAGATAAGTGGTAAGGATTCATGGAGTACCACTATCAATATTATCCAATAGAGATTCAAGACTTACCTCCATGTTTTTAAAAAGTATCCTGTATGCTATAAACATTGAGTTGAATCTTAGTATGACCTATCATCCTCAAAATGATGTCTAATATGAGTGGAAAATTTAGACATCGGAAGACATGATAAGAGCATGATCTAGGTAGTTCAAAGGAGGATGGTACCAATATATTCCTCTAGTCGATTTCTCTTATAAAAATAGTTTCCACTCAAGCATTCAAATTGATCTATATGAAGCCCTTTGTGGGAAAAGTTTCAGAACACTAGCATACTGGGATGAAGCCGGTGAACCTAATCTGATAGGACCTGAAATGGTCGAAGAAATGATGGAAAAGGAGAAAACCATTCAGCAGCATATCTAAGCATCTAAAAGTCGACAGAAGAGTTATGCAACCAATCATCAATGAGACCTCAATTTTGAGGTTGGATACATTGTATTCCCTCACATATCTCTATAGAAGAGGATCATGAGTTTGGGAAGAAGGTAAAGCTATGTCCTAGGTAGATCAGACCCTTTTATATTCTTGACCGTATTGAAGTTATGGCCTATCAACTAGAACTTTCACCTACCATATCTCAAGCACATGATATATTCCATGTATCCCTCTTGATTAATTATATACCAGATCCCTCACATGTACTGAATCTAGATGTGGTACAGTTGGAAAGTGATCTCCCTTATAAGGAGCAGCCAGTAAAGATCTTAGACCATATGGATTAAATTCTACTCAACAAGACTACCCACCTGGTCAAAGTACTATGGAGGAACCATAAGTATGAAGAAAAAAATGGGAACTATAGTATGTAATGAAGAAGAAGTACCCTCACCTTTTTATTTTGTAAAACAAAATTCTGGGAGAGAAATTTTCTTAGGGGGGAAGAATGTAATTGTCTAAATTTTTATCAATGAAAATTGACTTCTTATAATTATTTTATATAGTATAAACCTCATAAAATCACATATATAATATAATAAAAACATTATAAATGAATAATGAATGATATAAGAGATATTTATAGAAACCAAATAATATATACCAATAGAATAGAAACTTAACCTTTAGAATAGTCATATAACCCTTATGAATAGTAAAATTGAAAATAGAATAGTTGCCTCACCCATGAAAGAATAAATTATATTTATAAATCTTATAAATCAAAATATGATATAAATATGTCATATTATAATTAAATAAATATTTTAGAAACTATTTTTTTAGTGTTGATATTTTTATAAAACATAAATTTTTATTTTAAATTTTTTTAATTAATATAAATATTTAAAAGAAAATTTATTTTCATAAAATGTAGTCATAAAACAATATTTTATTTTCTTATGAATATACGATAATTTTATGAAACCTTGATATGTTTTTCAAAGTGTTATAAAATTAGTTATAATTTTAATATATGTTTTTTCCTAATAAATGAAGATTTTAATTAAAAATTAAAATTTTAATATTTAAAAGAAAATATTTTTATAAAATGGAGTTCATTTATTAATTATAAATGTCTAAAAATGGTTAGGGTTTTTTTAAATAGTTGAACATTTAGTGAATAGTAAAATATGGAAATTTACAATAAATATACCTTGTAAGTAAAATACACTATTCCTTTAGTCATCACTGAAGTAGTCACCATAATCTAAAATTATACTTCTTTATTTACTAAATTTATTTATTTATAATCACTCTTTCTTGTCATGAGGAAAAATAATATACTAATGAATAAAATAACGTGAAAGCACCCATCTCCTATAATATAAATACAACCCCTACCACCTCTTCTCCTCACACCTATTAAGACTTGAATATTGTCCAATTTATACACAATATGATTCCTAATACTCTTACCCATTTTCAAGAGAAATTTGTCTCAACAAAATATAAAAACAAATTTCCCTAATTTGGTTCTCGAAAAAGAGAATTCAAGAGGTAAAATACTCTTTCTTCTTCTTTTATTTTCTTTCAATTTCTTTTCTTTTATTATTCTCTCCTAACATCCCCTTATCTAAGAGGAATGGTAAATCCAGTATATAACATATACTATAATTTGATTATGTTAATTTAATAATCCATCATCATTTATATCCCATCCCATTTTTTTCTAAAAAAGAAAACATTATATTTGATGTGTTAATTTATCCCATCAAGGATGATGAGTTTTAAATTTACCTTACCACATTCAAGGATGGTCATAAAATCATTTTTATGGTTGAAAAATATTATAATATATGTATTATAGGATATGTGATGTTATGTAACCATTATATATACATGATATTAAATTTACAACAAAACTAGTTTGTGATGATCAAAAAATGACAAATTAATCTAAACTAATATCACTAATGTTTTATCTAATGATTTATCCTCAATATATAGAACCAAAATGATATATAATACCATTTAATATTATATAAGTTCATTTAAATAATATAATTTCAATTATAGAAATATATTCAAATTTTAAATGATTTTCCATACATGTATAAAATTTACCGATCCTGATAACCAAAGAAACAAACACGTTCAAATGATAAAATTTATTCTTATAACTCATAAAAAGGCCATTAATTAAATTAATAAAATTATAATAACTCAAATAAATTTATAAACAGTTCTTAATTAATTAATTAATTAATTTAATCTGATTATCTAGGACATTAATATCAAGTGGAAAAAACTTTCAGGCATATGGTAAGGGATTCTCTCTAAACTTTCAGGCCATTAATTTATGCTTTTCACCCATTAAACCAACATAAAGATTTATTATTTTTATATATTTATTCTATATTATGTTTATATTTTCAAAAATCATCTATCCTAATCATTACATCCATATTTTATGGGGAAATACATGTTTTAAAAAGATTTCATTTTCAATTCTTCCTGATATGCAAGCCCAATTAAAAGGAACTTTCTGATTTATTACCCATTTTCAAGCGCACTCCATAATATATTTAAAACCACCATTATTTTTCATAAATCAATCATTTTAAGATGAAAGAAAATATCTTGTCTCATTTTTTTATACAATCAATTATTCCTTTTCCATTTTAAAGAGCCTTGAAAATTTTCCCGTAAACCACACTAAAATGTTTTATTTCTAAAGATTCATAAACAGTCTTTTTACATATTATCACTTTATTTGGAAATCACTTATCATAATCTATGACTAGTTTCTCTTATGAATTTCTATTTATGATTTAATCCTATTCTTTCATTGACATCGTTAAGATATTCCCTTTTTATATACCTTTTGACATCATTATGATACCCAATTCTTTAAATGGGTAACCCTTATGCCTATATTTGATTGCTTATGTGTTTTTATTAATGTTGAACACATATACATGAACATTTTAAGATTGTTTCTCTCAAATAGTGATCTAATTCATTGGTTAATGTTTAGTCTCATGAGATATAATGTGCAACGGTCTTGGTGCTTGACTTGTGCTTCATGTGCAATAGTCTTGGTGGTTATCCATACTCATTTTCATCCATGTGCAATGATACCTGAATCATCCTTATTTCATATTTTATGTTGCTACCAAAATACCATGATTCCATGATTACATGATCCCATGTTCTATATGATATGATTCTATATTTTTTTTGCCTTTTATTTATTCATATTATGCCTTCTAACCCAAGTGTTATGATTTATTCTTATGGTTATTCCCTTACCGGTATTTTTATCTCATACCTATGTTCATGTATTCCCTAGGTTTTCCATTGTATATGTATGGGATCAATTTTTGTCATGATCTCTATATTAAGATTAAATATAAGATTTTTTATTTTTGTTCCATGTTTTCTAACTATTCATATAATCTTAAAAAAACTATAATTTATGATTCTTGGCTTCTAATTGATGGTTAATTGTGCTTAAACCCATATAGTAATATGTGTAAAATTACATATCCATTGAAATAAAATCTTGAAGAAAATGATCTATTGAATGATTCTCATAGCTCAACCTTATCCACCCACCCAACGAGTATGAATAAGTGTTGAGATATCATATATAACTATTAGTGGGAAAATATAAAGAAGGAGATCACAGAATATACCTCAAAGTGTCTGATACAATATAAAGTTAAGGGTGAATGGAAAAAAGTAAAAGGTAAGGATGAAATAATTAACCATATATAAATGGAAATTAGAAAATATCACAACAGACCTTTTCACTGATCTTCTAAATACATCAATATGAAATAATGATATATGGGTCATAGTGGATTATATTATAAATATTGATCACTTCATTATAATTTGATATGGTCTCTCACTCAATCATCTTGTAAAGATATACATAAGAGAGTTGGTATGAATGAATGGAACACCAATATTAATTGTATCTAACCATGATCTTAGATTTACCACAATGTTCTCAAATATTATTTAACATTCTTTAAATACTGATTTGAAATTAAATATGGCTTATCACCCTAAACTAATGGTTAATCTAATATGACTATCCATATAGTGTAATGCATATTGATATCATGTTCAATGGACTTAAAGTATGGATGAGATCAACATATTCCTCCAATTGAGTTCTCTTACAATAATATCATTCACTGATGAATCCAAATGAAACATTATTAATCCATTTATAGGAAGAGATGTTGAATACCTATGTTTAGGGATGATGTTTTTGAACGCAAGATACTAGGATTGAAATGTTTAAGGTAATGGTTTAAAATTTCAATATCATTCAAAAACACATATTGGAAGTTAATATTCGATAAAAGTGTTATAATGGAAATCGTTGATGAGACCTGGAATTTAAGGATGGTGATAAAGCATCTCACTTCATATTTCCATGGAATGGATTCATGAGATTTGGGAAGTGTATATTCTGGGCGTAGTAAAAGAACAGTTGCGCCGACACCCAACTTTAATTTTACCATGATCAATGATAATTCCTGGATCAATACAATGATGAACTCTAGTCTCCACAGAATAAAATCAATGATTTAGATAAATAAGGAAAATACCCAAAATCATTAGATATTATCTTGTACGTCATTTTTATAATTAATTTAATTAACTTCATAAAGAAAAATAATACTTGGATCTTCAGTATTTTTCTCATTTATGATGTTTATTGTCTAGAATGACCCTTCCATATTATCTTGGTGCACTTGAAAGGATCCAAACTAGAATCTATATAATGGGGATCCACACGTGAGTTTATGGCCTCCGATCAACACCACTCGTTCCTCAGGATCCAGAATAGTGAAGCGAGTGTCTTGTGTCAGTCATTCTTGATCTCTTGTTATTAATCCTTAATGAACGTCTCTCATTTTTTGAGAGAGGAGGGAAAAGGATTCTAGAAAGAAATTGTTTCTCTCAAAAATTCTCAATTCACCAGATGTGTGGTTTGGTATATGGAATAATCTACATATGTGTCTCTTTATTGACATGGGCATCTGTTTACAATATTTAATTGTATAACATCAATTAAATACATTAATAACCTTACATAAAACCCATTCTTTAAATAATAATACAATGTCATTATTTATGGTGTGCGAAGTTGTGTAAAAATGAATTATAAATAAAATTCCACATCCCGAAAATAATAGAAAAGTTATTTTAATTTGTTCCAACTAGTTAAATAATTATTTATCATCTTGAAAATAATTATTTTACTACCAGACTGACCATAGTCTACTCGAACTCCAATTCTATTTTTTGAACATCTGAATAAATAAAAAAATAATTTATTCTCTTAAATAAATATTTTATTTACAAACTAGTAAATAAATATTTATTAAATGTTCAATAAAATAAATAAATATATGTTATCCAAAACCTAGTGAATAAATATTTATTTAATTTATGCAAACATTTTAACTTGAATAAAATTATTCTATTGTATTGGGAATAACATTTATTAATTAAATTCAAATAGAATTTAACTGAGACCACCAAAAAGACTTAGTGTGTGACCCTCTAGGATTATTTCTTGTTAGAATCATGAAGGCTTGCATAAAGTTTAGGGGACAATCTAAAAACGGGTCAAGGCACCCAAGAGAAATAACTTAATGTTGCAACAATTAAATACACATATGAACACTCACTGTGTAATATAATCTTTTGTCGCAATATCTCATCAAGAAGGTTTCATTATTGTGTCATCAACTTTTATTTTTTATACATCGTTCTTTGACTACTGAAATAAACTAATCGTTACACCATGGACATTGGATTTCACCAGATAGTTCTATTTCAAAAAAAGGGTTGACATATCATCTTTAATAAATAAAAGGGAAAATCATTCCTTGACTAATACATTAATAATATTCCACTCATGATGCACCCAGCATACCCTACTTCCCACCAACTGTCTACGTGACAGTTTTCATCAGTAAATAAAATTTTGTGAGTTGTGATAGGTATTAATGATAATATTAAAGTCTAAGGATCATTACACACGCTCATAGATAGAAATATCAGATGACACCAAAACATGAATAATTCCTACTAGTGGGTATGTTCTCATAATCTCTTGTCTTATAGATTACCAAGTGCGAACATCGTGAGAAAAATCCTCATCTCCTAACAAGTACTCACAACTTACAGTATGCATTCTATGTGTCCCATAATAGTATTTCATCCAACTAGAGATGTATATTTAAGAATATTTTATATAATTTCCAGGTTCTCATAATAATGGGGAACTTCCATGACCTTATAAATGCTATAAATACTCTAGGACATCATTACATCATAGTCATGTAGAAAAATTAACAATATGTAATACGATTTTTAACATTTAAATATCCATATAATTAATGTACAAGTAGTTGGTTCTAGGAAACCAACTCTTAAAAACTCCCACATGGACTAGAGAAAACTTCCAATAGAATTAATTAATAAATATTATTCCCATTTTTCAAATCTCATTGTCCTGGTAAGATGAAATGGACAATATAATTATAATAGGAACCTTGATGAAGATGTCTACATGACACAATAGGCCTTAAGGAAGGCTGTTTTGACATCCATTTTTCAAATCTCATTGTCATGGTAAGATGTAATGGACAATAGAATTATAATGGATTTCAGCATTACAACAAGTGAAAAGGTTTCCTCGTATTCAATTCCTTGATGTTGTTTGAATTTTTTTACAACCATTCATACCTTATAGGTACATACTTGTCCTTACATGTCCAATTTCGTCTTAAATACCCATTTGCAACCAATAGGCCTTACATCAACTTGAGGACCTAAAAAATCCATACTTGGTTTTGTTACAAGGAATCAATTTCAAAAATCATGCCTTCTTTCCACTTGGAAACATCTGTTCCACTTACTGCTTTCTTATTGGTTAAAGTATCATTATTTTCAACTAATAATGAGTCACCATCCTTGGTAACTAGAAAAATATACTGTTCTGTTTTTCAAACCTCTCTGGCACTCTTACACAGTTCTTATGTCTCTGGAATAGTTCTTTCTTCGATGGGGCTTTGTAGAATCTACTCCTGTACCAGCTCTTGTATACCTTGAGCCTCAACTTCATCAATGTCTATCTCTCCCCCAATATATCTTTTAGAGATTTTATCCCTCAAGAAATATGATTTGTCTTGCTACTATAACCTTTTTGTTTGAGGGGTTTTATAGTTAATATCCAACTATTTCCTAGGGGTATCCTATAAAGTTACACTTTGGGCCTTGGGTTGAATGTTTGTTACCAAAAGAGTCCTTAACAAACACATCGCTTCCCCACACATGTAAATTCGATAACATGTATTTATTTACACTCCATAACATGTATGGAATACCATTTATTGATTTATATGTTACTTGTTTTAGTATGTGTGTTGTTGTTTATAACACATATCCCCTAAAGGATTATAGAAGACTCGCATGACTCATCATTGATCTCACAATGTCTAATAAGGTGTGGTTCCTCATTTCTCTCACACCATTCCACTAGGGCATGCAAGGAGGATTAATTTGGGATAGGATCTGAAACTACTATATGTAATCAATGATGTCTTGATTAAGATATTCTCCACCTCGGTCTGATCAGAGTTTCTTAATCTTCTTACCAAGCTGGTTCTCAACTTCATTTTAGTATTCTTTGAACTTATCAAAATAATCCAACCAATACCTCATTAAGTATATATATCCATATCTAAAAAATTCATCTATAAAAGTTATAGAGTATGAGTACCCTCCCTTTTCTTCAACTGGAAATGGTCCACACACATCAGTAGGAACCAATTCAAGAAGTTATTTTTCCCTTTCACCTTTCCCACTAAATAGGTCATTAGCCATTTTATCTTATAAACATGCATGACATATGCCATGTGGTTTTAGTTTGAAAGGATGTCAATGTAATGACCCGAAATTTTGAATAAATCTTGTTTCCTAATTTTATGTGTTATTTTATTTTTTATACTCAACAAAAATGTTTCATTTAATAACATGAGTATAATTAAAATGAGACCATTGAGTTTTTACTGTTATATGACCATTGGTCAATATGACCCCTGGGAACTAACCGTTTTGATTATTGTCTCTAAAAACAAGTCATCTTGGTTAATTATTATAGAAAGAAGATACGATGGCCTCACCCAGTAGTCTTGGACCGATCGAAGCCTATCTAACAGAACTTGGGAAGGAGGTAGCACCACTAGGCTTTGCTCTGGACCAAACCCAAGCTGAACTTCATCGTGTGAAGCTAGAACGGGATTTCCTTCAAGAGAAGTTCAAACTGGTAGAAATTACTACTCGTGCGATGTTGGCCGAGCCTCCCTCGGATTCTCTCACCTTAGCACACCTTACACTTAGGTCCTATGCTGGTGTGATAAGGGGCTATGTAAGGAGACCGTAACTGCCTTGTGTAATCCTTTATTTTAAATAAAAATTGGGATTTATTACTATGATGATGTTTATGACTTTTCAAATAACCGTATAAATATAGTATGCATATTTTTGATGAATTTTAGAAAAAGGATATTTTAAAAATGTTTATGTAAACCTTAAATAATTAAAAATGTGTAATGATTTTCAAAAAATGGTCTTCTACAATTATGTTCAGTATGAAATTTAGAGTCTAATAAGATCAACATAATTTTTTGATGAATAGTAAATTATGAATAGTGATTTTATGATTAGGATTAGTAATGTGTCCAAATGGATTAGTAATCTCACTTAAAGAAAGTATTAATATAATCTAGGAACCTTGATTAAGTAATGTGATTCAATAAAATGGTTAAATAACCGTTTCATAAATTATTATTCAAGTATTAGTTTTTTCAAGTGAATAGTGTTTTTTAATTAAAAATATTTAAGAAAATTATTTTTATAAAATGGATTTCATTTTTGAACTCAGAGCACTGATATTATGTTATGGTAATTTTTGGGGTTTTTTCTGAAAAAAATGAATTTTCGGTGAATAGTGTATTTATTTAAAAAATAAATTAAAAATATTTAGAAAATTATTTTAATAAAATGGAGTTCATTTTTGAAATCAGATTATTGATATTTGGTTAAGGTGAAATTTTGGGATTATTCTGAGAAAGTTGAAATTTCGATGAATAGTGAAAACACAGTTTTTAAGTTACGGGTGTTTAATGACATCATTAAATGATGTATTAAGTATGTAATCAATATGGTAGACTTATGAATAGTAAGATAAAGTATGAGGTGTCCCAAGTGGCCAATACCATGGGAAAATACAATGGGAAAGCCCATGGTTTTGCCAAAACCACTAATGAGGTGTCCCTTGGCCATTAATGTCTTGTCCCCTCACTTTCCCTATAAATATCAAGTCATCCTCTCATCCATTCGACTCCCCACTCTTCCCCAATGAAGTTTGGGTCTCATTACCTCCCAAGGAGTCCTCCCAAGGTGCCCCCAAGCCCTCAAGGTCCCAACCTTTGAGTTTTAAGAGTTACGTTTTAAGGTAAGGGATCTGATCTCTCTCTTTCTTTTCAAGAAATCTCTTTTATGTAATTTCTTTTATGCTCCATGTTCTTATGTTAAAGGGTGTTATTTTATACTCTTATTACTTCCCTTTTCATGTTCACATAATGAGAGATCCTCTCTTACTCTCATTACTTCGTTTTATGAAGTTTTAAGTGGCGCCGTTAGGCTGCAGAAATTTTTTGTAATGGATTCTTTCTCCCTTCTCATTTTTCAAGATCTATTTTCATGAAAAGTATTTCAAGTTACTTTTTATTATGTTGGTGGAATGATCTCTAAATTTATCATACTGATCTTTTATGATCATATGATGAGAGACCCCATTTTATCTCTTTAATTCAGTATTTTGAAGTTTTAAGTGGCACCGTTTGGCTGCCGAATTTTTAAGTGGTTCTTTCACATTTCTCATTTTTCAAAGTTCTAATTCCATGTCAAGTCTTCCAAGTTTCTTTTTATTATGTTAGGTTATGATATCTAAATCTATCATACTGATCTTTATGATCATATGATGAGAGACCCTATTTGATCTCATCAATTCATTTTTTGTTGAAGTTTAAGTGGCGCCGTTAGGCTGCCGAATTTCTAAGGGGTTCTTTAACCCTTCTCGTTTTTGAGATCTACTTTCATGTCAAGTCTCTTGAGTTCATTTTTATTATTTTGGGGTATGATATCTATATCTATCATACTGATCATTTATTTTCATGTTATTAGAGACCCCATTTGATCTCGTCAATCCATTTTTGGGAAGTTTTAAGTGACGCCATTCGGCTGCCGAATTCTCATAAGAGAAATCTTATTTTTGTATTCCTTTCATGTTCTTTGTTTCATATGGTATATCATTAAAATTTCATTACCATGTTCTTAAATTCTATATATTCTGTTCCCCTACTGTTTTATGGATCATTTATGAGTGGGTGACCCATGTCCCCTCTCTTTTCAATGTTTTCTAAAACCTTGCAACATAGTCGTTATGCTGCAGAATTTTCATCTCAAAATGCCTCCCTATTTATCTCAAAATTATTTTATGTTATTAAGTGAATACACAAAGCTCTTATTTATAAAGGGGTATTCACATATATATCAAAGTTTTATATTTTAAATTCTGGGATTTATATACATGAAACCCGCTTTCCCTTTCCGTGGGTTTAAAGTGACATAAAGATCATGTCTTTAAAGCAGTTTTTAAAACGTTATGATTATGAAATGAAACCAATTTCTTTTATGCTATGTGGGTTTTTTATGAAATTATTGATGATGATATATGTGGATAACATGATAATAATGACATGTCTAGGGTGAACCCAGATAGCGCTCCAATGCATTGGGTAAAGACTTAATCTCTAGAGGTGACCATTTTTAACGACGCCTTGGTGAATAACCTTGGTAAATTTTAACGACACCTTGGTGATGGACCTTGGTGAAACGAAATGATTGTCAATATTAAATGTTGTAGCCACATATTCAAGTTATGAAAAATGTTATTTTTATTATGATATGCCTCATGGTTTCATTTTCATGCCTTAAAGTTCTTTTCATGACCTTATTGAAGTATCTCAAGTTCACATGTAAAATGTTTCTCTTGTTTCCCTTACTGGGCCTTCTACTCACCCTTATTTTGATGTATGTCCCCAGGTTATGAGATGCAGTAATGAACTTAGGATGAACATGAGGAGAAGCCTTTCAAGTGTTTAATAAGAATGTTTTATGTTTTCATGTTTTAAGTTTCTGGTTTCCAAGACACTAAACCTTAAAGATCCTCAGTTTTGTGGAATGTAATGAAAGTTTATGTTATAAAAAGGTGGGATTCTACAGTTGGTATCAAAGGATGGTTTAGTTATTTGTGGAAATTAGGATATGAAAACTCTTGGAAGAACCATATAGAAAAGTTTAAACATAGTAAATCTTCCTGGTATTTTAGTAAGTATTGAGTAATGGGTTTCCAAGCAAATACATCCCTGTTTGGATACAAGCAGGTATAGGTGGCTCTGGCACAGATGTACATAGGGGTAAAACCCGAAAACACCGCTTTGAGCTAGACTCGAACGGGAACTAGTAAACGAAAACGGGCCTTGCTGCACTCTTGGTTACGACACTCCCATGAGATATACTTTTGTAAATTCATAAGCTTAGTATGAACCATTGTTAAAGGAACAAATATAAAATAAAATAAAGATTCATATAAGAATATATGATCATGGATAACCTAGATGGGAACCAAGGGAATCACAAGTTAGGGTATACTTTTCTTTTACAAGTTATCCTTATATGCTTTCAGTTCCTTTTCATGATTATTGGCTAAGTACTTAAGCCCCTAATTATGCTTTCTCTTCTTAGTTAATGGTGGGAAATGGAAGAACATGTCCCAACAACCAATGTGATAGTAAATGTGATGATTTTCGTATTAATATGATAGGGATGATTAGGGGATTAAAATATGATTATTATTTTGGAGGAGGTTCACTATTTTTGGGACCATATATGATCGAGGTAAATAGATTACTACGGTATTTTCATTGAAGATTAAGGTTGACTTATATTTTGAAGAATCGATGAATTTAAGGTGGACTTATAGTAATTTAGGTTACTTATGGGAATGATTAACCTATCTTGGGTAAAATATGTTTATGTTAGATACTTTTGTTATAAGATGTTAGGAGTGGTTGATATTGTTTGGAGATGAACAATGAAGTTTATTTTGGAATACTATGTTATCGAATCCTTATTGTATTTGGGTTTCAATCATAGTTTGGTTTATTTTGAGGAATCTAAAGGACCGTTATTTTTGGAATGGTCTATGATGAACTTTGGGTAGTACCATGGAACTTTGAAGATTTAAAAGTAGTTTCCATTACTATGGGATTCTTTCTTCTTTTGAAGAGTAGTTTTACCTTACCCTTTCTGTTTTTGGGATAATGTTTAAAGATAGAAGAAATAGATAGTTAATCTTTTGTGGATTATGGTATTCTCTAGAAGATGATTCGTGTGTTTTGATGAGACCAAGTAGTTTTGAATGCACATCGTTTGGAGAAAAGATTAGTTTTGGGTAGAAACTTATTAAATGATAAAACTTTACATGAAGATAGGTATATTTTCTTATCTTTTTGTTTTATGTTGTAAATAAATTCCTCAAAATTATGAAAAGGAACGTAAAACAAAAACGTTATTGGTTTACGTTTCCTACTAAGTAATCAAAGACCGTTTACACACGTCATAAATTTGGGATTTTCTTAGGGTTAACTTTCTCCAAATCGTGTTTTCTATCACTCTCCCTCAGAACTTGACCCTTTGTTTTCTCCTCCATATCCATGTTTTTCTACATGGAATCCTAGTGTGGGATAACTCGAGTGACCTTTGTACTTCCCTTTCATTCTTTTAAAGTAATAGTTTTACTGACTCCTTTTCCGATGAGGGACATTCAATGAAATTTCGAAACCAAATTTTAAAAATTGCGAGGAAGCAATTTCTTAAGGGGGGAAGATTATAACGACCCGAAATTTTGAATAAATCTTTTTTCCTAATTTTATGTGTTATTTTATTATTTATACTCAACAAAAATGTTTCATTTAATAACATGAGTATAATTAAAATGAGACCTTTGGGTTTTGACTGTTATATGACCATTGGTCAATATGACCCCTGGAAACTAAACGTTTTGATTATTGTCTCTAAATACAAGTCATATTGGTTAATTATTATAGAAATAAGATACGATGGCCTCACCCAGTAGTCTTGGACCGATCGAAGCCCATCTAATAGAACTTGGGAAGGAGGTAGCACCACTGGGCTTTGCTCTGGACCGAACCCAAGCTGAACTTCATCATGTGAAGCTAGAACGGGATTTCCTTCGCGAGAAGTTCAAACTGATAGAAATTACTACTCGTGCGATGTTGGCCGAGCCTCCCTCAGATTATCTCACCTTAGCACACCTTACACTTAGGTCCTATGCTGGTGTGATAAGGGGCTATGTAAGGAGATTGTAACTACCTTGTGTAATCCTTTATTTTAAATAAAAATTGGGATTTATTCCTATGATGATGTTTATGACTTTTCAAATGACAGTATAAATATAATACGCATATTTTTGATGAATTTTAGAAAAATGATATTTTAAAAATGTTTATGTAAACCTTAAATAATTAAAAATGTGTAATGATTTTCAAAAAATGGTCTTCTACAATTATGTTCAGTACGAAATTTAGAGTCTAATAAGATCAACTTAATTTTTGATGAATAGTAAATTATGAATAGTGATTTTATGATTAGGATTAGTAATGTTTCCAAATGGATTAGTAATCTCACTTAATGAAAGTATTAATATAATCTAGGCACCTTGATTAAGTAATGTGATTCAATAAAATGGTTAAATAATGGTTTCATAAATTATTATTCAAGTATTAGTTTTTTTCGAGTGAATAGTGTTTTTTAATTAAAAATATTTAAAAAAATTATTTTTATAAAATGGATTTCATTTTTGAACTCAGAGAACCGATATTATGTTATGGTAATTTTTTGGGTTTTTTCTGAAAAAAATGAATTTTCGGTGAATAGTGTATTTATTTAAAAAATAAATTAAAAATATTTAGAAAATTATTTTTATAAAATGGAGTTCATTTTTGAAATCAGAGCATTGATATTTGGTTAAGGTGAAATTTTCAGATTATTCTGAGAAAGTTGAAATTTCGATGAATAGTGAAAATACAGTTTTTAAGTTACAGGTGTTTAATGACATCATTAAATGATGTATTAAGTATGTAATCAATATGGTCGACTTATTAATAGTAAGATAAGGTATGAGGTGTCCCAAGTGGCCAATACCATGGGCAAATACCATGGGAAAGCCCATGGTTTTTCCAAAACCACAAATGAGGTGTCCCTTGGCAATTAATGCCTTGTCCCCTCACTTTCCCTATAAATATCAAGTCATCCTCTCATCCATTCGACTCCCCACTCTTCCCCAACGAAGTTCTGGTCTCATTACCTCCCAAGAATTCCTCACAAGGTTCCCCCAATCCCTCAAGATCCCAACCTTTTAGTTTTAAGAGTTGCGTTTTAAGGTAAGGGATCTGATCTCTCTCTTTCTTTTCAAGAAATCTCTTTTATGTAATTTCTTCTATGATCCATGTTCTTATGTTAAAGGGTGTTCCTTTATACTCCTATTACTGCCCTTTTCATTTTCAAATAATGATAGATCCCCTCTTACTCTCATTATTTCGTTTTATGAAGTTTTAAGTGGCGTCGTTAGGCTGCCGAAATTTTTGAAACGGATTCTTTCTCCCTTCTCATTTTTCAAGATCTATTTTCATGAAAAATATTTCAAGTTCCGTTTTATTATGTTTGGGTATGATCTCTAAATTTATCATACTGATATTTTATGATCATATTATTAGAGGCCCCATTTTATTTCTTCAATTCAGTATTTTGATGTTTTAAGTGTCGCCGTTTGGCTGCCGAATTTTTAAGTGGTTCTTTCACCTTTCACCTTTTTCAAAGATCTAATTCCATGTCAAGTCTTCCAAGTTCCTTTTTATTATGGTGGGGTATTATCTCTAAATCTATCATACTTATCTTTTATGATCATATTATGAGAGACCCTATTTGATCTCATCAATTCATTTTTTGTTGAAGTTTAAGTGGCGATGTTAGGCTGCCGAATTTCTAAGGGGTTCTTTAACCCTTCTCGTTTTCGAGATCTACTTTCATGTCAAGTACTCAAGTTCATTTTTATTATTTTGAGGTATGATATCTATATCTATCATACTGATCATTTATTTTCATGTTATGAGAGACTCCATTTGATCTCGTCAATCCATTTTTGGGAAGTTTTAAGTGACGCCGTTAGGCTTCCGAATTCTCATAAGAGAAATCTTATTTTTGTCTTCCTTTGAAGTTCTTTGTTTCATATGGTATATCATTAAAATTTCATTACCATGTTCTTAAATAGTATATTTTCTGTTCCCATACTGTTTTATGGATAATTTATGAGTGGGTGACCCATGTCCCCTCTCTTTTCAATGTTTTATAAAACCTTGCAACATAGCCGTTATTCTGCAGAATTTTCGTCTCAAAATGCCTCCCTCTTTATCTCAAAATTATTTTATGTTATTAAGTGAATACACAAAGATCTTATTTATAAAGGGGTATTCTCATATATATCAAAGTGTTATATTTTAAATTTTGGGATTTACATACATTAAACCCTCTTTCCCTTTCCATGGGTTTAAAGTGACATAAAGATCATGTATTTAAAGCAGTTTTTAAAACGTTATGATTACGAAATGAAACCTATTTCTTTTATTCTATATGGGTTGTTTATGAAATGATTGATGATGATATATTTGGATCACATGATAATAATGACATGTCAAGGGTGCGCCCAGATAGCGCTCCAATGCATTGGGTAAAGAATTAATCTCTAGAGATGACCATTTTTAACGACGCCTTGGTGAATAACCTTGGTAAATTTTAACGACACCTTGGGGATGGACCTTGGTGAAACGAAACGATTGTCAATATTAAATGTTGTAGCCACATCTTCAAGTTATGAAAAATGTTATTTTTATTATGATATGCCTCATGGTTTCATTTTCATGCCTTAAAGTTCTTTTCATGACCTTATTGAAGTATCTCAAGTTCACATGTAAAATGTTTCTCTTGTTTCCCTTACTGGGCCTTCTCCTCACCCTTCTTTTGATGTATGTCCCCAGGTTATGAGATGCAGTAATGAACTTAGTATGAACATGAGGAGAAGTCTTTCAAGTGTTTAAGAAGAATGTTTTATGTTTTCATGTTTTAAGTTTCTGGTTTCCAAGACACTAAACCTTAAAGATCCTCAGTTTTGTGGAATGTAATGAAAGTTTATGTTATAAGAAGGTGGGATGCTATAGTCAATATCCATATTTATGTAACTTTTTCAATCGTTTCTCATTTACTTGACCTATCCAGTGATTTCAAATTTGGGTGTGGTATGATTCATGTGATGTATCTTTGTTATCAATTTTCATTACATGGTTTGTGTAATCCAACACATAATGACCATTGTATAAATGTTCCCTACCAAAACAAATTATATATTTGTAAAAGAAGAAACATTCATTTTCAAACATGAAAAAAATCATCATGTATCTAATCTGGATATAGAAATAATGTTTTTATGAATAGATGGCACATAATAACAACCCTTTAACACCATGATCATCCCAGTTTGCAACGTGAGGTGGTATTCCCCAACAGCTACGACAACAAGTTTGGCTCCACAGGCTGCTCTCAAATCTACCTCCCCTCGGTCAATCTTCTTGAATTGACTTGGTTCTTCTATTTGGATACATATGTGAGCCACAAAATCTGTATCTAATACCCAATTTGAAGAAACTAATAGATTTAATTCGATAAAAAATGCACCTGAAGATTCCCCTTGCTTCCTAGGATGAGTGTAGTTTTTCTTCTACTGGCCTTTCATGACACATGATGAAAAAACAGCCTCATGTTCCCTTGCCTCCCATTTCATCTTTATTTTCTTGGAAGGCCATGAAAAAAAAATTCTCTTAAATCTCTTCTCATTCCCTTTCCTCTTATTCATTATAATGATAAAATGATTTTCATGCTTCACATCTTTGTCCACTTAGCGAATAAGGATTAGAAGATAAGATAGAGACTTCTCAATGTTGTTCCTTTTGAAATTGATAGCAAAGTAGGATAAACATTGAGGGGTGATTCTAGAATGAGATCAGTGCCCAGTTCTTTGAGAAGTTTAAACCCTAGAACCTCGAGGAACTCAGTGTATCCAATGAGCTTGACTACATGAGGCCGAGCTGGGACACCCACTCCAAGATTACTCAAAAAGCATGTCTTTGAGATCTGAAAGTTTTCATATCATTCTCTCTCTTGGTAAAGACCACAGAGGTTCCCGAAAAATCTATAAAAATCCATATTTTCATGAGACTTCATGAGATCGTGAGACATTAATGATAGCATCAAACATTAAACGTTGATTGTGTCATTCATAAGTTTCTAAAAGACCAGGAAATCCTTATCATCCACCTCTTTGGCAACCGGATCAGGTAATTCATACTCCAACATGTAAGACTTTCATTCATGGAATAAGATGAAATGGATGCATCTAAACCATTCCTAGAAGTTACTACTAGTGAGGATGTGGTATTTATCCAAATTGATCGCTAGGATAGTGTAGTTGACGAGCATGTCATTTTTTTTCTTCAATTAAAAGATCAGATCATTTGTACTTTCTTGATTACATTTTTATGCGAAATAATAATCTAATTTTATTAATTCTACCACTATTTTATCAAGTCCCAATGGACCTCACCATTGATCTCAGAATGTCCCTTTTTTATGACATACTAGTGGAAATGATCCATATTCCCATTCACATAACCCCAACAAGGGTTGGTCAAGCTATTTGAAGGTATTTAGGTAAGATAGTAATTTTCCAATTACGGGCTTGCAACTCCTTGATCTATTGAGTGGACTCCCCAATCTTGAAATCCTGACTTTGGATTTCCTCAGCTCTTGACTCCAATATTACACCAAGTATAGAAAGGGATACTCCTCTTGATGTAATATGGTAAAGTAATCCTAAAACCTTTCATAAGGGATTCCTGTATAAAAGTAATTTTCCCATCAAGGGTTGGTCAAACACATAGTTTTATTGAGTTTTTCCATTAGTCAAGTAACCAAAGTCTTGTTCTAACACAATATTTTATTTGAGATATTTTTATATCTTATGAATGAATTTCTTACTATCACAGGATTTTTAATATTAAGTGGAAATTACTTAAGTGGTTAACCATGTCTTGATAATATTTACACATAAGTCTTTGTTTATTTTAGTTCCATCTTGCATGCTTGTTTAATTCATTAATTATGTGATCGCGGCAACGCATCCAAAAAGACATACCATGAAACTAAAAGAAATAAAATAACGAAAATGGAATGTTCATGAGCTTTTATAATGGTTAGTTTACCTATCCGTTGATAAACTAACCCTGACCTAGGGGAGACACACCATGAACCTTTTAGTTTTGTGTTAAAATCTTTCCACCTATCCACCTTTGTAAATCTTGGGATTGGTTTTGTCTCGGCTTCAACTTGAACCCCCTCCACTAGCTTGTGAGTTCCATCCATTACATATGATTTTAAACTCACATGCATTTGAGGGGTTAAATGGGGTTTTACATAAAAGAAACATTGGGCACACTAGCCCTACATTTTAACGAGGAGAAGGCTCACAGGTCAAAAATTTTAATTAAAAGAAATCATCCACATACAAAATCCCTAGTCTATCTCAAGATCATCCATACATGAAACAATATTTATGCATAAATAAAACTAACATTCAATTCTTTAATCATTCTTTATTAAGATAAACCAAGCTCGAATCAATTAATTATCATCTTTAATAAATCAATCATTTTATCATAAACTATTTTCTGAATTTCCTTGAGATTCTCATCCATCATAATTTTAAACAAATAAATTCATTTAAAAGTATCTTTGTGTGTTACTTATACTTTAAAAAAAACTAGTGAATTCTTATTCAAAACTACCCAATGAGTACAAATGAAAATTGCGTAGATATTAAATTAAACACATATATATATCACCTATCAGTTATTGTGCCTTATCTTTACACCTGCACCATGGTAAATGTCTCAATGGTTTGTATAATATCATAATAAATTTTAATAAATCATCGTAATTAGGATGAGTACACATTGTGTAGTTCCAACTACACAGCGTGTAAAATTTCTCACTATCAATACAAAGTACACACCTAGGGATACAACGTGTGAGTGTACTTTAGAAGTCTTCGGAGTACACGGTGTGTCCTGTAGGCCACACACCATGTAGTAACCACATTAAACAGTCTCCAGCTGGGAATGTTGTGTACAGGGCACATGGTCCAACCCTATACCAAAGGGACTACATGCCATGTCCAGTGGGTCACATGGAATGAATCTGGAAATTGTGTACCGCCAATTCCTGGTCACCACACAGAGTATTTAAGGCATAAACAAACTATAATGACATATCTAGGTTTGGAAGACCAGTTCTGATGCATTGAACCTTGATACACAACATGTGAATCTAACTACACATTTTTTTTCTGGTGTTGTATAAACATGAACCTTTTACACCTCCAGATGAGATCCTCTGTTTTATTTTAATCAAAAGTAAAAGAAAATATCATTTCTTTAAGGTGAATGATAAACGAAAAGAGGGGGAATAGATCATGAAATACAGATTATAAGAATGATTAACCTTGAATTGTTAAACTAAATTATTAAACTATAAATTATAAATGAATTATATAAAAAATTAAAAACTATGTTGTAACCTCTCTAACAACACTTTTAGGTTCCTGGAATAGCGGAAGTACGGTTCGGCCAACACACAAATTTAATTTTTACCGTGATCAATGATTATTATGGGATCAATACAAAGATGAACACCAATATCCTTGTAATAGAATAAAAAATTTACATAAATAAAGAAGATGCCCGAAACCTTTAGAGAGGATCTCTCTCATTATTTTTATAATTAATTTCATAAAGAAAAATCATACCTAGATCTTCTGTATTTTCCTCCTTGATGATGTTGATTTTCCAGAATGACCCATTCATATTATCTTGATTCACTTGCAAGGATCAAATCTAGAATCCCTCTAGAAGTGATCCACATGTTCCCTGATGGAATCCGATTGGTACCACTCA
Source organism: Viscum album (assembly GCA_963277665.1). Taxonomy (NCBI): domain Eukaryota; kingdom Viridiplantae; phylum Streptophyta; class Magnoliopsida; order Santalales; family Viscaceae; genus Viscum; species Viscum album. The sequence continues at coordinate 286,096,728 of OY728137.1, read as the reverse complement.
TTCTCCGGGGGCTACGGCGGTGAAGCGAGTATCTTTTTTTGGTCATTCTTGATTGCTTGTTCTTCAGACTTGAATAATGTCTATAATTCTTGAGAGGGGTGGGATTAATATTTGAGAGAGAAATTTTTTGGCCCAGAAATTCTAAATTCACTGGGTGTGCAGTTCAGTAAAAGTCAAAATAGCGGTACGTGTTTATTTATTGACATGGGGCTTCGGTTAAAATATTTAATTCTGTAATACCAATTAAATATATTCATAACCATAGAGAAAACACATGTTATTAATAATAATACTACATAATTATTTAGGGGGAACCATATTGTGAAAAATGGAATTATAAATAAAATTCCATGTTACGAAATAATATCAGTGTGACTTTAATTTGTGCCAACTAGTTAAATAATTATTTTTCGTCTTGCAAATAATTATTTTACTGCAAGATTGGCCTTGGTCTCCTTGAACTCAACTTCCATTTATTGAACACATGAATAAATAAATAATGAATAAATAAATTATTCTATTATATAAATATTTTATTTACAAACAAGTAAATAAATATTTATTATTTATTCAATGAAATAAATAAATATATTTTTGCCAAAATTCGTTGAATAAATATTTATTTAATTTATGAAATAGTTTTAACTTGAATAAAATTATTCCACTGTCTTTAGAATAATATATATTAATTAAGTTCAATTATAATTTAACCAAGACCACCAGAAACTCTTAGTGTGTGACTATATAGGATTCTTTCTTTTTGGTATTATACGATCGTGCCTAAAGTCCAAGAGTACTATGCATCAATGGGTCAAGAAACCCAAGATAATGAACTTAAAGTCACAACAATGACATCTCCATATGAAAACTCACTATATAATAAAATCCCCTTTTTATAGTATCTAATCAAGAAGGTTTCATGATAGTTTCATTAACTTTTATGCTTGATACGTCGTTCTTTGACTACCTGAAATAGACTCATCGGTACACCATGGAAATGGAATTTCACATGAGTTCTATTTCAATCAAAGTGATGAGATATCAACTTCCATAAATGGAAGGGGTAAATCCTTCATCGACTTATCCATTTATAACATGCCACTCGTGACGCACCAAACGTACCCTACATCCCTCCAACTTTTTGTGTGTCAGATTTCATTAGTAAATCAAAGTACGAGAGTCATGACATGTATTAATGATAATCTTAAAGTCTAAATATCATTACACATGCTCATAGATAGAAATATCTGATGACACCATAACATGCAGAATTCCTACTGGAGGGTCTGTTCTCATAATCTTTCTTCGTTGAAATTACGAAGTGCAATATTTATGAGAGGAAGATAAATCTTCTTACGAGCACTCTCACCTGATGGTTTGTATGCAATTTTTTCCATCACAGTATGTCATCCAACTGTTGAACTATATTTAAGAATATAGTTATGGCATTTCAAGGTTCTCATCATAGTAGGTAATTGCCATGACCATTTCTATGCAAAAAATACTCTAGGACATTATTACATCATAGTCATTCAGAATAATGAAAAATATGTAATAAGATGTTTAATATTTATATGCATTAAATATACATGTAATTAATGTACAACCCATTGGTTCTAGGACACAAACTCTTATAGGAAGAAGGGTATGATAAGTCCTGGATATAACATCCCATTTTATCTTATCAACCTTATTGGTGTTTTATCCCATATACTAGAACTCCCACTAACCCTATCATAAGTACTCTAAATATTCCATGCATCCCTCTTGAAAAATTACATTCTAGATCTCTCACATGTACTGAATTTATTGGTTGTAAATATGAAAAATGAGCCCTTTTATGAGGAGCATACGGTGAAGATCTTAGACCATAGAGAAAAAATATTACACATGTAGACAGTGCACCTAGTAAAACTACTATTGAAAATCCATAAATTAAAGAAAGAAACATGGGAACTAGAGGAATCCAAAAAGCGGAATTACCCTAACCTATTTTCACCCCATTATGTAATATGAATTTTTAAGGGAGAAACTTCTCAAGGGGTCTAATTTAACACCCAAACATTTTATAATATATTTCACAACTAATAAGTTTAATTTCATTAATATCTTGCATTAAATGAGATATTGAGATTAAACATACCATGATGTACTATTAAAATATTATTATTCAAATGTGATCATTATGATCTATCTATTAAATTAGAATGTAGTAATAAGATTAAATAATGTATGGAATATATAAATAATTTATACTCAATATAAATGTATTGTTAACTATTTATTAATTAATCACTCACTTTTTAGTGAAGTCATTTTATTCCTCAAAAAATATGTTTTCTTCCAAAATAGGTTTTACTAATTTTTGTGAGAAAATATAATAATTAATTTCTAGACCTTTTATATATTTAATTTTATAAAAAATATATCATTTTTTAAATCATTATATTGAAAATTTTCAATGGTGATATTATTATATTTTTTTTCAAAAGATTGATTTTTCATTAAATAGTGAAAAATATTGATATTTATTGACAAGTGTATTTTATTTTTAATTTAATTAAAAAGTAAAATTCTATTTTGTATCAGTTTTTGAATTTAAATATTTTTATTAAAAAAATAAAATTATACTCTTTTGAAGAAATTTAATACTTTAATCTGGTATAAAAAAATTATTCTTAAAATTTAATTTTTTTTTGAAAAATAGATTTACATTTTTTTCATTTTAATGTTAAATTAATCTATAAACCTTATATAAATTGAATCTTGAAAAATAGATACCATATTTTTAATTACTATGTCCAAATTTTTTATATATTTTCCTTTTCTTTTTGGTCAATATGAATAATAACCATAATAAATAATTTTCACCAAGGTAAGAGTTGATCGAGTAATTAAGGTTAATAATAATATGATAATGACTAAAAAATGGACCTAAAACGTTTTTTATTCTATTTTATGAGTTTAATCAATCCATTTCTATCAGTGTTTAGAAACTATTGCAATGTGATTCCATATTCTATTGATTTTGTCCACTATATTTTTTCATGTAAAGAAAAGTAAAAAAAATGTCATTCACATTGTTTTATTAACTCAAATTTTTTTACAAGGGGATACATAGAGGTTTTTTTGTTATAAAAGGGGTATTTGAAATATAATTTATTTTTTATAATGTCAATTTATTTGAAATTTTTAGTGATGAAATAATTCCCTTAATTGCTTACGCAATTCCAACACATTACTTATCCAATTAATAGAAAAATAAAATTAATGATTTCAAAAATATTAAAATTAATATAATTTGAATGAAGTGTTATATTAAAAGTTTTTATTTGTATACAAATAACATATTATATAGTTGTAACAAAAATATGTTTTACTTCTATTTTTGTAATATTGTTTTCAATGTCAAATTAAATGAAAAATTCCGAAAATACATTAATGTTATTTTATAACAAATAATTATTTATTAAATGATTTAAAATTACAAAAAAATAATATATAAATAAAATAGATTGGTATTGTTAAAAATATCAACGATGGTCCATTTATTGTCCAATTTTTTTATTGTAACTATATTGACCCCTAAAAAGTAAAAATGTTGTTGTCGTGATAGTTGTCAAAAAGGGTTAACGTGAGTTAAAACAAAGAGATAAGGGTAAAAATATTATCTGAACATGTAAAAAATTAATTTTGATACTATTTCTACCCATAAATATACTATATTCAAATTATATCTTTTTGGATCCTTTTTACTTGAAAATTAATTAATGTCAATTTAATATTTTAGGGAATTCTAAGAGTGTCCCTTCCCTTACTTATAAAAGGGTACCTCTTATCATCTTTTCTTCCAACATAAAAAGACTTTTATTTTGTATAATACCTAACCCAATATCTTCCTAAAATACCTACCCATGATCAAGAGGCCATAGTTTTTATTGAATGCCAACCTTGTAGGGTTTAAGGTGTATTGAAAAGAATGTTTCCCAATGAAGATGTATAGTTTTTAACCGAATGTTTTAGTATTATTTATTCTTCTACCACCTTAAAATATGATTCAAAAAATAAAAAAATAAAAATATATTTATATTAAATATAATTATATTTTATTATTTTAATTTAATAATACACATACATATCATTTTTTATTATATAAGAAATTATATTGGCGTTCGTGTGCACAGTGGAATATCACCTCACAAACTGAGGTAATTCATTTTCTATAACCGCATCTCAAGGATGGTTATAATGTTGGATTCTATATATATATATATATATTATATTATTGTTATTATATAATTGTTAATTAATATTTTTCTTTCTTTCTTCCCATCCATCACAAATGAAAATAGTTTTTATGTGTATGTACGGTCTATCGTCTCCATGAATGATGTAATTCATTTTTTTTTCTACATTTTATAGATGAACCAAATATATAAATATATAATGAATATATTTGATATTAATATCATTTTTTACATTTTTTAGATGATGGGACCATGATCAATGTATAATGACTGAGATTGTTGAACTGAAACATTCATGAAAAACAAAGTTTTTATCACCTATAAGAGTGATTTTAATAAATAATTTTCAATAAACGGGTTGTATGATGATATAATAAAGTTATATGTGGTATTATATATATTATTATAGTTATTTAATACAAGTATTATATATCCATATTTATTATTCCTGAACTTCTATCACATATGAATAAATAAGAAACTTAATGTAAGGGATCTCTTTAAACCACAATTTTTAATTAGGATATGATATTTTTCTCCCTAACTCACATTCAATATCAATTTAATGTTGTGGAATGCTTAAATTTTTTTATATGTATCTAAAAAATATAACTATCTTATTAATAGGAAAATACATTCATTATGTTCATTTCTCAAATGCCTTTCTTAGGAAATATCCTTTGATTAAAATATTATTAAATATTATAAAACCCATTTATTGCAAGGGTAATTCATATATTTTATAATTAAGAATTATTTTATTTATTGAAACACATAATAATGAAATTTGTATAACAATTTTACAAAAAAAATTCTCCAATTCATTGGGTAATTTTTTTATTTTATGAGATGTTGTGTATGGGATTATAGATTAGGCATAATACACAGTTAGACTCTATGACAACATGATCTTTTATTACACAATTAAACATAATTTCTTACATAAAATTCGCTTGATACAATATAGAAGATCAATAGGTTTGGTGTATTTTGGGATTAGGATCATTACATAGCAACTTAAAACCTGAAATACAACGTCTTTATTGAAAAATTTCTTTACCTGGACACTACATTCCCTCGTACTTAAAACTGCATGGGATAACCTGAGGACAAGCATAAGAAAAGGGTGAGCTATAAAGCCCAGTAAGGTAATAATAATGAAATAACATGAGGAATACAATAAATGTTAGACAGTAGGAATATCAATATATCACAAGATAATCATAAACATAAAGGCATGATAAAGCAAGATAATCATAACATGGAAATGTGGCAACAACACTTAACATGTAATTAGTATGAGCCAAGACTAATTGCACATGGAGCATGAGTAAATCCTCATTTCACATGAATCCCTAGTAAAACCTAGTTGCACTTGAATTATCTTGAGTAAACACCCATTGCACATGATGTATCATGATACTATACTTTACCCAATGCATTGGAGCACTATAAGGGTGCACCCTTCTTAAACATTTCATCTCATGTATTAGTGTTCCACATGGATCATATAACATGGATTCATAAAATATCATCATTTATTCCACGATAAAGGAATTAAGAATTCATATATGAAACTTCATAATCAATAATTAAATGTTCATAAAGGTGAATACCCTTGATAGAAAAATGGGCACGATATTCACTACACAATGACATTGGCTAAGAAAAATCGGTGCAATTTCGACAGTATAACGACGTGACGTAAAAATTCATAAAAAAGGTCGATGAGAGATAAGGGGTGTATAATAATATTTACATGAAATGGACATTAAGGGGTTATATAGATAAATTTCTCAACAAATGTAATGTAATTTATATTTATGATACAAAGTAATTTCTTGAACGTAAATGAGGAGAGAAAAATTCCTTTCGGAATTTTGGCATAGTAACGGGTGTACATGGGAGGAATTTAATGAGAGATAAAGAGGTCTCAAATCATTAAACCATAAATAAGAAATCATGGGGGAGGTTTTAAACCATACCCCAACATTTATAATTAAAATTAAAAGGGCATAACAATTTAAATAATATTGGGAAAAATGAGAATGGAAGAAAAACCCTTACTTGGAAGTATGCTTCCAAGGCCTTGAGGGAGGCTTCTTTGAAGCTTGGAGCACCTTGGGGGGGATTCTAGAGAGAGGAAGTCAGAGGTTGGACTAACTCAAAAGGCTTTGAGTGAGGAGGAAGTTGGATCTTGGGTGGGTTTATATAGTTAAGGTGAGGGAATTCTTTATTATTTAGGTTTGGGACAACTCACATTAAACTAATCCAAAACACAAAACATACCATGGTTTTTGCATATGTTTTTTAGAAAATGGAAGTGGAAAAAAATATTTTATAAGGCCAAAGTCTAAACTTATTAAAATAAATGGGTTGCTTATGTGGAGGTGAGTCACACTCCTAAGGAAAACAATTTAAAAAGACAATATGCTTTATAAGTCTTGCAGGGTCCATTATTGGTTTTTAAAATAAGTCAAACAAATCCAAAATTACATTATTTTAATGGTAATACGTATATAAGACAAATATAAAGCTTATATTATTTTATTACAACAGTATTGGGTCATTATGATGTCATAAAACATATTATATATTTAAAAGGTATTTAATTTTTTCCCAAAAACGTGACTCTCTCATAAAATTATGAAAAATTTACCCTTGGATAAATTCGATGTCCTCAGTCCAGAAACAATATTTATTTTAAATATTTTAATTTTCTAAATATGTTAATTTTCACTTTAAAAATAAAAACCGACATTTATAAAAAATTCCCGGGTTTTGACAAAAAAAGCTTTTGAAGCTTAAAAAAATTACAATTGCATTAATTAAATTATACGATCATTTATATTTAATAAAAATTAATTTAATAATAATAATAATATTTTATTTAAATATTATTTAATTCAAAAATCCATTAATTCATCAAAATAGATTTCTCTGTTGAATATTAACTAAAAACACTATTTGTGCTTTAAAAGACTATTTACAAAGTAACAATAATAAAATGAAAGTATATTCATTATTATATAAAAAATAATGTACATAACCATATTACTCGGGATTTTTTACCCAACCCCTTAAAACAACCACATAATACCTAAGGGTAAGGTGCACGATGGTGAAAAACTCTTGGGGTAGTTCGGATACCATTGCACTCGTGGTGATTTCTATCAATAACCACTTCTCCTGTAGACGGTTCCATTCGATCTTGAAATGATGAAGCTCATCTTGGTCATGGTCAATAGCAAAGCCCAATGATGCCACCTCTTTTCCAAGCTCCGACAAATGGGCTTCATATGAAGCAATTCTACTGGATGAGGCCATCGCTTCCTTTTTCTGAGTAAATTAGATTGTCAAAGCCCTATTTTGATACTAATCATGTGATCACTGTTCAATGACTATATTAGAAACGGTCACAATTATTAAAATAAAACCAAAGAAGTTGACATTTTATATACACATTTTACATAAAGAGACATTTAATTATATCAATAGGGATTTCCATTAATGAATGTTTGGGTCGTTATAATCTTCCCCCATTAAGAAATTTCACCCTTGAAATTTCCTTTTCCCACACTAAAATAGATGTGGGTAAATCTACTCCATCATTTCCTCAGATTCCCATGACACTTCTTCAATCTTGTGGTTTCTCCACAACATCTTGATGAGGGGAATTGTATTATTTCATAGAACTTTTTCTCTACAATATAAGATCTTCACTTGTTTCTCATCCTAAGAAAGATCATGATATAACTATACCACCTTTGAAGAGAGTACATGTGAAGGGTCTGGTATTTACATTCTTAAGAGGGATACATGAAAGACATCATGTACTTTGTCCATGGTATGTGTAAGTGCTAGTCGATAGGCCACATCCTCAACATGATCAAGAATCTCAAAGGGGTCGATGTACCTTGGACTTAACTTCCCTTTATTTCCAAACCTCATGACCTTCTTCCACGGAGATATGCATAGAAATACCATGTCTCCAACATTAAACTCAAGGTCTCATCGACAGTTATCTACATAACTCTTCTATCAACTATGGGATACCTTGATATGATGCCGAATGGTTTTCACCTTCTCCACCATTTCTTTGACCATTTCAGGTCCAAATAGCTTACGCTCACTGACCTCATCCCAGCACGCTGGTGTTCTTCACCTTTTCCCATAAAGGGCTTCATATAGTGCCATTTGGATGCTCGAGTGAAAACTATTATTATAAGAGAACTCAACCAAAGGAACATTTTGATCCCACCCTCCTTTAAATTCCATTGATCATGATCTAAACATGTCCTCACGTGTTTGGATAGTCTTCTTGGATTGGCCATCTTTTTGAGGATGATAGGTCGTACTGAAGTTCAGTTCAGTATTCAGATCATGTTGAAGACTCTTCTAAAACATAGATTTGAATCTTAGATCTCGATTGGACACAATATATAGAGGAACTCCATGAAGCCTTACCACTTCCATGATATATATCTGTGCCAGTTGATCCAATGATAAATCCTCCCTAATAGCAATGATGTGTGTGTGTCCTTCGTAAGACGATCCACAACAACCCAGATTGCATTTCTTCCTTTGGATGTCTTCAGAAGTATGGTGAAAAAGTCCATGGTGATGTTATCCCATTTTCATTCTGGTAAGCGCAATGGTTGCATCATCCCCTTAGACTTCTGCCTCTTTGCCTTCACTTGCTGACACACCAGGCACTTTGATGTATATTCAGAGATCTTCTTCTTCATATTATCCCACTAATAATCCTCTCAGAGATCTCGATACATCTTAGTGTTTCCAGGGTGAATAGAGAAATTTGAACTATGTTAATCATCCAAAAGTTCCTTCTTCTGCCCCAGACTAGATGGAACACATAGCCTTTTCCCAAATCTCACAACTCCTTCTTTATTAACATTAAACTTTTGGTATTTCACTTTTCTGATAGCTTCCACTTTTTTCTGAATTCCCACTTTATCCTTTTGAGAATCCTTTAACCTTTCCAAAAGTGAAGGTTGAGCAATAATTTGTGAAAGGATTGATGATGTTCCCTTATTTATGGTTCACATGTCCATCTTCGTCAAATCTAAGAAGATTTGATCCTTTTCAATTATCATCAATGATAGAATTGTTGGGTCCTTTCTACATAGGGAATCTGACACCTTTTTCACTTTCCCAGGGTGGTAATGGATTGAGCAGTCATAGTATATGATCAGATTTAACCATCTTCATTGTCGCATGTTCAAATCTTTCTATGTGAATATATACTTGAGGCTTTTGTGGTCTGTATATATTTCACATTTCTCCCCATCGATATAATGCCATCAAATTTTCAAAGTGAATATCACTGCAGCCAACTTGAGGTCAGGTGTTGGATAGTTCTCTTCATTAAAATTCAATTTCCTTGAAGAATTGGAAATGAATTTTTCATTTTGCATCAGCACACATCCCAGGTCCTTCTTAGAAGCATCACTGAATATCAAAAAAAGTTCACCACTTGTGGGTAAAGTGAGCATGAGCGCAGTAATAAGCATCCTTTTCGGCTCCTTGAAGCTTTCTTCACATTCATGACTCTAAGAAAACTTTAATCCCTTCTGATTTAGCATGATTAGAGGGTTGGGCAATCGTGAGAAATTTTTGCACAAATCGCAGATAATATCTAGCTAACCCCAAGAAGCTACAGATATCTATTACTGATGTTGGCCTTCTCCATCCCTCAATTGCATCAGTTTTAGAGGGATCCATAGATATCCCATTTCTTGTGATTATATGGCCCAAGAATGAGAGCTCCTTCAACCAAAAATCACACTTATTATACTTTGCATAGAGCTTCTCATTCCGCAAGGTCTCTAGTATAGTTCTTTGATGCTCCTTATGATCCTACTTGGTTTACGAGTATATCAGAATATAATCTATAAAGACTACCAAAAACATTTCTAGGTAATCTCTAAAGACTCTATTCATCATTTCCATGAAGATTTATGGAGCATTATTGAGTCTGAAAGGCATTAATATGAATTCATAGTGCCCGTATCTTATACGAACAGCAGTCTTGGGGATATATTCCTTCTTCACCTTACATGATAATATCCTAACTGAAAATCCACCTTGGAGAAGTATTGTGCTCCACGCAGCTGATCAAACAATTCATTATTTCATGGGAGAGGATACAAGTTCTTTATCATGATTTTTTTGAACTCACAATAATCTATGCAAAGGCGCATTGACCCATCCTTCTTCTTGATGGAGAGGACTGGTGCACCCCATGGTGAAGCACTTGGGAATATAAAACCTTCATCCAGATTCTCCTGTAGTTGTTTCTTCTGCTCCTCAAACTCCACAACAAACATTCTATACAGAGTCTTAGATTTTGGCAATTCCCCAGGTATAAGATCAATTGAGAATTCAACATCTCTTCTAAGAGGAAGACCAGGAAATTCCTTGGGAAACACTTCAGCGAATTCCCTCACAATAGGATTGTCTTCAAGGATAGTTTCCTCCTTAGAATCAATCATCTAAGCTAGATATTTGTGCTCATTTTGCAGTAATATCCACACTTGTGATGATGGATCTAAAGAAGATTCATTTTCCTCATTTCACTTGAAATTAATCAGGGTTAGATTCTCCATATAGAGAGTGATTTCCCTCTCACAGAAATTTAATGTGGATCTCTATAAGTAAATCTAATCCATGCCAATAATTGCATCAAATTCCACCAAAGGGAGTATGAAGAGGTTTTCCGGGAAGTTTAATCCACAGATTATGACAGGGGAGGAGTTATATTCATGGGATGCAATGACTCCCCATTTTCCTTACTCACTGACATCTTCACTTCCATGATTTATGGTGGTTCTAGGATTATTATACTAAACATTCAAGATATAAAAGAATGAGTAGAACCTGAATTAGAAATAACATTCTCTATTCTTGAGTTAATAACTACTGTACCTGTCACCACTTCATTTTCGGGGTTCACTTCGGTAGTAGTGATTGAAAAATTTCACCCTTGCTTCCTTGGAGGTTGTTGGTTGCATTTGAAAATCGTTGGCTTAGGGCATTAATTTGCAAGATTCCCTGGTTTTTTGCAGTTGTAGAAATGAACCATGCGTTGAGGTTCGAATGGAGTGTTCCTCTCCTCTATCGTAGCTTCAGGTCTTTCATGCCGATAGTTAACATCTTGGTTCCCTTGTCTTCCACAGCTAAAGCATTTCCTTGTCGCCTTCAGGCAATTTCCAGGGTGCTTCCTTCCACACCTTTGGAAAGTGGGGTGATGGATGTTCTTAGCACCATTGGATTTATCCATCAGACTGCCAGAATTGAAGTCCATATTACGTTTCTTATCCCCATGATACCCTTTAGATTCTCTGATATCCATTTCGCCCTTGAGGGCACATCATACAATTTCCTCATAGCTATTGAAGTCAAGGATCACTAGCACTTTTTAGAGGCTAGGTTTCTTCGCACCAAAGAAGCGGTCAACCTTACATTCAGGGGTAATGACAAAGCTGGAAGCATTTCATGAATGCCCTGTAATTTTTTCCTCTTATGATCCAACATATTCGTCGGCTTTTTTCTTGAGGGAAAGGAATTCCATTTCCATATTAAGATGTACGGTTCACTGAAATTATTTGTCAAAAAACATCTTCCGGAAATCCTTCCATTCCAGCACCTCAATATCCTCTTCAGGCTTCATATTTTGGATCAACTTCCACCATTGATTAGCTTCACCCTCTATATCATATGCAGCCATTATAACCTTCTCTTGTTTATAACATTGAAGGATTGATAAGATCTTTTAAATGGAGTTGATCTATTTTTCAGCGATTGAGGGATCAGATGATCCATTAAAAGTAAGAGGTCATTGTCTCATGAAGCTATAGATAGTGACTTGTTCTTTTTTAGGGGGGGTTGAACATTCCTCTTGACCCATGTTTCTATTCAAATATTAATTTAGATAAGAGAGAAGCATGAAAATGTGTGCGATTCCGGCTCCCATTGGATTGAGAATCTCATTAGTACAGTCATCACGTTGATCTTCACATCGAATGTTAGCCCAAGTCCTCCTATTACCTTCCATTGGTTGGAATAAAAGAAAAGTTAGGGGTAACACATAAAGGGTAATACAAGGAAAAAACTGATGACTTATAAATAACATTTATTTCCTTAACATATGAATCTATTGGATTCAGTCTATGTTATCCATGATCTACTTTCTAACATATATTCTTAGGGAATTTTTTTTAGTCTCTTAATAATGATTCATACTAAGCGTGTGAATTTAATAAAGCATATCCCCCTAGGAGTGTCGTAACCAAGAGTGCAGCAATGCCTTTTTTCGTGCACCAGTTCTCGTTTGAGTCTAGCTCAAAGTGGTGTTTTTGGGTTTTACCCCTAAGATACATCTGTGCCAGAGCCGCCTCTACCTGCTCGTATCCAGACATTGATGTATTTTCTTGGTAAACAACTTACTCAATACTCACCAAAACATAGGGATGTTTTTATTATAATTAGTCTTGTCTCTAAGGCTTTACTAGGGTTTTACAATCCTAATCCCAAAAATAAATAAACCTATCCTCTGATACCAACTATGACAACCCCGATCTTTTATTACATAATTAAACATAATTTATTACATAAAATTCACTTGATACAATATAGAAGATCGAGAGGTCTAGTGTATTTGGGGCTTAAGATCATTACATTAAAACTCAAAAAATGAAGTAAAATATCATTGTTGAAAACTTTCTTTACATGACCACTGTATTAAATCGTACATATAATTGCATGGGATAACCTAAGGACTTTCATAAGAAAAGGGTGATCTGCAAAGCCCAGCAAGGGAATAATCATGGAATAATATGAGGAATACAATACATGTTAGATAATGGGAATATAAATAGAGAACAAGAGAAGAATAAACATTAAGGCATGATAAATCATGATAATAATAACATGGAAATGTGGAAACAACACTTAACATGGAATTAGAATGAGCCAAGGATCATTACACATGGAGCATGAGTAAATCCTCATTGCACATGAAGCATGAGTAAAACCCCATTGAACATGAATTATCATGTGTAAACACCCATTTCACATGACATATCATGATACAATACTTCTTCCAATGCATTGGAGTGCTATAATGGCACACCCTTCTTAAACATTCCATTTCATGCATAAGTGTTCCACATGAATCATATAACATGGATTCATAAAACATCATCATTTATTCCACAATAAAGGAATGTAGAATTAATATATTAAACATTATAATCAATAAGTAAATGTGCATAAAGTTGAATACCCTTGATGGAGACATGGGCATGGTATTCACTACAAAATGATATTGGCTTGGAAAAATCGAATCAATTTCCACAGCGTAACGGCGTGATGTAAAAATTCATAAAAATGGTTGATGAGAGATAAAGGGGTGTATAATCATATTTACATGACATGGATAGTAAGGGGTAACATAGATACATTTCCCACCAAATGTTATGGAATTTAGATTCATGATACAAAGGAATTTCTTAAATGTAAATGAGGAGAGAAAAATTCCTTTCAGAATTTCGACATAGTACCGGGTGTATATGGGAAGAATTTAATGAGAGATAAAGGGGTATCATATCATTAAAACATAAATAGGGAAGTATGGGGGATTTTTTAAATCATACCCCAATATTTATAATTTAAATTTAAAGGTCATAACAATTTAACGAATATTAGACAAAAATTAGAAAGGAAGAAAACCCTTACTTGGAAGTATGCTTCCAAAGGCTTGAGAGCGGCTTGAGAGAGACTTCTTGGTAGCTTGGGGCACCTTGGGAGGATTCTAGAGAAATGAGGGAAGAGGTTATATGAACTCCAAAGGCTTTGAGTGAGGAGTAATTGTAATCTTGGGTTGGTTTATAAAGGAAATGTGAGGGAATGTTTTATTATTTAGGTTTGGGACACCTCACATTAAACTAATACAAACCACAAATCAACCCATTGTTTTTGCCCATGGTTTTTGGAAAAGGGAAGTGGAAAAAAATATTTTATAAGGATAAATTCCAAACTTCTTAAAATAATGGGGTTGATTAGGTGGAGGTGAGTCACACTCCCAAGGAAAACTATTTAAAAAATACAAGATGTTTAATAGGTCTTCAAGGGTCCATTAATTCATTGTAAAATAAATCAAAATAACCCAGAATCACATTATTTTAATTTTAAAACATATATTTGACGAACATAAAGCTTATATTATTTTATTACATCACTATTGGGCCATTTTGATGTCAAAAAACACATTATATATTTAAACAGTATATAAATTTTACCCAAAAATCTGACTGTCTAAGAAAATTGTGAAAAATTCACCATTGGACAATTTCAATGCTCCCATTCCAGATATAGTATTTATTTTATCTAAATGATTGTTTAAAAATGATAATTTTCACTTTTAATATAATAACCTACATTTATCGAAAATTCACGGGTTTTGACAAAAAAGGCTTTCGAACCATAATACAAATTACAATTGCATTCATAAAATTATACGATCCGTTATATTTAATAAAAATTAATTTAATTACACTAATATTATTTTATTAAAATAATATTTAATTCAAAAATCTATTAATTACTCAAAATATATTTTTTAGTTTTATATTAACTAAAAACACTATTTGTGCTTAAAAAACTATTTACATCGTAACAATAATAAAATGAACATATATTCATTATTATATAAAAAAATAATGTAAATAACCATAGTACTAGGGATTTATTACATAACCCCTTAAAACAGCCGCTTGAGACCTAAGGGTAAGGTGCGCGATGGTAAAAGACTCTTGGGGTGGCTTAGGTAACATTGCACGCATGGTGATTTTTATTAACTTCCACTTCTCCCGTAGACAGTTCCGTTTGAGCTTGACATGATGAACCTCTGATTGTGCTTGGTCAAGAGAGAAGTACAATTATGGAAACTATTTTCCAAGCTCCAAAAAATGGTCTTCGTATAGAGCAATTTTATTGGATGAAGTCATCGCTTCCTTTGTTTGGGTAAATTATATTGTTAAAGCCCTATAATTATACTAATCATGTGATCACTTTTCAACGACTATATTAGAAACAGTAAAAATTCTTAAAATATAACCAATGAATTTGAAATTTTATATAAACATTTTACATAAAGAGACATTTAATTAGATCAAGATGGATTTTCATTATTGAAAGTTTTGGTTGTTACAGACTCTTTCCTCTATGTCATATTTTCTTGATAGTTAGCATTGACTTATTATTTTTTCATGTTTGTGCTTCATCCAAATTTCCAATTTTTCCATGACCATATGATAACATGCTTTTTATTTATGACCTCATGATATTTCTCATGATCCTTCTCTTTTATGATCTCATGTTATACCTTTGAATCACACGTTATGATTCCTTATCATATTTATTCCCATCCTATTATTTTTAGCTTATACATTTTTTATATATTCTAAATGTTACCCATTGAGGTTTTAAGAGCATAAAGGGATTTAGAATCTCATTATGGAAATTAAAATAAATACTTTTTTCATATTTATGTTTTATGTAACTATTATTCTCAGGATATTATGACCTTAGATCTTTATTATGAATTTAATTGAAATTATGTTGAGAACTATTTACTAATATGTGTAAAAGGCTTGGGTTGATATATTTTTCTTCAAGAAAAATGATTTATTCAAAGTTTTTAAATCAAATATGACATATAAAGTCAGGTGTTTTTTGGTTTAAAGGGTTTAACCTGTTTAAATGTTTTTTTACTTGTAAAATTATTTAGTGATTTAGTTGGATTGAGCTTGATTATTCTAGTAAATCATTTTTATGTTATTAGTAATTTTATTTAATTTTTAATGGATTTTGAAAAGTGTATTATAAAATATATAGTTTCTAATTGTAAAGTCCTAGTTGGCATCTTATGTAATGTTAATTTATTATTTTTTACACCCTTGTTGAGAACCATTGTAATCAAGTGTTAAAGATTATGTGTATTGATGGTTAAATTAATATTGATTAATTTTTATGAATATGGTAGTGGGGATCATTATTGAAAGGGGTCTCAAAGGTGTGAAGGATATTTTTATGGGATTTTTTTCTTGGTGTATATGGTTTTCATGTGATTGATTTATATTAGGATGGTGGCACACAACCTTTAGCTATTCCATGAGAAACCCTATGATAATATGTTGAAAATAATGGTATGATTTCTTTTATATTTGAGATTTACGAATTATATAGGATCCCATAATTTTATAGTTATGACCTTGCCTATGACCCAAAAATTTTATGATATATTTCACTTTAAGTAAATTTAATTTCTTTGATAGTTTAAGATAAATGAAACCCTGAGTCTAAATAAACTATTATATAGTACACAATTATATTCTAGCTTTTACATTAGTGACTATAATATGAATAAAAAAATATCAAAAAACATATAATTGCTATATATAAGGAAAATAAATTGATAAATAAGTACATAATATATTTAAGTCATTATCTTTTTTAAATTTACATTTTTCCTTAAAATGTTTTTTTTATTTTTGTGAGAAAATAATATAAATATTTTTTAAAATCTTTTATAAAAATAATTTGAAAAATTATAATTTTTTTTATAAATTATCTAATCAAAATTAAGTTAAAGTGACTTTTTGGGAATTTTCTTAAAATATTGTCTTTTAATAAAAAATATCTTTTCATTTTAAACATTTATAAGGATAAATTTTCTTTTAAAATTTTTTAAAAAATAAATTATGTTCCTTAATATTATGAATAATCCAATTTTGTTCATTAAAATTAATTTTATGTTGAGTTTAGTATAAAAACATTATATACTTAGGAAAACATTTTTTCCTAGAGAAAAATTTCCATAACCATTTAGGAGTTTGATTTTAAAGTAAATTTTTCCAATTTTTCTAATTTAATTTTATATAATGGATTCCCTATTTTGAATAATAATTTTCAAATTTGGTAATATGATACTTTTATTTTTTTCATAAAGAATAGTAAAAATAGTTACAATTTATCATTGTGGTTATGGTTAAAACAAGTTTAAAAGGGGTAATCAAAAAATATTATGTTTAAAATGATTTAAAGACATTATTAAACCCCATTTTTTAGTTTTATTTTTACCATAACATTATAAATTTATAATATGAGTCATTTTTTATCCTTTTTTCCAGGATATTGAGTCAATAATAATTTATAACATTTAAAATTTACAAGTGTACCACTCAACACAATTATATAAGGGCACATCCTCCTATCACTTATGACACCTTTTTAGAAACTTATTATAACAAAAACTTGTAAAAATATCTATCAAAGATCCCTATCCATGTTCTAGATGTTCTGTTCTTCCCAAAATATAAACCGTGGGGTTCTTAATAATATATCTAAATGAGTTATTTCAAAGAATACAAAATCTCCTTAACCGATCACATTATTTTTATTTCAACTTTTAACACTTATAAATATGTGCTATTAATAATAAAATATTAAATATAGTATCCTAAATATAACTATATTTTATTATAATTTTAAAAACCCAATTATCCATCCTATTTTCCAATAATTGGGAATAAAAATAATCACTCGTTCGTATGCGTGGACTAATACCTATGTATAGTAACACAATTAATTTCCAATCACAATAAATCATGGATAGTTATAATTAGGATTTTAAAGTTTATATATAATATTTTTGAGATATTTATTCTTTTGAAATTATAATATCATATCAAAATTTGTATATTGAGATATTTTTAAAAACGTTTACGTCGCTCGTGTGTACGTATGGACTACCACCTCAACGATGTGATGTGATTCACTTTTCATTTTTTCTTTTTATGGGTGGAAATACAGATATATTTAATAAATATATATGATATTTATGATATAATAATTATTCTATAAGATTATTTCATTATTTACCTTTCTTTTATTCAATCTATCGAAATGTAAAAACAATGTTCATGCATATGTGCAACCAACCGTATTAGTGAAGGGTGTAATTCATTTTTTTATATCTAAATTTTATTATTGATTTTAAATATATAGGAAATTAAAATATATTATATTTATATCATTATTTATATTTTTAATATGATGGATCCAAGATTATTATACAAGAACCAAAACTATTGTACCAAAACATAAATGAGAAAAGGAAGTCGTTGTCACCCAGAATAGTGATTAAAATCAAGAATTAAAAATAAAATAATGATAAATGGTTATAAGTAAATAATATATTATATGATATATATGATTATGGTTCTGGGATATATTTATATTAAATTTATATTTATTATACGTTAGGTTTTAATACATACTAAGGAAGTGAGGCGTGACATATGGGTTTATTTCATAATCATATCATTATTCAATATTTTTTATGTTTAAGACACATATATGGGATTTATTTGATATTATATATTAAACCCAATATATTTTAATATATTATTGTTATTTATATTTATTATATGATTTAATTTCATTTTCAACTCTTTAAGTATTCAAGATAAAAAAATAATGTCTCTTAAGAAAATTGGATTTGTTTTTTCTACTTTTTCAAGAATATTTTCTTCCATGTTCATATATTTTCTTTCAAATATTATAAATATTTTTTTAACTATTATATAATGATTTATTAATAATTATTTACACATTTTTTAGTTTTTAAAAATAATAGAAAATGAATATTCTTTTCATTTTCCAAATGAGACGATTTTAACATTTTACTAAATATTTGAAAGGAATATTTATTTTAACGAACATGACAGAAATAAAATTTCCTTCGATAATGACCGCTAAATATTTATAATATTTCTTTTCATATTTCAAAGTTTCCTTTAAAATATAATTTTCTCCCTAATTCTTGGTAATTTTTTAGATTTTAAATATGCTGTTTCAAAATGAATAGTGAATTTTTCTCAAGATATTTTCTAGTGAATTTTTAGAGTATTTTTATATTTTTCAGCATACGTTATTTAATATTATACATAAATATATCTATAATATAATGAAACCATCCACAAAATTTCTATATATTATTCATTATTAGTTTTATTAGGGAGAATATTGAATTTTTTATGGTAGTTTTTAAATACGGATAATTATTGATTTATAAGGCATGTTGATTAAGTTGTATTTTTTATGCATATGATGAATGAATTGGGATTAATAATTGATGGGTTTGGCCTAGAATTGCATTTCCCCTTGATGAATCAATATGTATCACGAGACAAAATAAGTTTGGTACATGGCTGAGGCCTTACCCATTTAAGTATATGTCTTAGCATGATGCCTCGATTGTAAGTTTAAGATGTTTGATATTATATATTCCATCATTATGGAATCATTTATTCATGTCCATATGGATATTTGAATAATTATGATATCCATGGATAACATAAAATTTCATGTTATTATTTATATGACATTATTTTATCATCATTTATTCCTTCCATATTATTTATGCCTTTTTTATTGCATGTTGTCTTATACTATATTCATACCCTTACTAAGTATCTAAGATCACCCATTTCTTAAATTTCCTTTACCCATCATTCCATAATGTGTATTATTATTGATATATAATGAAATTATATATATAAGAATTATTTTCTAAAGGAAAATACTATGATGTATTTTATTTTCTCAATTGTAATTTTAGATTTATGTGTATATCTAGTTTTCCAATACTACTAAACCATTAAATCATTTAGAATTAAATCTCTTATATTTAGTAACAGTGTAACATAAGTAACAACCAGATCTGGGATACTATTGTTTCGGTTTTTATAGTTGGTATCAAAAAAACATTAGTAGAAACCCTGGGAACTTGATTTAGGAAAACATAAATTATATAACTTAACCCTATGACTAAATTTGATGATATGTTTACATATTGTAGAACATCCAAAAGTTTAGTTAAGGTATATATTATGTATTATTCCTATAAATACATCCTTATAAAGATAGTAGATGTGGATTTAGATTTTTTAGAGATGAATCTAGGGGAAATAACTTTAAACAGGAGTTGGATGAGTATATCTCATTAATCATTATAGTGCATGATGAGTGTTATCTTACTATACACCTAGTTTGTAACTCATAGAGGATGTGATTGAGTTAATTATAATTTTATTTACAAACCATTATGAAGGATTTTTGTAGATTGTAATCATCAATAACCTAAGTTAAACATAAGGTGTGATAGATTGAAATTAAGGTGTCATTATTTATACATACTATGAATGGGTTTTCAGGATTAATCACATTGATTAATGGATCGTAATGGTTTTTATAACCATTTTTATTTTAGTAGGGGATTGATGATAGAACAATGAAGTTTATGTAGCGATAGGTATTCTCAAATATTGATGTTTCCTATTTGATAATAAATATATTAATTCCATTATATCATGAAAATTCATTAGGAATGTTAATTTTTATCTTTAGTTATTATATGTAAAGTTGGTGTGGAAAACTCCTAATGTTAGAATCGCTAAATCTCAAGTATATCGCTCCAATTTGATATGACTTTTTGGTAATATTATTCATGTGAATCTTTTTAACCTTCATCTTGTATAATTTGATGTAATTTTTGGTATGGATTGGATCTATTAGTATAGATACCATATCAGTTGTTAAGGAAGGAAAGTTACATTCAATATTCTGAATTGACCTTTAATCATCGATCAGTGTCAAGATAAAACTGAACACCCAATGGAAATTTCTTCAATCCTATAGGTTTTGTTAAACATTCATTAGGGATATTTATCTCAAAATTTTGGGAGAAAATCAACACATAAAATGTTAATATTTTGGAATATAATGATGTATTTTATAAAGAATGTTCATGTCATCTCATGAGTCATTAATTTGATTATTCAATATAACTTATACCATGTACTATTCTTATTTCAAGTAATCCATATGGAATATCCCTAGTTGAGTTTATTGAATTGAATAAGTAACTCATGGAGAATATAGATAATAGATTCATTTTTCCTAGTACTTCACAATGCGATACACCTATTCTCTTTGTTAAAAAGAATGATAGGTCAATGTGTCCTTTAATTGACTATAAAGAACATAATAAGATCACTATTTAGAACAAGTATCCTCTACCCTGTGTCGATGATATCTTTTATCAATTATGTGGAGACTTATATTTTTCTATAATTGATATTTGATTCTGATTTCATAATATAAGTATCAAGAGGGAGTTTATACCCTAGAAAGAATTATATATGAGGTATGGTCATTATAAATTTATAGTAATTCCATTTGGACTTACCAATGACCCTGCTATCTTCATAGATTTAACGAATAGAATCATCAAATATTACCTTGATCAATTTGTGGTAATATTTATAGATTATAATCATCTATATTCAAAGATTAAGGAATATTATGAAGAAAATAAGTGAATTTTTATGAAGATACTAAGGAAGGAAAAGTTATTTTCTAAGTTTACCATGTGTGAAGTTTTGTTTCATAAAGCTTCATTCACAGGTAATGTAATATCAAGTGAGGGTATATCATTGGATCCTTAATATATATAAGATTTTGAGAAATGGAATATACAAACCACAGTAACCCAGATATGTGATTTTATTGGGTTGTATGTATATTACTGATTCTTTGTGAGGAATTAATCATGTATATCTAATCCACTCACTATGTTGTCTTGGAAGAGGGTTAAGTTCTTGTGGAAAAATTAATGTGAAGATAATTTAAAAGAAATGAAGAGAAATTTGATCAATGAATTTATTCTTACCCTGACCTATAGTGGATAAGGGTTTGTGATCTATGGGGATGCAACAAAAAAGGAACCGGGGTTTTCCACATGCAGAATGACATGTTGATTGTATATTCTTGTCATTAATTTTAAAATCATGGGAAAAATTACCTGAGTCATGATTTGTAGTTGGCAGTGGTAGTTTTTCATTAAATATATGGAAGAATTATTTTTATGGTGAATGTTGTGATATATAATAGTTATAAAATAATGAACTATGTATTTATACTGAAAAGTTGAATATGCACCAATGAAGATGGTTTGATTTGATCAAATATTATGATTGATTAATACATTACCATACTAGAAAGGAAAACAAGGTGGTTGGTTATCTATGTTAGAAAGACCATGCTAGTTGGTCAATAAAAATGATTTAAATAGATCCAATATTTATAAATTTTCATAATATGGATATTAAAATCATGAGGAAATGGGAAAGATCATATCTTTATCTAATTAATGTTCAACTATAAATCCATGAGATGATTTAGAAGGCACATCGAGAAGATTGTGATACTATAAATTAATTTTAGCAATGTTCTAAAGTATAAATATAATAATTATATAATTATTTGGTTCTAGAAGAAAGTACGTGTCCCATGAATACCATATTTGAAGAAGGATATTTTGGATGAAGCTCATAGTGCATCATTTTTTATTCATCCTAGAAATATGATGACGTGTATAGATCTCAAAGAGTATTTGTGGTGGGATAATATAAAAAGTGATGTTGTAAATTTTGTATCTCAATTTTAGTAATATCAAAAAGTTATGGATGAGAGGATGAAGACTAAGGTTATGTTACCACCATTATACATACCAGAATGGAAATTAAAAAACATCACCATGGATTTTTTTATCAGACTCTCAAAAATTTCAGAAGTCCATATTGCTATTTGGGTTATAGTCGATCAATTTATGAATTAATCACTCTTAATTTCTATTAGATAATAAATTTATCCTTATCATATTTCTATAATATACATTAACTTACTGTTCAGGTTGAATGGGATACCATATCTTATTTAATCTGATCAGGATCTAAGGTTTACCTTGATGTTTTGGAGAATTATTCTGCAAGATATGGATATAAAGCTAAGTTTCAACACATCCTATCATCCTCAGAAATATGGTTAGTCTGAGGGGACCATTCATGCTCTATAATACATGATGATATATTTTCTATGTATTTCAAATTTTGTTGGGATCAAAACGTTATTTTATGGAATTGTATTACAACAATAGCTTTAACTAAATTATTCAAATGGATCCTTATGAATCATTCTATCAAAATAAATTTAGAACTCTACCATTATTTTATTAATTTATATAAATAAATCTATTGGTACATTATCTAGTTGAACAAATAATATATAAGGATAAAACTATTCAATAACACATAAGGGAATCTAAGATTCGATAAAAATTTTGTGCTGATAATCATAGGTTAGATTTAGAGTTTGAATTTAGTGAGATGGTATTTATGAGAAATGATCCATTGAATAATTTATTGTTATTCATATTGAAGGTAAATTTGATCCCTACGGATATTGGCCCCTTTGAGATTCTTGATCATATTTGGGTGGTACCTTATCTCTTCGAACTTACACCAAATCTATATCAAGTGCACGGTGTGTTCCATGTATATCATTAGAGTAAATATATACCTAATCCTTCAAATGTATTTATATAATAACCCTTCGCTTAATTTCATATTTAAACAAGATTTATTACCTAAAATTTCATTAATAAAACATAGAAGATCGGGAGGTCTAGTGTCTTTATGAAATTAGGTACATTACAAAACAACTTAAATCCTGAAAAGAAATATATTTATTGAAAATTATTTTACATAACCACAAAATTCCTTTATACTTAACACTGCATGGGATAACCTCAGAAAATACATAAGAAAGGGGAAATATATAAAGCCCAGTGAGGAAATAAACAAGGAATAACATGATGAATATAGTACAAGTTAGACAATAGACATATCAATGGATCATAAACGAAACATGAATAATAATTCATGGTATATAATGATAATAATAACATGTGAAATGTGGAAACAACATACAACATGATATTATCATGATTCAATGCTCATTGCACATGTAGGGGCATGAGTCAAACCTCATTACACATGGGGGAGCATTAGTCAAATCTTATTGCACATGAAGAAGCATGAGTCAATCCCATTGTATATGGAGGATCATGAGTCAAACATCATTTCACATAAATTATCATGATACTAAAAATTACCCAATTCATTGGAGCACTATCACGGTGTACCCTTCATAATCATTTCATTTTTAAGCTTAATTGTGCCACATATATCATACAACATGGATTCATTAATCATCTTAGTTTATTCCAAGATCAAGGAAATTAGTAATAAATATGTATAGATCCACAATAAGTAATTATATTTTCAAAAAGTTGAAGACCATTGATTGATAAATGGGTATGGTATTCAATACACAATGATTTTGGCATGGAAAATTGCAGTGCAATTTCGACAGAATAATGACATCATATAGAAATTCATAAAATGGATAGATAAGAGAGAAAGGGGTATCTCAACATTTATACATGAAATGGATAGTAATAGTGACATGTAAGTAAATTCCTCAACATATGTAATTTTAAATTGAAAGTGTAACATAATAATGAGTCTTGATTTAATAAGAGAAAGCAAAAGAAACCATAGGAAATTTCAGCAAGGTAATCAGTGTACATAAAGGTTCTTAGGAGGGATAAATGAGAGTTAAAGGGAATATAATAATTTAAAAATAAAGTGTAAATTCAGGGGGATAGGTAATAATGTATCCCAAAACAAGAAAATGAAAATTATAGGGAATATCATAAATGAAGTTCTTGATAAAAAGAGTTGAGAGAGAATCCCTTATAGAATTTTGGCATAGTAACGGGTTAGGTAAGGGTCCAAATGGGGGATGTTAAATAATCCCTCCTTCCAAAAAATTAAAATTTATAGTAATGGAATGATTATAAATTAATGAAATTATAATCATTTGAAATTAAAATAACTAACTTCAAATGAGATGCTAGAATTGGAAAGGAGGAGAGGAAATCCCCTTACATGGATGTGTGACTCCAAAGGATTAGGAAAGTCTTATTGGGAGCTTAGGGGAGCATTCAGAGGACTATAGATAGTAAAGGGAAGAGGGTGCAAGAGCTTAAAAGAATTTTAGTGAAGAGAAATGGGATATTCGGATGGTTTATATAATAAAGGAGGGGGATTTCTTTATTATTTTGGTTTTGGACATTACACAACAAAATATTCAAAACCACAAACCGTCTCATGGTTTTTCCCATTTTTTCCCGAAAGGGGGGTAGTATAAATTATTGTATAAGGATAAAGACCGTAGATAATAGAATACATTCCTTGCTAATGTAGAGGTGAGTCACATTTTCAAAGAAATCATTTTAAAATCTTAAAATATATTATAAGTCTTGTAGGATTCACTAAGGCTTTATAAAATAAATCAAATAAACATAAAATTAAATTATTTTAAATAAAAAAGATATATTTATACGAGGATACCTTTTATAGTATTTATTACATCACTATTGTACTATTATTGTAAGAGCCCAGATCTTCATTTCAAGTATGGATCATGATTTCAGGTTAAATTTTTATGAAAAAGGACGAAATGGTGTTTTTCTAAGTACACGCCATGTACATTGATTCCACGTATAACCATGTATTTTATGTGTAATGGCTGAGTACATGGTTGTGTGGTGACCAAGAGGACTGCTTAAGTTGGGATGGTTAAGGCTACTACACGACGTGCAATATAAATGAACACATTGTGTACTTTTCTTTTTATTTGATATATCAGAGAGGGGTCATGTTATATATCTGTAAACATATTCTTCTCCCCATGGTTTCTAAAGGAGATCATTGGACCGACCAAAAAACTTTAAACCCCTCCGGATTCTCCATCCACGCTCTGATTAAGACATCATTGGGTGAGTTGGAATTCCACTAGTGAGTTCTCAAAACCCCTAGAGCCTTTATTCCTGATTCCTTCCCTCTTGTGAGTTATACAAGGTTGGGATTTTTTCACCTTTTTGTAGATCTTTGCCAATCTAGGCCGATTCAAGAGCTGAAGTTCATGTGTATCGATTTTCCAACATAGAGGTAGGTGGTTTGTGCCTTTAGTTGTCTGTCTTGGGTTATATATGTTGAAAGTTCCACATACCCACGTTTGGGGTATTGCATGATTTTGAATTTAACCTTTTTTATTACCTTCTATGGTTGGATTGACTGATAAAATGTTATTTCATATAAATAAGGTTAGATACCATGTTATTAGGACACCCCATGGGTGCGTTTACCCTTTTTTGATTGTTTATGGTCAGTTGGTCAAGAATTACTTTTAGGATATCCTTGTTTTCCATGCCTTGTTTTGTTAAGATAGAGTTGATGATTATATGAAATGCATATGATATATAATGTGATTTTTGACCAAAGGGTATTGGACTATGAGATCTTCTTAAAGGGGTTAGACCGTGAGAGATTCCCAGGTGTTCATATAAAATTATTTGGGTTAAACCATGATATATGCCTAGGTGATCATTATTATTTGATTAAATGAATATTAGAACCAAGGGTTTAGACCATGATATCTTGCCTATGTTACCTTTTGTAATTGATAGATGTTATGTTAGACCAAAGGGGATAGACCATGAGATCCTTCCTAGAGGGTCATTATTTAATTAATTAATTCTATGTTAGGCCAAAAGGGTTAGACTATGAGAGATTTCCCATAGGTTCATTACATAATGAATTGATGTATTCTTAGATCATATGGGATATACTGTGAGAACCACCAAAGGGGTCATGTATGAATAATTGTAAAATTATGATGAGACTGTCAAACCAATGTACAAGCTTGGACTCAGTCATACTTGATTGTTTAGATGGTCATTTAAGACATCTGTTTTGTTACTTTACATATGGGATATAGATCTTATACTAGATCCCTAAGTTACATGATTCTATGTATTGAATAATTACTAAATTTAATGGAATGAAATTTGAAACTGTAGGATTGGTTACTTTTGTGTACCTCATAGTTTGTTGGTTCATTTTTCCTATTACATGCTATATATATTCACTGATAGTTAGGCAAAAATATTTTGGTGGTTTTCTACTAGGATTAATCTCACACCCTTTTTGGGTCATGCTTTTGGACCTAAATAGATTATTTTATTGGATGTATAGATAAGTGCAAGTCCCCATCTTCATCAAGTACCTGATTTTTGTTGGAGCTGGAGAGCATGGTACCAAGCTGAGGATGAAATGCTATTGAAGTTTACTTGTTTTTATGTACATTGGTTTGTGTATTGTATTTCTAGCATTTTGACTTGTTTGGATTATTTCCTAGACACGTGTGGCCTGCATCATATGTATATGTTGTGGATTCTGTTCGATTTACTTTCAGTCTTATGCTGGTAACTGTTGTTGGTATTATTCCTTCTTTTATTGTTCACTAATTGTTTTACATTGTGTATACTCTTCCAATTAGGGTATAGTTTCCCCAATATGACACATTATCCCTTTCTTGTATTCAGTGGCCTCTGGTGTTTGGGTAAATTTGCTTGAGGTATTGTGACCAACCGGGTTTGGGGCACCTTTTGGCAGAACTCGGATTCGGGATGTTACAAAGTGGTATCAGAGGAATTTTCTTTCTACTTTTCCTTACCATTTGGAGGCAATATATTGGAAGAGGAAAGAATAGGTAGTTGGTAATAAGTTGTGCTAGTGAGTAGCTAACTCGTGTATAGGTAAATTCCATGTTACCTTGAATATTACAATTTTTCTGGTTTTTCAATTGTTCCAGTTGATTTGATTTCACCATTAGGAGATTCACTTGTTTTGTTTTGTTATGATTGATATCATTGTGGTTCTATTTCTGTTGCAACCCAATGATATGAGGTTATTCCATCTTATTAATTATATAGGCACTTTCTAGAGATCACATGTCATGCATTATTGTCGTGCCATATATAGTGAATTACTGATTTCTTACTATTGTGATAGATGTTTTACTAAATATTCAGGTTTTTTTGATATATACCATGATTCAAATACCTATTATTTTGATAGGGTATTGGTATGTGTAAAGTCTCATTTGGTTAGAAACTGATATTTGGTCCCTTAAGTGTTATGGGCCCTCTAGGATTAGAATTTGGTGGACCATGTTTGAACGTTAATTGTATTCTCTTAAGATATGATATGAATAAGGATTTCAAACATTGATTTTCTAGGAGTATGGACTCTCACATATCAATACATGGAATTCCTTGGCCAAATTTTATTATTTTTTGGGGTTCCGAAGAATATTTAGAGGCCTATTGGTCAGAAAAATTAAAAAACATGGAGTGTGATGTTATGATGACATGCCATGTGTTCTTCTAATTTAGGGGAAATGACTTTTTTTAAGTACACTCAATGTATCGTTTTTACACTCTGTGTAGTTCTTAACCATGTGACTGTCTTTGTGAGCATAGACAGAGAATTAGTAAACTTTTGGTAGAATACACTATGTATTGGGAGTACACGCCATGCTAAAATTGACCATGTATCAGTCCATGTGACTAACGACATGGGTGGATAGACTTTTTCTTGTACATTTCGTGTCTAGAGTGTGCACTCTATGTAGTGTTACACCAAAATAACTACGTGGTTCTAGTCATGTAGAAGTACCTAGGCATGAGGGAAAATTAAAGTACATGTCGTGTCTTGAGAGGAACACTCCCTGTGTATGGGGTGTTACACAACCAAGTTGGAAGAGGTATACACTCATGTAAAGGCTTAATGGAACACATCATGTAGTGGTTCTACAGACTGTGTAACCGGATTTTGTAAAACATGAATGTTTTCCTTCTATTATTCTATTCTTTCACTTCTAAGTTGTAGTCTTTGATATCTCATACTGAGGTGTGTGCTTGACCTCGCAAAGACATGCCACCAAGACATCCTTCGGTTCCCGCCAGGTATAGGGAAATGATCAGACACTGGAAATGATAGATCAAGGACTACCATTATATCCTCCCATTATTCCCATCCTGGAACTAGCTGTTATACCAGACGCATGTTCTAATGCATAGTTCTGTGAAGGATTTACGATAATGATGCAGACTCTTCCGGGAGCACCACATTATACACCATCTATGACAGAGTGGACTCGGGTGTTCTATCAGAATCATCCTCCCACCTTTTCAGGGGATGGAGGACCACATGATGTAGATTCATTGTTGTAGTCCATGCTTTCTATCTTCGAGCATTTGGAGACGCCTCATGATAGGATAGTGTAGCTTATTACTTAAATGATATGTGATTATTCTAAAAGATGGTCGGATGTTATCCAATAGGTGGGACTTCATCGGGATATGACATCAGAATAGATTCAAAGTACATTATTTGATTACTTCTACCCCCAAGACATTGAGGGACAACTGATCCCGATAGTTCATGCATTTGGAGAAGGGTTCTCTTTCTGTGATGGATTGATCTTCTCACTTTACAAAGCTTCATCACATCGCACAAGTTCTAGGAGGTGATGAGTATTCACTAGCTAGGTGATTTGAGGATGGTCTAAGGTATGTCATTTAATCATAGGTGAATATATTAAGGTTGACTTTGGTGACTGCTATAGTAACCTAGGTTCTAATTACTGAGCACAATATGAGGGAGTTGGTAGCTGCGAGCTAGGGTAGTTCAACATCTAGGGAATGTACTCCTTCGATCGATAGAAATAAGTAGCATATGTGTGGTTCTTCAGGTGTCCAAGTGGTGTGCTACCAGTGCAGAAAGAGTGGGCATAGGAGACCACATTGCTTGAAGGACCCATTCGAGTGTCTATTTTGATGAAATATGGGCCATATTTTAATGTTTTTTATGTATGTTCTCACTAACAGTGTGTGAGAGGGGATTTGTAATGACTCCATGTATAGGATCAGGGCCACCTATTTCTCAAAAATCAGGGAACTAGAGTTCGTCGGGCCATTCAGGTCAATGAGGTAGTCATGTTTGTGGTATCCAGACAACATTTTTTCAGCGAAAGTATGGTGGATTAGCTCATGGTAGCCAAGCATGGTTGTAGGGTTGTTGTACAGGTCAGACTTTTAGGATGGAATAGACAAATCCAGATCAGGATCCCAGACCCTCTATGGTTGGAGGTATGTTTCTAGCTGCTTCAGTTTTAGCTTATTCTCTTTTTGATACAGCGTCTTTTAATAGTTTTATATCGGCTTATATTGTGGAGAGACGTGGGATCTGTATCTTTACTTCTGTTTCTTTTAATGAACTATACACTCCATTGGGGATTAGGACAGCTAGTGTACAACAATGCAAGGAGTTCCCTCTTGAGGTTAGTGGGTGCCACTTCTTGTGTGACCTTAATGTATTAGAGATGACATGCATTGTATCATTATCTGAATGGAATGGTTGGTCTCTTTTTATGCCTTTGTTGATTGTTATCTCCACATTGTGAGTTTCACCTCACCAGAGGGTGGGTCTTTTCTACACAAGGGTGAATGGGATGTCTTGGTGAGCAGAGCTAGACCTGATCATCATGGGTTTGAAGGAATCACAACCGATATTTCTAGTTTATATCTAGTTGAACATGGGACTTCACCAATGGATCTTCCTCTAGCGGTGGGTCATTTCATAGATGTCTTTATAGAATAATTTTCAGGTTTACCTCC
Source organism: Viscum album (assembly GCA_963277665.1). Taxonomy (NCBI): domain Eukaryota; kingdom Viridiplantae; phylum Streptophyta; class Magnoliopsida; order Santalales; family Viscaceae; genus Viscum; species Viscum album. The sequence goes on along the minus strand of OY728137.1, from coordinate 286,065,906 downwards.
AGAGAGAGGGGTATATTTCTCTATTGATCTTGTCCTAGGAGTAGCACTAGTGTATATTCCTCCTTATAAGATGGTTACACTGGAGTTACAGGATCACAAGAAGCAATTAGAGGATTTTCAGGAAAAGAGTTTCATCTTACCTAGTAATTCTATTTGGGGTTATCCTATCCTTTTTGTGAAGAAGGTGGATGGTACCCTCCAGATTTGTGTGGATTATTGGAATATGAACCAGTTGACAGCCAAGAACCGTTATCCCTTGTTGAGGATTGATGATCTCGTTGATCAGCTTCAAGGAGCTCGGGTGTTCTTGAAGATTGACTTGAGATCCAGATATCACCAGTTGCATGTTAGATAATCATATATAACTCTTACATCCTTTCGAAGAAGGTATGGTCTATATGATTATTTGGTTATTCCATTCGGTCTCACGAACATGACAACAGTTTTCATTGAACTAATGAACCGAGTGTTCCATCCTTATTTGAATTCTTTTGTGGTAGTTATTTGGACAATCTCTTGTGGTACTCTCACACTTGACACGACCATTCCATCTATCTTTAGATCGTATTGAGTTCACTATGAGAGAATCAGTTATATGCTAATCTCTTAAAGTTCCACTTTCAAATGGATCAGATTAATTTCTTGGGTCATGTCATCTTAGAGACAGGTTTTTCAATAGACCTATAGATTGTGAGTGGTAGTTTTCTAGGAGCAGCAAAAGAAAATATTTGAGGTATAGTGTGTTCTGGGGCTGGATGGTTACTATAGACACTTTACTCAAGACTTTTCATTCTTATCAGCACCATTGATGGGCCTGACTAAGAATAATGTGAATTACTTGTGGAAATATACCTGTTATTAAATCATTTAAAAGATGAAAAAAGTTTTACTTCAACACTGATACTAATTTTTTAGGAACTGGGAAAGAGTTACACTGTTTACTATGACAAATCTCGTATCGGGCTGAGATTAGTGCTTATGCAGGGGGAAAGAGTTGTCATGTATGGGTTTTAGCAGTCGAGAACACATGATATGATTTACCTGACACACGATCTCAAGTTAGATGTAGTTGTGCACGCTTTTTTGCTGTTTGAGACATTATCTATTAAGAGAGTATTTTGCTGTGTACATTGACCACAAAATACTCAAGTATATCTTTACTCAGCATGATCTGAATTTGAGATAGTGAGGGTGTGATGAGTACCTTCAGTATTTTGACTTTAAGCTTGTCGACCCACCAGGGAATGGCAATGCAATGGATGATGTGTCGAACAAGAGGACTCAGATACATGCACTTCAGGAGTCTAGTAGTTAGTGGAAGCTTATGGATCTATTCTCTGAGATGAATTTGGAGGTTCATGATAGATAGAGGCAAATTTTCTTTCTTATATAGTTGTTACCTCTACTATATTAAATCGATAATGAAATGAGGTAGCTATCCGATTCAAAGGGCCTAGTTCTATGGGAGAGTTTGTTAGGTAAGGACCCTACTCCTAGGTGGATCATATGAGAGGAAGAGGTTTTTAATTTTTATGGGCGCATATGGTTAGCAGAAGAAATATCTGAGGAGTTGATGTGAGTTTCTCATGCCTCAGTATGGGAAGTTCTTCTTGGTGTCACCAAGATGCATCGAGATCTACATTATCAGTATTGGTGGCCAGTCATGAAGAGGGATGCAGTTGGTTTTGAGATGAGATAACAGAGCATCAGTGTCCAGAGGGGATTTTATAGTAGTTACTCATTCTCAAGTGGAAGGATAATAATGGTGTGATGGATTCCGGGATAGTTTCACCAAGGTTTCCTTGAGAGAATGATGTGATTTGGGTCGTTATCGTCTATCTCACAAAGGTTTCACATTTCCCACCAATCAAGGAGACCTACTGTTTTGATGAGCTTTGAATTTTTTACATCCATGGGATTTTACATTTTCTTGGGGTTCTGCACTCTAGCATTTCAGATAAGGACACTTAGTTTATTTATCATGTCTGAAAGGGAATACACGAGGCTTTGGGTACGTAGGTACTTATGAGTACAGCTTACCTTCCCCAAACATATGGTTAATCCAAGTGAACAATTAGTGTTTTTTAGGAAATTATTTGAGTATGCATTTTGCATTTTAGGGGCTCTTGGGAGAGACACATACCCCTGGTAGAGTTTTCCTACAATAACAGTTTTTAGGAAACGATTTAGATGGAACCTTATGAGGCTTTATACAGTAGGCCATGATGATCGCCCCTATATTGGATGGAGGCAAGAGTGGTAGCTATACTAGGACATCTTCTTGTCTAGGAGACCGTTGAGCAGGTGGAGTTGATTCATAAGATAATGGCTACTACACAATCATAGCAGAAATCTTATGTTGATGGAAGGAGACGACCTTTGGAATTTGAGGTTGGAGATCAGGTTTTCATGTGCGTCACACTGAGGTTAGAAATCATGAGGATTATAAGACAAGGGAAGAATTCACCATGATACATCAGGATGTTTGAGGTTTTGGACAGACTCTGACCGATTTCCTCTCGACTGCAGTTACCTTAGAGGTATCGGAATATGCATGATGTCTTTCATGTTTCACAGATACGATGCTATTTTTCAGACCTGTCTCATGTTATTCAAAACTATGGGGTTGGGTTATAGGTGGATTCATCCTTCGAGGAGAACCCTATTTTGATTGTGGATCACAGCATAAAGGTTATCCGTGGACAGTCTGTTCTTCTGGTATGAGTGTTATGGTAGCATGGGAGAGTACATGATAAGAGTTAGGAGAAAGAGGCTGATTTGTGATCCTAATGGTCAGAGTTGGTCACAAATTCTTCTTCACCACCCTTGAAAGGAAATTAAGGGATGGATTTCTTTAAGGGGGGATGTTTTTAAGAACCCAGATATTAATTTTAGATATTGATCTGGATTTTAGGTTGTTTTTTAGGAAGTAATTGGATTTTTCTGACTACACTATGTTTACTTCCATGTATAGTATTGTACATAGTTACCATGTCTGGACACATAATTTCAATATAACTTCCTAGTACATGGATGTGTTGTGATCTAGAATACTGCTTAAGTCGGGGGATGATTAATGCTACTATACGATGTGTAGATTAAATGAACATGTTGTTTACTTTTCTTTTTATTTGATATATTGGGTTGGGGTTGCATCGTATGTCTGTAAATGTATTATTCTCCTCTTGGTTAATACATGAGAGTGACGGAACAACCAAAAAACTTCAAACCCCTACCGATTCTCCATTCAAGCTTCGATTGAGACATTTTCAGGTGTGTTGGAATCCCACCGGTGGGTACTCCAAACCCATAGATCCTTTCTTAATAATTAATTATCTCATGTGAGTTATTAAATGTTGTTATTTTTCTCTTTTTCTTAGATCTACACCAATCTAGGATGATTCATGGGTCGACATTAAATTATATCGATTTTCTAACGTCGAGGTTGGTGGTTTGTTTCTTTTGTTGTTTGTTGTGGATCATATATGCTAAAAGTGTCGCATACCCATGTTTGGGGTATTGCTTGATTTTTAATTTATCCTTGTTTATTTACTAATATAGTTTGATTTAATGATAAAGGTTTATTTATTATGCATAATGTTATATACCTTGTTATTGGGACACCCCATGAGTGTATTTCCCTTTGTTCGATTGTTTATAGCTATTTGGTCTAGAATGCTTGTTAGGCTTGCCTTGTTTTGCATGCCTTGTTTAATTAGGATGATGTTTTTGAATATATGAAATTCATGTGATATGAATTGTGATCGTTGAACAAAAGGGATTGTACTGTGAGATCTTCCCAAAGGGGTTAGACCATGAGAGTTTCCCAGGTGGTGATCTATAATTGTTTGGGTTAGACCATGAGAGATTCCCAGGTGATCATTATTATTTGATTAAGAGAATGTTTGACCCAAGGGTTTACATCATTAGATATTTTCCTGGTGGTAGTTTGTAATTGATTTATTATATGTTAGACCAAATGGGATTGATTGTGAGATCTTTCCCAGAGGTTTGTTATTTATTGAATTGATGCTATGTTAGGACAAAAGTGTAAAATCGTGAGAGATTTCTTAGGGGATCGTTACATAATGAACTGATTCTATTTTAGACTATAGGGGATATACTGTGAGAACCTCCCAAGGGGTCATGTATGAATAATTGTAAAATTTTAATGATTTTTCCAAGACAAAGAATAATCTTGGACTCAATCTTACTTGATTGTTTAGATGGTCTTTTGAGACATCTGTTTTGTTACTTTACATAGGGGATATAGAGAATAGGCTAGATCCCAGGGTTACTTGATTCAACAGATTCAATAATTTATAAATTTAAAATAATGTAATTCGAAATGGTAGGATTGGTTAATTTTGATTACTTCATAGTTTGTTTCTTTATTTTTCTTATTATATGCTATATATATTCACTGATAGTTAGGCATAGATCTTTTGGTGGTTGCCTATAGGGATTTATCTCACACCCAATTTTGGTCATGCTTTTGGACCCAAATAGATTATATGATTTCAGGTATAGATAAGGGAAAACTCCCATCTTATCATGTACTTGATTGTTATTGGATATGGAGATCATAGGAAAAACCTGTGGCTTACGATGTTGTTAAAGTTTACTTGTTTTTTCTATACTTTAGATTATGTATTATATTTCCATCATTATTAATTGTTTGGTTTCTTTTTTACACACATGTGACATCCATCATATATAAATGTTATGACCTCTATTGGATTTACTTTCAGTATTATGCTGGTTAATTGTGTTGGTACTACTGATTATGTTATATCTTACAAATTTTTTTCCTTTGTGTATACTATGTCAATGAGGGCATAGTTTCCCCAATATCACACGTTGTCCCTCACTGCTAATCGGAAGCCTCTAGAGTTTGAGAAAATTCACTTGAGTTCATGTGGCCAACTAGGTTTGGGGTACCTTTGGGCGACACCCAAATTGAGGACGTTATAATTATGATGTCGTAAAACATAATGTATATTTATACAGTAATTAATTTTTATCCAAAAATTCAACTGTCTTAGAAAATTATGAAAATTCACCATTGGATAATTTTAACATCCTGATTCCATAAATAACATTCATTTTATCTAAATAATTTTTTAAATATAAAAATTTTCACTTTTAAAAATAAAAACAATATTTATAGAAAATTGATGGATTTTTTTATTATTAGAGTTTTTAAACCCTAATAAAAATTAAATTTAACATCATAAAAATTATATGATCATTTATATTTAATAAAAGTAATTTAATAATAATATTTTTTTACAATATTATTTTTTTCAAAAATCCATTAATTCTTAAAAATATATTTTCTAATTGAATTTGAAAATTATCCAAAAATACTCTTTGGGATTTAAAAAATAATTTAAAAAGTAGGACTTATATGAAGAAAATATATTCAATATTCTATGAAAAATGTAAATATTCAAAATGATATGGCCGTGATACATATCCTTTTATTACACCAGCAAACGCCCTAAGAGTAAGGTGTGAAATGGTGGGGTTTTCATGGGGTCCTTCGATGAACCTGGTTTGGGGCGTGATCTCAAGAAATTGAAATTCACCCATAAAAAATTTAATTCTGTCTTATGTTTATGGATCATATATTTAGCTTGCTCTAGGGAAAATCCTAGAAATTATATCACTCTTGGAAGCTCCGATAAATGGGCTTCATAGGGTATAATCCTACTAGATTAGGCCATCACTTCCTTTTTCTATGTCAAATGGATTTGTTAAGACCCTATATTTATACTTGTCATGTGATAATTGTTAAATAACTATATTATCAATGGTAAAGATACTTTACGGTAATTTAAAATCTAATTAGATATAATCAAATAAGTTATTGTATTTTCTATAACCATAATACATTTAATTACTTCCAAAGAAAGGGAATTTTATTTATAAATGTTCTGGTCACTACAATTTAACTCAAAGGGAATACCACTAGTGTAAGATCTCCCTTATAAGGAATAGCTCTGGGATATTATGGATTGTAGAGGGAACGTGATAAGAAATAAGACCACTCACATTGTCAAACATTCATAGTGAAACCATAAATTTTAGTAAGCTACATGAGAACATAACGATGTGATGAGGGAAAACTTTCCACAATTAATTTTATTAATGTGAAAGAATTTCGAAAGTGAGACTCATCTTATTTGGGGTACCATGTAAATTCCAAATATTTTATCATATTTTTCTCTACAAATAAATATACATTTTTGATAGCTTATGATACATGCTACCATGATCCTAAATAAACCATAATATATCATAATAATATATCTTAGTCATTAAATTATATGTATGAATATGAATAACCAAAATTTTAATAATCATATTAATGTTTTTTATAATGAAAATATATTGAAAAATAAGTATTCAATTTCATTAAGTCATTTTACTCTTTAATAATTAATTTTTTCTTCAAAATGGTTTTAATTTCCTTTTGGGAGAAAATAATATAATTAATCTATTCCACTATTTAAAAAAAATTAGAAAATATTTTTTCTTTCTAAATAAATATTTTAAAATTATCAGAGTCATTTTTTTAAAATTTTCTTAAAATATTTAATTTTTCATGAATAGTAAAAAATACTGATTTTTTAAAAAACAACATTTTAAAACATTTAAAAGGTATATTTAAAAGAAATATAAGTCAGATTATTTAATTAAAATTTTTATTATTAATATTCTTATTAGGGTCATTATGATTAATATTATGTTGATTTTGGTATCAAAACATTTTAAACTTAAGAAAACATTTTAATGGAAAACTATTTTTCATCGCGTTCTATGGGTTTAATTTTAAAATATAATCTACCACTATTGTAGATTTATTTTCAAAAAATAGATTAAATATTTTGAAACATAATTTACAAAATTTTCAATTATTCCACTATCATTTTTTATTACAATGTATAGTAATGGTAGAAAAAAATTACTACGGTTATAGTTAAAATAGGTTTGCTAGAGGGTTATAAAAAAGGTATAATGAACCCCAAACCAATCTAAACCCCACTGGATAAAATTATTTATAGCTTAAAAGTATAAAATTATAATATAAATCATTTTGGATCCATTTTTAAGAGATATTTACTTAATAATAATTTAAAACATTGAAAAATTAAGAGTGTGTCACTCACCTAAATTATAAAAGGGCACCTCTTCCACTAAAGTATTCACAAATTTCAAGCCTTTTATCTCAACCAAACCCTTCCATAAATCCTCCAAAACATAGTTATCCATGTTATAGAGGTTCGTTTCTTCAAAAAATACCAATATTAGTGTCTTTAAGAGAGGTTATAAAGGGTTTATTTCAAGTGAGATGTAATCACCTTAACTGATCAAATTTTCTATTTTTCATTTTACCTAATATAAATTTTTCAGGTTTATCATAAAAAATTCTTCAACATCCTAAATAAACTGAAATTTTATTAGGATTATTAGAAAACCATTATCCACCATCTTTTCAGTAAAATGGGAAGTGAAAGTATCCCTCATGCATACGTCTGGACTATTGTTTCCACATTACGATACAATTCATTTCCCATCACAATATTTTATGGATTATTGTTATGATAATTTTAATATTTACATAATATATTTATGATAAAATTTTTATTATATAATTATAATATCATATTTATCTTCTTACATTTCCATCTATCAAAAAATGGTAATATCTCTTATGAGTACGTGTGGACTACCACATTCACAAAACGATGTGATTTGTTTTCATTTCCACTTTATGTGGATAGTAATAAAGATATATTTAATAAATATTTATGATATATATATTTTTATAAAAATTCAATAATTTTAAATTATTATTTATATTTCTTTCATTCCATCCATCAAAAAGTGAAAACACTATTGATGTGTACGTACAACCTACCATCTCCATAAACTATGTAATTTGTTTTTCTATCTCTACTTTTTTTATGAATGATTATAAATATATCTATATATATAATGTATATATATTATATTTATAACATTATTAATATTTTATATTATATGTAATCTTGATAAATGTACAAGGACTATAACTACCAAACCAAAACATATATGGAAACATGGTAGTTATCACCCTGAATAACGATTTTAATAAATAATTATATATTATTGGGTGATAAAAGGTTATATATAAATTATATATGGTACGATATATATGATTATTGTTCTATAATATTGGTATAATAAATCTACAAATATTATATAAGAGTTTTTATCATAAACTAAGGATGTAAAACATGACGTAAGGGTTCATTTCGCAATCTCCCATTATTATGGATTGTTTATGTTTAAGTATCCACTAGGGGGGATATTTTATATTTATATATTAAACCCAATATATTTTATTTTACTCTATTAATTTATTTAAATTAAAAAATCATTTAATTTTCCCCTCTTTAAGTATTTATTGTACTAAAATAATATTTTTATGAAAAAAGACTTTCTTTCTATGTATTCGGGAATATTTTCTTCCATGTATATATTTTCCCTTAATTTTTTTAAAAAATATTTCAATATTCTAAAATAATTTATTAAACATAGTTTTCTTCCAAAAAAAATTACAAAATGGATTAATAAAAATATTTTCTTCATTTTTCAAACAAGGAAGTTTTGAGTTTTTTTCAAAAATGTGAATGGAGTAATTATTTTAACATAAATTAAATGAATATAATTTTAAACCATAAAGGTCACCAAATTATTTTGATATTAATTTACCTATTTAAAATGTTCTTTTAAAATAAATTTTTTAATTAATATTTGATAATTTTTTCAAATTTAAATAAATGATTTCAAAGTGTTGTAATTTTAATCAAGGAATTTTATAGTGGTATTTTTAATGTATTTTCATATATGTCAATATCCATTATTAAATATTATGAATTACTAAATACGTAATATAACTTTACCGTCCTTTATCTTCCTCTAAATTATTTATGACAAGTTTTATAGAGGAAACTATTAAAATTATGTATGCTAGATTTTTCAATACATATAGTTATTTATTTTTAAAGAATGAAAGGGCTCCAATCCCAAAAGACCATTATTTTGAATTTTTTAGGTTTTAGAGGCACATGGAAGAGGTTAAAGTAGGTTTAGAGTTTTTTAGATAACATTTGGAGGAGCCACTACCAAAAATGGCACAGTTGTGATGTGGAGGTATGTGTTGAATCATGGTGATGGGGGTTCTAGCATAGTGGACCATGACTATAGAATAAGTATTTCAGGAGTAGTTTCAAGGATACTACCAAATTGGGGTGGGGGTAGCTGCACCACGAGCTATAGGTTGTATCATGTTCCCTTTTTTGATAAATGGGGTCATGTGGCCTGGAAGTTATGTCCATTATATGACTCTAAGGTCCACTTTTATAGGATATAGATTTGATTTTTTGAATCACCTTTAACCAAGTTTGGTTGTAGCATGTTCTTAACGATATGTTGTAGAATACCCCATGTTAGAGTGTGTTTTGGTGTGGCCCATTTGGTTTTTTTGGGGTATCATATTTTTTTAAGATGTCTATAAATAACCAAACCCCCTAACTCATCCTTCCGTCACCATTTCTCCCTAAAAATATAGTCAACTAAAGGTTGTTTTTTAGTATCTTTGAATTCATTTTAGGTAGGTATTGATCCATTCTTACTAAGATATATCCAAGTAGATTCAAGGTGAGTTATTTATTCATTTTCTAGTGATTTCTCCATGATCAATCTTGTTCCCTCCCATTCCATATCTCAAATATTTTTCATTTGATATCTACTATTTATATGGATTTTTTTATCATATTCCATTGTTTTTATGCCATGATATTCTATGGATATTGCAGTTCCTTGTGGGAGAGGTGATCAGAGGTCTATAACATTGGTCTATTCTCATGTGAAGGATGTTATAACATTTGATGTATGGATTCATTACTTCTACTATTTATTTATTTGAAATTAAAAAATTATCATGGTTTAGTCTTTTGGATGACAATGGAATTAACTTAATATTTATTGAACGATATTAATAACGAATTGGTTAGTAACCACATGTTAGTTCGTTATATGATGATAACAGTTTTCCACTTTGTTTTCAAGATATTGTGTTATTTATGTTTTTATTGTTATAAATTATTATGATTCAATGGATTATAAATTTTATATTAATGAAAAATTGTAATGAATGTAATGTCAGTAATTGTAGATTGGTTTAATAAAGAATTAAATAAGATGCATGTCAAATGAATATGGTGTTTCTAGTTGTGATTTAATGGTGATTCAAATTGATGTAATACACATGATTAATTAAATGTGTTCTTACATGATAATGGAATTAATAATTAATGAAAGGTAATATAATTCATCTTCAGAATGTTTAATTGAAAAGGCATGATAATGAGAATGGTACTTATCTACGTTTTTTTAAATTGGTATTAATGCTAAGAGAATATTTTTCTTCAGACAGCTTGGTATAGCCTAATACCTTAGGTTTCCCATAGTTAGAACTTATAAATAATGTATCAGTTAATAAAAAATGGAAGAATAACTGATTTTGTAATAAAGATAATTTATAGAGCATAAGTTTCCGATTTTCTTGAGAAGGCAAAGTGCCTTGTGTTTGCATCCATTGGAGCTCATTTTGTGAAAAGACCAGATGCCTTATTTTAGGGCTTAAATTTCATTGTTAAATATTTTTTTATCTTTCTTCCATGTGAAATGATCTAGATGTGAGCTTCATTATGTTATGTGTTATAATCTTGGGATGGATGAGCCTAGTATGAATAATGTGATAGGGGAGGGGAGTCCATTATGATGCGGTAGTAGATAACTCTTTTGATTCCAAGATGTACAGGGATATGCATGTTGGGGGCAAGGATAGAACAAGAGATGATTTAAAGGGTTGTATATGGTCTTACTTATTTATGTGATAATGTTTGATTCTTTCTTGACTTGAATTTTTCTAATGGATGATGACCAGATTTCTTGTTTTATCTGTTTTCCAATCCCTACCTCTCAAGGAAGTTGGGTGTTCTTGGTGGCTTGTATCATTATGGTAGTATATTAAGATGGTTTTCATATAGTAAATAGATTATGTATTGATTAAAATAATTAGAAAATAATTATTTACCAATGGTATTGGTGTTTAAGGAATTAAAATGTTAAAATATGTTAATCTTGATAAAATGTGGACTCAGTTTAAAATATTCCTAGAGGGAATGGACTTTACTCCGATGATTAAAGAAATTTAATTTTGAATAATATTATTTTTTAACTTATAAATAATTCATTGATAAAAATATAGTTAATTCTTTAATGAAACATAAGTAATTTATTGTACATATTTAAATTCTTGTGTGCTTTAAGGATACCTAGTCCCTAAGAGTGGAAGTCAGGTGTCCAAGAGATGATAGCTATAGTTGATCTTAGGGCTAGATTGTGCCCATATTATGGTTTTGAGATATATTATATCCTTTGAATTTTTTGATTTCTTACACTTCCAAAACCATGTCGATTAGGGAGACTAACACCCAGTGGAATCTGAGAAGGTGTTTTCCCTAGAATCCTAGTGGGATGATGGATGGCTGACTAACCCCACTAGCCTCTCTCTTTTCTAATTGTAGTTTCTTGTGTTAGTATGAATAGTTTCTAGTTTCCACATATATTTGAGTAGAGTTTTTTGATGCATTTTTGAAATTTCACACACATGTATCTATGGATATAGGTTCCAAATTATTATTATAGGTATGATGTGTATATCTTATGTGATTAATTGTGGTACTTACTTAGTGTATTGGTAGTGATGGCTTGAGGAATAATACCTAATGTAGGATACATGTCATAAGGGATATGTTTTCTCTATAAAATTACATGGTTTATTTATATGGATCTGTGGATGGGATGATCTAATTATGTAATTCATGAGGTGTATGTTGTGATTCCTTTCCTAGGTGTCTACGATCTAGCTTATTTTATAGTGAGATGACATAGGATGTGCGATGTTGGGGAAGAGTGGAAAATGAATAGGGAATATTGGGAGGGGTACCCTTAATGTTTCATTATTTTATTATATGTCCTATTATATATGATACTTGGTGATAGTAATAAATAGTGAGATTAGGAAATTAGTACACATGTTTAGGTGGTGAGTTGGTTTTAATTTTGTTCATTGTGATTTAGAGTTCATTATTTATATGTTGAATGAGAGTCTTAGAGGAGGATCCTAATTTGAATATTGTTATGTCCACCCTGAGTATATATAAAATGATTTTAGGTCGGTATGGGTAGTTTGGAGATCAGGTTGTATATTACTAGATGGTTTTCCATGAGTTTTTTGGTCTTTATTGTCACTCTCGTCTTTACCTTTTTGGTACTTATAGTTTTCCTTTCAATTGTTTGGTACTGTATAAAATTACATGAATAAAATTGGGATTTTAATATATGTATGAGTAGGTTTTTATTTGTATATGTAAATTATCTATATTATCTATATTTTTATTTAGAGAGTAATGCCTCCCATCTATATTCTAAATATACCCTTCGTGATAGTGACCATCCCAAGGCCTACTGGGGAAGAGACTCGAGTAGTCTCGATCACCCTCATCTAATTTCAACCAAAGATTGGTACTCTTTGTGGGTATGGGTTCATGAAAAAGTGGTATCATAGTTTTAGGATTGATGGATATGATTGAATTTTGAATTTAGAATACGTTAGTTTTCATAGTTTGGTTGGGAAATGGTTTCAGTTAATTTTAGCGAGAGATGAAAACATGGGATACTAAATGATACAAGGATATTTAAGGCCCCATTTGATCTGATGTAAGAACCTTTATCTTTTATGAGCCTATTAAATGATGTGATAATAGTTACAAGGTTGATACCTTGGAAAGGATCATGCATCTTTCATACTTTCATCAATATTTGAAATGGGTAGAACTTGGGATAGGTTTAAACCTTAAACTAGATAATAAAATAATCAATTAATTAATTTAAGGTATTACATATTCTAGTTTTAGGTGCTCTAACCATTTTTTTCTTATAGGTATGGCTCTATTTCAACATCCTTATCAAGTTCATGCTGAATATGTTCAACAGTACATGCCAAAAGATAATCATAGAGTGTACATAGATGATGATGACACATAGATGAGGAAACTTATAGAATTTCATCGGTAAAATATATAAAAATATGAGGGATCCATTATAGATTCAGTCATAGAATACTGGTTTGAGGAGATTGAGATAACATTCCACTCGATCCATGTTTGAAAAGAGCACTGGGTTTTTTTCGGCTATGGTGATGTAGCATGGGTAAGTGGTGAAGAAGTGGATCTTGTTAATTCGGGATACGTAGCATTTAGTAGTATCATGGGAGAATTTTTTATACTAGTACTATGTATATTTTCTTTCTTTCCCCACAAAGGTGGCCAGTCATTAGAAGCAGTTTACCCTTTGATAGGGGAGTTCTAGTTTGTGATATTTTGGGATCCATTTCAAGACCCTTATGTAATATGATTCAGACTTGATTTTAGATGAGGATAATAGGACAAGGCATTTTGAATAGTATTTGCATATAAAGATATAGATTTAGGTCACCCAATTTATAATGATGATTTATCTCAAGGTGTTTGAGAGAGTAGTGGTTATTGAGAGTGTGTTGGCCTGAACTATATCATCATGATAGGGAAGTCTTCGGTATTCCTCACAAAATAGATATGTGGTTCAGGGATCCCATTTGTTTGGACAAAATAATAGTTAGTCATCTAGCTTAGGTCTCATCCCTCAACATCATATTTTTCGTGGGTTAGAGGCTCTCAAAATTATTACAAGGGATTAGACTTATGTTTTTCTTATGAATATTAAGGTAATTAGTGATAAGAGTTCCCAAACATTGTATGTATTAAGTGTGTTCCATATTTTCTTCTTCAAGTTTCTCCTTGTTAATAGATTTATTCACAAAATCAATATTACGGTGTTCCAGTTTGGGATCATCAGAGAGGTGATGGGGCAGGGGTAGTACATTCTATAGATACTCCTTGTCTTCAGAGATTAATGTGTGTCCATGTAGGTGGTCATCAGTAGGGTTTGAGAGGTTATGAAGTACCTCATGGATAACTTTATTCTTTAGCATTTCCAATTTTATGCAATCAATACATCGTTTTGGGTTCCCTTTTCTTGTTCTATACATGGTTTCATACGTTGTTTTATTATAGGGCTACACACTCCTTTATATCACATATATCCATCCATTATTTAGGAATTGAGATAGATAGGGGTCCAATTCCCTTGGCATTAACTACACCGGTTAGAGGTCGAGCGAACATGAATGAACTATATAGAGATTGTGAGCTAGTTCGAGGGTAGCGCCACTCTTAGGAATACTTCCTATATTTACGAATATAGTTATATATAATCATCTTATCATGGATTAGTTTTATGTGTTAAATGATATCTTGGATTACTTCAAAAGGCTAGTTGTGTTCTATAATGATGATGGAGAACCATCAATGTTTTTTGGTGAAAGAGATCCTCATATGGGTCAAAGGCATGTTATGTCCTTATCATATTTGATATTTGAGTCAATGATCAGTTGATTAGATGTTCAAAACTTGATGTTTCCCAAGTTTATATAAGAGTATCCTGATGTCCTTCTAGAGGAGGTTGTAGCATTACACCTTTGATGGGAGAATGAATTCAGGATTGAGATACATCTAGACATGTCTATAATCCGGAAGTCTCTATATAGGATGATACTTTCTATGTTGTGAGACTTTTGATTAATAATCAATGATCTAATATAATAATTTTTTGTTCAGCCTCTTATGCCACCTTGGGGTGCACTATTTTTTTGGAAGATATTTGATGGAATTTTGTGTCTTTAAATCGATTGGATTAACTTTAACCAAGTGATAGTGAATATTCACTATCCTCTTCCAAAGATTGTGGATTTATTCAATAAATTGAAAGGGTATTTTTTGTTCTAAAAGATCGATATATATTTTGGTTATCATCATATTTCACAACCCGTACCCCGAGGCCCGTGTCGGGACTACCCCATGCCTGCCTTCCATAGGCCAGGGGATGTCGACTAGCACCAAAGGCGTAAATCACTAAACTTGGAAGGAATTAACTTTATAAAAAGTAAACACAAACAACAAAGTAAAGGTTAAAGAAAAAAACTATGTAAAATTGTATACAAAAGAGTTCCGAAAGTAAAAGGGGCTAGAAATACAATCCCAACTATAAAGTACAAGGAAACTGAAAGTACAAGTACTACTGAAGAAAAGTAAAATAGATGCTGGATCATCCTCTGGAAAATCCTACCTGAAGGGTAAGTACAGATAGCCTCCACAGTGGTCCATGTCCGTCTGTCTCCTCCATGTACCATCACACTGTTTGGTCCACCTCCGAGTGCCGTCCAGTCCTGGTACACTCAGCCTCGGTCAGCGTTGTCTCTCATCTGCATCCAACACAATTAGGTGCGAGCATAGCCCGTGCAGGGGTGAGTATAACGATACTCAGTAGGGACCCCGAGACCACCAAGGTCTCTCAAAATCCACCAAGGATAAACCACAGGGTATGAAATCAACTGATATCCATTACATAGGTATATGCCCATACACATACCTAAGTTATCATGTAACCCATCTCAATCACGAGGAAAACACAAAAGTCATTGACTCACCTCACACAGGTATATAAAATTTGTAGAGAGATAACAATAATCAGATGTAGTCACTAAATCATCTAAGATGTCGGACCCACATAGAATCCAGGACCAACAGTTAGAACTTTCGGACCCACACAGAATCTAGGAAAAGTATTCAGTGCTATCGGACTGACACAGTACCCAGGACCAGTAGTTAGAACAGTCGGACCCACACAGGATCCAAGAATAGTAGTTAGTGTTGTCAGACCCACACGGGATCCAGGACCATCAGTTAGAACTGTCGGACCCACACAGGATCTAGAAACGTTAGTTGGATATGTCGGACCCACACAAGATCCAAGAACAGTTTTCAGTGCACAGCTAGCCACAAGTTTCCGCACGAAGCATGCTTGATTCTTGTAGGGTCCACTCTTCAATCCGAGTGTCAATACATCAACTACCATGAAGTACCATAATTAAGTACCCCAAATGTTTCCATGTCATAGGGCTCTCCACGCAACAGACGACGTTTTAATCAGACGCTCGGTCTGTGAGTTATTAGCCTTTTAGTTCCCAGGGCCCAGTTGGATTCGTGTATGATCCAACCTGATCGTATCTAAAATATACCCCGAACTCTACTGGGGTATTCTTAAAGGGACTTCGTGTTCCAACAATTCTAGTGCCACTAACAGTTCACCATACGGACGTCCAGTGCCAAAGATATGTCCAATGAAAGTAAAGGGTCAGTAGTGGGCCCGACCCAACAGATTGTACGGGTAGTTCGGCTCGGAGGTCCCCGCGTAGGTGGCCCGGCCTGGAGGACAGGGCCGGTTCACCCAGTGATGCCACGCGGGACGTCGTGGGCCAGCTTGGGAGGCCGGAGTGGCTTTTCCAGTTCGGCCAGGAACCGGGGTGCGGCCCGGGTAGGAGTGCAGGGCGGCCTGGTCCAGCCAGCAGGTGGTTGAGAGGGCCTCAGGCAGGCCACAGGCAGGCCGGCGGGGCACGGGCAGGCTGCGATCAGGCCAGCCGGGTGCGCAGGCAGTCTGTGGGCAGGCCGATGGGGCACGCAGGAGGTCGCGTGTAGGCATGGCAGGGCACATGGGAGTCCGTGTGTAGGTGGGGAAGGGCACGCGGGAGGCCTCGGGTAGGCCGGCGTGGAGTGTCCAAGCAGGCTGGTGGTCGAGAGGCAGCCAGTCCCACTAGTTCGGCATGGCTCGGGCCGATGTAGGCCGGCGGTGTTCAGCCGGGAGCACTGGTGCGCTACAGGGGCGTTGTAGTTCGCGGAGTCCATGGGTAGCATGACCTTGGTCATCGCCGCCTTCGTCGTTCTGTCACCTCATCGTCATGCTGAGGATCTTCATAAACAAGAATGGTGGAGGGTTCGGTCCTTATTGGTTTGACCTACACCCTCCACGTTTAGGGTGATATCAAGAGGCTCGCAAGTATGAAGCACTACAACCCTCATTCATTGTTTTGAGAGAAAAGAAGATAATGGGAAAATATCATACTTAGATAATATTAAACCTCTGCCATTAATTATTGGTCATCGATGGTGAAGTCGCGGGAAGAAGACAGAGTTGTTGTTTATTCCGCCTGTCGCACTCTTCCACTCCCGAATTCACACAAAGGTTGTGGAAGTGGTTCCATATCGGTAGGTGTCCAGGGAAGAAGATTGAATGGGACCGTTGGCATTCTTCGTTCTTCATTGGTGAGAGTTCTTCATTGGGGCCTTCTCCCAATAATCCTCTCCTCAAAACACCCAAGGTTTCCACTATAATGAACAATGGCCACCGAAAAATAATAATAGATCTATTATTTTAGGTGTTGGCACAAAATTCAAAATAATGGAGAAATAATTACATGGCTCCCCTTAATTAATCCACGAGACTTGGCACAAAGAATTAATTAGGGGTGGTGAAGACGCTCTCCCTCATTAATTAGGGAGAGTTGAGAGGTTCTCCACTTTAGTGGGGAGTTTCAAGGTGTTAAAAGCCCGGGTGGTCCCCACCTCATTTATCCTCACATGGGAGGTTGTGTTTAGGTGAGACCCACAACCATAACCTCTCATGGGAGGTTAAGGATTGTTGGTCCCACCTCCAACTTCCAAGTGGAGGTTTTAACCACCCAACACTCACTTGGCGGCTCAAATAAAATAAAGTGATATACACTTTTTTTTTATTTATTCCCATGTAAACCCAAAATCTATCTTTTAAACTCGACCCACTGCCATTGAAGTGAACATATCCTTAAGCAAATACCGGCACTACGAGTTCAACGGTGCCCTCAAATTTTAATTCTGATCACATGTTCAAATGTTATAAAAACCCGCTTGTATGTTTACTGAATGTACCCGAACAAAACTTCCGAAAATGATTCTGGGCACACCGGGCCTCTGAATCATGCGCCATCAACTTTAGCGGACTCATAAAATTATCATGTATTTAAGAAAACAATTTTCATGGAAATTCCATGTCTTTACATTCACCCCACCTCAGGGATTTACGTTCCCGTAAGCTACAACTCAAACTAAGGGAACAAATGGGGGTACTGATAACTCATCTAAGACTCCTGCTCCTATGTTCTCTCCTAGAAGTTCTCGTGCTTCCAACGAATTCGCACCATATGTATCGACCATCCACGTAGGACTCGCTCTTGTTGATCCTCAATCTCCATTGGAACCTCCGTGAATTTTTCCCCATCGTCGACGTCCAGCTCTCCATGGTCAATGATGTGGGAAGGGTCATTCACGTATCTCCTCAGCTGGGATACGTGGAAGATATTGTGCACCCGGTGCAACTGAGGTGGAAGAGTTAGATGGTATGCCCCATTTCCAAATCTGCTAAGGACCTGAAAAGGTCTGATGAATCTCAGAGATAACTTTTTGCCTCATCCAAATCTTCATAGACCTTGTAGCGGTGAGACCCAAATGAAGACGTATTCCCTATCCTTGAACTCTAGAGGCCTCTGTCTCCTATCAACATATGACTTTTGACTGCTCTGTGCAATCTTCATCCACTCCTTGATGATATCTACCTTCTCTGTGGTAGCCCGTACCATCTCTGGTCCCACCAGTGCTGACACCTCTAGGTCTGTTTAGCACAAGGGTGATCTGCAAGGTCACCCGCACAACTCCTGGAATGGTGACATCCCTATGGTGGAGTGATAGCTGTTGTTGTAGGAAAACTCCACCAAAGGTAAGTGATCCTCCAAACTATAACCGAAGTTGAGAACACATGCACGGAGCATGTCCTCGAGAGTCTGAATGGTCCGCTCAGTCTGACCATCCATTTGAGGATGGAAGGTGGTGCTCAGATGAAGTTGTGTCCCGAAAGCCTCCTGCAACCCCTTCCATAGCTGGGAAGTAAATCGTGTGTCACGATAGGAGACAATAGAATAAGGTACTCCATGTAGTCGCACAATATCCTACACATAAAGTTGTCCCAAGATATCTATTGAACCCTTCTCTATAATTAGTAGGAAGTCGGCCGACTTGGTGAGTCTGTCAATGATCACCCAAATCAAGTCGTGGCCCCTGGATTTACGTGTCAGTCCCGTCACAATGTCCATGAATATCCCATCCCACATCCACTTTGGGACTTATAAAGTCTGAACCAAGACTACTGGTACCTGGTTCTCCACCTTCATTTGCTAACAAGTGAGCCATTGAGAAACAAACTCCGCTACTACCTTATTCAAACCTGGAAACCAATGTTGTCGTCGAAGGTCCTAGTACATCTTCGCCACTCGTGGATGTACCACTATAAGGGATGTGTGGAACTCCCTCAACACTTCCTCCTTTAGTTCCATTAGTACCAAGGTACATCCTCTGAAGAGGATGTCATGCTCCCCAATTTTAGAAAATCCATCAGGTGCCTGCCCTGTGGATATCTGAGCCTGTCGTGTCTCGCAGTCAGTGTCTCCACACTGCGCCTCCCTGACTCGCTAAAGAAGTTGGGGAGTGACTGTATGAGACTATAGGAAAGCTGATCCATCTTTATCCAAAGAGGATATCTGTAATGAAGAAAGATACTCTATCGCCTCTCCTAGAAGCTGTATACAATATCTTATCGGAGTGAATCTACTACAACGTTCCCCTTCCTATGAGTATATACTATCTCAAAGTCATAGTCCTGGAGGAACTCAAGCCATCAACTATGTCTTAGGTTTAGGTCAAATTGAGAGAAGATATACTTGAGACTCTTGTGATTAGAGTACACAATAAAATTTTTTCTCATCAGATAGTGTTTTCATATCTTTAAGGTGAAGAAAATTGCTGCTAACTCCAGGTCATGGGTAGCGTTGTTATGGACGTGCTGTCTTAGCTGCCGAGAACAATATGCGATCACTACTCTCTCCTGCATCAGTACACACCTGAGTCTATTCCCTGATGTGTATTAGTAGACTACATACCCTACACCTTCCTATAGAAGCATCAATATGGGGGCACTAGTAAGTCTCTGCCTCAGCTTCTAAAAGCTCTTCTGGAATCTCTATGACCACACGAAGGGTTACCCCATATTCGTCAAGCCTGAAAGGGGTGCTGTAACTATAGAGAAGTCTGGAATGAATCTCCAGTAATATCTAGCCAAACCCAGGAAACTCCGTACCTCCATCACATTCTTGGGTGGCTCCCAAGAAAGTATCGCCTCCATCGTCGTTAGATCCACTGCAAATCTAGCCTCTGAGAAGAAGTGGCCCAAAAAGTGAACCTCTTGAATCCAAAACTTGCACTTCAAGAGATTTCCAAAAATTTGGTACTCTCTGAGTGTGTCCATTACTACCTACAAATGGTAGGCATGATCCTCCTCAGCAATCGAGTAGATCAAAATGTCATCGATGAAGACTATGAAAAAGTGATAGAGGTATGGCTAGAAAATCATGTTCATGAGTCCCATGAACACTGCTGGAGCATTGGTTACGCTGAATGGCATAACCAAGAACTCATAGTGGTTGTACCAACATCTGAAGGTCATATTCTGCACATCCTCGTCTCGAACTCCGAGCTAATGATAGACTGATCTAGGGTCTATCTTCAAGAACCATAGAGCTCCCTTTAGCTGATCAAAGAGGTCGTCAATCCTCGGGAGTGGGTACTTTTTCTTCCCGATCACCTGGTTCAGGTGACAGTAGTCGAAACAAAGCCTCAGTCTCCCATCCGCCTTCTTGGCGAATAGAATCGAGGCTGCCCAGGGAGAAACACTGGGCTGGTTGAATCCCTTCCCCTACATGTCCTCCAGTTGTACCCAAAGCTCTCATAGCTTCGAAGGTGTCATCTGATACGCTGGTGTAGATATCGGTGCCGTCCTAGGGTAAAAGTCAATATACAATTCCACCTCTATGCGATGAGGTAGACCTAGGATATCATCAAGGAAGACATCTGCATACTGGTCCACCAATATAGGGTAATCCAATCGCTCCACATCCACCACTAAAAGGGTATGGATAGCCAACTGATGAGTGATCAGCTACACCCTCCTCTGGGTAAGTCTTTCCTGTGCTAAAAATGCTCCCTTCTTGCTGGTGAAGTTGAACCTAGTCCCATCCGTGCAGACACACTGTACTTTGTGCCTAATACAATCGATCTGAGCATGGACTGTATATAACTAGTCCATACCCAAGATGATGTCTTCAGAACTCAATGCTGCTACAAGGATATCCCAACCGAAGCTCTCGCCTCTTAGAGTAAGCCCGCACTGCCAGCACCAATGCGTAATCATCGATTCTTCTCTCATAGAATTATCTAGTCGTATGGATCGATCCAATGGATCTGTCGGAATCTTCAAGCTTCGAATGAGGGTAGTAGCAATGAAATATTGACTAGAACCTGTGTCTATAAGTACTGCAAATATGGTGGAGTAGACACATATCGTACATCGAATCATCTCTGTAGTGCCATGGTCGCATGATTCACCTGCCTGAAACTGTGCTGTCTCCTATCCACCTTCTCCCTGTGGTCGAGTTGGACCTCCTGGTGGAGGTGGTGGTAACACCTCGAATCGTTTTCCACCAACCGTTGCACAGAAATCTCCTCTGCCACGTCCACCTGATACCTACGCTCCACCTCGATCGATTCTCTATCTCTTCCTGGGTGGTCCTTCGACCATATTCTGATCATCAGTATGGTGGGTCGGACAGTCACGATCCATGTTACCCTGACCACCACAAGAGTAACATCTTCTGCTCCTAGCATGACTGTCTATGTCTTGTGTACCCTTCACAACTGAACCTGTATCCTGAGGTCATCCACCAGACGGCCTGGTCTGCTTGGACCTCTATGACATCTGTCTACTGCCAGCTGCAGAAGACTCTGTTGTGTGTTGACTAGTGATGGGTCTCACTGCTGGTGAATGCTCAGCAAGGAAACTCTCCACTAGGAGGTCTCTCTCTAACACCCCCTCATGCATCGGTATGCTGAGTGAGATCATCGATGCCTTGATCTCCCGTCTGAGCCCCTGGTCGAAGGTCTGGGCCCTGAAGGATGGGTCCCACACCATATCGGTGGAGTAGAGTGAGAGGTCAGTGAACCTCACTAAGTATTGTGCCAGTGTCATTCTACCCTACTACAGATGAAGTAGCTCATGTATCCGCACTGGATGTAGGGTGGTTGGGACAAACTCCACCTGAAACAGGCTCTCGAAGTCTGCCCAGAGTAGTGTCTCCTCGTCATGCACCTGGAGCATCAGGCTCCACAATCTGACTGCTACTGCCTATAGAAGGCTAGCAGAAAGAATCACCATGTAGTTTTCTGGTGTCCCAACCAGTCTGAATACTCTCACCACAACCTCCATCCAATCCTCAGTTTCCTGCAGTTCCATATCTCCCCTGAACCTAAGTGGCCTATGGCGATGGAACTCATTCAACGCGCTCAAGCAGCGTGCATTGTCTACTGCTAGGGATGGTGGAATCGGTGTCCCAACTAAAAGTGGTACCATTGGTGCCTCCGTTGTGATGGGGCCCTGCACTGAGGCCTCTTCGCTTGGTAAGCTGTCATCTCATACATCTCTCAGAACCCTGGCTGGCTGTCTGCGTGGGGCCATCCTGAAAAGATATAGGTGCACCACGGTCAATAAGTTATACACGGTGAGATGACTCAAAATATCACAATGAAAACTCTTTAAATGCACTCATAATAAATGTTTTTGTGAAATGAGTTTGAAATCAGAATTCAAGTTCCTAGTGTATGGATTCATCGGCTGCCACACCAACATTGGACTCCCTGAACTTAAAACCACACTCAGTACCTTTAACACTATTGCTTCAAAGAAAATATCATAGTCATGTGTTCTACGGTAGAACTGACTCCTCGAATACCAATTTGTCACGACCCATCCCCCGGGTCTCGTGTCGTGACTACCCCAAGCCTGGCTTCCATAGGCCAAGGGCTAGTGACTAGAACCAAAGGCATAAATCCCTAAACTTTGAAGTCATTGCCTTAATAAAAAGTAAACATACACAACAGAGTATGAGCTGGAAGCAAAACACTGTGTAAAATTATATACAAAAGAGTGTTGAATGTAAAAGGGGCCAGAAATACAAGCCCAACTATAATGTACAAACAAACTGAAAGTACAAGTACTACTGAAGAAAAGTAAAATAGCTGGTGGATCATCCTTTGGAAAATCCTACCTAAATGGTAGGTAAAAATAGACTCCACATCTCTCCATGCCATCCATATCCTCCTTGTACCATCACACCATGTGGTCCACCTCGGGGTAACGTCCAGTCCCGGTGCACTCAGTTTCGGTCAGCACTGTCCCTCGTCTGCATCCAACACAATGAGGTGCGGGCATAGCCCGTGTAGGGGTGAGTAAAATGATACTCAATAGGGACCGTGAGACCACCAAGGTCTCTCAAAATCCACCATGGACAAACCATAGAGTATAAAATCAATAGATAGCCATTACATAGGTATATGCCCATTCATATACCTAAGTAATCAATTAACCCATCTCAATCATTAGGAAAACACAAAGTCACTAAATTAGCTCACACAGGTATAAAAATTTTGTAGAGAGATAGAGATGATCAGATGTAGTCACTGAATCATTTAAGTTGTCAGAACCACATAGGATCCAGGACCAGCTGTTAGAATTTTCGGACCCACACAGGATCCAGGAACAGTATTCAGTGCTGTTGGACCCACACAGGATCCAGGACCAGGCAGTTAGAACTGTCAGACCCACATAGGATCCAAGAATAGTAGTCAGTGTTGTCAGACCTACACAAGATCAAGGACCAGTAGTTAGAACTGTCGGACCCACACAGGATCCAGGAACAGTAGTTGGAGCTATCAGACCCACACAAGATCTAGGAACAGCCGTCAGTGCACAGCCAGCCATAGGGTTCTGCACGAAGCATTCTTGATTCTGGGAGGATCCACTCCTCAGGTCAAGTGTCGATACATCAACTTCTAATAAGTCTTATAAAGAAGTATCTCAAAGGTTAGCCACGTCATAGGGGTCTCAACGGAACAGAATGTGCATCGATCAGATGTCTGCTCTGTGAGTTATTAGCTTTTTTGTCCCGGGGGCTCGGTTAGATTCGTGTACGATCCAACCTGACCATATCTCAACTATACCCTGAACTCCAATGGCGTATTCTTCAAGGTACCGTCACATTCCAAGAATACCAGCGCCACTGATGGTTCTTCAAATGAATGTCTGGTGCCAAAGATATTTCCAAAGAATGTAAAGGGTCGGTAGTTGTCCTGGGTCCGGTCCGACCCGTTCTGGGTTGACCCGGTCAGCCCGCTAGGATTGGCCCGACCCAGTGGACTGTGGGGGAGGTTCAGCTCAGAGGGCACCGTGTAGGAATCTTGACCTGGAAGGCCGATCCGGTTCAGCCAGCGACACCGCGAGGGACGTCACAAGCTGACTTGGGAGGCCGACGCGACTCGTCCGGTTTGGACGAGAGCTAGGGTGCAGCCCTAGTAGGCGGGCGGGGTGGCAGAGCAGACCAGAGAGGCGCGCGGGCAGGCTGGGGGTAGGCCGACGGGGTGCACGGGTAGGCTGGGGGCAGGCTGGTGGGGTGCACGGCAGGCCGCACGCATGTCGTGCAGGGCATGCGGGAGGCCGCAGGCAGGCCGGCGGGGCGCGACCAGGTGGGCTGGCAGCCGGGAGGCGGTTGAGCTGGCCGGTTCGGCATGGCCCGGGTCGGACCAGGTCGGCGGGGGTCTTCCGGAGTACCGATGCACTACGGGGGTAGCGTTGTTCGTAGAGGTCATGGGGAGGGCGTCCTTTTTTGTCGCTGCCTTCGTCGTTTCGTCACCTCATCGCCATGCTGAGGATCTTCTCAAACAAGAACGACGGAGGGTTAGGGCCATGTTTGTTTGACCCACACCCTCCACGTTTAGGGTGATATCATGAGCCTCCCAAGTATAAAGCTCAACAACCCTCATTCTTTGTTTTGAGAGAAAGGAAGAACATGGGAAAATATCATACTTAGATAAAATTATACCCCTACCTTTAATTGTCGGTCGTCGATGGTGAAGTCACGGGAAGAAGACAGAGTTATCGTTTGTCACGTTCTCCACACTCTTCCACTCTCTAATTCGCATGATAGTTGTGGAAGTGGTTCCACGTTGTATGTGTCTGGGGAAGAAGATCGAATGGAACCGTTGGTGTTCTTCATTCTTCGTTGGCGAGAGTTCTTTGTTGGGTCCTTCTCACAAAAATCAACTCCTCAAAAAACCAAAGGTTTCCATCGTAATGTATAATGCCCACCGAAAAATAATAATAGATATATTATTTTAGGTGTTGGTAGAAAATTCTAAAAAATGGAGAATTAATTACATGGCTCCCCTTAATTAATCCATGAGACTTTGCATAAATAATTAATTAGGGGAGGTGAAGAGGCTCTCCCTCATTAATGAGGCAGAGTTGATAGGTTATCCACTTTAATGGGGAGTTTCAAGGGGTTAAAAGCACAGGTGGTCCCCACCTCATTTATCCCCACATGTGAGGTTGTGTTTGGGTGGGCCCCACCACCATAACCTCTCATGGGAGGTTAAGGTGTGGTGGTCCCACCTCTAACATTCAAGAGGAGGTTTTAACCACCCAACACTCACCTGGAGGCTCAAATAAAAAAAAGTGATGCACACTTTATTTTATTATTATTTTTAAATTTAAACCCAAAATATATATTTTAAACTCGACCCACTATCGTTGAAGTGAATGTCTCCTTAAGTGGATACTTGCACTGTGAGTTCAACGGTGCCCTCATATTTCAATTTCGTGCACCAGTTCAAAAGTTATAAAAACCCGCTCGTACGTTTACTGAACTTACCTGAAATAAACATCATAAAATTATTCTGGGCACAACGGGCCTCAGAATCATATTCCGTCTATTTTCGTGGACTTGTAAAATTCCCATGTATTTAAGAAAAAATTTCCATGGAAATTCCGGGTCTTTACATCATATGTGGGTGAATGATGAGGATATTTTGATGAAATCTTTATGTTTTGATCATGGGAACTGTGATTTTTTTTTAATTTTGTTTGGTGTGATGAATTCACTAGTTGTGTTCATGGGGTTGATTAACACAATGTTCAGAGATATTCTAGATATGTCCATGGTGGTTTTCATTGATGAAATAATTTTGTACTCTATGTATAAGGAGGGTCCTGGATAGCATCTTAGTGTCGTTTTGGGATTTATTCCTCATCATCATTTTTTTGGGATTTTTCCAAAGTGTGGGTTTTATGATATTGAAGTTCATTTCATGGGGAATGTAGTATCCCACATAGAGTGGTTGTGGACCCTTTGATGATATAGGTGGTTTTTTCTTATGAATTTATCAATGTAAAGGTATTGGTGAGAAATTGTATTTGTATTTTAGGATATTATAGGAGGTTCATAAAAAAATTATCTTTGGATGTGAATCCTCTAACAGCCTTGACCTAGAAGGACCAAGTGTACTTCTTGAATAAAAAGTTTTGGTCAGATTTGGAGTACTTAAAGGAGAAGTTTGTTATCTCTCCAATAATTTTTTCTAATAAAAGGAGTTTAGTTTGGGGTTTTATAAACCACTTCTCATCTTAGATTTTTCTATATTCTAATTAAGTATATATTGGTTCTTTCTTATGGGTCTCGAATGTTACATCCTCATGAGTGTAATTACACAACCCATGATCTTTAGTTTTCTAGAATTGTATTTACCTTGATGTTGTGGTGATATTACCTCATCAGTGAGTATTTTTTGGCTTTTACCAATCATTAGAGCCTCAGGTTTGTCTTCTCCCAACAGGAATTGAACTTGAGTCAACGATGGTGGATATAATTCTTGTATTATTACAACATTGAGATTTCTTATACACCATGAAAGGGAAATTTTTAGGTGATACGCTAAGTATAAAGTCATGCATTGATTCCATTCATGAATCTGGGTATTCATGGAGGGTAATAGAAGAACTATTGGTGATGCATCTATATATGGGAGAGGTTAGATAAAGAGTTTTTATTTTCTAAATGTCAGTGAAGTTATATTTTGTGCAGCATTTGGAGGATTCTTGGTTAGGTAAATCTAAGGTAGAATTATGGAGAGAATGGATTGTATTAGGTGATTCCCATGAAGGTTTCTCTGAGGATGGAAAATATCTGGTGTTATTCCAAGGAAGTCATTTCATCCCTTTGATGATTCATGATATAGTTCTCTGTAATTTCCTTAGATCACCATTAGTGGTATATCCCAGTGTAGAAAAGATGTAATAAGATTTCAAAGGTCTATTTTGGTGGCCGATATAGAAGCGTGAAAATGCTGTTTTTATTTCTTGATGATTGGTATTCTATAAGGTGAAGGTTAAGCATTGTTTTCTCAATGTATTTCTTTAGCCTTTAGATGTTCCCCAGTGAATGTGGGAGGACATAAAAATATAAACCATTATCATTTTACCTTAATCGTATGGAGGATTCGATTCTATATAGGTGATAGTGGATTGTTTTATGAAATAAACCCACATTATAGTGATCAGGGAGTTGATCTTTTTAGATGTTTTTTCGAGGAAGTATCTAGAGGATATGGTGTGACTCCATTGAATCCTTAGGATGGTCATATCTAGTGATGATCATTTTTTACCTCAAGGGTGAAGAGGGGTCTCCAATAAATTTTTTATCTCAATTATTCCTTAGTAATGCTTTTAATGTATAGATGGATGATCAGACAAAGCATGCCATCTAGACTCTTGAAGATAAATTGTGCTCTTATGTCCTAGATTTTGGAGGTTCATGGATGAGTCATCTACCTTTGGTCAATATCTTATTAAATTATAGTTTTTACTCCACCATTACTATGCATATATTTAAAGCTTTGTGTGTAAAAACTTTCCATTATCTATTGTGTTGTTCTGGGGTTGGAGATTCAACAATTCTTTAGTCAGAACTACTAAAAAATACAAATGAGGTGGTAGAATTAATTCGGGAGAGGATGAAGGCAATGAAAAATCTTCAAAAATCTTGTACCAATTTAAGGGGGAGGCCTTCAATGATTTGTGTTGGAGATCATGTGTTATTTAATGTGAAACCTCATCCTGAGAAACAAAGTTTTATTTATGGGATTAATATTTCTCTCTTGTTTTTTGGGCCTTCCAAGGATTTGGCTTTAGTTGGATCCATGGTATATCGGATATCACTTCCCCCACATGAGTTGGATACATGATGTTTTTCATGTATCAAAGTTCAATATTTATCTTCATGATGGCTCTCTCATCATCAGTTAGGGTGAGATTGAGGTTGATGATAATGAAAACATAGAGGAGTACCCTATGGAGATCCAGAAACAGTAGAAGATTATGTTTCATAGGAATTTTATTCTTTGAGTTCAAGTATTTTTGTGGTGTGGTCGCATGGAGGAGAGTACCTAGGAATGTGATCCATAGATACACACATAGTAACATGATCTATATGATTTGTATATCTTCTCTTATTGTAACTCTTTTTGTTGACGTTTAACCCTTTTTGGTTTATGATATGGTTTCCTCTTGTTAGGTGATATATCTTTACTCTTATTTGAGAGGTATCTCTGTCGAGAGAGTGTTTTGGAGTGTTTTGTTCTATTTTATAGTTTTTTCTTATTTTTTATGATTTATAGGGTTAATCTCATCTGATGGAGATATCTGTGAGAGGTTTCTTGCGTAGAGGTTATTCATATGACCCCTTTTTCATTTTTTCGGTGTTTTATTTTTAATTACTGAGGATGGAAATGTTTTTAAAGGTATCTGATGTATGGGATCAGATCTCTAAATCCCTCTCTTTTGTAATTTTTAGGTGTTGGAGGCACCTATAGGAGGTTCTAGGTTGTTTGGAGAGGTTTTTAGGATATTTGGGGAACCACTGCCAAAAATGGCATGGATTTGGCATAGAGGTATGTGTGTGTCATGGTAATGGTGGTTATATAATAGAGGACTTCAACTGAGGCATAGTGAGTTTAAGATATGTTTTCAGGGTACGTCCAAACTAAAGGTAGCTACACTATGGGTTTTATGCTATGATGTGGGTTATATGTTGCAGTGTGGTCCCTTTCTTTGCAGAGGGGTTCCTGCAGCATAACACATATAGCTTTTATGTAACCCCTAAATCCACTTTTATAGGATTTATCCTATATTTTGGGAATCACCTTTGACCAATGGTGGTTGAATTATGTTCCTAAGGTTGTTCCATAGAATACCTCATGTCAGGGTGGGTTGCAGCATAGTCCATGAGGCTGCATCGTGGTCTTCAAATTTTTATGGCTATCTACAAATACCTGATACCCATGAGCCCAAACTTCCTGCATACTTTCTCTCCCAAAATCTTGGTGAGAAAAGGTGGTTTTTAAGGCTATTAAAATCCATTTTCAATATGTATTTATCCCTGTTAAATGTAATCAAACCATGGTTATCTGAGGTATGATCATTCCTAATTTTCTAGCAATTTATGCATGATCGATCTCATTTAATCATGTTCCTTCTCGCCATTAATTATAATTGGATCTATTCTATTATTATGGGAATTTTTTATCACTTTCCCATGTTTCCATTACATGAAATTCCTTAAATATAACAATTTCTTGTGTGATATGTGATCATAGATCTTTAATATTGGTTTTTTCTCATGTGAAGAACGTTGAAACTTTCAAGGTTGTGGATTTATTGATTAACTTATTTTTTTATGTGAAAGAATAAATTTATAATTGTTTAACTATATTTATGGAAATTTAATGAACCTAATAATTATTTAACTATATTAAAAAAAATAGTTTGTAGCGATCACATATCATTTCTTTCTACTACAATGATGTTTACCCCAAGATTTTCTAGATATTGTGTTATCATTGTTATGATTGATATAATGTCTTGTTGTGATATAGATTATCATATTGATCTTGATGTAAATTGGGGGAGAACTTAAAGATGGTAATTTTTAATTTGTTGTATAAATTATAAAAGGAGAGTCCTGTCAAATGAATCTTGAGTTTCTTATTTTTATTTTTTTGTAATTCAAATTGTTGCAATGAACATTCTTAATTACATTTTTTCATCCCTAATATTGGAATTGATAAATAATGAAAAATTTTAATTCTTATTGATAATTTTTAAATTAAAATTCATCATAATTAGAATGACTCTTCTCTAATTTCGTTTAAATGGATTTTAATTATAAGATCATGTTTATCTTTTTATATCTTGTTATATCATGATGACTTAGGTTTCCCATGTTTGTAACCTATGAATAATCAATTGTTCGATTCAATATGGAATAAGAACCTTCTTTGTGATAAAGATAATTCATAGGGTTTGAGTTTCTTATTTACTTGAGGAGGTTTAGTGCCATGTGATTGGAACTATGTGAGCTCGTTTTGTGTGAAGGATGGTTGACTTATTATAGGTCAATGATTTCTCTATTAAATATGTCTGTTTCTTACTACCATATGATTTTATTCTTATGTGATCTTCACTATACGAGGTGTTATGAGACTAATATAGCTAATCCTCGTATTGATGAAATGACATGGGGTGGGTAAGCCTGGATGATGTGGTGGTACTTGAGGTCTTTGATGGTAAGATTCATCAGGATACACTTGTGGGTGTCAGTGATGACACAAAATATGATAGAGTGGGCTAAAAATTGGATTACCCATTGATGTAATAATGTTTTAGGCTTGATTTAAATGAATCTATTTAATAGTCGATGTTTGAGTTTCTTGTTTTATCAGTATTTATTTT
This sequence comes from Viscum album, assembly GCA_963277665.1. Lineage (NCBI taxonomy): Eukaryota > Viridiplantae > Streptophyta > Magnoliopsida > Santalales > Viscaceae > Viscum > Viscum album. The sequence goes on along the minus strand of OY728137.1, from coordinate 286,035,039 downwards.
CTCACTTATTGAGGAAACTGAGTGTCCTTTCTTGCATGTTCCCTCTTGGTGGTTGATTAGGATGGTTTCCTAGAGTTCCTAGATTATGGAATGACGCTAATAATTAATAGATAATTATTTACCCATACGATTTATATTGATGGGATAAAAATGATGAAATATATTGACCCTTAGAAATCATGGACTTGGTTTGGATTATGCATGAAGTGCATGGAATTTTTTCTCATGATTAAAGAAATATAATTTGGAATATTTTTTTTCTCATTAATAAATAATGAATTAATTAACATAAAGTGAATTTTTAATTAAAAAAAATTAATTTAATATAGATCTTTCAAATTTGTGTGCTTATAGGATATTTAGTCGCTAGTAGGGGAAGTTGGGTGTCCAACTGATGAGATCTGTAATTGATATTGGGATTGGGTTATGCCTATAGTGTGGTTATGATCTATATTATATCATGTGTATTCTAGGATTCCACATGCTACCCCAACCATGTTTTTTAGGGTGAATGAACACCAATGGGATATGGGAGGGAGTTTTACCCAACAACATGGTGGGAGGATAAATAGATAACTACCCCCCTTGGCACTGCTCTCTTTTCATGGTAGTTACTTCTGCTATTATACTGATTATTTTGTTTCCCCATATATGTGTGTAAGGGGTTCTGATGGATTATGTTAAATTCACATAAATATATCTCTAGATATAGAATCCAAATTATTATTATAGGTATGATGTGTATAAGTTGTTATGGCTCGATGTATGGGTTGTGATGGATTGAGGTATAATACCTGATGTATGATACACCTCATACGAGAAGTGGTGGATCCTTTAAAGTACTTGGTTACTATATATGAATATGTGGAAGGGTTGATATTATTATGTGATAATGTGGTTCATGTTGTGATACCTTTCCCAGGTGTAGGTGGGATATCTTATTTTGGAGAGAGATAGCTCAGGATGTGAAAACTTAGGGTAGAGTGACAAACTATTGAGGAATAAAGAGTATTGTACCCTTGATGTTTCATTATTATATTATATTTTATCATTTATCTGATACATGGGGAGAGTTGTCAATGGTGAGGCTGAAAAATTAGTACACCTCTTTAGGTGATGATTCAGTTTCACTTTTTTTTACTGTTCTTTAGCATGATTTCTTTATCTTTTTCATTACTAGATCTTGAGAGGATCCTACTTGGAATAATGTTATTCTCACCCTATGTATATATGACTATTTTTAGGTCATCTAGAGTAGGTTTGATATTAATCAGATATTACTAGATTTTGGTTTTGTAGGAGTTTTTTTGGATCCATGGTCACTATCATCTGCAACTTTTTTGTACTTGTTCATTTCCTTTCAGTTGTTTAGTATTGTGTGAAATTTCATATTTAATTGTATTTATTTACATTTCTGATTTGTTGTTGATTGGTGTATTTTCCATATCTTTCTTTTCTTCATGTTATTTTAGAGGCTAATTCCCCCTATATATATTCTTATTATACCCTCGATGCTAGTCGAAAACTCAAAGCCTACAGGAGGCGGGACTCGGGCAGTCACCATCTCCCTTCTCTTATTATCGTCCCATGAGGGGTACTCTTTTAGGAGAGGATTTCATGATAGTTTATGATCATTTTTACTAGGGAATGTATTTACATTCTATATTCTAGTTCTTTTAAAAAATATAGTTATTAAATTTTAAGGCATGTTGATTATGTTGTATTTTTTATTCATATGGTGAATTATTTTGACTTATTAATTGACGAGTATGGCCCAAAATTACATATCCCCTCGATTCATTGGTAGGTCTCATAAGACAAAAATGGTTGGTTATTTGGCTGAGGCCTAACCATTTATTTGTATTTCTTAACATGATTCCTTGATAGTAAGTTACAGATGTTCGACATTATGCATTTTATCATTATGAAATCAATTATTGATGTCAATGTGATATTTTTAATAGTTATGATATCTATGTATAAGTTTCAAGTTCATGTGATTATTTATATATAATTATTTGGTATCCTATTATTCATTCTATATTACTCTTTACTTATTTATTTCATGTTAGATTTCATTGTATTCATGCACTTAATAAGAATTATAGATCGCTCCTTTTTTATGTTTCATTTACCTAAGATTCCAAGAAGTTTACTATGATTGATATGCAATGATATTTTACAGGTAATAAAGATTTTATCAAATAAAATATTTTGTTGTATTTTATGTTTTCATGTGTAACATCTGATTTAAGTTTGTATCTAATTTTTGAATACTATTAATCTATTTAGTCCTTTAGGATGAGATTAATTTTATCTAGTACCAATGTAATAATGTAACCACCCGCTATAGGATTCTGGGGTTGGGTCTATTATGGGTTGTGTGTTTCCAATGAGACTAGTTTGGAAAAATATAGGTGAATATTTTTAGGACCATAAGACATTCCAAAATTCTATTCCACATATTCATGTTGAGTTTTGTCTCATTATTCCCTATGGTGATGCCTCATGATATGTATCAAATGTAATGATTTCTTTATTAATTATCTATAGTGTGTTTTTTTATTTGTTTTTTTATTGTGTTATCATTGATCTATATATTATTTGATTTTAACTTTTGTCATTATTTTTATTCATTCATGAATTTCCATGAAATTATATTCTTATATATTTTTCAGTTTTTTTTTTAAAAAAAATATTGAAGGGTGTGTGATGGTTTTAAAGAAAAAATGATGTTTTTTTCAAAGGTACATTTTAAATGGTGGATTAAAGGAATGAACAAGTGTTTTTAGAGTTTTGAATTTTAGAAAATTGAGTGTTGAATTACTTTTTTTTACATTCCATGAAAATGAAATGAAAACATAATAGCTTGTATTTAATTTAAAACTAGTGTATTTGGTTTCTCTTATAGTATGAGTGATATAGAATTTTGGTGGTGTCCTGGTAGGGTTTTTTTCACACCCTGCAAACTCATAGTGGTTGGTATGTAGTCCACACTCCATATGTATGTTTTCCAGTCTTGGATTCTAATTTTTACTGTTATCCCTATACATTGGAAATTTGATAGATATTGTTTCGTGGAAGTGAATTTAGTGTCATATTGTGATGGCATAGTTTGTCTCCTAGGTTCGTTAGACTGTTTGGGAAATGTTGAGTATTGTGATTCTCAACCCTATGTTTATTTTAAGTTTATTTTTATAGAATTTAAAATAATTTTATAAAATATATTCATTTGTTTGAATGTGTTTTAGTAAAATCTTTTGGTTATAATTTAAATTTATGCCTTGTTTGGATGTTTTCAATTTCTTGAACTGCTCATTTACATTTTATGAGTATCCAATTCATAGAGACCTCCAAATAGGTTCCCAGTTAGAACGCATTGTTTATATTTGTATTCTTGAGAGTGAAATATTACCCATATATAATGGTGTTATACCCTTAATTATTTTCACAAGCCCATTGAAATTGGGAATGCACCTTGGGAGTTGTAGTGGGATGAATTGGGTAATGTTCTTGGTTGAACCATTTTGGTTATTTGAAAATTATTTCAAAGGGATCATATAATAATATAAAATAATATAAAAGTTTTTTTATGTCACAAAAAGTTAATGGTTACAGACAATTTGAAATAAAAACTTATAGTAAATAATTCTATTATAAGGAAAGTCAATGGTAGCAATTTCATGTTGGGAAATGAGGTGATTACTTGACTAAAGAAATATAGTTCCATAATTATTACATATATTTGTTTCTCTCAATTTCCTAAAAAATATAAGATGTAAAAGAAGAAGGTTGTTGAGGTAAAACCAAAAAGAAAGAATATTATGAAACATAACATTCATAAGCAGGAGGATATTAAATAATAGTTTTGAGTTTAAAATATTAACAAAAACTAATGATAAGATTTAGAGGAAAATTATTATCAACTAAAGATATTTTGGTTAAAGTAAGCTAATGGTGATATAGAGTATGAAAACAGAAATCATATATATGATGGAATAACATGTAACTCTATTCGATAATTAGTGTACATGAATTATGAGGTGTATAATCTAAAGGAATGTGGCATCAACAGATGTTGTAGCCAACTGAGAATGCGAAATTGTATAAATCTTCTGATCCGCTTGAAGAATTTTATAGTATAGGTGATAGACCGCAATTTATAACTAAAAATTGGATCATATTATTATATTAATATTTAAATAAAAATTAGAACTAAAAATCTATGAATATTATAAGTGATTAATAGAAATCTGTAGTGGATGAGGTGTTATAAAATTCTTCATATGGAAACAATTCATGGATTTTTTATATAATTTTTTCATTCCCGAATATCAGAAAAATATCTCTTGAAGAATATCCATTGAAATAATATAATATCTATGTATTTATAAAATGATGTATCTTTATTTTTTAATGGTATTGGGAGTATTGAAATTTTGTTAAAAGAAATTTATATCAAATGTTTCTCTATTTCTAAATTTATTAAGGTGTAATATATTAAGATTTTCTCATCTTTGTGATAGTGTAAATGACTTTATTATTTAACAAAATGGATTCATAATTTTTGAGATAAAATATGGGTCAATAAACCTAAATGGTAAATGAATAAGAGACAATATATTTTGGATTTTTAATGGAAAAAATCTTATGGAATTAGTGTAGGAGAAGAGAATAAACATTAAAATAGAATACACCTTAAGTGCATCTAGGAGACCCGGGATCAAATCCAGGTGGAGGCTAATTTCTGGTACTGTAATAGGTACTGTAGTAGCTACTATAGAAGGAACTGTACAAAACTGTAGCTGGTACTATAGTGGGTACTGTAGCGGGTACTGTAGCATGAACTAGGCAAAACTATAGCAGGAACTGTAGCAGGAACTGTAGCAGGAACTATAGCATGCACTGTTTGGACTTCGGGCCACCTCAAGGCCTTCGGTCCACTTCAAGGCCTTCGGGCCTCCTTAAGTGAAGATGTAAACAAGACAAACTATAAGGAACAAGATTCAGAAGGAGGAGGAGCAATGGGCTTTCACCATAGCAGAAGCTAAACTGATTGCAAGAATGAGAGGGTATGTCACCTGCCATCGGGAAAAGTCTGTGCATGCATGGGAAGGCTTAGCCAAATAGCCATTAGAAGGTGGAGAGATGATTTCATGATCAAGATAATGGGGAATATCAGTTCCAAGTAGTTAGTATGGGTTTAATGTATTGTTTTAAGCCAATGGGCAATGAATTACTCGAAGGCCTACAGGCCATGTAATACTTACACCTATGGGGCTTATAAGGGTTCCACCTCACCCTTGAAAGGTGGATTATCAAAACCAATGAAACAATTAAGACCATAGGGATATTGGATGGATGGAGAATACATGTCTATATAGGTCAACATAATATAAAAAAATAAAATCAAATATATTTTAAACAATTTAATGAAGATAATTCATGTGAAAAAGAACACTTAAAATGTGTTTCATAGACTAACAATTATGAACAACTTTCATAAGATGGTTAAAACCAAATCAACAAAGCTAATTTCATTGATACACATAAATGTGTGTGGCCAGATGATGATTTAATTAACCAATTTATATTAGTAAATAATTATTTTTTATGATTATAATTTTATAACATATATTTAAATTATTAAATGTAAATCAAAGGAGCTTAAAGAGTTGATGAACATTTTTTGATGCTTTAAAAAATTAATAGAAAATGTCATCAAAAGGTTTCAATATATAAATTTATATGGATAAAAGAATGATGAATTTGACATATATTCTTAAACATCATGAGATAAACATGAATATAGTGATCCATACACAATATAATAAAATAAATTAGTGAAAATAAAGAGTGAAAGTTAGGTGAACATGAGGAGATCAAATTTATTATACCATTTCACATTAGAATATTTGTACATACATGTTATAACAGTAGCTGTTTATATTCTAAATTAGTTCATACTTAAACTAAATTTTTTATGTTTACATAATGAATGGGGTTTGGGAATAATTAAAAGATAAATATCTTAAAGTTATTTTGTATCCATCATTCTTTCAAAATTAAAATAATACATTTTTTTAAATTAGTTAAATGATTTAATGAGTTAATATTTGTTGTATATATACTAATAGGAAGACTATAATAGTGTTACAATATGAATTTGAACATGATTAATGATACATTTGATGTTATATTAAAGGAGGATTATGGTACATTAACCACATCATTAACAACTGGTGATGAAATTAAAGTCATATAAAACATATGTTTCATAGAAAATTCTTAGATATAGATATATGGATGTTCAAAAATGATTATATCTTAATAATTCTATTTATACTTGAGGATAAATCAATATTTTATTTCATTTTAAAAGAGTTTTGGAACATGATAGAAATTGGAAATCAAGAAAACATGGTCCAGAACAAACTATGGGGGTTTAATTTAGTAAATCCCAAGAGATTACCCTATAAATATATTCACTCCATCAGGAGGAAAGGAAACCAATCTAGAGAATCATGTGGTATGGACTCATTGGGATGTCTGGGAATAAATGAAATAAGTCACTTGGTTCCCTTGTCTCTAATTGTGAAGGTCATCCATGTTGTTTTTGATAAGTCCTTTTCTCCTTTGGATGATATAAGAGATCCAATATAGGATTGGGGAATGGCCATGTTGAAAGTCTTTAATAATGGTGGAATGCATTTTTTCAACCAAAAGATAGACATTCATCTGAATACATAAGATAAATCCTATTATCATTACGTTAGCTTTAGGTTGGAAATAATTTCCACTTCCAAAGAACTCCATGAAAACTAGGATAAATAAACCCTTGGGATAGAGAAAAATAATACCAACCTCCCTGACACTGATATTTGATGATCCATCTATGTTGAGTTTGTGACCATAATAGTGGGGATTACAATAAATCCATCATTATTTTGTCAAACTAGGTACTGTGTTGTGGGGGGATTTGATTTCCAAAAGATTTTGAATGTAGGGGGGTCTGTCCCAATTCTTGAGTAGTCGTATCAGATCTGTCAAAAGGTTCTTAAATTCTTTTACATTTTAAAACTATGATTGTTAATAAACCACTACAACATGAACATTAGACTACAAAAACGAAGCTAGAGTTAAATTAAGCTAATAATAATGATAGTTGGTAATTGTTTTCATGTTTTGAAGGTAGTAAAATTATTAATAAAATATAGTTTTTTAGACTATAAACATTGAGATATAAGTAATAAAAAAATATGTCATCAAATTGTTATAGTTACTCTCAAATTGATGCTATTGGATTTGGTGAGACCTTTCATCTAATCAAAGATCTTGAAATGTTTTTTATTTTTCTTATGATGTGTTATCATAAGAATAAACACATACATTAAATTTATGTGAAGCTATCAATCCTAAATAGTTAACTAGTGGTGGAGGTTGATATTGAATCAATAGAAGGGTTTAACCTTGATTTTCATTACTCTTACATTTTCAAGTAAAATAAAATATTTTATATTGTTAAAAATTGACCCAATAAATGATTTCCAAATTGGAAAGTGGCATAAAGAGAATGAATTTAAAGAACTACCATAATGATAAAAATTATTATATAAAGAGTGAGGATGAATACTTATTCATTTCATTTATTTTTGTAGATTCCATCTTTCTTTACAAAAATGATGTGAAAAATTATGATGATTTTTCTACCCAAATTAAAATTCATATTGATATATTGATGATTAGTGAAATAGTGTTATTTTTGGGTCTCAAGGTTTTCCAAATAAGAGGATATATATCTATTTTCCAAGAAAAGTATAATTTTATTTTATTAATGTGGTTTAGAATTAAAGAATAAAGATAGGTATCAAATATTATAGAAAATGGTGATATTTTTTCCATTTATCAAGAAGTAAATATTATGGATATAAATGATTTTTCAAAGGATAATTTGAAGACAACCTTATAATATAGTTCTTAGATTCAATATCATTTTTTCAATTGCATTATATTCTTTATTATAATGTAATACAAATTATTAGTTTCTTTTACCCATAAAATTAATATTTTCATAAGTAAAAGTAACCCTAAATTATGTATTTAGTTATTAAAAATGAACATTGTTATATTATTATAATTTTTTAAATACTGATTGGTTATTTTTAGTTAAATATAAAATGTAAACTTTTGAAGATGCATTATTTATTCAAGTAAGATATGTTTCTATGTAGTCCATGAAGAAAATTTTAGTAAAATTAAATAGAATAAAGATAATTATATTACAAAATTTCAAGAAACTAATCAAATGGTTTGGATAAAGTGTAATTTTTTGAAATAAGGGTGAGTGCTTCACTGTTATTAAATATTGGTTGTAACAATCAATGGGAATTCAATTTTTCAATGAATTAATTGAAATAAACGAGGTACAAGTATATAGAAATCATATACCACTTTATCCATGAGATGTAATAACATAGTGAACATAAATTTTAATATGTTTCAAAAATATATCATATAATAGATATATTGATGACCTATTTTAAAAAAGTTTCATTCTAATACTTGATATTATTTTGCGGAGTGAATTCTCTCCAAAATTCTAAGTGAGTTCATTACTCAATTTTCCCAATTTAAATTAATTTTATTTGTTACCAATGTGGTTAAATAGTTAGTAAGATCATCATTCAAAGTGGGGGATACTCTTATCACATGGATACATAATAAAGGGAGAGAAGAGATATAGATTTTCCTTGGGGGGGGGGATGAGGTATTGGATGATAATGTTTAGAATAGAGATATAATTGTTTTTTCATATTTATAACAAATATAAAATGGGGTTCAAAGAACCCCTACACATAAATATGGGAGATATTTAATAATCCACATGAACTGAAGAATAAAAGGGATAGTTGAGAATACCTAAATTAAGACTTGGCCAATATAGTATTGATTTTTACATAGAGGGTTGAAAACTCTCAAAAACATAAATTTATCCTTTGGTGTCTCTTTTAAATAAAGTTCTCACAAAGATATTATTACGATTAGATTATTGAGAAGATCATGCATGAGTTTTTTTTGTGATTCCATGTTATTTTTATTTTCCCAATATTCAAGGATTAATGAAAGCTTAATTATAGGTGAATAAGTTACAATGGAATAGAGAATTGTTGAGACGATGAAAACAACGTAGTGGTTGTTAGAAATGAACATTTTCGTTAGTGTATTTAAAAAATCATGTGAATAGTGTAAATAATGAAACTATTTTAATGGATGTATCCATTTATAGGTCTATTGAGTAACTATGGGAAATTTGAAAATTGGTCTATTATTCACCACAATGTCATGGTTTAAGTTAAAAATTCTCATGGGTCACTTGAAATTGGTTCATGGGAATTGAATATAGAGTTTCAAGTATATATCAAGGAATCAATATGTCATGGAATATATAAAAAACATCACAGTTGATTTAAAATGTGTGTTTCCATTATCGTGGTTTGGAGGGACATGTTTGGGATGTTTTTTATTCGGAAAATGTGTCCTGGTCGATCACACCACATAATGTTGAGAGTAAAAGATAAAACTAAGTGAAACTATCCTCTAGTATATGAGGTTTTATATAGATATTCGTTACTATTTTTTCATATTTAGGTCTAGAATGATTAACCACAACATGATATATACCAATCATTTTATGTTTTTGATAGTTTTATTTTAATGAACTGTTTTGATTTAAAATGTGTGAGAAAATATGGTCATAGAATAAAATATAATATATGGATAATTATAGAGAGAATTTGGATAGGTTTGATGAGAATAAAAAGCATGCACACCTATTAAAATATTGGAGGAACTATAAAAGAATTGTTGAAAATTTATCATCTTATTTAAAATAATTTTTTATCTTTCATATGATTGGATTTTAGAACCAAATTCATAATCCTTTCCTCTTTTTCTTGTCAATAATATGGTAGGGTATGTGAATCAGGATCACAGGAAATAAAATTCATATATTATCCATTAAAAAAGATCAAGTAAACCTTGTAAGAATATATTGTTTTATTACTGTTTTTTTACAAACACAATTTTTAATTATAAAATATTTATTTCAATAATTTATCCTATAATTTAACTAGTATAAAAATGATTATTTTAATAGATATGATTTTTAACCATCTATTGACCCACCCCTCCTCTATGTGGTAATGTATCATACACCTTAGTCTAACTGTGGCCACTATGTAATAAATGATAATCATGGAAGAAGGTATAGAATATATATATAGAGTGTTTAAAAAAATTAAGTAATATTATTTTATATATGTACTTATCAATTAAATAATGTATTTTCATGATAATTACCCAAATAATATATATAATGTGGTGGACACACCACTTTTAATGGATAATTTTATAGTATTTTGAAATAATTTTTATTTTTTAAATTCAAGGGTACATCCCCTAGATTTCAATGATATATCACATAAAAGGAACAAAACCCTTTTTAGTGGTCGATATTGTAGTATATTATTGAGTAACTTTTACTAAATTGTAGTTATTATTATCATCTATTATTTTCAGTAAATAGTTAGTTAAATTATTGAGTAATATATTATTATTTTTTCTTTTAATTATTACTTTACTTTTTTATTGTTTAAGATGTTTATTTTTAATTCCCTCCATTTTGATGATTAAATTTTTGATAAAATCGATTTGATCAAATAGTGATTATTTAGTGTTTTTTAAAATATATATTGAAAAAAATTTAGAATTTATTTATTTAAATTCCCATGTCCTGGTTAATAGTTTTTTAGGTATTAATATATGAGATGATTATTTAATTATGTAGATTTTTCTATATAATTCCATCACTGATATAAAAAAAATAACCAATATACTATAACCATAGTGAAATTAGGACTCATATTATAACTAAACATAAGGATATTGATTTATGACAATATTTCAACTCAATAAGTAAAATTATGAATGATGAATGATCACACTGAAAAACAATGATCGAAAACATTTGGTGACCCTACCCTATATGGATCAATGATTACACTATTGATAATTCATTATTCTTTCTTTATTTTCCAAATACACTCAAATTAAACACACACAACAGAACATGTGCACAAAAGTTTCCACAAAAATTAGATGTAGAAAAATTGACATTAATAAATAAATAAGAATGATTTTTCCTCCTAAGAGATATCCCAACATTATATTGTAATACATTTTTCATTGGTTTTTATATTAATTTTTAAAATCTATTGATAGATTTTCATCAAAATTTTGGATTCATTTCCATAAAAGAATTTATTTAATCTAATATTAATAGTTTCCTATAAATAATTTCATTCGTTTAATAATTATAATTATTTAAACCATTGTTATTTTATATTTTTTATGAACACTAAAAATATTCAAAATTTAAAACATGAAACAAAAAAAATATATTGTGCTGAACGTAATATTATGATCAACTAAATTCTAATAAATTTTTTTTATAATCATATTTTTCTATAGATATATGATCAAAAGATCTATATTAGAGCATTCCAATAATCGTTGTACCAAAAAATAGTGAATACTTTGAGGCAATAAAAGAACTTAAGCTGTAATTAGAAGTTTTGCCAATAAAAAACCAACATACCATGCTCTAGGATGAATTAGTTATATATTTATATAATATATTAACAAAAGGTAAATGGGTATTATAAGTTTATCTATAAGATCAGAATACTAAATTTATCAGAGAATATATTGAGAAAATTAATTTCATACAAATATAGATTATAAGTCATATGTCAAATAAATAAATAAATTATGACCAAAAAGATTTCCTGCTAATAAATTAAATTTTGGTAGTACATAAAAAATGTAAAGTAAAATTAACTACCAATCATAATGAGTCTATAAAAATAATTATATATGAAAATTCAAAGAATTTTTGTATCATATGATGGAGATAAATCAACACAGATATATATTATTATAGTCATTTATAAATGTTCCTTGTGATCTCAATTATGTTAATTTTAAGGATTTTGTACCACTGTTACAAGAATTGTATTTTTTTTAATAGGATACTAAAAAAATAAATATTTTTTGAAGAAACACTAGATACTTTACTGCCAAAATATCCTACCGACTATTTCCCTGGATAATTACACATATAAAAATATCTAAATATTAATGACTCATAATGATATGATCTATGTTTGAATTAATTTTATTTACATTTTTCTCATAATATACTATAAAATTGGTTTCTCTAATCCAAATATTATAGAATCGATATAACCATTTCATTCCCTAGGAGATGAAGAAGAAGAAAATAAGGCTATAAAATTGGTTCCATTTTTTAAGAATGGTTGGAGGATTAAATTGTTCGAGAAACTGAGATATATAAAGGGTATGTTACATAAATGAACTAGTAAGAAAAATAAATCTCTAAAGAAGAAAAAGAATACCCACCACCAAGTATAAATCCCAAACTCACCAAACTACACAATTACTCAACATAAAATATTATAGAAGGAGGAACCATATATCAAATTTACCACTCCATAAAATAAAATTTTATCAGTAAAAGGTAGGTGGAAACACTATTCCTAAAAAATGGGACATATGTGTGAAATAATAGTTCATGGAGACCACTATACTGAAAATTATGTGGCATCTCAAATCAAAAAAATCCACTTAATTCATCATATTTTTGATAACCCATAGTTTTTATAACTACTGAGAGTCCAAATTAAAAAAATCTAGTTTTACCGAAGATTCATTTCATACATTATTTTTTTCTATTACTTATTTATTTTAAATATTATATATATATATATGTAGAATTCAACCTTAGTAGGAGCTACTTTTTCTATTTTATTTTCAATATAATAACATAAAAATGTATCACACTTTTATGTTTAATGATTATTTTCCCTTGTTTTTAATTAGATAATATTTTATTGATACATTTATAATTTATAATGGGTATTATTAACAGCTATATGTGGTTGGAGTATTAATTAGGTTAGGTATTTATTTTTTTACATTTTATAAAATATAAATTATTTTAAAATAATCATAACTAAAACCCAAGACATTTTGATTCATCAATTCCATTTTTATGGACTAATTTAATATGAATATCCAAGGAATAGATAGATGATGATCTATTTATTATTCCTAAATTTTAATTTTTGGAATATTATTTTGAATTCTAGGAATTATGGGATCACATCTATAATGTATTATCCAATTTTAACACATTTTACTCAGAGTTTTTGTTGAAAAAACTTGTCCAAATACACTATAAGAGGGGTTAAATTAGTGTGTTATGGTTTTATTATCTTTAAATATGTAGCTCTATCAAGTTGTAATGAACCATTTATTCTTATCAATATGATGAAAAATGTTATTAATATATATTAATTTAATATAATGACATTAACACAATAATTGGTTCATTAATAAGTTATATTCCAAGGATAATACTCATTGTAGATTTTATTAATTATTTGAATGGATAAACCTTCAATCCGAGGGGAACTCCCTTAACTTATCTCTTTATGAATTATACTAAAAAATTCAATACAAGATAACGAATAAAATATTTTTTATAATGAAATATTACTGAGAAAAACACCAAACCAACATGGGTTTTATCATTTAACTTTGACATCCTTTGACAAGAAAATATATTTCTTAAAATAGTTCAAAACTATAACCCTTGCCGATTTTTTTTTATAAAATCACTTTTTGATAATAGATCTCTCTTTCTAAAAATATTTAAAAAATTACCACATTTTTCATCTTCTATAAATATACTATAAATTTTATTATGAATATTTCTATATGGAAAAGAAATTTAGTTTATGTAAATTTCATTTCTCAAAAATAAACTCAATTATTCAAGAATTTAAAATGAATAGGATAATAATAACATTCAATATTTGACAATACCCACATGTTCAATCATAAAAATGTAGAAAAAATATATCTTTATATTCCTCCTAAAAAATTGAGTTAAGATCCCTCAATAAATTATAGGGTTTTCCATTTTCATTATACCCATGTATCAACCATGGATATTTGAATCAATTCTTTCAATATTTACTTCATATAACAAAAGCATAAAATTTTAAAATTATGAATTTATAACTGACTCTTTATTCTTACATGAGCATCAATTTACTCATACCTGGCTAGATTATTGTCAATTTTATTCTTACTCATCCTTCAAAACTCTTAAATTATTTATACATTAACATTGGTTTTATCTTACGCTGCCTTCATACATCCCTGATTAATAATATGTAGACTTTTTTTAATATTAAAAAACCTTCATAATTTAGGGATTAATATTCCATATACTTTGTTTTAATACTATGAAGACATTGTAAATCTTTAGTCACTATTACACTAATTTAAAAATTCATATTTACCCAAATATATCTTGATGATTTATTCTTACATAAGATTCTGATGTCAATTTTTTATTATTATTCATCTTTTAAAAACAAGTGTTACTTGTCCATAATAATCTCTATTATAAATTTAATATTAATTATCATTTGAATAATTTAATTTACTCTTACATTCCGATAGAGTTAATCAAACTTAGTTTTTATATTTCCCAATAAATTCATATATAACCTTTGAAAAAAATATTTTTTACACTTAAAAAATTATAGAAATTTCCGAATTTCTCTCCAACCTTATTTAAATGACTTCAATAATTATTAAACCACTTTCACTACTATAATTTTTTACAAAGAGATAGATTTACTCATTATATATCTCCTTGTATTCTATGGTAATACCATATTTCTTTCTGCATTTTTCATACCATACCATTCTAGATATCACTAATCATTTATAGGCAGCTTCAAATAAACTAAAAAATACGTTCTTTGATAGTCAATAAATAAAATAAAAACAATCCAATAGCTCTTATATAGATACAATATCTCCAATAACAACACCATTTTTTCCCATATTCTACTATGTGAGTTTATTTTCAAATCCAATGAAACATAAGTGAAATTCTTACCCACAAGGATATAGTAAGTTCCGATTGGAATATATTTTCTCAAACATAACTCTATATAAAGATGAGAAATTATCTATGTAGAAGGAAACATACCAAGAAACGATATATTCCAACCATCTATACATTTTTACTTCGGCTTATAATAATTTTTAAGAAAGTTAAAAATATCTATACAACACCATTTTCTTTTGGAAAAAACCCCCAGAGAGATCATCTCCTCATTAATATAAAAACTAAATTTTTCATTCCATTCCCCCCATCCTTTAAAATAAACTAAAAGATTAATTTCTTTAAAAACACATGAATCCATGTTATACATGATTTTCATATATGTATAGAAATTTTTCATTAAGTTAATAGAGGTGGTTGAAGGCTTAGGTTCAACTGATGCTTCAAATATGTATTTGAGGACCCTGGTTTAGAAAAAGTTCCCACCACTTATTAGCAAAATCCCATATGTAATAGTGTGATGATTTATTTCCCCACCTTTTCTTTAATAAAATAACATTGTATCTCAATTTGATTTATGTGTGACTGTTAAACCTGATTTTTTTCATCGCAATCACACTCTTTTTTTCAAAATAGATTAATGTGGGAATCTTTACATCTTCTCTTAGGTCCTCCCATTTTAATTATATACACAATATTTGGGTATAAAAATTTATGGATGATATTTATTCTATTTAATTCATACTAATATATGTTATCACTCTCTATTTTATAAGCCATGTAATTCACTTTCTCCCAATAATAAATGATCATCCATAAATGTATTTTATATATGAAACATTTTCATCACAAATATTAATTTAGTATAAATTTAACTATTTATATTTCCTTAAAAAATAAACCAAATAATGATATATTGTGCATTGAATATACCTCATGTTTTGATTAAAATTCAAGAGATTATCCTTCTTAGAAAAACATTGAAATCAAATAGTGAAGAACGTTATATAAAAAATATATAGCCTTGTTTCTATGAGATTAAAAAAGAATTCAATAATCATTTATTAAAGTATCAGATTAACATTAGTTTCTTATTTATACATCCCAACCTTGGTTTCAACTATAATCAATGTGAAAACTATATTTCTATCATGAATTTCAAACTTCCTCACCAATTACTTTATGAATTTATCCTATGGAAAAATACTATATCACTCATTATGATATACTTGTAACCCATAGAAATTTTTTCCTTATAATATTAAAAAAATATAAAATGAAAAATATACCATGAATTTCATGTTTCTACCAAAAATAATTATATATTAATTGTATAAAAGGGCTCTGAACTACTATCCTTTGACCAAATTCTTATACATATTATGATCCACAACACCTGCTCAAAGTAATATGATTATCAATAAGGAATCCAATCAAGTGTACCAATATTTAGGAACATTTTTTAGGCCATAAAATATCATTCTTAGTCATCACACTTTTGATCAGTCATTATCAATTAAGAACCCCACTAATTGTTCTCTAAATACCTCCTACTTGATAACTCTATTAAATAAATATTTCTTGATATCAAATTTATAAATTTATAAATTAATTTTAGTAGAAACTATTAGGAATATTATATTTGATTAATTTATTTAAAACTATGTGAATGTTTATTCCACATTAGAACCTTCAATTTTTTTATTTACTTTTCACACCAACTTCCCCTTGTTTCAAATCACATCTCTATGCTCATCATGTTTATTTTTAAGCACCCACTTTTTTATGTTCTAGTTATGATCATTCAAATTCATCATAAGAATCCAAGGTCAATTATTCTATATTTATTGAATATACTTATTCAAATAATTTACCATGAATTATCTATTAATGATCCATTAAGTGGCAATGACTATATTTGAGATAATAGTGCAGTTTACTCAACACTCCTCGCCCTCTATGTTTGTGTAAGATATTATTTATCACTAGTAAATTGTTTTCATTTATCTTGAAATTTATATTATTCTGCTATGTTTCTAATTAATTATTCTTAGTATATTCTTAATCCATAAATATTATATTGAATTCATCTTCATACACAATTTTATGTAAACCTCCCAATTTGATATCAATATCATCTTTTCTTTCAATGCAATGACTCTAATATAGAGTTAAAAATTTAGTTACAACTTTTTAATCAGAGAATTTAACATCACTGTTCTCTATGATATTGTTCAATATCTTGTTAATAAAATTTAAAAATTTACTCTATAATGATTTTTTAAAGAATATCCATTCATCAGTTGGATCTCTGTATTTTCTTTGATTTCTATCCTTTTTATGGAAGTAACAACTACTACAAAAAACATTAACTTTTATTAGTTATGGATTCCTACCCTTCCACATTTTATATGACATATTGTTCTCTTTTGGCCTTATAAAATCTTTATTTTTTGTGTTTACTACAACTTTTATAACTTCTCTCTAATATTTTTAATAGATTCCACTTTCGATGTGAAATATTTTTTTCATATTATTCACTCCTTGGTTCTACCTTATAGTAACACCATTTTCTTATTTTTATCAATAATAATAATTTCTGATTTATTCCATGATTATCTTAGTAACTTTCCACATCATTAGTGGTGTATTCTAAGCCACTGTCTAATCACAATACATTTACCATTATTATGGTTTCATTTTTATCTCTTATTCTAAACAACATGATATAATCCATTACCTCTATTTTTACCTGAATTTATATAATACAACCAATTATATTATATTAAACAAAAAATTGGATAAATTATCTCTCACTATCTATTTTATGAATTTTCGATGGAATAAACACATTGGTGTGAATTGTTTCTAAAAAATTTGAAGTTATTTCCATCTTCAAACAATACGGTTTTCTCATATTTTTTCCTTTTACACATGAATCATAGGTTGTTTATATGTATTTTATTGGTTTGTTAATGTCAAATACTACCTTTTATTTTGAAAATTATCCATGATGTATTGAATAATATGTTTGAGACTTAAATTCTAAAGAATATTTTCTTCTCTTACCAAAAGAAGAAAAAGTTTCAATTTTTTATTCGCTCGATATAAGTTGGTATTTTTTCTACAACATTTCAAAAATGAATTTATATTCTTTCCTTCGATAAAGAATCCCTTTTAATTTAATGTGACTTAATTTACAATGTCAAAAAATTTGTATAATGGTCTAAAGATTTTTCGTAGACCACCCACATATAGAAATTCCATATTTTTTATCATACTCATTTTTATCCTTGTCCTTCCACTTCATTATATTTTTAACATTAAATCATTACCAAAAACAAAATATTCCCTCCACACATCCTTCTAAATTATTAAATATGTTCATATTTCTAGTCATGTGGGATGGGAACCCTGTAATGGCCCGAACCCCTCTGGTCCATTACTTTTTAAAAATTCAGAGTTTGAGGTTCTATGGTGAGTCATAGTGACTCATTTATAGATTTTTCCAAAAATCCAGTTTTTGAATGGTAGGCCAGGCATCGGTATGTCAGGAATTAGCAGGTAAAACATTGGTAGGTTGGGTGTCGGTAGGTCAGGTGTTGGTAGGTCGGGCATTGGTAGGTTGGGCATCAGTAGGTAGGGCATTAGTAGGTAGGGCATCGGAAGGTCGGGCATCGATTGGTTGGTTGTTTCTAGCTCGGGTGTCAGTAGTTCAGGCGTCGGTAGGTAGGGCATCAGAAGGTAGGTCATCAGTAGTTTAGGCATTAGTGAGTGTCATCGGTGAGTGGTGTTGGTGAGTGGCAATGATAGGTGGTGGCGGTAGGTGGAGTCAATGAGTGGCACCAGATGGTGGAGTCGGTTGGTCACATCGGTGGGTCATGTTAGGGACGTGTTCAATGGTGAGTCACCCAACAATAACTTAGACATTTGTGGCTTGTATTGGTGACTCACCTATTGGTGATTCATTTCCATATTTTCCATGTTTTTCCAAATTTTCTTCTCTTACATTTTATTTGACATAAATCGAGATTAAAACCTTATTTAACCATTTCTAATAATTTTGAATGGATATTAATTATATCATTATTATCCTAACACCCCAGAGACTTTAAAATGGACAAGCCACATGGTATCGACCATGATATGACTTTAATGGCCCTTGAAATCGTTTCCTTCTATTGATATAGGATATAGACCTTCCAGAGCCAAGGTCTTCTCATCCCAGCGTGTTTCAATTTTCTTTTGGTGCACCCAGATCCTTTCTTCCTCATGGATTAATGTGTTGTATTGTGGCCTTTGAATCCAATTTTCCTCGGAGTCTTTCCAACTACTCACGCACCCCCTTTGTTGATGCAAGCAGGAGTTTCTGATCGTCTGTTCTTTGAGGTTGGGATCCATTAGTCTCTATTTATTTTTGTTTTATGCATTGTGGGTAAGATAGTATCCCTTTGTGATTATGGTCAAATCCCAAATTTTAATTAAGTATGTTACGAAGATAACATAAAATTTTATATTGATAACTGTACCTATTATGATAATGGGTTTTGTTACATTAGTAATCAATGAGGGTCAAAGAAGATTACGATGATGATCATTTATTTTACATGTTATCTTTGATCTATATTGTGAGTTGTATGACTTCTGAAAAACATTTTTTTGTTGTTTATCATTGTGCACGAGAGAATATTTACACTTATTATTAATCCCCAATTTAACTCTAGAATAATTAAATTGATTAACCACATATACCTGGTTAAGTAAATGGATTCCCCATGATCAAACTTATTACTTGAAAGCCCCTAATTTATCAAAGTGGAATGAAATAATTAGGGTCTTAAATCTGAATATATTTTTTCTTTATTTGGTGTGGCTATGTTCTATGTGTGTGGATATTTTATGTATTGTGATTTGTGTGGTTTCTTTGCTGTTTCTGTTGAGATCATAGAGGTTTGTGTGGATGGTTTAAGTGTATAATTGAATCTTAGGTTGATAGATTGATTGATTATGGAATGGATGGGCAGTGGTTATGTATAGGGGCCATTGATTTGGGTAGTGTTTTGTTTATATTACTGGGTGTGGTGTTGATATACAGCGAGGCTCCAGAGTATGGTTTTGATGAAATTTGTTGCAGGGTTTAGATGTAAGTAAGGGTTTTCATTTTTTGAGAGAAATGATAGGGCGACATTACTTTGAAGAATGATAATTGAATTGGTTGTCTTGGGTTCTAAGTGGAGTGGAAGTGTGAATTGGGGTGTTATATCATAGTTTTCTTCTTCTATTTGGCTTTATGTGAGGCTGGTTGTGTGTTGTGGTATTTAGTTTACTAGGTAGGGATGGAATAACTGGTAAATGCTTAATAAGTTCCAGATAATTGGGTGTTAAGAATATTTCTTTTTTCAAATTTTAAAGTGATCATCGTTCATCCTAATACATGAATTTAAAAGTAGCATCAAAAGTGGTAGTGTTATGGGGTAGTTGTTTTCTTGAGAACCGATAGGTTGGGCTAAGTGTTTGGTACCTATATATACATACTTGTACTTACTTTTGATTCTATACACACCCCACCCTAGTTGAGTACTAAATTTTGAACACCCCTATTATTATGGGGGAGGGTGTCATTCCAAATAATCCTGGTGGGAGGATAGATATCTAGCCACCCACTCTTCCCTACACCCTCTTCTAGGCAGGGATAGCCCAAGACTCTTTGGGAAGGTTGTGGGTTGTGAGGCCCAGGTGTGTGCGGGCGAGTTGTGTTATACCAGGTGTTTTCTGGATGAGATGTGTTATGGATTCTAATGTGTTTTTGGGATTTGGTGTGGGTTGTTTCTAGGTCATTGAAGATGTGATACAATGTAGTTGTGAGACCCAAGTGTGTGCATGTGAGATTTGATGTGGTATGTGACCCAGGTTTGTGCGGGTGGGTTGTGATGTGGTTCTTTCAAAAAAAGGTGGGAGTGCTAGGACATTTTCTATTAGGGTGTGAGAGTGGTTAATCAGTGAGAAAGTGGTTTTTTGTACCCTATCATCAATGTGATTATTATATTTCTTTACAAAAATTGAATTATTTTGTGATTGTACCTTCTGTAGATTCGGGATGGATAGTATACCTTGTTAGGTGCTCTGGGTTTTTGTTGTTTTCTCACGGGGGAATTAGTAGGCTTCTCTGCTTGTACACGAGAAACTTTAGTTTTCCCTACTAAGTATGCTTATATACTCACCCTATGTATATGAAACAATTTTTAGGTTTGTAGGAGGACTAAGAGGACTATGATGGGAATTAATATCTCAAACATTGGAAAAGTTTTTGTGTCACTACTTATTTTTTTCTTTTCGTAATTTGGAGTTTTATTTTATTTCTCATAGATTTATTTGGAATAATGCTTGTGGGATGGATTTTTAGTTTTAATAAATATATGTATAGTGTCTTGGAGTTGTTTTGATATTAATATATCTTATCTCTGATCTTGGTTATTATAAAAAGGGAAACTCCTCCCATTTGGTAAGATTTGTATACCCTTAGCCATGGTCGCCACCCTAGGGCCTACTGGAGGCGAGACTCGGGGGTCATTATATCTATTTATCTATTTCCAGATCAGGAGGGGAATCTTTGGGGGGAGGGGTTCATGATATAATGGTATTAGAGATAATGTTCAAGAGATAGGATGGAGTTTGGAGGTAGGCATAGTGAGGATTTAATGGGTTGGTAGGGAAATTGGCATAAGTGACCTCAGTTCATGATATGGGCTAGGGAAGACCGAAAAGAAAATGGGATTTTAGGGCCCCCTAATATCCAATTCAAGGACTCTGATCTTACCAAATGACCAAGTAAGAATATACTATCTGATAGTAGAGACCCTAGGAGAGGTACATGCATAATGATGACTTGAATTTTTGTTTTAATTGGGAGTTTAATGGAGTTTAAATAAATAATGTGTTAAAATGAATCTTAAACAAAATTTCATACTACTCGGGCATAGTATTTATTTATTTACCTTTCATCTATGTAACCCAGTCATCATCCATGAGTGGATCAGGTGGTAAAGGCTCAACAGGACGATCCGGCTGATCAGTGGAGGTTTAATCTAGAGGAGAAGGAAAACTAGTGGCATATAATGTTACATGATTTCCAGTGGAAGGCCTTAGGAAAGTTAAGGGGTAGTGTTTCTGACATGGAGATAGAGATCTAGCTTGAGGAGTTTGAGATCACCTTTAGCCTGATAGAGGCTTCGACGAAGTATAGGGTTCTGTTGGTGGTTAGTCAAATGAGGGGAGTTTGGCATTAGTGGTGGACATTGTACTTGGGGGAGAGAAGGGAGGATGATGTTCTATGGGTCAATTTTGAGAAGGATTTATGGGATTAATTCCTTTCATTGACCATGAAGGATGAGAAGTGATAGGAGATACTCTCCCTTTAGTAGGGGTGTATGTCGTTATGGGGGTCTGGAATCAATTTCAAGGATCTCCTTTGCTTCTCTTTTCTATGGATCTTTTCCAAAATGTGGAGTCTCGGGTGAGATTCTTAGAGGAGGCACTTCTTCCTTCTCTTTGGTAAAAAGTTACTCCCTTCACCTTGAAAACATACCTAGGGGTCCAGAAGAAGGCTGAGGTAGTTGATAAAATGAACTTTCGAGGAGGTCTACCATGAGATGGGAGCCGCTAGGGTTCTTTAAATGGAAAGGATACCAGTGGAAGGTCTCCAACACTAGAGCCTTTTATGGTTTCAGCCATTAAGAATCTGACCTGAACAGTTTCCATTTCAAAAATCTGGTCCTCATTCCTATCATTTAGGCATGTGGCTAGTATATATTATCTATGGATTTTGTGGGAACCATCAGATTCAGTGCCAAAAGGCTGTTCGAGATTGGTATATTGGAGGTGAGAAGGTTCTCTTCCCGCATCAGAAGAAATTTTCGTCCAGACCAATTTAGTAGTAGGGAAAATAGACTCTTTCTCCAATAATGTGATATGGAGATGGTGGAGGCTGAACTCGGGGGCCTTGAACTGATCATGGTTGGGGAGGTAGTCTTCAAAAAAAGGGCAGAGGATCTGTGTGTGGTCAGTTACACATCGCATAGGTAGTAGTTCCAGTATGTCCATAATCATTCAAGGTATGATCAATTTGTTTTGTATACTTTCTTGTGCTTTGTTTGATTCGGGATATTCATACTGTTTTGTTTCACCTGCTCTAGCCCATGCTTTGAGACAAACATAGATATTATTTTCATTCCTCTAGTGTTGAGTACACCAGTCAGAGGTCTGACCAACTTTTTTGATGTTTTTCATGGATGTAGAATGATGTTGGGGCCACATCAGTCTATTGGAGACCTATTTCTACTACCCATGTATCCATATGATGTTATCCATGGCATCGACTGGTTGTTGTTTTTTTGTATTCTACCATCGATTGCATCCAGATAAGGGTCGTTTTTTCAGGCGTGGATGGCTAGTGTGTGGATTTCATTGGTGAGAGAAGTTGTTAGATGGGTAGTCGATGTATAGAATGTCTTATTTAATTGTTGTCCAAGAGGTCGGTGGAATCGATGGATGTTGATATGAAGAAGGTTCCCAGCATTGTTGGGGAATTCTTATTTGTCTTCCATCAGGAGGTTGTGATTCTACCCCCTCGATGTGATGTTATGTTTGGGATAGACTTATAACCCGATCATTTTTTGATTTTGATGGATCATTATCGGGTGAATCCTTTTGAGTTACGAGAGATAAGAATTCAGATTGATGACTTGATGAAGAAGGTATTTATTTGGTCTAGTGTGTCTCCATGGGGTGATATGGTCTTGTTTGAGAAAAAGGAAGATGGTTGTCTAAGGTCGTGCACAGTCTACAGGAGGTTAAATCAGGTAAGAATTATGAACTGTTGCCCTCTCATGAGGATAGACTATATTTTCAAACAGATGAGGGGGTCAAGTTGGTTTTATAAGATCGATCTATAGTCTGGGTATCACCTGTTGAGGGTAAAGGATGATGAAATCCCGAAGAATGCTTTCAGGTGTAGGTATGGACACTTCGAGTCCATCTTCATGTTGTTCGGTGTTACGAATGCACCAGCCGTGTTCAGGGGGCTCATTGACTATATATTTCATTAGTTCTTGGACCATTTCATCATCATATTCATCTATGATATCCTAATATACTTGATGTTAGAGGAGGAAGATACCTATCATCTCAAGAATGTCTTGGAGGTTCTTTGATGCAACAATATCTATGGTAAGTTTCCCAAATTAATGTTTAGGTCATGAGAGGCAGACTTGTTAATTTTGTTTCTTAGTATGGTGTAGTGGTGGACCCTTCAATGGTTAAAGTGGTTGTTTCTTGGGAAGTTCCTAAGAATTTCCAAGAGGTTCGTAGTTTTATCTTCCTAGAAGGCTATAACCAGATATTTGTACACAATATATCTATATTTAAAGCTCTGTTGAAGGCTCTAACTAGAAAGGACCAGGCCTTTGTGTGGAGTGGTCAGTGTTAGGTAGCTTTCAAATACCTCAAGGGGAAGTTAGCACATTCTCTAGTGGTCTGGTTTCCAGATTAAGTGGTTATGTTCAAGGAATTTTGGGATTCTTCCCATCTAGGATTGGGGTGTGTGTTGATGCAAAAATGTGGAGTGATCTCTTATGGGTCTAGGTAGTTATATCCCCATTAACTTAACTATTCCACCCATGATTTGGTGAT
This sequence comes from Viscum album, assembly GCA_963277665.1. NCBI lineage: Eukaryota > Viridiplantae > Streptophyta > Magnoliopsida > Santalales > Viscaceae > Viscum > Viscum album. The sequence goes on along the minus strand of OY728137.1, from coordinate 286,010,345 downwards.
AGTATCAATCATGTATGTGCGAATGTTTTTGTGGAATTCCCTCATTGGGGAGTGCATTATGGTCTTTACAGATCACAAGATCTTGAGGTATATCTTTTCCCAGTGAGATCAAATATTGTGATTAATGAGGTGAATGGATTTTATTTAAGATTATGATTTTGAGATCTCATAAACCTCAGGGAAGGAAAATATTATGGATTATTCTTTGAGTAGGATTTCATGGAAGGAGGTTGTTTGGGAATCTGCCAGTACTTGGATGGTATTAGAGGAGTTGGATTCCTTAAACTTAGATAGAGGAATGGATGGCAGTAGAAGTTTTCAGTTTCATATGATGGTGCAGAAATATGGGATTCAGTAGCTGGAGGAGTCTCTGTGGGGAGATTCAGAGGCAAAAGTGATTCTTGATTTCATTAACTAGGGTGTTTCTCTAGAGGGATGGTCAGAGGATAGATAGAATCAGATATTGTTCTCTGGGAAACTGTTTTTTCTAGTAGAAATGCACAAGGTATTTATACATTATTTTTACAGCTCACCCCTAGCGATACACTCGGGAGTTTTCAAGATTTATTTTTGATTGAGGGATCATTTTTGTTATCCAGGAATGAAGCGGGAAGTGATGGAGTTTTTGGAAAAGTTCTTAGTGTTCCAGTAGGTGAAGGATGAGTATCGTGCGCCTGGTAGTTTTTTGTAGCCCTTATATGTCCCTGAGTGGATGTGTGATGACATCTCAATGTATTTTGTCACATTATTACTAAAGGATGAGGGAGGATGTGATGAAATCTGGGTAGTGGTGGACCGAATAACAAAATCATCTCACATCTTAGTAATTAAGGAGTCAAGCACAATGGATGCCTTGGCGAGCAGGTATGTGGATGAGGTGGTGCAGCTGCATGGGGTTCCGAGATCTATTGTCTATGATCAAGATGTGTGTTTTACCTCATGAGCCTAGAGGGTATTGTAGTAATTTTTTGTAACTTAGTTTCACCTCATCACTACCATCCACCCTTAGACATATGGGTAGATAGAGCAGACCATCCATACATTGGAGGACATGTTACAAACATTTGTCTTGGATTTTGGTGGATATATGGTATGACACCTACCATTGGTAGAGTTTTACTATAATAATATTCATCAATCTTCCATTGGTATGGATCCATTCGAATCCTTGTATGTGAGACTAGGTCATTCACCTTTTTGTTAGAAAGATGTTGGGGATGCAGCTTTTCTTGGTCCGAACATGGTGTGGAGTACGACAGAGGAGGTGCATCTTGTTTTTGAGAGGATGAAGGAATTACTGGACCAGAATAAGTCATATGTATATTGTATGATGATTCCCTTGGTTTTTGAGTTTAGATACCATGTTATATTGATGAATTCCCCTCAACATGGGAAGAGGAGGTTCGATAGAGGGAGAAAGTTTTCTACTAGGTTCATTGAAATCTTTGGTGTGTTAGGGGAAGTTGGATAAGTGGCATACCAGTTAGAATTTTCATCATAGTTGGAGGGGATCCACGATATATTTCATGTATATCATCTTCGCCGGTATCTACACAATGTCTCTCATTCCATTGACTAGGGAGTGTTAGATATCGAGGGTGATACAAAGTTCTAGGAGAATCCAGTGGAGATCCAGGATCTTCGGGAGAAGGTGCTACATGGACTGACCATTCCTTTGGTTCTTGTGTTGTGGAGGCATGGTGTCTAGGACGAGAGTACTAGGGGTGAGAATTTCATATTATTTCAAAGTACTCTTGTGTATTTTTCTTTGTGATGTTGTTCTTGAACCTTATTTTCTTTGAGATGAGTTGCTTCCTTGTTTCGTAATTTGTGATGAAGTCCTGACAAGTGGAAAGGGGGGGACCCGATTTTTAATAAATACACATTAATTGATATTTGATTAAACCAATGTGGGAAAGTCAGTTCTGCCTAGAGTGGATAATATATCAACATGTTGGAAGGAATTACCTGATACATGTGTTTGGATAGTGTGGTTTGATGCTAGTGTGATGTGTCTTCTGGTCAGTTGGGGTTAACAGATGTCAGAGGAGGTGTTTTTGGATATTGAAGTTTCACTCCATCATTCAAACAACACAGGGTGGTTTATCATTGAAATTTGATGACAGTAGTGGTGTGTCAAGTTCAGTAGGATCCTTGAGAGGTATCTCACCAGATGGTTTTTCGGACCACTCATTCTTATGGGTTTTTTTTTGAATTCTCATTGGAAAGAATAGTTTGAGAGGTATCTGATATAATGTACCAAACCCCTGCAGTTCATTCGTTAAAATTTAGTGTTTGAGGTCCTCTCATGGTGACTCATTTTAAAAGTTTTCTAAAAATATTTTTTTTGAATGGTAGGTCAGTAATTTGTAGGCTGGGTGTCAGTAGGTCAGACATATGTAGGTCAGGCATCGGTAGATTCAACATTCGTAGGTCGGGCATCAGTAGGTCGGGCGTTGGTAGGTCGGGAATCGGTAGGTTAGGTGTCAGTAGTTCGGGAGTAGGTAGTTTTTGAATCAGTAGATTATGCATCGGTAGGTAGGGCATAGGTAGGTAGGGAATCGGTAGGTCATGGATTGGTGAGTGGTGTCGGTGAGGGGTGTCAGTGAGTGGCGTCAGTGAGTTCTGATGGTAGGTGGTGGCGGTAGGTGGCATAAGTGATTATTGTCGGTAAGTGGAGTTAACGGGACATGTTGTTGACTTGTTCAATGGCGAGTCACTCTACGGTGACTCGTCCATCAGTGAATCACATTAGTGACTCACCCAATGTCAAGTTAACACCAAATTTTCATAGTTTTTCTAGTTTCACCCCTCTTATGTTTTATTTGACATAAATCGATTTTAAAACCTTGTTTGACTTTTTCTGAAGCAGTTTATAGGGATATTAATTATATCTTTAATATTCTAACACCCCAGAGACTTTGAAATGGACAAGCCAGATGGTCTTGACCATGATCTAACTTTAATGGCCTTTGAAACCATTTCCTTATACTGATATAGGATATGGACCTTCCTGAGTTGAGGTCTTCTCATCCCTATGTGTTTTAGTTTTCTCTTGGTGCACCAAGAACCTTTCTTTCCCATAAAGCTATTTGTTATGTTGTAGCCTTCAAATCGATTTTTCTTTGGAGTCTTTCCTACTTCTCGTACACCCCCTTTTTTGGAACAAGGTGGAGTTGATGATCATTTATTCTTTGATGTAGGGATCTCTTAGTCTTTATTTTTGTATCATGTGGGGTGGGTAACCTATTGTCCCTTTGTGACTGTGGTTGAATCCCAACTTTTAATTAAGGTTATTACAATGATAATCTGACCTGTTATGATAACAGTTTTTTTCTAATTTAGTAATAAATGATGATCGGGGAATACAATGATGATGTTCATTTTTTATCTATTATCTTTGATCCATATTTTGAGTTATATTCCATATAAAAATCATGGTCGTTGGTGGAATTTTCTAGCACACGGGTGATGCTTTACACTTTCTATGGATCCCTTGTTGAACTCTAGAATTATGAAATTGATTAACCATTTTTAATAAGTTAAATAAATTGATTCCCAAAGATCAAACTTGTTCTGTGAGAACCGCTTATTTATCAAAGTGGAATTAAAGAATGATTGTGTTAGATCTGAACAAACTTTTCCTTGTTTGATGTGGTTGTGTGTTGTGGGTGGAGCTTTTATGTATTATTTTTTATGCATGTTTTGTGGTGATATTTTTGGGAGAATGATGGTGTGTGTGGATGGTTTAAGGGTGTAATAGAATCTCAGGTTGAGAGATTGATTGATTGTGGAATGGACGGGTTGTGGTTGGGTAGTAGGGATGTAGATTCAGGTTGTGCTATTTTTATGTTATGAGGTGTGGTGTTGTTATATATAAGGGAAGATGAGAATGATTGTGATGGGGTGTGTTTTAGGGTTTAGCTATTATTTGGTGGGTTTTCTTATAGGGAGAAAGGATAGGGTGTAATTACATTGAATAATGATAATGAAAGCTGTTATATTGGGTGATAAGTGGGGATTAAGTGTGAAGCGTGGCGTTATATCATAGTTTTATTCCGCTATATGGCTTGGTTGAGAGGATGGTTGTGTGTTTTGGTTGTCAGATTCTTGGGTATGGATAGAATAAATTGTAAATTCTTAATAAAGTCAAGAAAATTGTGTACTAATTAGATTTCTTTTATCCACTTCATAAGTGACCATCGTTTATCTTGATATGTGAATTTAGATGTATTAAAAAAGGTGATAGTCATATGAGGTGGTTTTTTTTTCTTGAGAACCCATAGGCTGGGATAATATTTTAGTTACTATATATACATACTTGTACTTTATTGTGATTCAATATGCACCCTACCCTATTTTACCACTATGTGCTGAACATCCACATTGTTATATGGGAGGGTGTCTTTCCCAAACATCCTGGCATGAGGATGGATGACTATCAACCCAATATTCCCTTATCCCACTTCCAGGCAGTGATAGCCAAAGACTCCTTGAGTAGGTTGTGGTTTTCGAGGCTCAGGTGTGTGTGGGTGAGTTGTGTTTCCCAAGTGTCTTGAGGATGAGATGTGTTATGTTTTCCCATGTTTTTTTGGGATGTGTTGTGGGTTGTGGATCAGGTGTCTTTGGGAGGGAAAATATGTAGTAATGAGTCCCATGTGTGTAAAGGTGGGATTTTATGTGGTATGTGTCCCAGGTGTGTGTGGTAAAGTTGTCTTGTGGTTCTTTTAGAAGAGGTGGGAGTGACCTAATGTTTTCCATTAGTGTGTGGGAGTGTCTAATCCATTGGAAAGTGGTGTGGGGTACCCTATCATGGATGTGATTATTATAATACTTTACTTTCCTTTTATTATTTTGTGAGTGTACCTTGGTGATATTTGGGATGGATAGTATACCTTGATAGGTGCTTTGGGATTTTGATGTTTTCTCACGAGGGAATTAGTATGCTTATGCACTTGTGTATGAGAGACTATGGTTTTCCTTACTGAGTATACTTGAATGCTCACCCTAAAAATATAAAGTTGTTTTCAGGTTTCTAGGAGGACTATAGGAACTGTGATGGGCATTAATATCCTTGGAATTGGGATAGTTGTTTTAATGACCTAAAAATTCCATGTAATTTTTTTAATTATATGGTAAATTGTGAGTCTGGGAAAATTGACAGCGCTTGATTCTGAGGCCCAGAGTGCCCGGAATAAATTTTTGACCTTTTATAAAAGTATGTTTAGTAAACGGGCAAGCATGTTTTTATAAAATTTTAACTGATGCTCTGAATTTAATTTTGAGGACACCATTGAACTCACAGTGTCGATATTCGCTTAAAGATACCTTCACCTCAACTACAGTAAGTCGAGGGTGGAAGATAGTTATTCACTTTTTCATGGAAGAGGAAAAATAAAATAATTAACATTTTATTTTTCTTTTGAAACCTCTCTTTTAAAATTATGAATGTGGGGACCACATGAGCTAGAAAAACCTCCCAAATTGAATTTATGGTGGTGGGGACCACCCGAACCCCTCTTAATGGGGGGAAAACCTCTCAAGTATACAATTAATTAATTGTTCTATTTATTTGTTCTAAATTTAATTATGCTAATGTAAATTAATTTGATACACCTATTTTAATTTTTTTGATCCTAATTTCGTTGGGGAAATCATTGGAAAACGGGAAAGCTTTGGAGAAAATCTTCCTTCCACAAAGAACACTCTCTCCAATAAAGAATGAGGATCTGAACTCGAGCCCAGATCAGAAGTGATTTGCGGAAGCAACAAATGCTGACATTATTCAATGAATTCATCTTCTATCTCTCGACTCCTCCAATTAAAGACAAGGTAGGGGTGTCATTTGATTGATCTTCGTTAATTTATTTTACATTGAATCTCCCTCCATGATTCACTTGCGACCACTCTAACGTGGAGGGTGTGGGCCAAAAAAACATGGTCTAACCACTCTGCAACCTTTGTGGTTTTTTATGTGTTCTTCACGATGGAGGAGGATGGTGACAGGTATTGGTGACTAGCACCGGTAGGACTCAAGAGCGGCGGCTTGCACACCGGCCGGCCGAGAAGATAGTAGCGGCGTAGCCGCGCTACCCATGAAGGGTCGTAGTACGCCAGCTGCGGCAGAGTGGACACTACAGCTGACACATGATCGGCCACACGAAGGGGAGGCGGCGGTGTGTAGGAGCTGCGGAACAAGGCCGCAACGGCAAAGGAGAGCGGCCGACTCGCTCCCGGCCGCTGGTGGTGGCGCAGCGTGAGACCGCGCTACGAAGGAGGGCAAGACATCCGGCTAGCCGCGGTCTGTCCAGTGCGGGCCGCCCAGCGGGCCAAACACTGCAGGTTGCACCAGCAGGCCGGGTCATGTAGGCAGGCTGGGCCGGACCCAGCAGGTCGGGTTGGACTGGACCCGAACCAACTTTGACCATTTTCACTCTTTTGGCCATAGCTTGATCTATGTGCATCCGTTTGACGAACCTTCTACTGCACTGGAATCCTTGGATTGAGATGGTCCTTTTGATATACCTAACATGAGTTTTTGGATAAAGTTGGGGTACGACTGGGTGGGATCGAATGTGAATCTAACTGGGCCCTCGGGACTCAAAGGCCTATAACTTAGAGGCTGTGTGTCTGATTTATGCACCATCTGCTGCATTGAAACCCCTGTCATGTGGAGGTCCTTTAGAAAACATCTTCATTGGAATTTTTGGTAGTTGTATTATTGACCCGTGGCTTGAGGAGAGGACCCTCTCAGAATCAAGAGATCTTAGAGCGAGAAACATGTGGCTGGCTGTAAAATGATAAATGGATCCAATGTGGGTCTGTTATTTGGGATCCTACGTGGGTCTACGTTAGAGAGTCCTACTTGGAATGCTCTAGAAAATACATGTAGGACTACTCTAAGATCCTATGTGGGTTTTCTTTACTAGGATCCTATGTGGGTTTGATGATTTAGGATCCTACGTGAGTCTGCCTCTTAATAGAGTAAGATGATTCAGTAGTTACATATAATAATCCTTACTGTCGTACCTAAGTTATACAAAATGTTAGCCGAGTATTTTCCTTTGTGGTAATCATCTGTGTGGTGTACCATTGTGGAGCATACCTACGTGGTGATACTTTTGTGGTATTCTTCTATGTGGCATTACCTTTAGGGTACTTACCTTCGTGATCATACCTTAGTGGTATTCTTATGTGTGGCATTACCTTTTTGGTACTTACCATCCTGGTGATACCGTTGTGGTATTATTCTATGTGGTGTTACCTTTTCGGTACTTACCTTCATGGTGTTATCTTCATGGTATTCTTTCCTTCGTGAGACAGTTGAGCTTTGGGCTTTTGAGTTAGGCCTTGTCATTCTTCATGATTGAAATGGGTTTACTCGAAAACTTAGGTATATGTATGGGAATATACCTAAGTAGGGTTGTCAGTTGTATTCATGCTCTGTGGTTAATCATTTGTGGATTTTGTGAGAACTTTGAGGGTCGCGAGGTCCCTAATGAGTATCTTTATACTCACCCCCGCACAGGCTACACACACACCTTGTTGTGTTTGGTGCAGATGACAGATAGCATTGATCAAGGCAGAGGGTACCAAGGGTGAAGATAGCTCGGAGGTGGAAATTAGACAAGGCATCCCATAGTGATGACTATTTGAGAGTTATACCTACCCTTCTGGTAGGATCCGTGGCAAGTGTTCATAAGAGCAGTTCCAGTTAACTTGTACTTCTCAACTTTCTTGTACTTTCCACTTGGGCTTGTATTCTGGCCCCTTTTTATTTCTGTGCACACCCTGTTTACTATATAGTTTTACTTTGTTCTTCTATCCTGATTTATTCTTAGTTGTCTGAGTTTATAGGATATAAAGGAAATACCTTCCTAGTTTTAGGGAATATGCCTTTTGGTGATAGTTGTCAGTCCCTGTCCTATGGAAAGCAGGCTTGGGGTAGTCACGGCACGGGCTTCGAGGGATGGGTCATGACAAATTGGTATCAAAGGAGTCGGTTCTACCATAGAACATTACACTCTGATCTTTTAATGGTAATATTATTAAGTGTTATAAGTGTGGTTATCAGTTTGGGGCATCCAATATTGGTGCGGCAGCCGATGTATCCATACACCAAGACCCTGAATTCCGATTTCTGACTTAGTGCAAGAAAAGATTGATTGCATGCATGTTTCTAAAAAAGTTTTCTTTGTGATCTCTTTGATTTAGCTCACCAGGTATAACTTATTGACCATGGGACACCTGTTTCTTTTTAGGATTCCTCCATGCAGATAGTCACCTAGGGTTTCAGGTATAGTACGTGATGATAGCACACCGAGCGATGAGGCCTCGGTGCAGGGCCCTTAATCAATAGGGGCACAAGCAGAGGCACCAATGATACCATTACATGTTGGTCCACCGATTTTACCATCCCTAGAAGTAGAGGGTGAATTCCTCTTGAGCACATTTCACGAGCTCCAGTGCCAGAGGCCACCCAGGTTCAGGGGTGAGACAGATCAACAGGCGGCTGAGGATTGGCTGGAGGTCATGGAGAGAGTCTTCCGACTAGTGGGGACACCAGCTGATCTCATGGTGATCCATAGCGCCAATATTCTACAAGGAGTGGTAGCTAGATGGTAGATCTTGATGATCCAAGTTCACGACGAGGTGAAACTTATCTGGGAAGACTTTGAGAGCCTATTCCAGGCAAAGTTTCTCCCAGTGACCCTTCGAGCAGTGCACATATAGGAGATTGTTCATCTGCTGCAGGACAACATGATTGTGGCTGAGTACTCCAGTGAGGTTCACCGAACTCTCGCAATACTCCACTAATATGGTGCGGGACCCATTTTTCAGGTCCCAGACCTTCGATCAGGGACTCAAGCGGGAGATCAGGGCTTTGAAGATTTATCTCAGCATCCCGACACGGGAGGGGGTGTTAGAGCGAGCCCTCTTAGTGGAGATTTTTTTTTGCTAAATAGTCCCCAACAGCGAGACCCACCACCGGGCGTCATATAGCGAAGTCTTATGTATCTGGCAGCAGATAGATGTCATAGTGGTCCAAGAGGACCAGACCTACCAGTGGACAACCTCAGGATTTAGGGTTAGTTGTGCGGGGCACCCAAGACAGAGCCATTAATGTGAAGAGCAGGTAGTGTTACGCATGCGGCGGGTAGGGTCACATGGCTCGAGACTGACCGACCCGCCTTAAGGATGATCCACATACGGTCGAAGGACCGCCCAGGCAGGTGCCATTCATTATTTTATTGACACTTCCCTCGTTCGGATCTCGGAGATTCTGACGGAGTCGTTGACTCGATCCTTATGTCTAGATACTCCTACAGGATAGCCATTGTTGCACCTAGAGCCTTTCTTATCTATGGAGTTGATTGTTTTATTGTGGACTTCGAATCTATTTTTCGTTGGAGTCTTTCATAATTCTCACACACCCCTTATTTTGGAATACAGTGGAGTTGATGATCATCTATTATTTGAGGTATGGATCTTTTATTCTTTATTTTTGTATCGTGCGGGGTGGGTAAGCTAAGGTCCCTTTGTGACTGTGGTTGAATCCCAACTTTTAATTAAGGTTATTACAATGATAATCTAACCTGTTATAAAGATAATAAAACCTGTTATGATAATAGTTTTTTTCTAAATTAGTAATAAATGATGGGCGGGGAATATGATGATGATGATAATTTTTTTTTATCTATTATCGTTGATCAATATTGTGAGTTATATTCTTTATGAAAATCATGGTCATTGGTGGAATTTCTTATTGCACGGGTGATTCATTACTCTTTTATGGATCCCCTATTGAACTCTAGAATTATGAAATTTATTAACCATGTATAATCAGTTAAACAAATTGATTCCCCGAGATCATACTTTTTCTGTGATAACCCCATATTTATCAAAGTGGAATTAAAGAACTAGTTTGTTAGATCTGAATCAACTTTTCCTTGTTTGATGTGGTTGTGTGTTGTGGGTGGTCATTTTGTATATTATGTATTATGCATGTTGTGTGGTGTTGTTGTTAGGATAATTACGGTGCATGTTGATGGTTTAAGAGTATAATGGAATCTCAGGTTGAGAGATTGATTGATTGTGGAATGGATGGCTAGTGGTTGCCTATTAGGGATGTAGATTCAGGTTGTGAAATTTCTATGTTATTGGGTGTGGTGTTGTCATAGAGAAGGGATTATGAGTATGATTGTGATGGGGTGTGTTTCATGGTTTAGCTATAATTTGGGTGGTTTTCTTGTAGAGAGAAAATACAGGCTGTAATTACATTGAATAATGATAATGGATGTGGTTTTTTTGTGTGCTAAGTGGGGAGTAAGTGTGAATCAGGGCATTATATCATAGTTTTATTCATCTATTTGGCTTGGTTGTGAGGATGGTTGTGTGTTTTGGTTGTCATCTTCCTGGGTATGGATGGAACAAATAGTAAATTCATAATAAAGTCGAGACAATTGTGTACTAGGAGGATTTATTGTATCAACTTCAGAAGTGATCATTTTTTATACTAATACATGAATTTATAGGTAGTAGAAAAGGATATAGTGTTATTTATGGGGTGGGTTTTTTATTAAGAACCCATAGGATGTGCTATTCTTTTGGTACCTATATATACATACTTGTAATTTATTGTGATTCTATATGCACCCTACCCTATTTGACAACTACATTCCGAACACCCCCATTGTTGTAGGGGAGGGTGTCTTTCCCAAACATCCTAGTGTGTGGATGGATGACTGTCAACCCACTCCTCCCTTATCCAACTTCCATACGTTGATAGACCAAGACTCCTCGATTAGGTTGTTGTTTGAGAGGCTCAAATGTGTGTGGGTGAGTTGTGTTTCCCATGTGTCTTCAAGATGAGATGTGTTATGGTTTCCCAGGTGTTTTAGGGATGTGGTTTGGGTTGTTGATTAGGTGTCTTTGGGAGGGATAAGATTTAGTAATGAGGTTCATCTGAGCATAGGTGGGATGTGATGTGTTATGTGTCCAAGGTGTGTGTGGTCAAGTTGTGATTTGGTTCTTTCAGAAGAGGTGGGAGTGCCAAGATGTTTTCCGTTAGGTTGTGAGAGTGTATAATCAATGGAAAAGTGGTTTGGGTACCATATCATGGATGTGCTTATTATATTACTTTACTTGACTTTTATTATTTAGTGATTGTACCTTGGTGAGATTTGGGATGGATAGTATACCTTGTTAGGTGCTTTGGGGTTTTGATTTTTTCTCGTGGGGGAATTAGTATGCTTATCCACTTGTGCTTGAGAGAATTTGGTTTTCCCTAATTAGTATACTTGTATGCCCACTCTAAAAATATAAAATTGTTTTCACGTTTCCATGAGGACTATGAGGACTGTGATGGGCATTACTATCTTGGTCATTGAGATATTTGTTTTAAAGACCTGGAAATTTCATGTATGTTTTTTAATTATATTAGAATTTAACGAGTCCGTGAAAATTGACTATGCATGATCCCGAGGCTCTGAGTGCTCAAAATGAATTTTGGAACTTTTTTAAAAGTACGTTCAGTAACCGTGCAAGAGGGATTTCTTAACTTTTGAACCTATGCTCAGAATTGAAATATGAGGACACCATTGAACTCGTAGAATCGATATTCTCTTAAAGAGTCCTTCACCTCAACCACAGTAGGTCAAGGGTGGATGATAGTTATTCACTTTTTTAGGGAAGAAGAAAAATAAAATAATTAACATTTTATTTTTCTTTTGAAACCTATCTTTTCAAATTATGAAGGTGGGGACCACCTGAGCTAGAAAAACATCTCAATTTGAATTTATGGTGGTGGGGACCACACAAACCCCTATTAATGGGGGAAAACCACTCAACTCTACAATTAATTAATTGTGAAATTTATTTGTTCCAACATTGATTATTCAAAGGTAAATTAATTTGATAACCCAATTTTATTTTTTTTCTCCTCACTTCCTTAGAGAAATTGTTGTCGAAGGGGAGAACTTTTGAGAAACTCTTCCTCCAACGAAGAATTCCCTCTCCAACAAAGAACGAGGAGCTGACCCTGAGCCCAGATCGGAAGCGCTTTGTAGAAGCAAAAAAAGCCGACATTCTTCAATGACTTCATCTTCTATCTCTCGAATCCTCTAATGAATGATATGGTTGGGGTGTGATTTGATTGATCTTCGTTAATTGCTTTTATGTTGAATCTCTCCACATGAGTCGTTTGTGACCTCTCTAACACGGAGGGTGCGGGCCAAACGAACATGGCCTAAACAATCTGCAACCTTTTTGGTTTTTTGATGTGTTCTACGCAATGGAGGAGGACGGCGATTGGTACCAGCAACTAGCACCGGTAGGAATCGGGAAAAGTGGCCAACACACTGGCTGGCCGAGAAGATGGTGTCAGCGCAATCGCGCTGCTGGTGGAGGGCCACCGCCTGTCAGCCGCGGCAGAGCAGATGTCGCGGATGATGCATGGTCGGCCGCGTGAAGGGGAGGTGGTGGCATGCCTCTACACTGCCAGTGTGTAGGGGCCGTAACATGAGTCCTCAGTGGCGAAGAAGGGCAGCCTGATCACTGCGGGCCGATGGTGGTGGTGCGGCACGCGACCACGCCACGGTTGAGGGTTGAATGTCTGGCGAGCAGCGGGCCGCCTAGCGCGGGCCTCCCAGCGCGGGCCGCTTAGCGTGGGCCACCAAATGAGCTACGAACTGCGGGCTGCGCCAGCGGGCTGGGTCATGCTGGCAGGCTGGGCCGGACCCCGCGGGCCGGGTCGGACCGGAAACGGACCAACTTTGACACTTAAAACTCGTTTAGGAATAAATTGAGCTAGGGATGTCCATTTGATGAACCATATACTATGACATAAACCTTGGATCTAAACAGTTCTTTTGGTATACCCCACGTGAGTTTTTCATAAAGTATGGGTACATCCGGGTTGGATCGAACACAAATCTAAACTGGCCCTCAGGACTAAAAGGCCAATAACATAAAGACCAGGGGTCCGATTGATGCACTGTCTATTGCGTTGAGACCCCTATCATTTGGCGGTCCTTTGGGATAATTTATCATGGGACTTTGTGGAAGTTGTTGTATCGACCTGTGGCTTGAGGAGAGGAACCTTCCGGAATCAAGCGATATTAGAGCGGGAACCCTGTGGCTGGTTGTAACGTGATAGAGGGATCCTATGTGGGTCTGTGCTTTGTGATCCTACATGGGTATATGTTCGAGAGCCCCACTTTGACTGCTCTAGTAAATATATGTGGGACTACTCTAGGATCCTACGTGGGTCTTCTGTACTAGGATCCTATGTGGGTCTGATGATTTAGGATCCAACGTGGGTTTGCCTCTTACTAGAGTAAGATGATTTAGTAGTTACATCTAATCATCCTTACTGTTGTACCTAAGTTGTACCTGATGTGAGCTGAGTCTTTATCTATGTGGTAATCACCTGTGTGGCATACCTTTGTGACTCATACCTACGTGGTGATACCTTTGTGCTATTCTTCAATGTGGCATTACCTTATGTGGTACTTACCTTCATGGTGATATTTTTGTGGTATTTTTCTGTGTGACTTTACCTTTGTGGTACTTACCTTCGTTGTGATACCTTAGTGGTATTATTATCTGTGGAGTATCCTTTTGGTACTTACATTCTTGGTGCTACCTTCGTGGTATTCTTTCCCTCATGCGACAGTTGATCTTGAGTCTTCTGAGTTGGGCCTTGTGTTTCTTCATGATTGAGACGGGTTTACTCGACAACTTAGGTATATGTATGAAAATATACCTAAGTAGGGTTGTCTGTTTTTTCATGCTCTATGGTTTATCACTTTTGGATTTTGTGAGACCTTCGAGGGTCTCGGGTTCCCTACTATGTATCGTTATACTCACCCCTGCACGGGCTACACTCACACCTTGTTGTGTTTGGTGCAGACGACGGACAACATTGATCGAGGCTGAGGGTACCAGGGCTGGAGGTAGATTGGAGGTTGAAATTAGAAAAGGTGTACCATAGTGAAGATTTTTCTAGATCTATACCTACCCTTCAGGTAAGATCCTTGGTGGGTGTTCATAGGAGCAGTTCCAGTTTACATGTACTTCTCAGTTTTCTTGTACTTTCTAGTTGGGCTTGTATTCTGGTCCATTTTTCATTCGGTACACACCCTGTTTACTATATAGTTTTACATTGTGCTTTTATACTGCATTGTTCTTAGTTTTGTGAGTTTATAGGTTATAAGGAAATTCCTTCCCAGTTTTAGGGAATATTCCTTTTGGTACTCGTCGCTAGCCCCAGGACTTTGGAAGGTGGGCTTGGGGTAGTCACGACACGGGCTCTGGGGGACGAGTTGTGACAAATTGGTATCGAAGGAGTCATTTCTAACTTAGAACATCAGACACTGATATTTTAATTGAAATAGTTTTATGTGTTATGAGTGTCGTTATCAGTTTAGGGAATCAAGTGTTGGTGTCACGGCCGACGTATCCGTACACCATGACCCTGACATCTGATTTCTGACTTAGTGCACGAAAGCATTGATTGTATGTGTGTTTTGAAAAAAAATTTCTTGGTGATCTCTTTGATTCAGCTCACCAGGTATAAATTAGTGACCATGGGACACCTGTTTCTTTTCTGGATGCCTCCACAAATATAACCATCTAGGGTTCTGGGTATAGTATACGATGATAGCCCACCGAGCGACGAGGGCTCAGTGCAGGGCCCTTTATCAGTAGGGGTTCCAGTAGTGGCACCAGCAGTACCATTACATATTGGGACACTAATGCCACCAGACCTAGTAGTAGAGTGTGCATGCCACTTGATCACATAACAGGAGTTCCAGTGCCAAAGGCCACCCAGGATCAAGGGTGAGATAGACCTACATGCGGCTGGGGATTGGATAGAGGTTGTAGTGAGAGTCTTCCGACTGGTGGGGAAACCAACTGATCTCATGGTGATCCTTACTGCTATTCTTCTATAGGAAGCTATAGGAAAATGGTGGAGCTTGATGCTCCAGGTTCACGATGAGGTGACACTTCTCCGGGAAGACATTGAGAGCCAATTTCGGGTAGAGTTTCCCCCAGCGACCCTTCGTGTAGTACACATATAAGAAATTCTTCATCTGCAGCAGGGCAGTATGACTGTGGCCCAGTAGTCAGCGATGTTCATCGACCTCTCACGCTACTCCACTAATATGGTGCAGGAACCATCTTTCTGGGCTCGGACCTTCGAGTAGGGAATCATGAGAGAGATTCGGGCTTCAACGATTTCTCTCAACATACCGATGTAGGTGGGGGTGTTATAGCGAGCCCTTTTAGTGTAGAGTTTTGTTTCTAAGC
The DNA here is from genome assembly GCA_963277665.1 of Viscum album. Classification (NCBI taxonomy): domain Eukaryota; kingdom Viridiplantae; phylum Streptophyta; class Magnoliopsida; order Santalales; family Viscaceae; genus Viscum; species Viscum album. The sequence continues at coordinate 285,995,033 of OY728137.1, read as the reverse complement.
AGTCACCAACAGCGAGATCAACCACCGGGGATCACATAATGGCGTCTTATATAGCTGGTTGTAGACAGATGTCACAGAGGTCCAAGAGGACCAGACCTATAGGTGGACTACCGTAAGATTCATGGTCGGTTGTGCGGGGCACCTGAGACTGAGCCAGTCATGTGAGGAGTATGTAGTTTTACGCATGCAGCGGGCAGGGTCACATTGCTCAAGACTGCCCGACCCATTGTACGGATGATTAGTAGACGGTCTAAGGACCGTCCAGGTAGAGACAAAGGTTCAGCCGAGGAGTTCCACAGGGAGCGGGCAGACATTGCAGAGGAGCTGGTCGTGCAGCTGGCAGTGGGAAACAATTTGAGATGTTACAGCCACCCCCACCTGGTGGTCCACCCTGAACATAGGGAGTAGTTGGACAGGGGCGACCTCAGCTCCAGGAAGCTGAGGCCTATGATCACAGCAGTCCGGAGATGATACGAAGTATGATTTGTGTCTACTTCACCTTACCTATAGTTCTTATAAACACAGGTGTCAGTCCTTCTTTTATTGCCACTTCCCTCATTTGGAGCTCAGAGATTCTGATAAAGCCATTGGCTCGATCCTTACGGATAGATACTTCTAAAAGATAGGTTTTGATGATTACACACTAGTGTCGGCGATGTGAGCTTACTATAGGAGGCAAGATCTCTGGCTGGGATCTCCTAGTTGCGACGTCGAGGCCTTACAACATCATATTAGGTATGGAATGGTTATCTATATTCCATGCATAGATTTATTGTATTAGGAAAAAATTTTGGTGTATCCGTGAGGATGGGACTATGTTTACCTTCATCAGTGAGAAGGGAGGATTTGCAGCATAGGATGGACTTACCCGGAGGAGAGTTCAATCGATCACTCAATTTTTGGCTAGCCTTACCCTCGGAGTGGTTGATGTGGAGAGTGTGAGTTATCCTATGGGGGTAGACTAGTATGCGGATGCCTTCCCTGATGATGTTTTGGATCTACCTCCATGCATATAGGTGGACTTTTACATTGACATGTACCCCAGGATGACACAAATATCTACTCCCACATATCGGATGGCTCCCACAGAGCTTCTTGAGCTATGTGTACAACTGGAGGACTTGTAGGGGAAGAGATTCATCTGACCCAGTGTTTCTCCTTGGGTAGCTCCAATTTTGGTCACTATGAAGGCGGATAAGAGCATGAGACTTTGTGTTGACTATTGGCGCTTGAACCAGGTGACCGTGAAGAACAAGTACCCACTCCCGAGGATTGAAAACCTCTTTGATCAGCTGAAGGAAGCACGGTGGTTCTCGAAGATAGATCTTAGGCCAGGCTATCACCATCTCAGATTACATGATGAGGATGTGAAGAAGATGACTTTCAGATGTCTGTATGGTCACTACGAGTTCTTGGTTATGAAATTCAGCATGACCAACTCTCCAGCAGAGTTCATGGGAATCATGAATAGGATCTTTCATCCATACATTGATCACTTTGTTGTTGTCTTCATCGACGACATTCTGATCTACTCGGCTACCGAGGAAGATCATGCCTATCATTTGAAGATAGTTCTGGACACACTCTGAGAGCAATAGATTTATGGTAAGATCTTGATGTTGTAGTTTTGGATCATAGAGGCTCACTTCCGAGGACATGTCATATCGGAGGCTGGAGTTGTTGTGGATCCAAAATAGATTGAGGCGGTACTTTATTGGGAGCCACCTAGAAGTTTGATGGAGGTATAGAGATTCATGAGTTTGGCCAGATACTACCAAAAGTTTGAGCTTGATTTCTCCAGAGTTACAACACCTTTATCAAATTTTAGGAAGAAGAGGAAACCCCTTGTGTGGTCGTAGAGATTCTAGTGGAGTTTTCAAGATTAAGGAAGAGGCTAACTAGTGTGTAACACCCCGACCCCAGTTACCCAGAGTCGGTGCATTATTGCGTAACATTGGCATGATCACAAAGATCATGTCTCGAAAGACCGATTAGTTTAGTAGCCTTGGAAACACTAGATACATTCATAAATGTTACATTACATCATAAAGTGAAAAAAATCACAATAACATAGTCTCCATAGTCCACACTTCTATCCCCTTCAGACTATCCATGTAGGTCATTCATAAAATATTTATTCACATCCTGGGAAAAATAAAACATTGAAAGGGGTGATCTCAGATGCTCAGTAAGGATAACAATATAGCGAAAGCTTTCATAAATAAACATAAACATTTAAGGCAATGTATAACTAAAACAAAAGCCTTTTAAACTTGAACTTCAACATAATATGGAAAAAGTAAAATGAGATAATGCCATTTACTTCTTCACATGGATATTCTACTGGTCGAATAATCACATGAAATATCAATAACCACTTTCATAATGATAGAATACATAATGCCAGACTATCATAACCACGTATCCAAGGCCTCATGCCAAGAATACAAATAATATTTTGTCTAGGCCTCGTACCAAGACACTAGTTTGTCTCATGAGACCTGCCGATGCATCGAGGAGCTATAGCAGGCTCCACCCGTCACTTATTAAGTCTAATGCATTCCTCATATGAACAGGTTTAAACATATCATAAACCATAACATAATCGTATCACATAAAACATGCATAAAGGAAACATAAAATTTCCACATTTCAATCACAAGATATCAATACAAAACATTGATATAATAAAAAAACATTCAAAACCATTTTCAATAACAAAATAAAAGAAAATTATAACTTTGTATTTATTTTTCATTTAAAAAAGATTATGGCTTGTAGAGGAAGCCGAAACTCAAATAATGGTCACGGTGGAGGAGAAGTCGTTGTCTCCACACACATAATACAAAAACATTCCTCTTGTCATTTATTAAAACTCTTTTTAAAAATATTCCTTTTGAATAAAAGTAAAAGTTAAAGGGGTTTATACACCGTATAAAAGAAAGTTGTGTATAAAACAAAATATTCCTCAATGAATGGAGATTGAGACGAAGTCCTTACAAAGATCATTTTTAAACTAAAATAGATCTAATATGTTTATCTACTATAAGTACATATAAAGAATTTACAAATACAAGATAGGACATAATAATATCATGACATTATTTGAATGTAGGAGATTAACCCAAAGAATGGAAATTGGGTTATGAAATTCCCTTACCTTGTGTCCAACTTGACTCGACCGTTCTTTAACCTCCTGAATAATAAACTAGATTTAATCTCTACTTGATTAATATCCTTTTTCAAGTTCATTATTCCTTTTATATCACTTATTTCCATGTTATGAACACTATTTAATTATTTAAGTTAATAACGGTCGTTTTGTCGATATTTGGTACTTGAGTCAACAATAAACTTCTTATAATTACAAGTTTTTTATGTGGTAGAATATCCATTATATCCAGAATTATATTCATTATTTATATATCATATATATCCATTATATATATTCCTTCATAATATTACGTAACATTTAGAGATAAGAAATGAAATGCACCGTTCATGGAGACGGTAAGCCGTACGTACGCATGAACGCTACTTTCATATCTATTTCATATTTAATGGAATGAAATCATAATTATATAAAGGAATATTATAATTCCAGTATAATATAATGTATAATACCATTTACTCCATCCTTTATACATCCCACATATGGCATTAACGATTCAAATCACTTTGAGGGAGAGGTAGTCCACACTTCCTGAAATGAAAATACCGCGTTTACCCATAATGGAAACCATAAAGGTATGCAATAAATGGAAAATACAGAAGCTTAAGTAAAACATAAACATATTATATATCATATATAAATATAGTGACATCTTAATGGCCACCTTTGAAGGTGTTATATGAGTGTTGAACAATCATCGTTTCGTGAGGTAGAAGTTCGCCATCCACAGAAACAGTATGTTCTTTAACCATTAGATGTAGGTGTGTGTCAGTGTAGCTCTAATACATATTATAAAAACATCCTAGTATATTGAGGATACTGGTGTTGTTACAAAATAAATTAATAAAAAGAGTTTAGGGGGTTGGAGAAGCAAAATATAACAAAATAACTTAAAAGAAGACATTACCTTAAAATCGGGTAACTCTTTTTGATTTGATCCAAAGGCTTCCTTGGGAAGAGTTCTGCCCAAATTGAGGCTTCTAGGATTAAGATAGGGATGTTGGTAGAGTATTTGGGCAGAGTTTGGACGAGCCAAATTTCTTCAAGGTGGGAATAATGTGGTAGAGGTTGGGGCCTCTTATAAGAGGAGAGAAGGGGCACTCTTGGAAAGATTGAAATGTTACTTTATTATGAAATTTTATTCGGATTATAAAGGTCCCACAATGATATATTTCTAGGATAAGGTGATAAGGGTTCTAAATATACTCATAAAATAGGTTTTTGACAAGTTTATGCCTTAGATTTTACATTATCTTTTCATTTTATTTAAATCATTAATTAATGAGGTAATCGCTGCATCATTATTGTGTCATAAACATTTTAAATTATTTAATGTTTAAAAATTATAAAACAAATATCATGATTAGGAAATCATTTTATCTTTCTAATAAATATTTATAGTCAAAAATATGACTTTTATAACCCCATTTAAAAATTGTTTTAGTAAAAGAACTCATGTCTGTGAAATTTTTATTTTAACATCAAATAAAATGTTTTTAATGTCATTTTCCTACCAAAGTGGCTCCATGGGGTCCCCAAGTTCACCCATGGATTGTATTGTCCGTCCATGAATCATCCAATAGGGGTAGGACATGTGTAAAGGTCATTTCATATTATTATAACATTGTCTTTACCTTAAATTACACTAATTACCTTTAATCGTGATTAATTAAACTTAAAAGTTACTATTCACCAACAATTATTTTAATCCCATTGAAACACATTTTACATCCTAATGACAACCATGTATGTCGGATTTTTGAAAAACAAATTACAGAAGTGGAAATGTTTCATTTAAATGAAAAATTATTTTTTAACTACCACTTAGTGGTTTCACTATTCATAAAAAATTGAAGTTTTTCAGAACAATGCCAAAATTTCACCCTAAGCTATAATTGATATTCCTAATTCAAAAATTATGTGTATTTTACAAAATTACAAACAAATAAGTTGCATTAATTAATTTTATAATTAATTCCCCCTGTCACAACAAATAGCGTGTTTTTAAGAAACAATATATATCGAAAGATTGGCAATTGTTTATGTCCAATTTCAAAGTGAAATTAATTCTAATGACCACCATTGGATAAAATGGTAAAAATATATTCTAATTATACTTTAAAACAACTCAATAGTATAATTAATCAATATAAATTATTTTGATTAAAAAAGTTGTTTTTAAGTATTTTTCACTATTCATAAAAAATTGGAAGTTCTCAGAAAAATACCAAAAATTTAACATAGGCTAATTTCGATATTACGAATCCAAAAATAAAGTCCATTTTGAAATATAAAAATATATATAATTTAAAAAAGTGGGTATTACAATTCATAATGGCAATTTTTATTGGTCGCGATGTGTTAGATTCTCGAACTTGCGTACAATACAAGCTATTGCATTATTGAAAGAGAAGTGTATCGTGGAATCTCGGGGTGTTACATTCTCCCCTCCTTCAATAAATTGTGTCCTCGCAATTGGAAATTTTTGTTTGAAAAATAAAAGGTTGAAAATAGAAAATACCTTTGTGGAAAACCCACATCAGAAATAAGGTTAATAAAATTTAGCCTTAATAAGAGGGAAAGGGAAATGAAAAAGTCACCACCAAATTATGATCTCGATAAGGATAACATTATTGGAAATTAGAGACATATAATTGGAGGAAAAACGTAAATATTTGTAGGGAGTGATTGAGGTCATCAATCACAAACAAGTGTAAAATTGAGGGCCTCAAAGCCTCTAATCTATATTGATTTAAAATATTATCAGTTCAACAAGACATAAGGTATTAGGATAACAAATTTTTTGTTTTAATATCCCTTTACTAAAGTTTAAGAATTAATTTATTCATAGAATAAGAGATAGGAATATATATATTTATGCTTGACAAGTAGAGTTTCAACCTTCAACTAATTTCTACCACAAACTTATCTTTCACTCAAAAAGATAATAGAACTCAAAAATATTATATTTATCCTAATCGTACAAGGTTGAAAATATTAACACATACCATTTAGATTAATAAAACTATTTTTTAATAACCAGGGACTTCCTGTAGGCTAGTGGTAGGTAATAAAGGCCTATCACACTATGGTTGTGGGTTCGATTCCTACAGCTTTGTCCGACGCGACAGGTTATCCCCCAACCTGCATGTTGTCCTTTTCCAAAAACAATAGTATTATAATATTCCAAAAATAATCCTCAGAAATGTTTTAACCTTAAACAATACTATCCAAGGATCAACTTAATCCATTCCAACCTTTATAGTTATCCAAAATACCTCTGTCCAGACTTTCTCTAAAAGGTCTCTAAATTCCGAAATCAATTGTAACATCAGATTCCCCAAACAAAGTAAAGATTCTCTTATTGTAACTTACTAAAAATATGATTACCTTCATCATATTAAAACCATAATGAAAGAAACAATTACTACAATACAATCCTTATATATATCACATCATTATTATTACCAGAATATAATCCTTGAGTCCAAAAGCACCAATACATTAATTATTCCACTTCAACTGTAGTAACAACATAATATTGTCCTTGATCCCTTCGACTTTTCTGAGGTAAGGTTCTCTGGCACTTAGGACATTCATTTTCATAATGCCCCATTTCCCTACAATTGTAGCATTCAACATTGATAGCCTTTTTCTTTCCCTTACAATCACGAGCCTGGTGACCTTTTTCTCCACATTTATAACAAAATCCCATTCCTTTAAGGCAAGCACCGGGGTGATTTTTTCCACAATTATCACATAATAGAAAATCCTTCTTCCCCTTTTTGCCTTTATCTGTATCTTATTCCACCGTTCTCTTCTTCTCTTGCTTTACTTTGTTGTCATAAGACTTAGAGAATTCCTTTTCTATCTTGATAGCACATGAGACAATATGTTCGTACGATGAGATGTAAAAATACAAGATAGGAAAGTCTTGGAAAGTATTTTGGCAGAGTCCTTAAAAAGATAATTTTTAAAATAATTTGAGTTTCGGCTTCCTCTACAAGACATAAAAGTGAGGCTTCTATGAGTAATAGAGGTATGTTGGGAGATTGAGTAATAGAGTTACCCAAAGGAGATTGAGACGAAGTCCGTAAAAAGATAATTTTTAAAATAAAATAGATCTAATATGTGTATCTACTATAATTACATATAAAGAAAGTAAAAATACAAGATAGGACATAATAATATCATGACATAATTTGAAAGTAGGAGATTAACCCAAAGAATGGAAATTGGGTTAAGAAATTCCCTTACATTGTGTCCGACTTGACTCGACCGTTCTTTAACCTCCTGAATAATAAACTAGAGTTAATATATACTTGATTAATATCCTTTTTCAAGTTCATTATTCCTTTTATATCACTTATTACAATTTTATGAACACTATGTAATGATTTATGTTAATAACAGTCGTTTTGTCGGTATTTGGTACTTGAGTCAACAATAAAATTCTTATAATTACAAGTTGTTTATGTGGTAGAATATCCATTATCTCCAGAATTAAATTCATGATTTATATATCATATATATCATATATATCTAGTATATACATTCATTCATAATATTGCGTAACATTTAGAGTTTAGAAATGAAATGCACCGTTCATGGAGACGGTAAGTCGTACGTATGCATGAACGCTACTTTAATTTCTATTTCCTATTAAATGGAATGAAATCATAATTATATAAACGTATATAATAATTCCAGTATAATATAATGTATAATACCATTTACTTCATCCTTTATACATCCCACATATGGCATTAATGATTCAAATCACTTTGAGGGGGTGGCAGTCCGCACTTCCTAAAATGAAAATATCGCGTTTACCCATAATGGAAACCATAAAGGTATGCAATAAATGAAAAATAAAGAAGCTTAAGTAAAACATAAACATATTATATATCATATATAAATATAGTGACATCTTAATGGCCACCTTTGAAGGTGTTATATGAGTGTTGAACAATCATCATTTCGTGAGGCAGAAATTCGCCATCTACATAAATAGTATGTTCTTTAACCATTATATGTAGGTGTGTGTAAGTGTAGATCTTATACTTCTTATAAAAACATCCTAGTATATTGAGGATACTGTTCTTGTTACAAAAGAAATTAATAAAAAGATTTTAGGGGGTTGGAGAAGCAAAATACAACAAATTAACATAAGACAAGACATTACCTTGAAATTGGGTAACTCTTTTTGATTTGAGCCAAGGGATTCCTTGAGAAGAGTTCTTCCCAAAGTGAGGCTTCTATGAGTAATAGAGGTATGTTGGGAGAGTATTTTGGAAGAGTTTGGCTGAGCCAAATGGATTTAAGGTGTGAATAATGTTGTAGAGGTGGGGGCCTTTTATAAGAGGAGAGAAAGGGCACTCTTGGAAAGATCGAAATGTTACTTTATTATGAAATTATTTTCGGATTATAAAGGTCCCACAATGAGATATTTCTAGTATAAGGTGATAAGGGTTTGAAATATACTCATACAATATGTTTTTGACAAGTATAAGCCTTATATTGTACATTATCTTTTCATTTTATTTAAATCGTTAATTAATGAGGTAATCGATGTATCATCATTGTATCATAAAACTTTTAATTTATTTAACGTCTAAAAATTATAAAAAAACTATCATGATGTAGTAAATCTTTTTATATTTCTAATGAATATTTATAGTAAAAAATATGACTTTTATAACCCCATTTAAAAATTGTTTTAGTAAAAGATCTCATGTTTGTGACATTTTTATTTTAACATTAAATAAAAAGTTTTTAATGTCATTTTCTTACCAAAGTGGCTCCATGGGGTCCCCAAGTTGACCCGTGGATTGTCTTGGTCGGCAATGACTCATCCAATAGGGGTAGTACATGTGTAAAGGTCATTTCATATTATTATAACATTGTCTTTACCGTAAATTACACTAATTACCTTTAATCGCGATTAATGAAACTTAAAAGATACTATTCACAAAAAATTATTTTAATCCCATTGAACCACATTTTACATCCTAATGACAACCATGTATGACGGATTTTTGAAAATCAAATCACAGAAGTGGTAATGTTTCATTTAAACGAAAAATCAGTTTTTTAACTACCACTTAGTGGTTTCACTATTCATCAAAAATTGAAGTTTTTCAGAACAATTCCAAAATTTAACCCTAAGCTATAATTGATATTCCGAATTCAAAAATGATGTCTATTTTAAAAAATTCCAAACATATAAGTTTCATTAATTAATTTTATAATTAATTCCCGCTGTCACAACAAATAGCGTGTTTTTAAGAAACAATATATATCAAAAGATTGACAATTGTTTATGTCCAATTTCAAAGTGAAATTAATTATAATGACCATCATTGGATAAAATGGTAAAAATATATTCTAATTATACTTTAAAACCACTCAATAGTACAATTCATCACTATAAATTATTTTGATTAAAGAAGTTGTTTTTAAGTATTTTTCACTATTCATGAAAAATTGGAAGTTCTCAGAAAAATACCAAAAATTCAACATAGGCTAATTTTGAAATTCCGAATCCAAAAATGAAGTCCATTTTGAAATATAAATATATATATAATTTCAAAAAGTGGGTATTACTATTCATAATGGCTATTTTGATTGGTCGCGGTGTGTTAGATTCTCGAACTTGCGTACAATACTAGCTATTGCATTATTGAAAGAGAAGTGTATCGTGGAATCTCGGGGAGTTACATAGTGCCCCTGTCTTGAGGCTTCCAAATGAAGGAATTGGGCACATAGTATACTTCGATGCATCAGGGACTAGGCTCGGATGTGTCCTGATGCAGGAGCGAGCAGTTATCGTATATGGTTCTCGACAGTTGAGACATCCTGAGCAGAACTACGCAAACCGTGACCTGGAGTTAGCAGCAGTGGTCTTCGCTTTGATGATGTGACAACATTACTTGATGGGAGAATTTTTTATAGTTTACTCAAACAACAAGAGTCTCAGGTATATCTTCTCTTAGAAGGAACTGAACCTCAGGTAGCAGCATTGCCTCGAGTTCCTACAAGACTATGACTTCGAGATAATCTATACTCCTGGTAAGGGGAATGTGGTAGTAGAAGTACTCAATGGAAGATCTAGTATACAGCTACTAGGTGAAGCGATGAAGCAGCTGGCCGCTTTACAGATATCCTTTGTGGATCGAGATGGAGCAGTTTTTCTTCAGTCTATTATAGTTACTCACCCACTTATTCAGTGAGTTAGGGAGGTGTAGCATGGGGACACTGACTACGAGGCTCGACCTATTGAGATATCCTCAGGGCAGTCACCTAATGGATTTTCTAAAGGTGGGGAGCACGTCATCCTTTTCAGAGGACATACCAAGGTTCCAGTGTCACTTCGGGAGGAAGTGTTTTTGGAGTTCCACACATCCCCTCTAGTGGTACATCCAGAAGTGGCGAATATGTATCAGGATCTTAGACTATAGCACTGGTGGACAAGAATGAAGGAACCAGTGGAAGAGTTTTTCTCTTGGTTCCTAACTTGTCAGCAAGTGAAGTCGGAGCATCAGGTACCATCAGGCATAGTTCAACCTTTAGGGGTCCAAGAGTGGAAGTGGTACGGGATATCTATAAACTTTGTGTCAGGACTTCCACATTCATCCAGGGGTCATGATTCCATTTGGGTGATCGTCGAATGACTCACCAAGTTGGCCCACTTCATACCAAATAGAGAACAGGGTTCTGTAGATAGTTTGGGATGCCTCTATGTGCAAAAGATAGTGTGGATACATGGAGTACCCTCAACAATTGTCTCTTATCGTAATACACTTTTCACTTCCTGTCTATGGAAGGGGTTGCAAGATTCTTTCGAGACACAACTTCATTTAGACACCGCCTTCCATCCTCAGATGGATGGTCAGACTAAGCGGACCATTCAGACCCTCGAGTACATGTTGCATGCTTGCATCCTCATCTTTGGTCACAGCTGGGAGGATCACTTTCCCTTGGTGGATTTTTCATAAAACAAAAGCTATCACTCCACCGTTGATATGCCACCTTTCAAGGATCTGTACGGCCGACCTTGCAGATCGATTTTGTGCTGGACTAACCCAGAGGAGTAAGAACTTATGGGACCAGAGACGGTACATGCTACCATAGAGAAGGTGTAAATCATTCAAGAGAAGATGAAGACTGCACATAGCATGTATAAGTCTTATGTTAACAGGAGATGAAGACCTTTGGATTTTGAGGATGGTGACCACGTCTTTCTATGGGTCTCACCTTGATGAGGTTTATAGATATTTGTTAGGGGAAGAAAGTTATCTCTGAGGATCATCATACCATTTCAGGTCCTCAGCAGAGTTGGCGAGGTGGATTACCACTTATCTCTTCCACCTCAACTGCACCGAGTGCACGACGTCTTCCACGTATCCCAGCTGAGGAGATACGTGCATGACTATTCACACATAATTGACTGGGGCGAGATGGAAATCGATGATGGGGAAACGTTTATGGAGGTTCCAGTGGAGTTTGAGGATCAACATGAGAGATTACTTCATGGGCAATCGATACCTTTGGTGCATGTACATTGGCAGCAGGGGGACCTCCAGGAGAGCACATGGGAGCGACAGGCTTAGATTCATGCTCATTACCCCCACTTGTTTTCCTAGTTTTTGTAATGTGGATTTTGGGGACACAAATCCCTAAGGTGAGAAGAATGTAATGACCCAGAAATTCCATGTATTGTTTTTAATTATATGGGGATTTTACGAGTCTGCAAAAATTGACGGCGCATGATTCTGAGGCCCGGAGTGCCTGGAATGAATTTCTAAACTTTTTTTAAGTAAATTTAGTAAACATGTGAGTGATTTTTTATAACTTTTGAACCGGTGATCGGAATTGAAATAAGAGAACACAGTTGAACTCACAACACCAATATTAACTTAAAGATACCTTCACCTCAACCGTAGTTGGTTGAGGGTGGAAGATAGTTTTTCACTTTTTCTTGGAAGAAGAAAAATAAAATAATTAACATTTTATTTTTTCTTTTGAAACCTCTCTTTTGAAATTATGGATGTGGGGACCACCCAAGATAGAAAAACTTCCCAATTTGAATTTATGGTGTTGGGGACCACCTAAACCCTTCTTAATGGGGGAAAACCTCTCAACTATCCGATTAATTAATTATTCCATTTATTTATGCCAACTGTAATTGTTCCAACATAAATCAATTTGATAAACCTATTTTAATTTTTTGGCTCCTCATTTCCTTAGAGAAATCATTGGAAAAGGGTAGAACATTGGAGAAGCTCTTCCTCCAATGAAAAATGCCCTCACCAACGAAAAATGAGGAATCGTACCCGATCCCGGATCGGAATTGCTTTGCAGAAGCAAAAAACGCTGATATTCTTCAATGACTTCATCTTATACCTCACGACTCCTCCAATGAACGACAAGATAGGGGTGTGATTTGATTTATATTTCTTAATTGTTTTATGTTGAATCTCTCCCCAAGATCCGTTTACTCCCGCTCTAACGCGGAGTGTGCATGACAAATGAACATGGCCTGAAAACTCCACAACCATTGTGGTTTTTGATGTGTTCTTCATGATGGAGGAGAACAGAGACTGGTACCAGTGACTGGCTTAGGTAGGACATGGGAGTGGCAGTGCAACTGCACCACTGGTGGAGGGCCGTAGCCCGTTAGCCGCGACAGAGTAGAGGCGGTGGCCGGTTCACGGTATGCCATGCGAAGGGGAGGTGGCGGTGCGTGTTTACGCCATCAGCATGTAGGAGCTACGACATGAGGCCACAACAGCAAAGGAGGGAGGCCTACTCACTGCTGGTCGCCGATGGTGGTGCGGCTCGTGACCACGCCGCGAAGGAGGGTTGGCTGCCCAGTGGGCCTTCCAGCATGGGAATCACCGTGGACCGCCCAGCGGGTCGGGTCGGACCCAGGGCCAGACCCGATTTAGACTGGGTCGACACGAAACATGTCGGGCTGGCCCAGGCGAGGTTGGACCAACTGGGTCAGACAGGACCAGGACCCACTTCAACCCTTTTCACTCTTTTGGCCATAACTTGAGCTACATGCATCCATTTGATGAACCTTCTATGGCGTTGGAAACCATGGATTTAATCTTTCTTATTGTTATACCCCACTTGAGTATTGAATAAAGTTGGGGTATGGCTGAGTTGGATCGAACATGAATCCAACCCAGCCCTCGAGACTTAAAGGCCACTAACTTATAGACCGGGTGTCCGATTGATGCACCGTCTATTGCATTGAGACCCCTATCACATGGTAGTCCGTTGGGATACTTCTTAGTGGGAATTTGTTGAAGTTGGAGTATTAACTTGTGTATTTATGAGTATACACTCCTGGAATCAAGTGTGCTTAGTTCGGGAACCCTGTAGCTACATGTAACATGATAAAGTTATCTTATGTGGATCTATTCTTTGGGATCCTATGTGGGTCTATGTTTGAGAGTCCCACTTGAATTACTTTAGAAAATCTATGTGGGACTACTCTAGGATCCTATGTGGGTCTACTATACTAGGATCCTACATGGGTCTGATGATTTGGGATCCTACGTGGGTTTGCCTCTTAACAGAGTAAGATGATTCAGTAGTTACATCTAATCATCCTTACAACCATACCTAAGTTATACCTGATGTGAGATGAGTCTTTACCTATTTTGTAATCATATGTGAGGCATAACATTGTTAATCGTACCTTTGTGGTGATACCTTTGTGTTATTCTTCTGTGTGGTGTTAACTTTGTGTTACTTACCTTCGTGGTGATACCTTTGTGGTATTCTTCTGTGCGGCGTTACCTTTGTGGTACTTACCTTCGTGGTGATTCCTTTTTGGTATTTTCATGTGTGGCATTACCTTTTTGATAATTACCTTTATGCTGTTACCATCATGGTATTATTTCCTTCGTGGGATAGTCGAGTTGTGGGCTTTTGAGTTGGGCCTTGTTTTTCCTCGTGATTGAGATGGGTTTACTCGACAACTTAGTTATATGTATGTGCATATACGTAAGTAGGGTTGTCAGTTGTGGTCATTATTTGTAGTTTATCCTTTATGGATTTTGTGAGACCTTCAAGGGTATTGGGGTCCCCACTGAGTATCATTATACTCACCCCTTCATGGGCTACGCCCACACATTGTTGTGTTTGGTGCAGATGATAAACAACATTGATTGAGGCTAAGGGTACCAGGGCTGGAAGTAGCTCAAAGGTATACATTAGACGAGGCATATTGTAGAGATGACCATTAAAGATCTATACCTACCCTTCAGGTAGGATCTTTGGCGGGTGTTCAAAGGATATGTTCTAGTTTACTTATAATTCCCATTTTTCGTGTACATTCCAATTGGGCTTGTATTCTGGCCCCTTTTTCTTTCTGTACATAGCCTATTTACTATATAGTTTTACTTTGTACTTGTATCCTACTTTGTGATTTGGTGTGTGATTTTACAGGTTATAAAGGCAATGCCTTCCTAGTTTTAGGGAATACGTCTTTTCGTGCTATTCTCCAGCCCCTAGCCTATGGAATGCGGGCTTAGGGTAGTCATGGAACGGGCCCCAGGGGACGGGTCATGACAGTTGTCATGTCTCCACATAGTTTTTTTCTTTTGGATCATACTTTGTATTTTTATTGTATTTCTCATAGTTTAATTTTAAAACATGCATGTGGGATAGACTTTAGGTTTTAATTTATATATGTATTGTGTCTCTGAGTTGTTTTTAGGTTAGTACAACTTATCTCCAATATTGGTTACTATAAAAAGGGTAATGCCTCCCATTTTGTGAGATTTGTATACCCTTGGTGTTGGTCTCCATCCCGGGACTTACTGGTGGTGGGATGTAATGGGTCATTATCACAATTTTTTTATTTCTAGATCAGGAGGGAAATCTTTGGAGGTAGGGGGTTAAGACACACCCACTGTTATGAATCACGGTGTTTCAATTCATATTTTCCTTGAGAAGAAATTTAACCATGATTTATTTCTTTTCCTTCTTATTTTTAATCCCTGAGATGCCCTATTGGGTTATAAAATGATTTTTCTATCATCATATAATTCATCAAATCCAATGAGTTTCTACACTTCTTCCAAAAATAGTTAAAAATTGTTCTCTAGAGAAATAATTTTTATTTTCATTGAAACTATTTTCCATCAATTAATAATGGAATAATTATCATTTGTTCACTCCTTGATATTCATAGTCTAGTGAAATATTTTTTAGAAATGATAAAAATATGCATAATAATTATTCCTTTGATATGATTTTAGATGTGATCCCACCCTCATTTATTATTCTTAGGTTCTTATCCTCTGAATTATTTTTCCACACTATTGGAATAGGTCATTATAATTCTGAAAGAGCCATAAAAATGAAATTTTATCAAGGGAATGATATTCTCCCTATATATCCTCATATTTTAGGTCTCTAAGTATCTTTTTATTTTTTTGGTGAGTTCTTAATGTTATATTAACTTCCTCGTTCTTTTGTTCCCCATTGTTTTTTATATAATATCTCTTAGTTTTGGATTTCTCACCCTCATAGCTAAGTCAAGTGTTTCCCTTGTGTCTGGGACTTTGTTCATTTATAATTTTAGGAAAGCACCCAAAACATTTTCCATCACTATTTATAAATTATATATTGGATAACATTCTAAATTGGATTTTTTTGTTACCCCCTGATTTTTCTTCATCTTAATGTTTTTTAAGGTTACATCCTCCCATTTATTGGATTCAATATTTTTTATCAATTTTATCTGAGTAGTAAGGCCATTAATCATCAATTTTTGTTTTCTAATCATTACCTTGAAACCCAAAATATTTTGATATATAGTTTGAGAATCCCCCTGATCTCCCTATATATTTTGTTTTAAGTAATTTATTTTTTATTAAAAAAAATATTCTATTGATTCTTTAATAGCTTATTTATTTTCCCATTTTTCTTCCATTATAGATGAAGAACCTAAAGATTTAATTTTATTTATACTTTCATGTTAGTTATAACTTATAGTTTATATTATTTTATAAATTCAGATTTAGTTTTATCAACCATTTACATAAATACATACTTTATATCTAAAATAAATTTTCTTCGTAAAAAATATTCTTCATCTGGGACTTATACTTTTCCTACCATGCATTTCTTTTGAATCCTTTTCACATTTTTATTTCTAGATTTAATTATTCATTTTAAATAATGATTTATCCTTTTCATTTGTGTAAATTCATCTTTAACTTCCTCGTCATCCTTATTTTAACATCTTAATACAATATTTCCTACTTTTATATAACATAATCAATATAATTGTAGCTTACATTCATAAATTTTCTTTCAAATGGTTATAAAAATTCATCAGTATAAATTTCTTATTTTTTTCAATATCATGTACATTAAGGCTCCCTATGGATTTAAATATGATTTAATTTTATGATTTACTTGATGTTCTCTATATATTTACCCACATTTTATATACTACAAGATTTATATGAATATTATGAGGAGATTTGTTTCTAGGATTTACTTATTCATAGGACAAAAACTTCGGATTGTAAAATAGTGGTAGCCTCTTAAGAATTTTATTCATAATTTCTAGTTCCTTAATTTTTCACTTATTTTTAGATCGTAAATATTCATTGATATGGTTGAAGAAACTAATAATGTTCTCATTTAGGATAGTTTTGAAATAATCAATCTTTTTATGTAACAAATAAAGTATTCCTATTTTAATGTTATGTCTCAGTTATGGATGTTAAATAATTTATCCCAATTCTTTTAATGAAGTAAATTCCACAACTTTCATATATATTTTATTTGACAGAGATTAGGACAAATAGTTATGATTTATTGTGTCATTGGTGATAATTTTATTATCCAATTAATTTATTAAAATATTTGTATCATAAATTAAATGAATTTCATACACCACTACTAAGTATAAATAAAGTTTGAGGGATCATAGATGATATCATTTTTAGAAATTCCATATTTGGGAGATTCATCCATCAAATAATGGAACTTCATTTTTCTTGATAACATTCTCATTTTTTAAAATTTTGAATTGATAAATTCAATAGGATTGAACCTTTTGGCACAGATACCACATGTTATATCCATATACCCAAATACACCCAAAGTGGGGGGGAGTGGAATTAATTAAGATATTAAGATTTTCTTATATTTTCTGGGATCTTGTTCTCATGTTTGAAATAATATTTCACACCCATTGATTTCATGTACATTAATATCCATATATAAAAAAGTAAAAGCTATGACATGAACATTTAACTTTGTTCCCCACTATGGGAAACTCTAGGAAGTGTATACCATTTAAATGTCAATGTACTAGAGAAAATCTCTACACACTATAGATTAGTATTAGTTTTTTGAAGGATTCACTATCAATATCAGGGGAAGTCCTTCAACTTAACTCCCTATACACTACTTTGAGATAAGAAATATTGAATGAAAACTCAAAGTTTTCTTAAAATGATCTCAAAAAAATAACGCTGAACTAACATGGTTGTTATAATTATACATAAAATTTATTTGAACAAAAAACCTTTAACAAAAAATTATTTTACTATAAATCCATCTTAACTGCTCTGTAAAAGTTTAAATTTTTTTAAAATTGTTATCCTTTTCTAGAAATGTAGAAAATTTATATCTTTTCTATTTATCAAGAAAATGACTATAAATAATACATTCATATTTTTTCATGGAATATGAATTTAAATGTTATGGACTATTAATTTACTCCCAAAAATACACATAATCATATCATTAAATAAAATGAAACAAATTCTTATATAATTGTCTATAATAGAAAAACCATAAATCATTAAAAAAATTAAACAAATCAACCCACTCTTTCCTCTTTCAAAAATGAGTGAATCCCATTCAAAAACATCCATGATATTATAAATTTAATTCAATATATATATTATCCAAGAATATTTGGATTAATTTCCATGTTATTTCCTTCATCAGTCAAAACCAACAAATTTCTATATAAATCGTTTGAAACTTACTATTCACTCTTATTTGAGCCCCATTTTACTCAAAAATGGTATTATATTCCCCATATTACTATAACAAAGCCTTTATACCATCCTTATCAATCTTATATATTCATTATTTTAATATTACACAATCATCCCACTTACCATATTTATCTAACAACAAATTATATTTAATCTTACACATCCTTTGTACCTCCTAAATTAATCTTATAAAACATCCATTGAATATTACACATAATGTAGAATTTTTAGTTAATGTTATATAACAACTGAAAATCAGAGTTTCTCTAACATATATTCCCAACATAATATTTTATAATCATCTCTAAACACTTGTTTACTCTTACTAATGCTCCATAAACATGAGTTCATATTACATGATCTTATTCATTATTCAATTAATTATATATATATCACTTGACAAATAATATTTATTCTTATATATAAGAAGAGTCAATATTACACAAATTGTATTTTTTCCATCATATTTAATATACAGTGTTTGATAAAATCATGTCTATGCTTATACAATTATAGACTTTCCTAAATTTCTCTCTAGATTTCTCCAAAGGACATCAAAAAATCTCACTCCTCATAGACTATGATAATAAGTCTAAATTGATATAGATTACCTTATAAAATATCTTATTGTTTTCTCTTATAGAACAAATTTTTTTCATGAATATTATCAAAAAAATAACTCTATATTTCTTTAATATTTTTTTGTAAACATTGAATAAATTTCTAAAAGTATAGTCATGATTATAAAATAAAATATAATAATTCAAACACAATTCCAAGGATAAATTGTCTACAAGAAAATAAATATTTTATACTAATGTCTATGAATTTTTACCGATTACTATAATTCCCTCATTCTTAGAGATAATCAATCCTTGATTGAAGAGTTATAATAAGATGTAAGTCTTCTTAAGACATTTTAATATTAATATATGGATCATGATGATTAATGTAATAGTTTCAAAATAAATTTTTAAAATCTATATTGAAACCATAATTAAATTTTAATATGTAATTTTAACCCATAGAATCCATGAATATCATTTTATGTTACAACATTACATTAAAAATCATTACTTATCCAACTATTATGTGAGACAAATGAATACTTTTGAAAACAAATGTCTATACTAAGGAAGGAGGTGAGAGGTTTTTCATTCATTTCATGGGAATTGGTTTTGTAATGGGAATATATTTTGGGTATTATTATTAATTAAGGGTATGGGAGTTCACACAAATCATTTTGTTAATTTAAAATGTTCCCTCTATTTATATAATAATTAATATTAATAAAATTATAAAAATTTAATTTTTCAAACATCATAATCCCTAAATCATGAAACTCAATTTAAATTATGGGGTATTGTTCTTAGGTGGATTATATATAAGTTAAATAATTTTTTTATATGCAATGAGGATTGAAATGATAAATAAGTAATTTTCATTAAAGTGTTAAACCCCTTTCCATACCTCGTGGTTTTTTTAAAAATCATCATCGAACCATTAGCCTAAGAATAATCATTAAATTCTACAATATTTACATATGTTCTTAAAAATATGAATAGATATTTGAGATGAATAATAATCCTTTCTCAACTAATTCCTCGTCTTAATAATAGGAAAATATCTCAAAAAATTAATTTTTTGTGAAGAAAACTAAATTTTTTTATGGTCGGTACAATTTTGAATTTTTTAAAAGAAAAAGCTACAATGAAATTTGAATGAATTGAAAAGAATTATGGAATTGAGTACATAACAAATTCATGATATTTAAATATAAATAGAAATATTTTTCCCACTGTAGGATTTCACCTTAGAGGTGAACTTAAATAATATTCAGTTTCTTCTATGTTGATCATTCCACAGAGTATAAGGAGATAAGTGAACGGGAATTAATGAGTAAAATTTATTATATATATTTTACTAATACATGATTTATTTTATTCCCTAATGTTTTGAATATTATGAATTCAATTGTGTTTTTAGAATTTATGGAAAGTTATTTATTTTCAGAATTATTGTTAAAATTAATATTTATAATTAAGATAATGTAATTAATTTTTTTAGAGAATAAAATAAATATAAATAATTTTTTATTTTTAAAATAATTTTTTAGAGTATAAAATTTTTATCAATATTTTTTAATGATTATAAATGAATCAATGGAAATATAAAAGTTAAACTGTAAAATTTAAAGTTGAATATATACGAAATATAGAAGTTTAAGTCTTAATGTGTTGATGAATTCTCTACACATTATAATTATTTGTTTTCATGTAAGGGATATTGTCTTTGGTATATAAAAATTTAAATTTTCATGGTAATTTTAGTATGAATAATGAAATTTACTACTCAAATAAGATAGAATCATTAAATTAATGGGCTATTTAAGATTTATTAAATGTTATACTACTTGAAGATACTGATAACATAAATTAAAATAGATAAATCCTGAAATTTAAAAAGAATAAATATCAAATACCTAAAAATGAAGGGATATCATATAATGTTGAAAAATGACGGACAATGGATACCTAAGTGTAATCAGTGGATATGAATCTAAAAAATGGAGAGCTAAATACCTACATCAGTAAATTTTATGAAGGGGTCCATTGATAAGAGGGTTCATTGAGATGTGCAGGATTGAATAAGTGAACAGATTTTCACTTTTATATTCTTGATTATTTCTACATAATCCAATATCATTTCTTATAGTGATCAATAACCTTGTTATACTCTCTAAAAATGAACTAAAATAATTAATGGAAGAACAATTAATTTAGAAAGTTCCCAATTCAAAATTAATGTCTATTTTTTTGGAATGTCCTATAATTTTATTAATCACTAGATCTACTAGAATCATCATCATGAATAAGAATTAAATATATTTTTTATCAAAAATATAATAATCATGGTTTGACTAAGAACCCAAATAAAAAACAACCAAAAATGGTTTATATTTACTAGATAACACTACATCATTCCAAAAAAATTAAATAGTTAGTGTGATGAATCCTATGGGAACTCTAGCTAATGGGAAACACATTATTCTCTAGCCCATATTTAATAATGTTCTCAAATCATTAGGTAATGTTTTTATTTGTATTGAAATATTCTTGCATTATAATATTACCTTCATTGAAACTGTTAATCAAATATGGTCTTCATTATTGATCAAATATAGTTCTTCTTAATTAGGTTAAATTTGAAACATTATTCCATATATTTGGTTAGAATCCTATGTCTAATAATCCTATAGATTGACTACTTACATACACAAATTTATTCATGTTTTCAAGTACCATTATTATCAACCATTCCCTATAAGTGAGTGAAGGAGAATTAGTGATATTCAGGTTAATGTTGAAAAATTATATTTGAACCTAATTTCCAAAACATGATTTCTAAGAAGTAGAACCTGAACCATAGTTAAATAGAGAATTAATAATTACCATTTTGGTACCCTATGATGGGATATAAAAATGAGGGGAAAACCCCCCTATTCCCTAGGTTACTGATGCTATCCTGACAATTCCATAATTCTAATTCCTCCCCTTTATTCTCCATACTAAGAATGACAAGTGAAATTTTATCCTCTATTATCATCCAAAAAATCTGTCTAGGATAAAGAATTTTCAGTATGAATATTATCCTTCCTAAATTTGTAGATAGTAAAACTATCTCCATCAACCATACGTTGTTTTCCCTTATTCATTGGAGAAATCTGGTGGGCCTTAGCAGCTAGAATTTCCACTACATAAAAAATCAAGGGGAAAACAATCCCCCCCCCGTACTTAACACAATCCCCATAGATACCTTATGAACATAAAAAAAATTATTTTGAGGTGATGGACCACTAGGATTCATATAGGAACCCTTATTAGACTCCACCCCATAAGGACATTGAAAATTCTGAGAACATGAGACAACCTTAACTAATATATTATCATCCTTACAACAACATTATTAGTTAGGTTCTCAATCTATACCAAAATAGAATTCATTGTGGAAAATAAATATCCAAGGGTCGTAATGAGTGGAGCCATTAATTTGGAACCTATTTTCTGATCAACTGTTAGAGGTAGAACATGACCATCACCAGCATAAGGGTACACTTCCATCCTAGTATCTTGATAAGGTGAATGGCCTTGTAAATGAAACCCTTCACACTAACAACATCTAGATTCACAACACCATTGGATAAATACATTATAATAATTACCAATACCTCATAATAAATGATCTATATCCAAAATTAATCCTCATCACTCGCTAAAATCCATATATGATGAGAAATAACCATTGAAAATATATATTTTATCCCAAAATCAGGCACATTAAGGACGTAACATATGGCCATAAAGTCATAAGCTTGTAAGAGACACATACGCTAGTTACCGATCCACTTTTAGATTAAAGGCTAATAAAATGAATGTGTAAGGCCTGGAATCTAGATCCACAAGGCCAATGACAAACAATCACATCCCCTGTAGAAATCCACAGTCCACCTAAATTGGAAGAAAGGGTGGTATTGCAAATCTATAACTTACATGACCAGAACAAGAAAACAATCCTCATTATAATGAACATAGATACATAAATGGAAATAATAGAGGAAATTAATTGATACTATTGTCCATAATCCCCTAGAATAATTTACATAACTCTCAATGATACACACTGGTGGTTGGTCTGAACTAAACATCACCACTAGTGTGAAAGAATGAATCACTACCACTTCATGGAATTCAGAAGGAAACATAAAATAAATATGGGAACCCCTTTGAGAAATTATGATGAATCTGGTAATATATTGATAGAAATAACCAATGGTAGAAGTAATACTAGGATGGAACAAGTGCCTAACACCCTTGAAAACTCTCAAAAATAATAATCATAGGGAATTGTTGGCTCTGCCTTAGAAAGGATCCCAACCTCCGATATAGGGATTGACCTTCCATGGGAAGAACTAGGGTTTTATCCCACATGAGAGGGATTTCCCTCCGTATTGCCATTTTTTTCAAGAATCATCATGTTGGATACAATTGGTATCCTTTTTCTTTGAAATTGTGATATAAACAAATTTTTAACAAAATTATTTTGTTGTTTTTCACTTATTCAAATAAAATAATTGATATAAAATTTTCCACTTTGTCAACACACATGATTATCTCTTTAGAAACAAAATAAAATGTGTACACATATCTCTCTCTCATGTTCCTCTTAGTATATTACATTATATCCTCTTAAACCTCTTAATATACTCAATAAGTCATGGGACTCACACATCCCACTATCACCATCAAATAATGTCGATTTCTCAATATAAAATAGATGCATAATAAAATAATTACATGGTTAAAGAAAACACATTTTCTTTTCATTTAAATTTCTCTAACTAATTTTATTTGTTTAAACTACCCTATTAAAATTTGAAAGCAATCAAAAAACCAAACATGGAATTTTTCATCATTATTTTTGAAAACAACCCATTACTAATACTCAAATATGGTTTCAAAACACAAGAAATCTTCACAAGAATAATAACCCTAATGAATTGACCATAACATTGTTTCTTGATCATTTTTTAATCATCAAATAAAAACCATAACTTGTCCCCATTTTCATTAATATGAAAAAACACCATAGTGTTTTTCAATTTATGCCATGTATTTTTTTACATAAAAATTATATGCAACAAAATACAATGAAATTGTATTCTCTTTTCATTAAAACATATTTTTTCTAAAAATACATAATTTATTTATAATTATAAATTTTTATCTAACCATAAAAATCCATTCTCTTGTGTCATAAATCATGATTTGATTTCATATTCACCTTTTAATTTTTTATCCATCTATAGTCAAAATGGTTTCAATACTCACAAAATAATTTTAGCTTCTTCTAACATAAATAATTATTCAAAATGATCACGAACCAACCGTTAAAAATTTCTTCACATTTTGAAAATTGTGAATCATTTTTTTGAAATAAAATTTAAAATATACTATAAGATAAAAAAATTAACATTTTTATACATATATTCAAAAATATACGACTTTAGATTTTTTATCAACCATTTTTTCCATATCGTCTTTAATCAAGTATATCCCATTATTTGGAAAAAAATATATTATATATTCAATTCCAATACTACATTATATTAATCTATGTAAGAAATCATAATGATATATAATATTCTAAATTTTATCTATTCTTAATTCCCACTAACATACTTTTTCACATTCACAGTCAAATAAAAAATAAGAAGAGTGTTGTAAAATATGTGCACACTTTAATATGAATGGAAATTTCAAAACATGAGATAAATTAGGTATTGTTTATGTACAACTCATAATGGTTAAATTTTTAGGATTTAGAGAATAAGAAATATCATGTTGTATTCTAATTTTTTATTATTTAGGTTTCAATCATTATATATTTATTTAATATTATTTTTTTTATATTCATTGAATTTTTTAGTTAGTGGTGTTGAGCATTAAAAAGAGTGTACCATGAGAAAAAAAAATCATTAACTCAAAAAAATATATATAGTCGAGTTCTTAATTCTATGATGTAAGAAAAAAAATTTAATATTTATTATAACTCTCAAAAAAATTTCATCTATTCCCTAGATATTTATCCAATTTATATTCATAATTACAAGCTCTAGAGGAAACTAATGGGAAAAAAAGATGAAATAATTATCCCCAATGATCATTAAAATCATTTATTAGAAAAAGATCACCCGGGGAAGGTTTAATGTTGGATTAGGATATCTTTTATGACCACTTGTTATTAGACCATTTTACCTAATTCAAAAAATTTCGAATTTTATAGAACAACAATTTTATGAGGCCCATTTATTTGAAGAAGATGAAAAAATTGTATTCCTTACATGTTAAAGAGGTTGAAAAATCACATTGAAGTTCTTAAAAGTACACATAGATATGTGTCAATCACTTCTACCATATACATATTTATTTTTTGATATATTTATATTAATGATGTTCTTATTGTATGATTATTTAGGTGGTTGATTTGATGATCCAATTAGTGATCATGGTAATGACCGTTAATGTGTGGTTGGTGATGATATAATTAATTAAGATAGTTATTATGATAAGGATATTGTTAGTGATGACCAAAATTATTGTTCATACCATGTTTAGGGTTGTTTTAAATAGGATATCGATCATCTATATTTCTAACATCATATTTTTTTACTCTATTATCCTTGTGTAGAAAATATTATCACTGAAATTGATTGTATATATGTTCCATGAATATTTTTTATGTTATTGACCGATTTAAAAATAAATTATATAATATTCATTACCTCGTGAATTTGTATTATGTTTTGAATTTAAAATATTATTAGATTCAATTATGAGTTTTATAATTTTTTTACTGTTTTTTTGTAAAGGTGTGTATGTTGGCTTATAGGGTTATTTTATGTTGCATGATGTAACTCCTCTAGTTTTAATGAATAAATAATTTCAAATAAATTAAATTTCCTTGATATATTGAATTACATGAAACCCCAAGTTAATATTGTGCTATATGCAACATTGATCAGTCTTGTGTTACACATGACACTAAGTATTAACAAAACTACAATATATTATTAATATAGTTATTTAAAATATTCCGTTATAACCTAGTAGTAAAACATATAAATAATAATAATAATAACTATTTCTAGATATTAATTATAATTTTATAACGTAAATGAAACATATTGATAAAAAAGAACTTTAATTTTGATAAAGCCTTTATGCGTTTCAAAAATACTATTTTTGAAAAATAATACATTTTATTTCATTTTATAAAAATTAATCAAATTAATTTTTGATAAATTTAGGGAAAAATTTGATTAAACAAAATTTAGTTTTGAAGTAATATTTTATATGTTATCTTAGGGTCTTTTATGATTATTATGAAATGTTTCATTTTTGATGAATAATAAAAAATAATGAATTCTAATTAAAAAATCGTTTTAATAGAATTTATTTATAAGTGTAAATAAAATTAAAATTTTTTATTAAATAATAATTAGTTTAATTATATATCCATTAAGACAATTTAGGTCATTATAATCAATTTCATGTTTAATTTTGATATAAAAAAATTGTAAATAATAGAAAAACTTCTCTTTAAAAACCCTCTTTCTCATCATGATTGTGGGATTAATTTAAAATTAAAATTTTCAGATTTTGAACATGGAATTAAGAAAAATAGATTCCATATTTGGATTCAAAATAAAATTATTATCTAATAAGGTTAACATAATTTTTTAGCAAAATTAATTATAAAATGTTTAAAAATATTTACCATGATTAATGTAAAAATGGGTTTACTGAAGTTTCAACTAAAACGATAAGGGTTAAAAATAACACAAAACATGTCCAACACTAATTTTTTGGATATGTTTTGATTTTATCTCTTCTAGGATCGACAATGGTCTATTATTGGAGCCTTGTGACATGAAAAAAAATGTGTTTGAAATTATTTCTTTCAAACAATTTCAAATGTGGTACTCACCCCGGTTATAAAAGGCCACCCCATATTCTATCTTATTAAAACCATAAAACCCTTTTTTTAATTAAATATCTACCAAAATAACTTCTCAAATTTACTATTATTATCCTATAATCCTTATTTTAGATATAAATTCAACTTAGGAAGTCTTTTTGTGAAAACATAATGAGGATTTCTGAAGAATATGTAATTTTAATCAATGAGTGATTTGTTTTATTTCATTTTATACATCCTAAGAAGTATTACACTATTGTTTTTGGTTTTATTTAAAGTATTTATCCTAAAGAAATAATTTAAGTGAAATTTGTGATGGAAAATGCAATTATTTTCCTCATAAGCATCCAAATATTATGGGTAATGGAATGAAAAATCTTACTGCAATGATCACAAAAATTTCCCAAGATATGGATCATGTTGGACATACAAATGACCAAATGAGGGGATAATATTATATTCATCCTTTCATGAGGAAACATCCACCTTATTTTTTTGGGCCTTATAATCCACTATTTTTTGAATAATGGATCAACACCGCTTAAAATATATTTTCCATTCCCTAATGTTTGAATCATGAAAATTTTATTTTGTTTGTCAACAATTTGAATGTAAAGTAGATAAATGGTGGAATATTATGGATAATAAATGGAAAAAAATGAAATTGAATCCATATATTATAATGGGTATAAGAACTTATTTTTTCAAAAAATAATTTCTTTCTATTCTTCATACACAAATGGAGAAGGTGTTTCTTGAGCGAGTACAAAAGGATAATGAATCCATTGGTACCTATGAGAAAAAGTTTACAAGTCTTGTGAGTTATTCTTGTAGTATTGTCTTCCAAAATAGAATTAAGTTTGATTGATTCCTCAATCTATTAAAACCAAAGTCTCCAAAGGGTGGTATTCATAAGATAATTCAGTAGCTATGACGATATTTTTCAATGTTCCATCATGGTGGAAATAGAGGATGAAGTTATGTATAAATATTAGGGGTTTGATAAGAATAGATCAATGTAATTAAATGTAAAATCTAAGAACCATGGTGAGACAAATATTATCTTTAATTTATTATCAATTTGTGGGAATAATCATGGGTGGAATTTTCTTAAGGGGGAGATTAAATTTTTTAACTGTGTAAGGGAAGGTCATCGGGATATTGACTGCTAAAGTGATGGAAACAAGTTAACTAAATATGATATTAGAGATAAAGATAAAGATAATGAAACAACCAAACACCAATGTTTTAAATTCAAGGAATATAGGAATTATGCAAAAAACACAAATTTTAAGGTTAATGATGATGATCGATGTCACTAACATCTTAAGCCAGCAGACAAAGGGAAATCTCTTACGAAAATTATTTTTGATGAGGGGTGCACTAATTATGTGGTGAAAGGTATATTTACCATAAACTCTAGAACTTATAAGGTCTTTTTTGAATTTTTATATAACCATTCCATAATATTTTAATAATTCTATAAGGGTATCCATATTTCACTCAAATGATTATATGTAGAATCAATAGTGAAACCCCTTAATGGTATGATGATTGCACCTCTAGTATATGATTCCTCTCTAGTAAAAGTTGGTGGTAATTTGCTTGATAAAAATCTTTTCATTATTCCTCTAGTTAAATTTAATGTTATATTGGGCATGGATTAGATTTCTCTTCATAAATACCACATCAATTTTAGAGGAAGGTAAGTTATATTTTATATTTCAAACAAACCGATGATTTTATATTAATGAGATGATAATTGTGAAATTATAATGTAGAATACAACCATTGTGCTGATCCTAATTCCCATTTAGAAGGGGTTTTATCTCAAATAGTTGGGGATAAACTTTAAATGAATGATATGTCTATTTTTTAGGAATTTTTTTATGTATTTCAGAAATACATTCCTAGCCTTACACCAAAATAAGAAGTAGTGTTCTCAATAGAATGAATACATGGTTTCATACCAATTTCAAATTATCCCTATAGAATTGAACTAATTGAGTTACAAAAATTTAGGAAGGAAATCCATGGGAACCATGAAAAGTGATTAATTTGTCCAAGTATCTCACATTAGGGTGCATCTATTATTTTTCATAAAAAGAAATATGGATCAATTCAACTCATCATTAATTATCTAGAGCTGAAGAAGATCATAATTAAGAAAAAATATCATCTTTCCCATATTAATGACTTATTTGATCAACTACATAGTTCTCAATACATTTACAAGGTTGACATTCTTTCTAGGTATCCAGAATTGGGGTTCAAGAAGAAGGATTTACCCAAGACATAATTCCATTCAAGGTGTGTACACTACTAATATATAGTGATTCCATTTTTCTAACTATTCACCAACTATCTTCATTGATCTAATGAATATAATCTATAAAAAATACATTTATTATATTGTGGTAGTCCTTATATTTGATATTATTATCTATTAAAATAGAAAGGAAGAGCATCAAGACCAATTGAGAATTGTAATAAATACATTATGGAAGGATAAACTATATGAAAAATTTATACAGTGTCAATTTTGGATAAAAATGTTTTCATTTGTTGGTCATATAATCTCAAGAAATGATATATAGGAAGATCTCTCAAAGACAAGGGATATTGAATGCTAGACTATACCAACCATAATGCCTAAGATCTATCGTTTTCTTAGTTTATCTAGATATTATTAATGGTTTTTTCTTAAATCATCCTAGAGGGTCTCGTTCCATGACTACCTCAAGCTCTCCTCCATAGGTTAGGGGATTGTGACTAACACTGAGTAGGAATGTCTCAAAAATTGAAGGCATTAACCTAAGTTATTGTACACACACACACACATATCCAAGCCCCAAAATTCTGAAATGTAAACACCACTAAGTAAAAAATTCATGCATACCCCTAAGATATCATAACAGAGTGTGTCATTAATAGTACTGGAAAGTAAATAGGGCCAAATACAAGATCACACAAGAGTTTTTGTATCACAAGTCCAATTTGGAAGTAAAGTTACTGGGACTTCTATCTGTAGCCGCAGTAAAACACCTCAAACTATTCAGTCTCACTAAACATTTTTTGGTCCTTGTCCACCTGGAAATCCGTTAAAAGGTTGATCATAATCACAAGACACGATGCATTTAGGAAAATCTTGTGAAGGGGTGAGTATAACCATACTCAGTAGGACACCCTGAAACAACAAATAAATAACGTAAAGGAATACCACAAAGGAATACCATGAAGGAATACCACAAAGGAAAGTACAATCATCTCTATATAGGAAAATGTATAAAGAACATATAACAAGAATATCAAGATATACCCAAGAGATACATTACACCATCAGGCAGTCATAACCAACTGTTAGCCATAGGATTCTTCTCAAACCACACTTTTTTTTGGAGAAATCACTCCTTGATTCAATATATCATTGAAGACACTGAAAAACAGGTCTAACTCATTTGGACCCTACCTAAAGGGGATATATTGGTCAATGAGGATTATGATACATAAGAAGGGGGTCAGGCCCATAACTTGATAGGGGACCCCAATGATCAGGCCGAAACTCACTAGGGGATACCAAGTACCCAATATAGATCAACTTGCTACATATGGCATCATGCCCAGACAAAGTGGGGGATACCACAAACCCTACAAATGCGGCCCACTAAATGGTTGATCATCTCCCTGATCAAGGAGGTTACATGATTATAAAAACTCTACTAGGGGTGATAGAGGATCTCACTCTAGTCTTAGGAATCGATTCCATACTCTATCCGAGACTTGGCCT
The DNA here is from genome assembly GCA_963277665.1 of Viscum album. Taxonomy (NCBI): domain Eukaryota; kingdom Viridiplantae; phylum Streptophyta; class Magnoliopsida; order Santalales; family Viscaceae; genus Viscum; species Viscum album. The sequence continues at coordinate 285,964,489 of OY728137.1, read as the reverse complement.
CTAGAGGAGATTACAATTCAGTGATGTAGATGTAATATCATACTAAACCCTCAAGGAAATTACCAAGGGAATGCTTTCAAAATATACCAGTCAAAAATAAAAACTCACCACTTGTAAAAAAATTATCGTCTCAATGTTAGGGTCTCAAATTCATAGACATCTAATTAAATGTATTCCCCATATAAGAGATACACTCATTTGAGAAAAGATGATCGCAGGATTTCTCGGGCCTAAAAACCTACCACCATGGTCGACTATCACTTTTGACTATCCCGGTCTACTATCACAGTCGTTGTGCTCATTTAAGCTCGGGCTATCACAACCCCACATTCAATAATCATGATTGACCATCATGGTTATTCTTTATGGTATATCATCACGGTCGACCACAACTAGAGTCTACCATGGTCGCCCAATATATGACTCAGGTATGCTTCGCCCGGCCCACCGGCCTGACCCAACTCAATTGTCCGACCCAACCTGGATCATCTTGTTTCTTCATCTTCATGTATCACGCAACTCACCAATGTATCCACCTCCACCAGCCCTGTCAGTGCCTCTGCATCCACTGCCCATGACCCGCTGTCGTCGTCGTCTCCCCGTTGGCACCACCATCTCATGTGGCTACTACTGCTAGCCACACTCATTGTACATAGCTCTGCCGTCATGAAATGGTCGTATGTGTCAATATAGTGGTCCCTTCGATAGACCACTGAGCCTCCTCCAATACATGAATATCAAAATGGTTTTATATCCCATATCCTTGTCTTCTGATCTATATAGATCCAAACTCAATTTATTATCCTCATCGAATTCGGGGGTCTGATCATTTTTAAAACCACCCGGAAATGTTGAGCCATGAACCAATGGGTTCCAATATCAGAGAAAATAAAGAATGAAGGGAGAAAATCACAATAATAAAGGTTTTAACATCATTGTCCAATCATCACGATCGAGGAGTTCAGGTTAGAAAACCAAAACAAATAATTCCCGATAATCCTGCATATAAATACCTTCCATAAGTACAATCAATATGAAAACTAATCTATTCATGAATTATTCTACAATCATCATAGAAATATATAATGGGGAAGAAGATCCAAATAAAAATCCCTACCTTGATACGAATTTATCACTGATTAAGAATGGTCATCAAATCGTTGTCGCCGGCAATATCCTTTGAATCTGAGGTGCATCGGACGTTGATCCACGATCCATCGCCATTTTTTCAATATATGTCTTCAAAGTTTCTCTCCAATGTATCTCCATAGATTTCCATGGTTATGCAGCAAACCTTGGAAATTATCCATAACAATATTTTTAAATATTGTTAGCCACTATGTTAACAAAATAATTTTTATTAAATTATTTTATTCTTGTTATGTCCCATGATATATTTTTTACAAACGACCCATGTTGACTAATGTTAAGTCGTACAAGGTGTAAAGCCACCATTCTGAGCTCAACAGTGACTTCATATTTTTTATCCGGGAAACCATATAATATTTATTACACTTTTCTAAGAAAATAATTTATCCGTGCTATATAAAAATTTAATATTTTTCCAACATGTATTTCTAGAACACTGGGAATCAAAATAGCATACTGTCTTATATCCTTGAATCAAAATCATTCCATATAACATAAAAAATTAGTACATGGAAAATCTGAGACATTTCATTCACACCACCTTGGGGATTTACATCCCCAAAATCCAGAAAAAGGGTTACACAAATAGATGAGGGTACTGTGCACAAATCTAAGCCTCCAACTCCTATATTCTCTTCGTAAGATTCTCATGCTGCCACTAGATATACACCAAAGGAATCGACCACCCATGAAGGATCACATCCTTCTGATCCTCGATCTTCTCCAGGTACACAGCAAAACATTCTCTATCCTCGATGTTGAACTCCCCTCATTCGATTATATGTAATGGGTTATGCACGTATCTATTCATCAAAGACATGTAGAAGATGTAGTGTACTCAATTTAACTATGGTGGTAGATTCAAGTAGTATGTCACCTCACTAACTCTATGAAGTGTCTAAAAAGGGTTGGTGAACATCATAGATAACTTGCTACCCTAGCCAAATCTTATCAATCCACATCAAGGTGAATCCTAAAGAAACACATGGGCTCATTAATCAAACTCTAAATGACTATAACGCCTATCAGTATAACAATTATGATAGATCTATATAGTCATCATCCACTCCTAGATGATTTGCAGCTTTTTTATTATAGCTTGAACCAACTTTGGACCGATGAGTATTGACTCTCCTGGGCCATTCCAACAACACGGCGACCAACAAGGTCACCCATTCAAGACCTCGAATAGTTAAATACCAATGGTGGATTGATAGTTTTTGTTTTATAAAAACACCAATAGTGGTAGGATATCCACCTTAATATGGTCAAAGACTAACATGCATGCCCATACCATTTCCTCCAAAACCTAAAAGGTCTGCTCAATATGGCCTTACATCTATGGGGGAAACACTGTGCTAAAGTGTAACTGGGTACCAAACACCTCTTTTAATACCTTCCATAATTAGGATGTAAAGAGAGCATCATGATCTGAAACTATCATTGATGGAAATCCATGGAGTAAACTATTTCTTGTACATAGTGGCAACCCAATATCTCTATTAAACTCTACTCCTGGATAGCTAGGAAGTGGTTTGATTTCATGAGACAGTGAATAATCACCTAGATGGCATCATTTCCCATGATGTACATGGTTAAAACATCAATAAATCCATCAATTTCCCATCCCACATTAATTTTGAAACCTCAAGGGGTCGAGCTAAACCGACTGGTACCTAGGGAATGTCCTTCACATACTGAAAAGTAATTTGTCGTTAGATGAACTCTACAACTCCCTTCTTCATACATGGACACCAAAAATGATGTTGGAGGTCCTGGTACATCTTCTCCACACCAAGATATACTTTTAAATGGGATAAATGAAACTCCCTCATGACCTCCTCCCTTAATGCCACTAGTACTACTGTGCATCCTATGAAAAGAACTACATGCTTCCCACCTATCAAATATCCATCAAGAGTTTTCCTAGTGGACATCTGAGCATGTAATGTCTTATAGTCCGTATCCCTAATCTATTCCTCCTTAAGTCACTGTAAGAGATGAGGGGTGAAAACCATATACTGTAGGTAAGCTTCTCTATCTCCATCTATAACGGATAACTACAATGAGGCTAACTTCTTGAACACCTCATTCAGCCATTGCAAACTAGATCTTCTACTGAGAGAATATGCCACCACATTTCCCTTCCTAGGAGTATAGACAATATCAAAGTCATAGTCCTGGAGGAACTCTAGAAATATCACCTGTCTCAAGTATACTTCCTTATTAGAGAAGATATACCTAAGACTCTTGTGATCAGAGTAGATGATAAACCACTCACCGATTATGTAGTGTCTCCACATCTTCAATGTGATGGCTACCACTACTAGCTCAAGATCATTGTTCATGTAATTATGCTTGTGCGGTCTTAGCTGGTGTGAACCATTGGTAGTCTTCACATTCCAGAATATGAGGACACAACCAATCTCAGTTCCTGATGCATTATAAAAAAACATATACTCAACGCCTTCCTTTGGTAACTTTAGGTTGGGAGCCCTCGTCAACCTCTGCATCAGCTCATGAAAGAACTGTTGGAACTTTTCCATCCACAAAAAGGATTTCCCTTTCATGTTAAAGATTTTAAGGTTGTTTCTACTCTAGAAAAGTGGATTAAAACCCTCGGATAGTACCCTTCCAATCCATGGAAACTCCACACCACGGTAACAATCTTGGGTGAATCCTAATCAAGAAATTCTGTAACCTTCATTGGATCCACTAAAACTCCATATTTTGAGATGACGTGTCCCAAAAAATAGACCACTTGAATCATGAACAGGCACTTAGAGAGCCTCTCGTAAAGATGGTGCTCTCAGAGTGTGTCTAGAACCATCCTCATGTTTCTCATGTTCACTTTTTTGGATGTTGAGTACACTAGGATTTCATTAATGAAAACCACTATGAACTGGACTAAGTAAGGCTAAAAGATCTTGTTCATGAGTTCCATGAACACTGCTGGGGATTTTTTTTATTCTAAACACCATCACCAAGTACTCATAGTGACTGTAATGACATATTAAGTCCTTATTTGGTATATATTCATTCCTCACTTGTAGCGGGTGATAGCCTAATCTGAGGTCGGTCTTTGAGAACCATTGTGTCCCATTAAACTGGTCAATGAAGTCATTGATCCTCGGTACTTGATACTTTTTCTTCACGATCAGCTTGTTTAAGCATCTGTAATCCACTCATAACCTCTAGCTATCATCTTCCTTCTTGGAAAACAGCACCAAGGATTCCCTGGGTAAAACACTGGGTCTCTCAAATCTCTTTCCCTACAAGTCCTCCAACTCTACCCTCAATTCAAAAATACATGTGGGAACAATCCGATATATAGGTTTACATATTGGTGACATCTGGAGGTAAAGATCAATATAGAAGTCCATATTCCTATGGGGAGGAAAACCTAGAACATCTTTAGAGAAGACTTACTCATAATATTCCACCAGAATAGAAAAATGAGGAATTGTATCATCCACTACATCGAGGGTGAGGCTATCCAATTGATGATTAATTGTTTGGACCATTTTATTTTTGAGTTCATCCCATGTTGCATGTGTTCCCTTTTCACCTACAAAGGAAAACTTGGTTTCATCACTGTGAACACACAGAATTGAGAACATAAAACAGTCAATCTGAGAATGAAATATGAATAACCAATCCATACCAATAATTATGTCGTAAGGACTCAATGTCGCTACTTAGAGATCCCAACCGAAAATCTCACCTCTAAGAGTCGGGTAACACTATCAGTGCCAATGTTTGATCATCAAGTCTCCCTCAGTAGGAGTCTACAAGCATAAGGGTTGAGTTAATAGTTTAACCAGAATATTTGAGCCCTTATATCATCTTTGGATCCTCAGGGTCATAAGACTCAACCGCCTATTGCTGGCCTCATCCTTGTCCAACAGCTCTCTGATCTTGGCATGGACCACCTGAGGGTGGTGGTGGTAATAGGTTGAACCTTTGACTTCCTCCTACTTCCCTTCCTGTTCCATTTCCATATTAGCCACCCTATGGACCACCAAGCTCTTATATTTGTATCTTCATTGGAGATCCATCAACTATCTCCTGATTTGATTTATGATGGGTTGGAAAATATTATACTAGATGTCCCCAATCATCACATGAGTAACACCGCTAGTCCATGGGCTGACTCGAGCCACCTTGGGAGCCTTGAACCGCTGAACCTGAGTCCTAGGATCATTCTCTGAAGCACCTAACCCACTTGGATCCCTATTACTGTCATCGACTTCCTATTGCTAAGGTATCAGCTACATAGTTCCCACCACTAGCTCCCACTATCAGTGTCTACTCTACCAAAAAAACTCTCCACTAACAGGTCTCGCTCAAGTACCCCAACGTAGGTAAGAATTCTAAGGGATACCACTAACTCCCTAATGTACTGGTTTAATCCCTACTCAAAGGTTTGATCCTTGAATAACTGGTCTCATTCCATAACAAATGAGTAGCACGAAAGATCAGTAAACTTCTCTAAATACTCTATCATGGTGATACAACCCTATTATAGATGTAGAAACTCCTATATGGGTACTTATCGAAATGTGGCTTGATAGAACTCCCCTATGAAAAGTTTCTAAAATTGTTTGTAGGTGTAACGCCCTGATCCTAGTTACCCAGAGTCGGTGCATTATTGCGTAACATTGGCATGATCACAAACATCAAGTCTCGAAAGACCAATTAGTTTAGTAGTATTGGAAACACTAGATATATTCATAAGTCTTACATTACATCATAAAGTAAAACTAAACTAAAAAACATCATGTCTTCATATCCCCTCATACTATCCCTGCAGGTCATTCATAATATACTTCATCACATCCTGGAAAAATTAAAACATTTAAAGGGGTGAGCTCAGATGCTCAGTAAGGATAAAAATATAGCAGAAGCTTTCATATATAAACATAAACATTTAAGTCAATGTATAACTAAAACAAAAGCCTTTTAAACTTGAACTTTAGAATAATATGGAAAAAGTAAAATTAAATAATTCCATTTACTTATTCACATGGATATTCTACTGGTCGAATAATCACATGCAATATCAATAACCACTTTCATAATGATGGAATACATAATGGCAGACTATCATAACCACGTAGCCAAGGCCTCATACAAAGACTACAAATAAGATTTTTTCAAGGCCTCGTGCCAAGACACTAGTTTTTCTCATGAGACCTGCCGATGCATCGAGGAGCTATAGCGGGCTCCACCCGTCACTTATTAAGTCCAATTCATTCCTCATATGAATAGGTTTAAACATATCATAAACCATAATCGTATTACATAAACATGCATAAAGGAAACATAATATTTCCACATTTCAATCTCAAGATATCAATACAAAACATTGATATAATAAAAAAAACACTTTCAAAACCATTTTCAATACCAAAATAAAAGAAAATTAAAACATTGTATTTATTTTTCATTTAAAAAAAGTTATGGCTTGTAGAGGAAGTCGAAACTCAAATAAGGGTCACGGCGGTGGAGAAGTTGTTGTCGCCATATAAGTACGACAAAAAAAACATCACTTTTTGTAATTCAGTAAAATGCTTTGTATTAAAATATTCCTTTTGAATAAACGTAAAAGTCAAAGGGGTTTATACACCGTATAAAAGAAAGTTGTGTATAAAACAAAATATGCCTCAATGAAAGGATATTGAGACGAAGTCCTTTACCAAAACCATTTTTCAAATAAAATAGATCTATTATGTGTATTCACTATAAGTACACATAAAGAAATTACAAATACAAGATAGTACATAATAATATCATGACATAATTTGGAAGTAGGAGATTAACCCAATGAATGGAAATTGGGTTAAGAAGTTCCCTTACCTCGTGTCCGACTTCACTCGACCATTCTTTAATCTCCTGAATAATAAACTATAGTTAATTTATATTTTTTTAACAACCGTTATCATGTTCATTATTCCTTTTATATCACTTATTACCATGTTATGAACATTATTTAATTATTTAAGTTAATAACGGTCATTTTGTCGATCTTTTGTATTTGAGTCAAAAATAAACTTCTTATAATTACAAGTTGTTCATGTGGTAAAATATTAATTATATCCAGAATTATATTCATGATGTAGATATCATATATATCATATATATCCAGTATATACATGCATTTATAATATTACATAACATTTAGAGGTAATAAATGAAATGCATCATTCATGGAGACGGTAAGCAGTACGTACGCATGAACGCTACTTTCATTTCTATTTCGTATTTAATGGAATGAAATTATAATTATATAAAGGTGTACTATAATTCCAGTATAATATCTTATATAATATCATTTACTCAATCCTTTATACACCCCACATATGGCATTAACGATTCAAATTACTTTGAGGGGGCGGTAGTCCACACTTCCTAAAATGAAATTATCGCTTTTACCCGTAATAGAAATCATAAAGGTATTCCATAAATGGGAAATACAGAAGCATAAATAAAACATAAACATAATATATATCATATATTAATATAGTTACATCTTAATGTCCACCATGAGAGGTGTTAAAAGAAGATTGAACAATCATCGTTTCGTGAGGCAGTATTTCGGCACCCCCAGAAACAGTATGTTCATTAACCATTAGACAAAGGTGTGTGTAAGTGTAAATCAAATACTTCCCATAAAAACATCCTAGTATATTGAAGATATTTGTGTTGTTACAAAATAAAGTAATTAATGGTTTTTACGGGGTTTGATAAGAAAAATAAAACAAAAGAACACAAGAGAAGGCATTACCTTAAAATCGGGTAACTCTTTTTTATTTGAGCCAAAGGCTTCCTTGGGAAGACTTCTGCCCAAAGTGAGGCTTCTAGGAGTAAGAGGAAAATCTGAGAGAGTATTTGGCCAGAGGTTGGACGAGACAAATGGCTTGGAAGGTGTGAATAAGGTGGTAGTGGTGGGGGACTTTTATAAGGGGAAAGGAGGGGCACTCTTAGAAAGTAATGAAATGTTACATTATTATGAAGTGATTTTCGGATTTCAAAGGTCCCAAAATTATATATTTTGAGGGTAAAGAGATAAGGGTTCAAAATCTACTCACCCAATAGGTTTTTGACAAGTGTATGTCTTAGATGTTACATTATCTTTTCATTTTATTTAAATCGTTAATTAATGAGGTAATCGCTGCATCATCATGGTGTCATAAAAATTTTAATTTATTTAATTTCTAAAATTATATAAAAATATTATGATGTAGGAAATCTTTTTATATTTCCAATTAATATTTATAGTCTAAATGTTAACTTATATAACCCCATGTAATAATTGTTTTAGTAAAACAACACATGTTTGTGAAAATTTTATTTTTACTTTAAATAAAAAGTTATTAATGTCATTTTCTTACCCAAGTGGCTCCATGGGGTCCCCAAGTTGACCCATGAATTTTCGTGGTCGGACATGACTCATCCATTAAGTGTACGACAAGTGTAAAGGTATTTTCATCCTTTTAAAATATCAATTTTACCTTAAGTTACACTAATTACCTTCAATCACGATTAATAAAATTTAAAAGTTACTATTCACCAAAAAATTATCTTAATCTCATTTAACCACATTTTACATCCTAATGACAACCATGTATGTAATATTTTTGAAATTAAATTCATAGAAGCGGTAAAGATTGATTTAAATGAAAAAATCAGTTTTTAACTACCACTTAGTGGGTTCACTATTCATAAAAAATTGATGTTTTTCTGAACAATGCCAAAATTTCACCCTAAGATATAATTGATATTCCTAATTCAAAAATGAAATATATTTTAAAAAATTCCAAACATATAAGTTTCATTAATTAATTTTATAATTAATTCCCGCTGTCACAACAAATAGCGTGTTTTTAAGAAATAATATATATCAATATATTGACAATTGTTTATGTCCAATTTCAAAGTGAAATTAATTTTAATGACCACCATTGGATAAAATGGTAAAAATATATTCTAATAAAACTTTAGAACCACTAAATTGTATAATTTATCACTATAAATTATTTTGATTAAAAAAGTTTTATATGTATTTTTCACTATTGATCAAAAATTGGAAGTTGTCAGAAAAATACCAAAAATTCAACATATGCTAATTTTGATATTCTGAACCCAAAAATGAAGTCCATTTTGAAATATAAAATTTATATAATTTCAAAAAGTGGTTATTACTATTCATAACTGCTACTTTTATTGGTCGCGGTGTGTTAGAACTCAAGGTTGCGTACAACTCACGCTGCTCTATTATTAAAAGAGGAGTGTACCATAGAAGCTTGGGGTGTTACACTAGGATACAGCTATCTAATCATGTGATTGAGTCACCAAGGTCCACCCTCTACCTGCAGATCCTTGAAGAATAATTATGGAAAGTAATTCCATCTGGTAAAAATAAAACCTCACCGGGCGGAAAATATGGGTGACTTCATCTATCCAATCCTCGGCCAAAAAGGGGTTTGTGTCACCCCAAAACCTAGGAGCTCACTTCCTATGAAAATCATTCAATGCACTCAGCTTGAGTGCATCCTCGACTAGTAGTGCTGGTAGTTATAGTTTCCCGACGGGTATTGGTATGTCTAGTAAACCACCTAGAGGTGCTATCTTCGATACAATCCACTATACAGATGTCTTTTCACTAGCTGGATCATCCTCGTGATCACACATTGTAATCTTGGATGCATGTCTACATAAAGGCATCCTAAAATAAAACAATGTGTACCATGTTCAATAGAGTATATCTGGAGAGCTGAATCAAGAAGGACATGGAAAATGCAACCATTCCTATATGATACCTGAACCATTATTTTTTCATACAACCAGTGTTTATATTTACAAAGTATAAAAGAAGGAAATTATATTCCTATTGTATAGATACATTGGTCATTGCACCAACACTGGAGTACCTGGCTTTAGATCCGAACTCGAAACACTTAACACTGTTACCCCAAACCAATCTCACATACTTTCGGTCCTAAAGTAGAACCGAACCATTATGATACCACTCTTTCATAACCCCTCATAGAGGGTCTCATGCCATTAATACCCCAATACTCCCTTGAATAAACCAAGGGAAAGTGACAATAACTAAGTAATCATATCCCAAAAATGGGAGGCAATAGCCTAAGTACTTGTACACACGCAAACATCTCTAAGCCACAAAATGATGAAATGTGAAAACCACTAATTAAACAATGCATGAATACCACTAATATCTCATAACATAGTATGAAAATAATAGTACTTGAATGTAAATAGGGCCAAATACAAGCCAACCACAAAGAGTCTATTACATAAGTCCATCCTAGAAGTAAAGGTTCTGGGACTATTGTCTGAATCCATAGGAACACACCTCAATATGTACAGTCTCGCTGAGAATATTATGGTCCTGGTTCTCCAACAAATCCATCAAAAGGTCAATCGTATACACAAGACATGACATGTGGGGGAAATCCCATGCAGGGATGAGTATAACAATACTCGGTAGGTCACCCTGAAACTACAAAGTAATACTGCAAAGGAATACCACAAAAAAATACATCAAAAGAAATTATAGGCATATCTACACAAGTATATGTCTAAAATACATATATTAAGAATATTTTGATATGCCCAAGATAGACATCAATTCATCAAGTGTTCATAACCAACTACCATTCGTTGAATTCTGCTTGAAGCACACTCGTTCTCGGAGAAATCACTTCTCGAGTAATGATATCATCAGAGACACTCAAAAAGAGGTCTAACTCATTAGGGACCTTCTTAAAGAGGATTTATTGTTCAATGAATATTATGATACATAGAGGGAGGTTAGCACCCAGATTTAATAAGGGGACACCATGGATCATGCCCAAAGTCAATGGGGGATACAGCCTACCCAATCTGAATCAACCCTCTACATAAGGGATCATGCCTAGACACACTGGGGGATACCACTAACCCTACCGATGCAACCCACTAGATGGAGGATTGGAGACCTAATCAATGAGGTTACGCGATTATTTATACTCCATTAGGGATGATAGAGGATATCACCCCAGTACCAGGGAAGGATATCATACTCTATCTAAGACTTGACCTCTAGAGTGTATTATAACCCAGTGATGTAGATGTAATACCGTACTGAATGCTCAAGGAAAGTACCAAGGGAACACTCTCAACCTAGACTAGTCCAATCCAAAAACTTGCCAATTTTCCCAAAATGACCGTCTCAATGTCAGGGTCTGAATTCCATAGACAGATCATCAATTCGATGCTCAACATAGTAGATACACTCATTTGAGGGAAACCGCTCACTAGCGTACCAGGGCATGCATACCTACCATCATAGTGTGTCCACCCAACTATCATGGTCGACTGCCACAGTCTGTCGACTAACCACACAGACCAACCATGTGGCCACTACACCCACATTAAACCATCCTGATTGACTGGAACTAGCCTCTTCCCCAGTCAACCCATATCCAACCAAAATCCAACCTGGTTCTGCTTTACACGGCCTGCCGGCCCGACCCGGCCCAGACCAAACCATTCTATTTGCACCACATATCACGCGGTTAAACACTACATCCACCTCCACTAGTCCCACTAGCACCTCTTTGTCTTCTTCTCGTGACCCACCACCATCTTATTTTCCCCATTACCGTTGTCATCTCACGCAGTCATCATTGGCCACAACCATCGCACGCCGATCCACTACTATCGGTTACAGTATTGAGTTTGTGTTCCCTTATACAGATCAGCTGGCCTCCTCCATTTCCCAAAAATCAAAACAGTCATAGATATGTTCCCTTTGGGTCTTGATCTACATAGATCAAGTCTTGGCTGTTGATTCACCACTAATCTAGGGGTTTGATCATGTTTAGAACCACCTATAAACATTGAGTGGTAAACCATGAATTTCCAATACGGATTATCATGAATATAGAAGGGAGAAAAGAACAATCATATAGTTTTTATCATCATTGTTCAATAATTCTTGGCCAACAATCATAATCAGGGTGTTTAGGTTAGAAAATAAAAATGAATAACTCCCAATAATCCGGTATACAAATCCATCCCACAATTCTGATCGATCTATGGGATAAAATGTTCATGGATTAGTCCATTTTCATTATATAAATATATAATGGGACAAATGATCAAAATAACAAGACCTACCTCGATTTTGATCACTCACAAACAAATAACAGTTATCACATCTTTGTCATTGGTAATATCCTTCAAATCTGAGGTGCATCGATCATCGATAAAAGATATGTCATTTTTTTCAAGAGAGTTATTAAAAGGGACTCTTAGAAAACTCTCAAAAGATTTCTATGGTTATGTTTCTAACCCTAAAAATTCTCCATAATAATATTTTTAAATACTTTCATCCATTTTGTTAAAAAAATAATTTTTTATTAAATTATTTTATTCTCATTACGTCATGCGATAAATTTTTCACAAACAACTTTCACCGACTAATGTTAAGTTGCGACTAGGGTAAAGCCACCATTAGGAACTCAACAGTGCCCTTGAAATTTTTCCCTATCCCGCCATTTAATATTTATTCCAATTTTTTAGGAAAAACTTCTCCGCGTGCGATTAAAAAGTTTTATATGTTTCAAACATTTATTTTTGGCACACAGGGCCTCAGAATCGCACATCATCTTAGCGCCTGGTCTTGAAATAATTCTATATAATATCCAAAAATATTACATCGAAAAATTAATATGTTATATTTTGTGGATAATTTCTCATGACTATCCAATCCTCAAATCAAGTTAACTCAGAAGGGAGACATGTTCCACTAAAATAATTAATGTGAGGAAAATTTCAAGGAACTCATGAAAGGATTAGCCATCACACCTATGATTACATTAACCTATAGTGAAGAAGGATTTTTAATCTATAGTTTTTTATCTCATAAGTGATTTTGATTTGTTCATATGAATAATGTCAGGGTTATTACTTATGCCTCATGAAAATTTGAGATTCCTGAGAAAAATTTCCCAACTCATTATTTGGAGTTATCTATTGTAATTGTTCCATTAAATATAAAAAGGAATTATATTTATTAATAAAATTGTGATATATATACCAATCATAAAAAAGTTTAAAGTATATATTAACAATGAAGGAGAAAAATTTGTGCCAAATAGGATGGTTAAATATGATTGAAAATTATGACAAGTCAAAACATTACCACCCAATGAAAGTGAACAAGGTGGAATATTATTTGCGTTAAAAGGATTGTGCTGGCTTATCCGTGATGTAGATTAAAAAATATGAAATATTTATAGATTTTAAAATTATTGATCTACAAATATTTAAATAAAGGGGAAAATTTATCTTGATCAATAAAATGTTCAACAATATGTCCTGGTAGAGATTAAAGATGCATAGAATAAGATGTAGAGCTGTAAAAGTAGTTTAGAAATATTCTTGAGTTTAACCTTGATCATGATGGAATGATAAGGTTTAGGAACCATGTATTTTTTCCATATATAACATATTTTAATAAGTAGTAATTAGAGTAAGCTAATATTTATTCATTCTTTACTTATCATGGAAGTAAAAAATATGTACAGATATTTGAAAGAGTATTACTGGTGGGATGGAATAATAAGAGATATCGAGGAGTTTGTTTCTTGGTGATTCATATATTAACAATTTAAGGTTAAAAGAAAAAACTATAAGGTGATGTTACATACATTACCCATAAAAGAATTGAAATGGGAAAATCACCATGGATTTTATCATTGTACTCCCCAAAATGTCTAATGGTCATAATAATATATGGGTTATAGTTGCTTGCCTAATTATGTCAACACACTGTATCACTATTAGATAAAAAATCTTTTTGGATGAGACTTATAAGATATTTATTAAGGAATTGGTAAGGTATTATGGAGTTACACATTCCAATATGTCAAATAGGGATCTAATTTTCACCTCAATGTTCTGGTGAAGTCTTCAATAATCTCATGATACGAATTTGAGTTTCATCACTACACATCATCCTGAAATATATAGTTAGTCTAAGAGAAAAATTCAAACCTAGAAGATATGTTTATATCCTTTATTTAGATTTAAAAGTTTTTTGGGATAAATGCCTTACTATAGTTTAGTTTTCTTACAACAATAGCCTTCAATATATAATTCAAATCGATCACTATGAAACCCTATATGGAAATAAATCTAAAAATCCCACATGAAAGAATAAATTAAGAGAAATAGAGATATTTGGAGTTTAGATAGGTGAATAATTGGTAGAGAATGTTAGATAAATTCAAGAACACGTCAATGAATCTAAAATTTAGAAGAAAATTTATTTATATGATCAATATCATGGTATAGAATTTGAATTTGGGGACAAATTGTTTCTAATAATTTATCTATGGAAGAAGGCAATGAGATTCTGGAAGAAATGGAAACTGAGACCCAATTATTTTGGTCCCTTTGAAATTCATGATAATATCAGAACCATAGATTATTTCTTACCACTTCCACCCAACCTATATCAAGTCTCAAATGTGTTTTATGTATCAATCCTGATAAAGTATATACCTAAGCCTTCACATGTACTAAACTCATAGGTAATTCCATTGGAGAAAGATATTTCTTATGAGGACCAACCGATGGAGAATATGAATCATACCGAGAATGTTATACTAAATAAGGCCACTCACATATTCACAGTTTTATGGTAAAAAACTAGTCTGATTAAGCTATGTGGGAACTTGAATATATGATGAGGTAGAATTATCCTCATTTGTTTTTTACGGAGTGATGAATTTAGAGGATTAAATTAATTTTAATGGTGGTAGAAGGTAACACCCCGAAATTTTATGAATATTTTTTTCAAATAAATTAAATTATATTGATATATTATGTTACACACAACACCAAGTTAATCTTAAACAACACACAACCCTGATCTATCTTTCATTACACACAAAACTGAGTTTTAACAAAACCATGATATATTATTAATATAGTTATTTAAATATGAATGTTATAACCTAAAAATTAAACTTAGTTATATTAATAGTAATAAATAATTTTTATTTATCAATCATATTGGTTTTACATCAACGGAACATATTGATAAAAAATTACTTATTTTTTAGTAAAGTCTTTCTATGTTTTGAAAATACTATTTTTTTAAAAAAATGTTTTTTGTTTATTTTTGTGAACATTAATAAAATTAATATTTCAAACTATTAGAAAATAAATTTGATAAAATAAACATTATTTTTTAAATAATAATGTAAAAAATATCTATGGTTTAATTTTTATTATTATTCTGGAATGTATATTTTTTTGATAAATATTGAATAATGCTGAATCTTAATTGAAAACTACCCATTTGATTAAATTATTTATAAATTAAAATTATATTTTAAATTTGTTTTAAAGTGAAATTAGTTTTATTATACATACATTAATCCAATTTATTTCATTGGAATCAATTTCATAATGAATTTTAATATAAAAAAATTGTAAATTTTTGAAGATTTTCTCTTTAAAAACCTACTTTCGCCTCGCATATGTTGGATTAATTTTAAATTAATTTTTTTTTGATTATATGAATGGAATTTAGAAAATTTTATTCTATTTTTGGAATCATAATAATATATATTATCAAATAAATTCAACTTAATTTTTGGATAAAATGAATTGTAGAAATAGTAAAAATTAGTTACCATGGTTAAGGTAAAAATCGGTTTACCAGAGGCTAAAATAACAAAAAAGGTTAAAAATAACCCAAAACTTATGAAACTTCCATTTTATGTCCATATGTTTATCTTTTATATTTTAGGCTCAATAATGGCTCACTATTGGATCCTTGTAACATGAAAAAATCGTGGATGGAATTCTTTCTTTCAAAATATTATAAGTGTGCCACTCACTTTACTTATAAAAGGCCACCCCTATAAAATTCAAGAAATTTTGGTTCATCCAATACCTAAAAAACATTTCTAAAATTCTATACACTCATTAAATAATCATTTGTTTGGAAATAAATACAAACTTAGAAGGATTTTAGTGAAAACATAAGTAGGATACCCAGAGAAGAGGTAACGTTCATCAATGAGCATTTTTCTTTTATTTCTTCCTCTACCACTTTTAATTACTATTAAAACATTATGATATAATAAAATAATTATATTACATATAATTATGTTTTTTATGTTATGTTAATTACCCACAACAATCCCCACTTCCATCGAATGGGTTTTGAAATCAATGTTCATGTGTACGGTGGGCTACCATCTTGTGAACCAATTTTATTCATTTTTCCATTAGCACCTCTCAAGGATGAAAATAATGATGGATTTATTTTTTATATATTATATTCTTGATATTATTATACTTCTAGAATTATGATATCACACATACCTTCACACTCTAATTTTTGGGAATTAGATAACATTGAGCATGGGTACGGAAAAATATTGTCTCATAAAGTGATGTGAATCGTTCATTCTTTACATGGAAGGTAATAAGGATTAATTTAATTACAATTTTTGGTATATATGAAATAAAAATTATTCTGGAATTATAATATATCATTTAAATTTATTTTTATCAATCCAAAACTAATATTGAAATTTTTTTTAAACGTATGTGCGGCCTACCGTCTTTATGAACGATGTATAACATTTTCTATCACTAAATTTTATAGATTAATATAAGTAAATATACAAAAGAAATATATGATATTTATAAATTTTTTAACATTATTCAGATGATTAAAACATGATAAAATTAAAATTACCAAAAAAAACATATACGAAAACAAATCGATTATTACCCAAAAAGTAACTATTGGACTCACCTGTTTTGATAATCCCAAATCATGTTTCATCTATATGATAATGATGTTTTATTAATGTTTATATTTTTTATAATGTAACAATTTTGTATTTTAAATATCACTACTTTATTTATTGAGTTTACATTGTAACATTTTCTATGTAAAAGTTCTTTGTCAAGAGCCTTCGGTTTAAGGAACTGGTTGACTCTACTATTACAGAGGTTACCGCTAGAGGTTACCACTAGAATTTACTGCTAAAGGATACCTCTAAAAGCTTACTAACCACCGCTATGAGGTTATCGCTATATGTTTACCACTGAGGAACCTTAAGACTGAGTTATCAATGTTAGCAAGTTTACCACTATGACTCTACCGCTCAAAGGCTGTTGTTGTAGAGTTACCGCTAGAGGTAACTGATACAAGGTTACATATGGGAAGCCTACTGATGAATCCTACCGATGAAGCTTACTGATTAAGCTTACCGATGAATCCTACCGATGATGCCTACCAATGAAGACTACCGATAAAGCTTACTGATGAAGCTTACCAATGATGCCTACTGATGAAGCCTACTATTGAGAAGGCTACCGCTAACAGTCTACTGATACCTATACCCTTATAACCTATACATTTTCAATTTTATTGAGATGTTTCTAAAGTTAATATTTGGTAAAATTAATGTTTTTCAAATTAATTAACGCTGATTGTAGACATATCAAGAGACCGTATCTAGAGACAGTACAAGGTACGAGGAGAACCGCATGAGGTTTTATCATTCCTACTTTTGGGCCTCAAATATAAAATAGAAGACAGAGATAGAGAAGATGAGGATTGGTGAGTAACATTACATGCTAGATCTGAAGAATAAGAAGAACACACTAGAACTTACACTGTGAACCCAATAGCTTCACGAAGATCATTTGGGAGAACAAATTCAAGACTGCCATCAATGATTCATCGAGCATCTCTCAAACCAAGAAGCAGACCACTTTAGTACCTAGAAGATAGATCTTAGATTTGCGACACTCTGTTTTACAGAAAACTTATATAGATGTACTCAAAGTGTAATTTCTTCACTTCATTGTGTCAAGAGCTGAACTGAAAACACATAGAGCCTTTAAAAATCAATCTTTATAACATTATCTCTATTGTGTTCTTTATCTTATATTTCTTAGAAGTTTGTGTTTTTATTTTACCCACACATTGTCTCCTGTGCATAAACTAGAGGTTACTAAAAATCCTTATACCAAACATTTTGTATATTTTTTTCACACATTTAATAATAGGAGAGGTCATGTGTGTCCTGGTTGTGTGTTTTTTCCATGAATAACTATGGTAGAGGTTATGAGACCTGGAATGTTTGTGAAAACTATTTTAAATCCCAATAAAGGTTGTGTATCAAGTTTCTTGTTAATATAAACTTCTTGTTGGAAGGTGATCACCAAGTGGAGAGGATTATGTCTCGACTTGAGACTAAACCTATTGTTTAACATTGTTGTGTACTATATTTTCTAATACTCTATTTTTCTTTTTTTCCACTCATTATAATTTTGAAAATAGTAAAATTTTGTTCATTAACTATGATAGTTACATTTGGTTAGTGTGTATATGTGTTTAATTCAGTAAACCTCTTTGAAAATTTGGATAAGTGTTTTACCCTGATTCAACTGATGACTAATTAACCATTGAGAAACATGTTGAACAATAGAACATTTATATCTCTACTACCTTAATTAACTGGGCTATTTCCAATTGAGGGATTTTATTATAATTTTTTTAATAGAAATATTATGTAGGAACTCAAATCACCCCCTCCTCATTAGTTTCCACCTCCACTAACATTTGGTATTATAGGAGTGTTTATTGATATCACCAGAACTATTTTTCAATGATTTTTTATAAATTCTTTTCAACTATGATGGTAGTTTTATCTTAAAGATCTTAAAATTTTTATCATATCTAAATTTTCAGTTCTTTAAATTATAATTATATATGCATAACCAAATTGAGGGTGCGGGTACTAATAGTATACCTTTATTTAATGGTAATAACTATACTCAGTAGAAATTGAAAATGAAAATGTATATAAAGACCACGTCTCCTGAAATCTAGGACACAATTGAAGAACAACATGCAGTACCTGCTACTTCTAGGGACGCATGGTCTTAATTGACTAAAGCTACATATAATAACAACTATAATGAAATGAATTCATTCTACTATTCTATAGGTGATGAATAATTCAATATAATATATACCTCTAAAACTACATATCATATTTGGGATAATTTGGTTGTTTCTCATAAGGAAACAACCAATGTTAAAGAAATGAGTTTAAATACTTATACTATTAAATATGATAATTTTAAAATTAAGCTTAATAAACCTATCTCTGAAATGTATCTCAGGTTCAATTAAATAGTAAATATGATGAGTCTACTTGGTAAACTAGTGGACAACAAGGATTAGATTATGATATTTCTTCGATGCCTACCTGACATATGGAGAATAACGTCTGTTTCTATTCGATAATTTTGTGACATAAGCAAGCTACCCGTTAAGGAACTAATTGGAAAAATCATGATGTATAAAGAAGAGATTAAGGTTAATCAAGAAGTAGATGAAGAACTAAGAAATAAACCTGTATCATTCAAGAATTATATCTCAAAGAGCAAAGACAAGGAAAAGGTTCAAGTTCCTGTAGATAGTTCCACCTGTGAAGATTAAGATTCTGACAATGATGATGAGATGACTGATCTTGATAGAATATTCAAAAATTTCTACCGAATGAAGAATTCCTATAGAAATTAAAACTATAAAGGAAGGTATGAGAGTAAATTACAGTAGAAAAAGGACATAAAATAAAATGACAACACAATTGAGATAGTCTACTATGAGTGTAAATGAAAAGGTCATGTGAAGGTTTATTGACTTAAGATGAAATTTAATAAGATATATGAAGATAAGGGAAAGGGATATTAAAAGTCTATGAAAGATACTTGAAGTGCTTCAAAATATAGCTCTAGTGGACCTGTCAATTCTGATACTGAAAAGAACAATCATGAAAACCTGTGTTTCCTAACAGAAACATCTAAGGTAACACTTAATTATCCTATACATAATACTTACTATTCTAGTAATGTAATTGAATCAAATGATGAAGAAAATATGACTAAGGATGAACTGTTTTAAAAATATGGAATGCTTGATGATAACTTTAATGAGATCAATGATAAATATAAATTATTTAAAAGACAACATGCTTTAAATTCCAATTATAAGTTTCACTTGGATATTGATAAAGAAAAATGTTCTCAGCTGTTAAAATAAAATACTGAACATAAATTATCAAATGAGAAATAAAAAAAGAGACCTTGAGAAGTTTACTTCTGGTATAGATACCTTAACTCAGTTTCTAGGGCAAAAAATTTCTATAAAATACACAACGAGTCTAGGATATTGACCAGGATAGAGAAGGATTATTAAAAACAATTTGTTCCAAAATCTGGACAGTTCACTGCTAGTTCAAGTTCTAAATCATCTCTTAAAATACAATTTTCTAAAGGACCAAACAAAATTTTTATGTCTCAAAACATTTATGTTGATTATATGAAAACTATATGGAAAATATGGGTTCCTAAAGTATTACATTCTAACCTCTCTAGACCCAAAAAAATCATGGTACCAAAGTTACCCTATGCTTAATCTATTTTTTATGAAAATTGTGTAAGAAGTTCTTGTAAAACCCTATGGTACTTGGATAGTATATGTTCAAGACAGATGATAGGAGACTATTCATAATTCAAGAGCCTAATCAATGTTAATGGTGGACATGTTACATTTGGTGATATTTCTAAGGTAAATATCGTTAGATTAATCCATATTGGTAACCTTGATACTATATTAATTTCAAATGTACTTTTTGTGGATGGGTTAAAGTACAATCTACTTAATATCTCTCAGTTTTTTGATGACAGATTTAATTTTAATCTTGAAAATGATGCATAAAATGTTTTTAATTCTAAAATTGATTTAATATTCACTCCTCTTAGAAATGAAAATTTATATGATATTGCTTTAAATTCTTTATCTATGAAAAATGTTTCTTGTTTAAATGATTTTCATAATGAATCTTGGTTATTCCATAGAAGATTAGGACACTGCAATGTGCACTCACTTAAGAAACTAACTAAGAACGGTTTATTTAGAGACATACCTAAATAGTAATTCCCACATAACAATGTTTGTAATCCTTATAAAAAGGGAAAAAATCACTAAGTTTCTTTCAAACCAAAGAAATAAGTTTCAACTTCTCAACCTCTTTAGTTGGTTCACATGGATTTGTTTAAACCATCCAGAGTTTCATGTTTAAATGTGAAGAAATATATCTATTTTCTTACATTTTATTTTTATAGATACACTTGGGTATAATTTATATCACACAAAAGTGAAGCATGCTCTCACTTCATTAAATATTCCTAGTCTGTAGAAAATCATAGTGGACTTAGAATTAAGACCTTGAATAGAGATCATGGCTATGAGTTTGAAAATCAAGAGTTTGAATCTTTTTACTCATATAATATCTATAATCACAGTTTCTATACTCCTAGAACACCTCAACAAAATGGAGTTGTAGAAAGAAAAAATATGACACTTCAATAGATTTCCCGAACTATGCTTAATGAGTATAACATATCTATCTATTTTTGGGTTGAAGCTTTTAATATAGCTTGTTACATCATAAATAGAGTTTTAATTAGACATGTTCTTAAGAATAACCCTTATGATATATGGAGAAATAGAAAACCTAAGGTTAATTACTTTAGAGTTTTTGGTTGGAAATCCTTTATCCTTAACACAAGGGATAATCTTGAAAAAAATTCTTCTAAAAGTGATAATGGAATTTTCTTAGGTTACTCAATCTTTAGTAAAGCCCATAGAGTGTTCAACAATATAACAAAATGTGTGGAAGAATTAGTTCATGTCAAATTTTATGATACTGGTCCACATGAACCTAAAACCTCTCATGAGTATCTTGAGAAAGATATGTCAATTCTGGACCTTAATGATAAAAACATTGAACCCCCGGTGAAAAAAACTAGTTCTGGAAATTTTCCAGAATCTAGTCCTGTTGAATCTGAACATGTATACAACCATGAAGAGTCTAGTTCAAGCCTTTCTATATGTATTAGAGCTCTCAAGAATAATCATTTAGATGATGTAGTAGGTGATCTAAATAGAGGGATGAAAACTAGATCTACTCTAAGAAACAAGGTTGAACATCAAGCTTTTCTTACAAAACTTGAACAAAAAATTATTAATGATGCTATCAATGAATAATTTTTGGTGATAGATATGCAAGAAGAATTAAATCATTTTGAAATAATTTTTTTTTGGAATTAGTGGAAATACCTAAAGACACTTAGACCATAGGCACTAAATGGGTGTTTGGAAACAAAGTTGATGAGTCTGGAAATATATTTAGAAACAAGGCTAGATTAGTTTCACAACGATATAGTCAAGAAGGAGGAATAGACTGTGAAGAAACCTTTTCAACTATAGCTAGACTAGAATCTATTAAGATACTACTTTTTTGTGTAGCTCGTCTGAATTTAAATATTTATCAAATGGATGTTAAAAATTAATTTCTATATGGTTATATAGTTATTTATGTATTTTTTGAACAACCCCCTATCTTAACAAATCCCCATTTTTCAAATAATGTTTTTCAAATTTATAAAGGTTTATATGGTCTAAAACAAGATCCTAGAGCATGGTATGATATACTTAGTTCTTTTCTTATTTCAAAACGTTTTACTAAAGGAATATCTAATCCTACTATTTTTATTTAAAGGATTTACAAAGATGTTTTAATAGTACAAATTTATGTATATGGAATTATTTGTTTATCTTCTGAAAATTATTTATGTACAGATTTTTAAAAGATGATGTGAGATGAATTTGAAATGAGATTAATGGGACACCATTAATTTTTCCTTGGATATACAATTTTTCAAAATAAAAAAGTCATTTTTTAAATCAATGTAAATATTCTAAGGATGTTTTGAAATGTTTTGGTTCAAATAGTAATAAAGGTAGTGATACACCAATGAGTATCACTTGTAAGTTGGGTGCTGATGAAACTGGTAAACTAGTGGATCAAACCAATTGTAGAGGTATGATTGGGAGTTTTCTCTACCTGACTTCTAGCCGACCAGATATTATGTTCATTGTATGTATGTGTACTCATTTTTCAGACAATCCCAACTAATAGCAATTAACTACTGTTAAAAGGATTTTCAAATATCTCATGTATACTACCAAATTAGAAATATTTTATCCAAGAGGAAAATCATTTGATTTGATAAGTTATTCAGATACTGATTTTGTTGGTTGCAAGTTAGATAGAAAAAGAACCTCTAGAACATGTCACATTTTGCGCAAGTCACTAGTATCATGATGTAGTAAGAAATAGAATTCCATTACATTATCCGTTTCTAAAGATGAATATATAGCTGCTGGTAATTATTGTGATCACATTTTGTGGATGAAATACAGTTTACTAGACTATGGATATCAATTCAAACATGTCTCTATAAATTTTTATTACACAAGTGATATTAACATCTCTAAAAATCTATTATCTCATACTAGGACAAAGCAGATTGATGTGAGACATCACTTTTTTAGAGATCATTATCAAAGAGGTGATATCACTCTTGAATTCATTAGAATTGAACATTAATTGGATGATATATTCACAAAGACATTGATTTATAAGAGGTTAAATTACATAAAACATGATTTAGGTATCATAAATTCTTAGTTTAGGACACCTCACTATTGAACCTCACTATTAAGACACCTCACCAATGGACCTCACTGATAGACCTCACTGTTGGAACATTACTATTAGTCATCATTACTGAGAGGTCCTGAACTTTGTGTTTTTCTACCAGAATATGAAACAATTTAATTTTGTTTATTTTGTTTACTCGATTTGTTTTTCGATCCCAATATGATAAAAACAAAGTGAAATCCACATTTAGATCCACTTAAATCCTCTCCCTAACCTCGTGCTCCCAATGATTTGAACCTAACCTTCTACTAAAACCCTCAAAACACATCAGATAGAAATAGAAAGAGTGAAGAGATCGATGGTTGGTGATGAAGGAGACACACCAAACCCTAAGAGACCTCGATATGGGTTTAGTGGTGGAAGCAAGGTTGTGGAAAAGAAAATCAATCCTCATTTGTCGAAGAGGGGAATTGTGTTCGAAAAATAATTACATTCAGAGTGGTTGTTGTTGAGAAAATATCTAGTATTGAAGGCACTCAAAGCATAGGATTGGGTAGAATGCTTCTCAAACAACAATGGACCATATTACATAGAGATAGTAAAGGAGTTTTATGAGTTTTTAAAGTTTGAACAGTCTGATGATGATAATCGAATGATTTCTATGTTAAATGGAGTTAGTGTGAGCTTCTCTTATGTTGAATGGGCTGAATTCTTAAGAGTCTCATATGAATCCATATTCGACTACTAGTCTGTAGTGATGCCTTACACTAGTGAGTATTTCTGCTATAAAGAGGCTCTGGCCCAACTGATAGGGAATAGAATCCCTAGGAAGGTAATTACTGTTGAGATGGATGGGAAAAAATTACTATTTAAATTTTTCCAACTTGTCTTGAGTCCCAGGAGAGGTGACTTTTCTAATTTGAAGTTTGAAGACATATTTATGTTGTATCTATTAAATCATGGAAAAAGGATAAATTTTTTTAGGTTTTTGATGGTTCAGTTAGAGTATATGACTAGGCCTAGTTCCAAGCCAAATGTTTTTTATGCCAATTTGATATCCCTAATGTTGAAAGTGAAATGAGTTGTTGGAAGTAAGAAATAATTAAAATTTGTGAGAGACAACTTCTTCATTAGCATAATGTTTTGCAAGTTTATGAAGATAAACTCGAACCTTTGGAAAAGGGAATGGGTGAATGATGAGGCTAAACTATATGATGAATTCAATCCTACTGCAAATCCTACTAGGCTGAAGAATAAAAGATATCCAGGTATGAAACCTAATTAATTGGAGCCAATATACTCAAATGAAGAAGAGAAGGTTATTGTTATGCAAGAAAGACAGGATTCTCTTGTAGATGACAGGAGTTATACTGACCTTCCATCAAGCTGTCATGTTGGTGTTGTATTGTTTGGAGAGCCTAGTCCACCAAGGATATTTCCTAGAAGAGAGATTGTACTAAGGGACAGTGATGATGAGGAAACCTCTGAAGAATAATGTGACGAGAATGTATTAAGAGACATTTCTATAGGGGAGACCTCATAGGAGGAGGATTATGTTGAATATGATCATGAGGAGTTTGAGACAGCTTGTAACACCCCATGATTTTGAAAACAAATTTTGAATGCATTTTATAATCTATCCATTAAATTAAACTCTACCTCTACTGTGTTTGGAATTTCAAATAATGTTCATCTGGAGTTGTGACCAGTAAGTCATTTAGAGTCTGATAGAACAATCTTTTTTTGGTGAATAGTAACATACCCTTATGAATAGTAAAATTAATAGTAATATGACCCTTATGAATAGTAAATAATAATATTATTTTATTTTCTTAAGGCAATAAGATAATGAGACCTTAATTAATTTTTCAATGTGAAATAATTCTAATTGCACATTAAAATTGTTATTTTTTGAATTAATTATGACTTTATTTAAATATTAAATTAATAATATTTAGAAAATTAATTTTGAAAAATGGAGTTCATTTTTTAATTATACACGTCGAGAAATAGTACGGGTAATGTTTTTGGATTTTTCTGAAATTATAGAATTTTTTTATGAATAGTGAAATACGATAAAATACCGTATATAAAAATTATCAGTTAACTACAATATTCATGACATCACAAGTGATTCAAGGCCACTTGGTTCGAACTCACATGCACTTTTTACTATTATGGGTCACATGAAACAATACTATTGGTTGTCTTGAGGGAAATAATAAAATAATGAATTAAATATTAAAAATTACCCCTCTCCTCCATTATAAAAACCCATCACCACTCCCTCTTCTCTTCACTCATCTAAGCCTTGAAGATCCTCAAAGTGCTGACGAATAACCTTCTATAGTCACTCACCATGACCAGGAAGCTCTTGGTCTTTCCAAAAGAACCAAATCCCTTCCATTAAGGAGGTTCTCGAGGAAGTTATTTCAAGAGGAAAGACACCTTTCTTTTTCTTTGAGTTTCATTTGATTTTATCTTCTTTTGTTATCCTCTCTTAACATCCTCTGACCAAATTACCATGATAACTCTAGTATCATCCATATACTTGATTTATATCATGTTAATGGATTAACCATCATCAATATTCTTACTCCCTCCCATTTATTTTTATAAACAAAATCAACGTCTATGAGGTTCCAATTTATAACCTTCGTGGACAATGAAGTTTAGTTCTTCAATATTTACTTCATTACTGGTCATGAAACCAAATTTATGGTTGAACCAGACTACAATATATGAATTACAACCTAATTAATATATAGGAACCAATATATGTACATATTATTAATTTATGTGACAAAATGAGTACATAATAATCCAAATACCGCCAAATAATCGAAGTGATTGTCATCTAACAATTCATCTTCATTCCATGTAACCAAATGATAGAAGTGGCCATTAAAAATTATTGATGTTCAGAAATAATATTTAATTTCAATTATGGAGATTTACAACCTTTCCACATGAACATCATTACTTAAAAACAAGTGAACCAATTTTGAAAATCAAGGAAACAAACACTCTGGAACGACATAATTCAATATAATAACTTACAAATAATAACATAAATGAACTAAAAATAATTATGATAAACTAAATACATGTCTATTAGGTTCTAAAATAATTTATTTATATGTATAGTTTCATATTCTAGGACCTTAAGTTCAAGAGAGGAACACATTCAGATTTAAGGTCAGGGTTTTTCCACCCGAACTACCATTTCCATTGGGGTTATTTTCATTTTCTAAATTACCTCGATGAAAATATTATGTATTATTGTAAATGATTTGATAGTGTTCTATATATGTACACAAACCGGATTCCTTCTTTATTTTATGGTTAGTTACATACTTTAAAAGGATCTTTCAAATTGTTTCCGAAATACAAGCCCGATTCAAGGGAATATCTCAATTTATTACCTATTTTAAAGAGGAATCTTTAATATGTTTTTGGAAGCCATAATGTCTATAAAATCCCTCATTTTGTTTTGAAAATAATATCTTACTTCACTTTGGGTTTTATACAAT
Source organism: Viscum album (assembly GCA_963277665.1). Classification (NCBI taxonomy): domain Eukaryota; kingdom Viridiplantae; phylum Streptophyta; class Magnoliopsida; order Santalales; family Viscaceae; genus Viscum; species Viscum album. The sequence continues at coordinate 285,937,176 of OY728137.1, read as the reverse complement.
GATTTTTTCAAAATAACTATTCTTTTCAAAGTAAAAGAGTATTTATTTCAAGAATTACTTGAAGATTTTATAAGAGTATATTTTTCTATTTCAACACACATGTTTATTCTTATTTAATATTAGGATTAGTATTCCATATTATCATATACCATATTAAATTCAATGTCTTATTGTTATTTTGGCTTTTGATGTTCTATCTTTAAACCATTCATCAGTTTACTTTGAATGACTAGTGTTTCGGATTAATGTTCGAGGAAAGCTATTTACATTTATCATATTAATGTGTATGTTGTTTATTTTTATCCCCGTTCATATGAGTAATGTATTGGACATAGTAAATGTCGAGTGGGGAATGTTATATCCTCTCGGTTCATCATCAGGTCTCATGAGACAAACTACGGTCTTGGCACACGACCTTGACAAAATGATTATTTATGGTCTTCGCACGAGGCCTTGACGGTATATATATGTTGTCCCGCATTATGCATTTCCCTCAATATAAATATATTATTGATGGTTCATATGGTTTTTCTACTAGTACAATACCCATGATTATGCTACGTTATTGAAATATTTACTCATTTAATATTTCCACCATAATATGTACAAGTTTATTTCTAGAGGCATGTGTTTTAAATTATTCACCATGTCTAATGTTTATGTTATATTACACTATATTGATTAACCTTACTATGAATTTGAGCTCACCCCTTTATTATGGTTCATTTTTTAAGGGCATGATGAATTCTATTATTAATGACATGGTGAAATAACCTAGGAGTTATGGAAGTTGTCTAAAGTGTTTCTATGTTGTTTTTTATTTCAATTTCTAATGATGAACTTATGTATGTATATTGTTTCCAATAATACTAAACTACTCAGTCCTTTGGGATTCTTATTCCTTATTTGTATGCCAATGTATCCAATAAAGAACCGGCTTCGGGTAACTGGGGTCGGGTCCGTACAGTTGGTATCAGTGTAAGTTAAGTAGAATACATGGAAACTAGATTTTGAAAACATATAATTAGGGAAGAGTACCTAAGTTAGTCTTTGAGGATATTCATACAATAACATCCTGGTATTTTTTTAAGGAATAACTTATTTGGATCTTTCAAGAAATACATTCCTTTCTAGATACGAGCAGGTAGAGGCGGCTCTGGCACAAATGTATCTAGGAGTAAATCCTGAAAAAACCACTTTGACCTAGACTCGAAGGGAAACTGGTGCACGACAATGGGCCTTGCTACACTCTTGGTTACGACACTCACAGGGGATATTATTAGGATAATTCATATTTTTACAAGCCATTATAAAGGATAAAAATGTAAAATTTTCCTCAACGAAACCATTTTTTGAATATGGGATTACCCATGTGTTGGATCTCAAATTTTTCTAATTATTTTGTTAAGTTAAGATTATACATTATGATTCATAACTTAATCTAGTGTATGCCATTATCTAAAGATGGCACCAAGTGGAAGTAATGGAAACCGCATGAACGCACATGTTCCCTATAGGGATTTCCCTCCAATGCAAGATAATGATGTTGGCTCTAGTGTTGAGAAACTCATAACTATACTGGGACAACTTACTCCGGTTATGAATAATAACCTTACTCATATGGAGCATCCAGATCCACCACATGGAGGAGCTATGTTAGATCTCTTTATGCGACAACAACCTCCATCATTCAATGGGACTACAAACCCGTTTGTAGCAGAGCAGTGGATATGTTCCCTTGAGAATATATTTCTCGCTTTGGGATGTAACGAAAGAGAGAAGTTTGTCATGGATATTTATTGTCTAATGGGTGATGTGGATCAGTGGTGGTGTCTAATTCAAAACACAGTGGAGGAAGAAGAAATAGAAGAGATTGAATGGAGGTATTTTAATGAAATATTCTTAGAAAAATATTTCCCTCATGAACAACGCGCAGATATGGAGAGGAAATTCTTGAATCTGAGGGAGAAAGAGGATGAAAATGTTGCCAAGTATGAATCCAAATTTACAAGGATGGAAAGGCATGTTCCGGACTACATACGTAATCCAAGGAGCAAAATTTATCAATTTTTGATGGTTTAAAACCATTCCTTCGAAGGGATCTTGTCTCCCAAATATTTTAATCATATGAAGATATACTCTCAAGTTCTATTAAGACAAAAAAATGAATTCTCTATGTCTTATGACATCAAAGGAAAGCAAGAGAAGATGAGGGCATATGAAAACACTAGAAAAGGATATAAGGAAATGGGGAAGAAGGGAAGAGTTGAATTTCCATCATGTTGTAATTATGGGAAGAAACACCCTGGGACTTTCCTGAAGGGAATGGGAGTCTGTTACAAGTGCGTAGAAAAAGAAAACCTATCTCGGGATTTTAAGGAAAAGAAAGAAGCTACCAATGTTCTATGCTACAATTGTAGTGATATGGGACATTATGCACATGAATGTCCTAAGATTCATGGAGATGTTCCCCAAAGAAGGCCAAGGGTGCAAGTAAAACCTTATGCAGTTACAACTGCAGAGGTTGAAGTTCCAAATGAAGTGGTGGGAGGTACATTGATTGTTTTATCCAACATATCCAATAATTTATTTGATTCTGGATCATCGCATTCATTTATATCTTCCCAATTTTCAAAGAAAATTAGATATTTCCAATTTGATTTAATAAAGGAGTTATCAGTCAGAACACCTAGTGGATGTATCACTGTAATAATGGCATGTTGATTAGTCCCCCTCGTGACACATAAACATGATTTAATTTCAAACATTATCATCATACCAATGGTTGACTATGATATAATTCTCGGTATGGATTGGCTCTCAAATTATGATGCGAAGATCTATTGTAAGAATATGGAAGTTACAATTTTCGAGAATGGGGTAGAATCCCTTATTTTTAGAGAAGAAACCTCCACATGTGATTATCATCTAGATCCACCCCCAGTAGATCTACTAAATTAAATTATTGGGGAGGAATGTAATGAAATAAATATGGGATAGGAGAAGAATTTACAGATAGAATATGTACCTGTTGTGCAAGAATATATTAATGTCTTTCCAGAGGATTTACCTAGACATCCTCCAGAGTGGGAAATTGAGTTCTCCATTGACTTAATTCCTGGTTCAAGGACCATATCAGAGACCCCTTATAGAATGGACACTATGGAGTCAGTGGATATAAAGAAACAACTAAAGAAATTGAGTGATAACGTATTTATTTTCCCTAGCGTTTCTCCATGGGGATCCCTTGTTCTTTTTGTTAAAAAGAAGGATGAGTCTATGAGGTTATACATTGATTATAAGGAAATAAATGTTACAATAAATTTTAAGTATCCTATGCCACAAATTGATGATTTATTCGATCAACTTCATGGAGCACAATATTTTTTGAAGATTGATCTTCGATCTGGATATCATCAGTTACTTGTGAGTAAATAATACATTCAAAAAAGATCATTCTGAACTAGGTATGGGCATTACGAGTTTACAGTAATTCCTTTTGGACTAACTAATTAATCATCTGTTTTCATGGATTTGATTAATAGAGTTTTCAAGGAATATCCTGATGACATTGTGGTGGTGTTTACTGATGATATCCTAGTGTACTCTAAATGCTATGAAGAACATGAAAATCACTTGCGCACTATTCTGAAGACTCTGATAAGAAATAAATTATATGGGAAGTTTAGAAAGTGTGATTTTTGGCTCCAATCAGTTGCCTTTATAGGCCACATTGTCTCTAAGGATGGAATATCCATAGATATGGTAAAGGAAAAGGCCGTACAAGAATGGCATACTCCAACGAACCTAACTGAGGTACATAGTTTTATTGGTTTAGGAGGTTATTATTTTTTTTTCGTTCAGAACTTCCCTCGTTTATCCAACCCAATGACCAAGCTCACACAAAAAGGGGTTAAGTTTGTATGGAAAAAGGAATGCAAAGACTGTTTTGAATAATTGAAGAATAGTTTAGTGAATGCTTCCATCCTAACCCTACCATCGGGGAATTATGGGTTTCTTATCTATAGTGATCCATCAAAGAAATGACTTGGTTGTGTCCTTATGCAGAATGATCAAGTAATTTCTTGTGCATCTAGACAGCTAAAAATTCATGAACAAAACTATCCAACTCATGATCTTGAGTTAGAAGCGGTAATCTTTGCTTTAAAGATTTGGAGACATTACCTCTATGGAGAAAATGTGAGATATTTACAGATCATAAGAGTTTGAAATATATATTCTCACAGAAATAACTAAACATGAGACAAAGGAGATGGATTTAGCTACTTAAAGACTATGATTGCACAATACAATACCACTCATGGAAGTCAAATAAGGTAGCATATGCTTTGAGCAGAAAGGATCATGGGGTTTGAACAAGATGAGTGTAGAAAGGGATCTGTTATACATGGATCCAGTAATGATAGATATGGGAATTATCATGGAAGGTGACACATCACTACTTTTTCAAATGGTTTCCTAACCTTCTTTAATAGAGAGGTTAAAAAATTCTTAGGCCGATGATGAGGAGTTTCAAAAAAATTAAAGCTATAAATGATGTGAAGTTGACTGACTTCGTATATGAAGGTGGCACTTTGAAATTCGGGAAGAGGCTTTGTGTTCCCGCTATTCCTAATCAAAAGAGAGAACTATTGGATGATGCACGTAGCTCTAATTTATCTATACACCCTAGTAGCACAAAGATATATCGAGATCTCTGAGTAAAATTTTGGTGGGACAATATGCAAACGGAGATTGCAGATTTTACATAAAAGTTCCTAGTATGTCAACTTGTGAAGGTCGAGAGGAAATATTCTAAGGGGATGATGCAACCATTACCCATACCAACATGGAAGTGAGAGAACATTACCATGGACCATTTCACTAAACTACCAAGGACATCTATAGGAAACAATTCTATATGGGTCATTGTGGATAGTCTTAAAAAGATGGCTCACTTCATCGCGATTCGAGAGGACTTCTCATTGGAGAAATTAGCACTGATTTACATCAAAGAAGTGGTAAGGTTCTATGGAGTACCACTATCTATTGTATCTGACCATGATCCTAGATTCACCTCAAAGTTCTGGAAAAGTCTCCAACATGCTCTAAGCACTGAACTGAACTTCATTACGGCTTATCATCCTCAAACTGATGTCCAATCTGAGCGAACTATTCAGACACTGGAAGACATGTTGAGAGCATGTTCTATGGAATTCAAAGGAGGATGGTACCAACATCTTCCACTGGTTGAATTCTCCTACAAAAATATTTTCCACTCGAGCATCCGAATGGCACCATATGAACTTATGTATGTATATTGTTTCCAATAATACTAAACTACTCATTCCTTTGTGATGCTTATTCCTTGTTTATATGCCAATGTAACCAATAAGGAACCAGCTCCAAATAACTGGGTTCGGGTCTTTACAGTTGGTAGAACATTGGTGTGTTGGTATGAAGTCAGTGAGAGAAATCTTCCAGGACCTTAATTCGTAGAAGAAATGGTGGAGAAGGTGAAAACCATTCAGCAGCATATCAAGCCAGCCCAAATTTGACATAAGAGCTATGTGGATAACCATCGACGAGACCTTGAATTCAAAGTTGGAGACCTGGTATTTATACACATAACTCCATGGAAGAAGTTCATGAGGTTTGGGAAGAAAGGAAAGTTATGTCCAAAGTATATTGTCCCCTTTGAGATCCTCGATCGAGTCAGAGCTGTGGCATATCGACTGGAACTTCCACCTACCATGTCAAAAGTAAATGATGTCTTTCATGTATCCCTCTTAAGGAAGTACATACCAGACCCTTCACATTTACTCTCTTCAAAGGTGGTACGGTTGGAGGATGATATTTCCTATGAGGAGTAGACAGTGAGAATCATGGATCGTAGAGACAATGTTCTACACAACAAGACTACTCATCTAGTCAAGGTACTATGGCAAAACCATAAGTACAAAGAGGAAACATGGGAACTGGAGGAAACAATGAAGAAAAAGTACCCCCACTTGTTTTTTTCCTAGATTGTAAAATAAAAATTTCAAGGAAAAAATATTTGTGAGGGGAGAATGTAAAACCCCATGATTTTGAAATTAAATATTGAATGCATTTTATAATCTATCCATTAAACACAACTTTGCCTATGTTGTGTTTGGAATTTCGAATAATGGTCATCTGGAGTTGTGTCAAATAAGTCATTTAGAGTATGATAGAACAAACGTTTTTTGGTGAATAGTAACATACCCTTATGAATAGTAACATGAATATTAATATGACCCTTATGAATAATAAATAATAATATTATTTTATTTTCTTAAGGAAATAAGATAATAAGACCTTAATTAATTTTTCAATGTGAAAGAAAACTAATTGCACCTTGGAATTGTTATTTTTCGAAGTAACTATGACTTTATTTAAAAATTAAATTAATAATATTTAGAAAATTAATTATGAAAAATGGAGTTCATTTTTGAATTCTACACGTCAATAAATTTTTAGGATAAATTTTTGGGATTTTTCTGAAATTCTAGAATTTTTTGATGAATAGTGAAATATGATAAAATACCGTATATAAAAATTAAAAGTTAAATACACTATTAAGGACATCAAAAGTGATGAAAGGAAACTTGGTTATAACTCACATTCACTTAGTACTATTATGGTTCACATGAAACAATACTATTGGTTGTCTTGAGAGAAATAATAAATTAATAAATTAAATATTCAAAAATTACCCCTCTCCTCCACTATAAAAACCCATCACCACTCCCTCTTCTCTTAACTCTTCTAAGCCTTGAAGCTCCTAAAAGTTCTACCAAATAACCTACCCTAGTTACTCCCCACGACTAGGAAGCTCTTGGTCATTCCAAAAGACCCAAATTCCTTCCCTTAAGGAGGTTCTCGAGGAAGTTATTTCAAGAGGTAAGTCACCTTACTTTTTCTTTGAGTTTCATTTGATTTTATCTTCTTTTGTTATCCTCTCCTCACAAACTCTGACAAAAAGACCATGATGACTCCATTATCATCCATATAATAGATCTATATCATGTTAATTGAATAACCTTCATGAATATTTTTACTCCATCCCATTTATTTTTTAAACGAAATCATTGTCCATGAGGTTGAAATTTATAACCTTCATGGACGATGAAGTTTCATTCTTAAATATTTACTTCATTACTGGTCATAAAACCATATTTATGGTTGAACCATACTATAATATATGAATTAGAACCTAATTAATATACAGGAACCATTATATGTACATATTATTAATTTATGTGACAAAACTAGTTCATAATAATCCAAATACCGCTAAATAATCGAAGTGATTGTCATCTAAAGATTCATCTTCATTCCATGTAACCAAATGATAGAGTTTCCATTAACAATTATGGAATTTCAGAAATAATATTTAATTTCAATTCTGGAGATTTGAAACCTTTCCACATGAACATCATTACTTAAAAACAAGTGAACCAATTATGAAAAGCATGAAAAGAAACACTCCGGAACGATGGAATTCAATATAATAACTTATAAATAATAACATAAATGAACTAAAAAGAACTATGATAAACTAAATAAATTTCTATTAGGTTCTTAAATAAGTTATTGATATGTATAATTTCATATTCCATGACATTGAGTTCAAGAGGGGAACACATTCGGATTTAAGGTAAGTGTTTTTTCACTCGAACTACCATTTCCATTTGAGTTATTTTAATTGTATAAATTAACTCAATGAAATTCTTATGTATTATTTTCCATTAAGTGTGAGTGTTCTATATAGGTACACATACCAGAATACTTCTTTATTTTATGGTTTGTTACATTCTTTAAAAGGATCTTTCAAATTGTTTATGAAATACAAGCCCGATTCAAGGGAATATCTCAATTTCTTACCTAGTTTCAAGGGGAATATCTAATATGATTTTGGAAACCATAATATCTATAAAATATCTAATTTTGTTATGAAAATAATATCTTACTTCACTTATGGTTGTATACAAATTTTTTTCCAAAATAACTATTCTTTTTAAAGTAAAACGGTATTTATTTCAATATTTACTCGAATATTTTATAACAGTACATTCATTTATTTAAACACACTTGTTGATTATTAATTAATTTTGGGATTAGTATTCCATATTATCATCTACCATATTCAATTTAATATTTTATAATTATTTTAGTGATTTATGTGCTATCTTTAAACCATTCACTAGTTTACTTCGAATAGTTACTGTTTTGGCTTAATGTTCGGGGAAAGTTATTTACATTTATTATATTAATGTGTATGTTGTTTATGTTTATCCCCATTCATATGAAGAATGCATTGGACATAGTAAGTGTTGGGTGGGGCCCGCTATATCCCCTCAGTGCATCGGTAGGTCTCGTGAGACAAGCTATGGTCTTGGCACAATTCCTTGACAAAATGATTATTTATAGTCTTTGCACGAGGCCTTGACTATATAAATATGCTATCCCACAATATGCATTCCCTAAATATGAATATAGTATTGATGTTTTATATGGTTGCTCGACTAGTATAATAACAATGATTATGCTATGTTATGGAAATATTTACTCAGCTCATATTTCCACTATAATATGTTCAAGTTTATTTCAAAAGGCATGTGTTTTCAATTATTCACCAGGTCTAATGTTTATTTTATCATCCACTGTATTTCTTAACCATACTGAGCGTTTGATATCACCCATTTATTATGTTTCATTTTCTTAGGGAAAGAATAATTTTATTATGAATGTCATTCTGAAATATCCTAGGATTCATGGAAGTTTTCTAAGGAGTTTCTATGTTGTTTTTCATTTCAAGTTGTAATGATAAAATTATGTATGTATCTTCATTATAGTAATACTAAACTACTCGGTCCATTGGGATACATACTCTTTGTTTGTATTCCAATGTAACCAATAAGGCACCGTCGTCAGGTAATTATGGTGGGGTCCTTACATAGATTTAGATGAATGTGAAGAAGAATTACTAAATCTTAATACTTTGATAGAAAAACTGTAATGGATGAGAGTGAAGAGGAAGAGGATGTTTAATTTGTTAGAGCTGGAATTTATATGGTAGGGGTAGAAGATTTTTTAGAAGAAGTATTAGTAGAATCCTTTACCGGTTTAGTTGATCAAGGAAGACTGGGAGAGGATAATGCAGTTGTCCAGGAGGATGCTCTATGTGAGGGGGAAACCTATTTCCATAGGTTCATTTTCTAGTTTTCATAAGATAGAATATTGGTCAAAAAACATGGATTCATTATTTTGGTCTTACACTATGATGATTCTGAAGATGAAAAACCTAAAAGAATCACTCTAGTTAATTCTGTTTCAGAGACCAATATAGTTCAACCAGTGGTTCTTCTACCTCATGATTATGTGATGAAGTATGACTTAGATTCATTAAAATCAAATTTGAAGAGACACTTTTATGAGAGATTCATTGAGATGGAGAGAACAATGGATCTCAATCCAGAGCATGTGGCATCTTCTTTGGAAAGAATAATCTCTAACTTTCACTCCAAATTACTACATAAAGTGAAGGAATGTCACAATCAAGTGAGAACCTTGGTCGGATATATGGAGTCCGTGAAATTGTCAATTGTGAGTTTAGACTCAAATATTGCTTCAAGATCTCAAGTGGAAAAATACCTAAAGTATATAAAGAGTGTTTTTTATTAGATGGTCACTGAGTTTGATGACTTTAAGAAGTCTTTAGAGACACATGTGAGTGGTCATGATGAATATGTGAAGAGGTTGATCAGTGGATTGACCAGGTTTTTTAAGAAGGCAATAGCTTTTACCATGGCACCTCTGTGTGCATCTTCTTCCTCATTAGCCTCTCCTCCTCTTGATCTAGAACCCTTTAGATCAATTGATAGAGAAGAAATTGAGAAGCTCTCTAGTACAAGTACCTCAGACCCTCAGTCTATGACTCAGTTCATTTCTACTGCCAGAGACATTCATAATCTTGTAGGAGATTACTTGAGGGAGGATGCCCAAGATCATAAGGCCATCAAAGAGAAGGTTGACTTATATTATAAATGGGTTTACACTAAGCTTCATATGGATAGTAACTTCAAGCTAATATTGGATGACCTGGGGATCCCACCTATCACTCAGGATTTTAAGGATCAAGTTAGCACGCTTAGAGAGTTGAATCTTACTTTGTAAATGTTCATGGAGAATAAGGATGATTTCATATCTGCTATGTAAAGAGGAGGAAGAATCATTATGGATTTTAGAAATCTCTTTTTTTCATTTATCTATATGGACCATACTCCCATTATTGTCTCTCTAGTCTTACCTTATTCCTAAACATCATCAGGATCTACAAGTGTTTCCCCTTTCCTGACTCATAAATAGGCCATCATAAGCTTGACTCCTATGATTCCTCCAAGATATACTCATTATCAGTCTACTAATTCTTCTGTAGTAGCTTCTCCTACGTTGATTTTTGCTATACCTCAATCTATCCCTCCATCTTCGGAACCTACCTCCTCATCTCCCAATGGAAAAGATCAATTGGACATCTCTATTTTGGATTTAATTTGGGATATCTTAGTTGATAGGAATTATTGTAGACTTTTTTTATATTTTAATCTTGTCTCATTAATACAAAAATTTAATTCTGTCTCTTTTTGCCTTATTTTCATTTTATTAATCACAAAGGGGGAGAATTTATAAGATTGGATCCATTGAATATATGACATTCGAATAACAGTATATTTTGATACATAATATATATATATTTACACCACTGAAGAGATTAGAAAATGTGATTCACACTGATTCAATAATACTTAAAATCTAAATTTCACTTAAATAATTTGTGATCATCAGAAAAGGGGAGATTGTTGGAATCACCTTTTTTGGTAATCCCAAATCTTGTCTCATCTATATGATAATCATGGTTCATTAATGTTTATTGTTTTTATCGTGTAAAAATTATGTATTTCCAATCCCACTTTTTTCTTGATTGAGTTTACACTGTAACACTTTCTAAGTAAAACGTCTCTATTAAGAGCCTTTTGTTTAAGGCATCGGTTGAGTCTACTATTATAGAGGTTACTACTTGAAATTACTACTAAAGGATACTGTTGGAAGCATAATAGTCACTTCTAAGAGGTTACTAGTGGAAGGTTACCACTGAGGAACCATACCGTTGAGTTATCATTGCGAGCGAGTTCACCGCTACGAGTCTACCACTGAAAGGCTACTTTTTTAGAGTAACCAATAGAGGTAACTGCTACAAGGTTACAGATTTTAATCCTACCGATGAAGCCAACTGATGAATCTTACCGATGAAGCGTACCGGTGAAGCCTACTGATGAAGCCTACTGATGAAGCCTACAGATGAAGCCTACCGATGAAGCTTACTGATGAAGCCTACCAATGAAGACTACCATTGAGAAGGCTATCACTACATGTCTACCAATACCTATACCCTTCTACTATATACATTGTAAATTTTCTTGAGATTATTCTAACAGTCATATTTGGTAAATTTAATGCTTCAGACATTAATTAATGCGGATTGTAGACATATTAAGAGACCGTATCTGGAGACAGTAGGAGGTACGAGGAGGACCACATGAGGTTTTATCATTCTTATTGTTAGACCTCAAATATAAAATAGAATATTGACCTAGAGAATATAAGGATGAGGGAAGAGCATTACGTGATAGATATGAAAAATAATTAGAACACACTAGCACTTACACTATGAATCCAAGAGCTTCACGAAGATCATTTGGGAGAACAAATTCAAGACTTCCTTCTGTGCTTCATCGACTCTCTTTCAAACCTAGAAGTAGAACACTTTAGTACCTGTAAGCTAGAACCTGGAGTTGCGACACTCTATTATGGATACAACTACAAATGAAGGACTCAAATTGAAATTTCCTCACTCCAAGGAGTCAAGAGATGAACTGCAAACACATAGATCATTCTAAACTCAATCTTTATAACATTATCTCTATTTTGTTTTTTATCTTACATTTCTAAGTAGTGTGTGTTTTTTTTGTTACACACGCACACTATCTCATGTGATTAAACTGGAGGATATTGATAATCCCCACACCAAATATTCCGTATATTTTTGTTCCCCACATGTAACTGTGGAAGAGGACATGTGTGGCCTGGTTTTTTGTTTTTCCTACGAAGAACTATGGTTGTGGTTGTGAGACATATAAAGTTTGTGAATACTTTTTTAAAGCCCAATATAGGCTGTGTATCAATTTTTTTGTTAATATAAACTTCTTAGTGGCAGGTGATCTCCAAGTGGAGAGGATTAAGTCTCTACTTAAGATTGAAACTCTTTTTCAATTCTTTTGTGTAGAATATTTTGTAATAAATTTTTTTTAATTTTCCACTGTATATAATTTCAAAAATATAAAACAGTTTTACATTAACTCTGATAGTTAGTTTTGGTTAGTTTTTATATGTTTTTAATTTAGTAAACCTATTTTAAAAGTTGGATAAGTGTTTTACACTGATTCAACTGAGGACTAATAGACCTTTGAGAAACTTGTTGAGAAATTTATCATTTATACCTCTACATCCTTAATTAACTGGGCTATTCAAATTGGTGGATTTTTATCACAAATATTTTGACATAAATTTTAAGTAGGAACTCCATTAACCCCCCACTTGAGTTTCTACCTCCACCAATAGTATGTTTAACGTGGAACTATTAATAAAAATCAATATATTGTCATGAGAAAAGAATATATGGTATGATATAAATAATTTTTTTTCTATAATAGATGTATTATAAAATTATAATTATTACACATGATGTTTGAATGTGTGTGATTGAATTTAAGACTTAAGGTAAGGGATTTTTTCTCAATTTTCCTTCTTTGAGAAATGAATTATGTTATGGACCTATATTCTTAAATGAGGAGTATATACAGCCCCTTTGACATGTAATATCATTAATTTATTTATCCTTGTGATATTTTAGGATCTGTTTTATGTTATTACTTCATGGTTCTTATGATTCAAATGTTACCATTGTGGTAATTATTTTATGTTACAATCTCATCATTTATCCAGATTCATTATGATCATATTTCTGATGATAAAATATTCTAATCCATATCATAATAAACTTTTTCATTTTATTAACCTGTGTTTTATTTGTGATATTTTCAAGTAATATTACCCTTTTTTTACTCTTTTGTACATAAAATAATTGATAAAATGTTTTTAATAAAATCCGACTTTATTTCTTTCTTCGATTGGAAATCCATTTCCATCCAAAACATTATTTAAAAAAAATTAAGAAGGTTTTATTATAATCCTATTATTTTTAAAATACATTATTACCCACATATTAATTGTTTTAAAAACATTAAAGGAATATTCATGTATTTTTTTAAAATAAAATTATCCATATTTACTAAAAATGTAATAGTAATCTTTATTTTAATGTGTACAATATGAATGAGACGTCCTTTTTTCATGATAATTATTTTTTAAAAACATACTTTGTAATTTTTCTAGATTGTTTATATAGAAAAATATTTTTGAAAATTTTTTATGTTTTAAAAAGATTTTATTTCAAATAAGAATGGATATTTTCCTGAAGAAATTTTTTAAATGATCATTCAAAATAATTTTATATATAATATTATATAAATTGATGATACATATTACTTACTAAGGATATGATACAGAGATACCATTATTATTATTTCGATAAATGTTTTTTTTATGATGGCATGATCTTTATGAAACTCATTAGTCTTATAGATATTATACAATGATAAAATTATTATAAATCAAGATTTTTATATGGGTTATACTTTGGAGAAATGATAAAATGATTATAACACCTCTCACTTTTCCATAGGTTGTGATATAAAGAAATTTTTATGAAACCCATTTCATTTTATGGGTTCTGATATTATGGAAGACATAATTATGGTTTTCATTATAAGATGGGTGAGGCCTATATCTCCTTCTAATTCATTGGGTAAAGATATATATATCATGATATAGAAAGGATTAGAATGGGGAGTGAACCCGATAAAATGAGGGAATTTATTTTCTATGATGATATTGATAATGAACCTTGATTGTTATGATGGTTTAGGGAGTGAACCCAATCCTCTATTCTATCCTTAATAGTGAGCCTTGACTACTATGGAAATGATTTTTATGCTTATATATATGAAATAAATATATATCTTATTCCAATGTTATAATTTCATGGATTAAGTTCTTTTATTATTTTATGATTCATGCCTTATGTACTTTCAATATTTATTCAATGACTCAATATTATGATCATTGATTTGTCGGTTACGATTTTCAAATGTTATGCTCATTTTCTCATACCCTTATGTTCATGTTATTCTTACATATATCACTTCTTTATCTTTATTGAACATATAAGTTCACCCCTTATTATGTTTCATTTTCCCATGTTATGAAACATTTATTACATATAATATGTTTAGAATGGTTTCTTATTTTAAAGATCATAGTGGGATATGATTTAGTTTACCTATGGACCTATTGTTTATGTTTCTATGTTTAAAAAAAATATTTTGGTCTTCATGTGTTTTTTGGTAAGGTTATGAATATTTATATAAAATAATGTAATATCTATTTATGATAATCTTGGGTCACTATATATGGTCTATATGAATTGTTCATGGGATTTTTGGTAAAACCCTATACTAAAATTTTCCTTAAATAGTTGGTACTCAATTCTCCATATATATATATATATACCAATGTTTTCTATAAACCTTTAATATTTGCCAATTATTATGGGGAAAATACGCACTTTTTTAGAGAACCACTAGTATAGGCCATACCAATGGTTTGAAAACCTATAAAAATGGTTTTAAACCATTTGTATAACCCAACATACCAGTAGTGGTTGACTTTTTAACACCCCATGATTTTAAAAGAATAAAATTATGATCGATAGCATAAATCACTCACAACATTAAGCTTAGATGAGAATTTAACATCTTGGTATGTTACAATATACTTTTTTAAAATAAATTTAATCTCTTAAATAGTGTTTGGTATACCCAACCATGTTATTTTTATGTTCGATCTGGTATTGAACACACAATACTAAGCTTAAACGTCCCATAATATATATAAATGTTATAGACTAGTCCTTAAATTGGGGAGTATGAATAGTATTAACTAATTTATAATATATCTGTGTATATATATATATTTCCTATTCAATATATATTATTTATATATTTTTAGTAAATAATCTATATATTTTTAGTAAAGTAATTTTATTCTTCAAAAATATGTTTTCTTAAAAGTTGATTTTTTATTACTTTACATGCAAAAATATTATAATAAAATTTTAGAACATTTATAAAATTTATCCTATAAAATCAAATTCATTTTTTGAATCATAATATGAAAATTTAATATGGCAACAATTTTGGGATTTCTTTGAAAATATTGAGTTTTAGTAAATAGTGAAAAATATAGATTTTTGTAAAAATGTCATTTCATTTCAATAAATTATTTATTTTCAAAATAAATTTTTTTTTTGAATATTATTTCATGTAACATAATTATTATTATTTCACAATTAATCCACTTAATTACTATTTAATCATCCATTTTTTATTTTAATATATGTTTTCTTTTGCGTTTAAAAATTATCTTTTTCTGTAAACTATTTTAAAGGGAATGACGTTTATCTATTTTAATTAATTAAAATAATCCCTAATTATGAATGTTTTAAATGAAATTTAAATATCATATATCATTAAATTTTATTTTTTATTCAAACAATTATTATTATTATACATATAGTTAATATAAAATCATCATGTGTATGAAAAAAACATACTTCTCAAAACCCCATTTTTTCGTTGAGTTTGAGTGTATTATTTTAAAATTTAATTTTTTCCACTTTTAGATATTTTATTTTAAAAAAAAATTAATTTTCTAAACTGGAATTAAAATATTATATTATGGTTAATTTTTTTATAATTTTTGGAAAAGATTAATTTTCTGGTGAATTGTGAGAAATGCTTAATTTTAATTGAAAACTTCATTTTTTAGTAAATTATTTATAAAGTTAATATATTTTTTAATATTATTTAAAATAAATTTATTTATTTATATAAATTATTTCATTTAATTTATTTTCATATTGAATTTTTACATAAAAACATTTTAAACATTGGGACATTTTCTCTTTAAAAATGTGCTTTCTCATCTAATATATGAATTAATTTTAAATTAAATTCTAAAATTTATGTGAATTGAATTTTGAAAAATTTATTCCATATTTTTAATTATAATAATTTAAAATTTATAATATGATAGACATAAATTTTTAATTTTTTTTTGTAAAAATAGTAAAAATTATTTATCATGATTAATGTAAAAACAGATTTACCGTGGGTTAAACTAAGAAGATAAGGGTTAAAATGACCAATACACATGTATAAAAACTATTTTGTGGACATATTACAACCCTTAAACCTATTATTATTGATAATGTTACATATTTTACCCTTTTTTCATGTGAATAATATAGGATCACTCAATTCTTTGTAAAAATGTCAAGTGTCTCATATCCCCCAGTTATAAATGGACCCCCTCTCTTCCATTATTCAAACCATCATACCACTTTGTTTCTGAAAATAACTACCCAAATAACTTCCAAAAATTCTTTTATTAATCCTATAAGGCTTTTTTTGGACACTGATTCACTGTAGGAAGTTTTTTTGTGCAAACTTATGGAGGATACTCAAAGTACATGTAACATTTTTCAACAAGTATTTTTGTTTTATTTACTCTTCAACCTCAATAATTTATTCTTAAACCATGATTATATAATAACATAAATATATTCCATATAATTATATATTATTATGGTAATTTTTTATCCTAAATATTTCTCTAATTCCATCAAATGGGTTATATAATCATCATTCGTGTGTATAGTGGACTACCGACTCACGAAATGAGGCATTTTTTTCCATTACCAACTATCAATGTTGGATATGATGATGGATATAATTTATATATATGATATTTATTAATTAATTATATCTCTTTAGTCACTGTATCATATATACCTTTTTAGTTTCCATTCCTTAGGTGGTACGATAATGTTGTTCGTGTGTATGCTGGACTACCGCCTCACGAAGCGATGCAAATTGTTTTTCACAAATGCGTTACATAGATGGTAACAAGGGTAAATTTAATGAATATTTTTGATATACATGACATAATTATGATATTAATTACATATTTATCATTATTAAATGATTGGTTCATGAGGTTAGATACCCTGAGGGGGGGGGGGGTGAATCAGGGTATGACAGATTAAAACAACCGCCCCTATTGATCTTGTTTTATTGTTAAGAAAAAACCTCTTCTCTCTCTCTATGTTAGAAAAGTATAAACAGAAATTAAATCATGCAATGGACAAAAAAACTTTTACTTGTTTCACCCTCACTGGGCTATGTCCAAGGAGTATACACCAATGATGTGATGATGTACCAAATCCACTAAAAGGGCACTGTTGTTTACATTATTTAGAGTGGACTCACTATCCCTCATATTTTACAACCACTCAAAATATGAAAGCTCACTGCTCTCCCAACTAAAGTCTAGAGACCCGAATCTTTATGTACATGGACATTACATTACTTTAGCGGAATACTTAATACATAACAAAAACAGACACACAAGTATTGTAATAGTTTAGTGTCTTTGGAAACTTGGAATATAATCTTCTAATCGTGGTGAAAGATCTTAAACATCTCCCATAAGATCTTCCCCTTTTTGTTTTCTTACCTAAAACCTTTATTTAAATCCTGGGGAAAAGAAAACATATAAAGGGTGAGCTCAAATTCTCAGTAAGGGTAATCATGGATAAAATAAAACAAATCATATACATTTGAACTTCTAAACATGAACATAATATTTAAACATCAGAATCTTGAGCAATGACATAAATCATGGAAGTATGTAAGGCATAGATCATAAAGAAACATTAATCATTATAAAATAACATGGGAATTAAACATTTAATTGTGTAAAATCATTAAGCACATGATATGATTTCCATAGTAGCCAAGGCATTGCTGCCAAGACCATCTTAGTGGAAAAAGTACCTTTCTGAATCGATTTCACTCCCCGTTCCAGTCCTGTATTACTGAACCGGTTTAACTTTCCATTCCAGCCATTTCTATCTCATGAGTTATAAATATTTACCCAATGCATTGGAGGGAGATATAGGTCCCACCCATCTCAAAATGAAATCATTCTTACTTGTGTCACAAAATAAACAAACATCATTCCTAATAACCCAATAAATAAAATGTGTTTCATAAACATCATCCCATTATTACATAATCCATATAAAATAAATGGATATCATTTTATAACAAGAATGTGAAACCATGTAAATCATAGAGACATTATACTTAAAACATACACATATGAAATAATTTCATCTTAGATGAAAAATGGTTTTGATAAAACACTTGAAATGAATTCTTGAGGAAAATATCATTTCATCTTAAAAATCGTTTTCTTTTCACAAAAGGTCATTAAATTTTATAAGAAAATGATTTTTTGAAAATAGCCATGAAATATTTTGGAGGAAGATTCATGAAAATAAGGCTTTATAAAACCGTAAAAATCCTTTCATGCCGTATATGTTAAAAAAACATTCTTCTCGTACTTTTGTCGGAAAAGTAAAAAAGTACCTCATAACGTAATCAAAAGAAAGATTCCTTACATACCATGTAGTAAAAGTAAAAAATTTGTAAAAAGGACTTTAAACCTAAATGAAACCGTTTTTAGAAAACATGGTCTTGGATGATAAAGATATCCCCAGTAAATACTTACGAATAATCAATATGGGATAAAAATGAGATTGATAAATTATCTCTTACCTTAGGTCCGATATGCTGCGTACGTATCCAAACCTCTTTTATAATGATTTAAATAATGCTATTGACTTATTACAGAATCATATTCATTGTTATTATATTATATATGGTTCACTTATGACTTTATATTACCCGTTATTTTGTAAATTCATGTTAATGTAGCGTTTTGGGTAAAATCGTTTCATTTGTCATTCGTGTTTTAACTTGTAATTATTCATATGATTACTTAGATCATGATTACTTAAATCCATAATGTAAAACATGATTTATATATAATATATATTCAGAATATACATATATATAATGGATCGGTAAATGGAACGAAATACATCGTTCATGGAGACGGTAGGTTGTACGTACACATGAACGCAGTTTTCGTTTCCTTATTGAATTGAATGGAATTAAGTAGATAACATAAATATATATATATACATAAATCCAGTATAATTATTATTTCATATATTTCATGATTACTTATTATATATACTTTATAATCATTCTTGAATGGTTATCATGGAAAGTGAATCTCATCGCGTCGTGGAGACGGTATTCCGTACGTACGCACGAGTGATGATATCATTCCCATGATTGTGGAATTTTATTAAAGTGTATGTATAATATTACAGAATCAATATAACTTTAAAATAATCATATATATTCATTACTTTCACCATTATACACATCCAAGTAAGGTGGTGGGGGAAAATAGATTACACCACAGCGTGGATACGATATTCCGTACGTACGCACGCGTAGTGATTTCGTTTTCTCTAGGATGGATAGATGGTGAAATATGGTTGTTTCATACTTATAATAACATATCAGTATATTATTTATACTGATGTTATTACTTGATAATGAAACAACTAAAGAAGAATAAGTGGAAGATGAAATAAAGTTGAAAGAATCGGTAACTGACATTAACTCTTCTTTGAAGCGCCTCTTTGAGACCTCCTCTTAGGGCACTAAAATTGGTCTTTTAAGAATACCAGGACCTCTAGGATGTTTCTATGGAAGTGGAGAAGAGAATTTTTCAGGGGTTTGCCGAGCTTGAAGGCTCAAAGTGGTGTGAGGAAGAGAGGGAGGAGATGGCCTTTTATAAGGGAGGAGAGGGGCACCTTTGGAAAAACAAAAAATATTATTTTATTATAAAGTCATATTTGGTATTTAATAGCTCCAATTTGATTTATTTATAATCTAATGTGGGGATGCATCGAAATCATATCGTACAATATAATTTAGACAAGTTTAGGTTTCTATTTTAACCTTATCATTAAGATTTAACCTAAAGTTAAATAATTTTACTTTTACCGTGTCTTCTTGTTTTCTTACACTATAAGGTTAATAAACATACTACAACAAGAAAAAAGAACCCCAAGTTGTTTATTATTAATATATATAACCTTATCTAAGTCATTTGGACGAACCTTAGATTTTTAGGAATAAAATAACAATTAATAATATAATATTTGTTTTAAAAACTATTTTATGTCAATTTTGACTCTATTTGGTAATTGTTTTTTGAGAAAATCATAACAGAATGATTATTTCGAAAAAGTTAATTAAATATATACTAACATGTCATATTAACCTATTAAATTAGTTTAATTCATAAAAAGTCTCAAATTAGATTTATTTGGGTATTTATAACACCAATTATGTTAATATTTCATTAATAAGATAATTACTGCATCATCATTGTGTCATAAATAAATTAAATTATTTAATGTCTAAAAATTATAAATAAAATACCATTATGTAGGAAATAGTTTTATATTTCCAATGAATATTTATAGTAGAATTTATCTTATGTCTAACCCTATATTATAAATGATTTAGTTATTAAACATTGATATTAACTATTTTAACCCTTCTTTAAATAAATTAATAATAAATGTCCTAATCTAATCCAAGTGGACCTACATGGTCATATTTTATTCCTATGGTTTTTTTCGTCAAATTATACTTATCCAATAGAATTAGGACAGATTATAGGGTAATAATAATAACATTGTTACCCTTAATTACCCTATTTACTTTTAACCGTGGTAAAAAAAGTAAAAAGTTACTATTCACCAAAAATTATTTTCATCTCATTGAACCACATTTTAGTCCTTGATATTAACCGTGTCTCTCGGATTTTCGAAATTCAATTCACAGAAGTGGTAAAATTTCATTTAAATGAAAAAGTCAGTTTTTTTAACTACCACTAAGTGGTTTCACTATTGATCGAAAATTGCAGTTTTTCAGAAAAATACAAAAAAATCAGCCTAAGAATTATTTGATATTCCGAATTCAAAATTGATGTCTATTTTTCCAAATTCAAAACATAGAAGTGGTATTAATTAATTTTAAAATTAATTCCCGTTATCAAAACAAATAGCGTGTTTTTTATGAAACAATAACTATCAAAAGATTGATACTTGTTTATATCCAATTTCAAAGTGAAATTAATTCCAATGACCAACATTGGATTAAATGGTAAAAATATATTATAATTATACTTTAAACCCAATTAAAAAGATAATTTTACCATATAAATTATTGCGATGAAAAAAAGTTGTTTTTAATTAAAATATAGCGTGTTTTTACTATTCATTAAAATATTAAAGTTATCAGAATAATATGAAAAATTTATCCAAAGTAAAATTTTATATCCTGATTCCAAAAAAGAATTTTATTTTGTCAAATTGAAATTATAGACAAGTCAAAAACAATATTTAAAGTGGGTGCGCCATCAAAAGGCGGCAAAACTACATTTTTTTTAAAATTAATTATTTTACTCAAAAAATTGATTTTGTTCTCATACCATGTTCTAGAAAATGTGTAAGATGAATAATAATGTTATAAAATTTAAAATTTAGTTGATAATATTCATAACAGGTAGTTCATATAACTTATCATTGTTTAGTGAAACTCAGTATTGTGTACAACACACGCTATCTTGGAAGGTCATGATTGCGTGTAATGCAAGCCATGTCAGGGATGCGTGTTGTGCAAGTTCCTTTTGGTGTATCGTACAACACAAAACATTAATGAAATTAAAAAGAATATTTTTCATAAAATCTCGGGGTGTTACATTCTACCCCCCTTAAAATGAATTTCTCCCTCGAAATTCGTCGAGGTTATAAGTGGTTTACTACTCAAAAGTTTGTTTAATAGAAACCCACATCGTAAAAAGGAATACCAAAACTTAATTTCAAAAACTAAAATATGAAATGTAATGATTTCCCAAAGAAACTAATCACTGGGTTTACATATAGGAGAACATAGGTGAAAATATGGATATGGAATAAAAATCTAACCATCAAGTTCTGATGGAGAGTGGTAGAGAACATGGCTTTGAAAAATCCATCAATCACAAAGCCATCGATTTGTGCTGATCTAAGGTACCATCTGATTCATCGGATATAAGGGCACTAGGACAAAATTATTGGTTTTCAAGATCATTTCCCTAAAGTTGATGAAATTGTAATTAGAAGAAATACTTTCGTCATTTTGGTACAGTCTCACCATTGGTCGTTCTTTGGACAATGTCCACTTAATCTCTTAAAGAAATGAATTTGAATTTGTCATTCGTGAAGTGTTAGTAGATCATGTGATAGAATGATGGGTCATTCCATCTATCCCAAACAAAAGGTTATAAAAGTTATCAAAAATACATAAGTCCATCTATAGTGAGATTAATCATATATGGTTCCTAAAATGGACTTATACATCATATATCATACTGCTTAATATAATAAAACTAGTTTCTACTAAGCAGGGACTTCTTGTAGGCCAGTGGTAGGCGATAAAGGCCAGTCGCACTTCGATTGTGGGTTTGATTCCCACAGTCTTGTCTGACGCGATGGGCTGTCGCCCGTCCTGCAGGTTGTCCTTTTTCTAAAACTATATTACTATAACATCCCATCTATAATATCAAAAAATTTCTATCCTTAAACAATACTAACTTATGTCCAACATAATCCATTCCATTCTTTAGGCTTATCTATAATACTACAGCCTACTCTCATATTATAGTGAAAACGATTACCAGAGATTTCATATAACAAGCATGTTAATACCATCGTTGATCCCCATATATCATAAGATATGTCTTGTTGGTCACATTACAAACATTCGAACGCCTTAATAATGTATTCTCTTGAAAAATTAATACCCATTGAAACTTAGTGAAAACATGAGTACTGTCAAAAGTTAACTCTTTCCACATACCAAAACCCCAAAATTCTATATACTCAAAGCATGATATAACTATTTCCTTATATCAGTCATGAGCTCATGAATACTATCAAACATTTAATTTTCCCCTTATCCCTTCATTATGCGCATATCATCTACATTCCAAAAATATCTGAATAACCATTCATGTATACTGATACCATTAATCATACACTTTCAAAACATAAGGAAAGACAATAGTGTAACAATCCTTAGATGTCTCTTTATTCCATAGTACCATGAGAATACTTATAAAACATTACACTTGAAAAAACATGTAATCATTCCACTACCTTCTTAAACCATTGACCGAGCTTCAACAATTCTTTCATCTCACATATCATTTGTAGTCTCTTCATCATCATCAACATAAATACTACCCATACGACCATATTGAGTCTCTTCATTAGAATTT
The DNA here is from genome assembly GCA_963277665.1 of Viscum album. Lineage (NCBI taxonomy): Eukaryota > Viridiplantae > Streptophyta > Magnoliopsida > Santalales > Viscaceae > Viscum > Viscum album. The sequence continues at coordinate 285,913,596 of OY728137.1, read as the reverse complement.
CCCTTAGGGCATTGGTTTTCATAATGCCCGTACATTCCACATTTAAAACATTTAACCATTGTTGATGTCTTTGCAATACCATTATCCTCATCCATGGTGTTAACTGAACCTTTTCCTTTGCACTTACTGGCTTTGTGTCCTTCTTTTCCACACCCAAATCATCATCCAGTTCCTTTGAAACAATCTCCCCGATGCCTCTTCCAACATGATTTACATGAGGGAAATTGAACTTTCTTTCCTCTATGATCATCATCAAACTCCATCTTTCTCTTCTTATCTGAGTCGGGAAACTTACCAAAGTTGAGATTATTGATCATATTATGAGATTTATGATTAGTCATAATAATGATGTTTGGACTTCCAAATCCCGTTTCATTTGGTTTCACATGATGAATATCATTCCATTGTCCGTCATATCCTCCATTATCATGAATCTTCCTGTTTCCAGCAATTTTCTAAAACCCAAAAAGAATAGTGTGAGAGGCAAAATCATGATAGGGAAAACAACATAGTAAAGGGGGAGTACCCTCAATATCTAACATCTTAGGTTAAATTCTAAGATCATTACCGTAGTTCTAGGACTATATCCTATACGTATACTTATCCTTAGGGACATCCCTAAACATACCTTAGAAATATCTCTAGGGATATCACTAACGTTTTCGCATCCTAGTTTCCAAAGTTTGACTAAACCTTTCCTCTAATACCAACTGTAGACACCCGAAGCTTGATGTACATGGAAATTACATTACTTTAGAGGAATACTTAATACATAAAAAAACAGACGCACAAGGATCGTAATAGATTAGTGTCTTTGGAAACTCGAAATATAATCTTCTAATCGTGGTGAAAGATCTTCAACATCTCCCATAAGATCTTCCCCTTTTTGTTTTCTTACCTAAAACCTTTCATTAAATCATGGGGAAAGGAAAACATTTAAAGGGTGAGCTCAAATTCTCAGTAAGGGTAAGAATGGATAAAATAAAACAAATCATATACATTTGAACTTCAAAACATGAACATAATATTTATACATCAGAATTTTGAGCAATGACATACATCATGGAAGTACATAAGGAATAGATCATAAAGAAACATTAATCATGATAAAATAGCATGGTAATTAAGCATGTAATTGTGTAAAACCATTAATCACATGATATTATTTCCATAGTAGCCATGGCATTGCTGCCAAGACCATCTTAGTGGACAAAGTCCCTTTCTGAATCATGTTCACTCCTCCTTCCAGTCCTCTATTACTGAACCGGTTTAACTTTCCATTCCGGACATGTCTATCTCATGAGATATAAATTTCTACCCAATGCATTGGAGGGAGATATAGGTCCCACCCATCTCATAATGAAATCATTCTTACTTGTGCCACAAAATAAACATACATCATTCATGATAACCCAATAAATAAAATGGGTTTCATAAACATCATCCCATCATTACATAATCCATATAAAAGAAATGAATATCATTTCATAATAAAGAAAGTGAAACCATTTAAATCATAGAGACATCATACTTGAAACATACACATATGAAATAATTTCATCTTAATTGAAAAATGGTTTTGATAAAACACTTGAAATGAATTCTTGAGGAAAATATACTTTCTTCTTCAAAATCATTTTCTTTTCAAAAAATGTCATGAAATTTTAAAAGAAAATGATTTTGTTGAAAATAGTCATGAAATGTTTTGGAGGAAGCTTCATGAAAACAAGGCTTTATAAAACCGTAAAAATCCTTTCATTTCGTATACGTTAAAAAACATTCTTCTCGTACTTTTGCCGGAAAAGCCAAAAAGTACCTTGTAACTTAAAAAAAGAAATATTCCTTACATACCATGTATTGAAAGTCAAATTTGGGTAAAAAGGACTTTAAACATACATGAAACCATTTTTAGAAAACATGGGCTTGGATGATAAAGATAACCCCAGTAAATACTTACAAATAAACAATCTTGGATAAAAATGAGATTGATAAATTATCCCTTACCTTAGGTCTGATATGCTTCGTACGTATCCAAAACTCCTTTATAATGATTTAAATAATGTCATTGACTTATTAAAGAATCATATTTATTGTTATTATATCATATATGGTTCACTTATTACTTTATATTACTCGTTCTTTTGTAAATTCATGTTAAAGTAGCATTTTGGGTAAAATAGTTTCATTTGTCATTCGTGTTTTAACTTATAATTATTCATATGATTAATTAGATCATGATTACTTACATCCAGAATGTAAAACATGGTTTATGTATAATATATATTCAGAATATACATATATATAATGGATCAGTAAATGGAAAGAAATACACCGTTCATGGAGACGGTAGGCCGTATGTACGCATGAACGTTGTTTTCGTTTCCTTATAAAATTAAATGAAATTAAGTAGATGACATAAATATATATATATATACATAAATTCAGTAGCATTATTATGTCATATATTTCATGATTACTTATTATATATACTTTATAATCATTCTTGAATGGTTATCATGGGAAGTGAATCTCATCGCGTCGTGGAGACGGTATTCCGTACGCACGCACGAGCGATGATATCATTCCCATGATAGTGGAATTGTATTAAAGTGTATGTATAATATTAAAGAATAAATTTCACTTTACAATAATCATATATATTCATTACTTTCACCATTATACCCATCGAAGTAAGGTGGTGGTGGAAAATAGATTACACCACAGCGTGGAGACGATATTCCGTACGTACGCACGCGCGGTTATTTAGTTTTCCGTAGGATGGATAGATGGTGAAATATGGTTGTTTCATACTTATAATAAAATATCATTATATTATTGATACTGATGTTATTACTTTATAATGAAACAACTAAATAAGAATAAGTGTAAGATGAAATAAAGTTGAATGAATCGGTAACAGACATTACATCTTCTTTGAAGCGCCTCTTTGAGACCTCCCCTTAGGGCACTAAAATTGGCCTTTGAAGAAGACCAGGACCTCTAGAATGTTTCTAAGGAAGTGGAGAAGAGAATTTGGCAGGTGTTGGCCGATCTTTAAGGCTCAAAGTGGTCTGAGGAAGAGAGGGGGGAGGTGCCCTTTTATAAGGGAGGAGAGGGGAACCTTTGGAAAAACTAAAAATATTATTTTATTATAAAGTCATATTCAGTTTTTAATAGATCCAAATTGATTTATTTCGAAGTTAATGTGGGGATGGGTCGACATACTCTCATCAAATATAATTTATACAAGTTTATATTTCTATTTTAAACTTATCATTTAGATTTAACCATAAGTTAAATAATTTTACATTTACCGTGTCTTCTTGTTTTATTACACTATATGGTTAATAAACATACTATAACAAGCCAAAAGAACCCCAAGTTGTTTATTATTAATATATATAACCTTATATAAGTCATTTGGCCGAACCTTATTTTTTTATGAATAAATGAACAATTAATAATATAATATGTTTTTTAAAAACTATTTTATGTCAATTTTGACACTATTTGGTAATTGATTTTTGTGAAAAATCATAACAGAATTATTAGTTCGAAAAAAGTTTATTAAATCAATATTAACATGTCATATTAACCTATAAAATTAGTGTAATTCATAAAAAGGCTCAAATTACATTTATTAGGGTATTTATAACATCAATTATCTCAATATTTCATTAATATGATAATTACTGCATCATCATTGTGTCATAATTAAATTAAATTATTTAATGTCTAAAAATTAAAAATAAACTTCCATTATGTAGAAAATATTTTTATCTTTCTATGGAATATTTATAGTGGAATTTATCTTATGTATAACCCTATATTAAAAATGATTTAGTTATTAAACATTGATTTTAACTATTTTAACCCTTCTTTAAATAAATTAATAATAAATGTCTTAATCTAATCAAAGGGGACCTAAATGGTCATATGTTTTTCTCATGGTTGTTTTTGGTCGAATTATACTTATCCAATAGAATTATGACATGTGTTAGGGTAATAATAATAACATTTTTACCCTTAATTACCCTATTTACTTTTAATCGTGGTAAAAAAAGTAAAAAGTTACTATTCACCAAAAATTATTTTCATCTCATTGAACCACATTTCAGTCCCTGATATTAATCGTGTCTCTCAAATTTTCGATATTCAATTCACAGAAGTGGTAAAATTTCATTTAAATGAAAAAGTCAGTTTTTTTAACTACCACTAAGTGGTTTCACTATTCATCGAAAATTGCAGTTTTTCCGAAAAATTTCAAAAATTCAGCCTAAGCATTATATGATATTACGAATTCAAAATTGATGTCTATTTTTCCAAATTCAAAACATAGAAGTAGTATTAATTAATTTTAAAATTAATTCCTGTTATCATAACAAATAGCGTATTTTTTAAGAAACAGTAACTATCTAAAGATTGATACTTGTTTATATCTAATTTCAAAGTGAAATTAATTCCAATGACCAACATTGGATTAAATGGTAAAAATATATTGTAATTACACTTTAAACCCAATTAAAAAGATAATCTAACCATATAAATTATTATGATGGAAAAAAGTTTTTTTAATTAAAATATAGCGTGTTTTTACTATTCATTAAAATATGAAAGTTATCAGAATAATATGAAAAATTTATCCAAAGTAAATTTTTATATCCTGATTCCAAAGAAGAATTTTATTTTGTCAAATTGAACTTATATACATGTCAAAAACAAGATTTAAACTTGGTACGCCATCAAAAGGCGGCAAAACTACATTTTTTTGAAAATTACTTATTTTACTCGAAAAATTGATTTTGTTCTCATACCATGTTCTATAAAATGTGTAAGATGAATAATAATGTTATAAAACTCAAAATGTAGTTGATACTATTCATAACGGGTAGTTCATATAACATATCGTTGTTTAGCGAAACTCAGTATTGCGTACAACACACGCTATCGTGGAAGGTCGTGATTGCGTGTAATGCAAGCCAAGTCAGGGATGCGTGTTGTGCAAGATCCTTTTGGTGTAGCGTACAACAGAAGACATTAATTAAATTAGAAAGAATATTTTTCATAAAATATCGGGGTGTTACATGAAGTATTCTCACTACTTCTTCAGAAGATCCACTCACAGTTTAAAGACTTTTTGGTCCCTTCATTATCACAAATGAATGCATCTTTCCCTATATATATATGCTCTATTGAAGTTCTACATTCATCCAATGATGAATACCACTTTACCACAGGTGTACTATGAAATCTTATGACTTTCGTGCAGCCCTAGAATGACCAGTGAGCTTCTCTAAGATTGGAGCGCTTCTCTATGCCTTGGTGCACTTCATCAAGCCTGGCGCCCAAGTGTCACCTAACCACTTGCGCAACACTCCCTTCTCCATATTAGAGCCTGAGAGACTCACACACTTTTACAACCAAACCAATATTGACGCGCAACTATCAACTTGAATGAAACTTCAAAATAACATTATACTTGCGTGACCACACCAACACTTTCATGACCAAACCAAATTGCATGACTGGATCTCGAATTATCTCCATGTGTTTAGCTCTCTAAAAAATCTGGAGGGGTGAACCTCAATTTATAGGCATCTTGACCACCCTGAGCGACGCGTTCAAGTCTCCTTCCGGTGTGCAAGTCTAGTCGCCCTAGTCTCTATCACACTACTCACTTTGTGCGCACAAACCAAAACTCAGGAACCCCTCTTTTGTTTTCCATATTTTGATGTTTTTTTCTTGAAAAACATATGGAGCGTAGGTTTCCAATCCTCCAAGACACCAGTGCGCAAGTCTCTTTTCCAAAAACAGTTTTTTCCATTTGTCGATTTTGAGGGCCAAAAATTTGGAAAACATTGGAAAAAAGTGCCACCTTGTATCTGCTCTTTTTAAATTGCCTCCAGATCATCCATTACATTGTCAAGTTTCTTATGTCAATCATATATTGTTGACAACCTCTCTAGAAATCTAAAACTCGCTATGCAATCCCTCCTTTGTCAACAAATTTAATATAATGGTCTTTTTTGACAACAAACACAACATAGAGGCCAACATTAACAACAAACACAACCACCTCAAAAATGCCTCAATGATACCTTGAGGTATTTTTTCCAAAAATATCCCCCTTTGGGTTTGTTGAAAACTCATTCATAAAATGATACCTCGTTATTGCTTCAACCACCATTCGCCTCTTTTGATTCTTATAGAGATCAAGGATTCACTCAACACATGCTCTAAGCCCACATGAGCAATGATCAGCATGAGAAACAAGATTAAATGAAAATTTTATCAATGAGTCACTTAATTGTTGTCACTACTTGTTGATACCAAAATGATACCAAATGTTGATTGCTGGAAACATACTAACACCATTCCAACACCACTCTTTTACTTTTATCACGATCCTTATCTATCTTAATATCTATTCATTAATCAAACCCTTCTAGAAAATTCATATTTATAACTCTCTATCTTCACTTCTTGGGTTCCAGTGTAGTCCTAACTATGCTCTTTTTGATCACTTCGAACACCACATACTCTCATCATGGTCCTCCCCCTATCAGCTTATTCACCTTTCGTGATAATCTCCCCCTATCTTGCTGAACCACCTAAAAAATTCTCCACATGTCCTAAAAAAAGACATTGTCTCCCTTCTTTAGCCACAGTTTATCTCCCTTTAGGAGTCACTATTTCTCCCCATTTGTCAAAGAACCCAAAGGTCACTCCTTTGTGGCCTAGAATAGAGTAGAGAGCATATATTAGTACTGTAAGGAAAACACACTATACCATAGGGAGAGGGGGTCCCATATCTATAGGTTTTCATGTGTAGGGAGTCAACTAGACTCCCTGAGCTCGTTGATGCCTCTCAAAAGATTCCCTGGGTAAGACCTTTGTTAGAATGTATGCAACCTGTAGTTTAATAGGCATATACTCCAACTTCATGATTCCCTGCTCAACCATCTCCTTGATAAAATTATACATTATCTAAGTTTTGTTTTCCCTTGAGTGATGGATGAAATTTTTGATGAGATTTATAGCACTTCAGTTATAACACTAGATTCTGACCAGAGATTTCACTTCAACTCTCATGTCATCAAGCTGCTTCTTCATCCAAAATAATTTCATGTAGGCTTGCATGGCTGAAATATACTCAACATCTACGGTTCTAAAATAAATTCAATCTTGGTTCTTCCTCAACCAAAAAATACACAATACACCATGAAAAAAAAATCACCTCCAGATATTGATTTCCTATCATCCACTAAACTGGCACAATTTTCATCTGTATATCCCATCAACTCTTACCGAGATTTTTCATTATACATCAAACAAAATCTAATATGCCCTTGATATATTGAAGTATTATTTTTACTGCAAGCATGTGTCATTTATTGGGATTACTTTGATATCTCACTGCTTGGCATGTGGAAAATACAATATCAGGCCTTATCGCGGTCAAGTATAGCAAACTTCAAATAAATTTTTTGTATTCTGTGATATTAACCATCCTGTCGTCATTATCTATTGGCAGTTTCGTCCAGGTAGCAACCAGAGTCTTTATTTCCTTGGAATCTTTTTTCCCAAATCTCATTAAAACCTCTTTGGAATATTTTCATTGAGAGATAAATGTGACATTCCTTACTTGGGTTACTATAAACCACGGAAAAATTTCAGTTCACTAATCATAGACATTTCGAACTCATGATTCATGAATTCATAAAATTATCTACATTGTGCTTTATATGATCCACCAAATATTATTTCATCAACATAAACCAGAACCATTATCCTTTGATTATTGTTTTTGTTGAAATATAGATTGCAATCAACTTCACCACATTGGAAGCCAAGCTTCTTCAAATACTAATCAAAAATTTTGTACCATTCTCTTGGTGCATGTTTCATCTCATATAATGAATTCTTCATATGAAAAACTTTGTTCACATACTCATGAATGAGAAAACCATCTGGCAGATCGATATACACTTCTTTCTCTAGAACCCCATTCAAGAATGCATATTTGACATCCATATAGAACTCATTGAACTTTAATTGTATTGTACTGTCTAGGAATAATCTGATTGTATAACGCCTTGTAACTGGGGAAAATGCATCATCGACATCTATACCCCTTATCTGAGAGTATCCTTTGCACACTAGTAGTGATTTTCTTTGAATCATTGTTCCATCCTCAATCATCTTGTTGTGATAGACCCATTTTTTCCGATGAAATTCTTATCTACTGGCCTTAAAACAATATCCCATGTCTGAATCTTCTCAATCTGATCTAGATCTTCATTCATCACATAAAACCAATTTTCATCATCAGCTGCATTAGAAAAACATTCCAGTTCAACTTTAGCTAAAAGATATGTCTACTGTAATGACTTTATTCTTCTTATCTAAACTGGCGCAGTCTAATCACCGATGATATTATTCCTATCAATTTCTTATCGACTCCTTGAATTCTTTATAGATACAAACTTAACTTATTCTTGTTCATCATCAATATATTCTTTTGAGTCAGCATGTGCTACTTCTGTACCCCCTATGTTACTTTCATGTTCGTTACTTTTATCAAGAAATTGTTCACTGTGTTGTTCTATATTATCTTATTTTTTAACAACAATGACATCATTTCTCTCAACTACATTTCCCAGACTTTTTTAAAGCATTTATATTCTTTTATTTTTCTTGAGTATCCAAGGAATATCCCCTCATCTCCAAGAATCTCAAATTTCCTATGTTTCTCCTTCTTGAGAATAAAGCACTTAGTTCCAAATATTCAAAAGTATTTCACTATTGTCTTCTTTCATTAACACATCTCATATTGAGTCTTTCCTTCCTTCGGACACAACAAAGCCTTGTTATAAGTATAGACCGATGTTAATACTGCCTCCTTCCAAAATTTCTTTGGTAGGCCTTTTTCTATAAGTATCATTATGGTCATATTTTTTAGGATCTGATTTATCTTTTCAACCACTCTATTTTGTTAGGGAGTTCTCACTAAGGAAATATGATGTCTTATCTCGTGTTTCTCGAGATAGTCTTCCACTATACTATTTGTGAATTTCGTACCATTATCAGTACGAAACTTCATAATTTTATGTCCAAGAATCCTTTCTCACTCCCTTCGGTACTATTTTATGCAACTAAACACATCGGACTTATGGGTAATAAAAAATAACAATTCCATTCTTCTATAGTCATCAATGAAAAGAATATATTACCTCTTTCCATTAATTTATATTGGTGGGATAGGCCCACAAACATCATCTTGCACAAATTCAAGAACTCTTGTTGGCTTTTTTTTCCTTCACTTTATACGTTTTCCTGATGAGATTCCCTTATTGGAATACATTGAATGTGTGATAATAGTCTCTTGATAGCTTAGGGAGGTCCCTAGATACATAAATCTTTTACAAATTATCCAGGGATGGATGGAATAGATGACCATGTCATTTATGCCATAACTTTTTTTTCTTCCTCTCTGGATAAAAATAACATATCTTCTTCTCTACCTACTAGGTAGAGATTTCAATTTTTTCTTTTTACATTTAGTGTCACTGTACCATCTCTTCCCTTGATGACACAAAAAATCTAGTTAAACCGTATATAATTCCCTAAGTCACACAGTTGACCGACACGAAGAAAATTGTGACTAAGACCTTCTACAGTCAAGACAACAGCACGTATTATTTCTTTTCCCACAAACCTAGCCTTTCCCGATCTAATTATCTTCAATTCTTCATCGTTTACAAACTTGACAACTCATTCTATTTCATATTTTATTCTTGTAACCAGATCCTTATTTCATTTCATGTGAGAAGTGAAACCACTATCAAAGATCCAAACACTATTGCGTTCTGATTATTTATAGGAAATTTTAGAAACCACTGCCTTCTCTTCTCTCTTTTTCTTGGTCTTAATTTTTTTCTTCACACTCGGCATAGATTGAGACTTCTGATATTTCTTAGAGTATGATGGGCCAAATTCATCTTTAAAACCTACTAATCTATTTTTCATTTTTATATTACCTGTTAGTTCATGGATCTGCTACTTGTGAACATTTTGATTCTGCTTTGGCACATTCTTTTACATGCCCGATGTACAATATCTTTCCATATGTCCAAATCCACCACACACAAAACTATGTCCCTCGAAATATGTTCGAGAGTATCAAGGTCTATTTGGATTTCATTGTTTCAATTATTCTCTTCTATACCTCTTAGCTCTTGAACACACATATTGTGAATTTCTGATATTTCCACAATAATAAAACTTGATATATGTTTCATTCCTACATGTAACTTTTGTACTGCTAGTTTTCCCTTGGGATATCTAAATATTCTGATTTTGTTTCATTCCCAAATCAACCTTTAGTTTCGAAACAGGTGCTTGTGATATGACTTCAAAATTCACAACTTTCTGTTTTTGATCAAGCCCCAAATCAACCTTACCATAAGAACATAATTGATGCCTCTTTACTACTAGGATGCAATGCTATACTTCCTTCCTTTTCTCCTTCTAAATGATCCTTATTATGTATGTCTCACTAAGAGTCAAGAGTTTTTCCTGATCCTTAACATTTTGTTTTATTCTAACAACTTCTTCTTAATGTTTTTTAATGCACTTGATTTGTTGTTTTACTTTTACATTCAAGGAATCAATATCTCTTTTATGTTATTCAACCTTTATTTTAAGCTCACTCAGTGTTCCTAAGTCCTTTGGAAATGAATAATTGAGATTTTCAAACTCATTCATCAACTCAGCCTTCACTTCATACTATTGTTGCATATAGAGTTTGGAATAATTAACCACTTTGTTATATTTATTTCTTTTTTCTCTCCAAACATATGTCTATTCAAGAGATGCTTCTAATTCATCCTCTATATCGACTCTTCCATAAATATCTTCTTCTTCATCATAAGCATCAGTTTTCTCCTTTTTCTGAGAACTACCAACAACTGCCACCATAGCATTATCACCATGATATTTGCAGTTCTCTATCTCTTCAACCTCTTAAACTTCAGACTCATCTGAACTATCACATTCTTGTGAATTCAGATTCTTGTTCTTAAAAAAATTTCTCTTGAACTTTTTCTTTCCTTTCACATAGGCTGAAGACTTCTCCTTGGAAATATCATCCCCATACTCATCATCTTCTTGGACCATCTTAGGGCACATTGCCACAAGATGTCCAACCTTTCCACATCGAAAACAAGCCAGTGAATGTTTCCCCTTAAACATTCCTTTTCCTCTGTGCAGTTTTGAAGAATGAAATTACATCAACTCATTTGTCTCTTCATCTTCTTGATAATATTCAGGGGTGAGATTATTCATGGATTTTAATGCCACCTCTTTGGATTTATCTCTTTTCACAGCATCATTATCTGTATTTCTCATTTCATATTCTACAAGGGTACTATGCATGTTATCCAGTGTCAGCTCCTTCAGATCATTTTATTCCAATACTGAAACCTGTGGACTAACCCTGGGTTGAATTTTCTTCATGACGTGCTTAAAAATATTTATAAACTCAATGAATTCACCAAGACCACGCATGTCTTCCACTACAACATTTACCCTGTCAAAGAATGCATCAACAAACTCATTTGGGTTAATTCTCATATATTCATACTTGTTCTAAAATATATGTATATTTTTTTCTCTGACCATTGAACCTCTTTCATATATGTTCAGTAGCTTTTCCCACATAGCATGTGATATTCTTCATGATAGAACCTTCGTATATATAGCATTGGATAAAGCACCCCCTAAAGCATTGATTCTCTTGGCGTCAGCATCCAATTCACTTTATTAAACTTCCGATACTGAACCACTATTAATATCGGCTATTATACCATTTATTTCTTTTGTAAACACATCCATTCCCAAAGATCATAAGTAGTGTTGCATCTGATTCTTCCATAGATGATAGATATTCCCGTCAGAGATCAGAATCCCTTTATGATTGGTGAACTCTATTTGAGAGACAAACACTGATATCCACTATTCCATATGATACCAATTGTTAGGTCCACTAGGTTAGTTACCCTGAGAGGGGGGTGAATCAGGATTTGACTGATTAAAACAGCTACCACTGTTGATCATTTTTTTGATATTAAGAAAAACTCTCTTCTCTTTCATTCATATAGAAAAGTATAAATTAAAATTTAATCACGAACATTACCAAAATTTTCACTTGGTTCACCCTCAATGGGATACGTCCAAGGGTCATACACCGGTGATGTTCTGATGTTCCAAATCCACTAAAAGTGCACTGATGTTTATATTTTTCGAAGCAGACTCATCGTCCCTCCTGGTTTACAACCACTAAAAATATGAAAGCTCACTACTCTCTCAACTGAAGTGTCCTCACTGCTTCTTCTGAAGATCAACTCACATTTTAAAGAATTGTTTTCCCTTCACTATCAATAATGAATGAATCTTTTCTTTTATGTAGATGCTCTGTTGAAGTTTCACTTTCATCCACTGATGAATACAACTTTACTACAGGTGTACTGAGAAATCTTCCAACTATCATGTATCCCTAGAATGACCAGTGCACTTCTCCAAGCATGGGGCGCATCTCTATTGCTTGTCATGCTTCATCAAGCCCGGTGTTCATGTGTCACCTAACCACTTGTGTAAAACCCCCTTCATCATCTCAAAACTTGGGTGACTCACACCCTTTTACGCTCAACCCAATATTGGTACGCAACTATCAATTGGATTGCAACTTATGAATAGCCATATACTTGCATGACCACACCACCACTTGCGTGACCGAACCTCGTTGTGCGACTGGATATCAAATTCTACCTAATTATTGAGATTTCTAAAAAAATGATGAGTAGTGGACCTCTATTTATAGGCATTTTGACCACCCTTAGCATCAAACGCATGTCTTCTTTCGGTGCAAAAGTCCACCCCTAGTCTCTATCACCCTAGTCACTTTGCATTCCCAAACTAAAACTTGGGCTCCCCTCTTTCCATTTACATATTTTTATGTTATCATCTTGAAAAACATATGGCGCGCATGTTTTCAATACTCCAATATACTGGCATGCAAGTCTCTTTTCCAAAAACACTTTTCCCTATTTGTCGATTTTGAGGCCCAAAAATGTGGCAAACATAGGAAAAAGGGGCCACCTTGTATCTTCCCTTGTTGTACCACCTTTAGAAAGTCTATTCCATTGCCGAGGTTCTTCTGCAAATCATAAATTTTTTACGTCTTTATAACTCAATAACTCACCATGAAAACCTTCCTTTGTCAAAAAATTGAACATCGTGGCCTGCTTTGACAACAAACACAACATGGAGGCCTGATTTGTCAACAAATACAACCACATCAAATATTCTTCAGTGATACCATGAAGGATTTTTTTCAACATGAAAATATAACTTATAATTTTATTTCTTATATTTTCACTCCATAAAAATGATAACGTCGTTTGTGGACGTGTGGAATACCACCTCCAAGAAGTGATGTGATTCTTTTTTTCATCACCAAATCAAAATAATGATATATTAAATTATATATAATTAAATAATATTTTATTTATGATATTATTATGATTATAAACAAAAAAAATATTACTTAACTTCTTTTCATATTGATCATTGAAAAATGTAAATGTTACTCATGCGTACTTACTGCCTACCGTCTCCATGATCGTAATGTTAAATAATTTTTCAAGACCAACTTTCATGATTGGACCAAAATTTTTAATTAATGTATAAATTTGATAAATATTTCCTGATTATTTTTTCTTATAAGATCAAATAATGGCCTCCTTGACTATAGTTAACCTACCAAATTCATTTTTGACACGTAAGCCAAATTTGGTAAAAACATCCAACATAAACATAAATGATTAAATAATCATACATAAAAGGTTAATAAGTGAAATAAAATAAATAACTGACTTGAAAATGGTTATTGATAAATTAATTAATTAACATAATTTTATTATTCAGGAAGATAAAGAACAATTATTATGAATCGAACTTGAGGTAAGGGTTATCTCATCTCACTTTTATTTTAATGAAATATATACCATATTCATTACTTATTTTTATTATTTTGTGTATATACCACCAATTAATGTATTGTATGAGTCTTATAATTAAATTTATGTTGATTTAAATATCCATTTGAGGATCTCTTTTTATTGTGTTTTGTTATTTCAAATTTACCAAAGCGGTAAGGGATTTTTTTCTTAATTTTTCTTCTTTGAGATGTATGTCATGTTATACACCTATAATATTTCATGAGGTGTATTTACTACCCCTTTTACAATTTATATAATTAATATAATTATTTTCATGGTATTATATTTTTCATTAAATGTAGTTCATTCTTGGTAATTAAGATTCAAAGTTTCCAAAGTTGTAAGAGTATTATGTTACAATCTCATAATTTATCATCATTATTTATTATTATTCTTAAAATGATAAAATATTATGATATATCATAGATTAGGTATCATGAATTTTATTTTCCTATGGTTATTAATGATTTTTTCAATTAATATTACTATTTCCCACTATTTGTTACTTAAAATAATTGATAAATTTTTTAAAAAAATATGGCCTTATTTCTCTCTATAGTTAGAAAACTATAATCTACCAAAAATATATTTTTAAAAACTATTTTTCAAAAATGTTATTAAGATTTTTAAAATTATTAATAAAATACAATTTTATCCATTTTTTTCTTTTAAAAGAAATTAGAGGAATATAATATTTTTATTAAAAATAATGTTCGTTTGGCTATTATTTAGAAATTGAAAGATTCTTTATTTTAAAGTGTATGAAATTAAAATAATTTCAAACTATCAAGAACACCAAAATGTTTTAAAAATTCTCTAATAAGTTTAAAATATTGTTTTTAATGAAATTTATTTTCAAATTTTTTTGTGAGATTTTAGTTTTAAAAACTTATTTTCAAAATTAAATGGATATTTTACAAAAGAATGTTTTTATAGATTTTTTTATAGTATTTCTATTCATCCAAAAAAATAGTCCTTTATTCATACTCCAATGGGTATATATTTTATTGATATAATTATTATTATTTCCTTAGGTGGATTATGATTGTTTCAAAGATATTTTTATGGAACCAATTCATTTTCCATAGGTTAATCATGTTTTAAATATACTATTATGGAACCAATTAATTTTTCAGAGGTTAATAATGTTTCAAATATATTGTTATAGAAAAAAAATATTTTTTAAGGGTTAATCATGTTATAAAGTGAATAATTATTTTTTATTTGTTTTATGATTCTTTCTAGTAAATATGATCTTTATTTGTTGTTCATGAACATTATATTCAATGGGTGCACCCAAACAGTGTTGGGTGAGCCCATTATAGCTTATATGATGGGTGTTCCCAAATAGTGTCGGGTGAGCCCCTTATAACATACATGATAGGTGTGCCCATATAGTTCTCCAATGAATTAGGTAAGGATTATTTTATTTGGATAATTATATTGTAAGTTGGTCATATGGTTATTCCAGTTATAAGGGTTCTGTAAGTGTTCTATAGATATGATTTCCTAATATACCAACACATTTTATATATGCTTTCCATGAGTTTATAAGGTTTACTTCGATAAAAGTTAATATCACATGGATAATGATTATTTATTCTTATGAAACATTCATTTTTTAAATCCTTATTATATACTTCATGATTGATGATTCAAGTATTTATAGGTATGAGTTATTTTGTGATTTTCTCATGCACTCTCATTATGTCACCAAACCCTTATTCACTTCTTATGTTCATTGATGAGATTCAATTGTAAATGATTATATTTACCCTTATAAAATTTTTATCTCAACCTTCTTATGTTTCAATTTCCTCAAGTTATCAAGCAATTATGTTTAAATAATTATGTCTATAGGGGATTTTATATGGATTGTGATGATGAGTTAATGTTAAATAAAAAAATTGGGTTAAGTTAGATAATTTCCCATTTAATAGCATGGGTAATGTTTATGTAGGAGTTTTTCATATATATATATATATATATAACTATACATGTAAATGGTCCATGATAATGTAATTTATCTAATTTTTACTTTTTCTATTGTAATGTTTGGATGGGAAAAATTTGGGTCACAATTATAGGTATCAAAGATATAAATGTAAAGTTTGTGATTTCAGCACTAGTTTTGGGAGTGTATGTTCTTGTATGTTATAGTGGGTATTAGTGGTCAGTATAGATTAATTTTGAGATTATGATGATTTCACGTGAGTTTATCCTAAGAGTTATGGATACCATCATAGGTATATGACATTGAGGTTAATAAGAAGTTCAAATTATTAGACACCCCATTTGAGGGTTTTAAGTAGTAAATTTTTTGAAGTTATTAGTGACATATTGGGAGTTGTTTCTTTAGGTTGAGTGATAACTCGTCACATATGGAAAGGATGTGGGGCTTGAACCCAAAATTTAAGGGTGGAAGGGGTGTATCACATACCACTTGCCTGAATAATGTTCCAGTTATTATGAAATTTTTACATATAATGATTATAATTATTTCATAAACATATAAGGCTTTATTTAAGGAATAATAGTTGATTTTTCTTGGAAGAATATATGATCAAACTTTTCTAATATTTGTTTTTCAAATATATTTAATAAATTCTTAATGAATTTTATGGATAGTTATTTATGGAATGATTTGGTTTAAACATTGGGTATTACTATTGAAATTAATAGATTAATTTATGATGGTTTTTTTGGAATTATTATACCATATGATAATAATTTTAGCTTCGGTTAATGTATAATGACAAGAAGAATATATTTCTTTTAGCTATTTTTTAATCCATTAAAAGTTTATTTTAGTGCTTCAGGCATGAAAAATTCATCCTGAATAAACATATTTTGGAGAAAATTGTTATATTTTGGTGTAAATTGATTAAAGGATCAAATCATATTATCAATGTTATTATATTTATATATTATATTATTATAAAAGTTAATATTATTCCTCAACTCTATGAAATGGATCTTGAAACTAATATGTTATCCTAATACCTTCATTTCTGAGGAACCGATGGTATTTTTGACCATCACGAATTTATGGTTTTGTTTCCCTAATATTTATATTGATCATTATTTTTATTTTGATCAATTACCACTACTATAATATATAATTATTTACTCTTTTCCTCCATGTCTATATCTTTACTTTCCACCAATGTTCTCCTATTTGAAAATATAGTGTTGGGTTATTTCATATGACCTTTAAAATTATATTTATCACTTATTAAGAGGATGTATTATTATCCTTTTTTATGATGTGGGTTTAAAAATTTATTTTCAAAATTATATCCTTTTACTACCAAGACAAATTTCAAATTACAAGGATTCTATTTATTAAATGGGAGGGGATATAACACCCTGAGGTTTTAAAAGAATAAAATTATGTTTGATTTCATAAAGGACACAAAAAATTGAGATTAGATGAGAATGTAACACCCTAATAATTTACGATATACTTATTTTTAAATAAATTTAATCTCTTCAACAGTCTTTCATACACAAAACCTCTATATTTTTATGTTCAATAGTGTATTCAACACGTAACACCGATCTTAAAAAATCCAAGATATAAATAATCATTATAACCTATCTGTTAAATTGGAATGTATGAACAGTATTAACAAATTTATAAAACATAAATATATGTTCTAATTAATACAAATTTCTGATAAATTTTTAGTAAATAATCAATCAATTTTTAGTAAGGCAGTTTTATTATTCAGAAATATGTTTTTCAATAATTATTTTTTATTGATTTTTAAGAAATTATATTATAATAGTTTTTTTGAACTTTATAAAATTTATTTGATAAAATTAAATTTCGTTTTTAATTGAAATATCAAAAAACAAATCAGGGAAATTTTGGGATTTTTCTGAAAATATTGATTTTTAAGTGAATAGTGAAAAGTACCTATTTTGTAAAAATTTAGTTAATTTTCAACAAATTATTTAATTTGAAAGTAACATTATTTTATATGAATAGTGAAAATTATTGAATTTTACAAGAAAACTTCCATTTCAATTAAATTATTTAAAAAGTAAAAAAAATATTATAAATTGAATATAAATTAAATTTAAATAAATTATATATATATTTCCAATTTATCCAATTTATGTCATTGTATTAATTATCATATAGAATTTTTATATAAAAATGTTGTAAACCTTTGCACATTCTCTTTTTAAAACCATCTATTTTTGTTGCGTATACTGGATTAAATTTAAATTAAATTTTGAAACTTTTTGTGTATTAAATTCATAAAAATGGATTACATATTTTTAATCACCATTATTTATAATTTCCAATAATTTCAACCTAATTTTTGACCAAAATGAATAGTTAAAACACAAAAATTAATTACTGTGATTAAGGTAAAAATTGATTTATCAGGGGTAAACTAAAACGATATAGGTTAAAATAACCTATCCACATGTCTAAAAATTATTTTATGTCCATATTTAGACCATAAAACCTATGTGTTTATATAATTGTCCATTTATTACCCTTTTTTCATGTGAAAAACATTGGAGCACTAAATTATTTTCAATAATTTCAAGTGTTTCCTCTCCCCAACTTATTAAAGTCCACCCCTTATTATCCCTAATTCACACATTAAAACCATTTTTTTGGACAATAACATAAAAAATAACTTCCAAAATTAACTAACATAATTCTATAATTCTTTTTTTTCATAAATCCAATCTAGAAGGTATTTAGGTGAAAATATTAGGAGCATTCCCGAAGAAGTGGTAATGTTCTTCAACGTGCGTTTTTATTTTATTTTTTCCTCCACATCATTCAATTATTGTCAAGACATGAATATATTACAGGATTATTATTTTATATATAATTCTATGTTATTATTTTATTTCATATCCTAAATCCTTCTCATATTCCATAAAATAGTTTATGAAATCATCATTTGTGTGTACGAAGGACTATTGTCTCGCGAACCAATATCATACTTTTTTTATTAGTACCTCTCAAGGTTGGGTATGTTGATGAATATAAAGTATATTTATAATATTTATGACATTATTATATATTTGGTTTCATTATATTATTTATATCTTTTTTACTTTCAATTTCATAGGGGGATATCTCTCATGCGTATGGTGAACTACTTCCTCACGAAGCGATGTGATTCATTTTTCACTAATGTGTTACATGGAAGGTAAAAAGGGTAAACATAAATAATAAATGTGATATAAATGAAAAAATTATGATATTAATAACATATTTATAATTCTGAAAATATAATATATCATTTACTTTCTTACCGTTTTACTCACTCAAAAATGATAACATCCTTCATGGACGTGTGGACTACCGCCTCCACAAAGCAATACGATTATTTTTTTCATCAGAAAATCACATTAATGATATATAATAGTATATATAATTACATAATATGGTATTTATGATATTATTATCATTATTAAAAGAAAAATACTAATTATCTTCTTTCCATATTGATCATTAAAAATAGAATCATTTCTCATGAATATGTATGGCCAACCATCTTAGTGATCATAATGTTAGTTTATTTTTCATGAACATACTCCATGATTGGTACTAAAAAATTAATTAATTTATAAATATTATAACTATTTCGTGATTATTATTCTGGATATGTTTATATAAGGACCACTTTGACTATAGTTAACCTACAAAAGTCATTTTTGACACATAAGCCAAATATGGTCAAAACATCCGACATAAACCTAATTGATTATGTAATAATATATAACATGGTAACAAGTGAAATAAAAGAAATAATAAAATTTAATATTTTTCTTAATAAAGTAAATAATTAAATTTATTTTATTATTTATGAAGATAAAAAATAATCATGAAGAATCGAACTTGAGGCAAGGGTTTTCTCATATCATTTTTATTTCTGTGAGATATATGTCATATTCACAACTAATTTTGAATGTTTGGTGTATATAATTACCATTAATTTATTTTATTATTATTATTAAATTTATGGAGATTTATGTATACATTTTAGGATCTCTCTTTCATATAGTTTTCTATTTTGATGTTCCCAAAGCGAAACAGGATTTTTTTCTCAGTTTGCCTTCAATGAGATGTATGTTATGTTATAAACCTATCTTCATTTATAAGGTGTATATACTACCCATTTGACATGTTATATCATGAATATACTTCTTTTCATGATATTATTATTTAAATTTAATTTAATTACTTCCTTGTGGTTATGATTTAAAGTTACCAAAGTGGTAATAGTCTTATGTTACAATCTTATCGTTTATCGGGAATGTTTATGATTATTCTTCTAATGATGAAATATTATGATATATTCCATAGATATTACCTTGAATTTTATTATTATATGGTTATTAATTATATTTTCTACTAATAATACCAATTTGTCACTCTTTGTTAAATTAGATAATTGATTAAATGTTTTTAAAAAAATTCATCTTCATTTCTCTCTTCGGTCAGAAATATGTTTTCCTCCCAAACCTTGTTTTCAAAAAATGCTTTCAAATAAGTTTTTAAACTTTTAGAAATGATTTATTAAATATATATTTATCTAATTATTTTTAAAACAATGCAATCATATATTTTTTCAAAAAAAAAATCGCATTTTTATTTTATCAAAAAAGTTAAAGGAATTCTGTATTAACATGTATGACATGAAGAAAATTTCTAGCAATCATAACAACTAAGTTTAAATTATTATTTTCAATGAAAATTAATTTTTAAAATTTTTTTGAACTTTTTGTTTAGAAAACTTATTTTCACAATTAAAAGGATATTTCTCAAAAAAATGTATTTAAAGATATTTTTATGGTATTTTTATTCATCAACAAAACAATCCATTGTTCTTAATGCAATACGTTTATGTTGTATTATTACCATCTTTATTCTTTCCCTGGACATATTTTTTGTAAAGATATTCTTTTGGAACCTATTCCTTTTCTAGGGGTTAATCATGTTTAAATGATATTTTTATGGATACCATTCATTTTCTATCGGTTAATCATGTTTCAAAGATATTTCTAGGGAACCGATTTCTTTTCCATTGGTTAATAAAGTTATAAATGAAATAATGATAGGTGATTTCTAATCTTTATATCCTTTAATTGTGGTTCTCGGACAGTATATATGATGGATGCACCCATATAGCATTCGGTGATGCCATTTTATCTTATATGAAGGGTGAGGCTAGATAGCACTGGGTGAGCCCATTATATCTTATACAATGGGTGTTCCTAGATAGCACTTCAGTGTATTGGATAATTATTACATTCTCTAGAGATTTGTATTTTATATCCACCATATATTTATTCCAATTGTAAGGGTTCTGTAGGTGTTCATTGAAGATTATGTCCCAATATACGAACACATTTTATCTATGTTTTCCATGAGTTTATAATGTTTCCTTTGATCAATATTGATGTCACATGGCTCATGATTATTTATTAATATGAATATTTCCTTTTTTAAATCCTTATTATATGCTTCAGGATTATTGATTCAGTTATTTATGGGTATGATTTATTTTATTATCTGCTCATGCACTATAATTATGTCGTCATACCCATAAGCACTTATTATGTAGATTGATGACATTTACTTGTTAAAGCTTATGTTTTCCCTTACTGGTCATTTTTTGTCACACTTATTATGTTTCATTTTCCATAGGTTAGTAAGAAATTATGTTGAAATAAATATATCTTTAAAAGAATTTATATGGATGATGATGATGACCAAATGTGAAATAAGAAATGCTTGTTTACATGGTAGAAATTATTATTTAACTACATGGGTGTTATTTAAGAAGTATTTCTTCCCTATTTATATAAAACAATAAAACTAAAATATCCATGAAAATTTAAGTTATCCAAATTATCCTTTTTATGACATAAGGATTGGATGAGAAACAAATTGGGTCGTAATTATCATTATCAAATCCAGAAATGAAAATTTTATGATTTCATCACCATATCCAAGATTTTGGGTTTCAGGATGTCATAAACTAATATCTAAAACAATAGTCATTCCAAAATCCTTGTTATATTCAATTTAAAAATTTACTACAATAATATAACACAAAATAAGCCATATATAAGGAGGTTTCATAATAAGTTTGTAAATCATTAAAAAACATTCCCACATTCATTATTATTATTTTTTCTAAATGATCCTTTTTATCCTATTTGAGTAATTGATCACCATGGTGTATATATACACATAAATTTCAAATAGTCAATGGAATAATATTTTATATAAGAGTTTCAGTTTTAAAAATAAATGGTTGTGTCCTTCGTATGATACAAAATCCAATGATCACAAAATTCACTTGAATTATCCTAATAGATTAAGTTACTATGATTTATTTTTTAACTCATGATATAAAAAAATTCCTCTCAATTTTTTTTGTAATCTCTTGTGTATCTAATTAAAAACACTAATATAGATCAATCCACTTCACGAACAGACAAAAAAATTGTAATTTTTCTATTTTTAAGCACAAAAAACTAGTGTGTAATATTCTATTTCTCTCTCTTCTAGTTTCATGAATGTGCTTTTTTCTATTCTTTATGCTATCAATATTATCAATTTTTTATTGGACACACATTTCATATTATTTCATTAAAATGATTCTAATTATTCAAAATAAAATGAAAACACAACTAAATCATGGTTTAGTGAATGAAACCATGATGTGTTTCCTATTTAAATGCTCTGACCATTTTGACATATATTAAAAAAATATTTTAAAATAAAAATACCACATTTATAAAAGGTCTATCTTGGTTTTTTTATTCACTATTTTTTCCAATATTTCCATTACTTTGAATTCAATGTGGTTTGAAAAATAATGACCTCTTCATATGAACCATGATCCTAATGAATAAATCATCACTTGGTTACTTGACCATTTTCTTATCCTTTATCTGAAACCATGAAATGTACCCATTTTTCATTAACGTAAAACACATCTATGTCATTTTTTTATTGAGATATGAATATTTTCTCCTAGAAAGAGGACATTAAATATTAAATTGTGAAATGGTTTTCATTCCCCTTTTTCATTCATAATTTTTTTAGAAAACATGATATGTATAAATTCTATTTTTCTGTAAAATTCAAAAGCCATTTTATTATATAATATTCTACAATATGGTTTTAAACAAAATATATTGTTTTTTAACTATATTTATTCAAAAAATACTACAAATTTTCATAATTATTCCAGTTTTTCTAATCTTTAAGAATTAATCATAATGAGGTTCAATCAGTCTCAATAACATTTCCTCATTTATTGAGGAATGTGAATATCCCTTTGAAAACAAAATCTAATTGAAACTTTAGTTTATAAAAATTTAAACATAGTCAAACATAAATTTAAAAAAAAATATTTTTATTAGAATAAAAATAATTAAATCAAAATATAATTCAATATAATTATAATCTATGGATAAGGAAAGTGGAACACATAATAAACATATAACATAAAGAATTTATGTATAAATAATGTCTAATTTAATTTGGAAACACATTAAATTCTTGTAAATGGATTTGAATAAAGAATAAAAGAGGATAGAAAATATTAAATTTACCTATGTCTCTTAAAAATATTATTAGAACTTATAAAAATTATATATTATATTATAACACACCCATAGAATCTAATGGTATATTGAGTTTTTGAGATTTTTAGTATAATACAACATTTTTAAAATAAAACTAAATAATAATTTATTATCATCTTAATTATAAGCTCATAGAACTCATTATAATTCTATCACTATACTGGATATCCTGGGAAAATAAATAAAAGAAAAGGCTAATCATGAAAGCAATGTAAGTAGATAATCTAAATGAATATGATTATATGATAACATAAGTGTCAATAAGCCAAACAAGGGATCATATAAGTGTAGGATAATTCATTATTACATAAAAATATAACATAACTGAAATTATATCACTAGAACATTATAATCATTAGAATTAAATAATTTTTCACAAATATAAAATATTTCATCATAAATATAAGTCATGATTCACTAAAAATAAATCATAACATGATTTTATAAGTGCACTACCCATGCACCTTACATAGTATCACATAATATTTAAGCATTTCCCAATCAATTGAGGGGGTGCATAATTTTATGAACACCTATCTCAACATAATTTTTCCTGAATATATATTCCATATAGACTATATAAATTCAATAACTATAAACATGAAATAAATTCATGTGATGAGAATGAAATTCATAATAATATCATAAATAATCTATCGATAAATAAAATTTTAGGTTACCAAAATATGAAATGAAAAAATTATATTGTACATTCTAGGGGTAACATAAATAAATATTAGTATTGAATAGGTTACTAAGGGGATAATAATGATAAAATAAAACAATATAGGAACATTTAGGATATTTTATAACTAAATTCTCTATAAAAATCATTGAAGGTGGATAAATATTCATTCATAGAAAATAAATATATGAATGTTCCCATCATAAATAAAGGGAATATAAAATAATGAATATTAAGTATTTGTAGAATAAAAATTTAGTATAAGTGTATCTACCTACACCTTTTAATATTAGTAATGTTATAGAGGTGTCCATTTTTAATAATTTTTGGGATTGAATTAATTTCAATTTTTGGATTAAACTTGATTGACTAAAATTTTAAAAAAAATTAGATGATTGATTTTTATGTTTGAGTGTGTAATAATATACAAATATAACTAAGAGTGGGTTTTTGAATGGTTGGTAAATGGAAATGTGAGTGAGGTTGATTTTATTCCATTATGTACCTAGTCTATTACGAGTGGGTACTACATCATGTACCTAGAGGTGTTTCCTATTGGTTAGGAATTTGGGTGGATGGTTGCCTTCTATTAATAAAACATTGACCAATGGTATTTAGTGGGTGTTTACCGAGTAATAAAAACATTATAATATGTTTTTTGTTAAAAAACTAAAAGAAAATGTTAGATTTCCACCTTCTCCAAATTTGAACCACATATGATGTTCTTTATAAGGATACCCATATAAAGGAGGTGGAGCCTCTACATTGCTTCTCCTCTCCCCAAAATGTTTTTTAAACCAAAGTAATATAAATTTTTTTTCACCAATTCAAGTAAGATCCACCTTATTACTATTATTTTGTTCTTATCCTCCTTAAATTCTAATTTTGATATAGCATATTTAGAGTTTTTATAGAATATTATAAAAAATAATTGTATAATCATATAAAAAATGGGGTTTTCATATGAAATGAAAAGGGGAGGCTTAAGGGGAATGAATTTTTACCTACTCTCGGCACTAGAGCACTTTGAAGCTCTAATGGCTGGAATGGGCCATATACTTAGTGGGGATTATTGTGGCAGTTGAGAACAGGATTCCTCCTTGGAGAGTGTTCCACGACTGGTGGGGATGTCTGATAACAAGTTTATGAGGGATATTCCTAAAGAATGGTAAATAAAGTGGTTAGTGCTTGAAATGGCACACAACAGTTCTCCTAGACTGGACGGATTTCCACCAGCCTTTATGTGGCTATATGGGATATTTTAGGGCGTGAGGTGGTGGAAGAAGTCCAAGACTTCTTTCAGGGTTGTGCCCTCAGTAAGGATGTGAGTGCTTATAGGGTTTTCCTTATTCCAAAAATCAGAGACCCCATAAGCATTGTCCACAAAAGATCCATCTGTTTGTGAAATGTGTCTTATAAGATCCTAGAGAGCCTCATTGCGAGGAGAATGAGCAGTTTGATAATGAAGTTGGTTTCTAAAAAACAACATGGATTTATTAAGGGTCGTAGCATCCAAGGAGTGGTGGGAATATCCAGTGAACTAGTCAATGATATTAAAAAGAAATTAGTTGGCTCCAATGTTATTTTTTAGGTTCACGTGGATAAGGCCTATGATAAGATGGAGTGGTCTTTGATTATCTGGGTGATGCGCAGGTTTGGATTTCAGGAATGGGTCTACGACCTTTGTTTCTGGAGCTTTTCCCCTCCTTAGCTGTCTCTCTCCCTTAGAGGGAAGTTATTTGAATTCTTTAAATCTATCAATAGAGTGAGATTGGGATATCTCTTTTCTCCTAGTCTCTTCATCTTGGTGTAGGATTCCCTTTCTCATAATCTTCATAGAGGTATGGAGGATAGCACGTTGACCCCATTTTCTGGTCAAAGAGGTGGGGAGGAAATCTCTCATATGATGTTTGTGGACGATATGTTGGTCTTCACTAATGGTAAGTGAATATCCCTTATTGGGCTCATGGATATTTTTTCCAGGTATGACCAAGTTAGCAGGAAGCATATCAATATAGGTAAAATTCAGGTTTTCATCTCCAAAAATTTTAACACCCAAATATGCAGGGCCATTCATGGGATTTTTGAATGCCAACAGAATAAATTTCTCGTGATTTATCTCAGGGTTCCATTATCTAATGGGCATATCAATAATATCTTCTTTAAGTACATCACTATCCAGTTTCTTGGAGGTATTTACAATTGGAAAAACAAATTTATCTCCTTTAGAGGGAGGTTAGCACTGATCAACAGCATTCTCTCTTATATTTGGTTTCACACTAATTTAATTATCCAACCTCATAAGGTAACTGTTTCTAAGATGGAATGATACTTAAAGCCTTACTGTGGGATTGCAACCAATTAGGCTATTTCCATTGGTCCTCATGGGCTCGTCTGGCCAATCTGGTTGAGGAGGTGGGAGTAGGGATTTGTAATATCATAGTTACCATGTAGGACATGTAGGCGCACTTGTCCTGGGACATCGTGGTTGGGTCTTCACTTTAGGCCATGTTCTTTAGAGAGCGGTATGGGGACTTCAAGATGAATAATAATGAACGTAGGGAACACCCCTCTGGCATGGCCCAGTGCTTGTTTTCACTTCTCGGGGAACTCCAAGGATCTTCTTGGTGGATTATTGGGATAGGGAATGTTGGTTTTTGGAAAGATAAATGGGTTGGGGAACGCCTTTTCTTCCTAATATTTCATGCCCCAAACACATCCTTTAAGGAAGCTAGCTGGTTTCCAGTTCTCATCAAGTCGGTTTTGAATTTGGAGAAGGATAATATTTTTGACATAATATTCATGTATAATGAAGAGGATAGATGCTACATCACCGGTACAAGTTTGGTTAGGTTATCCATTAGAGGGTTTAGGTGGTGGATGAGCATGGAGAGTGGTAATTAAGATGGGTCGGACAAGATCTGGTGTAACGAGATTCCAACCAAAATAAAATTTCTTGTTTGGAAAGTTAAGAATAGGTCTCTAAGAACCGATTAGAACAACTGCTATACATCTGGTGTCCTGTTGTTTCTAATTCATGATGGTGAAGTAGGAATCAACAAATAGTATATTTTTTATGAGTGAATGGGATGTGGGTCTTTGGACCATGTTCACTCTGCAACCTTGTACTAGATTTGAACAGTTCTCACTTCTGAACCTTATTTTCTCCTTGTTTCTTAGTGCTGCAAGTTGGGACCTAGAATGCAAGGTGCATGCTTCCATTCTCAACTCCATTTGTTGGGTTATTTGGGAGGTCAGATACAGTGCATGTATGAGAACTCAGATCTCGATTCTCTTAATCATTATGAGAGTGAGATCACAGGTCTGTGGGTTATTTTTTCTTTTGAGAGGGGGTCAGAACACGACTACGGTGTGTAATATTTTTAGGAGACCTCACGCTTCAGACTATACAGAAGGGAGGTGGGTAAGATGAAACCCTCCTTTTATTGGGCTCAAACATAACATGGACGAATCCTTCATGCACGGGATCATAAGAGGTGGAAGGGTTCTACATGACTCGAGTGACTCTGTCCAGTTGGCTTTGAGTGTGGCTTATGAGTAGGGAAATTCGCTGGGTGTGGAGGCTTATGATCTTCTTTCAGGGATCATGGTATGGAAAATATGGTGCTTCCATGTGTCTAAAATGGATTCAAACTCATAGAGCCTAGCTAAAATGGTTTTATGGAGGTCGGACACACCCTGGGAATTGGATTATATTATTAGGAGGCGCTCTTTAGAGACCAACCAAGGTCATCTCATTCAACACAGTTGGAGGGAGGCCAACTTCATTTTGGATGCACTTTCAAAGAATGAAAGGCTTGGAGAGGAGATTGTAATATATGAAATCTTTGGTTCTCTACTTATAATGTTTAAGTCCTTTTTGATTGGAGATTTCATTGGGTTTCATCACTTTTAGACTCATTGAGGATCCCCTAGTGTTTGTTCTTGGGTACTCCTTCATTCTGTTTATTTATAAAAGGTAAATTTTAGTCAATGAGTTTTCTATTAACGAATCTATTTTTTGTTATTGTTTTAATTATTTTAGTTATTGATATATTATTTATTGTTGGTAATATAGGGGATTTTTTGTCTTGTTTTATCTTTTTTGAGTTCTTATGATTAATTTACATATGAATTATCAAGGTAGTTGAACAATACACATTGAGTATCAGGATTATTTTGATTATATTTTTTGATTTTATATTATTATTTATATTTTACTTCTGATGTAATATATTTTTGACATAGTTTGATAAATAGGATAGGATTTTTCTAGCCTAATAATCAATAATGACTGTTGTTATAGCTAAATGGTTCAATGGTGGATCTTTGGTCTAACTGGTATTGATGGACCATTTCACTAACTAGTTTAAAGTAATGGGTTGGATTATATTGAGTTAATTAATTAATTATTTTTTTATATTGATTCTGAAATATAATTCTATTAAAGTTAACTTTCAAAATATTTTTTAAATCCAGTTAAATTAAAATTGAATTTTGTGTTTTATTTAACTAGCTTATGCAAGGAAACAAGTTCAAATATAATTTCAAAAAAAAGATAGTGATTTAAGGAGATGATTTTGAAATAGTATCTCAAAATAAAGATAAGTTTTCAAAAGATTGTTTTCATGGGGTTTTTTTTATAAGGGACTAGTGTTTGTATGCATGAATCAGATTCCATTTTATAAATGTATCATGAAGTGGTTGTTGACAAGTAGTTTAGAGGAAATATATGTTGTCTTTTTTTAAAAAAATTATTTTCAAATTTTATCTCATGTGTTTATAAACTATTTTTATTTTCTTGAATGCTTGTGTTAGCTTATGTGTTTATTGTTTCCTTATTTTTATCTAATTTTTTACGGATATACTTGATAGAATAAGAACCATAGATGAGACATTTCCTAAGGTGATGGGTTAATTAGTTTGGATTGATATAATTTTTTGGTTTTCTTTTATAATAGGTTTATATGATCCTTTAGAAACCCTTAAGGATGGGATAAATATAGGACTCTTATATTACCCACTAAATACAGAATGTAATTTTTTTAATGTGGTATTATTTTATTGAGTTATTCATTGGGAGGCTTTGGGAAATAGTTGATATTTTTTATGAGGTATTAGTATCACTAGATCCATTTATGTGTTCCCAATTTACTAGACCTTATTAGAAAATAAAAGGGACAATACCTCATTTTTTAAATTGAGGGATAATTATTGATTCATAGATTTTATCTCAAATATAATAATGATCTTCATTATAGATTCAGTGATGATATTTGAAGATGATATTATATCTTCTTTATGGTATTGATAGGTGTATAGTGGGGACCCTCTATATTGATGTAATATTATTCTATATGACATAAAATGACAATAAATATATTCTATGTGGTAGTGAAACTAGAGTGACATGATTCCTAATCAATTTAGGATCCATAAGGTAGAGATTTATGAGATGAAAATAGGGTTTAATTTTCTAAATTTACTCATCACTAGGGTCTTGTAGACATGGATTTATGACTAATGATTCTCCATGAGAGATGGTGAAATATTATTAAGAGTTGATTTCACATTTCATGGTATAGAGATAACCAATATTATAAAATGGTTCATCTTGATGAAAGATCATGGCCTTGAAATACACTTTTTTGTTAGATCACTTGATAAAATTTCTTAGAGATTTATATGAAGACTATAATAAATTGTGATTATGGGTTAGATCAAGAGGATCCCTATGGGTTGTATGGAAGATTACTTTGGTGGTGTTTTATTATAATAGACGGGTTAGGGAATGAGTATTGGTATAATTATTTCATCCTCCTTTTTATTATTCTTTATTTTTCTCATTCATTTTATCATAATAAATTTATTCAGAAAATATTTGAAACTTTTTGACGTATTTAACTTCCATTTTTTATATTCATTTTCATTTAAAAATTTTCAATGATGGTTTGACCATATTATATTTAATTTCGTTATATATATTCATATAAAGTTTATTATCAATATATTTCATGTTTTTATTATTTGATGGGTAATGAGATGACGATGGGTCATCTGGGGTTTTATAAAGTGATTATTTTTTTATAAGCTAGATTTATCATTCGGATTACATCTTCTATTAATATTGTGACTATGCGGTATAGATTATTAGGTCATGATGGAATATTATTCATATAATATAGGAATGAGAAACTCATATTGAGATAGGTAATATCACCTGAGTATTTGGAGTTAATGTGACTTTGTTCTATGATGGTGAAGAGGAATAACCTTGAATAACTATGCATGTTTCATGGTTTTGAGTGGGTGAGTGACTCTTTTCACTAAAACATAATCTTGGAATATTTTCATGAATTTTGAATTGATCACTATAAATTAGTTTTTTGACGTGAGTGGGGGATCCTAATAGGTTATTAGACTCACCTACCAACATATAGAACATGGTTTTTTATATACTTGTGTAAACCTTCTTATTTTTTAAGTGCATGTTTTCACTTGGACATGGATGCATGGATTGAGGTGATTATTGATCATGGGTTTTATGATATATTGTGACTTATTTATTTTAGTTAGGATAGATTCTATTTCATATTTATTTTTTTGTTTTACTATTTATGTTTCAGTGAGTGTGCCACTTATTTTTTATTTATTTTACTAATTCATATTATGTATATATGTTTCTAAATATTAATTACACTAATGAATATTATTTATAATATTTTACATTAAATATTAGATTGTAGGATTTCCTATTAGTTCCTTTTTTATATTTCCAATTTGTTTTAGGTATATCTATTATATGTATGGGTCATTATAAAATTTTTATATATTTAGGAATGAGCCTTATGCTTTATATTTGAAATCATAGTATCCTTATGAATATTTTAGGAAACTACTACTGGTCATTAGTATCTAGTGTATATAGAGGCATTACTTAGGTTATGTGAACCACTAGATCAATTACTATTCAAATAAACTTATTCATGGTATTATAAAAAGCATAGGGTAAATATTGAGACAGAGATAGTAGACACCCAAATGAAAGGGAAAGAGTTTTAGAGTTCCTATAACTGGAGTCCCAAATCACTTTAAATTATTTTATACCCCAATAAATACCTAAATTATATATTTTATTATAATTTCCAAAAACATATTATTGATTATTTCAATTATTAACATTTATTTATTATTAAATTCATTTGTTTCATTCCATTGTTTTGAGGTTGTTCTATCCATAATTATAAAACTATTTCGGTATAATGGTAATATTGAACTATTTTTAGTCAATGTTTCAATATCATTTTGATGATTAAATGTATTGGATTCAGGTATTTAATATATTATTAGAGTAAATTAATTTAATTTATATATTAAAAAAGATAAAAATCAAAAACAATTTCACGATAAGTTTGTTTTAGTAAAATAAAATAACAATGGTTGTTTATTTTAAATATATTTATTATCATGGATATTATTACCATTTTAAAATATTAAAAATTAATTAAATAAATTATTAACATTATAATTATATGTGATAAACATTTAATTCCATTCACGATTATTGGAATTGAGCTTAAAAAACCTTTTTCTACATAAGTTGTATAAACCTACCATTAGTGAATGATATTTTTATTGATGATTAAATGAATGGAAAAAACTAAAAAACATTTTTGATAATTAATATAAATTATAAAACTACTGGAATTTTCATGTTATTATTTTTTAATATAATCTTTTAATGGGATAAGTTGAAAATTAAATATAAATGATGGGGGATTTGGAAAACGTATCTTCATATTTTAGATGATTCCATATGATTGGAACTTAAGCCATCATAGGAAGGCATTTTGGTTATAATAGGGACTCCAAAATGATTCTATGGGGTTTAGGGAGATAATTTTGTTTATATTTGATTAAGGAAGA
This sequence comes from Viscum album, assembly GCA_963277665.1. Taxonomy (NCBI): domain Eukaryota; kingdom Viridiplantae; phylum Streptophyta; class Magnoliopsida; order Santalales; family Viscaceae; genus Viscum; species Viscum album. Next base: position 285,881,280 of record OY728137.1, on the reverse strand, counting down.
ATTTTGGGAAATAAAGAGATATGTTTAAGTAAAATGAGTGTAATTACTAGTTAATAAGTTGATTTTTTCAAGTAGAATATTGAATAATTTATTTATTTTTTTCGGGAGTATGAATAGTATTGATTCTTATAACTAAAAATGTTAATCTATTAAAATATATAAAAATTTGTTAATATTTAAACACTACCAAAATTGAATGGAATCATAGGAATATCTAATTCAATGTAAAGAATCATAAAATGTATCTTATTATAATAAAATAAAACAGAATTTGGAAATTGATTTATAGGTTTTTAAATCTAGATTTATTTATTTTGAATTAATTTATTTTATTTATTACATAATTTAAATCTTTGGAAGCACATATTATAAATTATATAGTTTTTAGATCATAATGATGATATAAAAGATATCGTGTATGCAAAAAAATGTTTTGTTTCTATTTATCCCATAATTAAAAATTGTTAGGAAAAAAATTCCACTTTCATAATTATGGAATGATTATTATGAAAATGATATCAATTTTATAAAAATTTATTCAAAAATTTTACTATTAAAATAATTAATTTTTAACATATAATCAACGTTTTACCAAATAAATTAAAATATACAATATTAAAATAATACACTTATGAATTCATTAAGTTATAAGACTTAAATATTTATATTTATTTATTTAATTTTTATTAAATATTAATTATAAGATATTTTACAATTTTAATTGTTAATTTACTATTCTAACAGTCACGCTACAATTATAATTGCACAATTACTTTTCCAATAGCATAAATATTATTCAACTAGTTTTGTTAATATTTCAAAAGACAAGTTTTTATTTAAAAAAATTAATATTTGACTGACTATATTATATTTATTCATTTTGTAAATGCATATTATTTTGCACATTAATAATTTAATTAGTTTTATTTCAAGGTTCTCTATACATCAATTAAAAATACCAATCCTACTATTTTTTTATTTTCATTTACTGTATTGTTCACGATTGTTATATTTCTAGAAGAGAAAACCTATTTTATTTTAAAATTTTAAAGTGTTATTTACAAGATTTTATAATTCCATTTCACTATAATCAATCATATGGATTATATTTATCCATTTTTTTAATTATATTTTATAAAATGAAATATTTTTTTACCTTATTGCATATGCATACGATATATTAACCACCACTAAATAATTTTTTGTATTTTCCAAATAAAAACAGTTTATGGTTAAGTGAGAATTGCACAATTCAGACCACCAGTGTGTCCCCAAGACCACACACCAAGATTCACCAAAAACCAACCACCGCCCCAAAAGATAAACAAAACAAACCACCGAGCCGACGGGCCTTAAAAAACATGCGTGAAACCACATCATGTATTCTGAAAAGAGCATGTTGATCACCCCCCCCCCCTAGTGACAACCCATCCGGACACCTCCCTATACATCATCGGTGTCACCCATACCATTTTTTTGCAGTAAGAATCTTGTTTAACATCGGGCTAGTAGCTGGGAAGCGAGAGCGTGGGATCCAAGAATGAGGGAGGGAAACTGTGGCCGAAGCTGATGAATGAGAGCTCATAATGAAGAAGTCATTAATGAGAAGTCGGGTGCCAACACCATGAAGGACACTACAACCCTGATGCGAAAAATTGGGAAGCCACATACCACAACCAAAAGCCTCTAAGATCAGGATCACCATCACCGGATCCACCAACACCTTCCCAAATCTCTATGGAAACCTTCGATCCTAACCAAATTGTGTTTGTGCACACATCAACAAGGAAAATAAGGTAGAGGAGTACCATGGATGGATATAACCAAGACTAGTAAAACAAAACCAGAAAAACCACATTGGGCCGGACAATGCCGAATCTGGAGCATGAGAAAACCGGAACACCAAAACCCACTAAGAAAAACCATTGAAGGAGGGTGAAAGATGGCGGGTGCTTCATTGATATGGATCCAAATATGGAACCTGGTGGCTAGGAACTCAGATGAAGATCCATGCTTCCTTCTACTTCTGGACCCAAAAATAGTAAAAAATAGAAATTCACCATAGTTCAAACATGAAAAGAAACAAGAAAATAATTGGAAATGGGGCACCACTCTCACCAAGAATTCCAACGTCCTCCTTCCATGTTCGTGTATTGACATTGGTTGATAATGATGACCCTACAAAATTTTTAAACCAACAAACCCAACCGGTCGAGGACCTGATGAAGACCACTAATTGATGTCTAGAATATATGTATGACATGAGGAAGGAATCAAGGAATATAATTGTAAACTTGGATTTATCTCTAAAATAAAAGAAGATATTAATAGTAATCCAAAGAACATACATAATTCTTTTGATATACAACTTTTAGGTGATTTTTAACACTATTTTGATAGTTTTTTATTTAAATTCAATAATGAGTTTATCTCCCTCCATAATTTCAAATCTAACATGAATGAAAAAAACCATTAATTTGTAAGATACAATATGGTGGATAATATATTCTTAATCCTTTTTTATAATATTTTAGTTCTTCCTATTTTCTTATTTCCTCAGTTCACAATTAGTTAAATTAATGATTAAAGAATGATTATTTTTATCTTTATTATTGGCATTCCCAGGTGTGTCATGCAGTCACCCTGAGAGGGGTGGGGTGAAAAAATCATGAAAAACTTTTGCAGAAATATATTAAATTTATACTCTTAATTATGTTATGTTCACTAAACCTCTGATATTGGTTAAGATGTATAGATCCTTATAAACTCTTCTTCATTGGTTTACCCTTATTCTAGGTATATGTTATGAGGAAAATAACACCCGTGAATTTTTATAAGGTTTAGACTGAGTGTGATAACCTATATTCATTCCATAGAGACTCTCATCAGTTCATAGATTCCATCTTTAAATTTTTTTTAATAAACTACAAGTGTGGGGTTTTTAAACTGGATCACATAGTTGAGATATCTCATAAAAATATCAAACTATCACTATATAGGTAATATTTTACATGATAAAACTCCCATTAGACTCATTCTATCTCTTGATAGGAAATATTATACTAACTCCATATTAGAAAAATATTTTATCTTTTGAACCAACATAAGACAAACATATATATAGATCATTGAAAATATTTTATGGAAAATCTCTATCTAATAATTCATTCTAGTGCGACTCCATCTGGATCCCCTCTAACTTTGTCTTGTATGACTTTGTATGATGCATATAACATTTCATATGGGAATCTCCCATCAGATGTTTCTCTGAACTCTATGCATTAATATCCATACATTATTCCTTCTTATTTAACCAAACATTTCCTTGGTCAAAACCTCACACTTCAATAAAATATTCAATAATTCAATTTAATGGAATATATAAATAGTGTTAGTATATTAAATATGTACTCCCCTTAATATGGAAACACCTATAGGGAAAATTGTGGGTACTCAAATAATGTTTCCCAATCAAATCAAATTCATATTTCAAACTTTCCACATGTCTCATATTTACTAGATTCTTTGTAACTTTTCATCGATTTTATTAAAGCTTCATCAAGACTCTAGCATCCACAACATGTATAGAACTTATATAACCTCATCATTAAGGAACTTATTGAAAATCTCTATCTCATCTAGATAAGAATACATTGACCAAATAACAATTCATTATCATTTTTAGGACATCACAAGGTCTTATAATGTTCTTCAGTACTCCATTCAATATATTATTTTTTGATGAAATCTTTATGAACTTCTCTATTAATTGGACATTCCATTTTATGATGAATCTGAGGGTTCATTATCTAGTAAATCACCTCTCCAAAAACTTCTTTGACCAACTAAATTGGTCTCGACTCTTCTTCAACTTGTTATCTTTATATTCTTCCTCTGACCAAAGTAATCACATTTGTTAGTTCGGAACTATATACTAGATGAGTCAGAATCTCTCAGTTTGATGGGATTGGAAATTTTTGACCAATGATGCTTATATATCACATTATATAATAAGACTTCATGTTATTTTTAGACTAAAAAACTCAAACTTCATATAGTATTTGGTTTTTAAAACAAAGAATCATCTTATTCGATAAAATCATGATCATTTGTTTGATTTTCATCATTTAATGGTTCTTTGACCATGCATACTAACTTATAAAATGAATCTTGGTGCCTCCTTGGATAAACCACCTTATTCGACTAATGAACATTCTACATCACTTATTGGTAGGAAAAATTTAATTTTCAACCAATAGAACTAAATCTTTATCTAAGTCTTCATTCATCTTTCTCTTCCAAGGGAACCATCATATTTATTTGGATTATGACATTGTAAATCCTTATCAAATGTAACTCTATAAAAATATGTTTGATGGAAGACCAGTAAAAACCAACTCTTTTTATCATCAATTTACTTCATCTAGTGAATCCTTGAACATATTATTCCATTAATATCTGTAAAGATATGTATGAACTTTCCTTATTCTAGATGGAACATAGTCCAATGGATCTTTGTCTGATAGACACGATCTATTAGCCACTAGATAGAAACACACTCCATGACTTCAAAATGGTGAAACTACAACCCTATAGATCTTATTCATCTCAAATTGAACACATCTAACTGATGATCTATGTCTGGTAGCCACAATCTCTTACCATTAATCCAGTAACCTCAATACCCCCCTTTGGAATCATGCTTGAATCATGAGCATCATCATGATTTTAGGATCTTTTAATAATAGAATAGAATTTTATGACATGTAATAAAGATTCCTAACATGGTTAAATAAACATTATTATCCTCTTTCGACACTTCATAGAGAAATAGTCAAAACTACCATTAGTAATGTTCGCTAAACTTCTAAAACAAATCAATCTCCTCTTTTAAACATCTGTAGGTTTTATCTTTTTGTCAACGTCATTCATTAAATATATTCAATATTATTATATGTGGTAACTTACTCTTTCCAATTCCTCATTGTATTTACAAAAAAACTATTGAAAACATATACTATATATCAACATCATCATCTGATAGGAACTTCAATCTCCTCCACTGTATTTGTTTTCAATACCAAAACATTTTTTTAATGTTAATGAGTTAATTATCTCCCTTATTTAAAATGAATAAAAAGTATTATTATTGTACAAAATTTAGTGATGGAACATTTTTTCACCCCCTTAATTATTATAATTTTGAATCACCCTTGTTCACATTTTTTGGGTGAGGGATAAATATTATTTAAACCTTTTATTTTTTCCTTTATTTTCTTATAAAAATATATTATATAGTCTAAAAGTATCAATAGAAGGAATTTTCTACATTTCATAAATAAATATTCCTAAGTCAAAAAACTATAAAACTAATTAACCCATCATTGGAGTATAAAAAATAATGATTAAATAAAATATTAAAGCTCTCACTAATGTTTTTAAAGTGATTAAAACTTTTCTAATAATTTATTTGAAGGAAAATTCATCAGTTATTTATTCAAATTACTTTATTTTATTAATCTTATCTAACATACTGAAAATATTCAATCATTAAAATGGGCAGGTCTTATACCCATTTTCAAGATAATAAAAAAATTATCATAAATAATACATTTTCCCATTTTCATTTGTACCTCAATTTTTTATGAATAGTTTGAGTTAAGAAAACATACCTTGAGGGGGAAAATAGCCTAAAATTTTATGTATTTTTAGTATCTGGTGTTAAAACTCCTTGGTTAAATGTAATGAATTTTTTACTTCACCTTACAAATATTTTGGAAGAAACCAGATTTACATTTCCACTTTAGGACACCCTCTTAACCACATAACCTTAAATAACCTTTCACATTTTATGTTTATTGAAACAAATGGGGGAATAAGGTGGATATTTCTTAGCTTTATCAAATAGATTGGTGGAGATGAGAATTTTTCCCCATCTCATAATCTCTCTTTCATATAACTTCAATTTTCCCCATGTTTCCCCCCATGTATTTGTAATTATTAGTAATCTTGAGTGGAATGGGTTTCTTTCCCCACTTTTCTTTGAAAAATTATGTGGTGGAGTTTTCTTAGATTTATCTTGTAAGGGAAATATATTTTTCTTATTTTATTATTCTTGAAAGCTCTTTAATTCACCCATATATGATATCCATTTGACTATACAAACCATTAAAATAAATTTAACTTTATTCTTGTGTAAAACATTCCTTAAAACATAAAAAAAATCTGAATATTTTATATTCTCAACTAAAAACTTCTTCGGACCAGGTAACATTGTCATGAATTTTTTAGGAGTGTGGTCATCCAAATTACACCTTTAAAATATCTTTCTTTATTTTGGTATGTTATTTTTCTAAGGTAACTTTTGATATTATTCAATCTCTTCATCATATAATTTTTTCAATATTTCAATCTACTTATATATTTCTCAGTTTGATCGACTTTGATTTTTAAAATTCCTTAAATTACCTTGAACATACATGGAAAAATTATAACTATCCATGAAGTGTAGTTTTCTTACATAGAATTAGCATTTTTTTCTTGTGTGTCACAAGTTTTAAATAATTAATATTGATTATAATTTTCTTATTTAATTCCTTTTTATTTCACCTTAATTTAGACCTATAGTCCACCTTTACTACATTTTCTATCAGGTTTTTTAGACTATTTCCATTAGTAATACTTGTGTGATTATTAGTATAAGTAAACCAACACTTATCATCATCATGGCCATTTCATCTACAACTCTCATAAAAATCTTTAAGATATCCAAATATATTGGATATTAGTATATCTTTATTCTTTATTTTTGTTTGGTTAAACATAGAAAAGTTAACTTTTCCATTCACTATGATCCCCCTCACTGTTGTATTTCTATGTCTTTTATACCTTGGAATTTCTATAAAAAAACAGGTCTCCATGTATACAATCTTTCTAAAACACCAATAATAGTTGATAAACATTGGCTTCTTACACTATGTTTTACTTTGAATCGTGGAATCATTTTCTAAAAGTTATTTTTTTGAATGATAACTTTTTTCATTGGGATATCTCTGGGATAAATATTTCCCTTTTCTTTTCCAACACTCACCTTATTAGAATTAATGGGTTTCACAACTTTATTCACCAACTTTTATCTAGAATCTAATCATATACTAATATTGTGATAGTTAGTGATGCTAGATTTATCAAAGTGTTGGATTACCATTTTCCTCATTATATTATAACATGTGCTTATTATTCTTTCAAATTATTCCCTCAATCTATATTAAGTCTTTATTAAAGTAATAAATTATTTATAAACTTTATTAGAGCTTCTTATTTCATTATTATGTGAATTTCCATCTTGAATAGCTTCTATATTTCTCCATCTCACCGCCTACTTAGAAAATTTTACATTTAAACTATTATTATAATTTTCAAGACACCTCACTTTCATTTAACATAAAACTTCTAACTTTTTTATTTCTTCATCATGAACTATAATCATGTCATTCAAGGTGTCACACATGTGTTTCGTCTGAATTTTTTCTTAATTAATTTTAGTCTCTTTTAATAGTAATATTTCAAGGACATATATTATTCTACATTTCTCTTCTAATTGAAATATTTTATCCTCAATAAGAAGTTTGAAAGACATTGTATCTTTCCTTAAGAACTGCCTTAAAAATAACATTCTTATTAAAACTTCTATACAATATTTCCTCCTCGACGTTGAGTTTTTTAGAAATATAACTTAGTTCATTACTTTACTATAATAAATTTAGTAAGATATTTATATTCTCAGTGAATCTTTCCTAATCCTTTATCTATGTCATAAATTTCTAATTTTAGCAGTGATATTTCCCCTAGTGGTCCTATAATATATGAAAGTATATACGTAATAACTTTAATAGGGACATTTTTCATATAATATTTTATTTCAAAATAAAAATATTCCACATTTACTAGTAAATAATTTTATTAACATATTGAGAAATATTCTCTTAGAGTATTAATATTTTAAGATTTGAAATATATATTACCACATTCCATAACTTTCAATAGAGATAGATTCTTCATCTATCATCTATGAGAGGTTGACTTACTCTTCTTCTTAGCGATACTCATATTCCCATTTTTTATTGTTTTGGATGAATCCCCCATGCTTATACCATTGGAGATAATTTCTTACTCTTCAAACCTGGATGAAATTTTTTAACTTCCAAATAAATATGTTCTTTTACTTCTAGAAATATTCAAATAATATGAAAATTTTAAAACACAACTATGAGAAACAATATGGATCCAAACTGAGGTAACATTACCATTGATATGAATTGAGATTCCCATGTGAATAATTAAACAACCTAGAGGGGTGTGAATTAATGGTGACCAAATTTTACAAATTATATGTAACATATACTCGTTATTATATTAATTTGATTTTAACTCTATTATCGGTTAAGAATTATGGATATTTATAAATATTTCCTCACCGATTTACATTTATTTTGTGCATATGAATAGTGAAAAACCAACAAAAATTATTTTTACAAGGTTTAAACATATTTTGATAACCTACATCATTTCCATGGTGATTATCATCAGTCTATGGATTCTTTAAATACTAATTATTTCATCAATTTCAAGTGACTAGTTTTTATATTGAATCCTAAAATTGAGCTATCTCCCAAAAAGATCTCTCTATCTCCAAATAAGTATGATTTTAAATAATCAAACATCTATTCGACTCCTTTTATCCACTAAAATGAAATATTTTACTAACACCCATTAGTAAAAAAAATATTTTTTTTCTCTTCATCCAATATCACATAAACATATAAGCCACTCGATGGAAACTTTATCTGGAAAATATTAACCCACAACTCCATCTGGTGTGAATTTATCTAATGCACCTCTGCCTTCATCTGCTATGACCCCATCCAAAGTGACTTACAATATTTATTGATATTCAACATACTATTAAATCATTTTTAAGATTAAGAACATAATATTACTACATTTAAGTATTAAAAGGTGTAATATCATAGGAAAATTAGGCTCAAACATCAGTTATACAAAAACAAAATATAAATATTTTTTAAATCATTCTTCTTTATCACCAGAAAATATCTCATGTTTTCCCTAGTATATGTTATCACTTGATGATATACATCAAAGATATGGGTTAGCTAAAATCCTGGTAAGGGGAGGAATATTATGGGTGGAATAAGGGACATGAATCAATAATATATTAGTGAGTATAATCAACATCATCATATGATAATCATAAGATCATCATCATAATCGGGAGGGAAAATTTGATAAAGGCATGTAATGTGGCATATACATAATAATGAAACATCATAATAGAGTGGTCAAATATCACACATTATTGTGAAGAAAGTTAGCATCTTATTTACATATAGCATATGTGCATAAATTTCAACATCATAATTATAATGAAAAGATAGCATCATGTTAAATCATAATATACATAATATCATGAGACATATCACATTAGAAAATTAAATATAGGACTATATAATTCTTGTCTCATCCATCACATCATAAAATTTTCATAACCAAGCTTGGTATGTAGAAAGATAATATATAGACATCCTAGTCATGAAATAAACCCATTAAAAGAAATAAGTTTCATAAAGGATTTAAAATATCATAATTCATTGAATAACCTTTTGAGTTCCCATATGAATAAGTTATGTCATTATTTGGAATAAAATTTCATTTTTATTTGGATAAGAAACAACTCAAGAGGAGGTAATGATATGTTTTGAAAAAAATTAAAGCCTTTTTTATAAATATTTTTAATCACCTTAGAAATCAATTTTCCACGGTAAAAGCATTGATATCCATGGAAATTGAAGGTATATAATATTTAAAGTAATTTTTAATGATTATATATGAATATATATAATGAATATTATGTGAAATTAGCCATAACCCAAAAGAGAGGGAGTTGGGTTTGAGAATACCCTTAACTCAAATCCCGCTTTATTTCCCCACTTTTACTTATCTTGAAAAATAAACATAGGTATATTAAAACATGGAAGCATAAGTTAATAATATTCATTTTTTTAACTTTTAATCAATTATAATCATTGGATTTTATTCCTTGATTCCATTTTTCAATGGTGAAAGGTTTTCATATAATATTTCTTTTAAATATCTTGCTTCAATTTAATGGTATTCCTTTATTATTATTTGAACATTATTAATATTAAATAAAAATATTATAAACACTTAAATTTATAAATTTATATGTTATAAATAATTTATTATTACTATCCACAAGGGTGTCTATAAGAAAATGAATTTTGATGTCCTTGTTTGTATTTAACCGACCGTTAATGGGTCATTGTCCAAAGAAGACTAAAATGAAGTATGAAATATAAATACATTGTAAATATAATCATTAAAGTAGGTCAAAATCATTAAAAAAAATTAAATAATTAACCAATTAATTTTATTATATTTTTTTAATGTAATAGATAAAAATAGGAAGAGAATAGGAAAATTAGTAGAGAAGTAGATAAAAATGTACCCTCTTCTTGGTTTTACTTCATTTATATAGAAATAAATTCCTTGATTTCTTAGATTTGAGTGGATCTAGAAAATCCCTAATGATTATATAGAGAATAAAATAGGGTATGTTGGAAGATATTTAGATTTATTATGTATAAGTTAAGTTTTTTTACAAGGAATGGGTGAGGGGTTGTTTATACATGAAGATAGGGGCATTTTAACAATAAAATATTGAATAAATTTTTATATGAAAGGTAAGCCTTTCAATAGTAATTTTTTTGAAATTATGAAATATATTATAAAATAATAATATTTTTTAGGACTTTGAATAAATTTATAATTCTAATTCACCAGTTTACTTATGAAGAATGGAGAAAAATAATAAATTTTTTAAATGGGACAACTTATACTTTCTGGCTTTGGAAAATACTTTTTAGGTTTTGAAATTTATTTTATTTGTTTTAAGTAGCCCATTTATATTATTAAATTTATTTTTGGTATAAATAACCAATTTAGCATTCATTAAGTCATAATAACATGATAATTATGTCAAAAAGTATGTGGTATTTGAAAAGAGTTTTTTTACTATTCATATAAAATTGGATGTTTCTAAAAAAAATTCAAAAACTCACCTTTGGGAAATTTTGATGTTCTGATTCTAAAAATGAAATTAATTTTTTCAAAATAATTTTCTTCATATGTAATTGTAATTATTAACATAAAAATTATGATTTTTTTAAAAAGAAATTAAAATAAAATTTATTAAAATATGTGTATAATTTCCTTGAGTTTTTAATCATTCTTTTTTATGTTGTGGTATTATAATATTTTTTTATCATAAATTAGTCATTATAAATTTTATTTAAATTACATGTTGTTTTTTTGAGTTCAAATTACTATTCTAATGGTCAATTTATTATTCCTAATGGTTAGTATATTATCCCAATGGTCACATTACTATTCCTATAGTCACAATACCTCCTATAAATTCATCTCTATTCCTTAATAAATTATTCACTGCAATTCCTCCCAAGGTACTATATTTTCCTTTTCTATGATTTTTATTAGTTTAGTAGTATTTTAATTCTTTTCTATAGTTTTTTTCATAGGGGTGATAATTCTAGTAGATTGGGATGATCTAATTTTTCTGATTTTTGTTTTTTCTATTTACTTTTTTTTCATATTGTAATATTTAGAATTTTATTAGGATTATTTGTTGAATAATTTAAATATATCCATTAATTAAATAGATATATTTTATATTCTCTATGAGTTTTATGTGTATAATTTCATATAATATAACACACATTTAATGAGGAAGAAAATATCATTTTCAATGCAACGGTTGTTGCATTCTATATGGTAAGCCTCTATTTAGTGTGACTCTGAACTTTATTCCTAAAAAATATACACCTCAACCTTTATCTAGTATTCCTCCTTATAGTATTCCTTGAATCAATTCCCCTCTAACGAGTACCTATGTCCCATAAATTATTTTCTACTGTACTTGCAACTAGAAAACCTATGTCTAATGCATTTGATTGAAACCATGTGGCTAGTACTCCCTTTCTCGGTACCTATATTTGGTTCCTCTTCTTTAAAAAAGGTGTTTCCATTGGTGGAGCCACATACTGCACTGAAATATTTAGCCCTTATATTCACTCACACATATGAACAGTATTAGTATATTTATTATATACTCCCCTTTATATTTTCTAACCATTAGGGAAATGGGAAGTAACTGAAATAAGTTTTCCCACTCAACTCAAATTACAATGTGAAACTTCCCACAAATATCAACTTTATTGGATGATTTTCAACTATTATATAATGTTCTTAAGTTTCTTGAAGAATCCAGCATCTTCAACCTTCTTCGATCTTCCTTATCCTCGTCATTAAGAAAATTATTCAAACATCATTATCTCGGGAAGATAAGAAATATTTGATTGAAAAAATATGACATAGTTATGTTTAGGACTATACAAATTCCTATAAATCTCCTCAGTACTCCATCTGATATATATTTTTTCATGAATTCATTAATAAATCATCCATTTGGTAGTTTTTCCTCTATCAGATGCATTTGATATTTCTCTATCTGTTAATTCACCTCTCCACAAACTACATCGACCAATTGACTAGGTCTAATAAACTAAAAACTTTTTAGACATATACTCTTAATATGCTTCCTCTAACCGATAGACTCACATTTGATATTTCAGATTAGTTTTTACAATGAGTTATCTTTTCTCCATCCAATGGGCTCAAAAATGTTTGACTGATGATATTCATACATCCCAACATCTGATAAGACTATATGTTCTTTTTTACCTACAACAACCCAAATTTCATATTGTGCATGGTTTAAAAAATTCAGATTCATTTTCACGATAACATCTTGATCCATTTCCCGATGTCTATATTTCTTTTCGATCATATACTATTCATAATGACTTCAAAGATTCATCCAAACATATCCATGGATAAACCACCTTATTGAGCTAGTGAACATTATACTTCCATGATTGGTATGAATTTTTCAATTGTACATATAATATAAATCAAGATTTATCTTTGTCATCATACATATTTATCTTCTACGTTAATGTTTACATTTTCTTGGGAGATGAAATAATAAATCTTCATCAGATGTAACTAAATAGAATTTTATTTGATGTAACATGAGTAAACATCATCTCTCTCACTATTCTATATTCTTCATCTAGTGAAACATTGAACCTCTTTGTCCATTTATATTTTAAAATATCTATATTAATTTTACATTTACTAGAGGGAACTTTATCCAATGTATCTTCTTCCAATGGAGTCAATCTATTAGACCCAAAACCAAAAACACACTCCTTGACTTCAGAATTTCAAAATTTATACAGCTTGTGACATAATATTTTCCATTTTTTACTTCATAAATATTCTCTATGTATTATACTAATGAAATTAACCTTCAATAATGACTTTTTAATAACTATAAAAGCATCATTATATCATTGATTGTATTTTATGCATCCATGAATCCAACTTTGTATATATAACTTTGGGTTATTCTCTATATAAAAACTTATATAAAATCTACACTTTATAATTTCTTCTTCAAACATATCTTCATCTAGTAACATTTTGAAACTAAAAAATCATATATTTGAAGTATATCCATCTAATCATATCTTTCCAATGATCTATGTCTAGTAGCCTTGATCTATAACCATCAATATGATAACCTCGGTATCCCCCTTTGGACTCAAAATTGAATTATGAATATATTCATGATGTTAGAAACTTTTAAGAATGAAATAAAATCATTTTTATTGAAAAAAATTTTCCAAAAATCGTTAAGTTAACTTTATTAACTGCCTTAAACACTTCATATAGAAGCTTTATTAACTTCTATAAGGAAGGATTTCTAAACTTCTCCAGCAACTCAATATCCCCTTTTATACTTCTGATGGTTTTACCTTCAGTATAACTTAATTCAGTAAGTTTATTCAATGTTATTATCTTATGGTGCTTACTACTTTAAAATACTAATTGAATTTGAAAAAAACTATTGAAAACATATAAAATATATCAATATCATCATCTGATAGAAATTTAAAATTTTCATTAATCTGTTTACTTCTTGAGTATAATATTCTTAATGTAATGTATTAGGGTGAACCAAACAAGCTGGTGGGCGGGTAATTTTAATTATGTTCACTAAATATCAATGTTACTATTCCATATTCAGCGAAGTATTTCCCAAGTTAAAGCCGTATGATCATGTGTGATGAGTTTTAAGCACAAAACACAAAATGGAAAATACCCAGGTTAATCTGAAGACATGGTCGACATATGATCATAACCAGTGATATTCTCTTGAAATAACTGAATTTTATCCCCTTTAGATCCTCCACACATTATTCAAACATATATATGAGCATAGATCGCTGGATTTCAGGTGCTGAAGTGAAGATCTGATGATTCCTTGTATATTCTAATGATCACTATATTGATGTTCCTATGAGGAATGATGGAGTTCTCAATCTGATCACTTTGATTATGATATTATCTTTCTAGAAAGTGAGAGAGGATAAATAAGATCTCAAAAAACACATAGTGAATAGTACTTGTCATGAGAGATAACTACTCCTTTTATAGTGAATCAATAAATACCCAAAACACTCCCAGATACTTGAATAGTTTTTGTTACTAAATAAACCATAAATGGTGCTTTATTATAACTAGTTTATAAATAGTATTTATATTTTTTTCACTTTCATGTAATATATTAAATATATTATGTGATAAAATTTTTCCATTAACATGACTCGATATTCTCACAAATATTAAATGGACCTTGAATATTATAAAATTGTTTGTTCTTATAACATTTCACTTTTATTTACTTTAACACTTGTATATACATTTAATAAATAAAATTTGTGTCATTTATTTTGAACTTGAATAATATGATTTTTTATTTCGTGGGGATCATATGTCCCTGGACATATCTTTGACCCCGTGGTGGGGGCTACAATGTCTTATAGTCATATTCATCGAAATGGGGTAGCTTTTTGAAAATGAAATTGTGTCTGACCCTTTAGTCCCTTTGTTGCATCCCCGACCTGAACAGTCACTCAAACAGTGCAATCATACTGAGTTCCACTAGCCTTAGGCACTCCTCCCTGAACTCCAAAGTCTTCCAACTAGAATTAAGTGTATAATTTAATAATTTGGAGAAAATATACCTTATGAGGATAGATAATATACTGGTCCAAGTAATAATAATATAACATGAAAAGGAAATAGGACTCAGAAGACTCAAAACAGATCGAAAAAGTGGAAGCACAGTTAATATCAAGCAATAGAGGAAGAAATAAAAAAATAGAATAAGCAGCAAAAAGTAAACAAATCAGCATGCCAAACACCACTTTTAGCCACTATTAGTACAAAAATGAAAAAATTAATCTCAAAAAGTCCATACATGTAAATATACAAAAAGGGTTCCCATGGCTAACCATTATAGCTACATATAATATACAAAACAACATGTTAATATAAGGATGTAAACTAAAACAGGAAAACTAAAATAGTAACTCTTGCTAGGAAAGAGCTCAAGGCCGCTGCTAAAATACCATGCTAAAATACAACTATAAACCAGATCCTAATGTTGAAAACTTACCTGAACATAAATTCATAAAGTCTACATAAGTCTCAAAGGTCCTGTGTAGGGTGTTATAAGAAGCCTCAGTAAGATACCACTCAATGGTGCATACCTAGAATATGTATTTAAGCATGCATTAATAATAAATAAAATTAATCATTATGGTGAAATAATAATCAAAAGGTTTCCCTAGTTCTTAATATCCACCATGAAACCCTCACCCACCTCAGCCAACATCATAATACTAAAAACAAATAAGGTTCTTGGCCTATGGCCCAAGGCACCTCTAAAGTCATACAGTCGAGGTGATCCCTTAGGTTGTAGATCAATCAAGTAACTCGGTACCTCATGCCTCCTAACACTATGTGTCCCAATAATTATCAATATCCCGAAGGCAGACCCAAACAATAGTAATCTGTTCTCATGGGCCCCTGCTCGAAAGCCCATTTTGGACCATTTCTGGACAACCGGAGGTGCATCGGGATCCACCCTTAAAATAAATTTCCCAGCCCCGGGCCTCAAGCACGACAAGTTGTATCACCCAACCAATAGCCTCGTCGTTATCAACTGAAGTCTCTTTACCTTACATGTGGCTTTCTTCAAAAAGTACCCCAAACCATATTCACATAATCCAAAACTATTAGGGGCTCTACCCATATGATTGGTCAAAACAACTTCATCAACGGATTCCTCCTATGTTCACATGACTCAATCAATGCTTTGACCATCACAAGTGAGTATAAATCATCAATATAAATAACCTAGGCCACATCAACTGGCACCTCATACCCCTGTGACCTTTTTACTCACATCTTATGGGATTTCCATCACAAAAACCAAGGTCATGCCCAACCTGATGGACTCAAAACCTCAAACTGACATCCTCGATGCCCAATCATGTGTTCCAAACCACTCAAGAAAATCCAGGCCTCACTCAACATGTGATCAACATCACTCAATGTTAATGGTCATTCCATCCCAGCCTCGGGTTGATCTCATCCTGACCTCATAGGTATCATCAAGATATTGCAAGAAATTATATATAAATAATTCACTTAATCAAGAAATTAAATTTATGAAAAATGAATTGCACCAACTGAAAAAACATATCAATTCTTCATGGAGGTCTTTAATGACTCAAAATTGATAAAACAAACCACTTAAACCAAAACAATTCAAATTTAAAGGATTAACACCCCCAGCCAATCCATACCATGGAATAACAACCTCTAACCTGACCTCGCTCAAGTAAAAAGGTATGGGAATTACGAGGGGCATACCACATGGATTAATAATCAATTTAACATTCTATAATAGGGCCTCACTCAAAAGCCATCGATGCGCTAAAAATATGCACCCCGCATATGTCTGTGAAAAACCAATTCAATATTTTCACCACCTACTTTAGACTCGTAGATGTAGGCGCATCCGATATCAAGCTCTAACATTAAGAGGATCGACGTAGATCCATGTTTCCATCGTTTCCCTTAAAAATGGGTAAAAATGACTCAGAACAGAATGAGCAATCTCTAAGGAAAAAGAGAAAGAACAAGAGATATGCATCACTTTTTCCTTACCATGGGGGTTCTATAGCCTCTTTGGATTGAATAACGGATAATAAAGGATGAAGATGGATCAAAAACCATGGGAGGAAGAAAATTAATGATCTCTCCCCCTGTTGTGAACAACCAAGAAGAAGAAAGAGGGGATATGAGAAAGAAATAAAAATAATGAATAAGGGAAAAAATGTAATTTTCCCTCATTTACTAGGCTACACGGTTTACCCACATGATTTTCTGAACCATGCGATAACCATGCAAGCTATAGTACATAGGTAATGCCTATGTGGCAGTGTCCTTGTGGTCTACCATATGGTTTTCACTTACCATCTGCAAATTGTGTGGTAACTCTTTCAAACATCTGAAGAAGATCATGAATGTTCATCCACTCCAACCCCATGGTTTTCCCAAATCGTTCATTACTTCGAAATGGGATGCACGGTTACCTGTAAGGGGCCGCATAATTTACTCTAAATCATGCACCCTGGTCTGCATTTTCCAAAACATGCCATTCGGCCTTCGACACTCCCAAACCCTCTTATGAACACCTGATGCACTCTCCAAGCCTCTAAACCAACACCAATCAATAATATAAATCTAATGGAACTCTCGGAATTGAGTTTTGATCAATGATAAAAAAAGAGCACAACCACTAATTGAAAATTTCAACAAGGGGGTGATTTTCAACCCAGATCAAAAACCTCAGACAATACACCCTTGTCTCGATAGTAGTAAATTTTATTCAAAAACCTAGATTAGAGTATATCAACCATAAATTCCCCTAAATATATAAGGAGTTATTATAGGAACAACAACCATACTACAAGAACACACTGGGTAATATAATCTTCTTATCTCACGATATCTCATAAATCAAGATGCACAATTTGTGTCATTATAATTTCTTTCTTTATTATTAATTGACCTTACATGAAATGCTTACCTTATTCTACCATGACCATGAATTTAGTAAATGTATTTCCATCCTGATCAACTAGGACCATGATATCTCTTCACTTCATAAGTGAAAAATTCCATCTTGATTATTTAATCAAACTTATACCACCAATGACACACCCAACATTAGAAAAATATCCATGAATTCAATTTTATGGTTTTTATGTTGCGTTAAAGTAAATGATAAACTTATATTCATAAGAAATAATCTCAATTTCATAGACCATTAAATGTTTTCATAGATAGTAATTACCAATGGAATCCAAAACATGTGGTATTCATATTGGTGGGTCAATCATAAATATCTCATTTACTCAAGATCACAAAGGTAAAACTCCATGAGAAGAATTATCAATGATTATGATACCACATAACCATATAGTCAGACATCATATGTGTCCAATCAGAATGATGTATCTAGACTATAAAAAAATATAAGATTAATTTCATAGTATTGTGAGGTTATGATTATAGCATTGAAACTATTATAATCATTTTATATGATAACTAATCTATGGAAATTTACATAGAATTAGTGGACATGGAAATATAAACACTATAATGGCAAGCTAACATCATGTATTACTCACTATATACATGGTATGGTAATCGAAAATTACTATTTAGTTGGGTCTAGGGAATGCTTTATTACAACTATCCCACTTTCACTAGATCCAAATTGATAAGTAACATTGTTAGATCTCACATGATTAGATCATTTTTCTATTGAGTTGTGTCTTTAGTCAGGGGTCTACCACATTTCCACTATATCTATGACTTCACCATCTTGAGTAAAACACCTCAATAGAAGTAAAAACCTCAATAATGGTAAACACCTCAATAGAGGTAACCACCACAATAGAGGTAAACACCAATTAGATATCCATTTATCCATTTTTCTAAACAAGAAATCCTATTTATTACTTGTAGTAGAATTATAATAATTTATATTACGCAAAAACATTATTTACTATGTTTGATTCCAATAATTGGAACAAATCATTGCATAATATACACTACTTCTTTAACTACATCAGAACTGGTAACATACTTAATACTTATATACATGGACACCACTGGCTTGTATGTTCTTATCTTTGTAATTACCTATGCCAAATTGTGATATTATATCAAATTTATTTATGGGAAGAATAGTTTTTATCTCTTTGTAACTAGTATCCCTTCATCTATTCATACCAGCTATATGCCCATTGTACTTTGTTTAGTACCATTGGATAGTTTTGACTACTTCCCTTACACTTCTCTTAGATATAATTGATGTTTTCCTACTATATTTTTTATGTTGGTATTATCATTTCTTGTACATAGAAAGCAATATGTGACTGATCCATCATAGAACAACATGGAATCCAACCATCCATGTTAATCTACTCTTATTCCACATGAATTTCTTCTTGGAGATATTTATTCTATGTGAAATTGGTTATAATTATCTCTCAAATTATTCCAAATTTAATTTTTCAATACTTTATCTATATATGTATTCTTTACTGAGCCCAAGAATGTATTAGATCTAACTGATTTGATATCATTCCTTATAACTTATATTTCTACATAAAACAATCTATAGAGGGTTACCTTCATTCTAGTCTTAACTAAAAGTATGAAAAATAATTATTTCTCATATGTTATCAAACATATTTTACTCGAAAACATTAATGCTCTGACTAACCTCTTGTAGACACATGGAAAAATCCATTACTAATGAATATTATATAATCTTATTGCTTAATTTAATCCTAAACTATATTTTAGTAACTTACACCCCTTACTGGAATTCTATGGTGTCACCATCCCTTTCTACTTGCATCGAATAGATACCTTCCACAATTAGTGGTCTTGACAGCCAGTTATAAATAAAATGATCATTGAAATTTGCTATGAAAAATTAAATTTCTAAGGGGTTTAGAAATAATGACTTGGTTTTATCAATAGAGCCTCATTGGTACCACACTTGTGTCATCCATATAAAGTATCACATGAATACCAACCATAGTATTAAAAATAATAAGGCCCTCTACATTGATACATGGAATCCATTATTGAATTTTAATTAATCTTTTTTATTTTATCTAATTTCTATATACTTATTACATTTAGGAATCATTATCCTTAATGAATAATGCATCACTGATCGTAGTGGATAAAGATCCATGAAAATGGTTTTATCCATCCTACACAATATTTTTCACTAGAACACTCCTCTTCCACAAGATCTTATGGAATTTGTTCCTATGCCGACTACTTGTGCATCTACAACATTGAATTAAACCAATTCAATCTTGATATCACTATCACAATTTGATATTTGAACCTTGTTATAGAAATATATTCTATCTCTTTACTATAAATTTTATATCATAGGTATTTCTATAATATCCTTATAAAACTATAGGATGACTACTTTATATGCACACTATGTTTCACTTGATACAAGATTGTTTATATTTTAACAAACTCATTGCATATAAACTCTTATTATTAAGACATAATGGATTTATATCATACTCTAACTCATATAATATACATTATTCATTATAATTGGAATAAAATTATGGGATAACACCTCTATTTTAGAATCATGTCTCGAAAACAATGGAAGTTTTGAAATGCATATAAATGTAAACATTAAATAACCTTATACTTACATCATGAATCTGATGTGTATAAAGAATTTTGAATTTATGAATTAATACATACAACATTTTATTTCTCAATGTTCATAAGAAAGACTCAAAATTGATCCTCTCTACTAAAACAAAATCTATTTATGTGTAAAAGATAATTTGTGTTTACAAATTACTCCACAATAAATTATTTTGATCGATGAATGCTTGGACAATATATTCTTCAGAACACTTGCATGAAGTAACTCAAATCTTCTGACCATTCATATACTATAATTCACTTATATATTCCTTACAATTATTAAAGGAATTTAATGATGTATATTTACCACTAGATTACCTATGGAATAGTTCACACTCTCTAGATGAACTAATTTTGAAAGATTTGTGGATTACCTTAATTTATAAAGGTCTATTTTTCCCAAACTAAGAACATAAGTGTGTGGATAATACCTAATGTCTTTAACTCTAAATATCTAAAACCATACTGGGTATATACTTTAAAACTATTTATTTTTTGTTTGAAAAAGTATTATCTTTCCACAAAAATGTATATAAGTGTTACATTTATTATTCATCATGTATTTTTAATAATTTAAGTAATACGAAACTATTAGTTTAGTATTATACACCATAAAAAAATTAATTCCAAAACTCGAATAACATATCCCATTAGTAAAAAAATAGCTTTTACGTCTGACTTTTAACATCTATTATTTAAAAACCAATGTTAAAAACATTTTAATGTCTGTTTTAAAAATGACCCATGTCAAAACAATAAAAACTCATTCTTCACGTTGGTTTTTTAAAAGCGACCTGATAAATGATTTTCCAGGTCACTTTTTCTAAAAATGACCTGAAATATGTGATTTTTTAAATCTGTTTTAAAATAACCAATGTGAAATATTAAATTTCAGATCATCACAATATGAACTTAAAATTTTTGACAATGCACCTTTAAAATTTTCAAATGCCCCATAATATTTATTATACCATAGTTTGATTTTCATGTGAATTTATATTCTTTCACACTCCCCACATATTCCTTTAATGATGAACTCTTTCAACCATCATCAACATCCCACCAATTCAACCCTTCAAATCTTCATCATATTTCCACTGATTCTTCCTTCGAGAAACTCATCATGGTATTTATTGATATTTTCTCTGATATAATGCGTTTTTTATTGGTTTTCTCAATTCATACCTCATTTAATTATTCCATTTTCTTTATCATGAAGGATCCCTCTTCAGATGATGTTAAAATGAAAAATGTTCATTCATAGTTTAAAATTCATTCTAAGCTTCCACAACTTCATTTTCCCCATGAGATATTTCATCCAAAGAAAATTATATCGATGAATAGTACAAAATGATTGAAAATTTTATCAAAGATTTAAGTTTTTTTTCTATATTCCATTAGGTTTTTGTAACCATTTTTCTATTTAACGATCATGTATTTTTATCTCATTGAGTAATTATCTTTGAAAATTAAAAAAGAAATGAATGGTTTTTTACATCGATTATAAAAAATGACATGGTATGTAACTTTTCACATCAGTTATAAAATAACTAACATCAAAAACCATTGAAATTTTATTTTTAACATCAATTATATTAACCAACATTTAAAAATATGATTTTTTACATCACCTAAAATAACACCACCCTTAAAACTGATGCTAAAAACCTAAGAAAAACCAATGTGAAAATTGTATTTTTGTACTAGTTCCCCTATGTCTATTGGACACATGAGATTAAGTTTTTGGTAATACATAACAAAAAATCAACTAGAAGCATTTACTTGTAAATTGGGCACATGAGAATAATGTTTGGACTCTTGGAGAACATGCCTCACTTCTAGAAAAAAAAATTTACTATCATGGTAACTGTATTTAAATACACATATGTAATAGGGATATTTTATTTAATAATCATTAATTATCATAAACCATTACATATATTTTACAAATGTGCCTAAATAATAATCTGCTACTTAATTATTTAATTCAATTCATTGCAGTAATCTTCCATAAAATTATCTTGTGACATGCGTAGAAAATAACCCTTATTTATTACCTCTGTATTTCGAAAGATGTTTTGAAGGTGTCTTTGGAATCACACTTTTCATTGGAATTTTTACCTTTTATTTCTAATTGTTCACCAAAATAACTAAAGATTAATCTTTCTTAAGTGATTAACTACTTGGCGAACCTTTACTTAAAATGTAATGAATCCTTTTATACACACTACCCGTTGTTTTAATCTTAAAAGAAACTGGATTAAAAATGTTGTAATGATATATTAAAAAGATATATTAAAATATCGTGATTCATCTCTCATATTTAAATGTCTCCATTGTAATCATCACCCATTCATTTATTTCTTCTTTTTCTGCTCACAAACTTCTCAAATATGAGACAATCTGTGAAATCATCCATGTCCTAATTTCATATCCACAACTCACATTGTATATAGATGATAAAATTATGACATAACCATCATATGAATAATAAAAGAGTCTAATGAAATCATTTTTCCCACCCTCACTTCCTGAGGTGACTCAACAGATATTGAGGACTCTGGCACATTGAATTTCTTATATCGTGTTATTGTGTGAATGCGCATTTACAACTCTTGGAAAGTCATGATAAAAGAAAATTTAATTTGTCCAATATAATCAAAATATTATTTTATTACTTTAAATTTTATAAAAAACAAAATCCAGTAGAATAATACTTTTTTCTTGATTACCGATCATACATTATTGTTTACATAAACATCAAATCTCCCCTATTATTTTATCGATCTCTATGAACACCCTATACTAGAGTTAAAATACTATGTTTCATGAGTGTTCTAGTGGAAAGGATCCTTAAATTATTTCCTCATAGTCTACAAGATATTTCTATGTCTCTACTTGGAGAGTTCAAGGTAGACATTTGACTGGTCAACTACATTAACTCATGACTCCTTGATTTATTGAGTGAAGTTATAGCTTCTAAAATCAAGAACTTGATTCACTTAATGCTAGAAAATAAAGTTGGAAAAATATATATTTAGATACTTCTTTATACTAAATTTAGTTAAGTCAACTTATCGCTCTCATAAGAACTCTCTGGAAGTAAGATGCACCCTCAACTTTGGCAGATTGAGCACCCCATACAACCAGTTTAGTTCAAAATCAAATACCTAAAGGTGATTGAGATTAAACATTTCATTGTATTTTATTATTACATGATAAAATAAAATCAATTTGTATATCATAAGAATATAATATGTGATTAAAATTACAATTGACTATGAAATAAATAGAAAATGTTCATCATATCACATGTTTATTTTATCTATGAATGCTTTATTATTATATTACGTGATCACACATAATGCTACACATACATAAAATTATAAACCATTGATAAATAAAATCAAACAACATGATCGTGAGACAATTACAATGGTTGATCTATTGAGTGAATATGGATCAACCTAGACCCTAGGGGGAACTTCTGGTGTCTCTATACATGCGACTCGAGTTGTAGCACTCACTCATCCAATGCATCTATTGGTGCATCTAGAAATCACAGTGTGAATTACATCATTGTTCATCCTTATCATTATACAAAACTACTCGCATGCAGGTGGGGGGGTCTACGGAATTAAGAATACAAAAATTATATCTGGGAATGTATACCCTTATATATATAATTACATTTAAGGTAATTATTATAAATATGCATCTCAATAATTAAATAAATATATAAGAATATATCAGATATTCATTAGTCTGTCTATGAGTCATGATCAGTCGATATGCATTAAACTCACATATATAAGATAAATTCATAAAAAATTAAACATCAAATAAATTATTTTTGTGTGATTTATTAATGAATTAAAATAATTCACTCAACTTTAAATTCAAAAATTACATTTTTCAGTCCCATTAATTAATTTATGTATATTTCAAAATTTAACTTAATTTGAAATATTATTTATTAAAATAATTATATTTAAAATTATATATATATATATATAACTTAGTTTGAAATATATATATATATATATATATCATTTGAATATATATAAACTTTTAAATGTTACTTAGGTCCCGCACAAACTCAGGTAGGGTCATTCGGATCGGGTGGTACCCATCCTGACGAATATTGGGTCAGGAAAGACCCATTCTAACCTAATATTTTTTTGTAAGACCCCTCTATCCCATTTCAGATAGGTCCACTCATTTATGGAAAGGGTAAGGGTTTAAAAATGGGAATTGTCAGTGACTATTCTAGAAACCTGATGGCGGGGATGAGGTCGAGTGACCAGGATGGTGGCCGGGGTTCATCCTAGCATGGAAGGGGTAGCAGTGGTTAGCCAGGCGAGGAGGTGAGCTATGGAAGTTTGAATTATGTTCAATGGAGGTCTCCACGAAGGGATTTTAGGTGGCATGGTGGTTTTACCCAAAACACAATGGCAGCAGGTCCCATGGGCTTGGCTTGGTGAGGGGGCGGCTCGGCAGTTGGCATCTTGCTACAGATAGATGACCGATGTGCCTTGGGTAGATCATGGAGAAGCAAGGTTGTCCTTTTGGATGGGACAGGGGAGGTAGAGGTGATGGGTGTCCAAGAAAAAGGCAGTGTATGGGTGGACCCCACAACCATCACCTTTTTATTTTGATATATATTTTTTAATATTTTGGATGGTTTCTTAAAAAACCCAGGTTCCAATGTTTTTTTAATTTTTCCCTTAGGTGACTAAACGTGCCACCCCTTATAAGTCAATTTTCATAAGGAGATCGGTTGGATTTTATCATCTCTAATTCCCTGAAATAATGGAACATCCATTAACAGTCCGGGAGGTTGACACCTGGAATTTTTTCCATGCATTGAAATATTGTAATGGATTGAAATAAAGGGTATATTGATCTTGAATTAAAACACATTTTGGAAGATTCTCCCTCTCTCCATTCAAAAAAATCTTTTCTCCCCAATTTATAATATTATATTAAATACTAAAAAAATAATAAACTTTGTGATATATTTTAAAACCAAATATATATTTAAATGAAAATATATTTGTCTTATATAAAAAAACTATTACGCTTTACAAAAAACTGACCATATGATATGTGTTCAATTTTTTGATTAATTGAGTAAAATAAATATATTTTTGTTAATATTTTTAAGTGTGTACATATTTTTATAACATTTTAAATATTAATTATTTAATATAATTTTAAAACCAACTATATTTTTAATTGAGATATATATTTTTTGGTAAAAAAAATATTTTACAACTTTTAAAAAGAATTAAAAATAAATATGTGATAAAAATAGACTTTTTAATCACATAGGAAAAAATTAATAGATTTTCTTGGATATCATTCATGTTATATATTTTTTTAATGTGAGAACAAATATTGAGTTTATTGTATTTTAAATATAATTATTATTTTAAATTAAAGAAAATATTTGCGTAAAAAATGTTTATACCATTTAAAAATGACCAAATAATTTTTCTTTAAAAAATCGTTTTTTACAAAAATTCACTATAAAGTTTCTTGTTGAATCATTGAAATTTTTATTATGACTTTTCTTGAGTTATCTATTTGATTTTTTAGATAATGTTTTCATTGAAGATTAGTGTAACTTACTAATTCACACTGGAATGTTCCAGAGGATGTTTCACATGAATTTTCGGTTTCAGTTCCCTAGAAACTTCCTGTTAAATAATTTAAAATTTTTATTAGTATAGATGTTGAATAAATATACTTCATATATTAAATATAATTTCATTTAATAAAAATATGTTTTATTGAAATTTAATTTTTATTAATATTTTCTCTAGTTCTATAAATATATACTTTTGTTGTATTGTGGATCATCCATTGAAACATCATTTGGAAATTCCATTGGAACCTCCACTAGATCCTCTACTAAAACCTCCACTGGAACTTCCACTAGAACCTCCACTGGAACCTCCACTGGAATGTCCAATGGAACCTCCACTAGAACATCCACTAGAATATACACTAAAACTTCTACTATAACTTCCATTGGAACCTAGAACCTCCACTGAAACCTCCATTGGAACCTCTACTCGATCCTCTAGTGGAACATCCACGGGAACGTCCAATAGAACCTACACTAAAACTTCCACGGGAACCTCCACTAAAACTTCATGTCAATAGACTTATACTTGTTATTGGTATAGATGTTGAATAAAATATATTACATATCTTATATATAATTTCATTTAATACTAATATGTTTATTAAAATTTAATTTATTTAATACATTTTATAGTTATATAAATATATACTTTTATTGTATTGTGGATCATCTATTGAAACTTCATTTGAAAATTACACTGGAACTTCCCTGGGAACATCCACTAGAACCCCCACTGGAACTTCCACTAGAACCTGCACTGGAACCTCCACTAAAACCTAAACTGAAACTTTCACTAGAACTTCCACTGGAACCTAGAACCTCTATAGGATCCTCCGTTGGAACCTCCACTAGAACCTCCACTGGAACATCTATTAGAAAGTCCACTAGAACCTCCACTGAAACTTCTAAGTGAAACTTCACTGTAACTTCCTCTTAATAGATTTATAATTTTTATTAGTATAGATGTTGAAAAAAAATATTACATATATTATATATAATTTCATTTAATATAAATATATTTATTAAAATTATATTTTTATTAATATATTCTATGGTTTTATAAATATATATTTTTTTTTGTATTTTGGAACGTCTATTGAAAATTTGTTTGGAAATTCCACTGGAACCTCCACTAGAACGTCTACTAGAATTTCCACTGGAACTTCCACTAGAACCTCCACTGGAACGTCCACTGAAACCTGGAACCTCCATTGGAACCTCCATTATAACCTCTACTTGAACCTCCACTGGAACTTCCATTGGAACGTCCACTTAAACCTCCACTGGAACGTCCACTGGAACTTGGAACCTCCATTGGTACCTCCACTGGAACCTCCACTGGAACATCCACTGGAACCTCTACTAGAACATCAACTGAAACCTCCACTAGAACATCCACTAAATGTTCTACTAGAACCTGAAACCCCCATTGGAACCTCTATTAGGACCTCTATTAGAACTTCCCCTAAAACTGGAACCGTTATTAAAACTTCTACTGGAACCTCCATTGAAACTTGCACTGAAACCTCCACTAGAACTTTATAAATTTGTACATTTTATTTACATTTTTATTCATGTATTCTATATATTTTTAAATGGTAAATTATATTATTTTTATAAAATTTATGTAAAAATTTTAATACATATTTTAGGTAATTTAATTTAATATAGATACATTCATTAAAATTTAATTTACAATTTTTCCTTTTATTTTTTTATTATTTTTTTATAATGGAAATTCTTCATTGACATTTTTTCCTATAAATAAAAATGTGATTTTTCTTCAAATTGGTATTTTTTATCTTTAGTTCCATTATAATGAATAATATTATTATGCCTTTAAAAATTTATAGCATAAAATTTTTTATACATTTATAAAACATTGAGTTTCTCTTTATTTGAGAATGTTTTATTATTTTCAAAAAATATATTTTTAGAAAAACTTATAATGTAGTAATGTTATGTTATATTTTTAAAAGTGCATATTTTAAATTTTTTCATATAAAATATTTTTTAAACATTTAAATATTAATATTTGTTTAAAACATTATTTAAGAAATAAAAAATTAAAATGTTTTAAAAAATAGTAATTTATAAGAATTTTAAATTTTTCATTGTTATTGTTTTTTATAAATTGATATTTTTTAATTAGTAATTTATATCATCTTTTTTTATATATGTTTTGTTTTTATATGTCAATTTTTTGAATAATGTTTTACATGTTTATTTATATTAGTGTTTTTATATGTTATAATTTTATTTGTAATTTATATCATTTTTTATATCATTTCAAAAAAAATTATTTTTTTGCATTTTTATTTTTTGAAATTTTTTTTGATACGTTTTAGATATGTTCTTTAATGGGTTACATTTTTTATAATGTATTATAGTTGTATGGAATTGATAAAACTAGACGGTAGAAATGGGTTTTTGTAAAAATTATGACAATCTATTATTTTTTTAATTTACACTTGGATGGATGTAATTTTTGATTGTCTCCAATTATCTGAAATAATGGAACATCCATTATCAGTCTGAGATCTTGACACCTATACTTTTTTCCATACATTGCAATCTGATAATGGATTAAAACGAGGGGTATATATGTCTTGAATTAAAACACATTTTGGCAGATTCTCCCTCTCACTAATCAACAAAATATCCTCTCACAATTTTATAAAATTATATTATATATTAAATGAATAATAAACATCGTGATATGTTTTAAAAGAGAAAATATATATATATATATATTTAAATTATATTATTTTTTTCTTATATAAAAAAATATATTATGCTCTACTATAAAATGACCAAATAATATGTGTTCAATTTTTTGATTAATTGGGTAAAATGAATATATTTTTGTTAATATTTATAGGTGCGTAATTATTTTAAAAAAAAAACTAAATATTAAGGAGTTAATTTTATTTTAAAACAGATAATTTTTGTAATTTAAATATATATTTTTTGGTTTAAAAAAATGTGTTACATATTTTAAATAGAATTAAAAATAAATATGTAATAAATGTAGACTTTTTAATCATTTAGGAGAAAATTAATATATTTTCTTTGATATATTTAAATTCATAGTGTTTTTTAACGAAAGAAAGAATATTGAGTTTATTGTATTATAAATGTAATTATTATTTTAAATCAAAGGAAATATTTGTGTAAAAATGGTTTATGCCATTTAAAAAAGAAAAAATATTTTGTCATTAAAAAAATAGTTTTTTTTCAAAACATCACTATATAGTTTATAGTTGAATAATTAAAAATTTTATGAATACTTTCTTCGAGTTATCTATTTTATTTTTTTAGTGAAAGTTTTCATTGAATATTGGTGTAAGTTTCTAATTCACACGGGAATGTTCCAAAGGATGTTTAATATATAATTTTTTTAAGTTCCTCTGATCCTTCCTCTTAATAGATTTATAATTTATATTAGTATAAATTTTGAATAAAATATATTTCATATATTATATTTAATTGCATTTTATATAAATATGTTTATTAAAATTTAATTTTTATTAATATAATCTATAGTTTTATAAATATATACATTTTTTAAAATGTGGAACATTTATTGAAACATTATTTGGAAATTACATAAGAACCTCCACTGGAACCTCCACTGGAACCTCCACTAGAATGGCCACTTGAGCCTCCACTGAAACTTCCACTATAACATGCACTGGAACCTGGAACCTCTACTAGAACCTTCATTGGAAGATCCACTGGAACCACCAATGAAACATCCCCTGGAAATTCCACTGGAGCCTCTACTGAAACTTCCACAGGAACCTCCAATGAAACTTCATCTTAATAGATTTATAATGGTTATTAGTATAGATGTTGAGTAAAATATATTACATATCTTATATATAATTTCATTTAATATAAATATGTTTATTATAATTTAATTTTTATTAATATATTCTAGAGTTTTAAAAATATATATTTTTGTTGTATTTTGGAACATCCATTGAAACTTCATTTAAAAATTCCACTGAAACTTTCACACGAAATTCCACTGGATCCTCTACTGGAACTTTTACTGGAGCTTCCTCTGAAACCTCCACTAGAACTTCCACTGTAACCTGCACTAGAACGTCCACTGGAACATACACTGAATCTTCCACTAGAACTTCCACTATAATATGGAACCTCTACTAGAACCTCCATTGGAACCTCCACTAGAATTTCCACTAGAACTTCCACTAGAACCTCCACTAAGACATCCCTGGGAACCTCCATTGGAACTTTCCTATTAATATATTTATAATATTTATTAGTATAGATGTTGAATAAAATATATTACATATATTATATATAATTTCAATTAATATAAATATGTTTATTATAATTTATTTTTTATTAATATATTATATAGTTTTATAAATAAATACTTTGGTTTTGTTGTAAAACATCCATTGAAACATAATTTGGAAATTCAACTAGAACCTCTACTAAAACTTCCACTGGAACCTCCACTGGAATGTACACTGAAACCTCCACTAGAACGTCCACTGCAACCTCCACTGGAATGTCCACTTGAACCTAGAACCTCTACTGGAACTTCCACTAGAACCTCTACTAGAACCTCCATTGAAACCTCTAATGAAACGTCCACTAAAACCTCCACTGGAACGTTCACTAGAACCAGAAACCTCCACTAGAATCTCTACACAAACGTCCATAGGAACCTCCACTGGAAACTCCACTTGAACGTCCACGGAAACCTTCACTCTAACTACTACTAGAAGTTCTACTAGAACCTAAAACCTCCACTATAACCTCCACTATAACATCCATTAGAACCTCCACTAAAACTGGAACCTTTATTGAAACTACCACTGGAACCTCCACTAGAACTTCCACTGGAACCTCCACTAGAACTTCCTAAATATGTATATTTTATTTACATTTTTATTCATATATTATTCATATTTTTAAATGATAAATTATATTATTTTTATAAAATATATGTAAAAAAATTCATACATATTATATGTAATTTCATTTAATATAAATAAATTTATGAAAATTTAATCTACATTTTCTCCTTTTATTTTTTATTTTTTATTTTACAATGGAAATTATTCAATGAAATTTTTCCCTTTAAATAAAAAAGGGATTTTTTCTTCAAATTGTTATTTTTTTAGTTCCATTATAAATTATATTATTTTTATTCATTTAAAAATTTATAGCTTACTTTTTTTTATACATTTGTAAAATAATGAGTTTCTATTTATTTGAAAAAATTTAATTATTTTCTAAAAATATATTTTTAGAAAACTTTTTAATGTAGTAATGTTATGTTATATTTTTCTAAGTGCATATTTTTATTTCTGTTCATAAAAAATATTTTCCAAACTAACAATGATTAATAGTTGTTTACAACATTATTTAAGAAATAAAAAATTAATTTTTTTTAAAATATATTAATCTATAGAAAATTTATATTTTTCATTATTGTTGTTTTTTTATAAATTGATATGTTTTAACTACTAATTTATATCATCGTTTTTTATATATATATATATTTTTTGACATGTTTATGTTTTGAATAACGTTTTGATGTTTTTTTATATCAGCATTTTTATATGTTTTTTTATATGTTTTAATTGTTTTTGCAATTTATAGCGTTTTTTTAGTATTTAAAATAGAATTGTATTATTCTGCTTTTTTTATTTTTGAAATTTTTTTTGATATGTTTTAGTTAAGTTTTTTTAATGGGTTACATTTTCTTATAATGTATTATAGTTGTATTTCATGGATAAAAGTGGAGGGTATAAATGGGTTTTTGTAAAAATTCTAATAGTCTGCTTTTATTAAAAATTTTACTAGGACGACTGTCATTTTTTTAAACATGCATCAACATCTAAGGTGTATTCGATTTTCTATTAAATCCTGTAATAGGAGATGATGTTAGTCTGGAGATCAGCTAGCTGACCCATGATATAATTTTATTAAATTATTCAACATATGCATTTTAAATATATATATATATATATATATATATATATATTTCGGTTTTTCCATAAATATGTTGAACATAGTCCTACCGGTGAATAATTTTCTGATGAATTTTTGGAATATCTAGGATCACCAGAATCAGTTTTTTTTCAATGGGTACACATTAAATATTCATATATAAAATAAATATGTTATTAAAATTTAATCCTACAACAAATAATTTTGATATGTGTTAAAAAAATTGGATGACTAAAAGAAAGGATATCTGAAGTCAGCTCGAAACATCATCTAAAATGTTTGGATCAAAACAATGAATAGTTCATAATTTAATGTAATTTAATTTATCTTCATCTTAAAAGTTTCACGTGTCTATTTAAGACCAATTGAAGGTATCAATGCATGCAACGAAATCTGGTGGACTAAAGATCTAAATTTTTTCAGGAAAAATCAACATTACTATGTCATATCTAATAAATAATTTCACCACACTACGAAAAAAGGCTATACAAACAATAATTTTATTAATAGATAATGTATCTATTGGTAAAAATGATCAATTCCAACAGATTTTAAATTTAATTGGTAAAAATTTTAAATACCAACACTTGTTTTCACCAATAGTTATGTATATTGTTATTGATCATTTAACCCCAAAAAATCATTTACTAATAATTAAATCTATTACTTTATCATATCAATACTAACATTTTTTATAAACAAATGATTCTATTACTATTAATTGTTATTACCAAAAAAATACTATTATAAAAAATTGTTGCAACAAATTACTTAATAACGTGAACTGTTTCACCAAGAAAAGAATACATATATTAATATATATATATTATTTTCAATAAATGTTATAAATTATAAATATTTTTAATAAAATCATATAATCATATGTTTTAATTGATACATTATATGTTTATTATAATATATTGTGTATATATATATGTGATATAAAATTTATGATAAATGATTATAACATTTAGAAGATTGAATATAGTAAAAACTAAAAAAATAGTTACTTATATACAATTTCATTATATCGATATACTGTAATTTTTTATTCAAAAATATATATAAATTTACACCTTTTCATTGTATATAAATTTATTATATATTATAATGATTTTTTAAATTATACCAATAATATGACAGTCTCTTCCCCAAATTAAAAGTCTTCAGGTGCAGCAATCACGTCAAATTTACCATGTCTTCCATTTTCACACCCCAACTCAATTAATTTACTTTTTCTGGTCCATAGTGTTTGGGAATTGTAAAAAAGGTTTTTGTTATTTTCATTATCACTGTCATTATCACTATCATTATCATTATCATGATTATTAAAATTATCATTATCATCATCATCATCATCATCATTATTTTTATTTTTATTTTTTTAAATCAAAAAACACTAATAACTTTTCTAAAAAAGGGATCTATAACTATGTAGGTTATATCAAGATTACATGCACGTTCCATGCGATACAAGGCCACACACACCCACTATAGAAAATGACTTTTCCTTCCATCTCTTGTCGTCACGAGCACCACCGCATCCACCCCATCCGCCCTCACTATCACCCTCATAGGCCTATCACAGAGCCCATACCACCATCACTCATTTATAATGGAATCACCCACTGATCCCACATGAGCCTCCATCTACCTTCAGATGAGCCCGAGCCCTCATTCTTCCTGACGGTCGTTCACCCGCAGATCCAGCACGAACCTTACACCAAGACCACCCTCATCCAAAATTTATCTATATCGCATGACCAAGATAATAGGAACCTTGGTAATGCACCTTCATCCACCTCTAGTAATGGAAAATTTCTATCTCTCCTTATGATTTCACTCATAGTCTCCTCCGGTTAGCATTTCTTATACTCTTCTCTCTCATTATTCTCTTTTCATTTTGATTTTCCCTATCTTTCTTGCAGTGAGTGTGACCCATCTAAACCCTAACCTTATTTTTGATGTTTTATTTGTTTATTCTTAAAGGATATGGTTCTTAATCCATGATTTTGGTCAGTTTTATCCACAGTTGTGTAATCTGTTTTAGGGTAGTGGATAAATGCTTGGTCATTTTGTGAATAATGCTGGAACATTTTTGTGTTCTGATAAATTTTATTTTTTGATTAGGTGTGTCGAATGCCTCAATATTGTGTAATTTTATGACTAATGAATGATTCAAATTCCATGAGGTGACTTCATATAGGAAGTTTGGTCATTGAATACCCGTTCTTGTTCATGTGCACGCTTGGTTTTGTATTCTAGTTCCTGTAGAATGATTTCAGTAGATTCTTTTATGGTAGTGTGTTGATTCTGGATGAAAAGTTTCAAGTATAATTTGATGTGTATTGTTTTTTGTGCTTCCAATGGTGATGGTTGGTGCTATTTCTTACGGAATGTAGATGAACTTATTGTCTTGCCTATATCTTTCTTTCTTCTAGGAAGTTTGTTTTGACAATATCCTCCTATTTCTAGTATTTTATCATCAATTTCTCAATCCAATTAAACTTAGTGCTACATAATGCCTTATATTTATAAATTTATGATAATGTTTGGTTTAATATCTAACCCCCATTCCATGTGGTGTATAAATTCATTATATTCATTTTATTACATTAATCCATTATTTTGAAATTGAATTTGATATTGAGATTCTATACTTATAAGTGTATTTACAATGCATGACTTGTGGTCAAATATTTAATTAAATGAACTATGGATAAAAGTTGATATCTATATTGAATTTTATTTATATATTAAACATCACAATTTTATTTTTATGGGATTATAAATTAATAGTGCTTCTTATTTATGAATTATAGTTTTTTTTTAAAATTAATTATTTTATGTGTTATTTGTATGTTTTTTTAATCGTTAATACAGATTTAATTTTTCTTTTATTATTTCTTAACCATTAGTTTCATTTTACACATTTATTAAATTTATCACTGACTTTTTATTTATTTTATAGAAATATTATGTTACGGACTTTTCATTAGTATATTAGTGGAGGAATTGTTGGAAGTTGTGTGTTGAATTTGGAAGTAATGTTGGATTTAACACCCCAAGATTCCATAGTACGCTTCTCTTTGAATAATACAGTAGTGTGTGTTGTACGCAACTTCGAGTTCTAACACACACCACAACCAATCAAACTAGCAGTTATGAATAGTAATACCCACTTTTTGAAATTTTATACATTTTACCTTTCAAAATGGACTTCATTTTTGGATTCTGAATATAGAAATTAGGTTAGGGTTAATTTTTGGTATTTTTCTGAAAACTTTCAATTTTTGCTGAATAGTGAAAATCACTAAATTTTAATTAAAAAAACATTTTTAATCAAAATAATTAATAGTGATAATTTATGAATGTGAGTGGTTTTAAAGTAAATTTAGAATATATTTTTACCTCTTAATAAAATATTGGTCATTGGGCGTAATTTCACATATAAATCGAACATAAAAAATATCAATCTTTTGATAGTTATTATTTCTTAAAAACATGTTTTTTGTTTTGACAGCGGGAATTATCATTAAATTTATTTCTGCAGCTTATGTGTTTTGAAATTAGAAAAATGGATTCAATTTTTAGAATCATGAGGTCCAAATTTTGTAAATAGTTAACTTTTATTTTTAGACATTTTGAATAATTACTTCGGTAAATATTTTATTTACCATGGTTAAAGGGAAAATCCGATAAATAATGGTAATAAAATAATATTATAATAATAATAAATTACACTAAAACGTTTCCTAACTCTATTGGTTGATACATTTTCAACCATGGGCATCTTTGGGTCGATTTTGGGACCCCATGGATCCACTTGTAAGTGATAATGACACTTTATATTAATTAAGTTAAAGTAAATACAAAAATGACATAAGCATTTATCTTTTAATAAAAAAAATTTTACATAGGGTTATATATGTTATATTTCAGACTATAAATATTTATTATAAATATAAAAAGATTTCCTACATAATGTTATTTTATTTATAATTTTTAGACATTGAATAATTAAATTTATTTATGACACAATAATGATGCAGTATTTCCTCATTAATGAAAGAATCAAATAATTAGTATTATAAATGTTAAAATAAATATAATTGGAATGTTTTTATTCCATACAAGAATTTTATTGGTTAATATGACATGTTAGGATTTCTTAAATTAATTTTTTTGAATTAATAAAGTTTTTATTACTTTAACAAAAATCAATTATTAAATATTGTGAAAATTGACATAAATGAGTTTTTAAAACAAATATTATATTACTAATTGATATTATATTCCTAAAAATATATGGTTCCTCCAAAAGACTTATATAATGTCAGGTGTATCATTAATTTACCACTTGGGGGTCTCTTGGAAGTATATAGTATGTTTATTAACAATATAATATAAAAATACAATGTGACAAGGTAAATGTCAAACTATTTAACTAAGAGTTAAACATAAATGATGAGGTTAATATAGTAACCCAAACATGTCTAAAATATATTAGATGAAATTATTTATACCCGTACTCACTGCATACTTTGAATAATCTACTTTGGAGCCATTAAAAACCGAATATGAATTTATTATAAATTAATAATTTATGTTTTTCCTCAAGAGCCCCTCCTCCCCCTTATAAAAGGACACATCTTTAAACCAATTATTCATACCTTAAAAGCCTTTTTTTTTGGACAACCTCTACCCAAATAACCTATAAACTATCCTACCTTTATCCTAGATGCCTTACATTAGTAATAGAGCCAACCTAAGGAGCCCTTTTGATCAAATCAAAAGGAAGAACCCGAAGAAGAGATAATGTTTTCACCACCCTCTTTCATGTTCCTTTGTTTTCAACTTCTTCTTTATTTGTTATTTCCATTCTAAAATAATAACTCCATTATCTTATATATACTATGATGTTATTATAAATATGGTACAACCATATTCAGTATTCTATCCAGCCTTTTCATGACATGTCGCCATATGTGTGTACGTACGGCCTACCGTCTCCATGTCGTGGTGTAATTGTTATTCAATACATTATTATTTGGATGGATATAATAATGATGTCTAATTCAGGTAAATAATAAATATAACATGATAATTATTCTCTATATATGATATAACATCCAATTATATATTATTTTAATATCAAAAGAATGATATTTTTGGTCGTGCGTACGTACGGATTACTGTCTCCACGAACGCGATGAAATTCGTTCCCCATCGTATCCATTCAATACTAAATTTTATTTGATGATTAAAAATAATTTTTAAAGACATGATATCATTATGGATATGAATAATATACATCCCATCCATTACAAATATGGCTCAAATAAATAAAAATATAAAGAAAAATGAATCCGTTAACACCCAAAATGATGATAATACTAAGATATTATTAACAAATCAATGTTAAAAGATCATATATGATATCATATTAATGTATATGATTCTTGCATAATTTAGTAACAATTATTTCACCATTGTACAGGAGGTTAACCTACCCTTAACCATGGAAAAGTTCAATGTAAGTGTTTTTTCCCAATCTCTTCTTTATCTGAGGTTATTTATACGTAATTATCTACTTGGACCTCTTTATCATCCAAATCCATGTTTCTTAAAAATGTATTTCAAAACATTCTTACTATTTTATAGATTATGGGTTAAATTCATTTATAACCATGTTGAATTTTTATAAGGTGTTTATAAGGTAATCTTTCCATCGTTTTCCAAACAAGTTCGTTTTTAACATTTTCGACAAAATTAAGGTAAGAATGTTTTTTAAACTTATACGGTGGGTGCTGTTATTTTATACCATTATAAACTCATAGAAGATTACCTTACAAGCATATAAGAATATTTTCAAAATAAATGTTTTATTTTATAATTATCTGACTCTTAAATTATTTCAAAATACAAAGAGATATTTCTCTAAAAAGAGTTTTGATTTCATCTATTCCAACATCCTTTGATTGATTTTAGGTTTATTAGGAGTTGATTTATTATAATAAAAAACTTCTATATTTTATTAGAGTTTTTTTGATATACTGTGGATGTGCTATTTTTATACCATTGATGATTTATGGTTAATGTATTGACATTTCGTATGCTAGTTTTAATGCGAATGTTTATGATATGTTTAAACCTTCTAATATGAGGAATGTATTGGACTTAATAAGTGACTGGTGGGGCCCGCTATAGCTCCTCGATGCATCGGTAGGTCTCATGAGACAACTAGACATGGCATTGGCTGAGGCCCATTCCTAATTTGATTTATGGTTTTGGCTGAGGCCTTAATCATTTTTTAGACGTCTTGGCCGAGGCCTTGACAAAATGTTTCAGAATGTCCAGCATTATACATTCCCTCATTATGAAAATAATATTGATGGTTCATGTGGTCATTCGACTAGTAGAATACCCATGATTATGTTTTATTATTTCATTATTTAATCAGCTCATATTTTTTCCATAAAATTATTCATGTTTATTATTGGTAAATGCATGTGGATTCAATTATTTACCATGATTAATATTTATGTCATTTTCCATTGTATTACATACCTTTACTGAGCGTTTGAGCTCACCCCTTTCTTATGTTTCATTTTCCTAGGATATGAAGAAGTTAGTTATGAGTGACCTGCAGGCATAATCTAGGAGGCCTGGATGTTTCTAATGAAATGTATTTGTGTTGTATTTATCTTTAAGCTTTAATGTTGAACTCATGTATGAATCTTGTTTCCAATAATACTAAACTGATCGGTCTTTCGAGACATGATTTCCTTGTGATCATGCAAATGTTATGTAATAATGCACTGACTCTGGGTAACTAGGGTCGGAGCTTTACATTTGGTATCATAGGAAGTTTAGTACAAACCTTGGAAACTATATTTTGATACAATCTGATTAGAGCACATAGACATAAGATGGAATTTGAGGATTAGTATAGAAGAAATTATATAATTTTGGTATTGTAAAAATTTTGTGAGTTTTCGGAGAAATACATCCCTATCTGGATACGAGTAGGTAGAGGCGGCTCTAGCCGAGATGTACCTAAGGGTAAAACCCGAAAACACCGCTTTGAGCTAGAATCGAACTGGAACTGGTGCACGAAAACGGTCATTGTTGCGCCCTTGGTTACAAAACTCCCGGGGAATATGCTTAGGATAATTATAATTTTATTTACAAACAATTATGAAGGGTTTATGAGTTTATACTTCCTCAAGGAAAACATTTTTATGATTATGGATTATATCCATAAACTGATCAATTTATGTTAAGTGTTTTTCTAGTTTGGATTTATGTGTTGAGATTCAAAAACTAATCTAGTGTATTCCATTGTTTAGAAATGGATCCTAGTGGAAAAAATGGAAACTGTATCAATGCATGCACTCCATGTAGGGATTTCCCTCCTTCTCAAGTTAATTATAGTGGAGTTGATGATGCAACTAGTGCTAATCAGCTAATCACCATACTGTGAAAACTCACTCAGGTTATGATTAATAACCTTACCCGTATGGAGCACCCTGATCTGTAGTGTGGAGGATCAATGTTAGATCACTTCATGAGGAAACAACCACCAACATTCAATGGGAGTACAATTCTTTTAGTAGCTGAGAAATATATAAATTCTGTAGAGAAAATATTCCATGCCTTGGGGAGTAGTGAAAGGGAAAATGTTATCATGACAGTTTACCACCTCACATGAGATGCTGATCAATGGTGGTAATTGATTCCAAACACGAAGGAAGATGATGAAGTATCAAATATGGAATGGAGATATTTCAAAGATCTGTTTTTTAAAAAATACTTTCCTCGTGACCATCGAGTAGACATGGAAAGGAAAATTATGAGTCTGAGACAAAATGAAGATGAGAATGTCGCAAAGTATGATGCTAACTTTACAGAGTTAGCAAGGTATACTGCAGATTATATACGTAACCCAAGAAGTAAGATTGATCATTTCTTTTATGGGTTAAAACTATTTCTCCATCGAGCATTGGTCTCACAATCCTTCTCGTCATACGAAGATATTGTCTCATGTGCTATCAAGACAGAAAAATAATTCTCTAATTCATAGGACTTTAAATCAAAGCAAGAGAAGAAGAGATCTCTTGAACACTCTGGGAAAGGAAATAAGGAAACATGGAAGAAGGGAAGAATTTAATTTCCAACTTGTGATAATTGTGGAAGGAAACACCATGGATCCTGTCTAAAAGGAAAAAGAGTATGCTACAAGCACGGAAAGGAAGCCATCTAGCTGGTGATTTTAATGGAAATAAATACACTACCAATGTTCAATGATAAAATTGCAGGGAGATAGGACATTTTTAAATTGAATGTCCAAAGCATCAGAGAAACTGACCTCATAAAATACCAAGGGATCAAGGCCAAGCTTATGCAATCACCACTGTTAAGGTTGAAGCCCCAAAAGACGTGGTGGCAGGTAATTTAATGGTTTCCTCAAGTTTATCAAATGCTTTATTTGATTCTGGATCATCACTTTGTTTCATATCATACCAGTTTGCAAAGAAAATTAGATATTTCCAATTTGATTTAACTAGGGAGTTGTCAGTTAAAACTCCTAAGGGAAGTATCATTGCTAAAATGTTCTATGGATCTGTTCCCATTAGGGAATATAAATTTTCTTTATCAACTGATCTCATCGTCATACCCATGACGGAATTTGATATAATCCCCGGTATGGATTGGATTTCAAACCGTGATGCGAAAATTTATTATAAGAAGAATGATTTTATGATTTTTGATGATGATGATAAAGAACACCTTAACATTAGATCAGAATCTTCACCACCTGATTCTTATCTATATCCACACCCAGTAGATCAACTAAATTCAATTATCAGGAAGGAAGAGAATGAAATAACTATGGGTGAGGAAAGGAATGTTCAAAGAGAGGATGTACCTATTGTAAGATAATATGTTTATGTGTTTCCGAAATATTTACCTGGACATCCTCCAGAATGAGAAATTGAGTTTTACATTGATTTAATTCCAGGTTCAAGGCCTATATCGAAGACCCCTTATAGAATGGACACTGTGGAATTAGTTGAACTAAAGAAACAACTAGAGGAATTGTGTAATAAGAGATTTATTCACCCAAGTGTTTCTCCATGGGGAGCCCCTGTCCTTTTTGTTAAGATGAAAGATGGATCTATGAAGTTATGTATTAACTACAGGGAAATCAATGTTATACCAACAAATAACAAGTATCCCCTAACTCTCATTGATGATTTATTTGATCAACTACATGGAGATCAATACTTTTCAAAGATTGACCTTCGATCTGGATACCATGAGTTGTGTGTGAAGAAAGAAGACATTCTGAAGATAAAATTTCAAACCAGGTATGGGCATTATGAGTTTATAGTAATGCCTTTTGGATTGACTAATGCACCCTCTGTATTCATGGATCTAATGAATAGTGTTTTCAAGGAATATATTGATCATTTTATGGTGGTATTTATTTATTATATCTTGGTATACTCAAAAATCTATGAGGATCATGAAAATCACTTGTGCATTATCCTGCAGACTCTTAGAAGACATGAATTATATAAGAAGTTTGGAAAGTGTGAATTCTGGCTTCATGAGATTTCATTTCATGGACATATTGTCTCTAAGGATGGAATCACTTTTGATCCTTCTAAGACCAAGGCAATCCAAGAATGGCCAGCACCAACGAGTATAATCGAGGTATGTAGTTTTATTGGTTTAGCAGGATATTATCGACCTTTCATCCAGAACATTGCCTGATTGGGTAACCAACTAACAAAGCTCACACGTAAAGGGGTTAAATTTGTTTGGGAAAAAGAGTGTGAAGATTTTTTTGAAGAACTTTAAGGGAAGATTATCCAATGATCTTATATTGACTCTACCATTGGGGAATGATGGGTTTGTTATTTATAGTGATGATTCAAAGAAAGGACTTGGTTGTGTCCTTATGACAAATGATAGGGTTATTGCCTATGCATCACGACAACTTAAAATTCATGAGAAAAACTATCCTACTCATGATCTTGAGTTGGCTACTGTAATTTTTTCTTTTAAGATATGGAGACATTATCTCTATGGTAAAAAATATGAGATTTATACTGATCACAAGAGTTTGAAGTACATTTTCTCACAGAAATAACTCAACATGAGGCAAGGTGATGGCTTGAACTACTCAAGGATTATGATTGCACGATAAACTACCACCCGGGGAAGGAAAATAAGGTGGAAGATGCTTTGAGCAGAAAAGATCATGAAGTTTTGAACATTATGAGGATTGAAAGAGATACTATTTTCTTGGATCTATTGAAGATGGATATGGGAATCACCATGGAAGGGGAAACCTCAATACTTTTTCAAATGGTTTCCAAACCATGTTTACTAGAACAGATAAAGAGTTCTTAGACTAGTGATTAAGAGTTTCAAAAGAAGATTAAAGCTGTGAATGATTGATATTGAGTGAATTTGCATATAAAGATGGAATTTTGAAATTTGGGAAGAGACTTTGTGTTCCCAATATACCTTATCTAAAAATAGAATTGTTGGATGATGCTCATAGTTCCAATTTCTCTATACACTCTGGGATCACAAAAATGTATAGAGATTTGAAGGATCATTTTGGTGGGACAACATGATGAGGGAGATTACTAATTTTGTGTCAAGATGTATGGTTTGTCAATAAGTGAAAGCTGGAAGGCAACATCTTGGAGGAGTCATGCAAACTCTTCCCATACCTGAGAGGAAATGAGATAATATTACAATGGAATTTATCATGGTACTACCAAATACTCCTAGAAAGAACGATGAAATATGGGTCATTGTTGATCATCTTACCAAGTCAGCACATTTTCTTGGTATAAGAGAAGATCTGCCACTCGAACGTCTAGAAAGACTATATATTAATGAATTTGTGAGACTTCATGGAGTACCCCTATCGACTGTTTCTGATCGTGATCCTTGTTTTAATTCAAGATTCTGGAAGAGTCTTCAGAAGGCCTTGGATACTGAAATTCATTTGAGCACTACCTACCACCCTCAGACAGATGGACAATCATAACAGACTATTCAAACCTTGGAAGACATGTTGAGATCATGCTCACTTGACATTCAGGGTATGTGGGATCAATATTTACCTCTGGTGGAATTTTCCTATAATAATAACTTCCATTCAAGTATTTAGATGGCACTATATGAAGCGTTATATGGAAAGAGATGTCGCACACCAACCTGTTAAGATGAAATTGGTGAAAGAAAACTTATAGGCCCAGAACTTGTTGAAGAAATGATAGAAAAGGTAAAGGTAATCCAAAACCACATCAAAGCAGCTCAAAGTAGTTAGAAGAGCTATGTCGATAACTAAAGGAAGGATTTGGAATTTCAGGTAGGAGATCATGTTCTCTTGAAGTTATCTCCACAGAAAGAAGTTATACATTTCGGTAAGAAATGTAAATTGATTCCCAGGTACATATGACATTTCGAAATTCTAGAATGAATTGGGGCTGTAGCATACCATTTGGCAATACCGCTAAGTCTCTCCAAAGTTCACGATGTGTTCCACGTATCACTGTTGAGAAAATACTTTCCTGAACCAACACATGTACTCACTTACGAGGAATTAGAACTAGAACCTAGTCTGTCTTATTGTGAGGATCCCTTTAGGATTCTTGATACAAGAGAACAAGTGCTGAGAAACCGGACGACTCTTCTGGTAAAAGTTCTATGAAGAAACCATAAGATGGAAGAGGCAACGTGGGAACCCAAGGAATTTATTTTGAAGAACCACCAGAGACTTTTTATGAAATAATATTCTAGAAATTTTGAGGATGAAATTATTTTTAGTAGGGGAGAATTTAACCCCCCAAGCATCCATGGTACGCTTCTCTTTGAATAATACAGAAGCGTGTGTTGTACGCAATTTCGAGTTCTAACACACACACCAACCAATCAAACTAGCCGTTATGAATAGTAATACCCACTTTTTTAAATTTTATAAATTTTATCTTTCAAAATGGACTTCATTTTTGGATTTGGAATATTGAAATTAGCTTAGGGTGAATTTTTGGTATTTTTCGTAAAACATTCAATTTTTGATGGACAGTGAAAATCACTAAATTTTAATTAAAAACAAATTTTTTAATCGAAATAATTAATAGTGAAAAATTATAAATTTGAGTGTCTTTAAAGTATATTTATAATATATTCTTACCACTTAATAAGATATTGGTCATTGTATATAATTTTACTTTTAAACTGGAGATAAACAAGTCGCAATCTTTTGATAGTTATTATTTCTTAAAAACACGCTTTTTGTTTTGACAGCGAGAATTAATTTTAAATTAATTTCTTCCACTTATGTGTTTCGAATTTATAAAACTGGATTCCATATTTAGAATCATGAGGTTAAAATTGTGTAAATAGGTAACTTTTATTTTTAGAGATTTTGAATAAT
Source organism: Viscum album (assembly GCA_963277665.1). NCBI lineage: Eukaryota > Viridiplantae > Streptophyta > Magnoliopsida > Santalales > Viscaceae > Viscum > Viscum album. Next base: position 285,836,290 of record OY728137.1, on the reverse strand, counting down.
TACTTCGGTAAATATTTTATTTACCATCGTTAAAGGGTAAATCCGATAAATAAGGGTAAAAATAATATTATTATAATAATAAATTGCCCTAAAATGTGTCTTAACCCTATTTTTTGATACATTTCCAACCATGGGTATCTTTGGGTCGATTTTGGGACCCCATGGATCCACTTTTAAGTGATAATGACACTTTATATTAATTAAGTTAAAGTAAATACAAAAATGACATAAGCATATATCTTTTAGCAAAACAATTTTTACATAGGGTTATATATGTTATATTTTTGACTATAAATATTCATTAGAAATATAAATATATTTACTACATAATTTTATTTTATTTATTATTTTTAGACATTAAATAATTAAATTTATTTATGACACAATAATGATGTCGTATTTTCCTTATTAATGAAAGAATCAAATAATTAGTATTATAAATGATAAAATAAATATAATTTGAAAGTTTTTCTGACATCAACGAATTTTATTGGTCAATATGAAATGTTTGGTATTCTTAAAGGATTTTTTTTCTAATTAAAAAAGTTATTATGACTTTAACAAAAATCAATTATTAAATATTTTCAAAATTGACATAAATGAGGTTTTAAAACAAATATTATATTATTAATTGATATTGTATTCCTAAAAATATAAGGTTCGTCCAAAGGATTTATATAATGATAGGTGTATCATTAATGGACCAATTAAGGGTCTCTTGGAAGTATATAGTAAGTTTATTAACCATATAATATAAAAATACAAAGTGACATATTAAATGTCAAACTATTTAACTAAGAGTTAAATATAGATGATAGGTTAATATAGTGACCAAAACCTGTCTAAAATATATTTTACGAAATGATTTATACCCATACCCACCGTATTATTTTAATAATAAACTTTGGTGCCATTATAAGCCGAATATGAATTTATTATAAATTAACACATTAAGTTTTTCCTAAAGAGCCCCTCCTCCCCCTTATAAAAGGACACCACTTCTAACAAATTCATCATACCTTAAAAGGCTTTTAGTTTGGCCAAAATCTTCCCAGATACCCTCTAAATTATCCTCCCTTAATCCTAGAGGCCTTCCTTTAGTCAGAATTCCAACATAAGGAGCCCTTTTGATCAAATCAAAGGGAAGAACCTCAAGAATAAGTAATGTTTTCACCACCCTCTTTCAAGTTCCATTCTTCTTCAACTTCTTTTTATTTGTTATTTCCATTCTAAAATAAATACTCCAGTATATTATTTATACTATGATGTTATTATAAATATGGTACAACCATATTCAGTATTCTATCCACCCTTTGAATGACATTTCACCATACGTGCGCACGTACGGCCTATCGTCTCTACGTCGTGGTGTAATTGTAATTCAATACATTATTATTTGGATGGGTATAATAATGATGTGTAATTCATGTAAATAATAAATATAACATGATAATTATTCTGTATATATGATATACCATCCAATTATATATTATTTTAATATCAAAAGAATGATATTCTCGCTCGTGCGTACGTACGGATTACCGTCTCTACGAACGCCATGAGATTCATTCCCCATCATATCCATTCAAGACTAAATTTTATTTGATGATTAAAAATAGTTTTTAGAGTCATGATATCATTTTGGATATAAATAATATACATCCCATCCAAAACATATATGGATCACATAACAAAAAATATAATGAAAAATGAATCCGTTAACACCCGAAACGATGATAATACTGATATGTTATTAACAAATCAATGTTAAAAGATCATATATGATTTCATATTAATCTATATGATTAATGTATAATTTAGTAACAATTATTTTACCATTATACAAGAGGTTAACCTACCCTCAACCAAGGAAAATTACAAGTTAAGGGTTTATTTCACAATCTCGTCTTTATCTGAGGTTGTTTATACGTAATTATCTACTTGGACATCTTTATCATCCACATCCATGTTTCTTAAAAATGTATTTCAAAACATTCGTACTATTTTATATACTATGAGTTAAATTCATTTATACCCTTTTTGACTTTTTATAATATATTTATAAAGTAATCTTTCTGTCATTTTCCAAACAAGTCCTTTTTAAACTTTTCGACAAAATTAGGTTAAGAATGTTTTTTAACTTATACGGAGTGTGCAGCTATTTTCTACCATTATAAACTCGTCGAAGCTTCCCTTACAAGATTATAAGAATATTTAAAAGTAAATGTTTTATTTTATTATTATGTGACTCTTTAATGATTTCAAAATAGAAAGTGATATTTCTCTATAAGGAGTTTTGATTTCATCTATGTCAATATCCTTTGATGGATTTTATGTTTATTTGGAGTTGATTTATTATGATTCAAAACTTCCATATTGTATTGAAGGTCTTGTGATATAATGTGGATGTGCTATTTTTATACCATTCAGGATTTATGGTTAAAGTATTGACATTTTTTATGCTAGTTTTAATACGAATGTTTATGATATGTTTAAACCTTTTCATATGAGGAATGTATTGGACTTAGTAAGTGACGGGTGGATCCCGCTATAGCTCTTAGATGCATCGGTAGGTCACATGAGACAACTAGACATAGAATTGGCTGAGGCCCTTTCCCAATTTGATTTATGGTTTTGACCGAGGCCTTAATCATTTTTTAGACGTCTTGACCGAGGCCTTAACAAAATGTTTCGGAATATCCAGCATTATACATTCCCTCATTATGGAAATAATATTGATGGTTCATATCGTCATTCGACTAGTAGAATACCAATGATTATGTTTTATTATGGAATTATTTTCTCAGCTCATATTATTTCTATAAAAGTATTCATGTTTATTATTTTTAAAGGCACGTGGTTTCAATTATTTACCATACTTAATATTTATGTCATTTTATGCTGTATTACTTACCCTTACTAAGAGTTTGAGCTCACCCCTTTCTTATGTTTCATTTTCCCAGGATATGAAGAAGTTCGTTATGATTGACATGAAGGTATAATCTCAGAGGCTTGGATGTTTCTAATAAAATATATTTGTGTTGTATTTCTCTTCAAGCTGTAATCTTGAACTCACGTATGAATCTTATTTCCAATAATACTAAATTGATCGGTCTTTTGAGACATGATTTCCTTGTGATCATGACAATGTTATGTAATAATGCACCGACTCTGGGAAACTAGGGTTGGGGCATTACATTGTACTTCTCACAGGGGCGTGTTTAAACCAGGTACATGTGATACACTTCATTTTTTTATGTGATGTATGAGTTGTGTGCATTTTATTAGTTTTCTACTATTTTAGATACAAATAATTACATCCAAATGTGTATTGGTCAAGTGAAAAAATATTCTATTCTAATTTGTATCATCTTTTCCCCATCATCATTAGTTTCAATCCACCATCATTTTTACAATATGCATTCATTTTTCTTTTTTAATGTAATGTATCATATTTATTTTTAATAGGATGCCAACACATGTATAATATATAGTTTCAATATGCAATTTATATTCATTATGCATTCAATCTATCTGTTGATGCAATTTATATTCACAATTCATTCAATTACAAAGTATTCAATGTATGCAGTTTCTTCATGGGAATTTATGGATCAATGGGTTACATTGTCCCATCCATGGGTATCTACATTCTTTATTGATTCTATGAATACTAGATTATCTATTTTTTTACAATCTTTTCAAAATTTTATTCAATATGGTAACATTATTATATTTTCTTATTATTTTTATTTTTCACTCTGTATCCATGTATTCATTATTTCATTAAACTGATAAGGCCCATGTTTCTACAATGGTGATATTGTATTGTAGGGAGAACTATGAATTGTACAGGTTGGCTTGAGCTAAAATCATCCATGTTGATATGCAATTAATGTGTCAAATTCTTCAAAAATTGAACACATGGTATGTTACCCATGACATATGGCTTGTAACAAACCCATTACATGTATAGACATGTACCTCATGGAACATTAATCATGGAAATGTGTTCAATTATATAAAGGCCATGTGTTCAAGTACTCATGGCATGAACACATGGCTTATAAAATTTGGTTCCATTCTATACAATTCTGAACAAGTCTGTACATCATGGGATGTAAATCCATGTTTTCAAGCTCAGTGTAAAATTCTTCACTCTCCCAGGTTTCATAGTACTCGTATTTTAATTTTAGTATAACTAATTTACTCACAAGTAATATACAATGATTTCAATGCATTCAAAAAATTTATGAATGAGGAATTCAAACCAAAGCTCTCTGATTTTAGTCTTTCCATGCCTGGTCCAACTGTATATAAGACCCATGTTTCTACAACTATGATGGGGACCTATGGATGTTATGATCCTACGTATGCATTTGTTTTCCAGTTGAATACCAAATCAGATGTGTATAGATTTGGTTTCATGTTCTTTGAGATGATTGCTGGAAGATGAGTTATTGATACTGTTAGGCTCACTGACTAGCATAATCTAATATCATGGGTACCATGCAAGTTATTATTGAAAACATATTGCCAAGTCTAAATTTTTTATAAGAAATTGATTTATTTGAATATTTATTTCCCTTTTGGGATGGTATTACCTTAATTAAAAATTAAAATGAAGGTCAACACAAATGAAGGTTATTTTATATTTTAATTTTTTATACATTCATTTATTTCTATTATTGTTTCAATTTATGAATATATTTTGCACGGATTTGTGTGTATTCTCTTTGGTTGTGTGGTGTAGATCTTGAATCTAAAGGGTGTGACATAACATCTACAAGAGGTTTCTCACTGGTATTGGAGATGATTTGATTTTTTGAGATGTCAATAGAGATGATGAATAAAAACTGTATATTCTATCCGTATCATTTTTTTACATTTTCATTTATTTTTATTTTGGTTTCAATTATTGTAGATATTTTTCATTTATTTTTGGGCATGTTATTTGGTAGTGTGTGGTGTAGATCTTGGAGCAAAAGGGTGTGGCATATCAGAGACTTGAGGTTCATCACTGCTAGAGAGATGACTTGATTTGGGGATTCAAATGGCCTACTTGGGGTAATGAATGATCTTTAGTGTGGTAATGGATGATTACAGTCAAGAGATTCCATGATATTTTTTATTTTTAGGGGGTGGTGGGGGTACGGTGGGAATGATGACATAGGAGGATCATGAGTTTCTGTATTTTTTATCACCTTTTTAGGCATCGGTCCATGTAAGTATGTATTGATTCATTTTTTATTAAATTTAATTGTTAATATGATTGATTTTTTCAAAGAATTTTCATGTGTGAAAAATCATATTTGGTATGATAATTAAAACATGTGTATTATATACGATAAATTATTAAATATAATATAAAATTTTAGTAATGAATACTCAAATACCCAAACATAATATCATATTTAAAATATAAATTATAAATAGATATTAGTTATTGGTATTGGTTATGAATGTTGATAACAATATTACCAACAAATAAATTTTTTATAGAAATATTTTTCTAAGAATTTCTACAAACATTTATATTATCTATTGGTATTATTATAATTGCAACCGAAAAATTTAATCTGTCACAATATCATTTAGTGGAAGAGTTTTTACCAAAAGTTTTGTGACAAATAATTTTTGTTGGTAAAATATTTTACCAATAGACAATGCACTTTTACCAATAAATATACACCTTTTGGAAAAATATAATTATTTTGTAGTGATAGTTAAAGCCTAAGGATCATACATACTGAATTTTAAGTATAAAACATAAACCGAAAAATACCTGGTATAATCTGAATCTTTAGTTGACATCTGTTCATTGCCGAAAATCACCACTCAAAGGAAATAAATTTTATCCGCACAAGATCATGCCAACACGCTTCAAAAATATGGTGGAGAGTCAATCACCAAATTATAGGTACTATCATGGAGATCCTATTATGCCTTTGATGTACTAGTGATTACTGTATTGATGTTTTTATGATGTGTGTGGGAGAGCTAGATCCAATCACTTGGATAGAGAGATTATCTCTATATAAATTTGATGATGATATATAATCTCTCAAGAACTCATAGTGACTTGTACATGTCTATATAGTCCACTCCTCCTTTTATAGTGAATCAATAAATATCTGGAATTAACTCCCTAATGCCTGAATATTTATTTCTCACTATATAATCCATAAATGACATGTTATGACCAACTAACTGGGTCATAATTATTAATTATATTTTTATCACTTTCTTATAATACAATAAATAAATTACATGATAATATGGAAACATTAACTCAAATTAATATCCTTTAAAATATTTAAATAACCTTGAACATTTCAATAATATTTTTTCGTATAATATTTGACATGAATTTACTTTAACACTTCTAAATACATTTAATAAATAAATTCAATGTCAATTATTCTAAACTTGAATAATATGAATTTATTTATTCCATAGTGATCATATATCCTCAAACATATCCTAGATCCCATGGTGGGGTCCACCGTGTCCAAGACTCGTAATGATCAAAATAGGGTATACTTTTGAAAAATTTACTGTTTGTAACCCTATGGGACCTTATCTTGATAGTAGTTAATACTATTCAAATACTAAGAGTGAAGTCTAGAAACTCATCAAGACCCCTAAAGAGATAATGTGTATTCATAGCAATGACAACCTTCCTACGAACACACATTGTGTATTATAATCTCTTTGTCTCATGGTATCTCATAAAGCGGGATGCAAACTTTGTGTCATTGTCCTTCATTTCTTTATTATTCATTAACCTTACAAGATATAATTACCTTCTTCTACCATATCTATTTATTTATTAATGTAAGTATCATCCTGGTCAACTAAGCTTGAGATAACTCTTCACATCAGAAGAAAAAAATTATATCTTAATTCTCAATCAATTCCATACCAACAATGACACACCCACCACAAGTTAACTAACCATGAACTCAAAGTCTTGATTTTTCCCCTGCATCAAATTACAAGATGAAATGATACACATCGATAATAATCTCAATTTTTGATACCTTTATATGTGATCAAAAATAGGAACAACCAATAAAACCTGAAACATGTTGTGTTCCAATTGGTTGGTCACTTATCATGACCTTATTTACTATAGATCACTAAGAATGAACTTCATCAGAAGAAGTCTCAATGCTTATGATCCCACAACACCTGAAAATCATACATCATATGTATCCTGTACGAATGATGTATCTTGACCATAGTAAATTTGTTAAATATTATTGTACTAGTATCACAAGGTTCTCATTATATCCTGGGAAATGCTATATATTTTTTATGACACAACTAATCTATGGAAATTACAATTGAAATATTGGATGCAGAAATATAAAAACTATAATATTAAGCTAACATCATGTATAACTCACTATATAAATGCTATGGTAATTAAAAAGTAATTTTTAGTTGGGTCTATGGTACCCATTATTACAACATCAATTCACTCTATTTGGATGATCTAATACATGATATAATAGGGTGGTTCGTATGGAGTGCAACTGGATATTTATAGAATTTTGAGGGGAGAATAGTGTTTTTATTCTTTATTAACTAAAATTCATCTCACCTAATTATGATTTTTTAGTATGTAAAATATCAGTTCATTATTTAATGATAAAAATTTTCAAGATAATTCTTTCACTTGCAGAGTAATGTGAACCAAGTCATTGTGTTCGTAGTTAAAATAAGACTAAAGTCTAAACTCAACTCAAGCTGAGTGATCTATGATTATAGATCCATTCACCATGTTGGAGTAAAAATAAAGATTAATTAAACCAAAGGACTATAATTGAATAATTTTGGTGATCATACATTAGATTTATTACATAATATTATTTTGGTAATATATTTTTCTTTCCTTGTTTGGTGGACACTATATCACTAAAATGACATAACACAATAGTTACATACAATTTTTCATACATAGAAAAAATTTGACCCTAAAACATGAATTATACAATATTCTTGAGAGAAAACCTAAGGTTCCATTATACAATATTTTCTTTAGTTTTTTATTATAATTTTTGCAATACATCATACTTCAGTTAAAAGGACTAACAAAATTTCCAAGGAATGAAAATCTAAAATTCGTGAGAATGTGAATATAATTCCCTCTAGAGAATAAATTTTAGAGGATTATCCACAATTTATCAGAAATATATAATAAAGTATAAATCTTTATCCACATAAACCTATAAAAAATAACAATATATTTATGACAGCCACATTATGTCCATAAACATAAAACTTTATGAATTTATGTCTTCTTTAAACTAATTTATAATATTATAAATTCCTTATAATATTAATGGATCTTCTCTCATAATATATATATATATATATATATCAAAGTTATATGATAATCATGTTGTGGTTCTAGGCTTATATTAATGATATAAAAACCTATAATCTTGATACAAAGTTAGTGTATCTAATAGAAACACTCATAAAAAACAATAACACCTTCTCTAAAAACCGCACAACTCTACCATGGAATTATCAAATAAATAATAGGTATAATTTTACTACACCATGTAATCATTTTCCTCACTTAAAATCATATTATCAGAAAAAAAAATTCCCTGAATATGTAGACAAAATTTAGTCATTTTATTCTTATTCGATGAATTTATTTTAAACATTATGGATTAAATAAAGATAATCATTTTTTAAAAAAAATAGTATAATTTTATCTATGAAGCTAGGAAAATGTTCCCTTCTATAAATTGAATAATTATGTCTATAAACAACATAATATGACTATTGGATTATTTTTTCAATTATATTTCACAATTTAATGAATTTATAGAATGAGTCTATTTTTCATGATAATATCTATTGAAATTAATAATGAGAAGACTAAAATTCATTTTCACTAAATTACTCACGAAAAACATGAACAATTTATGATTTTATTAGTCACTACTATAATTCATACAATTTTTCAAAATATACTATCCCGTTTTGTTTGTGATATATTGAAAAACTAATTATAAATAAATATTATTAAAATTCACTGAGTCAATAAGTAAAATAGATATCATTTTTTATAGTTAAGTTAATCAAGACTGTAATTTTGTATATGGAATTAATAAATCAATGTGTTATTATTCAAAATGTTTAAACAAATTGCACATGGTTGAGTGGAATTTTATTAAAATATTGGAAAACATATTTTTGTGAAAATATATCACATTCATTATTAATTAATTTTAGTATGTGTTTCTCTTTGAATTCAAAATCCACTAGAAATGAATTTCTTATTTATCATTTTATTTTTATTTTATAATTTTTTGTAGAAAATTATATCTTCTCTATTCTATCCCACCACCACTATGACTAAAATTGTTCTCTATATACCTAAAGAATGCATCTTGGAATGTTAGAGGATACCTACTAATGATGAGGGTTGATAGAAAACAAGTGGGGAGCCTATACCCTTAGACAAATTTAACCATCAAAACACAATGTAATAAATATCATGAAGTATTCATCAAAATATAACAACATAAGATAGAAAACACACCTAAATGTTTAATAATTGTAAATACCATCAACATGTTATATTAAAATGATCTATTGTACATTTCATTCAAGTAATGTGATTAAAACATGATAACCCATGGAAATATTTTATGAATAAGGTCCAAAAAAACAAAAGTAATAGGGTATCCAAAAAGTATGTCCCTAGTCCTAGCATAGTCCCATCCCAACTATGGTCAATCTTTACCATCTCAACTATGCATAAAAAAAAGACCTTTTCCCATACACGGTTAATGGGAAAAAAATTCTTGATTTACAGGTTTCTTGAGTAGGTTGTGAGTACAACTTAGTAGAACATCGTTAAATATAACCTAAATAAAACTAGTGAATATCAATGAATGATCAATAATAAACTGATAATATCTAAATAAATAAACAACCTATAACATTTTGGAGTTCTAATACAAAACCATGTGTGACCATACTAGCTTCATCCACTACTGGAATGGTATTATATACTGATAGTCTAAACACATTTTGGGGATGAACAATATATCCCTCCACGTAAAATAATTAGGGTGAATTAACTATCACCAAAACATATTCTAATTGAATGATGCATCAACATGAAAACTTATAGTTGTGAATAATCAATCCTCAATTAAAGATTATTGGTGAATGATACATCACCCAGTGAAGGAGGAATCCCTAATCCATTGTTGATGATAAACCACCTCTATCAATGATAAATTTATGATTTAACACTATTTCATGGTTGTGGTGGATGAAACACCACCAATTCACTCAAGTAGGTGGAGGATACACCTCTGGGATACACTACTGGTATCACTTCCATGATAGATGAAAAAATACTATCCCAAAACTCTCTGTGGGAGATCCACCATTGAGAAAACATCCATGTGTGGATGACGCATCACCAATATCATCCACTAGGTGTAAAATTTTCCACTTGTATAAATTCATATTTTTATAGTATACCACAAAAAAACTCTAAAATTGGATGATGTACCACTGGGATAGAACTCATAAGTGGATGATTATACACTAGAATAAATCCTTGAGTAGATGATATATGACCAAAGAAACAGTCTATGCAGACAATGTTACACCAATAAATTGTTCTTATACTGAATTATGGATAACATTTTAACTTTAGGTGGACGAGGCAGTGCCAAAAATTTCCCTTGGTGGATAATCCACCATCACACAACACACATTAATCAAATTAATGATTTACCATATAAAATCACTATGAAAAATTTAAAATTTTCAATATTTCAAGAGTTATCCTATCAATCCATTAACCCATATCAATAATTTTATTCCAAATCCTTCTCACGCATGTCCTAGAATGAAGTTATGGAAGAAAAATATATATACTTATATTATCATTTTAGCTGAGAATTTAATATATTACATAATAATTCCCACCACATAACTATAAGAATTTAATGTATTTCAAGACTAAATAAATAATCAGGTTATTTTCTAGAAGATACTCATCATCTCCCACAGATTTCTTATCTCACAATACCCTTCTTAAACATATCATACTTAAAAAAAATTCTTCAAATTTAGGGGAAATATCTAATGATTTGTATGGGTAAACATTAGAAATATTAATAAATGATCATATTTAGAATAATATAAGAATAATTTTTGGAGAGAGTTATCATAACATACAATATTCATACCTAATCAGTTAAAGATCATAAATTATGATTCATAGAATAAATCGTTGGAATTTAAAAATAAATGATTCATAAGAGTGAGGGGTCATCATTAATCAATCACGATCCATGAGAGGATTTAATAAGTATAAGAAAATTTCATAATAATTGAGGAACAATCATAAGTATATAAAATCATTTCATTATAAAAGGATCATTTTTAAGACAATAATAACATAATATAAAATGTCCCCTAATGGATTGGGTTAACTCCCCAACCTTGTTTCATCATTGGAAATGGTTCACTCCCCATACTATTAATATAATCCCATGATATATAAATCATTACCCAATTCATTCTAATGTTATAAATTTTTTTTTCAACCCATCACATAATGATAATCATACATATGTGGGACACAAGATTATAAAAACATTCACTCATTTAGCATAGCATAACCCAGGAAAAATAAATGGGTTTCATAAATATTTGGATATCACATAATAATAATCGATAAAATGAAATAACATGGATGGTATCATTATATAATATCCCAAAGTAAGGATAATTAATATCCATGTATGTTGGCCTAAATTAAAATAGATTTGAAATAATATTGAAACCATTCCTTGAAAACATGATAAAAATATCCTTTTATTTTGATAACATTTTAAATAAAATTTACAAAAATATTGAGAAATTTATTTTATAAAAAATAACCTTTGAAAAATATAAAGGATGAATCAAATAAAATAATAGTTTTGACAGTGGTAAAATCCATTCATTCAGTAAATGTAAAAAATAAATATTCTTTTTACACTTTTTGGTTAAAAGTGCCTCATTCTAGAAATTAAAATAATATTACTTTTAAATATTTTCAAATAAATTAATACTTCTTAAAGAGACTCCATTAAAATATTGTATGATTAAATAATATATTCTATAATTTTTTATGAAAAACATGGACATTAAATAAAACATTTATTGACAAAAGAATAAATATGGTTCGATTTTCTAAAAAAATTCTGACTAGTTTTAAGAACCACAAAGAGGTGAATGAAATAAAAACTAGAAAACTACAAAAATAAATAGCGGATAATAAAAATATGTGTGTTTTAATAGGGAAATACTATATAATTACCCCAAAGGAGATTCAAGCATAAAAAATCCTGATTCAAAATCAAATTGATATAAAAATCCATGCCACGGGTCCTTACTTTCTTCATATACATTCTTAAATTCTTGTATAATAAATATAAATTTCATATATATATATATATATATTAGGAACATATTTTGGCTTATATTATAGTATATAATTTTTTTATAATTTACAATTACCTATTTATTAATAATTATTCATTTCAAGTCAATATTTTATTATTAACTATCGTTTTTCCAATCTATGTTCATGTTTGATGGTTTTGGTCCCTATTCCTTTTTCATGGTTTGATCATCCCTAGAATCGTAATAATGTTATAAATGTAATATTTATTCATTATATACATTTTTATAATAATTTATATATTATTGTGATGATAAATGAATTTCATCACTTCATGGTGACAATAGTCTATACACACACATGATAAATGTTTTCATTTTATAAAGAAAGGAAAGAATAAAAGATAAATAATAATATATCTTTCAAGAGTCATAATAATATCATAAAAATAATATATATTCAATAAATACATATATATGACCATCCAAGAATGAAATACTTGAAAAACAAATAACATCGCTTCGTGGAGGTGGTAGTGCACATGCACAGACAAATTGTATTACTTTTTATCATTGAATGGAAAGGTGGTATAAAATATCTATACCATTAGTATAAAAAAATTAATTGTAATAATCATATTGATTTCATCATTTTAAAATTGTTATATATAATTTGGATGAAATTAATGGAGAAAGAAACGAGAAATAGATCAGTAAAGAAAATTACCTCTTCCTTGGGAAACATCATTTTTCTGACACATTAAGCCTTCAGTCGGTGGTATTCTAGGAATACTAGAATCTCTAAAAAGTGTGTAGGAATTTTATAAAGATATTAAGGTATACCTTTATTGTAATAACCCCAACCCCAATAGCCCAAATTTGGTGATTATTTTATTACAATGGCATAGATAAAAGAGATAACATCACAAATGACAGATCAGTTTAGTAGTATTGAATAAATTGATAAATACATGGTTCCCGTATTACATTGGTAATTAAATATATAACATAAAAGAGGAAAATAAATTTATTTCATGATACTTATTAAAATAATTTGTCTTTAAAACCCAGGTAAGGAATAAAATAAAAGGGTGTTCTCTAATGCTCAGCAATGGTTACATGATTTAATAATAAGTGAAGTAAAGTTAATAAGGTATAAACATCATGCCAAGGTAAATAACTAAAAAACACATGCCACCAACAAACTGATAATGAAAATGTATCCACATATTTTGTGACTAAATTTAGTAACTAGTGTTTGTGAGTTTTAAATAGTGGTTCTTACATCATCCATGACTCAAAAATTCATGTATTTAGCTAAAACTATAAATTACCATATTTTACTATTCACCAAACTTTCAACTATTTTGAAAAAATACAAAGAATTAACCCTAACCATTTTTTGATTTTTATAATTCAAAAATGGACTACATTTTTTGAAAATAATTTTCTAAATATGATAAATTCAATTTTTAATTAAAATCATCGTTTATTTGAAAAATACCAATTTGAAAATTATAAGTAATTTTATGACACATTAAAAAATTAATTAAAGTCTCATAAAATTATCATATAATCATAAGAGAAAAAATATTAATTTATATATCTGTTTTGTGAAAGTAATTTTGTTTAAATTTTTTTTATTAATTATAAAATTTTACTTAAACATTTACATTTCATAAAAATATGAAGTTTTATTTTATCATTTTTAAAACTTTATTTTTTATTATTCCATGACATAAATATATGATATTTTTAATTATAAGATACCAACAATTTTATTTATATTTTCATAGAATATGTTATTATTCTAATGGTCAAATTACTATTCTTAATGGCTACAAAACTATTCATAACAGTCATATTAATATTTAATAGTATGTCATGGCTCATTTAAGCATGGTTTTGTATGCAAAATAAGTTGTACAGTAAGATGAATTTATTTAATATGATACATACCATAAAATCTTGGGGCTTTATATTATTCCCTTCTTCGAAATTTTCATCCTCAAAGTTTTTCATGAAAATTACCTTCTAAACAAATGTGGGTGGTTTTTATTCATAACATACTCAGTTTCCCATGTTACTTGTTCCATTTTATGGTATATACAAAGAACCTTTACCAGTCCAATCATTTTATTTCTCAATATTCTCTCTCTTATGTCAGGAATCTCGATAGGCTCTTCACAGTAAGACAACTAAGGTTCTAGTTCTACTTATTCATGTGTGAGTACATATGTTGGGTTTGGAATGTACTTCTTTAACAATGATAAGTAGAAAACATCATGAACTTCTGGGAGAATTGGTGGAATTTCTAATCGATAAGCTACATATCTAATTTTTTACAAAATATCAAATGGTCTAATATACCTATGGCTTAGTTTTCCTTTTTTACTGAGCATCATGACATCCTTACAAGGTGATACTTTAAAAAATACTTGATCTACCACTTCAAATTAAAAATTCTTTCTCTAGTTTTTAGAAAAACCTTCTTTCCTAATTTGATCTTATTTAATATAAGCCTGAATATTATTTTTAAATTTATTATTGTATAATTAATAAGTTCAGGTCCTATAAGTTTCCTCTCACCAACTTTATCCCAACAAAATGGATTACGACATATCTTTCCATATAATTCTTTATATGGCTCCATATCAATACTAGAAAGGAAAATCTAATTTTAGGAAAATTATTCCAAAGGTAAATACTGATCCCATAAATCTGGAAAGTCAAGTGAGCATGATCTCAACTTGCCTTTTAATGTCTTAATAGTCCTTTAATATTGTCCATCAATTTTTGGATAATAAGTAGTACTCAAATGAAGCTTAGTATCCAAATACTTCAGAAGACTCTTCCATAACTTTGATGTAAAATTGGTATCTCCATCAGACACAATCAATAGAGGTGTGCCATGAAGTATTACAACTTCATTAATACCGTGTCTTGATATGTGATCAATATGTATATCTGCTATTATATCAAGAAAATGTCCCAATTTTGTAAAGCTATAAACAATAACCAATATCATATTATTCTTTACGGGGGTATTTGGTAATATAGTGACTAAGGCCATAGTAATTTCGTCCCACTTCCATGTAGTAATAGCTATATGTTTCACGAATCCTCTAGGATGTTGCCACTCAACCATCACTTGTTTACAAACTAGACATCTCGACACATAGTTATAAATTTCCCACTTTATGTTACCCCACCAAAAATATTCCTTTCTATATCTATACATCTTGGTACTACCATGGTGTATAGAAAATTTGATCTGTGGATATCAACTAATAGTTCAATTTTCAGATCCGGTATTGATGGAACACATTACCCCTTTCCAAATTTCATAATTCCATTTTCATTCATGAAGACTATAAATCTTTCAACCTTAATGAATTTAATTTTATTTTGAAAATTCTCATCATCAGATTGATAACTTTTTATATTCTCCAGTAAAGATGGTTTAGAAATAATTTTAAAAAGGAGTGATTTTTCCCCTTCCTTAACAATTCCCACATCCATATTTACTAAATATATGAACATAGGATCCTTATTAATCCTCATTTGGTTCAGAATTCATTGAACTTTCCTGCTTAATTAATCTACTAGATTATTTTATTTTCCCCAGTGGTTGTTTATTTAGAAATCATAATCTTTAAGTAACTCAATCCATCATCTTTTCCTCATGTTGAGTTCTTTTTCTGTAAATATATATTTAAAACTTTTGATATCCATATATATATCTCGTCTTTTACCATAGAGATAGTGTCTTCATATCTTCAGAGAAAAGATTACGACTTCTAACTCAGGATCATTATTTGGATAATTTTGTTCACGAGTCTTTAACTGCCTTGATGCACATGCAATAACATTATCATTATTCAAATGGATACAACCTAGTTATTTATTTGATGAATCACTGTATATAAACAAACTCATAATTTTCTTATAGTAAAGTCAAAATTTCATCATTGACTAATATTCTCTTTAATTATTCAAAACATTCTGCACATTCTTCTTTCCAAACAGACTTAACCCCTTTTCACGCGATCTAGGTTAACGGGTTAGCCAATCAAGAAAATTTATGAATAAAACACAAATATTAACCTACTAAAACAATAAAACTTCATGCGTTAGTTATTTTAATTGGTGTATGAAATTATTAGATTTCTTTTTTGTTTGTGTGATCAACTGAGATTCCATCCTTAGAGACAACGTGGATAAGAAATGAAATTTCCTGAAACAAGAATTCACACTTGCTAAATTTACCATATAAATCATCCCTTCTGAGAGTCTCAATAATGATCCACAAGTAATTATTATGGTTTCAATATCTTTTATAATTCACCAAAATACCCTCAATAAATACTACAAAAAATCATCAAGATAATCCTTGAATACTTTGTTCCTTAGATCCACAAAGACAGAGGGTGTATTAGTCAATCCAAATGGTATTACTATGAACAAATAATTTCTAGTGCTCATACAAAAAGGCATATTTAAAATAACTTCTTTCTTCACTCAAAATTGATGATACCCAAAAAAAAATTCAATCTTCAAAAAATATTGAGCTTATTGAAGTTGATATAATAAATCACTAATATGAGGCATATGATACTTATTTTTTATTATAATAGCATTGATTTCTCTATAGTCAATGCACAACCATAAGCATATGTCTTTCTTATTAAAAAAGGAATAGGAGCTCCCCATGGAGAAACATTAGGTAAAATAAATCCCATATTACTCAAATCCTCTTGTTTTTTCCCCACATCCACTAATTCCACAGTTTCCATTCTATAAGGAGTCTTTGATATTGGTTATTCATCATGGATTAAATCAATGGTAAACTCAACTTCATGCTCTAGAGGGTGTCCAGGTAATTACCTCAGAAATAAATCATTGTATTCATGTATATTTGGTACACCCTCAAATTGAAGATGACTTTATTCATCCTTATATTTGTTTTTCTCTTCCTCCCAAAGAATTTATTTCTTTAGAGATACTGGGTGCGGATCTAGATAAGAATCATATTATTAAGTTTCTTCTCTAATGATAATGGAATCAACATCTTCCCCAAAAATCATAATTTCTTTACTCTTGAATAAATTATCACATCATATTTTGAAATTAAGTCCATACCAAGGATTATATCAATTTTTACCGTGGTTATGATGATAAGGTAAGAAAATAAAGCATGTTTATATACCATAATAGGAACTGCCCAACACATTTCTTTTTGAAATGAGACTTCCCTTTGGGGTTTTGACTGGCAACTCTCTTATTAAATAAAAATAGAAATGTATATTTTTTTGGAAAATTGGGTGCATATAAAAGAGTGAGATGCTCTAGAATCAAATAAAGCATTGGATAAATTTTAATGTGGGATTATTTTACCTACAACAACTTCATTTGGTACTTATACATCAGTTGTGGTAATTAGGTATTCTTTTTCCATCTCCCCTTGGCCTCTTCTATGGTATATTTCATTGATGTTTGGGATATTGGATGGAATAATTCCCCATTTAATTATATTTTTAGAATTGAACATCCTTTAATTGTTTCTTCCCCTTGAATTCATTTTCTCAATGACCCTTTTATCCACACTTATATAAAACTATCATGCCTTTAAATAATTTCCCAAGATTATTCTTTACAAAATTTTCAAATAATGGGAATTTCATAATTCCCATTTTATTCTTTGACTCTTGATCTTTTCCACAGTCATCAGAAGACAAATTATTCTTTTTATTTCCCTTGAACATATAGGATCTTGAAAATTCCTTCTCCATTTTGATGGAACTTAATACTATTTCATCAAATGATGAAAATACTTGGGAATCCAATATCCTTTATAGACATGGATTAATACCATTAAATAAAGGATAAATATTTTCTTTTGAATCATGTATGTAATCTATATCATACCTAGTTAGTATTGTGAAGGTATCCTCATACTCTGAAAGAGTCTCTTCTTCCCTTTTTTTAAGATAAACAATTTTCTCTTCATTTTTGTTCATTACTCACAAGGTAAATATTTATTGAAGAATTTTTCTTTAAATTTTATCCATTATATGTATTCTATTTAATATTCCTCCTTAGTATTATGGATAAACAACCACCATTAATCACCATATCCCTTGAGAAAATATACTTCGAGTACAACCTTTTCATTTTCTTTGCATCTTGATGCTAGAAATATCTTTTCACGGGAATTGATCCACTACTAAGATACCACTGTATTATTAGTCCCACTAAAATATGGGGGATTTTACTGCATGAAACGATGTAACATAGGTGTATTATAATTATTCTTCATAACCTGAGTAAGATTTACTAATATTTTCATGATTTGATCAGCTCCAACGCTAACTGTGTTGGCTTGCTCAGAGGGGAAATCCCTAAATTATATATGGATATTGATTCCTTTACATCCATTAGGAGCCATCACTAAAAAATAAAACACAAGAATTTATCTCATAATCCTCATGTGTACTGATCTAAAAATACACTACAAGTAATTATTATAATTCTCCTATTTATTTAACATCTAGTTCCCAAGGTTTCCACTAAACTTTATCTGATACCAACTTTAATAACCCCAATCCAAATAGCCTTGATTCAGTGGTTATTTTATTGTAATGGAATAGATACAAGAAACCACATCACTAAGGATCGATTAGTTTAGTAGTATTGAATAACTATAAACATACATGGTTCCCTTATTACATTGGTAATTAAACCTAGAACACAACAGTAGAAAATAAATTGATTCCTTTAAAGATATTTAAATATTTCATATTCATAACCTGGGGAAGGAAAAAATAAAAATATGATATCAATATCTCAGTAAGGGTTACATGAATCAATAATTATTGAAGTAAAGTCAATAAGTCATAAGCATTATGGAAAAGTAAATAACTGAAAACACATGCCATCAATAAACTGAGAATGGAAATTCATTTAGAGGTTTTTTCATAGTGAAAATGTCATGGAATATAATAACTAAATACTGAATGAATAAAATTTTCAATCATTAGACATCATGTATCTATCATATGAAACACTATACGGTCAAGACGGTTTATTTCTGTCGGTAGAAACCCATCTGATTCTGCATGGAATCAATCATAAAGGGTTTTCTGCCAACTATTTTGTCTCATGAGACCTGTCAATGCATCGAGGGGATTTTATAACCGAGCCCCACCAATCACTTCAAGTTAAAATAATTAGTTATAAATTGTTTTAATTAATGAACAATATATCTTTTCAAAATATCTATATTGAGTAGAAAATATATATTTATATATACTTACCATTTAAAACAACATTTAAAGAAAAAATCATATATACAAATGGTAAACATGTAAGATAATAATAATATACATGATACAAGAAATATATATATTTAATTAAATATTAAATGAATTATGATCATATATAAAATGGAATTATACATACATCACACATAAGGAATAAGTGGGGAATATGGAATAATCAAAGGAAATATCATAATGGTGTCCATGAAAGGATGGATTTAAATAATAATTGGACAATTATAAAGGAAAATTGGAATATATCATGATAAATTATTTCCATATAAAGTGAAAACATTTAAAAATAGAGTTTAAGGAACTTTATAAATGAGCCACTTTAGAGCCGTTTATGGGAAAACATTAAAGAGTCTTTAAAGCAGAAAAAATCATAATTGTTTGCATAAAAATAGTAATAAATTAATTTTTTTCTCGATAAAATGATTTATTTTAGAAAAAAATGGTGTATTAAAATAGATTATGGAGTTTAATTTAAAATTAGTAAGAAATTGGGAAGTTCACTTTAATCGAGCTTACTTATCAGGAGGAATTGTGAATGGATCCTTATAAAATTTATATTTTCCCATAAAATAAAGAAGAATTGATCTACGTACATATTTTTGGAACATATAAATAGAATTTATGAGGATTAAATAATAATATTTTAAAATTAAATTGGGGTAAATAGAGATAAATTTCAACCCAAAGGAATGATGGAGGTTTAGAGGGAAACTCGTACCTTATGTACATAAGTGTTCTGCACTTGCACATAATATCCAGGTTAATAAAACTAGTTTCATTAAACATTTAATT
Source organism: Viscum album (assembly GCA_963277665.1). Classification (NCBI taxonomy): domain Eukaryota; kingdom Viridiplantae; phylum Streptophyta; class Magnoliopsida; order Santalales; family Viscaceae; genus Viscum; species Viscum album. The sequence continues at coordinate 285,815,723 of OY728137.1, read as the reverse complement.
CAAAACCTCTTAATAATTTATTTTATTTACTATAATTTTATTAATTTTATTTATGGCCTTTTTGATGAGTTATTATATTCAATTTCATCATTAGTGAGTGTTCATTTTCTTGGTTTTCATGACCAGTTTGCTTGTATACAAATAGGGAAGTTCATGTAAAATGGTAATAGTTATTAAAAATTGATATTATATGTTATTAATTAATATAAATAATATTAAATTTTTTTACATATTTTTTCTATATATGATGATGATTCATTAGATAAAATTTTAATGATAATCATTTAGATTATTTTGGCATATTTTTGGTAATCGCAAAATAGTTTTGTTTTCTTAATTAATATTATGTTGATAAACTAGTTATTAAACATTATATAACATATAATATTTATAATATAATGTTATTTAACCATAATATTGGTTTTATGACTAGACTTGAATTTGGTAATGGAAAATTAAAACGTATCTTCCACTATGGTAGTAAATCACCACATCATGTATGATGTTTTTATTTTTAGAATAAAATGGAGAGGAGAATGGTTTTGATAATGGATATTCTATTAACATAATAAAATTATTGTATATGTAAGATACTAGAGTTATCATGTTAATTTTAATAGGAGAGGTGAGGGAAGGAGAAGAAAAAATAAATAAATTTAAATAAATTAAAAGAGAATGAAAGAGGATTTTACCGCTTGAATTCTTCTCCTTAAGAACCTCTTTTAGGTATTTCGGTTTTGGTCTTTTATTGAGAAAAAAATCTCATAAACATGGTGAATAGGTTTTAGAGATTAATTATGAATAATATAAGTAAGATCTAAGGATTATAATGTGTTCTAAGAAGGGGTGGTGAGGGGTTGTATTTATAGTGGAGAGGAGTGTTTTTTTATTATTGTATTCATTTGTTTTTTATTTTGGCTCAAGACTATAAATATTAATGATTATTGTGACTAAATACAGTAAATAGGGAATTTGAGTTTGAAATAGTGGTTCTTAAATCATCTATACATCATCCATGACTCAACAATTCATGTATTTAACTAATATCGTAAATTATTTTATTTTATTATTCCCCAAAAAATCAATTATTTCAGAAAAATTTTAAGAATTCTCCCTAACTATTTTTTGATGTTTAGAATTCAAAAATATACTCTATTTTCTGAATCTAATTTTCTAAATATGATAAATTTAATTTTTATTTAAACTCATCATCTATTTGAAAAATACTGATTTTAAAATTATAACCGATTTTATGACACATTGAAAATTTAATTAAGGTCTCGTAAAATTATTTTATAGTATTAAGGAAACAAGTTATATATTTAAATATCTTTTTTAAAAAAATTATTTTAAAACATTATATTAATTATAAAATTTTATAAAAACATTTTCATTTCCTAAAAATACAAATACTTAATTTATCATTTTAAAACATTTATTTACTTGTTCCATGACATAAATATATCATATTTTCAATTATAAGATGCCTAGATTTTATTTATACTTTCATTGGTGGGGTTGTTATTCTAATTGTCACATTACTATTCCTAACAGTCACATAATTGTTCATGATGGTCATGTTAATATTTAATAGTATATCATGGATTGTTTAAGATCGATGTTTCATGAAACATAAGAAAAAAAAGTAAATTGGATTTATTTAAGAGGACACATACCATAAAATATTGTGATGTTATATTCTTCCCTCCTTCTAAAATTTCATCCTTGAAATTTTTCATGAATATTACATTCTAAATAGATGAGGGTGGTTCTTCTTTATAACATCCTTAGGTTACCATGTTTCTTCTTCCATTTTATGGTTTCTCCGAATAAACTTTACCAATTGAGTCATTCAATTTCTCAATACTTTCTATATTGTATCAATAGTATAAATATGCTATTAATAGTAAAAAAAATAAGGTTACGGTTCTATTTCTTCATGTGTGAGTTCATGTGTTGGTTCTGGCATTTGCTTCTTTCACAATGATATGTGGAACACATCATGAACTTTGGATAGATTTACTAGAACTGCTAATCGGTAAGCTATAGCTCCAATTATTTCTTTAATTTAAAATGTTCCAATATACATGGGGCTAATTTTCCTATTATTATTGAAACTCAGGACACACTTCCATTGAGATACTTTTAGAAAGACATGATCTCCCAATTGAAATTCGAAGTGCTTTCTCTGGTTATCAGCATTACACTTTTTCCTACTTTGAGTTACATTAATATGATCCTAAATAGTCTTTACCTTTTTTATTATCTCATCAAAAATATTCCTCCCTATAAGTTTTCTCTCACCAACTTCATTCCAATAACTTGGAGTACAACATCTTTTTCCATATAATGCTTCATATCGAACCATTTAAATACTAGAATGGAAACTATTATTATATAAAAATTATACTGGAGATAAATACTGATCCTGCATACATTGAAAGTTATGTTTGGATGATCTCAACATGTATTCTAATGTTTTAATAGTCTCTTCAGACTTTCCATCGGTTTAAGGGTGAAAATAAGTACTCAAATGTATCTAAGTATCCCAAGCCTAAGGAATACTCTTCTAGAATTTTGATGTAAAATAGGGATCTAGATCAGAAAAAATTAATAGAGGTTCACCATGAAGTCTTAAAACTTAAATAATATAGAGTCATATTAGGTTATAATGAGGTAAATATTCTCTTATAGCAAGAAAATGTGTGGATTCGGTATGTATATAAAAAACAACCCATATCGTATAATTTTTCTAAGGGTCTTTCGTAATCCAATGATGAATTATATAGTAATTTCATCACACTTATACATAGGATTAGCTAGAGGTTGCATGAATCCTCTAGGAGTTTTTCGATCATCCTTTACATGTTGAAATACTAGACATATTAACACATAGTTATAAATTTCCCACTTCATGTTTTCCCATAAAAAATGTTCCTTCTCATCACTGTACATCTTGGTACTATGATGGTGTATAGAGAAATTTTAGCTATGTGCATCATCTAATATTTCCTTTTTTATATTAGTTAGTGATGGAGCACATAACCTTTTTCCAAATTTCATAATTCCATCCTCACACACAAACTCTAAAAATCTTTCATCCTTAACAGATTTAATTTTCTTTTGAAAAATCTCATCATTAAATTGGAAACTTTTTATCTTCTCTAGTAAAGATGGTTTAGAAATCATTTCAAAAAGGAATGATGTTTCCCATACCTTAACCATTCCAACATCCATTTTACTAAATCCATGAATATATGAACATTCTCAATAGTCAATTCAATGATATTTCATTCTTAATTTATATGTTTCCTTATTTGTTTTTTCATGGGTGGAAGTTTATTGAGAAATCATAATCTTTGTGTAAATTGAGTCAATGTCTTAACCTCGTGTTGAGTTCTTTCTGTCTAAATATGTATTTCAAACTCTTGTGATCAATATATATCTCATGTATTTAACTATAGATGTAGTATATTCATATCTTCAGATCAAATATTACAACTGAAAACTCAAAAGCATTAGTTTCAAAAAAAAATCACAAGTCTTCAATTGCCTTGATGCATATGCAATAACTATATCATTTTTCATAAGGACACAACCCAGTCATTTCTTTGAGGCATAATTGTATATGAAAAAACCATTATTTATTGATGTTAAAGTCAAAATTGAAGCGTTGAATAATATTATAATCAATTCTTCAAAACATTCTACACATTCATTTTTTCAAACAAACTTAACCCCTTTACGTGTGCGATTGGTTAACAGGTGAGCCAACTAGAAACTTTTTTGAATGAAATGTTGATAATAACCTACTAAACCAATGAAACTGTTTACCTTGATTATGTTCATTGGAATAGGAAATTCTTGGACTGCATTTATATTCACATGATAAATTTATATTCCTTCCTTAGAGATAAAATTTATTTGAAAATAAATTTCCTTAAGCTATAATTCACACTTGATAAATTTACCATATAAAAAATTCCATATAATAGTATCAAGAATGATATGAAAGTGATTATCATGGTATTTATAGATTTTATAATACACTATAATATCATACATAAATACTACAAAAAATAGTCATTATATTCCTTGAATTATCAGTTCATCGTATCCATGAAAATAGAGGGGGCATTAGTCAATCAAAATGGCATTATTATGAACATGTAATGTCTATACCTCATCCGAAAATCTATCTTTGATATATATTCCTTCTTTAATCATAATTGATGATATCCAAAACAAATTTAAATCTTTGAAAAATATTTATCTCCAATAATTTCATCAAACAAATCATCAATCATAAGTAGATGATACTTTTTATTTATTGTAATATCATTGATTTGTTTATAGTTAATGCACAGCCTCAAGTGTAACATCCTGTGTGAATAAAGAATATGAAATTTTCATATTTATTAATATTTTGGAATTAAATATTTATTTTAATTTAAAAGGGATTCTATGTTTTATGGCATACTCAACACACAACAACAGATTTCTCCGAAATCTTACATTGCACACAATATTGAGTTATACCGAAAAATAATATAGTAATATTATTATTTTTAAATAGTATTTAACACCAAGACATTATATTGATAGGAATGAATAGAACGAACTAAAATATTAATATACATGTTTGTTAAATGTTTTTACATTTATCCAATAATTTTTAAAGGATTAAAATAAGAATGAATCCAATTTTAAGCATGAAAAACGTTAATATTTTTAAAAAGTCATTTTACCGACTTTTGATGGAAAACTATTTTTAAATATTGTTTTTTTCACTTTTATATGTTTCATTTTACAAAATATATATATTATTTAGAAAATTTATATCAAAATTTACTTTGCATAATTTTTTGGTATTTTTCTAATAAAGATCATTTTTTAATAAATATTGAAAAATACTGCATTTTAAGTCAAAACTGTCTTCTCGTATGATTTATTTATATTTTTATATTCTCTTTTTAAATGGTTTTAAAGTGTAATTGGATTATATTTTTACCATGTCATCCTATTTTGTTCATTGGAAGTAATTTCACATTGAAATTGGATATAAACGCTTGTCAATGTTTTGATAGTTGTTATTTCTTAAAAACACGCTTACTGGTTTTGACAATAAGAATTAATTTTAAATAAATTATTTCAAATTATATGTTTTGAATTTGGTAATATATAAATCATTTTTTAATTCGGAATATCAAATTTATCTATGTGTAAATAATTGGTATTTTTCTGAAAACGTTCAATTTTTGATGAATAATGAAAAACACTGCAAAATAATTAAAAATAGACTTTTTCATTTAAATGAAATGTTACCGCTTCTGTGAATAGAATTTAAAAAATATGATATACATGGTTGTCATCATTATGTAAAATTTGGTTCAATGGGATGAAAATAATTTTTGTTGGATAGTAACTTTTGATTTTTATTTACCGCGGTTAAAGGTAAATAGGGTAATTCAAGGTAAAAATAATATTATAATAATATATAATTACCTTAACACGTGTTCTAACTTTATTTTATGAGTCATTTATAACCAATAAAATCATTTGGTATAACTTTGGCCTTTTTGAATCTACTTGAGTAAGATAATTACATTAATAACTTTTTATTTAAAGTAAAAATAAAAATATCATAAACATGTATTGATTTTCTAAAACAACTTTAATGTGGGGTTATATAGTTGATATATTTTACAATAAATATTATTTATAAAGCTAAAAATATTTCCTAAATCGTGGTTATTAATTTAAAATTTTTAAACATCAAATTTATTTATTTATTTATGACACAATGATGATGTAATGATTACCTCATTAATGAATGTTTTAAATAAATGAGATTATAATATTAAAATAAATTTAATTTAAAATATTTTATGCCATACACGATTTTTAGAGATGGGTATTACTTTTTATATTTGAATTAATTAAGGTTTATTGAAATAAACAAGTTGTTTTGGATTTTTTAAAAAGTCATGATGTGAATAGTATTTAAATTGACATAAATGAGTTTTTAAAACAAATATTATTTTATTAAATGATATAATAATCCTAAATATCTAATATTCAGACAAATAACTTAAATAAGTTTTAAAATGTTATTAATGAACCACTCTTGGTTCGATTGGAATTATATGGTAACTATATTAATCATATAGAGTGAATACACAAGAAGACATGGTAAGAGTCAAATTAGTTAACTAAGGGTTAAAGCTAAATGGTAAGGTCAAATTTGAAACCAAAACATGTCTAAAACCTATTTATTGGGAGGATTTCTAATAATAGTAATATTATCTTATAATTTAATGAGTTTGGGACCTTTCAAAACAGAAATTTATCTTATAATAAAATAATATTTTCAAACTTTCCAAAATAACCCCTCCTCTCCCAAATAAAAAGTCATCACCTCTAACCCTTACTCACACCTCTCAAGCATTTTGTATTGTCTAACATCTAACAAAATAAGCTCCCAAAATCCCTATATTTATCCTAGAAGCCTTGCCTTAGGTATAAGAAACTTCAATAAAGCCTTTTGGTTCAAACCAAAGGGAGTTACCCGATTTAAAGGTATAATCTTCCCTCAAGTTCTCTTCTTTTATTTTACTTCTTCACTACCTATGATCTTCTTATTATTTTATTATATAAAAAACCAGTATAAAAAATATACTAGGTAGTTTTTATAATAAGTACTTGAACTACACTTACACGGACCTCCATCTAACGGATAAAGAACATATTATTTCTGTGGACGGTGAACTACTGCCTCACAAAACGATGATTGTTCAATCTTCTCTTATCACATCTTATGGTGGCCATTATGATGGAAATATAATTATATATTATATTTATGATATTTATTTTATCTCTATTCTTCAATAATTATATTTTATAACATAACATTATTCTTTTCTTGTTTTATATATACGATAATTTCATTTGAAGAAGTGCGGACTTTCCCCCCCTCAAAGTGATATGACTCATTCATACCATACACGGAACGTATAAAGGATTTTTTTAATGAAATAACATAACATAGATAAAATATGATATTATACTGGAATAAAAATATACTTATGTATCATTTTTTATTCATTCCATTTAAAATTAAAAAATGAAATGGAAGTAGCGTTCATACGTACGTACGACTTACCGTCTCCATGAATAGTGGATTTAATTTTCATATATCCAAATGATATGGAATATTATAGGTAAATATATGCTGGATATATATTATATATATGATATATAAATCATTAATATAATTACGAAGACAATGGGATTCTGACCGCAAGGACAATTTGTAATTATAACAAGTTCATTTTTTACTCAAGTTCCGAACATCGACAAAATGTCTGATATGAACTCAAATAATTAAATGATTTTTATAAAAATGTAATAAGTGACATAAGACGAATTATAAAATTGAAAAAGATTATTAAGTAAGAAGAAATTAACTTATGTTTATTATTCAGGAATTTAAATTACGAAGGAGTAATGTCATACACGAGGTAAGGGACTTCGTTTAAATCTCTTTTTATTAAGGAATGTTTTGAAAATATACACCTCCTTCTTCTACACAGTGTATAATTAAACCCTTTGACTTTTACTATCATTAAAAGGGAATATTTTTCTATGAATTTTTTTAATAAATGACAAAATGAATGTTTTTTAACATATGTGGCGACAATGACCACTCCGCCACCATAATCGTTATTTAGCTTCCTCTATAAGCCTTAATGTTTTTTTAAATGAGAAAAACCCCTAATTCTATGTTTCGGTGTTTTGGTATTGAAAATGGGTATTGAAATGGATTTATTACTTCAATATATTGAAATTATTTCTTGTGATTTCAAATTAAATGTTATTAGTGAAATGTTTATATTAACAATGTTTTATGTGTTATGATTTTATAATGGTACTTGGACATTTGTCGGGTGGTTCCGTGATAAACCAAATAATGGGTGGTTCCATGATAAAATAGGATGTTAGGTTACATTATAACCTCCAATTAATTGGGTATGTAAGTTGTTCATATGGCTATTCTATTTAGAGATATGTGTGGTAGTCGACTGAATGGTTATTTCATTAGGTATGTTTTTGTACCAAGTTACATTTATATATTATGTGTGATTTCTATAGTTTTCATGGAAATATCTTTGTTACAAAAGGTTAAAAATGATATTTTATTCAATGAAGAGTATTTATTACTTTATAAAGGTGAAAATTATTAATTATGATAATGTATTCATGGTTTATTGGTTGTTTTTTAAAACTAACAGTTTTACTTCTTTGTGTATCCCTTACTGATCTTTTTATACTCATTCCAGGTTTTTGAAATGTTTTTCATAGGACATAAAGTGGATTAGGGTCAAGGATGGTATCAAAGAAAATTAATTATGATTAAAAGAAGTAACTAAACATGTTTCTTTTCTTTTAATAGTTTTCATTTTTTGAAAAAATGTATACTGAGTAGAAGTGTCTACATGTAATATTCAAATTGTTATATATAAGTTATGAACTAATTATATAAAGATATAAACCTGAAAATATATTCAATGTAAATTATTAATTTAACTCGATATTATGTAATGATCAAGGTTGGGGCCTTATATTTGGTATCAGAGGTCAGTTTAAACAACTTTAGGAGTTAGAGTATTGTTAAATTAATATCCATAAATTAATTTATGGTAAGATTTAAATGATATATCATTTATAGATTACAATGTTGATTCACCTAAGATATTTCTGTATTCAGAATGGTTTTCCCCATAAGAAACAAGGTACCTATGTTGGGAAGGCATATAGAGGAGAATAACCTTTCAAATCAGCATCCTGAGATGGTCAAAATCAAAACTAAATAGTTTGTTGCAGTGATGGATCAGTTGACTCAAGTGATAAATGGTGGTGGTATACATGCTCGAGACCAACCAGATCAACCCTATAGAAACATTTCTATAGTGGAACATTTCATGAGGCAACATCCACCATCATTCATAGGTTCATCTGACCTTGTTCAAGTTGATGGGTGGATCAAGGTACTGGAAAATATTTTTGATGTCATGGGTTATACAGACAATCAAAAGGATAGTTATTTTATTTATCATTTTGAAGAAGAAGTAGATCAGTGGTAATATAAGGTGAAAAATATTAGGGATAATGAAGATATTAATGCTCTTGGTTTGGATGAATTAAAAGGTATGTTTCTTGAGAAATATTTTCCTATGGCGGTTTGACTAAGGATGGAAAAAAAATTCTGGGAATTGAGGATGGAGGATGACTCAATGGCTGATTACGAAGAAAAGTTCACTACACTAGAAAGGTATGATCCAAATTTCATTTAAGATATTAATATTAAGATAAATGAATTTTACATATGAATGAATCCGTGATATCAAAGTTTATTAGCCTCTTATGAATTCAAAATCTATGAGAAACTTGTTAGATGTGCTGAGAAGGTAGAAAATGAGTTTTCTGATGATATTGTGTTCCAAGAGAGCAAGAAAAATAAGAGGTCCAGTTGGCAAGCAAAGGGAAATAATTCATCAGAGAAGCCTGGAGGTAAGAAAATTAAATATCCATCTTGTGATAAGTGTAGTAAAAATCAACTTGGATAATTTTAATCATAGTCTAGAAAGTTCTTCTGGTGTGGTAAGTCAGGTCGTATTTCTCATAACTATAAGAAAGATGATCAAGCAGGAAATGAAAAGCATGTGGTATGTTGTTTTAGTAGCAATGATTATGGGCACTATCCCAATGTGTGTCTAAAGTTTATTACCTAGTGTGGAAACCAGACATACAAAAAGAATAAGGTTGGGTCAAAATCTTTTGCTACTTCTATGGTTGATGTGGGACCATAAAATGAAGTGCTATCAGGTACTTTTTTTGTCTTTTCAGATTATGCCAAGGTTTTGTTTGATTCAAGATCTACACATTCATTCATTTCTAAGATATTTTATAGTAAATGGTAATTTCGATCTTAAGATATGAATCCTGAGTTTATGGTAAAAACACTGGGAGGAAATTTTGAGACAAAAAGAAATTATTAAAACCTCCATATCATTGTGTGTGGATATAATCTACCTAAAAACCTTATTGTGTTTCCGCTTGTATATTTTGACATTATTTTGAGAATGTATTGGCTTTTCATTTATCATGCTAAGATTGACTGTAGAGCTAAAGATGTTTCTTTTCAGAAAGAATTTAAATTTGTTTACTAGAATGAAACTTTAATTTTGATAACATATCAAGAAGCTGAGAAACTAATAAAAGATATTAATGAATGTTACCTTGAACATGTTGTTGAAAATAAAGGATCTGTTCAGATTAATGATGTGCCCGTAGTAAATGAGTACCTTGATGTTTTTGTTGATGAGTTTCCTAGTATAACACCTGATAGGGAAGTGGAATTTACTTTTGACTTAGTTCCTGAGGCTAAGCCAATTTCAAAACCCCCTTATCTAATGGATCAAATTTAACTTTTAGATATAAAGAAACAATCTAGGAGTTGTTAGATAAAGGTTTCATTCTACCTATCACATCATCGTGCGGTGCTCTAGTCTAGTTTGTTAAAAATAAAGTTGGTTCAATGAGACTTTGCATTGATTATAGATCTTTGAATAATATCACTATTAATAACAACTATACATTTCCTCATATTGATGATTTGTTTGATAAGCTATAGGGAGCTCAATATTTTTCAAATATTGACTTCAAGTCAGGTTACCATCAGTTGAAAGTAAAGAAAGAAGATTTTTTGAAGACCATATTTCATACTAGATATGTCCATTATGAATTTTTAGTTATTCATTTTGGGTTAACCAATGCAATTTATATATTCATGGATATTATGAATAAAATTTTCCATGAGTCATTGGATAAGTTTTTGGTTGTGATTATTGATGATATTTTTGTTTGTTCTAAAATTAAATAGGATCATGAAATTCATTTTAGGGTTGTCTTTAAAACCTTAAAAGAAAATAAATTTTATGGTAAATTCAAAAAGTGTGGGTTTTGGTTACAAAACATTTCATTCCATGGTTACATTATTTCAAAAAATGACATAAATCTTGATCATGATAAAACAAAAGTTGTTGAAAAATTGACAATATCTACAAATATAACTGAGATTCGTAGTTTTCTCGGTCTAGAAGGCTATTACTGAAAGTTTGTTGAAAATTTTACATGGTTATCTAGCCCACTGACTAAGTTAACTTGAAAAGGTGTTAAATTTATTTGGAAAAAAGAATGTGGTGATTGTTTTCAGGAATTGAAAATAATATTGGTGAATAATCCAGTTTTGGAACTACCTTCCAGAAAAGGGGAGTTTGTTATCTATATTGATGATTTGGTGAAAGGAATTGGTAGTGTCCTTATACAGAATGATCAAGTAATTTCTTATGCTTCACGTCAGTTGAAACCTCATGAGTTAAATTAGCCTACACATGACTTGGAATTAGTTGTTGTTGTTTTTGCTTTAAAATTTTGGAGGACTCATCTGTATGGAGTAAAATGTGAAATATATACTGACCACAAAAGTTTAAAGTATATATTCCCTAAGAAATAATTGAACATGAGACATATGAGATGGATGTAATTAATCAGGTATTATGATTTCATCATTCATTACCATCCAGGAAAGGAAAATAAAGTGTCTGACACTTTGAGTCGAAATATTAATTCTACCTTAACCGTGATATGTTTGGAAAGAGATCCTTTGGTTTTTTATTTGATGAACTTTGGTATAGAGATTGTTGGTGTAGATAATTCCTCTGTTTTGTTTTAGGTGTTAGTGAAATCATCTCTACCAGACAGAATTAAGCAAGCGTATAAAGAAGATAGTGAGTTTTAGAAGAAGGTATAATTGGTTCAAAAGGGTAAGTTATCTGAGTTCAATATTTATAGAGACTATGTTTTGAGGTTTGTAAGGAGATTATGTGTGCCTTATGATTCACAGTTGAAGAAGGATTTGTTATATAATGCTCATAGTTCTCCATTTTTAGTTCATCCTGGCAGTATGTGGATGTATAGAGATATTCAGGAGTATTACTAGTAAGATGGAATGAAATGAGATATTGATGACTTTTCTTTGAAGTGTTTGACTTTTCAACAGGTTAAATTAGAGTAGAAGTTATCGAAAATGATGTTTTAGCCTTTACCGGTTCCAGAGTGGAAATGGGAAAATGTTTTCATGGATTTTTTCATGGTATTAACAAAGACTTCTTGAGGTAACAGTGAAATATGGGTTATTGTTGATTGATTAACTAAATCTTCTCATTTTCTTCTAATTTGAGATACTTTGTCTCTAGATCAACTTTCTCAGTAGTATATTTAAGAGATATTTAGGTTATATGGTGTTGTCCTCTCCATTGTATCTGATCGTGATCTAAGATTCACTTCTAAATTTTAGAAAGGCCTTGATAAGCCATTGGGTACTGAATTAAATTTTAATACAACTTTTCTTCCGCAATCATATGGGAAGTCAGAATGAACAATTTAGAACTTGGAGGATATGCTACATTCTTGTTCAATGGATTACTAGGGAATTTGGGACCATCTTCTTTCTTTGGCTAAATTTTATTATTCTAAAAGTTTTCATTCCATTATACAGATGGCACCATTCGAGGAAATATATATAATGCGGTATCGAACTCAGTATTTTTGGGATAAAGTAGGTGAAAGTAAGTTGATGGGACCATAATTGATAGAAGAGATGGCAGAGAAAGATTAGTTTATTTAGAATCACATGAAAATAGCTCAACGCAGACAGAAAATTTATGTATATTACTGGAGGAAATAAGTTGCTTTTGAGTTTGGTGATCATGTCTTTCTCAAAGTTTCTCCAGGGAAAAGTGTGATGAGTTTTGGTAAGAAGTTAAAGTTGAGTCTGAGGTTCATTGGACACGATGAAATCCTAGAAAAAGTTAGATCAATTGTGTATAAAGTGGATTTACCTCCATGTTTATCCCAATTGCACTATGTTTTTCATGTTTCAATGTTAAGAAAGTATTTTCCAGATACATCTCATGTTTTGAGTCCAGAGGTAGTTTATTTGGAAGAAAATATCTCTTATGAGGAACAACTAGTACAGATTCTTGATCGAAGAGAGAAAGTGTGGAAGAATTAGGTAATTAATTAGGTAAAGGTTTTGTGGAAAAACAATATGATGGAAGAAGAGAAGTTGGAATCTTAAAATTCTATGAGGTATAAAAACACCCACTTATTTGATAATTGAATAAAATTGTGGGGACACAATCCCCAAAAGGGGGGAAGGATATAACATCCCAATTGACTAAAGAATATGAAATTTTTATATTTATTAATATTTTTGAATTAAATATTAATTTTACTATAAAAGGTATTCCACGTTCAATGACATGCTCAACACAGAACAACGGATTTCTCCGAAATATTACGTTGCACAAAATTTAGAGTTATACCGAAAAATAATATAGTAATATTATTATTTTTAAATGGTAGTTAAATCCTAGTCTTTGTATTGGCAGGAATAAACATAACTAACTACAATATAATTATACATGTTTTTTAAATGTTTTTACATTTATCCAATAAGTTTTAGATGCTGAAAATAAGAATGAATCCAATTTTAAGCATGAAAAACATTAATATTTTTAAAAAATCATTTTACCTCCTTTTGATGGTGAACCCTTTATAAATATTTTTTTTCACTTTTATATGTTTCATTTTAAAAAATAAACTTCTTATTTAGATGAGGGATAACAAAATTTTCATAGGGTAAAGTTTTGGTATTTTTCTGATAATGTCTATTTGTAATTAATAGTAAAAAATACTACATTTTAAGTCAAAACTGTCTTTTCATATGATTTATTTATACAGTTATATTATCTTTATAAATGGTTTTAAAGTGTAATTGGATTATATTTTTACTATTTAATAAAATTTTGGTCATTTGATGTAATTTCACATTGAAATTGGATATAAACATATAAAAATCATTTGATAGTTATTATTTCTTAAAAACACGCTTTCTGGTTTTGACAATGAGAATTAAATTTAAATTAATTAAGAAAACATCAATGTTTTTAATTTGGTAAAATATATAATAGTTTTGAATTTGGAATATCAAATTTAGATTTGTTCTTCTTTCTTTCCTGGATGGATTTTATTTTGTTCTGCTTTCTTTCCTGTATCAGCATGTTTACTTGTTATGTATATACATTTAGTTATCCATTGGCGCCCTTTATATATATATGTGGATAGTTATGACCAACTTTGGATTCATGTTTTGTTGTTCAGTAGTAGTTACAAGTGATCAGCATGTTGTTCTATTTACTTTCCACTATTGTTGTCTATATTTATTGCTTCTGCTGTTTATCGATATAGAATGTGCTTCCACTCTAGGGGTGTTGTTCGAGTCTGCTGAGTTGTTTATTCCGTTTCATATTTATTATTATACTCAAACTAGTACCATTATTATCCTCCAAGAGGGTATATCCTTCCCACTATACCTATAAGACTCTCACCTCTAGTCGGTAACCTTTGGTGTTCGGGGAGGTGTGCCTAAGGTAGTAACACCTGACCCATTTAGCACTGTTCGAGTGGCTTTTTAGGTCCAGGTCGTTAAAAAGTGGTATCAGAGGAGTTCCTGACAGTGATTTAGTAATAGTGTTTCATTGGATACTAATGAGATTGATACTTCTCTTTTATTCTTCTACTGGTTTTACTATTTTGGATATGGTAAAATGGAGATAGTTTGTTACTGGAAACTGAGTTTTTAGCTCGTGCTTGGGTACCTGTAGCCCCAGGTATGAGGGATGAACCAATTTTACATGGGTGGGAATTTCTATTTGCTTTTTCTCAGATTATGGTTTATATGATTTCCACCTTGGTGGCTCACTTGGTGTGTGATGTTATTGAATGTGATATGTAACCCTTGACCCGGTGCGGTAAAGGAGAATTAGACCTTGGCCCGATATGGAAAGGCTTGTTTTTTTGGATTTTGATAGGCTCATTTTTAGGGTATTTCAATTTCATAACTACACGTATGCCTTGAGAAGTAATAATACCTTGTGAAAAATGTCAATTGCCATGTTTTGTATTCTTTGAAATGTGAATAGGTGAAATTCCTGATAGAATTGTTTGTTTATTGCAATGTTTTATGCCATGAATTATAATTGTGTAGAATTTCATGTGACAGGAAGGTACTATGGTTGAGATGATTTTGATCACCATGATTGGGAGACTAGGTCATCATTTTGAGGTAATATTGGTTATCAGGATGGGCATGGCCCCAGGTACTTTTGATACATGGCTCTATTGGGAGCGAGTAAGGATTCCATGATGTAGGGATGTCGCGGGTCATGGTTATAGTGGGGGAGAGTAAGGGTGGTGGTTGTGTGATTTATTTTACTACTTTCGTTATCTGTGTTGAACATATATTGTTATATATATATATATATGGTATGTCTTACCATTTGTTGTATTTATCAGGTTCCTCTTATATGTCTCGATGGAGCATCAGGCGGGTGATGATACAGTGCCCCAGGTGCCGGATCAGATTCAGGATCCGGTGCTGGCAGAGTAGGAGCCACAGGTATAGGCTCAAGGACAAGATCAGGTTCAGGATCCCATGTAGGCAGGACAGTAGTCGGGTTTGGCAGCATTTGTACCATGGCTCGACGAGCAGCTCCGAGCTAACCTGGAATGTGTCTTGTAGGGTATCGACAGAGGTTCATAGGGCATAGATCCATATATTGAATATTGGACGTGGGATTTCCAGTCACATCACCCACAACTTTTTCAGGGTGAGGGTGGTCTATAGTCAGATGAAGACCAGATAGAAAGCATGCATATGATCTTTGAGAAGCTTGAGATGCCTCTAGGGAGGAGGGTCAAGCGAGTGACATACATGCTGAGAGGACCGGTGAAGAATTGGTGGGATGTGAAATTTCAAGCTCATCGGCATGAGGGACTATCATGGAAGGACTTAAAGGACAGTTTCTTCGAACACTTTTACCCCGAGACACTGAGGGCCAAGAGAGATCGGGAGTTCTTGAGCCTTCAGCAGGGAGACATGCTCATCATGAACTATGTAGCTACTTTCACGGAGTTGTCACACTTTGCACTGGATATGGTAAGAGATAACACGACAATAGTGTGGTGTTTTGAGGATGGATTAAGAAACGCCATTCAGATCTAGATGAATATCTTCAGGCTGAGTTCATTCTCAGAGGTGGTGAATCGGGTCCTCATAGTAGAGGGAAACTAGAGGGATAAGCCCCAGGTTGGTCGGGGAATAGTTTCAGGTGATGTTTTGGATAGTAGGAAGTGAGGACAGGATGAGTTCTAGCAGGGCATTCAGGCCTAGGACTCAGCTAGACCACCTTGTAGCAGTTCTTCAGTGGTTTTATTTCAGTGTGGAAAACCAGGACATGTTTGGACTCAGTGTTATATACCTCCAAAGGGGTGTCAGGCATGTGGATATGTTGAGAATATGGGGAGGTTCTATAGGATGCCTTCTTAGACAGCCAGTAGGCAGGGACCTGGACAGACAATGGAATTTTGTGTTGGTTCAGGTTCATTACTGGGAGAGGGTAGCCAAGTTTCAGTTGCACATGGAAGACGTGATGGAGATAGTGGGATCCAGCTGAGGGGTCAGTAGCTAGTGGTTGGAGCAGCACCGAAGGGAGGTCAGGCATCAGGAAATCGTAATTCAGGCCAAGTGCATGTCGTGGAACTACCAAAGGCTGATCAGGCTAGTGATCCAACGACGGTTAGAGGTACACCATAGGTGTGGCCGTGATTTCAATGTTTTCGTTCTGGCATAACCTATAGAGGCATGTCCGTTTTGAGTGCACGTGAGGTAGGAGATCTATATGGACTAACTAGATACGGGTCAATGGGATTGGCACCATATCAGGTGCATGATATATTATATATATTTATGAGATGCGTAGCATCAGGGGCATCGAGGATGCAGGTTACTTGAGGTGTCATGGGCATCAGGGCATTGAGGATGTGGGTTACATACGGTGCTTTTGGGATCGAGGCATTGAGAATGCAGGTTAATGAGGTGCATGGCATCAGGTTTTATTTTTAGCATCCATAAGATATAGGACCTCATGTAGGCAGACACCAATGTAGTGCGAGAGATATTTGGGGTGTTGGAAATGACACGGGTGCACCAAGGAGGTGCAGGGGTGACGATGCGTCACATAAGGAACATGAGTCCGGAAACAGGTTAGTGAATCTTTATTTTGTTGAGTTTTTTCTGGTTGAGACCAAGTTAGGAAATTCCTATTTTTGGGGCCCCATGAGAGATTTAGAACCCTTGAGACCGCGGGAGTCCAGTTTACTTAAATCTGGGTGGTATGTTCATTTCCATCTGTAGGTTTTATTTGATAGCTTAGGGACGATCTATTTTAAGGTGGGAGACTATAAGAACCATAGTTTTTAGAATGGGTCAAAATTCCAACCCTGTTTAAATATTTTACTAATTCTTGAGAAAATTGGGAAAATCTAGGATGTTCTAGAAATTCCAATACTATGCGTCCTGTACTCGAGAGTAAATGGCGTGTATGGGTTGGGTGTGTATCGGCCATGTGCTCACCGAGTACATGTCGTGTGATGACAGAGTAGGAATTTCATACTACATGGCATGTAGTTGTAGACACGTTGTGTATAGTTGACCATGTGGAGGCCATACATGGCCTGTAGGATTGTTGTCTTGGTAGAATGTTTTTAGCATGTACACAGTGTTTACTATTTGTACACACCGTATAGAGGGGTCGTGTAGAGGGATACACATGGAGTGTTGGGGGTGTCGATAGGGTAAAGGGGTACACATCGTGTTCCATAGGTATACGTCGTGTAGTCAGTCGGTAGGTCATCGGTGAAATATCATCCTTTTTATGAATAGTTAAATGATATAGGGCATGTATTCCTAATGTACACGCCGTGAATTTGTTTTTTGTTGAAACAGGAAGTAGCCTCGTTTTGACGCAGAGGGAATAGGTGGTCACCAGGTTTCATGAAACAGGCCGCCAGATCTTCAATTCCCTCTTATTTCTTCCATCAAGGCTGGATTCAAACACCGTTTAATCCATTGGAACCCCCTCAGTAAGGCCTTGATTCATCTTGAGCCGTTCTTCTTGATTTCTATTCTAGAACGAGTTTTACAGGTTTGAGCGGTTTTGATTCTTTTGTAGATATACCATGTTTTAGACCTAATTGGAAGCTGTTGTTAGAGGAGTATCATTGTATGAGTCTCAGGTAGGTGGTGCATACCTCTTTTTGTGTTTTGAAAACTTTTCGGTGGCACGACCTATGGTGTGTTTTCGTGTATTTTGAGTGATACCCTAATTTTACCTGTTCTTGCCTATTTAATTGTTTATTTGTCCTATGGGATGCCCTTAGGTATTCCCTTTAACCATTTTTCTTGAGCGAGGTCAGGCAAGGGGTTGTTTCTCATTTGGGAATTTTGTCCTAGGGATGCCAAAATGGTTATAACTATTTGGTATTGTTTTATACTATTGATATTAGTGTATTGAAGATTGATATGAATTGTTGGATACCTTAAAGACCCCAGTGATAGTATGGGTCAACACTTGGTTTGAACATTCAACTGTTTAGATTTTTTTCCTATTTATGTGTTTTGTTTAAATGTTTTTTATATGTAATTATTAAATTGCATATGTTGGAACCTTTGGGTTGTGTTGGGAATGGGTCGGATAGTCATGAATGATATTGATCACAGGTTGGTCTTGGACGGGGTTACATTGGGTGGTTTGGATCACGAGATTGGGCATCATGGGCATCGGCTTAAGGAAAGATGATTGTAAGGTTGGGCATGCCCCGGGTTACTGGGATGCCGAGACCATCATACTTGAGCAGCATGGTCATAGGGACACGAGGTGTCAGAGGTGTTGTGTCCTGGGTACTATTTTGGTGATTACAGGTCACCCAGAACTTTGAGTAGTTTGCACAAAGAAATAATCCTTGATGAGGTGGTTTTTACCACTTGTGTTGGTATAGGCCCCATTAGTTGCGGTTTAGGAACTTTTGGTTTGGGGGTTCTTGCCGTAGGAATCCACGTGGAAGGTGAGGAGCCTTCAAGGGATAGCATTGAGTCTATCAAGTTGGGGGAAGAGGCTCACCATTATTTGAGGATAGACATTGATTTTCCTATGGTTACTTTATTTGAGGGTATACATCATTTTCCCTTCATTTATTTATTTGAGGACACACATCTTTTTCCTCTGAGTTACTATTTTTGGGGCGTGCCTTTAGGACGTCGGCACTTGAGACACATGGTGTCATGGAGCACATGGTGCTGGGTTACATGATAGAGATTCCGGCATTGGCCAAAGAAGGTGACACTCCATGGTGGCTGTTGAGCACCAGTGGGTTTCTGTTTATTTTTGCATCATACTATTTAATGTTTTCCTCATAACTACATGCCTGCTTAAACACATATATTAAGTACGCACCATTGGGTGATATCCTACTGATATTTGTATCACACCCTGCATGGGCACTTCATGATGTGTGCGGACTTTATGAATTTACATGTAGGAAAGAGATCAGCTTCAGGAGCTTGACTATTTTAGTTGTTTCATGGAGATGGTATGGACCGTAAGGTTTTACCTAGCTGGAGATTATTTTGTTCCGCCTTTTTTCATGAATCAACTTGTTTACTTATTATGTAGCTACATTTGGTTAGCCATTAGAGACCATTATATATATATATATATACATATATATGGGGATGTATGACTTACTTTGGATGAATGTTTTGTTTTTCAATAGTAGTTACAAGTGATCAGTATGTTGTTCTGTTTACTTTCGGCTGCTGTTGTTTATATTTATTTCTTACATTGTTTGTCAATATTGAATATGATTATGCTCTACAGGTCTAGTTTGAGTCTACTGAGTTGTTTATTCCACTATATATTTATGATCATACTCAGATGAGTACCATTATAATCATCTGAGAGGGTGTAGCCTCCCCATTGTACCCATATGACCAACGCTGCTAGTCGACAGCCTTTGGCATTCAGGGTGGTATGCCTAAGGTAGTAACACCCGAACCGTTTAGCACTGTTCGGGTGGATGTTCAGGTCTGGGTCATTACAAATTTAAAAAATAAGACATACATGGTTGTCATCAGTAATTAAAATATGGCTCAATGGGATGAAAATTGTTTTGGGTAAATAGTAACTTTTGATTTTTATGTACTGTGGTTAAAGGTAAATAAAGTAATTCAAGGTAAAAATAATATTATAATAATATAAACATACCTTAACACTTGTCCTAACATTATTGGATGATTAATGTATGACCAAAACAATTCTTGGGTAGAACTTTCGGAATTTGGAAGCCACTTGGGTAATATGATTACATTAATAACATTTTATTTAAAGTAAAAATAAAAATATCATAAACATGTATTGTTTTTCTAAAAAAAATTTAATATGGGGTTGTACAATTGATATATTTCACTATAAATAGTCATTAGAAAGGTAAAAATATTTCCTAAATTAGGGTAATTTATTTATAATTTTTAGACATCGAATAAATTTATTTATTTATGACACAATGATGATTTAATGATTACCTCATTAATGAATGTTTTAAATAAATGAGATAATAAATAATAAAATAAATTTATTTTCAAAATTTTTTTGCCATCCACGAATTTTATAGATGAATATGACTTGTTATATTTTAATTAATGAATTTTTTTCTAAATAATAAAGGTTTTTTTGATTTTTTTTAAACGTCATGATATGAATAGTATTTAAATTGATATAAATGCGTTTTTAAAAAAAATTATTTTATTAAATGATATAATAATTCTAAAAATATAAGATTCATCCAAATGACTTATATAAGATTGAAAATGTTATTAATGAACTAATTTTCGTTATATTAGCATTTTATGGTTAATATATTAACCATATAGAGTGAATACACAAGAATTCATGCTAAGAGTCAAATTAGTTAAATATGGGTTAACGCTAAATGATAAGGTTTAATTTGAATCCAAAAATTGTCTAAAACCTATTAGTTGAAAGGATTTTGAATAATAGTCATATTATCTTAGAATTTAATTAGTTTGGAACCTTTTGAAACCGAAATTTAGTTTATAATAAAATAATAGTTTCAAACTTTCCTTAAGAGCCCCTCGTCCCCCTTATAAAAATCCATAACCTCTAACCCTTACTCACACCTCTCAATCCCCTTGGATTATCCAACCTCTTCCAAAATAAGCTCCCAAAATCCCTATATTCATCCTAGAGGCCTTACATAGAAATATGGAAGTCCAAGATAGACTTTTGGTTCAAACCAAAGGGAGATTCCCAATTTAAAGGTATCGTCTTCCCTCGAGTTCCCTTCTTTTATTTTACTTCTTCACTCCCTATGCTCTTATTATTATTTATTTATATAACAACACCAGTATTATAAATATACTAGGTTGTTTTATGAGAGGTATTTTAACTACACTTACACACACCTCCATCTAATGGGTATAGAACATACTGTTTCTGTGGACGACGAACTGCTGCCTCACGAAAAGATGTTTGTTCAATCTCCTCCTACCACCTATTATGGGGGCCATTATGATGGAACTGTAATTATATATGATATTTATGTTATTTATGTTATATATATGCTTATTTAATTCTCATTTATAACATACCTTTATGCTTTTCATGTTGTATATATATGATAATTTCATTTGAGGAAGTGCGGACTACCGCCCCCTCAATGTGACATGACTCGTTCATACCACACGTGTAACATATAAAGGATGGTGTTAATGAACTTACATAACATATATAAAATATGATATTATATAATAATAATAATATACCTATGTATCATTTGGTTTTCATTCCTTTTAAAATGAAAAAAAATGAAATGGAGGTAGCGTTCATGTGTACGTACGGCTTACCGTCTCCATGAACGGTTAATTTCATTTTAATATTTCCAAATCATATGGACTATTATAAGTACATATATACTGGATATATATAATATATATGATATATAAATCATGAATAAAATTTTGGAGATAATTTACTTTCGACCACATGGACAATTTATAATTATAACAAGTTCCTTGTTTACTCAAGTTCTGAACATCAACAAAATGTCTGATATGAACTCAAATAATTAACTGATTGTTATAGCATGGTAATAAGTGACATAAAACAAATAATAAAATTTAAAAAGGTTCTTAAGGAATTATAAATTAACATAAGTTTATTATTCCAAAAATTAAAGAACGAATGAGTCAAGTCGGACATGAGGTAAGGGACTTCGTCTCAATATCCTTTCATTAAGGCATGTATCGATAATATACACCTCCTTCTTCTTAAATGTGTATAATAAAACCCTTTGACTTTAAAATTAATTTAAAGGGAATATTTTTCTACGAATATTTTTACTAAACGAATAAAGGAATGTTTTTTAACGTATGCGGTGATAATGTCCTCTCCGCCTCCGTAATAATTATTTGTCTTCCTCTATAAGCCAAAATGTTTTTTAAATGAAAATGAAACCCCTTATTCTATTTTTGGGAGTCTTGGTACTGAAAATTGTTTTTGAAATGGATTGATTATTTCAATATCTTGAAATGATTTCTTGTGTTTCAAAATGAAATGTTATTAGTGAAATGTTTATATTTTCAATATTTTATGTGTTATGATTTTATAATGGTACATGGACATTTGAGGGGTGGTTACGTAATAAACCAAATTATGGGTGGTGTTGTGATAAACCAGGATAGGTGGTTATGTTATAACCTCTAATTCATTGTGTATGGAATTTGGCGGTATGGCTATTCCATTTATTGATATGTTTGTAAGTATACCGTATGGTTATTCCATTTAAGTATGTTTTTGTCCCAAGTTACCTATATATGTTATGTGTGCTTTCTATTAGTTTTATGGTAAAATTTTGGTTACAAAATGGTATTCAATGATATTTTATTCATTGAAGTGTATTTACTACCTCAAAAAGTTTAAAATTATTAATTATGACAATGTATTCATGGTTTATTGGTTGTTTTGAAAAACAAACATTTTTCCTTATTTTTGTATCCCTTATTGAGATTTTTATGCTCATCCCAAGTTTTTTAAATGTTTTTCATAGGACTTAAAGTGGATTAGGGTCAAGGATGGGATCAAGGAAAAGTAATTATCATTAAAACATGGAACTAAACATGTTTTTTTCTTTTAAGAGTATTTATTTTATGAAAAAATGGATACTGAGTAGAAGTGTCTGCGTGTAATATTCAAATTATTATGTATAAGTTATACCCTAGTTCTCTAAAAATATAAACCTAAAAATATCCTCGATGTGAATTATTATCTTAATTCAAGATTATTTAATATTCAAGGTTTGTTCCTTATATCAAGGATCTATCTTTCTTCACAATAATGATAATAGGGGCTCCCCATGGAGAAAAAATAGGGTGAATAAATTCCTTATTACTCAATTACTCTATTTTTTCATCAGATCCACTAATTCCATATTGTCCATTCTATAAGGAGTCTTTGATATTGGTATTTCATGATGGATTAAATCAATTGTAAACTCAAATTCACACTATGGGGGGTTTCCATGTAATTCCTTTTGAAATACAGAAGGTATTCCTGTACAATTGGTACATCCTCAATTTAAAGTTGAATTTTCTCATCCCTGGATTTTTTTCTCTTCCAACCCAATAATTAAGTTTAGTAAAGCTATTGGGGGTGGATCTAGATAAGAATCAGATTATAAAGTTTCTACCTTAAAGATAATGGATATTATAACTTCCTCAGAAATAATAATTTCATTTTTTCCTTTAATAAATTCTCATATAATATTTTGATAACCAATTAATACCAGGGATTATATAAAATTTGAATATAGGTATAATGATATGGATAGAAGATAAAGTACATTTATATGCCATAATTGGAACTGAACGACACATTTTTTCTTATAATGAGACTTCCCTTAAGGGTTTTTACTGAATACTACCATATTAAATAAAATAAAAAATATCAAATTGGGTATATATAAAAGAGTTCGATGATACCAAATTAAATAAATAATTTTCTAAATTTAAATATAGGATTATTATACCTTCTACCACATCATTGGGTAATTCTACGTCAGCTGTTTTGATCGCATTTTCTTTTCCATCCACCCTTTCTCTCTTATATTTTAGATTTCATTGATTCTTCAAAAATTGGTTTGAATAATTTCCCATTTAATTATTGGTGAATCATTGAATATCATTGATATGTTTCGTCTCCTTTAATTAATTTTTTTGAGGACCATTTTCTTCAAAATTATAACAAACTCCCGTGTCTTTAAAACATTTCCTGGGATGATTATTTCCATAATTTCCACATAATATTAGTTTCTTCATTCCCCTCTTCTTCTTTGATGCTTCCTCTTTTCCATGGATATCATAAGACCTATTCTTCTCTTGATTTCCATCGAACATAAAGTATCTAGAAAATTCCTTCTTTGTTTTGATGGAACTCAATACTATTTCATCAGATGATGAAAATGTTTGAGAAGACAGATACCTAAGGATACTTGGTGTAACACCCCAATATTCCAGGGTATGCTTCTTTTAAAATAATTCAATGGCTTACATTGTATGCAGCCCCATGTTTAAGCACACCATGACCTATCAAAGTAACCGTTTAAAAAGAAGTTATAAATACTATTAACCACATTTTAAATTTTTTTCAAATTGATTTTTTAAAATATAATTCATTTTTGAATTTGGAATACCATAATTATCTTAAGGTAAAATTTTGGTTATTTTCCGAAAAGATTATATTTTTTATGAATAGTGAAAAATACTACATTCTAATTTAAAACTACCTTTTCAGATAATTTATTAATATTTTTAGATTGTTTTCTAATTGGTATTAAAGTAAAAATGGATTAATATTTTATAATTTAACCTAATTATGGTCATTTGAAGTAATTTCACATTTTAATAGTACATAAACACATGTCAATATTTTCATAGATATTACATCTTAAAAACCCGCTTTCTTGTTTTGACAATTAGAATTAGTTTCATATTAATTACTGAAAATTATGTGTTTTAAATTAGGAAAAATGGATTCCATATTTGGAATCATAAGGTTTAAATTGTGTAAATATGTTCCTTTTTATTTTTGGACTTTATGAATAGTAACTTCAGTAATAAGTTTTGTTTATCGTTGTTAAAGGGTAAATCTGGTAAATAAGGGTAAAAAATAATATTATAGTAATAATAAACTACCCCAACACATATCATCATTGTAACATCTCGGATCCGGGTGTCACAGAATGGGTTCCCCGAACCCAATTGGTCACATAACCTCAAGCGCATTTCCCCAAATGCTAGATGTTGTCGACTAGCAGCGAGGGCCCAGGTCTGATAGTGGGGAAACTATTCCATCATTTGTCAAAGTGTAGCGCATTGGAAAAGAAGTATAACATTCAACAGTGGAAATATTAAACAATATAAACTGAAATGGAACACTAAAGTAAAAGAGAACCAGCAGTCATATATATAAAAATGTAGCATGTCCCTATTCTATGAAAGCATCCAAAACAGGATGCACTGCAATACAATACAATAAAACTCAAGTACAAGATAAAACCAAACCAAACAAATCAGAGTAAACATAACGCAATAGTATCGCAAGCCTAAGCTCGGTCCCATGCTCTCCTACTCCTCTACTACAATCATATATCTGTATAGGGACCCTTTCCCCTATCGACACCTGCAAAAATATAGTTTGTTTGGGAAAAAGACCAGACCCAAATAGGGTGTGAGAAATAAATCCCAGTAGGCACCCACTAAAGTCTTGTGACCAACTATAAGTGAAAATGTGCAACAGTAGTGTGCAAAGGTAAATGCAATAAACTAGTAAGTACTAAAAGTAACTATCACTACCAGTTTCATTACCATTTTAATATTTATTAATCTCTTACAAGCCTGTGATTTATCTTGACAAGTATAACATATGAAAATCACCATAGTGAATATTCTAAATAGTCGTGTCCTCAGACAAACTATCCTTACCCTCAAGTAACAGAACCAACTACCCGTAGGTTATTTCCCCCAGGTACAATGAACATTGCCCTTAGGAATATGAGATTTAACCCTCATGCACAGAAAATACTACCCACAGGCATAAAAAAAGGTTACCCTCGAGATAAAAATACGCATCCCATAGGCTAAGAAAACCAATACCCTCAGGCTAAGCAAAACGTTGTCCTCATGCTACGCAAAACACTACCCTAAGGCTTGGGAAAACACTGCCCTCATGCTAAGAAAAACACTGCCCTCAGGCTAGGAAATACACTTCCCTCAGGCTAAAGTAACCAGACTGAGCCCAAAGAATAAACAAGAAATTTATATAAACTTTCTCTCAAGAAAATTAATTACACAATATAATTATGGCATACTCTCGGGTATCCAGGCCAAATGGCTAAACAGAGGAACGCACCCCCATGGTGGTCCTCGATCCAAGAAGAGATCCCAAACAGCCATTTAAACTTATCATTAGGTTATCTATACAATTCTAGATATCCTTTTAGCAAAGGACTCAGCCATATGACACCCCAACATGGGTTCGTAGCACAACTGTACACAAATTCATTTCAATAATTGGAAATAAACACCAGACCACCTACCTCGATTGTCTCTGATCGGTATACATGAATTATGCCTCTTGAAACGCTCGTGAATGATGTAGATCTGGGATAAATGTTCACTCATTAAAACTAAAATAACTTTCCCTCAAGAAATAATTAGTAAGAATAGCATAAGGAGAATTAAGGACTTACCCGCACGGTCCCAATCTGATTGACGGAGGCGGAATCGGATTCCCGGTGTGTGGTCAAGAACTCTCCCAAGATTTGGCCTCCTCCCCCGAGCTCTTATGGTGTTCTAGGCTTCCTCTATCCAAAGAGGAGGCTACTTCCCATTTTAAGAGAAAAAAACTACACGACGTGTACTCTCAAGTACACGGAATGTACTTTTCATTTTTTTTAATTATTCCTCTGGCGGCTTCTTTCCACCGCGGCAATGTTCATCTATCGACATGAGTACACGGTGTGTATTTGTTAATACATGGCGTGTACTTTCACCCAGCTAGCAGATGCCTCCGCCACCTTACAATTCACCTGCCGAATGATTACACGGTGTGTAAATACCTACAACACCACGTGTAGTCAGTGTTTACACCCTTCATCTCCGACATGCCTACACACCATGTGTACTCATCCCACACAGCCAAAGTACATAGCGTGTGGAAAATTACATGGTGTGTACCCACAAAATTTGTGATTTTTTCCATTATTCTTATTTTCTAAAAAACACATAATGGGAAAGAGGAAAAGAAGAAACCCATACATCAAGAATAAGAATCGGGTTCTTACAAAATTCCCCCCTTATAGAAATTCATCCCCGAATTTCCCTTCCAATGGTGGTGAAGATAAAGTTGTGAAAAACTCTAGCCACTAAGCATGTACGTTGGTCTCCCGCTCCCAGGTTTCATCCTGTACTCGGACATGCTTCCATAACGCCCGTATGAGGGGAACTAACCTGCCTCAGAGAAACTTCGTACTCCTATCAACAATATGAATCGGATTCTCCCCAAAGGATTCATCAACCTGATGCTCAACCCCCTCAGGCTGAAAGACGTGAGAAGGGTCTAAGTGATAACAGTGTAGATGAGATATGTAGATGACGTCGTGCATGGCCTGATACCTCTGTTGTAACTACAACCGATAGGAATCCGACCCAACTCTCTCAATAATCTCAAACGGCCCCACATACCTCAGTGAAATTTTACCCTGTCTCTTGATCCGCCTGTGTCCCAACCTCAGTAAAACATGAAAAAAAACATGATCCTCAACCACGAACTCCAAGGGTTGTCTACAGCGATCAGAATAAGATTTCTGATGAGACTGTGTTTTATCCATCCACTTCTGAATCAACTGGACATGCTCTATAGTCTTCTGTACAAGATGTAGTCCCCTTAAATATGCCTCACCTACCTCTTTCCAGCACAAAGGTGATCATCATGACCTACCATATAAAGCCTTGTAAGGTGTCATCTCAATAGTTCCCTAAAAACTGTTTTTGTAGGCAAACTCGAACAGGGGTATGCACCTCTCCCAAGAGCCACCAAAGTCTAGGACGCATGCACGCAACATGTCCTCAAGCACTTGTATCGTATGATATGACTGACCATCAGTCTGAAGGTGGTAAGTTGTGCTCAGAAGAACCTGTGTACCCAGTTCCCTCTAAAAACTCTTCCAGAAACACGACGTAAAATGGGCTTCCCTATCTGAAATGATAGAACAAGGGATACCATGTAGACGTACTACCTCTCGGATATACAACTTCCTGATCTCGTCAACACCGAAGGTCTCCTTGATCATAAAAAAGTGAGCTAGCCTTGTAAATCTGTCCACAACAACCCACAGAGCATCACGGCCTCGAGGTGACCTCCGCAACCCAGTCACAAAATCCATTACGACATCATCCCATTTCCACTCTGGAATGGGTAACTTCTATAACAGTCCGGCTGGCCTCTAATGCTCCACCTTCACCTACAGACAGGTGGAACATCCGGTAACAAAACCAGCTATTTCTCTCTTCATACCCAGCCAACAATACTGACGTCTCAAGTCACGGTACATTTTGTTAACTCCGAGAAGAACTTCCCAAGATGAAGCATGAAACTCTTGCATCGACTCCTCACGTATATCATTTGGAACCCACACTCGTCCATGGATATGCAGTACCTCATCATCACCTATCGTCCAACCAAGAGGAGCGTCATCACTTGCCACCGACTCCCGTAGAACTAGGCCTTCTGAATATGATAATTGTCTCATCCTCACTCTATCTAAGAGGGTAGAAGTCACATCTAAAGAAGAAAGATAGGTTTTCCCCTGACTGTCGTGTACCTCTTAATACATCTCAGAGAATAAAGCCATAAACTTCCCCTAACCACTGGCCTCCTGCACTTCTTGTATTTGAGTCCTCCTACTCAGTGCATCAAAAACTATTTTACCCTTAATAGGTGTATAGGAAAGCTCGAAGTCGAAGGACTTGAGGTATTCAACCCACCTTCCCTGTCTCAGTTTCTAGTCATGCTGAGTAAAGATATATTTGAGACTTTTGTGGTCTGTAAACACCACAAAATGTTCTCCCAATAGATAATGTCTTCAACATCATAACGCATGAACAACTGCGGCCAACTCTAGATCATGCATTAGGGAATTCCTCTCATGTGGCCTCAACTATCGAGATCTGTTTGCAACAACTCGGTCACCCTGCTTCAACACTGCTCCTACCTAATACCTGATGCATCATAGTAAACTATATAGCTCTTCCCATTCTATGGAAGTATAAGGATTGGTGCTAATGTTAACCTTCCCTTCATCTCCTGAATGGCTGTCTCACAAGATTCTAACCAAAGGAACATCACACCCTTCTTAGTAAAACCCATCAACAACGCTTCTAAGCGGGAGAAGTCCTATATAAAGCACATGTAGTAACTAGCTATATCCAAGAAACTTCGTATCTCAAACACATTTTTAGGATTCTACCAGGAAACTACATCTCTCACCTTCTCTAGGTCTACTGCAACTCCTGCCTCTGAGATAATATGATGCAAGAAGTGAATCGAGTCCATCCGGAAGTGGCACTTTGAGATCATAGCATATAGATGATGCTCTCTTAGTGTACTCAGTACGATCTAAAGATGGGTGGAATGGTCTTGTCCAGTATGATATTACTCCAAGATATCTTCCACGAAGACTACCATAGAAGAATCCAGATAATGATGGAGCACATGATTCATCAGAGCCATGAAAACAGCTGGTGCGTTTGTGATTCCGAACGGCATAACCAAATACTCGTATAGACCATATCTGCTCTGAAAGGCTGTAAGCAGTATATCCGATGGACTAACACGTAAGTGATTATATCTAGATCTCAAGTCAATCTTCAAGAACACTAGTGCTCCCAGAATTTGATCAAAAACATCATCAATCCTTGGTAAGGGATATCGGTTTTTGACCGTCAGCTTGTTCAGGTTTTGATAATCTACACAAAGTCTGAGGGTACCGTCTGCCTACTTTGGAAATAGGACAGGCAACCCCCAAGGTGATGTACTAGGTCAGATGAAACCATTTTCTTGTAACTCCTCTAACTGCCTCTTGATCTCCTGAAACTCAGGTGTGGCCATCCTATAAGTAGGAATGGACACTGTTGCCACTCCTAGCACAATCTCAATAGAGAAATCCACCTCTCGCTTTGGAGGAATACCTGAAAAGTCATCTGGGAAGAAATCCATGAAACGGTAAACTACTAGAGGGAATCCTTATAACAAGTCCCCGGATCATGAAGATATAAGCTCGCAATCTGGGCTGTGACTCCACCTCGCCCACGATGCTCGGGTCCAGCTAGGCTCGCCTGGACATCCCATTATCCCTTGTATAAAAACTCTCCACCCTCTGGTGACATGAAACTCACCCTGTGACGATAGCAATCCAAAAAGGCTCTAAAGGGTACTAACCAGTCTATCCCGAGAATGAAATCATAACTCTTCATCTCTAAGACATAGAGGTCCCATGAGAAGTGACACCCACAAACCTCTAGGGTCACTCCCTGTAGTGACACATACTGACCGTTCTAGTTCCCAACGGTGTGTCTAGAATCATGATATCAGAAGAAGAAGAACCCCAGAGCCCAAGGCTCTCCACAATGAGCGCAGATATAAAGCTATGTGTAGAACCTATATCCAAAAGTAATGAAGACAAAACATAAGCTACTATAATAGTACCTCTGACAGTAGAAGTTCCAGAATCCTACTCATATTGGGTTTGTTGCACTGCATATGCCTTTCTAGTGTCGCGGCCCTGCGACATAGCTGGCTACCCTGAGCTGACCCGCCCTGCTGCCTCTGAGATCCTAGTGCTCTGCTACCACATCCACGACCACCATCTCTTCCTACATGCCCTGACGTATTCTAGTTTCTCAACTAGTATGATGTTTTTGGTCCTTCTCCCACATGCAGAGTCTGCACAGAACCCCTCTCACTAGCCACTGGTGGAAACGCCCTACAAAAACGCTGGAGATGACCCATCTTTATGAAAGTTCGGCACTCCACTGGTTCACGCAGACACTGAGGTCTCTTGTTATCCTCCTTACCACAATGGTAGCATATTTTCTGGCCACCTGAAGAATCCTTCTAGCAAGTAATTCCACCGTGAGAGAAATCCATCTTCCTCTTCCTCTTACCGGTAGAAATAGTACCAAAAACTGGGGTTGAACCGCCCAGGCCTGCACTACTAGCTTCCTCCAGGTTCTTCTCAGTAATCAATGTCTGGTTCACAATAGAATGAATTGTAGGAAACCTAAAAACGTTCAACAGTGCTTGAATGTCATATCTAAGACCATCCTCAAAGCGTCAAGCCCCCAACGCCTCATCACCCACTAAAACAGGTGCAGAACATTGAATCTCGGTGAAGCGAGCAGAATAATCCATCACTGACATGGTTCCCTACTGTAGATTCATGAACTCTCCAGCTTGATCAGCCCTCAGAATCTCTGTGAAGAAGAATTCATCGAAGGATACCTAAAAATCTTCCCATGCCATGTCTTGGTGATGCTCAGTCTGGGTGGTAACATCCCACCACCTCTTGGTGGAGTCACGAAGCATGTATGTAGTGAGCTTGACCCTCCGCCCTGGAGGTGACTCAAGATGATCGAAAATAGTCTGCAAAGAACCTAGCCAAGACTCTGCAGCCTGTGGTCTTCCATCCCCTGACAACATAGGCAGATGTTGCTGCTAGAATATATGAGTTAGTTCTTCCATAGATGGGGTAGCCGGCAGTGCTCCCTGGAAGGTCTTCATAAACCGCATAAAGCCTTCATAGAACTCCACATCAGCGCCTATGTCCAGTATAATGGCTGGCACCGCATCTGGCTCTGTTGGAGGATCCATCAGTAGCCCATGGCCTACCATCTTTGGAGTATACTCGTTGCCACTTTCCTAGAGAAAAGTTCGTGGTCATCTCGGCGGCATGACTCAACAAGGTCAAAAGCACACCATAGATCAAGATTCATCAAAGACCAAAAAAGGAGGCCAAGAAGGGAACAGGAGAAGAAAAGCAGTCAAGATTCACAAAACTTGACTACACAATATTTATATATACTACACGGAAGGTTCTCACAGGCCATCACATGGGAATGCACTCTAGCTTAAACTGGCCGTGTAACACCCCAACTACATGGCGTGTTGTCTTAACACACGGTGCGTACTTGAATCCTTCTTCCCTACCCGAGTCCTTTTACACGGATTAAGCCACACAGCTCTGCTAAAACAAAACTACATGGTGTGCTCAGAGGTAGACAAGGCGTGTACTATAAAAGCTTTAATCGGCCCGTGTTGTTCATCACATGAACTATGTACCCATGTCACACTACACGGCGTGTTACAGGAAGACACGGTGTATACACCATCCCATTTTCCCAGCCACATGGTCAAGTCTACATGGTCTCTCACCTATCAAGAATACATGGTGTGTCCCTCAGGTACACGACATGTTTATTAAGAGGTAACACTGACCCGTGTTTTCTAGTTACATGGCTGGATCCCCAGGTCAAACTACACAGCGTGTCCATCATTGACACAGTGTGTATATGGTCAGATTTCTCCGCATGTGTTTTTTGTTGCACGGCAGACACAATTTCAACAAAAAAAGTGTGTAGAAGAACTACACGGCATGTGTCTTAAAGTATTTACCATCCCATGTTCTCGTCTACACGTCCTATGAAACGATTAGAATGTACACGGCGTGTATATAAGGTACACGATTGGTACTTAAAAATTTCACTTTTCTTCTCAAAAAGAAGAGTAAACGGTGTGTAATCATAATTACACGGTGTGTATTCTAGGTTTTTCTGGACAATATGCCTCAAAAACTACTCTGGGGCCTATAAAAAAAATAAAACCAACATTTAAGAGCAAAATTACGATTCGTGAGGGCCCTTACTCCCTGAGAATCAAATTTTGGCATCTTATACATGTTATAACACGGTAAACAGTCAACGAGCCACCAAATTCCAGTCCATGAGTGCCCATAATCCTCAAAAACCAAAGTTTGGTGTTAATTCTACTATACCTCACGTAACCATACTCTATCAAATAGTAGGTATTGATCAAATTAGCTATCACAACAACATGCTTTTCTAGCACAACAACTATCACAACAACATGAAATATCTAAGGCACCTACATGGAATGGAAGGGATGCATGAAATGCGATTTTTAGCATGTTCATAAATGATGCATGAGATGGAATACCCTCATCTCATCGGGTTGCAACTAAAATAGAACCCACGTTTAACATATATGCAACACAATCACAAGTGTGTCACCCAACAGTGAAAATCAAGTAAACTGGTGGAAACGCCCTGTAAATACGTTGGAGATGACCCATCTTGATGCAAACCTCGGCACTCCACTGGGTCATGCGGACAATGAGGTCTCTTGTTCTCCTCCTTACCACACTGTTAGCATATTTCCTGGCCACCTGATGAATCCTTCTAGCTAGTACTTCTACCGTGAGATAAATTCATCTTCCTCTTCCTCTTATCGGTAGAAATAGTACCAACAACTGGGGTTGAACCACACTGGCATGCACCACTAGCTTCCTCCAGGTTATGCTCATTAATCAATGAATGGTTCATAATCGCATGCAATATAAGAAACCTGAAAACGTTCAACAGTGCTCGAATGTCATATCTAAGACCATCCTCAAAGTGTCTATCCCCCAACGCCTCATCACCCACTATAACAGGTGCGAAACACTGAAGCTTAGTGAAGCGAGCAGAATAATGCATCACTAACACATTGCCCTGCTGTAGATTCATGAACTCTTGAGCTCGATCTTCCCTCACCATATCCAGGAAGAAGAATTCATAGAAGGATACCTGAAAATCTTCCCATGCCATGTCTTGGTGATGCTTAGTCTGGGTGGTAACATTTCACCACCTCTTGGTTGAGTCACGCAGCATGTATGTAGCAAGCTTGACCCTCCGCCCTGGAGGTGTCTCAAGATGATCGAAAATAGTCGGCATAAAACCTATCCAAGACTCTGCAGCCTATGGTCTTCCATACCCTGAAAACATAGGCGGATGTTGCTGCTAGAATATATGAGTCATCTCTTCCATAGATTTGGTAGCTGGCAGTGCTCCCTGGAAGGTCTTCATAAACCGCATAATGCCTTCACAGAACTGCATATCAGTGCCTGTGTCCTGTATAATTTCTGGCACCGCATCTAGCTCTACTGGAGGATCCATCAGTAGCCCACGGCCTACCGTCTTTGGAGTATACTTGTTGCCGATCTTATAGAGAAAAGTACTTGGTCGTCTCGGCGGCATGACTCTACAAGGTCAAAAGCACACCTTAGATCAAGATTCATCAAAGCCAAAAACTAAGAGGCCAAGAAGGGAATAGGAGAAGAAAAGTAGTCAAGATTCACAAAAAATGACTACACAACGTTTATATATACTACATGACATGTTATCACATGCCATCACATGGTCATGTACTCTAGCTTAAACTAGTCGTGTAACACCCCAACTACATGGTGTGTTGTCTTAACACACTGTGTGTACTTGAATCCTTATTCCCTGCCCGAGTCCTTCTACATGGCTTAAGCCACACGACTCTGCTAAAACAAAACTACACGGTGTGTTCAGAGGTAGACAAGGCCTATACTATGAAATCTTTCATCAGCCCATTTTGTTTCTCACACAGCCTATGTACCCATGTCGCACTACACGACATGTTCCAGGCAGACACGGTGTGTAAACTATCCCATTTTCCCAGCCAAATGGTCAAGTCTACATGGTATCTCACCTGTCAAGGATACATGGCATGTCCCTCAGGTACACGACATGTTTATTAAGTGGTTACACCGACCCGTGTTTTCTAGTTACACAGCCGGATCCCCAGGTCAAACTACACGGCGTGTCCATCATTGACACGGTGTGTATATGGTAAGATTTCTCCGAATGTATTGTTTGTTGCATGGAAGACACAAGTTCAACAAAACACGGTGTGTATAAGAACTACACGGCATGTTTCTGCAAGGTTTCACCATCCCATGTTCTCGCCTACACGGCCTATGACATGGTTAGAAACTACACGGCGTGTACATATGGTACACGATGTGTACTTAAAAATTTCACTTTTATTCTCGAAAATAAGAGTAAACGGAGTGTAATCATAATTACATGGCGTGTATTCTGGGTTTTTCTAGACAATATGCCTCAAAAACTACTCTGGGGCCTAGAAAACCAATAAAACCAACATTTAAGTGCCAAATTCCGATCCGTGAGGTCCCATACTCCCTGCAAATCAAATTTTAGCGTCTTATACATGTTATAACATGGTAAACAATCAATGAGCCACCAAATTCCGGTCAATGAGGGCCCATACTCCTCAAAAAGCAAAGTTTGGTGTTAATTATACTATACCTCATGTAACCATACTCTATCAAATAGCAGGTATTGATCAAATAAGCTATCACAACAGCATGCTTTTCTAGTACAACAATAATCACAACAACATGTAATCTCTAATGCACCTACAAGGCATGGAAGGGATGCATGACATGTGATTTCTAGCATGTTCCTAAATGATGAATGAGATGGAATACCCTCATCTCATCGGTTTTCAACTGAAATATAACCCACGTTTAACATATATGCAACACAATCATAAGTGTGCCACCCAACGGTGAAAATCAAGTCAACTATCAAATTTACAAAATCAGAAAAAATGAAATAAACGTGGTAGACTGGATTTTCTATGTACATGGGTAAGCTACTCTCGGGCACAGATTATTACCAACCACCATTTATGTCTTATCCCTGACTAAGGATCCAAATAGTTAGTAAAATAAAAGAACCCATCTGAAACCACTTTGTAACGTCCCAGATCAGGGTGTCACACAACGGGTGCCCCAAACCCGGTTGGTCACATGACCTCAAACGCATTTCCCCAAACGCCAGAGGCTGCCGAATAGCAGTAAGAGCCTAGGTCTGATAGTGGGGAAACTATGCCATAATTTTTCAAAGTATAGCACAACAGAAAAGAAATATAACATTCAATTGTGGAAACAGTAAAAAATATGAACTGAAATGCACAACTAAAGTAAAAGAGAACCAGTAGTCACATATATAAAGATGCAACATGTTCCTATTCTATGAAATCAATCCAAAATAGGATACACTGAAATACAATACAATTCAACTTATTTAGAAGGTACGACCAAACAAAACAAAGTATAGTAAACAGAGTGCAGCAGCATCACAAGCCTAAGCTCGGTCCCATGCTCTGCTACTCCTCTACTATAATAATGTACCTATATAGAAACCCTTCCACCTATCGACACCTGGAACAATATAGTCTTTTTGATCCAAAGACATGACCCCAAAAGGGTGTGAGAAATAAATCCCAATAGGCACCCACCAAAGGCCCATGCCCAAATGTCAATGAAAATGTGCAACAGTAGTGTGAAAAGGTAAATGCAATAAACTAGTAAGTACTCAAAGTAACTATCACTACTAGTTTCATTACCATTTTAATATTTATTAATAACTTAAAATCATTTACTTTAGCTTGGAAAGTATAACATATGAAAATCACCAAAGTGAATATTCTAAATAGTCGTGTCCTCATACAAACTATCCTTAACCTCAGGTAACAGAACCAACTACCCGCAGGTGATTTCCCTCAGGCATAATGAACATTGCCCTCTCAGGCATACGAGATATGGCCCTCAATCATTGAAACTACTGCCCACAAGCATAAACAAAGGTTACCCTCAGGCTAACCAAAAACTTCCCATAGGCTAAGAAAACCACTGCCTTCAGGCTAGGCAAAACACTGCCCTCGGGCTAAGCAAAACACTGCCCTCAGGCTTAGCAAAACACTACCCTCAGGCTAATAAAAACGCCACCCTCAGGCTAAGAAAGACACTACCCTCAGGATAAAGGAATCGGGCCAAGCCCAAATCATAAACAATCAATTTATATAAACTTTCTCTCAGGAGAATGCATTACACAATATAATCCTGGCATACCGTCGAGTATCCTGCCCAAACAGCTAAACAGGGGAACACACCCCTGGGGTGGTCCTGGATTCATGGAGTGATCCCAAAAAGTAGTTTAAACATATCATTAGGTTTTCTATACAATTCTTGATATCCTTTAAGCGAAGGCCTCATCCATACGACACCCCAACATGGGTTTGTAGCAAAACAGTACACAAATTCATCTCAACAATTAGAAATAAACACCAGACCACCTACCTTGATTGCCTCTGATTAGTATACGTGAACGATGCCTCCCAAAACTCCCATTAATGACGTAGATATTTTATAAACATTCAATCATTAACACTCAAATAACTTTCCCTCGGGAAATAATTGGTAAGAACAACGCAAGGAGAAGGAAGGGATTACCTGTACGGTCTCAAAGTGATCGACAGAGGTGGAATCAGATTCTTGGTGTGTGTTCGGGAACTCTCTCAACATTCAGCCTCCACTCTCGAGCTCTTCTAGAATTGTAATCTTCCTTTATCTAAATAGGAGGATACTGCTCAATTTAATCAAAAAAACTAAACGGCGTATACTCTCAAGTACACAACGTGAACTTTTCATTTTTTAACTGTTCCTCTGGTGGCTTCTTTCCACCGTGGCACAGTTCATCTGTTGACATGAGTACACAACGTGTATTCCTGAATACATGGCGTGTACTGTCACTTAGCTAGCAGCTTCCTCTGCTGTTTACTATTCACCTGTCGACTGATTACACGGTGTGTAAATACATAATTCACGGCGTGTAGTCTGTTTTTACACCCTTCATCACCGACAGGACTACACACCCTCTGTAATCATCCCACATGGCCAAAGTACACAGCGTGTGGAAAAGTACACGGCATGTACCCACAAAATTTGGGATTTTCCCATTCTTCTTATTTTCTAAAAAACACTTAAGGGAAAGAGGAAAAGAAGAACCCTGTAACTCAATAATAAGAATCGGGTTCTTACAATAATAATATTGTATGATATATTTCAAACCATGGGATTATTTGGGTCGCTTTTGGGACCCCATGGAGCCACTTGGGTGTGAAAACGACATTTTATAAGAATTTATTTAAAGTATAAGAAATATAACATAAACATGTATCTTTTACTAAAAAAAATTTATATGGGGTTATTTAATTTATCTTTTAGACTATAAATATTAATTAGAAATATAAATATATTTCATACATCATGATATTTTATTTATAATTTTTAGATATTAAATAAATAAATTTAATTATGACACAATGATGATCTAGTGATTGCTTCATTAATAAAGGTTTCAAATAAATGATATTATAAATGTTAAAATAAATGTAATTTGGGAATTTTTATGTCATCCACATATTTTATGGATGATATTGATATATTGGATTTATTTTAACGCCTTTGGTTTGAAGGAATCAGGTTGTTAAGAATTTGTAAAAAATTCAAGTATGAATAGTGTCCAAATTTGACATAATTCATAACTTAAAAAAACAAATAGTTTATTAAGTGATATTAAATTTATAAAAATATAATATTCCCAAAAATGGTTAATTAAAGTCCAAATATTTCATAAATTACTTTATTTTGAGTCGTTTGATATGATATGGTAGTTACATTAACCCATAATGTGTAAATAACATGAAATCACAGTAAGATTAAAATGGGTAAAATAAGGGTTAAACAAAAAAGAAAAAGGTAAAACAATTATTAGAAAATTGTCTAAAAATAATTTTATGATGGGTATTAGAAACAAAATCATCTTATATTATAATTAAATGAGTTTTTTACCATTTTATAATCGAAATTGAATTTATAATAAATTAATATTTCTAGACTTTCCTAAAGATCCCCTCCTCCCTCTTATAAAAGGAAACCACCTAAACACATTTATTCACGCCTCCAAAGCCCTTTGTATTAGCCAAAACCTTCCCAAATATCCTCCCAACTTTAATAAATTTATCCTAGAGGCCACGCTTTTGTAAGAAAACCTACTTAAGTAGTAATTTTGTGCAAATAAAATGGTGACACACAAAGAAGAGGTAATCATTTTATCCCTTATTTCAAAGTTCATTTCATCTTCTACATCCTCTTACTAAGTTGTTACCATAGTAAAATAATAAATCCAGAATATAATACATTCAGATATTTTTTATGATTATGGTACTACTATATTCCTCTTTTACCCATCCTATGAGAAAACAATTTCACCATGCGTGTGTATGTACAACTTACCGTCTCCACGCTGTGGTGTAAACTATTTTCCATCAATAATTTATTTTTTTTGGGTATAATGATGAATAAAAATGACTTAAATAATAAAT
Organism: Viscum album; assembly: GCA_963277665.1. Taxonomy (NCBI): domain Eukaryota; kingdom Viridiplantae; phylum Streptophyta; class Magnoliopsida; order Santalales; family Viscaceae; genus Viscum; species Viscum album. The sequence continues at coordinate 285,776,229 of OY728137.1, read as the reverse complement.
ATAATATTATAATATTATTCTTATTCAATCAAAATCCATTCCATTAAACCATTAAAGAAATTATATCGTCGCTCATGCGTACGTACGACATACCATCTCCACGACGCGATGAGACTAATCTTCCACGTTCACCATCCAAGAATGATTATAAAGATATATATTATGAATAATTATGAAATATGTGACATAATAATTCTACTTCAATAATATATATATATATATGTACATATATTTCATTCACTTACTTACATTCATATGATAAGAAAATGGAAACAGCATTCATGCATACATATGACCTACTGTATCCATGAATGGTGTATTATTATCTATTATATATATTTATATTATGAATAAATATGATATATAAATCATATAATACATTATATAATTATGTAAATCATGACATAAGTAATATGATCAAGAATAATGAGTCAAAACACATATGATAAAACGAAGCAATTATTACCTGAAACGTTGCATTAATTTAGAATTGTTAATAAATGGGTAATATGAAGTCATAAAAGAATAATATATGATATCATATTAATTATTATTATTATAATATATGTTAATAATATCATCATGCCGGAGTTTCGAATAAATACATAGAGTATCATACTTAAGGTATAATATTTCATCTCAATTTCATTTCATTGAGGCATATTGTAATGTTATACACCTAGTCCCTTTTGTATGGTGTATATTAAACAAGAGGGAATATTTTTTTTTATTTTCATAAAGCCGTTTTAGGATAACCAGTAACCTCACACCCAAACAAAAATATTCAAAACCACGAGTCCAGCAAAACCCCATCATCCAATATGGTTATTTGATAAAGCATATTGCTTATTTTGGTTATTTAATATGAGAAATATTTTGGACTGGTAATGATAGGTGGATTCCAGAATTTATATTGCACTTCAATGTATCGATAGGTTCTCATTAGATGAATAAGTTGGCCAAAATGGGTTTTTACCCGTAATTTTAAATTGTCTTGTGAAAGGTCATGACAGTTTTAGGATTTCCTATGCCCGATACATGACATCATTAAATAAAGTATTCCCCTCATTTATTTTCAGTGATTATTTATCCATGATATTTAGCATCAACATATCTATAGAAGTAGTTCATTCTCTGTTTATTGATTTATGGCATATGTTTCAATTCCTAACTTTCCATATTATTTGTGCCTTATCTAGTTTTGTAAATGGAATGTGTTCTTAGTTATTTAACTCTCTATATAAATTTATTATTTCTTTTATTGTAAATACCCTTACTAAGAATTTGAGCTTGTCGTTATTAGTTTTATCTCCCTATGTTATGAAGAAGAGAACTTTGATTAATCTTTCAAGGACGTAGTTCATTTCAATTTATTATGTTGCATATCTTGTTTTGTTTTCCCAATGTACTATGGGTATCATGTATGTAATCTGGATTTCCAAGACTGCTTAACTAATTCCCTAACATCAGTTTATCTGAGGTCGGGTCATTATATTTGGTATCATGGGAAGTTTATTCACAACCTTTAAAACTATATTTAGAGAACAAATATTAGGAAACATACCCTAAGTTAGACTTTAGGATACAATTATTATAATTTACCCAAATTAACAAAATTATATGATTTATGATGCATTATTTTTTAATTTATGGTGAGTGTTTTACCATATTTGAAACTCATACTTTTATGATCTAATATGATATGTTTCATTATATAGATATGACACTTATAAGGACAAATATTATCACTACTCGAGAAAATTGCAGGGGTTTCCCTACAGAGAAAACCAATACAGCTGGTATTGGAACCTATCAAATTATGGAGATATTAGGGAGACTTAATCAGGGTATGACAAATAATCTTTCTCGAATGGAACACCCCATTCTTCAGAGGTTATATCCTATGATACATCGCTTTATGTGACAAAATCTCATATCATTTAGTGGGACTACTAATTCAATTGTAGCAAGGCAATGGATTATGTATTTGGAAAAGATATTTATGGCCTTGGGATGCAATGAAATAGAAAAGGTTACATTTTATATTTATTGTCTCAAATATGATGTTGTTCAAAGGTGGACATTAATCCAAAATACTATAGATGAATAAGAAAAGGAAGTTATGTAATGGAGAACTTTTAAGGAGAAATTCTTTGGAAAATACTTTCCTCCTAATAAAAAATTGAAATTAAGAGTAAGTTACTTAGCTTAAATAAGAATAAAGAAGAGAGTGTTCCAAATTATGAAGTCTACCTTTATAATGTTATCCAAGTTTTCTTTGTAATATATATGCAACAAATAGTGAATGATCGATCACTTTTTTGAAGATCTTAAGCCAAATATCTGAAGGGAAAAGGTTTTGCAGAATTTTTCATCATATTATGAAATAGTTTTACATGCTATCAAGATATAGAAAGAATTTTATAGGATAAATATATTCAAAGGAAAACAATACAAGAAAATTCCATCTAAGAACTATGAAAAAAAGGAATACATCAAAGAATAATAAGAAGTTTGAACAATATTTACCTTTTTCAAACTATTGGAAAAACACCCTAGGAAATGTTTGAAGGGATTGGGAGTTTGTTATAAGTGTGAAGATAAGGGAAACTAGACTCATGAATGCAAAGGGAAGAAAAAAATAAATTATTTCCAATGATACAGTTATAAAGAGAAGGGACACTATTCAAATTAATTCCCCCAAATTTCAAGGGAATCTACCATATAAGAGGTTGGGGGAGATGTCCAAGATTTTGCGATCACAACTGTTGAGGTTGATGTTCCTTATGATGTGGTGGAAGGTACATTAATTATTTACTCAAACATAGGAAAAATATTTTTTTGATTCTAGATCATTGTATTCCTTTATATATTCCCAATTTTCATTAGAAATTAGATAATTCAAATTCCCCCTGAAGAGGAAATTATCAATTAGAACTCCTAGTGGGAACCTTACCGCAACAAAGATATGTCGAGAAGTTCCTATTTTGGCATATAAAAAATCTCTAATTGCTAATTTTGTTATCATAACTATGGTTTATTTATATATAATCATTGGTATGGATTGTATTTCAAAATATGATGTGAAAATATATTGCAAGAAGAAGGATGTTTTGATTTTTGAGGAAGATGTAGAATCTTCTATCTTTAGAGAAAAACTTCATCACCTGATTCAAAATCCACCCCCCGTAGCTTTAATGAATGAGATTATTTAGGAGGAAGAGAAATAAACATCTTGGGATGAAGGATATAATATTAAAATTTAGGAAGTACCTGTTCTAAAGAAATATATTGATATTTTTTTAAAGATTTACCTGGGCCCCTCTTAGAGCATGAAGTTGAGTTTTGAATTGATTTCCCCCCTGATGCGAGACCAATATCAAAAACCCCCTAGAGAATGGCCACTATGTAATTAGTAGAGATAAAAAACAACATTAAGAGTTGGGTAAAAATGGATTTCTCTACCCTAGGTTTTCTCCATGGGGAGCCCATGTACTCTATGTCAAGAAGAAAGATAGATCCATGAGGTTGTGTATTGATTATAGTGAAATCAAAGTGATTAAAACAAAGAACATGTATCCTCTACCTCGTATCGATGATTTATCTGATCAAATTCAAGGAGATCAATTCTTTTTTATGATTGATATTCGTTCTGGATAACATCAATTAAGAGTGGAGAAGGAATAAATTCCGAAGACATATTTTCCGATGAGGTATGGTCATTTTGAATTTATAGTAATGTCTTTTGGATTGACTAATTCACCCGCAGTTTTTATAGATCTCATTAATAGAGTACTCAAGGAATATCTTGATGATTTTTTTTGTGGTTTTAATTTATGATATTATGATATATTCTAAAAGCTTTGAAGACCATGACTATCACTCATGAATCATTATTGAGGCTCTTAAGAGAGAAGAATTGTATGGTAAATTTAGTAAGTGTGAATTCTGGCTTCAAAAAATTTCTTTCGTAGGCCATATAGTCTCCAAGGATGGAATCTCTATTGATATTTAAAAGATAAATAAAATTCATGAATGGCCAGAACCGACAAGTATTATCATGGTATGAAATTTTATTGGTTCATTAGGTTACTATCGGCATTTCTTCTATAATTTCACGTGATTGGCTAACCCTTTAACTAAGCTCACACTTATAGGTGTTAAATTCATTTGGATAAAAGAGTGTGAAGAATATTTTGATGAATTGAAGAAAATAATGGTCAATGATCTTATCTTGACATTACCATCTTGGAATGATGGGCTTGTTATTTTTAATAATACGTCAAGGAAAGGACATGGTTGTGACCTTATGAAAAATGATAGGGTTATTGCATATGAATCAAGGAAATTAAAAACCATTGAACAATACTATCTAAGTAATTATATTGAGCTAGCTGCAATAATATTTTCTCTAAATATATGGAGTCACTATCTCTATGATGAAAAATTTGAGATATATACTTATCATATGATTTTGAAATATATTTTCTCACAGAAAGAACTCAACATGAGACAAATGAGATGGCTTGATCTACTCATGAATTATGATTTCAAAATACACTACCACCTAGGGAAGGAAAATAAAGTGGTAGATTCCTTGAGCAGAAATAACCATGGAGTTCTAAACAATATGAGAGTTGAAAGATATCCTATGTTCATGGATCTAGAAAATATGGATATGGGAATTATAATTGAGGGTGAAACATCACAACATTTTCAAATGGTTGTCAAACAATATTTACAAGAAAGGATAAAAAGATCTTAGACTGATGAAGAGGAGTTTAAAAAGATAATTAAAACTGTGAATGATGGGAGATTGATTGATTTCATATTTGAAGATGTAATTTTGAAATTTGGGAAGAAGCTTTGTGCTCCCACTATAACTAATCTAAAAGATGAATTATTGGGTGATTCTCATAGATCCAATTTCCCTATACACCCTGGTGGCACTAAGATGTATAGATATTTTAAAGAACATTTTTTGTGGGACAACATGAAGAGGGTGATTGCTGATTATGTATCAAAATGTATGGTTTGTCAACATGTGAAGGCAATAAGACAACATCCTAGAGGAGTCATGAAACCTATTCCTATACCTATGTGGAAATGAAATGATATTATCATGGACTTTTTAATGGGGATACTAGAGACTCCCAGAAGGAATGATGTGATATGGTTTATTATTGATTGTCTTACCAATTAAACACATTTTATTGCTATAAGAGAAGATTTACCACTTAAATGTTTAGAAATGATATATATTAATGATGTTTTAATACTATATGGTGTACCCCTGTAGATTGTTTTTAATCTTGATCCTTTTTTACATCAAGATTCTGTAAAAGTATTCAGAAGAACCTAGATATAGAACTTCGTTTGGCAACTACATACCACCGTCAAACTTATAGACAATAAGAACAGACTATTAAAATATTAAAAGACATGTTGATATCCTGATCACTTGGCTTTCAAGTTTTTTGGGATCAGTATTTACCTCTAGTAGAATTTTCTTATGACAATAGCTTCCATTCAAGTATTCATATAACACCATATGAAGTGTTATATGGAAAGAGATTTCGTACACCAACTTTTTGGGATGATGTTAGTGAAACGAAACATGTCAGTCTAGAACTTTTTGATGAATCAATGTAGAAGGTTAATATTATCCAAAACCATATCAAAATAGTTAAAAGTAGAAAAAGGATCTATACTGATAACCGGAGGAAGGATTTGGAATTTCAAGTATAAAATCCTGTTTTCTTGAAAGTAGATTCATGGAAGGGTGTTATACGATTTGGTAAGAAGGGTAAATTAACTACCAGGTACATCATAACTTTTAAAAATATAGAAATAATAGGGGTTGTATCCTACCATTTAGAAATGCCTCTAAGTCTCTCGAGTGTTCATGATGTGTGCCAAATATCACTATTAAAGAAATACATGCCAGACCGAACACATGTACTCACCTATGATGAAATAGAACTGGAACCTGATTTGTCTAATTATAAATCATCTATCAAAATTCATGATACCAGATAACAAGTATTGAAAAACCGGATAACTCTTATAGTAAAATTTCTTTAGAGAAACCATAAAATGGAATAGGAAATGTGGGAACCTAAAGAACATATGATGAAGAACCACCCAATTTTTTTTATGTCATGATATTATAGAAATTTCAAGGAAAATATTAATTAAAGGGGGAATAATGTAACACCCAAAGCTTCCACAATGTGTTTGTTTTTAAATAATTCGATGGCTTGCGTTGTATGCAATCTCGAGTTCAAGTACACCACGGCCTATCAAAGTAGTCGTTTGAAAAGTAGTTATGAATAGTATTAACCACATTTTGAAATTTTAAAAACTTTATTTTTAAAAATATGCTTCATTTATTAATTTAGAATATCAAAATTAACTTAGTGTGAAATTTTGGTAATTTTTTGAAAAGATTCAGTTTTTGAAGAATATTGAAAAATACTGCATTTTAATTCAAAACAACCTTTTCATCTAATTTATTAATATTTTTATATTGTATTTTTAATTGGTTTTAAAGTTTAATTGGATTAATATTTAATAATTTAATCCAATTATGGTCATTTGAAGTAATTTCATATTTTAATTGTATATAAACACATGTCAATCTTTTGATAGATATTACTTCTTAAAAACCCGCTTTCTGGTTTTGACAACATGAATTAATGTTAAACTAATTACTGAAACTTCAGTGTTTTAAATTTAGAAAAATGGATTTCATATTTGTAATTAGAAGCTCTAAATTTTTTATGTATGTACCTTTTATTTTTGTAAATTATGAATAGTAACTTCAGTAATAATTTTTATTTTCCATGGTTAAAGGTTAAATATGGTATGTAAAGGTAAAAAACTAATATTATAATAATACTAAAATACCCTAACACATGTATTAATAATATTTTATTAGATATATATATCCATGGGATACCGTGGGTCGATTTTGGGACCCAATGGAGCCACTTTGGTGTGAAAATGACATTTTATAAAAATTAATTTAAAGTACAGAAAATATAACATAAACATGTATCTTTTACTAAATAAATTTTTATATGGGATTATATAATTGATCTATTAGACTATAAATAATAATTATAAAGATAAAACAATTTCCAATATCATTATATTTTATTTATAATATTTATACATTAAATAAATAAATTTAATTATGACATAATAATGCTGCAGTGATTGCTTAATTAATAATGGATTTAAATAAATGATATTCTAAATGTTAAAATAAATGTAGTTTTGTTATTTTTATGTCATAAAAGAATATTATGGATGATATTGACATATAATATTTAATTTCATTCCTTTTTTTCAAAGGAATTAGGTTATGAATTTGTAAAAAAGTCAAGTATGAATAGTGTCCAAAATTGACATAATTCATAACTTAAAACATAAATTAGTTTATTAAATGATATTAAATTCTTAAAAATATATTATTTTGAAAAATTGTTAATAAAATTCCCAATATTTTATAAATGAATATTTTTTGGGTCGTTTAACAGGATATGGTAATTACATAAACCCACAATTTATAAATAACATGATATCACGGTAAGATTAAAATGGGTAAAATAAGGGTTAAAATAAAAATATAAGGATAAAAAAATATTAAAAACTTGTCTAAAAATTATTGGATGATGGGTATTAGAACCAAAATCATATTATATTAAAATTAAATTAGTTTTGGACCATTTTTAATTGAAAATTAAATTTATAATAAATTAATATTTCTAGACTTTCCTAAAGTGCCCCCTCCTCCCTCTTATAAAAGGGAACCACCACTACCCACTTATTTACTCCTCCAAAGCCCTTTTTCTTAGCCAAAACCTACCCAAAACTCCTCCAAAATTCCATAAATTCATACTAGAGGCCAATATTTGGTAGTAAAACCTACTTAAGGAATTCTTTTTGTGAAAATCAAAAGGAGACACCTAAAGAAGAGGTAATTATTTTATCCCTTCTTTCAAAGTTCATTTATTCTTATACTTCTTCTTACTAAGTTGTTACCATAATAAAATAATAACTCCAAAATATAATTCATTCTAAGATGTTTTTATGGTTATGGGAAAACTATATTCCTATTTTACCCATCCTATGAAAAACAACATCACCATGCATGCATACGTACAACATACCGTCTCCACACTATGGTGTAAACTATTTTTCATCTAAAATATATTTAGATGGGTATAATGATGAATACATATGACTTAAATAATAAATATAACATGATATTATTATTCTTATTCAATTAAAATCAATGCCATTAAATCATTAAGGATATGATATCGTCGCTTGTGCGTATGTGCGGTTTACAGTCTCCATGACGCGATGAGACTCATCTTCCACGTTCACCATCCAAGAATGATTATAATGATATATATTATGAATAATTATGAAATATTTTACATAATAATTCTACTTAAATAATATATATATATATACATATACATATACACGTACATATATTTCATTCACATACTTTCATTCATACGATACGAAAACGGAAACAGCGTTCATGCATACGTACGGCCTACCATCTCCATGAACGGTGTATTCATATCTATTGTATATATTTATATTATGAACGTATATGATATATAAATCATATTATACATTTTGGAAGTAAGTAAATCATGATCTATGTAATATGATCAAGAACAAATAGTCAAAACACGTACGATAAAACCAAGAGATTATTACACAAAATGTGGCATTAACATAGAATTGTTAATAAATGGGTAATATGAAGTCATAAAAGAATCATATATTATATTATAAATATTATTATGATTCTAATATAAGTTAATAATACCATAATACAGGATTTTCAGACAAATATTGAGAGTATCAAACTTAAGGTAAGGGATTTCGTCTCAATTTCATTTCATTTATGAATATTGTAATGTTATGTAGATAGTTCCTTTTATATGGTGTATATTATACATTTTGACTTGTTATACCATTAATATCATTATTTTCATGAAGTTTTATTATTTACTTCATGATAATTTTTGGCATATTTATATTAATCATTCAATATGGTTATTTGATAAGGCATTTTTTGGTTATTAAATGTGAGAAATACTTTGAACTAAAAATTATGGGTGGAACCCGGACTTTATATAGCTCTTTGATGCATTGAAAAGTTCTCATGATATGAATAAGTTGGGAAAATGGGTTTTGACCCTTAATTTTAAACCGTCTTATGAAGGGTCTTGATAGTAATAGGTTTTCATTTTCCCGAGACTTGACATACTTAAATAAAGAATTCCCCTCATTTAATTTCAGTGATTATTTATCCATGAGATTTTGAAGCGACATATCTATGGAAGTAGTTCATCCTTTGTTTATTGATTCTTGTAATATTTTTTAGTTCCTTACTTTCTATATTATTTTTTCCTTATCTATTTTTATAAATGGAAAGTGTTTTTAGGTATTTAACTCTATATATAAATTGATTATTTCTTTCATTATACATACCCTTACTGAGCATTTGAGCTCACCCTTGTTATTTTTCTCTCCACAGGTTATGAAGAAGAGAATATTTATTTAGCTTTCAAGGATGCAGTTCATTTCAATTTATTGTGTTGAATATCTTATTTTATTTACCAAATGTAATATGGGTATCCTGTATGTAATTTGGATTTCCAAGAATTCTAAAATATACATTTCTTCAGGATTTTTTCCTTGTAATAATGACAATGAAATGTAATAATACAATAGCTTCCTGTTATTTGATGTTGGGGCTTTACACATTTATTAAGACCTTCAAATAAATGATCAATATTGACTTTTGAATACTGTATTTAATCTATAGCATACCTAGCTAGTCTTGTAAAGGTATCCTCATACCCTGTAAAACTAACTTATTCCCTTTTATTTAAGATAAGGAATATTCTATTCATTTTAGTTCATTTCTCATAAGGTAAATATTTTTCGAATAATTATTATTTAAAATTTCTCTATTCCATGTCTTTTATTTCATCTTTCTCCTTAGTAATCTGGGTCAATGAGCACCATTGATCAGTATATCCCTTGAGAAAATATACTTCCAGTATTAACATTTCATTTTCATTGCATCTTGATGATAGAAATATCTTTTCAAGGGAAATGATCCACTAATAATCAACCACTTTTTTAGTATTCCCACTAAAAGACATGGGCTTGTTCCACATGAAATGATCCAGTATAGGTGTAGTATGTTTATTCGTCATAACCTATGTAAGTTGTCCTAATATGGTCATGATCTGCTCAAATCAAACACTAACTATTTTGACTTACTTAGTAGGGGAATCCCTATATTATCCCCAAGTATTGATTCATTTCCTTCTAGTAGACTTCATTAATAAATAATGGAAAACACTAAGTTATCTCATAATCATCTCGAGTATTGATCCAAAAATTCACTACAAGGGATTATTATAATTCTATTTATTTAACATCTAGTCCCTGAGGTTTTTACTAAACATGCTATGATACCAACTGTAACAACCCTAACCCTAGTAGCCCAGAGTATATGGTTATTTTATTACAAAAACATAAATTCAAGAGATCACATCACCATGTATTGACCAGTTTAGTAGTCTTGAGGAACTAGATACACACATGGTCTCCTTATTACATTGGTAATTAAGCATAGTACATAACAATGGAAAATAAACCACAACCTTTAAATTTATACTTCCTTGAAATTTATTCAAATATTTAATCTTCATAATTCGAGGAAGGAAAAAAATAAAATGGGTAGATAAAACACTCAGTAAGGGTTACAAGAATCAATAATAACTGAGTCAAATTCAACAATGCATAAGCATTATAGTAATGTAAATATCTAAACAAAAAATCCATCAATGAAATGATAATGAAAATGTATCCAAATATTTTTTCATAGTGAACATTTCATGAAAATTAATAATATAATACTAAATGAGTAAAATAGTTAATCATTTGATTTCATGTATCTTGAATATAAACCATTATACCATCAATATGGTTTAAGTATATGGGTAGAAACCCATCTAATTATACTTGGAAACAAACCTAAAGGGTCTTCCACCACCTATTTTGTCTTGTGATACCAGTTAATGCATTGAAGTTATATCTGTAATTGAGACACACCAATCAAAAATATTCTGAATCAATTTTTATACATTGTTTTAATTCATGAAAAATTTGAATTATCAAAATAAGAGTATTCATTAGAAAATATGGATTTATCAATATTTCACTGTTAAAAAAATTCAAAGAAAAAAATATTTGTAAAAATGGTATACATATAAAACAATAATCATATCCATGATACAATAAATATGGATATTTTATTAAATCTTCAATTATTGATGATCATAAATAAAATTAATGTATATATACACCACACAAAAAGAATAATTGGAGAATAAGGCATAACCAAATGGAAAATCATAATGGTGTTCATGAAAGAAGGATTTAAATAATACTTAAAAATTCATAAGGGAAAATAGGCATAGATCTTGAAAATTTATTTCTATCTGATGTGAAAACATGTAAAAAGAGTGTTTAAGGAACTTTATAAATGAGCCACTCTAGCTTTGTTTTAGGAAAAATATTATAGAGTCTTTAAATTTGAAAAAAAAATTATTTTCATAAAACAAGCAATGAACAAAGATTGTTTTTCATGATAAAAATATTTATTTTAGAATAATATTGGTAGCTTAAAATATATTATGGAGTGTACTTGAAAATGGATATGAATTTGGGTAGCTCCCTTTAATCGATCTTGCTTATTATGAGGAATTAAAAAGAGAACCTTATATAATCATGTATTTCTGCACCAAAGAAATAATAATTGATATAGGTACATATTTTTGGAACATACACACATAATTTAAGAAGATTAAATAATAATTTGGAATTAAATTATGTTAAATATAGAGAAAGCATACCCCAAATGAAATATAGAGGTTCAGAGAGAAACCATTACCTTATGTCTGAAAGTATTTTGGAATTTCAATTAATGTCTTGGATAATGAAATGAGGTTTACTAATAATTTAATTCAAAAACAAATTCGAAATTTATTTAATTTATTATAATTTTTAAGTTTATTTATTCTCTTTTTTTTTGAGTTATAATATTCAATTTCTTTGTTCGGTAGTGTTTGTTTTTTTGGTTTTCATGATTTGTTTGTTTGTATATAAGTATGTAAGTTCATGTAAAATAAAAATAGTTATCCATAATTGAAATTATATTTTATTAATGAAATTATTAAATTTTAAATTTCCTTATATATCATTTTATTTCCATATACGGGGATGATTCATTATATAAAATGTTAATGATAACCATTTAAATTATTTTGGTGTATTTTTATCATCTAGAAATAATATTTTTTTGTTAATAAATATTATATATATACTTCATCCAAAACAATATATAACTTATCATATTTATAATCTAATATAATTTAGCCATAATAATGGTTTTATGTCTATCCATTATGGTGTTAATGGAAAATGAAAACACATCATCTACGATGATGATAAATGAACACATGACAAACGATGTTTTTATTTTTAGAATAAAAGGGAGAGGAGAATGGGTTTGATGATGGGTATTCCACTAATACAATAAAATTATATTATATATAATATAATGTAGTTATCATTTAACTCAGGACATGGGAGGTGAGGGAAGTATTAGAAAACAAAATAAATTAAAAGAAATTAAAAACATAACGAAAGAGGATTTCACCTCTTGAATTATTCTCCTTGAGAACCTCCTTAAAGAACCTATGTTTTGGTCTTTTATTGAGACTATAAGATCAAATATATGTCTAATAGGTTTGGGAGAGTAATTGTGCAGAATATAAGCAAGATATAAGGATTATATGGCGTGGGGATAACAGGTGGTGAGGGGTTGTATTTATAGTGGAGGAGAGAAGTGTTTTTTTATTATTTTATTTATTTGTTTATTATTTGGGCTTAATACTATCAATATTAATGATTATTATGACTAAATATAGTAACTAGTGCATTTGAGTTAGAACTAGTGGTTCTTAAAACATCCATACATCATTTATGACTCAATAATTTATTTATTTAGCTAATACCGTAAATTATCGTACTTTACTATTCACCAAAAATTCAATTATTTTAGAAAAATACCAAAATTTATCATAACCATTTTTTGAAATGTAAAATTCAAAAATGGAATTCATTTTTGGAATATAATTTTATAAATATTAAATTTTTAGATTTTAATTTAAATGGTCATTTATTGTAAAAATATCGATTTTAGAATTATAACCTATTTTTTGACACATTGAAAAATTAATCACGATATCATATAATAATTTATAATCATAAAAAAATTATTAATTTATAAATATGTTTTGTGAAAATAAATCTTCTTTATGAACATTATATCAATTATAAAATTGTAAATAAAAATTTATGTTTCATAAAAATACAAATACTTAAATTTGTCATTTTTAAGACATTTATTTACTTATTCCATGACATAAATATATCATATTTTAAATTATAAGATACCTAAATTTTATTTATACATTAATATGTGATAATATTATTCTCAGGGTCACATTACTATTCCCAATAGTCATGTTACTATTCCTAATGGTCATGTTAATATTTAATAGTATATCACGACTCATTTATGTTCAGTTTTTTCTAAAACAAAAGATATTGAGTAAATTGAATTTATTTAATAATATATGTAATATAAAATCTTGGGGCATCATATTTTTTGATCTACATGGATCAAGAAGTGGTAAGTAATGAGGGTGACATGACCTCATTTTATAAGTTAAGGGAGTGGCACTCTTATAAATACATAATACATTAATATATAATAAAGTCATATCCAAGTGAAAGTGGAATCAAGGAAACAAAAATTAAAATATAGGATAATGGTGGATGGAAATAAACTTAACCAATCACATTTATCCAAGTGTTTGGTTATATTTTATTCTTTATCTCTTTGGTTAACCCCTCTTTAAACCATTTTAACAAGCTTTATACCATGGTACCTATTTATTATGTCCAAAAATTAAGTTAAACATATTAAATAATATTGATTTTTCAAAAAATAAATATATAATCATTTGATTATGACTTAATACATATAATTAGATGATATTAATTGTAATATTCACTCACAAAACACAAAAAACATATTTTTTGTAAAAATGTATTTGTAATTATAAAAATGATTTTAATCTCACTCATTTTCAAGTACCATCCATTAGATTAATGTTAATATATATTATTAAATAAATTAAATATAATTTTCATTTTAACCATTCATCAATAATGATTAAATAAATTTATAAAGATAAAATACATTACCAAAAATAGTTTTCTAAAAAATAACTCTTCTTTTTACCATCAAATGAATTTATCTTTACTTATAACCAATTAATAATATATGTGTGTATGATTATTAATTATTTTAAATTAAACACAAATAAATTTCATCAAAATTATTGTTCATAAGTAATCAGGATACATAATATATGGTAAAATACAATACTATGAAAATTTTGTTCTTTTATTGTAGAATGATATTATTTTTATCATTTGAAATTGAGTACTTATTTCTTAAGAATTAATCAATAAATTTTCATTAAGGAAAACTTTTATTCTTTTTCATTTATACACACCAATCCAGTAGCTACATGATAACATTCGCATTTAATAATATTATTTAAATAGAATATCACAATTTATTTAAGCTCAAGGATGTGTATATGGAATGATAGAAAACACTTTGAACCCTTCACGTATGTGGTGAAAGTAGGTCCCCACGAAGATGAGTTTCCAGGTTTAGAGAGTGCAGAATCAATTCATACCTATGGAGGATAATATTCAAAGAAGTGGCATTCATATGGCCTCTCATTGCTACTATTGTAGTAACCCCCAAGTGGAATCGATGGTCTATCTACTTATCAAGGCTGAATGGGCAGTAACCCTTTGGTCTATGATTGAGAAATGGGGTACTTATAATGAAACATGTTCATTCATGAATGAATTCTCCGCGAGTTAGTTTTTAGGCATGAAACTACAAGCGATGGATTCCAAGATCTGATGTCTCATTGTTATAGTGATATTCTGGACACTTTGGGAGGCAAGGAACAAAGCAAGGACAGAGGTCCAACCGCCGATGACTTCACTGCCTATGCGAATAAAGACTCTTATTTTTGGACATGGTTCATTGATTAAAGGTGGTCTGCATTTCTACACTCTTTGTAGTCTTCTCAATAGACTAGTGGCACGTCCAAGAACCCAGGGGTGTTGGATTTAATGGCATCTGCTGGAGGACGCCTGGTGCGGGATAAGAATTGTTTAGTTGTGTTATCTTATAGCAGTTTCCATGGTCTAGGTAGTTCGTTAGGGGTGGAATCTTGGGTGATGCACACTAGTGTCAGGCTTTGCAAAATTGTATGGTTGGTATTTTAAGAAGTGGAATCAGACTCTGAGGTGTTGATTTGAGCTTTACATGGGAAAATTAACCCACCTTTGAAGTTGAATTACCTGGTTAGAAGTTGTGTTTTGGAGATTCCTAATGGATGTGTGGTTCTTTATATTCCATGGGAGGCCAACTTTGCTGTGGATTCCCTTTCCCAGGGGAGTAGTCCTGATGAGCGCTTGGTAATTTTCTCTAGCTTGGGGTCTTTACCTAAGGTTTATAATGATTTTTTCTAAGGAGATGCTCTTGGGATCCATTACTTTAGATCTCCGTGATTTGTATCTGCTTCGTAGGGAGCCCTCTCCTTTCAATAATAAAAAACAATTTTTGATCTAAAGTATAAGAGGTGTTACATAGAACATTATCATTACATTACATACTAGGTCATACACTATAACACTACAACAGGTTCTTACGGTTGATTATTAATCATAAGAACTCATCCTTGTTTCATAATCATGGTTTCATTACACAACCCACAAGAAAATTCATCATACATGACCTATATTTTATTCTCATAACATATTATAAATAATCAAAACATCCTAGGATCCAATCATACTATTGTAATTAATGGTAATAAACTTTTTTAATCATTTTTTAATACACAACCAGTAGGTATTTTTTGCATTTCATACAACACATTCCATGCATATTAACACTAAATGTAAAGAAAGGGATCACCTATCTAATACTAATAGGGTACTAATCAGTGAAAACCACAGGATTATTAGGCCTCAATTAGAATAAATCAATAGATATTCTAAGGGACCTAGAATCTGTCATAGTAATTAACATATAAAGAACGAGAAATAGAAACATGAAATAGACAGAAGATGGTTCATTACCTTAATAGATAAAATCTCCTATGATAAAAAAATCCATACATGTCGATGAAAAAATGTGATCCAACTTTGAATAATTAATGAAGAAGAAGAATGTGCTAGGTAATTATTATTTTATAGTATGAAATGAGAAAAGATTCTCATTTATTCAAGAATAAATTTCAAATAATTAATAAATTTGAAATTAACAAAAACTAAGAAGGAATCAATTATGTACCTTAAAACCCACCATAAATTTACTAGAATAGCCACTCATGGGTCATCAACCACCTAGTGGACCACCTAGATCTACTTTCCCCCCTTATGACTCAACAAAATACATAGTATTAGTGCACTAAGTACATAGTTGTATCTTTTAATGGATATATAACATAGAACATAGCTCGATTACCTAAAATGGGCCAATGATCCTCCACTAACACCTCTAACACTCATAAGTCATATAAATACACAAGTATTCCCAATATTTAGACAAAAATAACACCTGATATAGATGAAGGGTTTTACAACCTCCGAAATATATAGTAAATCATTATCGATTTGAATTACTAAGAAACACCAAGCCTATTTGATGAAAAGATTCGGACACTAAACCCACCAAGTAGACTCCCATTCCAAAATAGACTCTTATATATGACCATGATATCCCTAAAAATATATAAGAGGGGATTTTATATAGTGTATAGTTTTTTCCCACTAACACGCAATACATGTCGATTTATCCATGATTAAGATTCCCAATTATAAATTGGCCTTGTCGACACTAATCACATGAGAAGGGTTGATATGGTGTCTATAATGTCAAGATACATCAAATATGTTAATCATAAAAATATATCTCTACTCATGTGATGGATATTTTTTCCATGAACTTCTAATAAAAAGGGAACCATGAGTTAGAATTTATTATAACACCTAGATGGTATGCTTAAACAACACATAGGTCTAAAGATAATTGGTATTCCTTAAGTACTAATTCATTCCATGACACTTACACATAAATTTTCATAATCATGAAGAAAAAAATGTATCCCTTTCAAAAACAGTTCTCCTATGAGTCCCATGAAAACACACTATATAATAAACATATATTCAACCAAACAAATTAAAGTTTAGGTCTCTTAGATATGTAGAAAATGCATTAAATTAAATTAAATATCAATAATAAATCATACCAAATAACTTAAATATAAAAAAATTAATAATATCATTATGAAATCTGTTAAAGAATAGGTCTCCTCTAGGTCATTAATGTTCCACCTTTAACTAATTCTAATTATAGAATCACAAAACAAACCCTCTTATTTTTTTTATCAATGGAAACCAATAATAATTATTAAATTCATGATAATATTTTGTACGTCCCCAGTAAAAAATCCATATGGAGGAACATTTATATCACTCCGACTCCTCACATGTTCTTGTAGGGACTACCACACACCTAATAAACAATGGAAATAATGTAAAGCAAGGGTCCAATAAGGTGGAATATCCCCACTATATATATTTTCCTCTATCACTAAGAAATATTTTATATAAAACTAACTCTACTTCTCCATATTGAGGAGTGAGGATGTAATACTCGAAGATATATGGGTTGCTCTGCCCTAATACCCCAGAACATTGAGGTTTATCTCATTGAATATCATCATTATCTTCTACCCACATTCCCCACATATTCATGAATATTCCTAATGATTACATTAAAAACAACATTCCCTTTCCCAATTCTATATTCCATCATGAAATCAAAATACCATATGCACTCAAGCCACCTATACTACTAAAGGTCGTGTCCTTCATTGAAAATAAGTACTTGAGGATCGTATGGTTGGTATAAACTATAAACCTCACACCAATAATGTATTGAAACCATAATATAAGTGTGTGAACCACCTCCACCCTACATAGATAATACACCAAGTAAGTTCTATCATACTATCATAACTTTTTGGGCCCATAAGAAACCACTTACCCATCCTACCTCAGAATTTCCCCATGATTAACTCCTATAGATTCATAATATATTGTATACTTATTACCCCAAATAGATAATCTTATAAATGGTTTAGATATTAATACCAATTTTATTGAATATAAGGCATCATTATATTAATCAAACAACAAAAAAATAACCTTATTCTAGGTTAGGCATTTTATTAGTACTACTAAAAGGGAGAAGTTCTGAACTTGTCTTTTAAAGTAACCTACTAAACTAGGGAAACTAGAAATATCATATAAATTATTTTACCACTCCTAGGAAACTATATCCTTCACATTATCTAGGTCCACTAATATTACTTCATCATACATCATGTTCCATATGATGTGGAACACACTAATTTAGAATATATACTTTTAGAGCTTAACATGAAACTAATACCATCCCTCTATGTACACATAATGATATCAAAAATATTGAGAATGATCTTATAATTATTGGGAATATAAAAAAATGAAATTTATGAATTTTACCATGAATTACCTCAAATATGTATTGAAGACCCCATTAATTAGGGATGTAAAAACTTAGGACATGTTTTTCAACCCAAATAGCATCCCATGATATTCATATACGAAATACATTCTCTTAAAAGGAATCGATGGAATATGAGAATGTATCACTCTTAACCACCTAGATTCCCTTATATAATTGAAAATTTCATTGATATAATGAAGGTGATATAGTTTCATAACCATCAATTGGTTAAAACTTTCGTAATTGACACACAAACACAAAAACTGGTCTACATCTTTGGAGAAAAATAGGATAAACATGTGGGTATGTTTTTAGGTGAATGAATCTCATCACAAAAAAATTCTCGACATGTTATTTTATCTATTTATGATCTTTAAGATCCATCCTATAAAGAATAATGGACATATTAAACATACCTAAAATAATCTCAATTGAAAAATAAATCTCACACATAGGTGAAAACACTGAGAAGTCCACATTAAAAACATATTTAAATAGATCTATTATTGATGGAAATATCACATGATTATTCTATTAATCGCTTAAATAAAAACTATCCAATTATTCCATGGTGTCCCTTATAACTGATGATATATTTTTTATTAACCTGCCTATAGATCCCACTTATTGATATCTGTTTGATAGCCTCCCCCTATAGACATGAAGGTTACTCATCGATGATACAAATCCATGTGTGATTGATAATGTTTTAGAAAATTATTCCTAGGATTTTTCTAAACTATACATCTTCAACATGAATAAATCCTAGAGAAACCCACACCATCTAATTTGTATAGTTAACTTGGAACATCTATGAATTTTATCAAATTACCGCATAAGGCAATATTGATAGAAAAAACTCCATTCTGGTACTTAATAGAATGAATAAAATAACTAACTATATAAAAAATGTGAAATATTTTTGATTCACTCTTATTATATAGAATAGTATCTATAATCAATTCATTAAGAACCATACCTTAGGTGGTTGATTTATCCCCAACCTACAGGGTAAGAATATTCTTGATAAGGTGAATCTATCACTGATACCCTCAATTCTAGGTACCTCATCCTAATCTAAAAGATAAAAACCTGAGGACACCCATATTTTATAATACTATTTTTCTCCTGAACCTACTCTTAAACCCCTTATTTTTTAATTTATCAATTCCCTCCAGAAACCCATAGATAAATAAAAAGATACCTCTATATATTTACTAATTATTTACATGAAAGACACTTCTTCAAATTACTATCACAATCAATTATAATATAAACCTTCAGGTCACATTGGTAGCACTCAAATAAGGCTCTCCCATTCAAAAGTAATGAATGCTTACTATGAATGGGTTATCTATATACTCCCAAGAATGACTCTTTATACCAAGTTTTACTACTACATGATGACCCACTCTCAGCCATGGTAAAAGAGGTATACTACCCCTAACAACCCAATATTATTTAGTTTCATATCCATGATTAGTTCCTGATTCAAAAACATTGAAAAGGGTTTCAATTAAGTCATATTCACTTTGGGTTGAATAAAATACCTTTTTCCATATTTAAAATTTCTAATATTTTAGGTGTTATCACCAACCTGTGTAGATTAAAATCTCATCATATTTGTAAATCTAGTGGTATAATCCATCAAATTCATGCCCCCTTATACTAGATGTGTGGACTAAAAATCCTTTTTGACCCTCAGGGTCCCTATTAAGAAATTATCAATGAAGTATGATTGATAATAATTATAGTATAGTCCCAATTACTCATCTTCTTAGAAAAAAATTTCCCACCAATGCTTTGATGGACATTGATGTTTTTAGATGGAAATCATTATCCACTTGTTAGGGGGTTACTCGATGATAACAATGATAATATTCATGGAAACTACCATGAACATGGATCTTATGGTCCTCCCTCACCAGTAATGAATGGTGGATGATGTTGTTAAAAATCACAAGTTGTACCAGACATGTTCTTCATAGATCTTGGTTCCCAATTCCTAATAGATCATATGACATAAAGAACAATCTATTTGAGGTAGGATAAAAATTTGAAACAAGAAATTTATTTTTTAATTCTAGTGGGGAATGTTCATATTATCCCACATATAAGCCAATCCAAGGTCATTGTGGTGGAATATATCTATAATTAAAATCATAAAAATCAGAATAAATTTCTATAAAAAGAATAAAAAATAATATTTAAGGTAATAAATAAAGGGTGCATTATTTTATTCCAAAAATTCACACTCTATGATTCAAGGGATTTAAAAATATGGGCTTGAGTCCAGCCTAACCTAACCATGATTGGGTTAAGTACAATATTATAAAGGGTCCACATTATAGTTATATTATAGAACAACAATAGTCAGCAATCAGTTGTTAGTCATATAGAGTTCCACCAATAATTTATATATGAAAATACTATTTCATTTTTTGTTAACAAATTAAATTACCCATACCAACAAAGAATCTATAATATATTTCATGAATATTAATAACAATAAGATATATATATGTCATGTGGGATCTATGTCCTAATAATGATGCATGAAAAAACACTCACATTCCAACGACATCCCAATAGTGATGCATAAACCGTAAATCAATATCATAATGCATTATATTTACAATAGTAATCCAACCATAAAAAGTAACATCAAGAATAAGAGCACTATACCTAGTTTCTTAGACTTACATAATATGTTAGCTTGTTAATCCCATGAATAAGAACCATAACTGGCCTAAAAATAACCTATATCATATTTATAATATTTTAAATTGTAATGTAAAAATAAAAATAGATCTCTAATACCACTATGTAACTTTACCAATCCATCACATATACATGATGATCAAACAGGGCTTCTATATACCATAAGAGTACATCCTAGAATTATAGAGGCTACCTACTAGTGATGAGGGTCAATATATTACTAGTGGGGAGACAATACCCTTAGGAACAAAATACCATAAAAATAGTAGAATCATTAAATCTAATAATCCATCTAAATCTAATAATTTAATAAGATATAAAATACACAAAGAAACTTTTGAATAATAAATATCATCAACATGATATTTCAAATTGATATGTAATACATTTTATATAATTTATATGACATAAGAAGATCTCCCTTTGTAATATCATATACAAAAGGGTCCAAATTTAAACAAAATTTGGAGATCCCACCAAAATTAGTCTAGAGTCTTCAATCAATCCCATCTCCCATATCCAATCAAACTTTACTAACTCCATCATCCATAACAATAGGGTAATTTCCTAAACCTAGTTCATGAAATTAGATTATTCTTGGTTACTCGATTTTTCAAGTTGGTTGTGATTAAATATTAATAGGAAACTTCATATTATGTCCCTCAAAAGTCATGTAAATATAGGTTTCTGCTTAATATTAAGTTTCAATGAAGTAATAAATAAATAACCAATCACCCAATAGGGTTCTCCTAAAAAATGAAGTGTGATTATACATTCTTTGACCAGTTCTATAATGGTATGATATATAAATTTTATGACCACACATAAGGAATTAATGATATATGATTCCTCATATAATAATCCGGGAAAATAAGGTTTCACTATCCCACATACTATGTGAAAGATGCACCACCATCACAACACATCCAAGTCAATGATCTGTAAATGGTTCAAGGTCAGTGGTGAATAGGTCATCACCTAATGAATGAGGTGCAACTAATCCCAAGTAGATGATACACCACTACTATCTAAACTCTGGTGGGAGATATAGCACTGCTTTATTACCGTGGTGGATAAAACACTACCATTGAATCTCAAATTGGTAGAAGATATACCATCATTATCATTCAAAATGTGTATGACTTAAAATCATTCAAAATCTAATGTAGATGACAAAAAACTAAGTTAATGTCCATGGGGGGGATTCACAAACAATACCATCCTCTATGTGGATGATTTACTATCATTATCAAATATCAAGTGGATAATACACAAAATGAATATGTTCCCACGTGGATGATATACACCTAGGATATCTCTCATACGTGGATGATGATGAATAATTAAATCCTATGTATATGAAATTAAACTAATATGAAATTCCATGTGGATGAGGTATTACTAATACATCAGCCACATTGTCACGACCCATCCTCAAGGCCCATGTCGTGACTACCCCAAACCCACCTTCCATAGGCCAGGGGCTAGAGACTAGCACCAAAGGTGTAAATCCCAATAAAAGGGAAGGCAATGCCTTTATAAAAGTAAAAAAAACAATAGAGAACACAAGCTGAAGTAAACTGAGTATAAAAGTAAGTGCTGAAAAGTAAATGGGCCAGAATACAAACCCAACTGAAAGTACAGTACAACTGAAAAGAGAGTACAACAGTAGTAAAGTAAATCAGCAACCACCGAGTGATCCTCCGGCTATCCCACCTGAAGGGTGGGTACAGATGGTCTCCTCAGCTCCTCGGGTCCGGAAATCCGCTCCATGTACGTCCCACCAGATATTCCACCTCCGAATTCCATCCCGCTCTTCAAGCCTCAACCACGATCAGTATTGTCTGTCGTCTGCAACCAACACCATGTAGTACGGGCATAGCCCGTGCAGGGGTGAGTATACAATACTCAGTAGGGACCCCGAGACCCCCAAAGGTCTCCCAGAATCCACAAAGGATAAACCACAAAGGATATATACAAACACAATGTATCAAACAACACTACTTAGGTATATGCCCATACATATACCTATTTCATCAATTCCAGTTCGGCTCCAACTACCGAGCCTAAGTATAACCCAATCCACAGAGGAAAACACAACCCAATCCACACAGGAAAGAAAGTCAATCATATCGATGATATTGATTGAAATTCAAGACTCACCTCACACAGGTATACTACTCACAAAGTGGGGTGGAGTTGATAGATGTTTCCTCGGAATCATCTCCCCTGCCGAACCCACATAGGATCCAAGTACAGAAGTCATAACTTCAGAACCCACGTAGGATCCAAGTACAGTAACCATCGTTGCCGAACCCATGTAGGATCCATGTACAGTTTTCATTGCTGCCGAACCCACAGAGGATCCATTTACAGTCGTCCTCGCTACTGAACCCACGTGGGATCCAAGTACAGTCATTATCGTCGTTGCAGTCGCAGCCAACTCTAGGGTTCCCGCACACAGCACGCTCGATTCCAGGAGGGTCTGTTCTATGAGACAAGGGGTTAGATACATAAACTATCACAAAGTATAGATTTTATGTATCCCAAAGTTCCTTCTGGTCAATAGGAACTCTATGCAACTGACAGCGCAACAATGGGATGCCCGATCTGGGAGATATTGGCTTTTCTGTTCCAGGGGCCTGATTAGAAATACGCTCGTTTCTAACCTGACTGATATACAAGTTCATCCGAAACTCACATACAGTATTGTAAAAGGACCATCTCATCGAAAGAGTCCTAGTGTCATAGACGGATCATCGATTGGATGAGCGGTCTTCATGTTAACCCCGTTTAAGTGATTAACGGGCCCGACCCATTTAGCTCAGTGGGCCGACGGGTTGGGTTAACCCAGTTTGACGGGTCCAACCCAGCAAGGGTGTCAGACCTGTCCAAAGGGAATACTCAAGTCGACCCGAAGTGGCGTGGCGCGGCCCGGCGCGGCTCGGCTCGGCCCGGCCCGGCTCGGTGCGGCCCGACGCGGCCCATCTCAGACCGGCCTGGCGCGACCTGGATGGGCGCGCGGCCCGGCTGGCTTGGCCAAAGCTGAGCACATTCCAAAGGGGGGGGGGGTGTCCCCCTCGGTTTCCGCACCAGCAGCGCCAGGCGGCGCCACCCTTCCTGAAAACCTGGGGGCTAGACCGGCCCGTCTTCTGCGCACGCGGCCCGCATGGGAGGGTCGCCAGTCCTCTAGCGCGGCGCCCTCTTGGCCCCACGGTTCAGCACCGCCCGGTCGGCCGGCCGGTCCTCTAACGCAACACCCTCCTGGCGTCGTGGCTCCACTTCACCCGGCCGGCCAACGGGCCGGCCGGTTCATCCGCCAAAGCGGCCCACGTTGCGGGCCGCGGTTTGTTCCGCACAACCGGCGCGATGACATCGGTTCCCTTCATCACGATACTGGTAGGGCGTGACAGCGCCGTGTTTTTCCTCCGCCTATGGTTACCAATTCCAAAGGAATAAAGTTCCAGTGGAGGGTTGTCGGGATGTGTTCGTTTGGCCCGCGCCCTCCGCATTAGACGGTATCACAAGGCCAAGAATGCAAAAGGTTTACAAAACACAACGAACAATTTTATTCTCAATAAAATTGAATCCACACACCCTACCTCAGAAATAGATGATGAGCGTTGGCGTCACGGGATGAGAGTTCGTAGACGTCGATGGAGAGCATCCGAGGAGGAAGTGGCCTCTCCCCTTTTTGTCACGGAGAGAATATTGAAGGGTGTGGCGTCATTGGCAAGTTCCCACATCGGTGTCTCCTACCTTGTCACGGAGGAAGAAGAGGACGGAGAAACCGGGGTCACCGAGTCGGTGTTCTTCATCGAAGAGTTGACGTTCTTCATTGAGGATGAAGTTCTTCAAATAAAACTAGAGCACTCTCCCCAAAATATCCACACGACATGCCAACCCTAGAAATAAAATAAGGCTTCCCTTATTTTATTAAATCATGCCATGCATTCAAATTTACAAAATTCAAACACTTAATTAATTAATGAAGAGTTTCAATTAATTAATTAATGTGTGTGTTGGCATGCAATAAAGAGGGAGAGATGGAGAGTTACTTAATTAAGGAGAGTTAACAAGTTTTAAATGGGGGGCTTATGAGAGTTATGGAAATGTGAAGGGTTGGGGCTCGTGTGGGCCTGACCTCACATTTATCCTCACATGGGTAGTTAGGATATTAGTGGGTCCCACCCTAACTTCCCCATGTAGGTTATACCCACTTAAGATATAGAAATAAAATTGTTCCATAATTTTATTCACCTCTCAATTAATCCAGAAAAAATTAACTTCTTCTCCCATTCAAAAGCATATTTGGTAAAGGTCCTCTTAAGAAATTACTGGCACTGCGAGTTCACCGGTGCCCACAGATTTCAATTCCGGGCACCGGTTCAATAGATAAAAAAACCCGCCCATTCGTTTACTGAACGTACCCGAGCTAAACTTCAAAAATTGATTCCGAGCACACCGGGCCTCGGAATCAGGTTCCGTCAGAAGCCACAAACTCGTATAATTCCAAAGTATTTAAGAAAAACAATTACTTGAAATTTCCAGGCCTTTAAATTACTCCCAAATCAGGGCTTTATGTCCCCGTAAAGTTATATCATAAACTAGGAAAACAAATGAGGGTACTGTGCACGCATCAGAGCCTCCCAAACCCATGTGCTCTCCTAGAGGTTCCCATGCTGCCAACAAATGCGCACAAGAGGAATCGACCATCCACATAGGACCCGCTCATGTCGATCCTTGATCTCCACTGGGACCTCCGCAATTTTCACAACATCAACGATGTCCAGCTCCCCGTG
The DNA here is from genome assembly GCA_963277665.1 of Viscum album. Lineage (NCBI taxonomy): Eukaryota > Viridiplantae > Streptophyta > Magnoliopsida > Santalales > Viscaceae > Viscum > Viscum album. Next base: position 285,749,874 of record OY728137.1, on the reverse strand, counting down.
ATCAATGATATGCATCGGATCATGCAAGTATCTCCTCAGCTGGGATATGTGGAAGACGTCGTGCACTTGGTGCAACTGTGGTGGAAGATCTAGGCGATAATCCACCTCGCCTACCCTTCTAAGAACCTAGAATGGTCCGATGAAGCGCGGAGATAACTTGTCGCCTCGGCCAAATCTCTGTAATCCACATCGAGGTGAGACCCGTAAGAAAACGTGGATGCCATCCTCAAACTCCAGTGGTCTCCGCCTCCTATCAGTATAGGACTTCTGTCTGCTCTGTGCAGTCCTCATCCGCTCCTGGATGATCTACACCTTCTTTGTCGTAGCCTGAACCATCTCTGGTCCTACGAGTGCTGACTCCCCTGGGTCAGCCCAGCATAGAGGAGATCTGCATAGTCGGTCGTACAATGCATTGTATGGTGCCATCCCGATGGTGGAGTGGTATCTGTTATTGTACGCAAACTCCCCCATGGGTAGGCGATCCTCCCAGCTGTGACCAACGTCAAGAACACATGCACGGAGCATATCCTCGAGTTTCTGAATGGTCCTTTTCGTCTAGCCATCCATCTGAGTGTGAAAGGCGGTGCTCGGGCATAGTTGTGTCCCCAAATCCTCCGGCAACCCCTTCCAAAGCCGGGAAGTAAAGATAGCGTCTCGATCGGATACGATAGATGATGGCACACCATGAAACCGTATGATTTCCTGAACGTAGAGGCATCCCATGCTCTCCATCGAGCCCTGCTCTCTGATAGGTAGGATGTGGGCCGACTTGATGAGTCAGTAGACAATCACCCAGATGGATTCATGTCCTCTGGAAGTACGAGGGAGCCCCATCAGAAAATCCATGGATATATCATCCCACTTCCACTCTGGGACCTCTATGGGCTGCACCAAGCCTGCTGGTACCTGGTGCTCTGCCTTCACCTGCTGGCAAGTAAGGCATCGTGAAACAAACTCTACCACAACCTTCTTCATACCCGGACACCAGTTCTGTCGTCTGAGATCCTAGTATATCTTTCCTACTCCTGGATGTACCGCCAATGGGGAAGTGTGAAACTCCCTCAACACCTCCTCCTGTAATGCAACTGGTACCATGGTACATCCCCTGAAGAGGATGACGTGATCTCCTCCTACAGAAAATCCATCAGGTTCATGTCCTGTGGATATCTGTGCACGTCGCATATCATAGTCAACATCCCCACGTTGTGTCTCCTTGACCCACTGAATTAGTGGAGGAGTGACATTGAGTGACTGTAGAAAGGCTGCTCCATCTCTATCCACGAAGGATATCTGCAACGCGGCTAGCTACTTCGTCACATCTCCATGTAGCTAAATGCCCAATCTCCTACTGAGAGCATCAGCTGCTATGTTCCCCTCCCCCGGAGTATAGACAATCTCAAATTCATAGTCTTGGAGGAACTTGAGCCATCGTTGATGTCTCAGGTTCAGGTTGTTCTACAAGAAGATATACCTGAGACTCTGGTGGTCAGAGTAGACTGTAAAGCCCTCGCCCATAAGGTATTTCTTCCGTATCTTCATGGCGAAGACCACTGCTGCTAACTTCAGGTCATGGGTAGTATAGTTATACTCATGTTTCCTCAACTATTTTGAACCATAAGCGATCAATGCCCACTCCTGTATCAGGACACACCTAAGTCTAGTCCTTAATGCATCGCAGTAAACTACGTACCCTACGCCCTCCTCCGGTAGCCTCAAGATGGGTGCACTGGTCAATCTCTGTCTCAGCTCCAGGAAGCTCTGCTGACATCTATCTCACCATGCGAAGGGTTTCCCCTTCTTCTTCAAAGCTGAAAGTGGTTCTGCAACTCTAGAGGAATTTGGCACAAATCTATGATAGTACCCAACCAGACCTATGAAACTCCATACCTATGTCATGCTCCTGGGTGGCTCCCAAGAAAGTTCTGCCTCGATCTTCACAGGATCCATAGCTACTCCTGCCTTAGAGATGACATGCCCCAAGAATTGGACCTTTTGAATCCAGAACTGACACTTCAAGAGCTTACCATAAATTTGGTGCTCTCGGAGTGTGTCCAGTACAACCCGTAAGTGGTAGGCGTGCTCCTCCTCAGTAGTCGAGTAAATCAGTATGTCTTCGAGGAAGACTACTACAAATCGATCGAGGTAAGGCTAGAAGATCCTATTCATGAGACTCATGAACACTTCTGGAGTGTTGGTTATGCCAAAATGCATAACCAAGAACTCATAGTGTCCATACCGACACCTAAAGGCCATCTTCTGCACATCCTTGTCTCGAACTCTGAGCTGATGATAGCCTGACCTGAGGTCTATCTTCGAGAACCATCGTGCTACCTTGAACTGATCAAAGAGGTTGTCAATTCTCAGAAGCGGATACCCGTTTTTTACGGTCACCTGATTTAGTTTATGGTAGTCGACACATAGTCGTAAGCTCCCATCCACCTTGTTGGTGAATAAAATCAGAGAAGCCCAGGGTGAAACACTGGGTCAGATGAATCCCTTACCCTACAAGTCCTCCAGTTATACATGTAGCTCACGAAGCTCAGCGGGAGCCATCCGATATGCTGGAGTAGATATCAGGGTTGTCCCGGGGTACAGATCAATATAGAAGTCTACATATCTGCGAGGAGGTAGTCTTGGGACGTTGTTAGGAAAAACGTTCGTATACTGATCCACCACAATAGGAAAACTTGGACTCCGCACATCAACCGCTCCGAGAATTAGACTAGCCAACTGATGTGTGATCGGATGCCCTCTTCTCTGCTTAAGTCCATCCTATGCTGCAAAGTCTCCCTTCTCACCAGTGAAGGTGAACCTACTCCCATCCATGCGGACACACCACACTTTGCGCCTAATACAGTCGATCTTAGCATGAACTTTCGATAACCAATCCATGCCCAATATGACGTTGTAAGGCCTCGACACCGCTTCAAAAAGATCCCAGCCGATGCTCTCGCATCCTAAAGTAAGCTCACACTACCGACACTAGTGTGTAATCATCGAGTCAGCTTCCGTAAGAGTCTTTAGCCATAAGTATCGAGCCAACGATTCTATCAGAATCTCCGAGCTCCGAACAAGGGCAGCGGAAATGAAATAATAACTCGATACTGTGTCTATAAGAACTACAGCAAGGGTGGAGTAGACACAGATAGTACCTCGAATCATATCAGGTGTGTCGTGGTCGTAATCCTTCACCACCTGAAGCTGATCCTACCTCTGTCCGCTAGCTCCCTAGGGTCGGGGTGGACCTCCTGGTGGTAGTGGTGGTAGATCCTCGAAGCGTCGCCCACCACCCGCTGCTTGTCCAGTTCCTCTGCCTCGTCTGCCTTCTCCCTACAGACTTCCACGGTCAAACCTTTGCCTCTACCTGGGTGGTCCCTCAACCGTCTACTACTCCTCTGCATGGCGGGTCAAGCAGTCACGATCCATGTGGCCCTGCCCGCTGCATGAATAGCACTACTTGCCTCTCATATGACTGGCTCTACTGCGTGTGCCCCGCACCTCCGAACAAGTATCTTGAGGTCACCCACCGAATGGCCTAGTCTGCTTGGACCTCAGTGACATCTGTCTACTTCCTGTTGCAGGAGACTCCACTATGTGTTGCCCTGCGGTAGGTCTCGCTGCTGGCGTAGGCTCAACAAGGAAGCTCTCCACATGAAGGGCTCGGTCCAGTACTCCTTCCTGCGTCGGAATGCTGAGGGAGATCATCGAAGCCCTGATCTCATGCTTCAGTCCCAGATCGAAGGTCCAGGTCCAGAATAATGGGTCTCGTACCATGACCATGGAGTACCGCGAGAGGTCGGTAAATCTCACCGAGTACTGGGCTACTGTCATACTGCCCAACCGCAGCTGTAGTAACTCCTGGATGCACACCGCACGGTGGGTGGCTGGAAAGAACTCCGAGTGGAAGAGGCTCTTGATGTCCGTCCATAGTAGTGATGCACCGTCGTGCACCTGGAGCATCAAGCTCCACCATCTACCTGCTACTGCGTGCAGGAGACTCGCCATAAGGATCACCATGAGGTCAGCTGGTGTCCCTACTAATCTGAAGACTCGGACAACAGCCTCCATCCAATCCTCGGCTTCTTGAGGGTCCATCTCTCTGCGGAACCTAGGCGGCCTCTATTTCTGAAACTCGTGCTACGCACTCAGGTGGCGTGCACTCTCCGCTGCTGGGGCTGGTGGTATCGGCGGCCCAGTGGGTAGAGGTACCACTGGTGCCTCAGCTGTAATGGGGCCCTGCACCGAGTCCTCGTCGCTCGGTGGGCTGCCATCTCACACGAAACTGGGAACCCTAGCTGGCTTCCATCGTGGGGCCATCCTGAAAAGAAACAGGTGTTCCATGGTTAATACAGTATACCTGAGGAGCTGACACAAAGTATTCACAAAGAAAACTTTTGAAACACACATGCAATCAATGTTTTTGGGCACTGAGTCAGAAATCAGAAGTCAGGGTCCAGGTGTACAGATACGTCGGCCGCCGCACCAACACTGGACTCCCTGGACTGATTACCACACTCAATACTCTAAACATTATTGCTTCAATGAGATGAAATTATCAGAGTCCTGAGTTATGTGGTAGAACCAACTCCTCTGATACCAATTTGTCTCGACCCGTCCTCGGGGCCCGTGCCGTGACTACCCCAAGCCCGCCTTCCATAGGCCATGGGCTGTCGACTAGCACCAAAGGCGTAAATCTTGATAAAAGGGAACGAATTGTATTTATAAAAGTAAAAAACACAAAAAAGAATGCTAGCTGAAGTAAACACTAAGTAAACAGAGTAAAAAAGTAAGTGCTAAAAAGTAAATGGGAGAGAATACAAACCCAACTGAAAGTACAGTACATCTTAAAATAAAGTACAAAAGTAGTAAAGTAAATTAGAAACCACTGGGTCGTCCTCTAGCTATCCCACCTGAAGGGTCGGTACAGATGGTCTTCTCAGCTCCCCGGTTCTGGCAGTCCGCTCCGAGTACGTCCCGCCTGAAAGTCCAGCTCCGGATTCCATCCCGCTCCTCAAGACTCAACCATGATCAGCGTTGTCCGTCGTTTGCAACCAACACCAAGTAGTACGGGCATAGCCCGTGCAGTGGTGAGTATACAATACTTGTTAGGGACCCCAAGACCCCCGAAGGTATCCCTGAATCCACAAAGGATAAAACACAAAGAAAAGATACAAACATGAAGTATCAACCAACTGTACTTAGGTATATTCCCATACATATACCTAAGTCATCCATTCCAGTTTGGCTCCAACTCCCGAGCCCAATTACAACCCAATCCACACAGGAAAACACAACCCAATCCACACAGGAAAGCAAGTCAATAATATCGATGATATTGATTAAAAGTCAAGACTCAGCTCACACAGGTATACTACTCAGGAAGAGGGGTGGAGATGATAGATGTAGCCTCGGAATCATCTCCCCTGCCGAACCCATGTAGGATCCAAGTACAGAAGTCGTCACTGCAGAACCCACGTAGGATCCAAGTACAGTAACCATCATTGCCGAACCCACGTAGGATCCAAGTACAGTCGTCATCGCTGTCGAACCCATGGAGGATCCAAGTACAGTCGTCCTCGCTGCCGAACCCATGTAGGATCCAAGTACAATCATCATCGTCGTCGCAGTCGCAGCCAACTCTAGGGTTCCCGCACACAGCACGCTCGATTCCGGGAGGGTCCGCTCCACGATCCAAGAGGGGTTGATACATAAACTATCACAAAGTCTAGATTTGATGTATCCCAATGTTCCGTCTCGTCAATAGGAACTCTACGCAACTGACGGCATGTCAATCGGACGCCCAGTCTGAGAGATATTGGCTTTTCCGTTCCAGGGGCCCGATTAGAAATATGCTCGTTTCTAACCTGACTGATATACAAGTTCATCTGAAACTCACATAGAGTATCGCAAAAGGACAGTCTCATCGAAAGAGTCCCAGTTCCGTAGATGGTGCGTCGATCGGGCGCGTTGTCTTTAAGTTAACCCCGTTGAAGTGATTAACGGGCCCAACCCATTTAGCCCAGTGGGCCGACGAGTCGGGTTGACCCAGTTTGACGGGTCCGACCCAGCAGGGGTGTCAGACCAGTCCGAAGAGAATACTAAAGTCGGCTCGTCACACTGCGGCGCGGCCAGTCCTGGCGCGGCCCGGCTCGGCCCGGCCCAGCGTGGCTCGGCTCGGCCGAAGTTGAGCGCATTCCAAAGGGGGGGCACGACCCCCCAGTTTTCCAAACCAACGGTGCCGCCCTTCCCCAAAACCAGCCGGCTAGACCGGCCAGTCTTCTATGCATGCGGCCCGCATGGGGGGGGGGCGCCGGTCCTCCAGTGTGAAGCCCTCCTGGTGCCACGGTTCAGCACCACCCGGCCGGCCAACGGGCCGGCCGGTCCTCCAATGTGGCACCCTCCTGGCGTCGTAGCTCCACTTCGCCTGGCCGGCCGGTTCTTCCGCCGAAGCGGCCCGCGGTTCGTTCCGCACAACCAGCGTGATGGCGTCGGTTCCCTTCATCACGATCCCGGTAAGGCGCGATGACGCCATGTTTTTCCTCCACCTCCGGTTGCCAATTCCAATGGAATAAAGTTCCAGCGGAGGGTTGTCAGGCCATGTTCATTCGGCCCGTGCCCTCCGCGTTAGACGGTATCACAAGGCCAAGAATTCACAAGGTTCACGAAACACAATGAACAATTTTATTCTCAATAATATTGAATCAACAGACCCTACCTCAATAAAAGATGACGAGCGTTGGCGTCGTAGGATGAGGGTTCGTAGACGTCGATGGAGATCATCTGATGAGGAAGTGGCGTCTCCCCTTTTTTCCACGGAGAGAATATTGAAAGGCGTCATGTTTTTGGTGAGTTCACACGTCGGTGTCTCCTCCCTTGTCAAGGAGGAAGAACAGGACGGAGAAACTGGGGTCGCCGAGTCAATGTTCTTCATCAAAGAGTTGACGTTCTTTGTTGAGGATGAAATTCTTCAAATAAAACTAGTGCCCTCTCCCTAAAATCTCAACACGACATGCCAACCCCAAAAAATAAAATAAGGCTTCCCTTATTTTATTAAATCATTCCATGCATTCCAATTTACAAAATTCAAACACTTAATTAATTAATGAAGAGTTTCAATTAATTAATTAATGTGTGTGTTGGCATGAAATAAAGAGGGAGAGAGGGAGAGTTACATAATTAAAGGGAGTTAACAAGTTTTAAAGGGGGAGTTTATGAGAGTTATGGAAATGTGAATGGTTGGGGCTCGTGTGGGCCCCACCTCACATTTATCCTCACATGGGTAGTTAGGATACTAGTGGGTCCCACCCTAACTTCCCCATATAGGTTATAACCACTTAATATATAAAAATAAAATTGTTCCACAATTTTATTCTCCTCTCAATTAATCCACAAAAAATTAACTTCTTCTTCCATGAAAACGCTTCTTCGGTAAAGGTCCTATTAAGCAATTATCGGCACTATGAGTTCATCGATGCCCTCGGATTTCAATTTTGAGCACCGGTTCAAAATATTGAAAAACCTGCTCGTTCGTTTACTTAATGTACCCATGCTAATCATTGAAAAATTGATTCCGAGCACATCGGGCCTCGGAATCAAGTGCCGTCAGAATCCATAGAATTGTAAAATTCCAAAGTATATAAGAAATGAAAATTTCCTTGAAATTTCTGGGTCTTTACACACATTGTGAATTAAGGATAACCAGCGCACATTTTTTGATGATGTACCACCACATATAGCTCTAGGTTGATGAGGCTTGAACAAATACCAATAAGTAATAAAATAAAATTTAGAAAATATATAAAGTATAAAATAGTTAAAATTATCAAAATATGATGGGTTATACTTCACTCCATCAACTGATCAAAAAATCCCATGCCTAAGCCCTCTCATCCCTAACATAGAACATTATCATTATAATCGCTAGTAAATAATAAACCAATAAAAAAATATTCAGTTATGTTCAATTATAAATCATATTCACCCATATCGGGTAAAACAATTAGGGTTCTACAATACAAACAATAAGGATATTTGTTATCATTGACCTATGGGGTTAGTCCACACCTCCCGTAGACCACTCATGAGATTACCGTGTACTAATCATACTATTTAAATTAATGGATCTATATTAATTTAATATTTAGTGAATACATAAAAAATTGGTATTTCAAATATTTCATAGATTGTATTTTAAAAATTTACAAACTAGAGGGAAATAAAGGGACCACATTTTGGGGCTACTAAGGTCTTGATCATTTGAAAGGATCAACTAATTTGGCTTTAATCGATTGAAATCAAGAAATCAATCAATAAACATAAAATTTTTAATAACTGTATATTCATTATTAATAAACATGAATAAAGATAACTATATATGAGAGGCATAAAATACTTATATGTTATAACTTCCTATAATGGAAATATTGCATTTAAAATGATGAATGGAGGTTATCTGGATTAAAAAAAGAGGAATGGAAGATGAAGGATGATAGAGAGAATAACTATTATTGGAGGTGAAAATGATAATTAATTATTTTTTATTAAAGAATTGTTTTCATATAATTAAATAATTTAAAATGTAATAAAAATGGGTTTGAACCCATACAGTACTCATCATTCCACCGCCAAGGTACCCAGTGGGAACTAGTTATCCTCTATAGGGTCATTTCCTCTCAGTGGCTCGCCTGGAGATAGTTAATCTCATTATATTCCCATCAGGTACCCAATAATAATTCACTAGGTACCAATGGAATATATAAATGATTAAATTTCTCTACATATATCTTGTTTCTCTAAAACAAGACCTCAATCCCCTGATAACACTGTAAAATATCACAAATCATCAAGATCTATAAGGATTGTAAAAATTTATATCAAATTTGTACCTAATACTGATACAAAGTGTCATAGAAATAATTTAATTCATGAGGAAACATTAAATTTTTATTATTCTATGTCTTATTTTTAATTATTCTTGAAAATATTATGTCATATTTAACCCCTAATCCTTGTTGAGGATCAATTTGTGAAAACAATATAGGATTCCAAAAACACATAAAATAACATGAAAATGAAAAATATGAATTTCTCTTTGCAATTTTTATGGTGAATGTGGTGGTTTGATTTAATCGATGTACTTTAGGGATGATTAAATGTAGCTAATTTCTAGAAAATTTATATTGTTTTAGTTTTAGGCAATAGGTAATGAAATTTAATGGTGTTTTATTTTTATCACATTGATGATTGAGTGATTGGAAAGTGACATTTTTTATTACTTTGGTTCAAAACATCCTATACTATAAGGGAGGAAAAATAAAACATTTTTATTTTGAAGAATGATATATTGGTAAAAACCTACTAAGTTATAAGAACAATAAATATTGGAATTCTATACAAAAGTAAAATAAAAGTTATAAACATTTTATCTATAGAACAAGTGGCCCCAATCATCTATTTATAGATGAGATCCATAGTAACTGACTTATTTTATTTTATTTTCTCACCCATCCATTCTTTAAAACCAATTCCACCTAATAAAGGCCACTTTAAACTACCCACTGAATTTGTTAAATCAACTTATATCTTACAGTGAATATTCAGGATAATAAAACTCATACTTGAACCTTTTCCACACTTCAACTATGTTTCCATTGCTATGTCTATTCTGGATCTTACTTTCAATCCTCCATACAACCAAATGGTTCAATAATATTTATTCAGTAATACTTGCTTTAAAAAATCTGTTACAAAATAAGAAAATAGTTTCTTTATAGCTATTCCTATCAATCTATCACTTAAATATTGATATTTAGTCTTTATATAGTCCTTGGGTGAATCTCAAATCAATAATTTTTTTTCACTTCCACAGTTTTATTATGATCCTCAAACCATTCTCATGATCATTCACACCCAAATAAGGTGAAAACCTCCACTAAATATTCTATAATATGACCTAAAATTACATATCTATCAAAATATAATATACATCAGCCTTTTATACCTCCAATAATTTTCAGATATTGTGATACTTTAATTGAATATGATTTGTCTTGAAGTAAATATTTATATTCAAAAAATATAGATAATACACTGACTGTCCTAGAGTAATGTTATATTCACGTGGCCTCATCTATGGTATTATAAAAAATTATTTAGCTAAATCAAATCCCGCCCAATTTCTATGATTTATAGTACTCTTATTCCACTACATATTTCATAATATTGGTTGAAACATGGATAGCCATCCGATAGATGTTATTCCAAAAGTGAAAACCTACCCAATGGTAATTTTCAGTGTGTTCATACTATTCTAAATTAAAAATATGTAAAATCTTATAAAAGATAATATATTCCAAAATAAAGTGAAATATCTTCCCAAAAACAGAGATACCATACTACACACTTCACATCTTCCCAACACTACATTCCATAATTAAACATAAATCTACAAATGACTCACACTATATAAACTATTTATGGAATCATATAATGTATGGAATTCATCAATATTCCTATCATTTATTCATATGTAACCCTTTATATATACTCATCATCACCTTCCATTCTGATCTCCCTCTCTATTGAAAACATGAAATATCTGGATAATGGGGTTGCTAATTAGATACAATTTAAACTCTAAAAACCTTTTAGAGACCTTAATGATCCAATTTTATAGATAAAAAACTAATATATTATTTATTTCCTTTCAAAAAACCATCCCCAACATAAAATTTTCATAATTCATATCTTTTATATAAAACATTCTAAATAAAAAATATTGTCTCTCCTGAATCAAATCATCCATAAAATTCCAAAGAAGAATATCATCCACATAGAGACGAAGAATGATGAAATTACCACAATAAAAAAACATTCCAAAAGGAAAAAAGATCTACATCACTTTATAAAGATTATTTCTATTCTATGAAGTCATTGAAATTATATTACAAATACTTGGATACTTTTTATAGTGCATACATCACTCTAAATGATCTCCATTTAGTTCCATTCTCCATGAAAACCATCGGTTTTTCCATATTGATTTCGTTTACTAAATCCCAATTTACCAATAACATTTTTATATAATACTAATAAAGAGTTAGAATCCTCATATAATCCATTACAAGGACCATTAAAATTGTTTAATCATTTAAAATCAGAAGACAAATTTCTAAAAAAATCTAATCATTTCAATTCTGGAAATACCTTCACAAAAATTCCTTCCTTGTGTTTTTTCATACTATCCACTTATTATTTCAAATTTTAGACTCATTTTTTCTATATATCCTTTTTACCAAAAGGATATCAAATTAGCTCTCATTTTCTATAAACATGATGGGAGTCCATATCTTCGTTAATCACTAACTCCCACTATCTTGTGTCACTCAAACATAGAACCTCTTCTAGAATAATAACTTCTCCATTATATGTAACAAGAAATAATTTAACATCATTTTCAAAACATTTAATTGGGTACCAAGACCTACTATATTTTATAATTCAACCTGAGGTTATGATCAATTTAGATCCACTACATCTATAATTTTAACTTCTAGAGCTCTACCCTAAGCTTCTAATGTCTTTGATAATTATGGTACATGTAGACGTGGAGATACAAATGGAATCCTATAACTATTCAAAAAATCACTTTACCAGATATATAGTATCTTTTGAATTTATTTAATCCTATAAATAAATAGAGATTATACAATTAAATCCATATGAGAAATGGTATGTGCATATTATTTTTTCTCCATTGCCTCTTTTCTAAAGTTCCAAATATTTCATAGGATATCCTTATTGAATATAAAATTTTGAACATTGATGAACATTTTTAATTTTTTTACCATAGTCAAAATAAAAAACTTTTGTCTCTATAACCTATAATGAAAAACATTTGAGTCAAAGAATCTATAATTTTCTATTTCAATAATATCGATTTATATGTATGTGAAAAATTTGAAAAAATTCAGGTGGTTGATGAAAAAATCACATTCGAACATGTGTTATTCTAAAATATCATTAAAAATAATCAAAAGTTCTCCAATTCATAAGATAGGATACACAATTCACTTCCTCCACCTAGAACTCCATAGAGAAACAAACATAAAACATATGCTTACGGTCCTCTCATTTAGTATCCAAGTCATCCATTCTATGATGATAGTCTACTATAGTGTTCAATGTATGGTCTCTTAAACTATATTAATTTATTTTAATAGAATATTCAAAACTCATAAATTCTATGAATGCTACCCTTATAATTCCTCAATCATTTTATCTTTCTTTTGGGATACTTTTCCACCATGGATCTCCATAAGATAATTTCTTAAAAAAACCTCAAATTGTGATTTATAAATAAAACCCAAACATGTCATATCTGATTATCAATGAAGGTATAATAGTATAGTGAGAACTAGTGAGAATGAACTAGGGTTATACCCCATAAATATATTTAAATGATTTATATCATCTGATTTGTTGGTGTCTTTCCTTTATATTAAAGGAAAAATTATAATACTTCCTAGGGATTCACATTTCACATTATATATAATCCATGAATATATATTTTCTATGACTTTAACTGTAATGAATTCCATCCCCTTCTCTCTAATATGGTAGAGACATTAATGTCACAATCTCACAGATCTATAATCTGATTATATGACATGAATTTCTCCTTGGGAATTCCTTATTAGATAAAACATTATTCTCTTCACACCTTTGGCTATTTCCCTGAAACTATATGTGATCTTCCACAATCCGTATACATATGTTTTATATAATCCTAAATCATCCATCTATCCGACCAAGATCAGATTCTCCCTTTACCCAGGTATGTATCACACCCCTTGCAAATTAAGAAAGAATCCATTCTATGTTCAGACTGAAACTACATAATTTCCCATAATATTTAGATCTCCATAATAATTAATGTAAAACTTATTGAATATAATAGATTCCCAATTTTCCATTCATCTTCTCTACAAAAAGTGAATAAATCGCTTGAGTTAATATTGAATAAGTTAAATAAACTGACCATACATAGCACCGGACTAGTTTTATCTTCTAAAAAAAATTAAAGTTGAAGATTTAGAAGAATAACATTTTGAATTAACCCATTGGTCTATGAAATCTTTATTCACTTTCCTTTTATTACTACAATGCAAAAAACAGTTTTAGACCTATTGAATCACGTTGAATACTTTCTTATTTCTCTTTTAATTTTTTCCCAAATATTTCCATCGAGTATAAAATCTACTATACCTTCCATACTGAAGGCATTTTTTATAGTTCCATGAACGTTTTTTCCCAAATAAATTTATTTAAAATGAGATCTCAGATGTACTCAAAGACTAATTTATTATTATTTCTATAATTTTTCACTACATCATCCATCACATCCCATGACTCCAAAAGTGATGAAAAAAGGATCAATGTCCACACTATACATGTAAAATTTACATTTTTTGCATCAAAATAACTCTGGATCTTATTGAATCCGTATAAAATATTATATAGTGACATTCTTTATGACATCATCATGTTGAAAAAGTCATCACATTAGAAAAACATAGTTTATAGTGGTTGGATTCACACACATGTTTGAAAATGTTTACATCAATTTAGTGGAGGTTTTAACTTCTTAGATGTTATAGGCCATGTACTGAAACTACATCATCTAAACTATACCAAGTGCTTTTAAGATGATTTTTACCATTCTTACTTTAAAGTAAATTGTATTTTGAACCCCCACTAAAAAAACTACACATCACTCTTGATTATATAATCTTCAATGTGAAATATGACATCTAAAACTTACCAATATACATCTTTATATTAGAAAAATCCTAATTTATGAAATATACCTCTAAAAAAATGGAAAATAGTAAAGGATATAATTGGATACAAAAAATATCAAACATATAAAATCACTAAAAACAATCAAAATAGATCAATGAACTCCTGAATATGGTTTTAACATTTCAACATTAGAAACTAAACTGGCTTACAACTTTTTGAGTTGTATCCATCCAATTTATAAGAAAACCCATATAACATAAAACATGGAACAATGTATGAGACTCCCAAAATATAATGACAAGTAATGTTAATATATCAAAAACATGTAAGCATTAAAACCCTATCTAGTCACCATAATGAAACCACCATCCAAAAAAGTCATTTCGATGCAATAAAAACTGTATGAAACATTATTAACCCAAATATGAATGAACTCCTAGAATTTGTGTGGTTATATAATTATCCAAACATCATTATCTCGCCATTAAGAACATAATAAGGCTTATATTTACCATAATATTATGTTTATAATGAATATAACCATTCAATTAAATCACTTTACTAAGTATTTAGCACCATTCATTATATCCTTTTCAATACATAATTAAAAAATTACAATGAAAATAATTATATATCTCATGATTTGTATAACATAATATTTGAATTAAGAAACATATACACTTCAATCATACACCTTTATTTTTAAACCATTACTCAGGATTCATCATCTATTCTTCACTATAATATGAAATATGAATCATGTCTTATGATTCCATAACCTTAATCTAATAATTCTTATTATATTTAATGTAAAAAATATTTTTTGAACATACCATGACTTTCACATATCATTTTCAATCTCTTTACCCTTAGAAGTATAACCAATACTCATACCTCCTTCCATATTCTCTTTATGATATTTCCACTGAGGAAATAAATTTTTATAATGCCCATGCATTCCACATCTAAAGCATTCAATGTTATCCATGTTCCTTCTAGTTCCCGCTATTGACTATGACCAGTTTGCATAGTGTGAGAAACAATTATCATAAAAAAACACATAATAATGAAAAATTGATTATAGGATTCTTAAATCACAACACCAACTTTTAAATATATAACACTTTTGGATAATCCTTCGAGACATTCTTAAACATATCCTTATAAATATCCCTAGGGATATCACTAAGTTTTTCTTATCTAAGTCTCTAAAGGTTGAAAAAATTATTGCTTTGATACAAACTATAGTATCCTAGGCATAACATAAAAATTCATTACATAATTGTTATGTAATACTTCATAAATTACATAAACATAATCCCAAATACATACTAGTTTAGTGCCTTTGAAAACATGGAAACAGACACAACCGATTAATTATACATCTACATCATCTCCCTCATATTTCTTCATAACTAGAATCCTTTTTAACATATCATACTTTATACCTTTATTTGTATCCTAGGGAAAATAAAAATAAGAAATTGTGAAGATAGATGCTCAGTAAGGGTAAAAAAGGGAGATAAATAATCATAACATGAATATAATCATATGAGAAAATAATAAAAACATTTGAATATCAAACCCTTTATTTCAACGATTATTTAAATCAGTCGTGGCATAAATATTGGTAGATCATAATATATGATTCATAAGGAAATAAAAGAAAATAATCCATGAGATCAAAACAATGACATAATACATGAAATTATGGAATGTAGATAAAATTGTAACTTTGGGAATATGTATAAATAGAATAATATTCACTCATTAAGTTAAGGATATGAAATAAATTCCTTGCATAAACATATGGACTTGAAGACCAGGTCCATGCATAAATTTATGGATATTAAAACCAAGTTCATGAATAGAATTGTGAGAATAAAATTAGGTTCTTGCATAAGATATATACCTCATGAGTTATCCATCCTTACCCAATGAATTGGATGAAGATATTTTTCCCAACCATCACTTAATAAAATTTTATATATGTATTCCATAGGACCATAAATCCTTCATCAGATTAAAACCCATGTAAATAAATGGTTTTCGTAAACATTTCATCATAGAATAACTCATTGAAAAGTAACAAAATTATTAAACATCACAGCATAAAAACATAAACCATTCAGATAAATACCATGAATGGTAACCTTGGATCATATCTATAATAAACCATGAGTAGCACTAATACATGTCATCATACATGGAAAATAATATTGAAAGATCTTGTTAGAAAATTCCTTGAGGCATGTATCCTTTTTTTATTTGAATTTATTTATATCATAAATCATTTAAAAACCCTTTTTTGTTGAAAATAACTTTGAAAAATTTATAAATTAATCTTTTAAAACTATTTTAAACATCTTTTAAATCATTTTTCCTTGAAAATTCTTGCAATATCATTTGAAAACATTTTTAAATTTTTTTATAAATCATGGTTTTTGAATAAAAAAATTTATACCGAAGGGAAAACAATAATACATAAAAATTATGATGTCATGAAAATAATGAGGTTCTTGATACAAAATTTCAAAGGGTACTATATAAAACTCGTAAAAGAATATAAGTTCATAACATAACATGTGTCTCAAAGAAGTCAAATTGAGACAAAATTACCTTACCGATTTTGAAAATTTTGAACCTTAAACCCCATGAAATATATATAATCAAATTGATATGTAAATAAACATAAACTTAAGGATATTTACCGTATAATACATTAATTATATTTATATACACCAGACAAAGGAAATGAGTGGTGAATATGGCATAAGTCTCACAGAAATATAAGTGAGACTATAAATCCATTTACATTAAGTATTAAATTAATTTATACATATTAAAACCGAATGTATAATAAATAAATTTTTATTATAAATATAAAAAAATTATATTAATTTAATTAATATCATATATGATTTACTTATGACTTTATAATACTCTTTTATTAACAATTCCATGTTAAATTTATATTTTGGGTTATAACTGCTATGTTTTTTGTACATTTAAAAAAAATTATGGTCCTATTACTTATATCATTATTTAATAATATTACTTATTATAAAAATGATATAATTATCATATATATTACTTATATACTTATTTATATTGTTTCTAAAAATGTATGAAATAAAATACACCATTCTTGAAGATGGTAGGGCATACGTACGCATGAACACTGTTTTTATTTTCTTATTATATTAAAATAAATAAAATAATATGATATATTATAATTATAGAATAATTTTTAATTCATATATATCACTTATTTTTATTAAAATAATCCTCGATACATTCCCTGAAAAAATTAATAAATCACATTACTTTGTGAGACGATAGTTTGTTGTACACATGAACGATGTTATCGTATTCCGACAGAATGGAAAGCGTGAAGGTATACATAATATAATAATTAAAAATTAATAAAAACATATTAATATATATCATATATAAACTATGAATCTATCATTATTATCAACCATTAAAGGTGCTAAAGGATGAATGAATAACATCGGTTCATGAGGCGGTAGTCCTTCGTACACACGAATGATGATTCTAAATCCAATTTGATGAAAGTTTGTTAATTTTTAATTCATAACCTTGACATAAAATAAAATAATTATATTTAATAAAATTAGGTATTATATAAAAAATAAATAAATAAATTATTTAATATATTTAATGAATAAATAAGATAGAAACTTTCATTGATAAACATTACTTCTTCTTCGGGTATCTCTTTTTGATTTACACAAAAGAAATTACTTGGTTGGATTTCTGAACAAAGGAAGGATTATAATATTAAAGAAATTGATTTTTAAGGATATTTTTAAATATTTTGGATGAACCAAAATGGTTTTTATGTGTGAAGAGAAGAGAATAATATGTTCTCTTTTATAAGGGAGGGGAACCTTTGAAAATTCTGAAAAAGATTAATTTATAGTAAAATCAATATAAACCCAGATACTGTAAAATGAAAATTTATACTAATATAAGATATGATAAGGTTGTAATATTATCAAACAATATATTTTATAATTTTCTTGGTTTTATTTTAAACGTTTTTATTTGGATTAACCCATAGTTAACCCATTTTAATATTAACTTCGGTAACAAATTATTCAATATTAAAAGGATGTAATTTTTACATATAAAGTGTCAATTGGACCATAAATAGAAAATTTATGATATTTTAGATCATATATAATCTCATTTTACATTATTTAACACTTTTATTATTTCTAAATATTTTCATAAAATATGATAAGTGTCAATTCTGACACTATTCATCAATTTGACTTTATGAAACTCACGAAAACAAGATATATTCCAAAAAAATCATTTAATACACACTTAATATATCATAATAATATATAAAAATTCTTCTATAACCTTAATTAAGTCAAATTATTTTTCTTTTAATATTTATAAAATTATTTAATTGATTGTTTCATTAATTGAATAATTATTACATCATCATTGTGTAATTATTTATGATAATTATTTATTCACTATAATTTTAAAATAAATTTACATGGTGTATATTAAACTTTTATATTTAATAAAAATATATATAGTCAATAATATATTCTACTTAACCGAGTATTAAATATATTATACTTATTAAAATTAAGATTGTGACATTTTATCACCCTCTTTGATTTTAATAATATATAAATAATTTTCAGGGAAAAGATCCCATTAAGTAATTTAACTTATAAAATTATGTGTTAATTATATAATTAATTTCATCAAATAAAATTTTTCCTTTTTTTTGGTTTTTTTTAATATTTATAATATTATTTTTCCCCTTAATTGCCGGATTTACCCTTAATTGTTGTAATAAAAATTCCTAAAGTTACTACTCATATTTTCCCAAAATAAAAGAAAAATATTTACTAAATTTTGACATTATTATTCCAATAATTAATACAATTTCCAAAATTCTAATAATATAAGTGGAATAAATTAATTTAAAATTAATCCCACAAACTCGATGAGACGATGAGTTTTTAAAGTGAAAATGTCCAAAATTTTGAAATATTTTATATCCAATTTCAATTTGAAATTGGTTATAATGACCTAAATTGTATTAATTGATGAATATTTTTTACTGATTATACTTTTAGAACAATTAAAAATATAATGTGAAATATAAATAATTTAGAGGAAAAGTAAGTTTTCAACTAAAATTCGGTATTTTCCACTATTCATCAAAATATGAAACTTCTTAGAAAAATACCAAAAGTTCACCCAATGTAAATTTTTATTATTATGTTTTCATAGATTAATTTTATTATTTATATAAAAATTATAAAATTTTCAAAAATTATATTTAAAATTGGTTCACCGTTAAAATTTTATTAAAATTTCTCTTTTGAAAAATACAACTTTTTGTTCATAAAATCAGATTTATTATTATATTATGCATATCAAATCATTTTGATGAGTGTGAAATTGTTTTTTGAATATACAATATATAAATTTAATTAAAAAACCCCTTAATAGTGTTTTTTTTACATTATTGAGATAAAATGGTGTTTGTACATAGAAATAGAGTTTTCTTCAAAAAGAAATTACTTTATTTTAAAATAGTTCTTACTTTTATTTATATAAAATTTTTAACCAAATAATTAATTTTATATTCATGTTTAATCACATTTTTATAATTTAGTTTATATTTTTTTAATTTAAATTCCAATGACTAGGTGGAAACTATAATAATATTTTAATAACAATATTAATTATATATTGTAGTTTGGTAAAACTCCGTCTTCCATATAATGTAGGATATCAAAAGAACTCATAATTGTATGTAACACGAGCCAAAAATAGTGTTTCATGTACAACAAGATA
The DNA here is from genome assembly GCA_963277665.1 of Viscum album. Classification (NCBI taxonomy): domain Eukaryota; kingdom Viridiplantae; phylum Streptophyta; class Magnoliopsida; order Santalales; family Viscaceae; genus Viscum; species Viscum album. The sequence continues at coordinate 285,730,212 of OY728137.1, read as the reverse complement.
CTTTAAGTGTTGTGTGTAGCACAATCTTAACTTGGTTGTGTGTATAGTGCAATACAAACTTAGTGATTTCGTCTATAAAAATTTTTATTCAGTGTTGTGTGAAATGAAAAATATCAAAAAGATTAAATTAATTAAAAGTCTCAAAATATCTGGGTGATACAAATAATATGGTTATTTTTATAGGTACATATAGTTTAAATTTAAATCTAATTCTTTACTTTGGACCTAATATGGATGTCTAATGAGTTCAAAAATATTTTGGGGGTGTCTAGGGCTTGTTTAAAGCTTAGAACCTCAGCAAGTTGAGAAAAGTAATGGGATGAATGATTAGTTGAAACCATGTGATCCAGTGCACATGGTTTGAAGAACCATTTAGAGGAAGGATAGAGGGAATTAGGAGGCCACACGGTTTGAGGAAACTATGTCTCATGAGGAGCATGCCTCTGCGGGTGGCTCTGCAGTTTTTAGCAGAGGGTTTGCACAATTTTCACCTTGTTAGTCAAACCATAAGCATTAAATCATGTGATGTCCCTCTTTATACATTTTTATGCACATGGGTTGTACACATTTGTTTCAACCGTGCAGTGAAATTGGGAGAACCAGTAATTTTTGGGTAAAATGACAGTTTCACCATTAAGAATCTATTAACCCTACCAATCTTTCTCTTTTACTACTCTAGTGGATAATAGGCCTTAATTATTCATGTTGGAGCTCTCAAAATCCCATATTCATAGATTTTGACCATGTTTCATCATCTAAGATTATATTAGAGATTTGATAATTCTGTTAGATAGCCACCGATATGTTCTCTAATCGTTAGGTGCATTTCTTTGTTCTTCTTCATATCGATTTTTCTATGATGCAATCTCATATGCCCTATTTTTAGGGTGTTAATATGTTATTCCATGTTATTATAATCCAATAAAAACTAAGGGTTGATACTAGATGAAGATATTGTTATATCCTTGAGTTAATTGGTCAATGAATCTTTCATTAAGTCTCTCCATTTTATAAACTACCTCCATTGTGCGCTTTCTAATTTCATCATATTTTTTTATTAAATTCATATTAAATGATTATAATAATATTTATCATATTAAAGATAACATATTATATTATATCATTGTTTTTTTGGAGGTTATAGCCTCAATTATTTCAACCCCAAGTAGGATGCTTCCTTAATTAAGCATTTAGTGTCTTTGCTACGACTATCTGCACCACAATTTGGGTGTGTTTTCACTTGACCCTTCTAAGGTAGGTGTTATTATATAGTTAATCTATCATTAATTTTCAAATGTATTTCACATGTATGGTTATCATTTTACCCTTATAAGGTATGTGTTTAAGTAAAATAATTAAATATTTAAATGTTAAATAGAAAGTATACTTAATAGTATAACTTATCCTAGTTAATTATAATTAATTGTTTGTGGTTGTACTTCCTTAACCTACCTTGACATGTTTATGAATGTTAAAGGAATGAACCAAATAAATTAATATGGGATCAAAGTATTAAATGGTTTCATTTCATCTATGTAAGGAACCTGTTAAATATTTATAAACTGAATTAGTAATCAGTAATGTCCTTCTTATCCTTATCACCCAGTATGACATGAAACGAAATGAACCTAATTAATTATTAAATGGAATGAGTATTAAATGAACAAAATTAATTAATAAATTATTTATAATGTTCTTGTTTCATATGGATCTTTTAATATTAATAGGATTGGTTATACTTGAGCCAACCATGGATTCCTGAGGGAATTCCTTAAGCACATAGAGGATGCCTTCTGATTCAAGTATCCCATTTCCAAGGGAGATACCCACCTTAGAACCTAGTATTTGTATAATAATGGATTCTAAACATGATTTCATATGATCCCCTCACTATGTTCCTAATATTATGATACCTTGGATACACTCTTTAGACCTAGATTGATGGCTTCAAACATGTGGTGTCATGGATTCACCCCATTAGACCTAGTTATGCTTAACCCATTTTACCTTGGTTGAGATCCGAGGACTTGATTAGAACTATTTATAGTGGAATTAATTCGGTGTTTCCTCTTAGATTAAAATCAACACCCTTATCCAAACTACTTGTTTTTATTGAGTTGTTTCATCCCTTGAGGTCATAGATGACTTGGTTATTACCTTGGATCCACTTTCATTATTACCACTATTATAGGATTTCTTGGTTACACCCTGGATACTTTTACATTATTTATATCATAAAAATTATAGCTCCACATATATTAAACTGGAACATAATTAATTAAATGATACATGTTCAAAACTCATCTAAGGCTAAAGTGGGTATTGGGGCATTTAAATTACTATTCTACCTTTACTTTTATATATGCTTACACACTTTTAGTTTATATTTCATAGACTAGATGGTATAGATGTCATTGGTGGTGGAATACTAATATTTATCTCACATTCTCTCTGGGCCACCGATAGTACCTAGGTATATTATATGTATTTATGAATTCATAAGGGTAATCATTCCACATTGGACCCCAGATCTTGATTGCTTGCATTAGGAATGGAGCTTGGAAGGAGATGATTAGGATATTGTTCAATATGCTTTGATATTTTTTGGTTTATTTCTATTTCTTTTTATAAAATGTATTTCCTACTACAATGTATACCTATTTTACAATTTTTTAGAGACATGAAATGTATCATCATAATTTTGTACATGATTCAATTTCCAGTTTTTGATTATTGTGATTTCTTGGATTTTTATCCTTATCTTATGCTTCCCATTTTTTATTCAATATTATGCTTACAATATTTACATGTTATTATATATATTCTATGCTCCAATCTAAAAATAGGTCATAGTCTCACCAAAGACACAACCTATTACCCAATTTCTTGTCATAAACCTTGGGTTTAAGGGGAAGCATGATTCTGTCTATGTGAACAACCGGCTCGGGGAACCCATTTAGTGGATTCTGGTCCGATACATCACAAAGTGGTATTAGAAATTTTTATTTTCTGTTGTATTATTTTTTGGGTATATATATATATGATGTTATAACATCATGGAACATGGTTATAATTCATTCCAAGGAGTATCCAACCAATTTTCAGGGCAAATACCATGTCGCCTGGGAATGAGGATAGTTTTTCTATATTTCTCGTATTGTAGTTGATATCCTTTCACCATTGAGTAAAACATATGAATTGAGATATTTTGATATGATTTATGGATATTTAACTTGGCCTTATATGTTATGGATCATTATTACTTAAATCATTCTAGGTACCTAGAATTCATATTCCATGCAAATTTCATACCATATAGGTGAATTTTATTGCCTTTATAACTTGTGTTTCCTATGATTGTTGATTTATCCATGGTTTTTATATATATTTTTTCTGCTAACATCTTTTATAGGGTATGGTAATTGGTTATTTAAAGTTTTAACTTTAATATAAATAGTGTTTTAATATATAGGTTGATGGAGGCATCTTAAATAGATGATTTCAACCTAGGTTAGCTATGTACCTCTAGTTACATGAGCTTCTCTTTTTCTATGATTAAGTTACTACGAGTTTAAATTTATGAGGTGTATGATACCTCATGAGTTGGAATGTGTAATTAAATAAATAGATCGATCATATATCACTTGATACATTCTAAGACTGAATTTATACATGGAATAATTAAAATTAAATGGGTGTCACTTTCCATTTAATGTGTATGGGCCTTTATTATCTAATAATGGTGGCCTATTTTAATCAAATTATGATATATATATATATATATAATTAAATAAAATATTTTAAATTTAAAACATTAATTATAAAAATAAAATAGTTTTTGATAAATGAATGGGAATGGTTATGTTGACATTTCATCTATTGGAACCTCTGTAAATAAAATATGAACAATTACAAATACCCTTTCCATCTAAGCAGGTTGTTGTAGAAGAACCATAGGTAGTGTGACCTTATACTTGTGATATAATTTCATCAACACTTATATATATTATCAACTTTTTTTCTAAGGGGTTTTCTTGATATTTTTATAACCACGCCACCATGAAATACTTGGGTCCTGTCCCAAGAGGGTGGAGAAGAGAACACTCCAAAGATGGTAGGCCCTAAGCCAGCAGTCTTATTTCTAGGAGTACCACTTGAGGTAGTGCCTATTATAACCTAATTGGGGACTGATACATAGATTTGAGATATTTTTATACATCTAATGTTGTCCATACAGGGTGCTACATGACCTAAACTTATGATAGATGATCTGACTCATGAGTTCCAATAGCAGCATCCTCCCATATTTTCATGGGATGGAGGTCCATAGGCTGTTGAGTCTTTGATAGAAGAAACCCTATCAATATTTGAGCATCTGTAGATGAATTCAGAGAGGAGGTTCAATATTTCCACCTACATGATCTGTGATTCTTCCAAGTGCAAGTGGGATGTGATTAACTAGGTTGGTCATCATCAGGGCATGGTCTGGAATGACTTTAACACTACCTTATACGAATACTTTTTCCCTTAGATGAAAATAAATAATTGGGATAGCAAATTCATGAACCTAGATCAGGGTTCTATGTCATTCATGGACTATTGAATGTGTTTTACAGAGATTCAATGCTTTACACTCCTTCTAGTTGTTGATGATCTATCACGAGCACAACATTTTGAGGATGGGCTTATGTATGATATCAACTCATAGGTGAATGTATTTTTCCTACCTTCTTTTTCTAAGATTTTAAATTAGGATCTTATCACTGAGTATAACCTAAGAGAATCCAATAGTACCAGGACCATAGGTTAGGTGTTGAGGTGGGGTAATAGTTCTTCTGGTAGTAGAAATCTTATCCTTGATGTTTCTTATTAAAGTAATGGTGGTCATAGTATATGTACTGGAATCTCTTTTATATGACATCAATGTTGACGGGAGGGGAATCTAAAGCCTCAATAAGATAGAGACCCTCTTGAGTGTCAGGATTTCAGCTACATGGGTCATCTTCATAGATTCTATCAGACCATTCCATCTAGTTCTAGTGGAAGAGGATCCACAACCGCTCCACCTTCAGGAGAATGATCTATTACACTACATCAGATGGGGAGTTGGAGTAACACTAGATGGACTAGATAGAAAGGAGTTCATGGTCATGGTAACTAGACTTCTGATTATCAGTTCCAGCAAAGTAGACTAACTCAGGGTAGTTGTCACGAACCAACCCGATTCAACCAGGAATCGGTCTCCCGAGCTGGCTCACTGCATGGCCCGAGAGGCATTCCCGATCCCCACGGGCTGGAAACTCATGTCGGGAATCAGAATCTAAGAGTTGGGAATTATTTTTCCCATGAACAAAGGATAACCAAATAAATAAATATTGAAGATGAGAAAATAAAACTAGCAGCAGAAATAAAATAAATGTCCATACCTTTTTGTGACCCTTCAGGTCACCACCCAACCCAAAACAAAGTCTGCTCCAACATTGAGAAGATAGACCACAAACCTAAACAAAAAACTAAACCTACAACTGGAAAGATATAAAAGTCGTGAGCATCGAGATGCTCAGTAGGGATTCCAGAAATAAACCAAAAAAATCCGGTCATTTTCCAATTCCAAAACAATCCAATAATACTAGTTTGAACTACAATTATAATAAAAGTTTTTCATATTTACATTGTATTTTGAAAAATAATAATCACAATTCCATTTCCCTCATAATTCAAAAAAAGGAAAATAAAACAAAAGAGGGGCTCACAAAAACTTTTCCAAAACAGCTACATTGAAGTCCATTTTAAAACCAACCATACACACAAAACCTTTATAAGAAAACACCAAAACCAAGTTCAAGGGTATGATTCCACACTCAATAAGGGAAATGGTACTAGTAGTGCTCTTACCAAAGGATCACGTAAAACCTAGGAACTCAGAGGAACACTAGAACGTACTATACATGTGACTCATCTTGTACTCTTGATGACTTCATAACACCCTAACTCCCGACCATCTCCCTACCTGGCCCGATCGAGGGGCCCAATCCCATAGATATAATAATAACAAAACGTCACTCTATTATGGGCCACTAGCCAGTGTGTAATCGAAACTAGTGAAGCAATCATCCTTAGTAAACCCCCCTGTTATGCTAATTTTTCATGATATGTTCACAAAGAGGTCTTCCACACATTCAAATATATATATATATATATATATAATCAAGCACATGACACAATTCGACACCACCCCTACCACATCAAGGTTAGTCTCATGCCTTAAAATAAATATTCTCAAAAGGAGGCCCATACCGAGGACCATCCTATCACATGATCGAAAAACAAGGAAAAGGGCCTAACCAAAGAGGGGATTTCAAAACACAATTTCAAAGATTCCAAATGGGCCTCATGCTATTCACACACATCAAAACTTTTGTAAAAAACCAATCTAAATTTCTTACTGGGCCTTTAGATTCACAGCACTCATCATTTTATGAAAATATTTACTAACCAATTCAAAAACAACCAAAAATACCATCTTTATACCAAAGTGGCCAAACGGACTCATAAACCAAACATTTTCCAAAAAATTCCCAAGTTCACATTAAGTCAAGTTAAAACAACAACACTTATGAAGGTACCAAAAGGTATTTCACAACACTTACAAGCTAAAAATATTTCACAAAATGCCAAATGGGCTTCAACTTCCACTTTCACCCAAACACACCCCAAAAAACCAACACCCCTTTCATTTTCCAAAAACTCGCCCAAGCATGTTTCCAAGGAAAATTGGGCCAAACCAAGATAAACACTCTAAAACCAACCAAAACATTTGAAACCAAATATCATAAATACACCCTTTTCGTTCAACCCAAAAACAACCATATCACTCACTTATAAAATACCACCCAAGTTCATAATCCAAAATCCCTTTTTTTCTTTTATACAAACACCAAACCATAAAAAGGGAGATCATCTCATTTCACACACAAAATCCAAAACATGTTTCAAACAAATTTATCAAAACATTTATATATGAAAAACCCCACCCAAACATACAATTTTACCCAAAAAGAATAAGTGGTAATTTAAAAACACCTAAGGCATCATACCCAAGGAATAAACAAAGATTCATGTAAAACCCTATATTTAACAACACCAAAAAACATTAGAACACCATAATAATATTTAAATAGGTACCATGGAGATGCATATCAAGATAATAAATTAACAAAAACATCAAGAATTAAGGAAAATAAATGGAAAGGATTTTCATGGATTTTCCCACCTCAAGGAATTTGAGCCGAAACTTTGTAACTCAAGAAACATCCTGCTCGCACGAATGGATGAACTTACACATATATATATATACACCTTTAAACTGATGCACATGTTCCTCGTTCCATGAGGTAACTTTCACTCAGAAGACATATATATATATATATCCATACCTGGGAAAATGTGTGTGCGCACATGGAAATGATCTTGACTCCCTACAACAATTCTCGAAATCCAACATTAGTACAACAAAGACCATCACACATCTAACAAAACACCAAGGACTCTCATAAAACAATTGCACAAGTCATAAAACACAACCAAACACTACCCAAAAGGATTAATATCCAAAACACACCCTAATATATCCAACAATACCTTTTAATAGAAGATGACAATTATTGAAGACCAAAAGGTGACGCATTTACATGCGCATAAAAGAACGACATCAAAAAAAACTAATTGAGATCAATTCAACGAATATAAAATCACCACTAAAAGTTAACTAAGTATGTAATAATAGTGAGAAACAGGTTTTATAAATTATATAACAACATATAACCACAACATGAATTAAAATTGGGAGTAAAGAGCATGAAACGACTACCTCAACACGTGCGAGAGCGACAGAACCACAATAGAGGAAAGAGCATCACTCCACGAGACAGGTTCAAACACTAGACACCAAACAACACGCACGAACAAAACCCATATCATTTAGAATCTAGTTAAAATGAAGAAAAAATCCCTTAAATAAAGAAATGAGGTTATACCATAATTTCACCGTGCCGGGATAGAGAAACCACTAGGTCAAGGGGCTCTCACCGGAGCTGGTTGGCCGAGAAGAGGGAGTGGGCCACTGCCAGTGGGTTGCACCAAGCAAAAGGTGGTAGAGGGGGGGCTCTCATGTTAGCTAGACAGGAAAGGGGTGTGTCCTAGTGATAGCTAGATAGGGGGGGTATGTGTTCACGCAATAGGCCAGGGTCGTGCATTGGTGGAGTGACTGGGGGGCGGCAACCGAACGACGCAGGTGGAGGGTGAAAATCAAACTGCATAAGGGAGCAAACCGGAAGGTGGGTGGATGTGCTTGATGAACCATGAAGAATAAAGGGGGTGAAAGGATTTTTCAATAGGAAGAGGAGCAGTGACGGGAGGCAGCTTTGTGCGGAGAGGAGGAGTAGGGGTGGCGGCCTTGTTCTGCGGGTGCACGTAGCGCAGGAGGAAACAGGCCAGGGGATGCTGCGCAGAACTAAAAAGGGGAAAAGGGATATGCTAGAAAGGGATGATTTAGCGTTTAAAAAACAATAATAAAATATAATAATAATAATAAAACCAATAAATATTAATAAAACCAATAATAATAATTATTTCTTATTTGTTTTATTTTAGGTAATAATAATAATATCAATGTTACAATAATAATAATAGTAATAATATGAATAGAAAAATAATAATATTATTATTAATAACAAAAAACATTAATAACAAACTTAATGATAATAAAAATGATAATTTTATTACATTTCATTTTAAATAATAATTATATTTTTGAGAATTTAATAATAAATAATAATAGTAATAATATGAATAGAAAAATATTATTATTATTATTATTAGCAAAAAAACATTAATAACAAACTTAATTATAATTAAAATGATAATTTTATTACATTTAATTTTAAATAATAATTATATTTTTGACAATTTAATAATAATAGTATTATTACCAAATTAAATAATAATAATATTACTATTTTTGTAATAATATTCTCATTATTATAATATAAACATTAACCTTGTTTTTTTATTGTTGTAAAATTTCATTTAACATTCTTTTTCAATCAACCTAATTTATTTATTTAAATTTTCAGAAACCACGTATACACCAGGACTGAATGAATGAGCACCAATAATGATACGGCGACCGCACACCGGCCAAAAAACCCACCAAAAACATCAAACTTCAAAAAAATTCAAATAGGGACCCAACAAACCCTTATCCAAATGATGCGATACTGAAAAAATAATAAAATAATATGTGTTTGTGGTTGGGGTGTGACAATTATCCCCACCACAGACACTTTCTTCCCCCAAAAAGTCACTAAGACAGCTATTGACACAACTTGAGTCAATTCCCAGACAAAATGATAGGGAACTGAGAGCCTCCAGGTTACTGTCCCCAACAAACGTCACACCCGACCAATTCAAGGAAAACCATTTCCCGGTATTGAGGGGAGAACATGAGAGGGTTGTATCCACCAAAAGAATTCACTAATCCGAAACCCTTGAAACCCGAACAAACCACCCCGGGGGGGGGGGGGGGGGGGGCAATGCAGAAAACTCCCAAACCAAACTCATCCATTTTCCCCACATGGACCGAACAACACGCCTGAGACTTTGACGTAAAGCTTCCTACGAAAAAACCCAAAAACTTGAGGATGAAAAATTATATCAACACCTACCATCAATTCCAAAAAATAAAACATCCTCATAAAAAACATAGATGAGACCAACTCAAAATCATAATAGGTCTGTTTATTTATAGGCCCAAAACCCTTCAAGGAATATGAATTATTTGGAACCATGCCAAGAGTAGATAAGACCACTTTGATTGTGGTAGAATGATCCCATCACACCACCACAACAAGGATGATCTTACGAAAATGACGAGAATAGAATAAGGAAAATTTGGATATTTCCATCCCAAGGCTGAAAAAATTATCCAGACCGAGGTTCCACACACCCTTGGAAACTCCTAACTGTGAGCGAGCTTCACCCCGAGACATGTTGTGGGGGCCCTGATGGATGAAGAATCTCCTTCCTCATAATCAAGCATTTGCATCCTTCAGTCCTTTAATCCTTCCCCCTGAATGATTCTTCTTTCAGAACTCTCATCGGTGGGCTAAACAATAACATAGTAGCAAGACTTCGGAGGGATATGACAAGGTTGCTTAGGATGCCTGAACCAACCAGACTAGTTACATGCGATAGAATGGTCCAACATACTGGGAGTCAGTACAAATTAAGATCCTTGGAAGATGGAGAACCTTCACTAGAGTCGACCCCACCAACTACACCCCATACTCCAACGATGATGAGACATCCCACCTTTACTAGTCTAGAACTGAACCCTCAAATAAATCTGGGATGGTACGATCCTTAACTACCCCAGGAGTTCCCAAAAACCCAATGGAACACCATCTTTCCAAACTATAACACTGCCTCTAATAGACATCAATTACTTTAATATGAAGGAAACACACAAAAAGAACTATAAACTGGGCATAACTCATTAACAACTTTTGGAGGATTTTTGGGTGGCATACTCATAACAACACAAAAAAACCATCAAAACTGGTCATCAATACAAAACTCAATCAAAGAAACAACACAAGCCCATAAAATAGGCCCATAAGCCAAACATATACAAACACAAGAAAAAATAACTTATCCAAACCCATTATTTATTTAAAAATTTAAATATCACCTATGGAACCTTATGAACCATCACATGTGCGTTCATTCAATCTCGCTCACATCATCTGCGAAAAAGTACCCATGCGCACTCTTCGTACCTACCCACGCATGTGTGACCCTCCATAAAGTGTTCCAAGGTTCAAAAAATTATTTTCCTTACTAAATCCTAACTCATAGAAAGTTTTTCCAAAACAATTAACTTTCTCTTTAGAAAACCCACTTTACTAATTTCAAAAACAATTTGGAAGAAACCCCCTTTTTATTTCGAATCACATTCAATTTTTTTAACACACACTAACATCGACTGAGTTCAAAATAAAACAAAACCGACTATAACCCATCAGAATGAGGAACTAGTGTCTATGCCTAACCTGGAGACATGGTGGTGAGCCATGCCCCAAGTAAGGTGCAACACTAAGAGGACCTTAAACCGGGAACTTGGAATCCACATGGGTCACCACCCCATGTGAGGTTGCAACGTGAACGCATTTGACCCTATTGTCATCCCTCAATCAAAAATAACCAAAGAAAACAGACTCAAATCCCACACTACCCCTGGTAAAATTGGTTTCATTGCGAGCAATGGTGATCAGGCTCCAACCCGTAACCTACCTCTTGAGCCCCGACAATCCTAATGTCCATCAACCAGACATCCCAAATAACAAGGGCCTCCTATGATACCGTTTTGTCACGAACCAACTCGGTTTGACCATGAATCGGTCACCCAAGATTGCAAGCGGCTTGGCCGGAGGGGAGTTCTCATTCCCCACAAGCTGGAAACTAGTGTCGGGCATCAAAATCTAACTGTTGGGAACGATTTGTCCCACAAACAAAAGATAACCAAATAAATAAAGATTGATGATAAGGAAATAAAACTAACAGGAGAATGAAAAATAAATGTACACTCCTCCTTGTGACCCTTTAGGTCACCTCCCTACCAAGAACCAAGTTTTCTCCAACATTGATCAGTAGAAACATAATCCTAAACAAGAAAATAAACCTGTAATTAGAAATATATAATAGGCATGAGCACCAAGATGCTCAGTAGGGATTCTAGAAATGAACCATGAAATCCATGCATTTTCCAATTCCAAAATAGTACAATAATAATAGTTTCAACTATAGATATAAAAAAATAAGGTTTTCATTTTTATACTATATTTTGAAAACTAATAAACAAAATTCCATTTCCCTTATAATTCAAAAAAAGGAAAACAAAACAAAATAGGGGCTCACAAAAACTTTTCCAAAATAGCTACTTTGAAATCCATTTTAAAACCGACCATACACACAAAACTATTCCATGAAAACACCAAAACCAAGTTCAAGGGGATGATTCCACACACAATAAGGGAAATGGTACTAGTAGTGCTCATACCAAAGGATCACGAAAAAACAAGGAACTCATATGAAGACCAGAACGTACTATACATGTGACTATCTAGAAGGCATGCCTACTCTCGATGATGTCATAACTCCCTAACACCCGACCATCTCCCTACCTAGCCTCGTTGAGGGGCCCAATCCCATAGAAATAATAATAACAAAACATCTCTATACTATAGGACACTATCCAATTGGTAATCTAAACTAGTGAAACAATCATTCTTAGTAAACCCCCATTGTTATGCTAGGTTTCTGTGCTATGTTCACAAAGAGCTGTTCCACACATTTAAATAACAAGCCATATAAGTATAATCAAGCACGCAACACAATCTAGAACCACCCCAACCACCTCAAGGTTAGTCCCATCCCTTCAAATAAATATTCTCAAATGTATGCCCATATTGAGGACCCAATTATCACATGATCGACAGAGGAGGCAAGGGGCCTAACCAAAGAGGGGTTTTCCAAACACAGTTTTAGAGATTCCAAACGGGCCTCATAATATTCACACACATAAAAACATTTTTAAACAGCCTATTTAAAACACCAACTGGGCCTGTAGAGACCCATATCTTGACGTACATGAACATTAAATTACTTTTTTAGAATACTTAATACATAACGAAAACAGACACACAAGAACCGTAATAGTTTAGTGTCTTTGGAAACTCAAAAAAAATAATCTTCTAATCACGGTGAAAGATCTTCAACATATCCCATAAAGATCTTCCCCTTTTGTTTTATTACCTAAAACCTTTCTTTAAATCCTGGGGAAAATAAAACATATAAATGGTGAGCTTAAATGCTCAGTAAGGGTAAGCATAGAGAACATAAAACAATCCATAAAAATTTGAATACAAAAACTTGATCATAAAATCTAAACATCAAAATCATGAGCAACAACATAAATATTGGAAGTAGACAAGGCATAGATCATAAAGGAACATTAGTCATGATAAACTAGAATGTTAATAAAACATGTAATTGTGGCACCCATTAAGCACATGTTATGATTTCTATAGTAGCCAAGGCATTGCTGCCAAGACCATCTTAGTGGACAAAGTCCCATTCTGAATCGATTTCACTCCTTGTTCCAGTCATGTAACACTGAACCAGATTGACTAAACATTCCAGCCATGTCTATCTCATGAGATATAAATCTTTTCCCAATTCATTGGAGGGAGATATAGGTCCCACCCATCTCATAATGAAATCATTCTTACTTGTGCCACAAAATAAACATGCATCATTCATAATAACCCAACGAATAAAATGGGTTTCATAAACATCATCCCATCATCACATAATCCATATAAAAGAAATGGATATCATTTCATAATAAGTAAAGTGAAACCATGTAAATAATAGAGACATTATACTTGAAACTTACACATATGAAATAATTTCATCTTAGATGGAAAATGGTTTTGATAAAACACTTGAAAATAATTCTTGAGGAAAATATCCTTTCTTCTTAAAAATCATTTTCTTTTTACAAAATGCCATGAAATTTTAAAAGAAAATGATTTTTTTGAAAATAGTCATGAAATATTGTAGAGTAAGCTTCATGAAAATAAGGCTATATTAAATCCGTAAAAATCAGTTCATTTTCTCCTCGTACTTTTTTCGGAAAAGTTAAAAGGTACATCGTATGGTAAACAAAAGAAAGATTGCTTCCATTCATCGTAGTAAAAGTCAAAAAGGGGTAAAAATTACTTTAAACATATATGTAAGAACAGTAAACATTTTATGAAAATATTTTGAGAAAACATGGACATGGATGATAAATATAACCCCAATAAATACTTACGAATAAACAATATCGGATAAGAGTGAGATTTGAATAATTATCCCTTACCTTAGGTCCGATATGCTTCGTATGTATCCAAACCTCCTGTATAATGATTTAAATAATGTCATTTAATTATTACAGAATCATATTCACTGTTATTATATCATATATAGTTTACTTATGTCTTTATATTACCTATTCTTTTGTAAATTCGATGTAAAAACAGAGATTTGGGTAAAATCGTTTCATTTATTGTACATGTTTCGACTTGTTGTTCTTGATATTAATTATTATATCCTGATTTACTGAATTCAATAATTTAAAACATGATTTATATATAATATATATTCATAATATACATATATATATGATAGATCGATAAATGGAATGAAATACACCATTCATGGAGACGGTAGGCCGTACGTACGCATGAACGTTGTTTTCACTTCCTTATTGAATTGAATGGAATTAAGTAGATTAAATACATATATATATACATAAATCCAGTATCATTATTATGTCATATATTTCATTATTATTTATTATATACACTTTATAATCATTCATGAATGGTTAACATGGTGAATGAATCTCATCGCGTCGTGGAGACGGTAGTCCGTACGTACGCACGAGCGATGATATCATTCCCATGATCATGGAATTGTATTGAAGCGTATGTATAATATTTCAGAATAAATATCAATTTAAAATAATCATATATAGTTATTTATTTACACCATTATACCCATCCAAGTAAGGTGGTGGTCGAAAACAAATTACACCACGGCGTGGAGACGGTATTCCGTAGGTACGCACGCGCGGTGATTTCGTTTTCCATAGGATGGATAGAAGGTGAAATAGGGTTGTTTCATATTTATAATAACATATAAGTATATAAGCAATACTTATTTTATTACTTTATAATGATACAACTAAATAAGAAAGAGTACAAGAAGAAATGAACTTGAGAGAATCGGAAGAAGAGATTACCTCTTCTTCGATGCACCTCCTTTAAGCTTTCTCTTATGGAAGTAGAGTTGGTCTTCTGAGAAGACCAGAACCTCCAGAATGTTTCTAGGGAAGTGTACAAGAGAAATGGTCAGGTTTTGTTCAAGCTTCAAGGCTCAAAAGGGTGTGAAGAGAAGAGGTAATGGGTTCCCTTTTTATAAGGGGGGAAAGGGGAACCTTCGGAAAAACTTAAAATATTATATTATAATAAAGTCATATTCGGATTATAATAGCTGAAAATTGATTTATTTCGAAGATAAGGTGGGTGTGGGTAGATATAATATCATAAAATATAATTTAGACTAGTTTAGGATTATATTTTAACCCTATCATTTAGATTTATCTTTAAGTTAAATAATTTTACTTCTACTGTGTCTTCTTGTTTTCTTACACTATAAGGTTAATAAACTTACTATAACAAGCCGAACTAACCCCAAGTTGTTTATTATTAATATATATAACATTATATAATTCATTTGTCTGAACCTTATATTTTTAGGAATAAAAAAACAATAATATAATATTTGTTTTAAAAACTATTTTATGTCAATTTTGACACTATTTGGTAATTGATTTTAGTTAAAATCATAACAGAATGATTAGTTCGAAAAAAGTTAATTAAATAAATAATAACATGTCATATTAACCTATAAAATTAGTTTAATTCATAAAAATTCTCAAATTACATTTATTTGGGTATTTATAACATCAATTATGTCAATATTTCATTAATAAGATAATTACTTCTTCATCATTGTGTCATAAATAAATTAAATTATTTAATATCTAGAAATTATAAATAAAATACCATTATGTAGGAAATCATTTTATATTTCTAATGAATATTTATAGTCTAATTTATCTTATGTATTACCCTATATTAAAAATGTTTTAGTTATTAAACATTGATTTTAACTATTTTAACTATTCCTCAAATAAAATAATATTAAATGTCCTAATCTAATCCAAATGGATCCAAATGGTCATATTTTATTCCTAAGGTTGTTTTTGGTCTAATTACACTTATCCAATAGAATTAGGACATGTGTTAAGGTAATAATAATATCATTTTCCCCCTTAATTACCCTATTTACTTTTAACCATGGTAAATAAAAGCAAAAAGTTACTATTCACCAAAAAATTATTTTCATCTCATTGAACCACATTTTAGTCCTTGATATTAACCATGTCTCTCGGATTTTCGAAATTCCACTCACAGAATCGGTAAAATTAAGTTTTATGTGAATTTCCAAATTCTCCCAGGAGGTGGGAAAAAAACGGTGAAAAGTTTAATAAAATTTGTATATATCTAAAATTATTATAAAATGACTCTAATTAATTACATTGAACTTATATAGGTATTATGTATCAATTTTTACCTAAAATAAATTGAAATAAAATAAATAATTATTTAAATAAAAAGTCGGTTTTTAAATAGTAACCTAGTGTTTTCACTATTCATCAAAAATTGATTGTTTTCAGAAAAATACCAAAAATTCACCCCTAGGATAATTTTGATATTCCGAATCCAAAAATTAAGTCCATTTTGAAAGATAAAATTTACTAAATTTCAAAAAGTGGGTATTAATTTTCATAATGGCTAGTTTTAATAATATTTTAATAACATATCGTTGTTTAGTAAAACTCGGTATTACGTACGACACAAGCTATCGAGAAAGGTCGTGATTGCGTGTAACGGAAGCCAAGTCAGGGATATGTGTAGTGCAAGCTCCTTTTGGTGTAGCGTATAACACAAAATATCAATAAAATTAAAAACAATATTTTTCATAAAATCTCGGGGTGTTACAGGGCCTTTAGCTACACAGCGCTCATCCATTTATCAAAACATTTTTTAACCAATTCAAAAACAACCACAAATTCCATCTTTATACCAAAGTTTCCAAATGGTCCCTTAAACCAAAATTTTTCCAAAACATGCCCAAGTTCACTTAAAGTAAAGTTAAAACAACAACACCTAAGAAGGTACCAAAAGGTCTTTCACAACACTAAAAATCCAAAAATCTCTCACAAAAATCCTAAAGGGCTTCAACTTCCACTTTCACACATACACACCCCAAAAGACAAATAGCCCTTTTATTTTCCAATAACTCACCTATGACAACCCTTATTTTAATTACACAATTAAACATAACTTATTACATAAACTTGATACAACATAAAAGATTGAGTGGTCTAGTGTCTTTGGGGCTTAGGATCATTACTTAAAAACATAAAAAATGAAATACAACATCATTATTGAAAACTTCTTTTACATGACCTCTACATTACCTCATACTTAACATTTCATGGGATAACCTGAGGACATACATAAGAAAAGGGTGAGCCATAAATCCCAGTAAGGGAATAATCATGGAAGAACATGAGGAATAAAATACATGTTAGACAATAGGAATATCAGTATAGAAAATAATAATCATACACATAAGGGCCTGATAAATCATGATAATCATAAAAGGGAAATGTGGCAACAATACTTAACATGGAATTAGCATGATCCAAGGCTCATTGCACATGAAGAATGAGTAAAACCTCATTTCACATGAAGCACGAGTAAACCCTCATTGGACTTGAATTAGAATGATTATACACCGATTGCACATGACGTATCATGATACTACACTTTACCCAATGCATTGGAGCACTATCAGTACGCACCCTTCTTAAACATTTCATTTCATGCATAAGTGTGCAACATGGATCATAAAACACTGAATCATTCAACATAATATTTTATTCCATGATAAAAGAATGAGGAATACATAAATGAAATTATTTAAACAATATGAAAATGTGCATAAAGGTTAATACCCTTGATATAGAAATGGGCATGGTATTCACTACACAATGACTTTGGCTTGGAAAAGTGCGGTGCAATTTTGGCTGCATAACAACAAAACATAAGAACTCATAAAAATGGTTAATGAGAGATAAAAGGGGTGTCTCATCATATTTACATTAAATGGACAGTAAGGGGGTCATATAGATACATGTCCCAACAAATTTAATGGAATTTAGATTCATGATACAAAAGAATTTCTTGAATGTCAATGAGGAGATAGAAATTCCTTTCGGAATTTTGGCATAGTAACGGGTGTACATGGGAGGAATTTAATGAGAGAGAAAGGGGTATCACATAATTCAAAAACAAAGAGGGAAGTATGGGGGAGGTGAGAAACCATACCCCAACATTTATAATTGAAATTAAAAGGGCATAACAATTTAAATAATATTGGACAAAAATGAGAAAGGAAGAAAACCCTTACTTGGATGTGTGCTTCCAAAGGCTTGAGAGAGGCTTGAGAGAGGCTTATTTGGATATTGGGGCACCATTGAAGGATTATAGAGAGAGGAGGTCAGAGTTTGGATGAACTCCAAAGGCTTTGAGTGAGGAGGAAGTGAGATCTTGTGTGGGTTTATATAGGAAAGGTGAGGGAATTATTTATTATTTAGGTTTGGGACACCTCACATTAAACTAATCCAAACCACAAACATGCCCATGGATTTTTCCAATGGTTTTTGGAAAAGGTAAGTAGAGAAAAAATATTTTATAAATCCAATTCATAACTTCTTAATATAATGGGGTTTCTTATGTGAAGGTGAGTCACACTCTCAAGGAAATTCATTTAAAAAGTGAAAATGTGTTATAACTCTTGGAGGGTCCACTAATGCTTTGTAAAATAAATCAAACAAACCTAAAATTATGTTATTTTAATGTTAAAAGATATATTGTCTGATCATATCATTTATATTACTTTATTACATCACTATTGGGTCATTATAATGTCATAAAACACATTATATATTTAAACGATATTTATTTTTTAACCAAAAATTCGATTGTCTCAGAAAATTATGAAAAATTGACCATTGGATAATTTCAATATCCTGATTCCAAAAATAATATTAATTTTATCTAAATAATTTTGTAAATATCTGAATTTTTACTTTAAAAAAAACTGACATTTATAGAAAAATCATGGGTTTTGATAAAAATAGCTTTCAAACCATAATAAAAATTACAATTTCATTCATAACATTGTACCATCATTTATATTTAACAAAAATTAATTTAATAATAACAATATTTTATTAAAATATTATTTAATTCAAAAATACATTAATTCATCAAAATAGATTTCTTAGTTGAATATTAACAAAAAATACTATTTTTGCTTTAGAAACTATTTACAGAGTAAAAATAATAAAATGAATGCACACTATTTATAAAAAAATAATGTACATATTCATAGTGCTAGGGTATTGTTACATAACCCCTTATAAAACTCACATAAGACCGAAGGGTAAGCTGTACGATGGTGATAGACTCTTAGGGTGGCTCGGATAACATTTCTCGGGTGGTAATCTCTATCAACTTCCACTTCCCTCATAGGTGGTCCCACTCAAAATTAACATATTCAAGATCAGATCGGTCATGGTCAAGAGAAAATCCCAAAAGATGCAACCTCCTTTCCAAGCTCCAACAAATGGGCTTCGTATGGGGCACGTCTACTTTATGAGACCATCGCTTCCTTTTTCCGAGTAAATTGGATTTGCTAAATCCCTATATTTATACTAATCATGTGATCACTATTGAACGACTATATTAGCAACAGTCACAATTATTAACAGTATTTTAAAATATAAAAACAGAAAACCAAAAAATTTGACATTTTATATAAGCATTTTACATAAAGAGACATTTAATTAGATCAAGGGGGATTTCCATTGATGAATGTTTGGGTCGTTACAGTCTTCCCCCCTTAAAAAATTTCTCCCTCAAAATTTCCTTTTCCCATACTAAAACAGGTGTGGGTTACTCTACTTCATGATTTCCTCTAATTCCCACATCGCTTCTTCAAACATATGGTTTCGACACAACACCTTGATGAGGGGAACTGTCTTATTTCGAATAACCTTTTCTCTACAATCTAAGATATTCACTGGTTGATCCTCATAAGAAATATCATCCTCTATATGTACCACCTCTATAGAGATTACATGTGACATGTCTAGTTTGTACATTCTTAAGAGGGATACATGAAAGACATCATTTACTTTGGGCATAGTAGGTGGAATGGAAAGTCGATAGGCCACAATCCCAACACTATCAAGAATTTCAAATGGGCTGATGTACCTTGGACTTAACATCCCTTTCTTTCCAAACCTCATGACCTTATTCCATGGATATATGCGTAGAAATACCATTTATTCAACTCTAAACTCAAGGTCTCGTCGATGGTTATCTGCATAACACTTCTATCAACTCTGGGATGCCTTGATATGCTACTGAAGGGTTTTCACCTTCTCTACCATTTCTTCAACCATTTCTAGTCCAAGAAGCTTACGCTCACTGACCTCATCCCAACACATCAGTATTATGCACCTTTTCCCATAAAGGGCTTAATATGGTGCCATTTGGATGCTCGAGTGGAAACTGTTATTATAAGAGATCTCAACCAGAGGAAGATGTTGATCCCATCCTCTTTTAAAGTCCATTGAAAATGCTTTCAACATCTCCTCAAGTGTTTGGATAGTCTGCTCGGATTGGCCATTAGTTTGGGGATGATAGGTTGTACTGAAGTTCAGTTAAGTATTCAGAGCATGTTGAAGACTCTTCCAAAACATAGAGGTGAATCCTAGATCTTGATTGGACATAATAGATAGTGGTACTCCAAGCGGCCTTACAACTTCCTTGATATATATTCATGCCAGCTGATCTAATGAGAAATCCTCCTGAATAGTAATGAAGTGTGCACCCTTTGTAAGACGATCCGCAAAAACCCAGATTGAATTGTTGCCTTTGGATGTCTTCGAATGTCTCGTGGCAAAGTCCATGGTGATGTTCTTCCATTTCCATTATGGTATGGGAAATGGTTGCATCATCCCCTTAGACTTCAGCCTCTCTACCTTCACTTTCTGACACACTAGGCTGTTTGATGTATATTCAGCGATCTATTTCTTTATATTATACCACCAGTAATGCTCTCGGATATCTTGATACATCTTTCTATTTCTTGGGTGAATAGAGAAATTTGAACTATGTGAATCATCCAGTAGTTCCTTCTTCAGCTCCAGAATTTATGTAACACATAGTCTTTTCCAAAATCTAACAATTCCTTCTTCATTGACATTAAACTCTGAGTATTTCCCTTTTCTGATTGCTTCCACTTTTTTCTGAATTCCCACATCATCCTTTTGATCATCCTTTATCCTTTCCAAAAGTGATGATTGGGAAATAATTTGTGGAAGGATTGATGATGTTCCATCCTTTATGATTCTAATTTCCATCTTCATAAAATCTAAGAATATTGGATCCTTTTAAATTCTCAACATTGATATACTCGTTGGGTCCTTTCTAATTCGGGCATCTGCCACCTTGTTATCTTTCCTAGGGTGGTAATGGATTGAGTCGTCATAGTCTTTGATTAGCTCTAACTATCTTCATTGGTGCATGTTCAAATCTTTTTGTGTGAATATATACTTGAGGCTTTTTTGGTCTATATATATTTCCAACTTCTCCCCAAAGAGATAATATCGCCAAATTTTCAAAGTGAATATAACTATAGCCAACTCGAGGTCATATGTTGGATAGTTCTGTTCATGAACTTTCAATTTCCTTGAACCATAGGCAATGACTTTGTCATTTTTCATCAACACACATCCCATTACCTTCCTCGAAGCATCACTGAATACCACAAAAATTCCTCCACTTATGGGTAAAGTGAGAATGAGTGCAGTGATAATATTCCTTTTCAACTCCTTGAAGATTTCTTCGCATTCATCACTCCAAGAAAACTTTAATCCCTTCTGAGTTAGCTTGGTAAGATGGTTGGAAAATCGTGAGAAATTTCTCACCAATCGTTGATAATATCCAGATAACCCCAAGAAGCTACGGATATCTGTTACCGATTTCGCCCTCCACCATCCATCAATTGCATCTATTTTGGAGGGATCCATAGATATCCCAATGCTTGTGATGATATGGCCCAAGAATAAGACCTCCTTCAACCAGAACTCACACTTGATGTACTTTTCATATATATTCTCCTTACGCAAGGTCTCTAGTATAGTTCCTAGATACTCCTCATGATCCTCCTTGGTTTTGGAGTATATTAAAATATAATCTATAAACACTACCAAAAATTTGTCGAGGTAATCTCTAAAGACTCTATTCATCAAGTGCATGAAGATTTCTGGAGCATTAGTGAGTCCAAAAAGCATTACTATGAATTAATAGTGCCTGTATCTTGTACAAAAAGTAGTCTTGGGGATATCTTTCTTCTTCGCCTTTACTTGATAATATTTTGACCAAAAATACACCTTGGAGAAGTATTGTGATCCACATAATTGATCGAACAAGTAATCAATTTGTGTGAGAGGATACTTGTCCTTTATCGTTATTTTTTTAAGGCCACGATAACCGATGTAAAGGTTCATTGACCCATCATTATTCTTGATGAAGAGGAATGATGCACCCCATGGGGAAGCACTTTGGTGTATAAACCCTTTATCCAGATTCTCATGTACTTGTTTTTTCATATCCTCCAGCTCGACAACAGCCATTCTATATGGAGTCTTGGATATTTCCAATGCCCTAGGTATAATATCAATTTATAATTCAACATCTCTTCTAGGAGGAAGACCATGAAATTCCAAAGGAAACACTTCAGCGAATTCCCTCACAATAGGCATGTCTTCTAGGATGGTTTCCTTCTTAGACTCAATCATCTGAGCTAGTTACGCGTGCTCATAGGGTATTAATATCCCCACTTGAGATGATGGAGCTAATTAAGGTTCATCTTCCTCCTTTTACTTGTAAATAATTGAGGGTTGATTCACCACATGGGGAGTGATTTCCCTCATGGTAATTTATGTTGGCTCTATATAAGGAAATCCAATCCATGCCAAGAATTACATCAAATTTCCCCAGAGGGAGTATGATGAGGTTCGCCGAGAAGTTTAATCCACGGATTATGACAGGGGAGGAGTTATATTCATGGGATGCAATGATTTCCTCATTTGTTGTACTCACCCACATCTTCTCTTCCATGATTTTTGGTGGTGTTGGGTTTGTTCTACTAAACTTTCGAGATATAAAATAATGCATAGAACTATAATAAAAAAATATGTTCTATATTATTGAATGAATAACTAGTTTACCTATCACCAGTACATTTTTGGGGTTCACTACAGTAGTGGTGATGGAAAAATCTCACCATTTCTACCTTGGAGGTTGTTGGTTGCCTCTGAAGACCCTTAGCTTAGGGTACTGATTTGCAAGATGCCCTGGTTCATTGCATTTGTAGCAATGAAAAACACGTTTAGGTTCTAACAGAGTGTTCCTCTCCTCTATCACAGTCGTGGGTCTTTATTGCCGACAGTTAATAGCCATGTGCCCTTATCTTCCACACCTAAAGCATTTCCTTTTCCCCTTCAGGTAGTTTCTGGGGTGATTCTTTCTACACCTTTGGCAAGTGGGGTGATGGATCTTCTAATCACTATTGGATTTATCCATTGGACTTCCGTCATTTATGTCCACCTTACTCTTCTTATCCCCATGATACCCCTGAGATTATCTGATCTCCATTTCGACCTTGAGGTCACATCGAACAATTTCCTCATAGCTGTCGAAGTCACGGATCGCCAGTGCTTTCCGTAGGCAAGGTTTCATCCCCCCAAAGAAGCGGTCAACATTGCATTCAGGGGTAACGACAAAGATGAAGGCATATCATGAAAAACTTGTGAATTTGTCCTCATACGATCCGAAAAATTCGTCGTCTTTTTTTCTTGAGGTCAAGGAAGTCCCTTTTTATCTTAAGTTAGAGGGTGTGCAAAAAATATTTATCTAAAAACATCTTCCAGAAATCCTTCCATTCCAATGCCTCGATCTCCTCCTCTGGCTTCATATTTTTTATTAACGTCCACCAT
The DNA here is from genome assembly GCA_963277665.1 of Viscum album. Taxonomy (NCBI): domain Eukaryota; kingdom Viridiplantae; phylum Streptophyta; class Magnoliopsida; order Santalales; family Viscaceae; genus Viscum; species Viscum album. Next base: position 285,706,337 of record OY728137.1, on the reverse strand, counting down.
TGATGAACTTCACCCTCCATATAAGCAGCCATGATAACCTTCTTTGGTCAAAACATTGAAGGATAGATATAGACCTTTTCAATGGATTTGATCCATTTTTCAGTGATTGAGGGATCAGATGATCCATTAAAAGTAGAAGGTTTTTTTCTCATGAATCTCTCGATAGTGACTTTTTCTTTTTTAGAGAGGGGGGCTTGAATGTTATTCTTGACCCATGTTTCTATTCAAAGAATGAGTTAGCTGATAGAGAATCATGATAATGTTCGTGATTCCCACTCCCATTGGAATGGGCATCTCATTAGTATAGTCATCACCTTGATCTTCACATCGGTAGTTAGCCTGATTCCTCCTATTACCAGCCATTGTCTAGAATAAAAGGAAAGTTAGGGGTAATAAATAAAGGATAATGCAAGGATAAAACTGATGACTTATAAATAACTTTTATTTCCTTAACATATGAATCTATTGGCTTTAGTCTATGCTATTCATGATCTACTTTCTAACATATATTCTCAGGGAATTCTTTCAGTCCCTTAATAATGGTTCATACTAAGCTTGTGAATTTACCAAACCATATCCCCCAGGAGTTTCATAACCAAGAGTTCATCAAGGCCCATTTTCATGCACTATTTCACGTTTGAGTTTAGGTCAAAGCAGTTTTTTTGGGGTTTTACCCCTAAGATGCATCTGTACCAGAGTCGCCTCTACCTGCTCGTATCTAGAAAGGGATTTATTTTCTTGATAAATCAGTTACTCAATAATCAACAAAACTTAGATATGTTTTTATTATACTTAGTCTTATCTTTAAGGATTTACTAGGGTTTTCTAATCCTAATCCAAAAAATAACTAATCTTATCCTCTGATACCAACTATGACAACCCTTCTTTTTATTACACAATTAAACATAACTTATTACATAAAATTTACGTGATAAAACATAGAATATTGAGAGGTCTAATGTATTTGGGGATTAGAATCATTACATAACAACTTAAAACATGAAATACAACATATTTATTGAAATATTCATTTATATTACCACTATATTCCCTCGTACTTAGCATTGCATGGGATAACCTGAGGATATGCATAAGAAAAAGGTGAACTATAAATCCCAGTAAGGGAATAATCATAGAATAACATGAGAAATACAATACATGTTAGAAAATAGGCATATAAATATAGAACAAGAGAAGAATAAACATAAGGGCATGATAAATCATGATAATTATAACATGGAAATGTGGCAATAACACTTAACATGGAATTAGCATGAGCCAAGGCTTATTGCATAGGGAGCATGAGTAAACCCTCAGTGCACATGAAGCATGAGTAAACTCTAATTGCACTTGAATTGTCATGAGTAAGCACCCATTTCACATGATGTATCATGATACTACACTTTACCCAATGCATTTGAGTTCTATCAGGGGGCACCTTTCTTAAACATTTCATTTCATGCATAAGTGTGCCACAGGGATCATAAAATATTGAATCATTCAACATAATCTTTAATTCCACGATAAATGAATGTAGAATAAATACAATAAACTCTTTAAAAAATTTGTTAATGTGAATAAATGTGAATAACTTTGATAGTTAAATGGGAATAGTATTCACTACACAATGACTTTGGCTTGGAAAAGCGCAATGCAATTTCTGAAGCATAACGGCGTGACATAAGAACTCATAAAAATGGTTGATGAGAGAGAAAGGGGTGTCTCATAATATTTACATGACATGGAAAGTAATGGGTTCATATAGATACATGTCCCAACAAATGTAATGGAATTTAGATTCATGATACAAAAAAATTTCTTGAATGTAAATGAGGAGAGAGAAATTCTTTTCGGAATTTTAGTATTGTAACGGGTGTACATGGGAAGAATTTAATGAGAGATAAAGGGGTATACCATCATTAAATCATAAATAAGGAAGAATGGGGAGGTGAGAAACCATACCCCAACATCTATAATTGAATTTAAAAGGTAATAACAATTTAAAGAATATTGGACAAAATGAGAAAAGAAGAAAAACCCTTACTTGGAAGTGTGCTTCCAAAGGCTTCGAAGATGCTTGAGAGAGGCTTCTTGGGAGCTTGGGGAACCTTGGGAGGATTAAAGAGAGAGGATGACAGAGTTTGGGCGAACTCCAAAGTATTTCAGTGAGGAGGAAGTGGGATCTTGGGTCGGTTTATATAAGAAAGGTGTGGGAATTATTTATTATTTAGGTTCGAGACACCTCACATTAAACTAATCCAAATCACAAACCATCCCATGGTTTTTCACATGGTTTTTGGAAAAGGGAAGTGGAAAAAAAATATTTTATAAATCCAAATTCCTAACTTCTTAAAATAATGGGGTTTCTTATGTGGAGGTGATTCACACTCTCAAGGAAAATCATTTAAAAAGTGAAAAAGTTTTATAACTCTTGGAGGGTCCACTAAAGTTTTGTAAAATAAATAAAAAAATCCTAAAATTACATTATTTTAATGGTAAAACATATATTGTCCAAAAATATCATTTATAATATTTTATTACATCATTATTGGGTCATTATGTTGTCATAAAACACATTATATATTTAAACGGTATTTATTTTTTACCCAAAAATTTGACAGTCTCAAAAAATTTTGAAAAATTCACCATTGGATAATTTCAATATCCTGATTTCAAAAATAATATTCATTTTATCTATATAATTTTATAAATATTTTAAATTTTACTTTTAAAATAAAAACTAACATTTATAAAAAAATCATGGGTTTTGATAAAAATTCCTTTCAAACCATAATAAAAATTACAATTTCACTCATAAAATAATACGATCATTTAAATTTAATAAAAATTAATTTAATAATAATTATATTTTATTAAAATATTATTTAATTAAAAAATCCATTAATTCATCAAAATTGATTTCTTAGTTGAATATTAACTAAAAATACTATTTTTTCTTAAAAAACTATTTACAAAGTAACAATAATAAAATTAATGCACATTATTTAAACAAAAATAATGTACATATTCATAGTGCTAGGGTATTGTTACATAACCCCTTATAACAGTTGCATAAGACTGAAGGGTATGGTGTGCTATGGTGATAGACTCTTGGGGTTGCTCGAATAACATTGCTCTGGTGGTAATCTCTATCAACTTCCACATCTCTCATAGGCGATCCCACTCGAGCTTAATACATTCAAGTTCGGCTTGGGCTTGGTCAAGAGTAGATCCCAAAGACGCAACCTCCTTTCCAATATCTGACAAATGGTCTTCATATGGGGCACGTCTAATGGATGAGGCCATCACTTCCTTTGTCTGAGTAAATTAGATTTGTTAAAGCCCAATATTTATACTAATCGCGTGGTCACTATTCAACTACTATATTAGCAACGGTCGCAATTCTTATCAGTATTTTAAAATACAAAAACATAAAACCAAACAAGTTGACAATTTATGTAAAAATTCTTTAAAAAGAGACATTTAATTATATCAAGAGGGATTTCCATTAATGAAAGTTTGGGTCATTACATCACCCTAGCATGTTTCTAAGGCCAACCAGGCCAAACCAAGAGGAACACTCTAAAACCAACGAAAACATTTGATACCAAATTTCATAAATACTGATGTACCCAATTTTTGTATACATTTTCATATATATAATTGACAATAAAAACATGTTTTCAGCAAATATCTGCTGTTTCGTTAACATATTCTTTGATTTTGGTGATTCTATTTACTTTCCGGAGCTTTCTGGCTAAAATACATAAATCATGGGAAGTCTGTTAAAATTTTGAAACTAAAAAGCATGTACTTTTTATACACGCCATGTACATCCAGACAGGGACACAGACCAAAGGAGGGAGTACACGCCCATATCACCAGGCAGAAGCTACACGCCGTGTGGGGCGGCGTTACACGCCGTGTACTACATTCTAGAAGTTGTTGTTGTCAAGAAAAGTCTACACGCCCATGTGGCCGTTGAAGGAGACTCGACATGTTCCATTTTTCCACGCCGTGTCTTCTATTCTAGAAGGGGTTTCTAGCCAAAGTTTCACACTACACACCATGTATGGTGGCGCTACACGCCGTGTACACTCAACTACCAGGCGGTGCCATTTTCAAAAGTTAAAGACGGTGTGTTAGGCCACCTGCCAGTGGAGAAAAAGAATCCCAAAGCACATTGATGGTAGTACACGGCGTGTAATTTATTTTTCTATAAAAAGAGGCCTTGGCCTATGGATTTTGAGGGCTCCATGCCATTTGAGGAGGGAGAAGTTTTGCTGTCGGCATTCCCAATCCACCGTAGTGTCATAGTTTCACCATTCCACCTACAGACATCACTCCTCCAAGCTTAAATGATGGCTTCATTAGGTATTGAGTGAGTTGTTCCTATTATGCCGTCCATGTGTAACTAAAAACCTTTTGTTGGGGATGTGGGCGATGAAGGGTTGTATTATGTTGTATTAATTTAGATAGTTGTGTTCATTATTCTTGATTCTTCTTACTCCTCTTAAGTCATTTCTAAATATTACTGAGAATTCTGAGCCGGACCAAGGGAAGAATTCTCAGTGATATAAATGAAGAGTAATGGTGAAAGCTCTCATGACCATTGAAAAGGTTTCACTGATTCAATAATGGACTAAACCACATTAAGAATTGAGAAACACTGACTACCAGACCAAGGAGTCAATTTCTTCAATTCCAAACAAGAGGAACCGGACCAAGGAAATCTTGGGATAAAAGGGAATCCTGAATGATGAATTATCATGAACAACACAACCATCTAAGAAATCTTCATAAAAAATCCTCTATCACCACAACCCCAATACACTTTTCTTTCTGTTAAAACCGCTTTAAATCACTTGTTGTTTCCCTTAAATTTTTAATCAATTTATTAAAAAACAAAACAGTTTCACTCAATCCAGACCTACCAATCCACTCTAAATTCTGCATGTTTCACGAAATTAATTATAAACTCAACTGAATCAACGCACTGCCGAAGTTCCCTGTGGATCGACCCCACACTTCAACTATACGAAAGTTTTAAGAGTGGGTTAATAACAATTTGGGGCACCGATAATATACTTTCGGTGAAACGACCGACCAAATTTTGGCATCGTTGTCGGGGACTTTTTGTTTCAGTGCTACAATTTAGGTTGTGGTAATAATTGATTAAGTGAAAATAAAAATAAAAAATTATCAAAAATTTTTGTTCTAATCATATTTCAATTTTCTCTTTTATTTTCTCTTTTATGCCTGGTATTTTTGTTGTAGATGTGCAGGACCTTAGGTGCATGAATGGATGCCCCACTCGGTCCAAAAGTGTTGTGTCATTAGAACTTGTTCTTCTTGATCCGGAAATCGAACGGACCCTGCTTCGTCGTCAACGTGTACAGAAAGAAACACACAAACAACAACTCTCTACCATAGAAAACACGGAAGAGGGAGCACCAACCATGGATGCTACGGCTGAGCATCAGTACTAGGATCAGCAGCCTCTCGTTGTTGGTCTACCAGAGCAGGCTCCTGTAGGCCTTGTGGAATTCCTCCTGAGGGATTACCAATGGCCACTACAGCAACTTCCTCCGACGTACGACCAACTACATCAACCGCAACAACTCTTCCAACGGCCCTATTTCTCCCCTCAAGAGCAGCAGTATCAGCCACCTCCACGCCATACTCTTATAGAGTATGGACTTCCTTAGATCCACGGAGCATATACAGGCATCATCCGTCCTCCAGTCCAGGCCCAGCACTTCGAGATTAAGCCTGAAATCGCGCAGCTAATCCAGAACACCATCCAATTTGGAGGCATGCCCAGTGAAGACCCGAACGCCCATCTCTCCAACTTTCTAGAGATCTGCGACGCATTTCGTTACCATGGCATGTCTGAGGATGCCATACGTCTTCACCTATTTCCCTTTTCTCTACGGGACAAGGCGAAAGACTGAATCAAGGGGCTACCACAAAGATCTATCCTCACATGGGAGGAGCTAGCCCAGGCATTCATGTCCAAATATTTCCCACCATCGAAAACAGTGATGCTAAGGAACGAGATCCACAACTTCCAGCAGCACGAATCCGAGTCGTTATATGATTCCTGGGAACGTTTCAAGGAGATGCTATGAAAATTCCCACACCACGGACTCCCGCTCTGGATACAAGTCCAGACCTTCTACGGAGGACTCACGACAAATACCACGTTCGTGGTAGATGATGTTGTTGGAGGTAAAGTGATGAAAAAGTCTCCCGAAGAACTTTTTGAACTACTGGAAGACATGTCAGCCAATATCTTCTAGTGGAACTCCGAGCGAGGTACTCAAAAGAGAGGTATGCATAGTATAGATACCACTACCATGCTTGCTTCCCAGTTGGATGTAGTGTCCAAGAAAATCGAAGCTTTGAATCTAAAAGGAGCATCTCAAGTTCATGCGGCGAACCATCCAGCATACGGTGACTTTGGTAACAACCAAAATCTAGGAGAATGCTCTGGACTTCCATCCGACCCTTCGATAAGCAAGATGATCTTTGTTGCTCGAAATCGAGGGTCGAATCAATATCAACAGTACCAAAACCCGGCGTGGAGAGATAATCAGAACCAAGGTTGGGGCCAACAGCAGCAAAACCCTCCGCCCCAGCGACCGCTCGGCTACAATCAGCCTCAGTACCAGAATTAGTTTCCAAGATAGTAGTTCCAACAAGGATCCTATCAGCAGCATGGGTACCAGAACCCTCAACCACAGCAACAAAGGCAACAACCACCTCCACCACCTGCCCATCCATCTCAGCAAGAGAACACGTCAAGGTTAGAGGACCTGATGAATAAATTTATATCAACTGCTGAAACGAAATTCCAGAACTAGGAGGCTTCCATATAAAGCCTAGAAAATCAAATTGTCTAGATAGAAAACCAGATATTAGGGAGGCATCTCGGTACACTACCGGGAAACACTGAGAAGAACCCACTGGAGGAGGCCAATGCTATCACCTTGCATAGAGAAAAGGAATTTACACATAAAGAACCAAACCACCAGTCAAATGCAGCTCCATCCCCTATTGATAAAGAAGGATCGGTTTCAGATCCCTCTTCCTCTGAAGATCCATCACTAGAGGCTCAATTAGGCAAAGGAAAAGAAGTTTTCAAACCATTTGTACCTACATTACCTTTCCCAGAAACAATGAAGTAGAGAAAACTAGAAAACAAATTTGGTAAATTCATGGAGGTGTTCATAAAGCTCCACATCAACATCCCATTTGTGGAGGCCCTAACACAAATGCCTACATATGCCAAATTCATGAAGGACATCCTTTCCAATAAGCAGAAGATGGAGGATCTCGGTGTTATTGCACTGACAAATGAGTGCTTCGTGGTCGTTCAACATTCCATTCCTCCAAAGCTCCAGAATCCATGTAGTTTTACTATTCCCTGTACAATTAGACCATATGAATTTGGAAAAGCTTTATGCAATTTGGGAGCAAGTGTCAACCTCATGCAATTTAGATTTTCCCAAAAGCTCGATCTCCGTGATTTGAAGCCGACCCGAGTAGCCCTCCAACTAGCTCATCGATCCATTAAGTATCTGAAGGGGCTACAGGAAGATGTACTGGTGAAAGTGGGATGATTGATCCTACCTGCTGACTTCATTATCCTAGACGTGGAGGAGGACCAGGAGGCACCACTTATATTAGGTAGACATTTCCTAGCCAATGGGAAGGCACTCATCGACGTGCACCGGGGAGAGTTGATTTTCCAGGTAGGGGACGAAAGAGTCTCCTAAAATGTTTTAAAGGATGTCAAACAGGCATCGGTACCTGAGCATGAGGACTGCTATAAAGTGACTACCTTGGATGAGCAACTGTTCAGACAAGAAGATGATCTGGTATGCTCTTCCATTTCTGATGATAAGCATTTTCCGGACATACCTACTGATGATGAGCCAGAGGACCTCAAATTCATTGAAGGCCAGGGCGTCCACTACTGGAAACGAGTAATCATTCCTAACATCTTTGAAAGGATAGAAGTAAAACCATTAGTGCTTTCAGTTCTAAAGGATCCTAAACTCGAACTGAAGCCTCTTCCATCTTCTCTTAAGTATGGGTATTTAGGACCCAATCAAACTTTTCCTGTTATACGTAATGCAGAACTGTCACAGGAGCAATAAGATGCACTTCTACAGGTTCTCAAATTGTGGAATCATTCTATTGGGTGGACAATTGCAGATTTCAAGGGTATCAGCCCCACCATTTTCACCCATAAGGTGTTACTTGAAGAAGGTGCCAAGCAATCTTGGAAACCACAATGGTGCTTGAATCCTCCCGTGAAGGGAAGTTGTAAAAAAAAGGTGATAAAATTATTAGATGCAGGCATCATTTATCCCATCTCGGATAGTTCATGGGTGAGTCCCCTCCAAGTGGTACCCAAAAAGGGGGGTATCACTGTGATTTCCAATGAAAAGAACGATCTCATCCCTACATGCACTATCACGGGCTGGCGAGTCTGTGTGGATTACCGGAAGCTAAATGATGCCACAATAAAGTATCATTTCCCCTTTCCATTCATAGATCAAATTCTAGAGAGACTAGAAGGGCACAACTTCTATTGCTTCCTCGATGGTTTTTCCAGCTATAACTAAATCTCCATTGCTCCAGAGGATCAGAAAAAGAGAACATTCACTTTCCCCTGCAACACATTTTCTTATCGAAGGATGTCTTTCGGCATGTGCAATGCCCCCTCCACCTTCCAGCGTTGTATTTTGGCCATCTTCCATGATATGGAGGAATGAATCCTGGAGGTATTCATGGATGATGTTTCCGTTTATGGAAAATCATTCACCATTTGTTTACGGAACCTGGAGCAAGTTTTGGAACGATATGAGCACAATAACCTAGTCTTGAACTGGGAAAAGTGTCATTTCATGGTGCAAAGTGGAATAGTCCTTGGCCAAAGAATTTCCGAAAAGGGGATAGAGGTGGACCCAACAAAGAGAGAAGTCCTTTCATGACTACTTATACCGACTTCCGTCTGAGCCATCCGCAGCTTCCTAGCGCATGCAGGTTTTTACAGGCATTTTGTCCACGACTTCTCAAAAATAGCCCAGCCCCTCACCAATATTCTAACCAAGGATGCAATATTTGAGTTCAATAAGACATGTTTCAGAGATTTTGAGCATCTAAAGCAGTGCCTGGTGGAAGCTCCAGTTATGATTTCTCCCAACAAGGAGGAAAAATTGGAGGTGATGTGCGATATGAACGACTATGTAGTGGGAGCAGTCTTGGGATAGTGACTTGACTGGATTTTCTGACCTATCTATTATGCCATCAGGATGCTCAATGAGGCACATATCAATTACACCACCACAGAAAAGTAGATTCTTGAAGTGGTTTTCGCATTTGACAGGTTTCATTATTACATAGTGCTGTATAAAGTTATTGTTTATACTGCCCATGAAGCACTAAAGTTCCTAATAAACAAGAAAGATGTGATGCCCCGATTGATCCGCTGGGTACTCCAACTACAAGAATTCGATCGTGAGTTTCGAGATAAGAAAGGGTGTGACAACTTCATTGCTGACCATATCTCCCGCCTCGAGCTGCCTCATTTGGAGAAGGAAGAATATTGGGAGATCAGGGAGGATTTTCCTGATGAGAACCTCTTTTCATTCAACGAAACACCTAGACCATGGTATGCTAATATCGCTAATTTTCTGGTTATAGGTGTCGTTCACCCCGAACTCTCCTTCGAGCAAAGGAAAAAAAATTCTATGATGTGAAAAGGTACTTCTGGGAAGATCCTCTTCTATTCCGATCCTATGCAGATGGATTGATCTGTCGTTGCATCCCAGAGAATGAATTTCACAGTGTCCTAGAGTTCTTTCACACCTCACCAGTAGGAGAAAATCATGGGCCGGACCATACCATAGCTAAGAACATGCAGTCTAGATGTTTCTGGCCCACCATGCATAGAGATGCCCTGGCCTTTGTTTCCTATAGTGATCGGTGCCAGAGGACCGGTAATGTGGGATGTAGAGCCGAGATGCCCCAGCACCCCATCCTGGAGGTCGAGATTTTTGACATCTGGGGCATATATTTCATGGATCCCTTTCCCCCATATTTTGGGAACACATACATCCTGGTCTGCGTCGACTACGTCTCCAAGTGGGTGGAAGCCACTGCTACAGCACACGACACATCCAAGGTAGTCATGAATTTTTTAAAGAAAAATATTTTTAGTATGTTTGGGGTTCCACGAGTACTGATCATCGATAGAGGGACCCACTTCGACAACACAATGATGAGAAGAATATTGTCGAAGTATGGAGTCAAGCATCAGATGGAGACACCATAGCATCCCCAGTCCGGTGGACATGTAGAGCTCTCTAACCGCGAGCTCAAGCAGATCTTGGAGAAAATAGTGAATACTTTGCGGAAGGACTGGTCCAAGTAGTTAGATGATTCCTTGTGGTCATATCAGACTGCTTTCAAAACACCACTGGGAATGTCCCTATTTCGCCTCGTCTATGGAAAGCCCTGCCATCTGCCAGTGGAATTGGATCACAAAGCCTACTGGGCCGTCAAAGGCCTAAATTTTTATCTGAAGGCAGTTGAAGAGAAAAAAAAGTTCCAACTATTGAAACTAGATGAAATCAAATTAGAGGCATACAAGAACGCCAAGCTGTACAAGGAGAAGACAAGATCCATTCACAATTGGATGATTTCACGAAAAACATTCCAACCAGGTGATCAGGTACTTCTCTTTATTTATCATCTTCGCTTATTCCCAGGGAAGTTGAAGTCACGATGGTCGGGACCATTCCATGTTGTATGTGTATTCCATCATGGAGCGGTAGAAATTTCTGGATAAGATGTTCAACCATTCAAGGTAAATGGGCAGCGGTTGAAAGCTTACCATCCTACAGACAACACAGTAGGAACGTTTTCCACCATAAATCTTAGGTAAGCAAAGGTAAGTAGGTCGAGCCAATGACCTAAAACAAAGGCGCTTCCTGGGAGGCAACCCAGAGGTTACACGTTGTGTCCCGCTTATATACATGATGTGTACTTAACTTTTTAATTTATAATCTTAATAGTATAAATCTATAGAATATCTAATAAATAACTAGGGATGATGCCGGTGCCGATGGTAAAGTCACTGGAGATTATTCGATCCGTCCCCGGTTTGAACCCTACTGACCTACCTTCGGCACGGGGTTCCTCCTTTTATTTACACGGCGTGTTTGTTTTTTTCCTATATATATATAAATATGTTTAAATATAATAAAACCCATGATGGGGATGGACTGGTTGGCTAGAATCATAATCCGGTTCCAAAAGACCCGGGTTCGAATCCAGAAAACCGTCCTATTTCCATCATTTGTTCTTTTAATAAAACCACATGATGTACATTTTGATATACGCCATGTGCGCCATAATTTTTCAATATAAATTAAAAACTTTTTTAAAATAAGAAATTACATGTGGGTGAAGTTGGTGGATTTGCAAAGTCTCGGCACTTGGTTCAAAAGTCCCGGTTTCGAATCGCGCTAATCTCCTCACTCCATCCCCATCCTTTCCTAAATAAAAACCACACGTCATGCTTTTCTTTCTTTCTGTGTGTATATAGAATATAGAATAAATATAAATAAATGATAAATATGGGTATCAGTAAAACCTTCGCTCCAGTGGTTGAGGGCTTCCATTCGGAATGGCCGATTTCCGGTTCGAACCTCGCCCCGACCACCAGACCAAAGGTTGTACTTCTCTTTTTCCAATTTTTAAACACACAACGTGTATTTTCCCACTACATTACGTGTATAATTTTATTTTCTTTTAATTATGTATATACATATATATAACTATTTTACTTTTATTTTTTTATTAATTAATATTAATTATTATATAGTATATTTACTGTTTCAAAAAAGGGGGAATACACGACGTGTAGTCCAAATGTACACGCCGTGTACCGTGCCTATACAGGTCGCGGGCCACCCAGCCTGGGCTCGTGTCGCGCGGCTCCCCATTTCTCCCCCTTCCTCCCGTTTCTTCTCCCGAATGACACCCGCACCCCCATTTCCCATATCTGTCGATTTGGTGCGTTTCAAGCTCTAATTTCTCTTACATTGTGATCTTCGGTCAAGGTACACCATTATACACCCTCTATTTAATGTTTTCAGATTCGTTTAGGGTGTTTTTAGGGTCGGCCGACTGTTTGACTTCCGCCAGTACACGACCATGAAATGAAGAACACACACCTTGTACTTCTTTACACGACCACACATGAAATACTTCGAATTTGAATATACACGGTGTGTATGTTTGGTACACACTGTGTCCTTTTTCAGCGTGCCCGAGTACCCCTTCACACACGGCCTCACACACCATTTTCATGTACACAGCATGTGTTTTTGGTACACGCCATGTATACTCTTTCCTTTGGCCCCTCCGTCTGTGGCACCTAACACAACCTCTTACCCCATGTCCCCATACACGGCGTGTGTGTTCGTTACACACCGTGTATACCATTTCCTTTGGTCGGCCCGTGTTTTCCCTCCACACGACCATGTTCTTCTTCTAAAGAACATGTCGTGTCCTATCTCTACACAATGTTTCCTTTATTGTTATACTTTTCACAAACATGGTCATGTCCTTTATGAATACATGACCATTTATACTTTGAGTAAACACGACGTGTATGTTCGGTACACACCGTGTACTGTTACATGGTCTATTTTTTTCCCCTCGGCATGTCTATCCTGAGAACACATGATACTCTACATTTTCAACTACACGCAGTGTATTCTGGAGTACATGCCGTGTACTTTTATTTTCCTGTTTTCTCACATTTTCTTTGTTTTGTTTTATTTTATTTTCCTTTATTTTTCTTTTTTTGGGTTTTTATTTATTTTTTCTAGATTATGGCAGATCCTGAGCCTTCCCAAGGGAAGCAGCCAACCTCCGCCACTGAGGGTGAAGGGTCCATCTTTCGTCAGATCCGACTCCGGCCACTGACGCAGCCGGACCCAGATGCTCCGGTCTTCGAGCTCCCTCCTTTGGCCGTTCTGCCGCCACTCACTCCCTCAACAGAGGCCGAGTCTACTTCTGCTACACCAGCTGCCACCCTCCCTAAGCAATTTTCATCAGCAGCTAGTCGTTCATCGAGCCCTCCATCCACTGAGCCACCCTCTACTTCAGCAGATCCTACTACAGATCCTACCCCTCATGCTGCACCTACTCTTGGGCCGGTACCTTCAGGTGCTCCCTATCCCTGCACGATATTCCTGGTCACTGATCTCGCATATGACAGGGTCTGATGCTTCTCTCGTCATCTAATACCACTGAGCAGTCGATACCTCGATAACATTATTCCACAGTATCTAGGTATTTGGGAGGACTTGGAGGAGCTTCTTGGGCACACCCCACTTTTCAATATTTTCTAGGTTAGCAGTCCTGTCTTTCGTGATTTATTTTTGGAGTTTGCGGCCTCGTTTGAGTATGATGGAGCGGAGTACCGGGAGACACCTGGTGATGTGGTGCTCGTGGTACGGTTCCAGCTATGCGGCCGGCGTTTCTCCCTCAACATGTCTGAGTTTGGACGAGGGTGTGGCTTCTACCCCCATCCCATCACCTCACCTCCTGTTTCTACCCTATCCCGGCCTGAGCTCTCTGAGCTCGTCGCTATGTGGCGGGAGATCACTGGACCTAACCACTGGTACTCCCCCACTTCCCAGAAGAGCACTCTTATCACTGACCCCATCATCCGCTTCGCCCACCAGTGCTTTAGCACCATCCTTTTCCCCCACCATGAGGATATAGGGGTCATGACCGACCGTGACATGGAGCTACTTACATGTGTCATTCGGCACGACTACCTAGACCTCCCCTATATAGACGCCTCCTATTTTCACTCCATGTTTACCGGCCGTCAGGGAAACCTGAATGGAGGGTTTTACACTACCCGTCTCGCCCACCACCTTGGGGTATTCGAGCCCTCTTTGCCTCCTGACCTGTTAGGTTCACCCCAGCGGATGGACTTTCTCATGCTCATTCGCATGGGGATGGTCCGGAAGCAGGGGGTACCTACATCCTTGTCCAGGCTTGCCCTAGGACACCCACTGACCCTCCTACCATAGCTGCTGACCCTGCTCCTACTTCCCCACCCCCTCTAGCTTCTCCATATCACACAGATCCTACTAACCCCACTTCTTCTGACCTTCCTTCTTCTATCCCATCACACATCCCACCTACCCCCATACCCTCAGTCGATCTTTCCCTTTCCCACCACCTAGCCACGATGGAGCAGGTCTTGGGTCGCTTCGACAACTGACAAGATCAGATGAAGCAGCAGTTAGTTCATATCATTGGCCGCAAGGACACCATAGCGCGACATTTGATCTGTCTCGAAAGCCGCTAGGACCACATGGAGCAGTTGTTGGTGCATATTGCTCAGCATCTTGGTTTTAAGTTGCCACTGCCACCTGTCTCTGCCTCAGCTCCTGGCCCTTCTACTACTTCTCCACCGCCCTCTCCTGTGCAGTCCACTGATTAGATTCTGCTGTCTACGGTGAGCCCTGCTACTACTCCTCCTGCCGCCACCACTGCTGCCATTCTAGGGCATGCTGCTGAGATTCCTTCGCCGAGTCTCACACCTACGGCTCCTACTTCTCCACTACCCTTCCCAGTGCAGCATCAGAGCCTCCTGCTTCCACTACTCATGTGCCCTCTCTACCAGTTGGTTTTGTACAAGATGATGCCTCACCTAAGGCGACCCCATGATAGTGACATTTTTCATTCTCTTTTATATCTATTTTGTCATTTTTTATGTTGTGATGTTATACATGTTTCCAATTTTCTTTTTCTTTAACAGTCACAGGTATCATGGAGCGACTCCCGAAATCATTTTTCGAGGGGAGTATTTTTCCGTGTTTTCTTGTCCATCACTTTCACTTTTTTTACTTCCATTGCTTCTCCTCGTTTTTCTCCCATCATTTTTCCCTTTCCCATGCTTTACCATAGTATTACACCTGGTGTACCCTGTGTCGTCTTAAGTGTGGGGGAATTGTGCTAGCATCTCTCGATTTCACCTTATTCTTTTCCCTTAAACTAATCTAGGCGACATCATTGTTAGATTATATATTTGCAAAATTGTGGCAATTTTTTGGTTAATCATGTCTATCAATGCTCAAGTTATCATTAAGAACTTTTTGAGAGTTGCATGATTATTCTAATTCTTAAGTATATTAAAATGATTGCTGATATTGTTTCAATTAAAACTTTTAATCCTTGAATAAATACATTGATTATGCTAATCAATTATATGCATGTCATGACCTGATTGTCCCTTTATTATTTTTTCACCCATAAGAGGTATTCTAAACCCTTTTTCAAATTTCTTTTCTAAATACCCTCTTTAATGAGATATTGTTAGGATATGCATCACTACCAGAATTTTCATGTTTTCTTTTTGAAACATGAAGAATTTTTGAATTTCTTTAAAATGATTAAGGCATTAGATTGTTTCAACCCCTTTATCTTGAGACCTACCCTACATTAAATCTTCGTTAATCCCATAGAAGCCATGAACAACCTATATAGGAATCCAAGTTACAAGCCTATTTCCCTTTCTACCCTATTTCTTTTTGAACTTTGCATGATTATTCATTTTGGAACTTTAAAGTGGGAGTTGTCAATACATGGCATATTTTTGTGCACGACCATGAAATAAAGTGTGGGAGAGTGCCTCTTGACTATTTGGGGCGGAAAGGGTTCCAAACAATTATTTGTTGTTTTCATAAGTGTTTCCCTTGATTTCTTCTTAAAAAATTGATAAGAAGAAAAAAAATCCAAAGAGATGGGAACCTTGTGCTCATTTTGGAACCCTACTTGTAATGGAAAAGGTGGTGATTACAATAGCATTCGACTGAGCTTGAGAAGGAAACATTTTCATTGAACTTTACTTTGAATATCATGCACTATTGTTTAAAGGAATTAGCCTTCCATTTTCAAGCCTCAGAATTTATTTTTCACATCTGAACCTACCAACCCTTAGCCACTGAGACATCTGAACCTTATTGATAAAGCCCTCATGATTTTTGTAATTCAATTTTTTCTGAATTAGAGAACATGGCATCTTGAAAACCTATGGATAGAGTGTATATACCTTAGATTGACCGTAACTCTGAATAAAAACATCTTGAGTGTAGATTGTGATATTGACTGGTAAGGTAGATCATCAAGTGGCATGCTTATTTTTGAAAGGTCGAAAAATGTGTTGAAAGAGGATGAGAGTAGTTAAGTGAATTATATATGAAGTATGATTTTAATATTTTATGAATTTAATTTTTTTGTGCCTTTTAGAATTTTCCTCAGTAAATTTATCATTTGTAATTTTGATTAATTAAATGCCCCTCTTTTAAAAGTATAGACTCTTTTAATTAGATGTTGATATTTTTCTTGGGGGCAAGAAAACGACTAAGTGTGGGGGAGTTTGATGCACCCAATTTGTGTATAAATTTTCGTATATATAATTGACAATAAAAACATGTTTTCAAAAAATATCTATTGTTTCATGAACATATTCTTTGATTTTGGTGATTATGTTTAATTTCAGGAGATTTTTGGCTAAAATACATAAATCAAGGGAAGTCTGTTAAAATTTTTAAACTACACGGCGTGTACTTTTTATACACGCCATGTACATCCTGACAGGGACACAGACCAAAGGAGGGAGTACATGCCCATGTCCCCAGGCAAAAGCTACACGCCAATTGGGGCAGTGTTACACGTCGTGTACTACATTCTAGAAGCGATGGTTGTCAAGAATAGTCTACACGCCCATGTGGACGTTGAAGGAGACATGGCGTGTTGCATTTTTACACGTTGTGTCTGCTATTCTAGAAGGGGTCGCTGGCCAAAGTTTCACACTACACGCCATGTATGGCAGCGCTACACGCTGTGTACACTCAAATACCAGGCGGTGCCGTGTTCAAAAGTCAAAGACGGTGTCTTAGGCCACCTGCCAGTGGGGAAAAAGAAGCCCAAAGCGCGTTGACGGCAGTACACAGCTTGTACATTCTATACACGCCATGTACTTTATTTTTCTATAAAAAGAGGCCTTGGCCTACGGATTTTGAGGGCTCCAAACCATTTGAGGAGGTTGAAGTTATGCTACCGCCATTCCCAATCCACCATAGTGTCGTAGTTTCACCATTACACCTACCGATATCACTCCTCAAAGCTTACACGATGAATTCATCAGGTATCGAGTGCGTTGTTCCTATTATGTCTTCCATGTGTAACTAAACCCCTTGTGTTGGGGCTATGGGAAATGAAGGGTTATATTATGTTGTATTAATTTAGATAGTTGTGTTCGTTCTTCTTAATTCTTCTTACTCATATTAAGTCATAGCTAAATATTATTGAGAATTCTGATCCAGACCAAGGGAAGAATTATCAAAGATATAAAAGAAGATTAACGATGAAAGCTTTCATGACCATTAAAAAGGTTTCACCGATTCAATAATGGACTGAACCACATTAAGAATTGAGAAACACTGACTACCGGACCAAGGAGCCAATTTCTTCAATTCCAAACTAGAGGAACTGGACCAAGGAATTCTTGTGATAAAAGGGAATCCAGAATGATGAATTATCATGAACAACACAACCATTTAAGAAATCTGCATAAAAACTCCTCGATCACCATAGCCTCAATACACTTTTCTTTATATTAAAATACCTTTAAATCACTTGTTGTTTCCCTTAAATTGTGAATAAATTTCTTAAAGAAAACAAAATAGTTTCACTCAATCCAGACCAACCAATCCACTCTAAATTCTGCATGTTTCACTAAATTAATTATAAACTCAACTGAATCAACGCATTGTCGAAGTTCCCTATGGATCAAACCCGCACTTCAACTATACTAATGTTTTAAGAGTGGGTTAATAACAATTTAGGGCACCGATAATATACTTTCAGTGAAACGACCGACCAAATACACCCTTTTCTTTCAACCCAAAAGCACCCATATCACTCACTTATAAAATATCACACAAGTTCATAAACCAAAATAACTTTTTTCTTTTAGACAAACACCAAACCATAACAAGTGAAATCATCACATTTCACACACAAAATCCAAAACATGTTTCAAACCAATTTAATAAAACATTTATATGGGAAGACCCCCACCCAAACATCCAATTTCACCCAAAAAAGAACAATTGGTAATTTACAAACACCTAAGGTGTCATACACAAGGCATAAACTAAGATTTAGGTAAAATCCTATCTTTAACAACACAAAAAAACATTAGAACGCCACAAAAAGCATTAAAGTGGTACCATGAAGATGAATAGAAAGATAATAAATTAACGAAAACATCAAGCATTAAGGACAAGAAATGTAAAGGAAATGCATGGATTTTTCTACCACATGGAAGTCGAGCTGAAACTTTATAACTCAAGCAACATCTAGATCGCAAACATGCATGCACTTACATGTATATATATACACCTTTAAACTGATGCATGTGTTCCCCGTGCCACGAGGGAACACGCACTTAGAAGACATGAATATATATATATATATCCATACCTTGTAAAATTCATGTGCACACTTGGAAACGATCTCGACTCCTTACAACAATTCCTGACACCCAATATTAGTGCAGTGAAGACCATCGCAGATCAAAAAAAACACCAATGACTCACATAAACTAATATCGAAAGTCATAAAACACAACCAAATTCTACACAAAAAGATTTATATCCAAAATACACCCTGATATATCCAACAATACCATTTAAAAGAATATAAAAACTATTCAAGGCCAAAAGGTGTGTCAGTTACATGCACATAAAAGAATGAAATAAAAAAACTAATTACGATCAATTCAACCAATAAGAAATCACCACTACAAATTAACTTAGTATGTAATAAAATTGAAATACTTGTTTTATAAATTAAATAACATCACACAAGCATCACGTGAATTTAAATTGGGAGTAAAGAGAATGAAACACCGACCTCAACACGTGCGAGAGTGATAGAACCACAACAGAGGAATGAGCATCGATCCGCAGGCCAATTGAAAACCCTAGACACCAAACAAGATGCGTGAACATGACCCAAAGATTTTAGAATATGGTTAAAATGAAGAGAATATCACCAAAATAATGAAATGAGGTTATACCAAAAGGACTCCACACTGAGACAGAGAAACCACCGGGTGAAGGGGCTCGTGCCGGACTGGTTGGTCGGGAGGAGGGTGTGGGCCGCTGCCGGTGGGTTTCCCCAAGAAGAAGTGGGTATAGGGGGCTCTATATCTATCTAGATATTAAAGGGGGAAGCCTTGTGATGGATAGACAGGGGGTGATGAGGTCGCGCAGCTGACTAGGTTCGCGCGTTAGTAGAGGGACCGGAGGGCGGCGGCCGGACGACATAGGAGGAGGGTGAAAATAAAACGGCTCAAGGGAGAAAACTGAGAGGTGGGTGGATGCGCGTGAGGAACCATGAAGAGGAAAGTGGGTGATGGGATTCACATAGGGAAGAGAAGAAGTGACGAGAGGCAGCTTCGTGTGGGGGTAGGAGCAGGGGCGGTGGCCATGTTTTACGGGTGTGCAGAGCGCAAGAGGAAATGACTCAGGGGGGGTACGCGCAACTAGCTAGGGGAAAGGGGATATGGGAACATGCAGATTTAGAGTTTAAAAACAATAATAAAATTTAATAATAATAATAATAAAACCAATAATTATAATTATTTCTTATCTGTTTTATTTTAAGTAATAGTAATAATAATATCAATGTTACAATAATAATAATAGTAATAATATTAACAGAAAAATGATAATAATAATATTAATAACAACAATTGAAATTAATAAAAAACTTAATGATAATTTTATTACATTTTAATTTAAATAATAATTATATTAATAAAAATTTAATTATAACTGTATTATTACAAAGTCAAATAATAATAATATTACCATTTGCGCAATAATATTCTCATTATTATAATTTAAACATTAACCATGTTTTTTTATTGTTGTAAAATTTCATTTAACTTTCTTTTCAAAAAAATTAATATATTTATTTAAACTATCATCAACTGTGCATACACCAGGACTTAATTCACAGTCACTGATAATGATACGGTGACCGCTCACATGCCCGAAACCCACCAAAAACATCAAACATCGAAAAAGTTCAAACCAGGACCCAACTAAACCTCATCCAAAGGAGGCGAGACTGGAAAAGGAATAAAATAATAAGAAACTGTGGTAGGGTTTTGATAGAAGTCCAGCCGTAGCATATGGTTTTGGATCATATCAATTGCATACTTTACAGATGATACCCCCAAGGAACATAGTGTAGGTCCATATAAAGTATGAGGTGTTATTCTAGTAGCCTCTAATATTATATCTACTTTATTTGATATAGGTGCTTCTCACTCTCTTTTTCTCTTCATCGAACTTGGAAAGTCTTGAGCTGAAAATTTGGTACTTCTGTGGGGTGATGACCCTGGACACACCATTGGGAATGTGGTTGAGGGCATACACCAATACAGGTACTTCCCCCTTGAGTTAGGAAGTTATCCATTATTATAGGACCTATTTATACTCGATATCATAGGTTTTTATGTAATATTCATAATGGATTATTTTGTTCCATATCACACCTATGTAGACTGCTATCACCATAAGGTGTCATTTAAATCACCAGAGAGTAGAAGTTTACTTCAAAAAGGAGAGTGGGATGTATAGGCCATTATATATGGACTAGAGTATCATTGTATTGGTGGATTGTCCTCCATATTTATAGTATTTTTTATAAAGGATCAAGGAATAGCTCTAATATACTATACTCCCATGGTAGATCATTTGAAAGATATATTTCTCAAATATCTTTCTGTCTTACCTCCTAAGAGATTGGTAGAGTTTATGATTGATATTTTTCCAGGACTAGCTCTAGGGTCCATTTCTCTATATAGGATTGCACCTAGTGGGATCCCAGATCTTAGGAGATAGTTGGAAGATATGAAGTATAAAGGTTTTATCTGACCTAGTACTTATTCATGGGGTATACACATTTTTTCTCCTATAATGTGGATGGGACCCTTAGGATATGCATGGATTACTAATGGTTGAATGAGAATATAGTTAAGAACTGGTTTCCACTGCTTTATATATATGATATCTTTGACTATCTCTAAGGAACTAGGGTATTCTTGAAGATTGAATTGAGATTTGGCTATCATTAGGTGTGAGTTAGGAATTCAAAAAAACCTCATACGACTTTTCATTGTTGGTACTGTATTTATAATTATCTCATTATTAAATTTGGTATTATGAATGCACCTACCATTTTCATGGATTTGAGTAATGGTGTTTTTCATCACTATCTGGATTATTTTTTCAGGATCTTTGTGGACAGAATCTTGGTGTATTCTCACACTATTAGCGACCATTATAAGCACCTTGAGATCATTTTAAATACACTAACAGATCTTCATCTTTATGCTAATATTTCTAAGTGACACTTATGGATCAAAAAGTTTCATTTAATATGGAATATTATCTCAAAATCAAGAGTATCAGTTGACCCATAGAAGGTGAGTGATGTGGTTTCCTTAGAGCATCCAAAAAATGTGTTTGATATACAAAGTTTCTTGGTGGTGGATAGATATCATCAAAATTTTATATAGGAATTTGAATTCCTTTATACATATCTTTTTGGTCTTATAAAGAGGGTTGTGAAGTTCTTCTGGTAAGAAACATGTGATAAATCAATTTAGGAGTTGAAAACAAATCTTTTTTTAGAACCTATTCTGATTCTACTAAATCCTAAGAAATGTTATACAAAATTCTATGATGAATGAAGAATAAGACTGGGTACATTGTGGATACTGGAGGATAGAGTCTTTGTGTAAAGATATTATCATTTGAGGACTCATGAGAGAAATTTTCCAACTCACAACATTCCGCTAGTAGCTATTTTCCATGCAATATGCTGTTGGAGACACTATTTGACGGGTGATCACTTTTGGTGTATAAAGACCACAAGAACCTCAAATATATCTTTAAACAACCTGAATTGAATCTAAAATATTGAATATGGGTCAAATACCTTCAGTACTATGATTATGAGCATGCCTATATTCCTAGAAAGTAAAATTTGGTAGTAGAAGCACTAAGTCATAAAACTCAGGAACAATCCATATAGATATCCCATTATGAATAAAATTTTATAGTACTCTTTTTAAAATCTATATTTGTAGTTTCACGAGAGTCTCAATCAGTCTTCTCACATAGTCTTGGAAGTTACCTCTTCTCTCTTTTATAGCATGAAGAGAATGTATTTTCAGATCCTGAAGGCTTGGTTCTCCGGGAGTGTATATAAGGTGAGGATCCACATCTGGATAGGTCTAGATATAGAAAAGACATACTACATATACATGGGTGTATTTGGTTTTCTACAGATATAAGAGAGGATCTGATGAGAGAGCCTCAAACTGCTCAGGGGTCAGTTCATCTAGGAATATCCACTATGTATTGAGATATGTGACTCCAATACTGGTGTCCTAGGATGAAATGTTAGATATTATGTTTTATCACTAGGTGTTCCACCTGTTGATAACTGAAGGTGGAGATCTAATGACCTGTATTCTTTTTACAGCCATTACTATTCTCATAATGTAAATGGGAATATGTTTCTATGGATTTTGTAGTCATCTTCCTGAGGTCACCTAGAGGTAGAGACATAGTTTGGGTAGTCATGGACTGACTGACTGAAGCTTCACACTTCCTTCCTATCAGGGATACATTTTTTAGTTGATAATATGGGAAGACTATATGTCCAAGAGATCGTACAGCTACACAGGGTCCCTTATAAAATCATTTCAGATAGGGATTCTCATTTCACATCAAGGTTCTAAAAGGGGTTGTATAGAGATATGGGTACATAGGTGTTTCTAAGAAAACAATTTCACCCTTATACAGATGTCTAGTTAGAATAGATGATACAGGTTTCAAAGGACATTATCTGAGCATTTGCACTTGATTTTGGGTTTTCTTTGGAGAATAATATATCTCTCATCGATTTCTCCTATAATAATATCTTTCAGGTGATGATTCAAACAGATCCCTTTGAGGCCTAGTATGGTAGGTCATGCTGTTCACCTATATACTGGTTAGAGGTATGGGAGGTAGTGCTGATATGTCCTCATCTCATTTAAGAGACTTCAGAGTAGGTTAATTTGATTATAAAGTTCATTTATATGGCTAGGTCTAGATAGAAATATTATATCAATCACTATAGAAATCCATTGGATTTCAAGGTTGGGGATCATGTTTTCTTGAGGGAATCTCCTAGGCTTGGGCATAGATAGATATATAGGAAAAGTAAGATATCACCTCATCAAGTCAGAGTATTTGAGATTCTGGATAGTGTTGGGATGATAAACTGTCAATTTCTATTACCTAAATGGTACCATTCCACACACAATGTATTCTACATATCATAGCTTCACCATTATTATTCAATCCCATATCAAGCTTTTCATCCCAAGGAGGTTCAGTTAGATGATGAGTCTTATTTTATGGAGTATCCTATATGCATTGTGGACCAGATCATGAAGGATCTCCAATGTTGGTCTATTCCTTTATTATGGGTGTTATGGAATCATGAATGGGTATTGAACAAGAATAGGGAGAAGGAGGCTGATGTACATTCTCAGTGTTCATAGTTGTTCTTAGATAGGTTTTCACCACCCTTAGAAGATGAACTCTAGGATGAGTTCCTTTAAGTGGGGAAACTATAAGAACCTAGTTTTTTTCATGTATTAATCCTTTAAATTTTGTACTAATTCATTAAATTGGACCTAATATAGATTCTTAATGATTTTATAGATGTTTTGGGGGGTTTGCGGATTTTTCAGAGCTCATAACCCCAATTGGTGAAGAAAAGGACTAGGATGAACAATTAGTAGAAGACATGTGAGCAAGTCTTCGTGGTTTGATTAATCATGTGAAGACAAGAAAGAGGGCCTTAAGAGTAATTTTGGTTTGAGGAAACCATGAAGCCTGAGGCGCATGCATGTGCAGGTGGCTCTATAGTTTTTAATAGAGGGGTTTGCATGGGTTGTTGATGGTTAGTCAAACCATGCATATGAATCTATATGGGGTCCCTCCTTAGACAATGGGAGGTATACGGTTGGAACAAAATTTGTCCAAACATGTATCCAAACCATGAATCCCATTAATATTTGGGTAAAATAACCAATTCACCCTTAACAATATATTAACCCTACCCCACTTTCTCTTTCACTCCTCTAGTGGATATAAGGCCTTCATTGTTCATGTTAGAGATTTCAAACTAACCTATTCATAAATTTTTATCTCATTTCTTTATCTGAGCATATATTAGAGATATGATTGTTGCATTGGATAGCCACTGACACCACTATTACAAAAAATGTTTTTTATGTTGGTTTTTTTAGCTTTTTAACATCGGGTTTGAGGCGACGTTATTGAGAGCGACGTAAAAAATATGATTCTTTTTGCATCGATTTTCTAATTACCGACGTAAAAAATGAGTTTTTATGGTTTTTAAGGTCTTAACAAAACACCGATGTGAAATCCATTCTGGAAATTCCGTAAAAAAACTATTTTTTACGTTAGATTAAAAAAACTGATGTGAAAATTCATTTTTGACATCGTTTATTTAAAAACCGCCATTAAAAATGACTTTTAACATCATTTTTTAAATAATAGATGTTTGAAATATTTACCATATTTTATATAATTTTGTAAGCTTTAATTTGACGGGTCCTAGAGCTCAAACGGAGCTACGGTTCCAAAGTTATGACCATCAGAAAATTGATATATTTTTTCAAGAAATGATCGAATGAGCCAACCGTATCTTAGTTTTAGAAGAAATTTAAGAATCCGGAGGAGGATTTTTAGTTTTTACATGACATAAATAATTATAAATAATTATAATAAAATAATAATCGTTAAATCATATATCAATTAAGAAAACTACTCAGAAAAAATATAAATCATGAAAAAATAATTATGAATACCTTAACGAGATTGCAGAAAGATGAAATAATGGATTCACTTGGAAGATCAAACAAGTTATGTTGGCAGAACGATGATGGTTGAAATAAATTATTGTTAAATTGTATATAAATTAAGAAAATAAATCATAAAAACCATAAATCATGGATAAACAATTAAAAATACCTTGACGAGATCACAGAAAGAAGAAATAATTTATTCACGTTGAATATCAAACAAGTATAGTTGGAGGAATGATGATGGTTGAAAGAAATTATCATTAAATTAGGATATGTGTATAAGGAAAACATATAACTGAGATGATAAATGAAAATGCGATATTAAAAATTTTAAGCGTCAATTGGAAATGTCGATGTCGCGATGTAAAAAAATTAAAATTTCACGTTGGCGGGATATGAAAATTCTCTTTCACGACGGTTTTATGATAATTGTCATGAAAAGATATTAAAATTTTCAGTTATTTTTCACATCTTTTATTTAATAATCGATGTGAAAAATCAATCTTTATCTCTTTTTCAGTCCGGTTATTTAATAACCGACGTGAAAAATCAATTTTCATGGATTTTTCACATCATTTATTAAATAATCAACCTTAAAAGGTATTTTTCACATTTTTTATTTAATAACTGATGTAATAACTGTTAACAAACTAGTATTTAATTTACCAAGATTCGATTTGATAGGTCACAGAGCTCAAACAGAGTTATAGATTAAAAGTTATGGCCTTCAGAAATTATCTTTCCCTAAGATTTCATTTAGAGAGGATCAACTTTCGATGCTCATAACTTTTGATCTGTAACTCCATTTGAGCTCTGTGACCTATCAAATCCAAGAATGAAATATTAACCACATATTTTTAAACCTTTATAACGTCAGTTATCCAATAACAGATATGAAAAATCAAATTTTATCTCTTTTTCCCGTCGGTTATTAAATAACCGACGTGAAAAAATAATTTTCATGGCTTTTTCACATTGGTTATTTAATAACCGACGTTAAAAGGTATTTTTCACATTAGTTTTTAAATAACCGATGTCAAAAAATTTTACATACATGTATTTCATTTCACAAGATTCGAATTGATAGGTCACAGAGCTCAAACAGAGTTACGGATTAAAAGTTATGGCCTTCAGAATTTGGCATTCCCTAAGACTTTGTTTAGAGATGATCAACTTATGATGCCGATAACTTTTGATCTGTAAATCCATTTGAGCTTTATGACCTATCAAATCAAATATTGGGAAATGAAATACATTTTTTTAAACATTTTTCATGTCTAATATTTAATAACCAACGTGAAAAATTCATGAAAATTAATTTATCACGTCGGTTATTTAGAACGAAGTGACAAAGTCGGTAAAATATATTTTTCAAGTCGATTATATAATAACCGACGTAAAAAATGAAAAAAATGGATTTTTCAAGTCCGTTAATATATAAATAACGTGATAAATCAAATAAAATAAAATTTCACATCGGTTATACAATAACCGACGTGATAAATCCATTTTCAATGATTTTGACGTCGATTCTAAAAAACCGACGTGAAAAATGGTGATGTTAAAAGTAGTTTTTGTACTAGTGTATGTTCTGGAATCCTTAGTATTATTTCTTTATTCTTCATTCTATCAGTTGGGAAATTTTGGTGTGAGATCATATGTTCTATTTTTAGGTTGTTGATTCATTCTTCCATTTTTGCTTGATTCATTCCAACTAACATCTAATAATGGATGAGGAGAGTGATATAAGCTCAAGGTAGGTTTTCCATAATCTATCCCTCATGGCTTACTATTTTATAAACTACCGTTATTAAAAAAACACCTATTTCATTTTTAATTTCATATTAAATTCAAATTCCTGGCTTATAATCATCATTATCATATTCTAGAGCCATTTCTATACTGGATAATTACATTATTATAGGTTATAACATTAATGCTTTTAGCCTAAGTAGGGTGCTTCCATAAATAAGACTTAAGTGGATTTTCTATGACTATATACACCACTGTTCGAGTGTGATTTCACTTGACACTTTTAAGGTAAGTGTTATTATATAATTAATGGATCATAAATTTTGAAATGGATTGAACATGTATGGTTCTCACTTGAACCTTATAAGGTGAGTGTTTAAATCAAATAAATAAATATTAAACTATTAAATGGAAGGTATACTTGTAGATATTACGTGACCATGTTAATTAGACTGAATTTCTTGTCGTTGTATTTACTTATCCCACATTTTCATTTCTATGAAAGCTGAATGAATAAACCCAATAAATGAATATGGAATCAAAGTATTATATGATTTCATATCCTCTATGGAATGGACCCATTAATTGTTTATAAACTGAATTGTTAATTGGTTCCATGCCCTACTTAGCCATGTTACCAACAATAAAAGGAAATGGAATGAACCTATAAAATAATTAAATAGCATGGGTATTACATAACCTAAATTAAATAATGAATTTTGTATATGGTTTCTATTTCATATACATATCTTCATATTTATAGGAGAATTTAGACTTGAGCCATTCATATATTCCCAAGGGAATTCATTGATCACTTAGAGGGTGTCATTCTGATTCAAGGAGATGATTACAAAGAGAGATACTATCATTGGAACCTAGTCCTCATCTACTAGTGTATTCCTTATATGATGTAGTAAGATACCCTCACTATATTCAAAATATTTGGATTCCTTGGATAGACTCCTTGGATCTATCTTGATGTCTTTGGACATGTGGATCCTTGGATTCATCCCATTAGGCATGGTCATGCTTATCCTATTTTACCATGGGTGATATTATTTTACTTTATTATAACTATTAATAATGAAATGCCTTGGGAATTTTCCCTTGGATTACACTCAGACCCCTAAGTCATACTTCATTTTTTTACTAAGTTGGCTCAACCCTTGAGGTAACACATTCCTTGGTTATTAACATAGATCCTCTTTCATTGTTATCACAATTATAGGATGTCTTGGTTACAAATTGGGTCCTCTTACATTGTTTATATAATAATCAATATAGTTTACACTTATTATACAATGGAACATAATTAAATAAATGATACCTAATCAAACACCAGCTTAGGCTGAAGAAGATATTGGGGTGTTTACATTACTATATTGCCTCTACATTTATATACATCTCTACATTGTCAATTTATATTTTACAGACTGGATGTAATAGATGTCATTGGTGGTGGACTATTGAGATTTATCTCGCACCCTATCGAGACTGCCAATGGTACTAAAAAATATTCTATTTATATAGGTGTTGATAAGTGGATGCATCCCACTTTGGACACATAATCTTGATTGCATTCAATACGATGGAGCTTGTTTGTATTTATTACTTCCATATATACCTTTTTCCAGTTTTTTAGATAGTATCTTCATCATTTTGTACATGATTCAATTTTCAACATTTGATTATTATTAGTTCTTGGATGTTTATCCTTATATTCCACTACAAGTTTGTTTATTAACTATTTTGATTATGATATTTTCCTGTTATAATATATATATATGTGTGTGTGTGTGTGTTGTTCTTTACTCTGAATAGGGGTCATAATATCCCCACAGACACACCCTAACACCTCAATAATAGTTGAAAGCCTCGGGTATATGGGGAGGCATGCTTGATGCCATGTGGCCCATTAGATCAAGGCACCCATTTAGTGGATTATAAGTTAGGTCATCATAATAATAGAATTGGTCAGGAGTTAGATGAGCCAAATTTCTCGAGAGGTTTGAAGAAGGGGGAAGTGTGAGTTCCCTTTTATAGTTGAGGCTGAGTGGAATTCTTGTTAATACTCAAAATTATTAACTATTGGTAGGTATCCCTTACCTCATGTGCCTCCAAAATTTACAAATGATGAAGTGTAAGGAAATTTTGGTCAATCCACACCTCCAAAACAAAAAAAATTATTTCATTTTTATAATTTTGTTCTTTAACTTATATGTTTCCCCACTTTTAACATTCTGGTTTTTATTAAGTAAACAAATCTTGTAACCTAGGTAATTTATTCATTAAGAAAAAATTAAAGTGATTATTATTAGATAATTTAGACCCATTGATTATAAATATGATATATAGTTTATAAAATAAAAAACTCGTTATGTTTTTGATATTATTTTTAACATGAGCACAAATAACACTCAAAAACACTACTTTAAACTATAACCATGCCAATATAGTTTTTTATTATGTAATGGTCAATATAGTCATTATAAAAGAATAATTGTTCCATTAATAGAACATATATAAAATTTAATAATATTTATAAATTACTAGATAGACGATATGATTTTCAGTAATTTTAAATCAATTAATAGAATATTTTTTATTATAAAATAACATTAATGTCAATTTTGACATTATTCATTTAATTTTACATTAAAAATATCAATATAATAAGGTAATTTGAATATTTTAAGTTAAAAGTTGTGTAACATGAAATATTAATCTAAAAATAATAATTGAACACCAAAATTCATTCAATTTACTTCACTTTTAATATTTATAGTATCATTTATTTTATAGAATTATTAACTAAATTATTACTCCTTTGGAATTTATTAAGCCTTTTAAGTAACTAATTCTTCTCTAAAAATTAAATTAAAATTTTTAAAATAAAAAAACAATTTATATTTTAAAATATTATGTATAATTTAACATATTTTATATTTTCCCCTATTCCAAAGCTTTATAGAAATTGAAAGTAAGAAAAAGTATATTTTTTCTTTTTCGTTACTTAACCAATTATATGGGTCACATTCATGGAATAATATACTAATAACTAAAAAAAAAATTTCTTAAGTTGTTAAGGGTTGAAATATTTCTATAAAATTTGTATTTTATGAGTTGGTAAGTCATTATACACCTTTTATTCTAAGTTTAACCTATGGGTAAACTAGTTTTTACCATAATGACTAAAATTAATTTTAATTGCTTTCACTTATCATTATGGTCAAAAATTAAGTTGAAATTATTAGATAATATAAATTATTTCGATTTCAAATATTTTATCCATTTTTCCAAAATTATATTCATATAATTCATAGAATTTAATTTAAAATTAATCCCATAGATTCAATGAGAAAGCGGGGTTTTTAAGTTAAAATGTTAAAAAATTTACTATGTTTATATATATAAATTCAATATTAAAATGATTCCAATATACTAAATTATATTAATAGATGTATTATTTATTTAATTTTACATTAAAATAATTCAAAAATATAATTTAACATTATAAATTATTTAGATAAAAATTTAGTTTTCAATTAAAATTTGGTATTTTCACTATTCATCAATAAATGAAACTTCGGAGAAAAATACCAAAAAATAACCCTAAAATACTTTTGAAATTAGGATTTAAAAAATAGATTTTATTTTTTTAAAAAAAATTATAAAATTATCAAATTTTAGTTTGAAAATAGGTTCTCCATTAAAAAGTGGAAAAATTATCATAAAAAATACAACTTTTTATGCATAAAATTGGATTTTTTATTATCTTATGCTTATAAAATCTATTAAATGAATGTAAAAATAATTTATAAATTATATATATTTTATTAATACCATCATATAATAGTAATTAATTTAATTTATTATTATAAAATTTCCTTAGGTGCATAAAAATTGTTTTTATAAAAAACATTTTCTTTTTATTCAATTGGTTTTTATTTTTATTTCTAATTAATTTTTAACCAATGAATTAATTTTAAATTTTTGTAAAATATATATATTAATAAGTTATTGAATCCTATTAATAACCTATATTTTAATATCTAGGAGATAATTTCCTTTTTAAATTATATTATTAATATTATTTAGTAAAACTCAATCTTGCGTGTAATGCAAGTCATCGAAGAAAGTCATTATTTTATGAAATTGAAGCTAAATCAGTATTGTGCTTAATGTATGATATATAATAGATTGTATTTATTTAAAATAGTAAATATATCTTAAATTATTGTTATATTATATTCCTTTCTCTGATTGGTTTTTCATGTCATAAATGTTATCGAATAAATGTCATTCTTTTATAATTTCAGGGCGTTATATTCTCACTATTTTAAATAAATTATGTCCTCATAATTTCAACATGAAATTGGTAATAAAGGGTTTGAAATTTTGAAATAACAATTTTGAAAACCCCACATCATAAAATAGTTATTAAAACATCCTCTTAATAAGATATAAAGGGATGTATAAAAGTCATCTGGAAAAATCACATAACTAGGTTTCCAAATAGGAGAACATATGTGGGAAATGAAATCATGGACATATAAAAGAAAAATAACACTCAAATATTTAGGGTTATTGATATAGAACATGTTCAAAATAAAGTTATTGGCCATAAATCCATAAACCATTGGTGTGAAAAACGTCATTGATATCATAAAAAATGATGACCATAGGACACTATTTTTGTTTCAAGTCTCTTTTCCAAGAGTTGAGGAATTATATTACTCTCAAAGAATATAAGGAAATATAATTACAACATGAATTTATTATACAAAATATTATCCTTTGGTTTTATATTGAATAATTTCAACTTACATCTCTTAGAAAAGGTTGCATCATATATTGAAATAATACATTAATCTCTAAAATCTCATCTAAAGTTCAACTTAAACCATTTGATAATTGGTTAAGATTATGAACCTTAAAAATATTATGATCTAAAACATTAGAATCAGTATCAAAGTAGTTAATATTATAAAATTTAATTTATCTACATCAATCATCTCTTTATCCATACATCCTTATCTCAACATCAAGAACAAATTAAAGGGTTTCCCCCCTCAACCATGCTTTTTCCAAAAAAAATAACTTGCTACTGAATCCCTTTTCTTGGTACTATTCATAATTTTCTCTCAAATCCTTAATGAAATAGTATTATAGTAAAATCCTTATATATAATTATTAAAATGATAATATCATTAATAAAATACTTTTACAACATATTTTATGGATCCAAATACACAATCATATTAATCATTCCTCTTCAGTTGTATCAATAACATTAACTTAACCTTAATCCCATATCTTCTTCTAAGGTAAATTCCATTGATTCTTAGGGAATTTATTTTGGTATTTACCCATTTCACCACAATTTAATCACTAAATATAATCCTTATTTCTTCCCTTTTATTTATTTTTCTTGGTGACCCTTTTTCCACACTTATAAAAAACTCTCAATCCATTCAAGAATTTCCCAGGGTGACTATTTCCAGAGTTATCACATGTTATAAATTCCTTATTTCCATTATTCAATTTATCAAATATTTTCTATATTATCCACTTATTTTATTACTTCCCTTTCAAGAAAAAATACTTTCAAAATTTTTTCTCTGTCTTGATAGCACATAAAACTATTTTATTGTATGAATAAAAAATTTGAGACACCATCTCCCTTCGTAGAATTGTATTAATATCTTAAAATAAGTTTTCAATATTTTACTATTTATTGCATATACAATACATATATTACCTAGATAACCTTTTAAAGTTATCCTCGTACTCTGAAATAGTCTCTTATTTATTTTCCATTAAGATAAAGAACATTCACTTTATCTCATTTTGTTTTTTGTGATGAAAATATTTGGTCATTAGTGTATCATTAAAAGATTTCCATTCCACGATTTTTATTTCCACTTCATCCCTAGTAATTTGGATTAATAACCACCATTTATATGAATAACCATTGAGAAATTACATTTCCATTATAAATTTTTCCATTTCATCATATCCCAATTCTATAAATATCTTCTCCAAATACATATTCCATTATATAAATTCCATTGAATAAATAGTACCACTAAATGATGGGGGCCTCTATTGCATAAAATGATCCAACATTATAGAATGTAATTATGGAATAGTTTTCTCTATCTTAGATAGGTTATTTTTCATAATGCGATTAATCTTCTCTAATATATCCATAACTTTCTCAGTTTTAATAATAGCTATATTGGATTTCTCTGCAAGGAAACCTCTATATTGGACAAAAGTCTTACTACCCTTATTACTCTTATATGTCATTTATAAAAAATTCCATACTCTAGATTAGATTATAACATTATGTAACTTAATCTTTAATCCCCAAATTATAGAAATACTTATCATAATTTGAAAAAAATTTCTATATCTGATCACATAATCATAAACATGGTTTCTTTGGGATATCCTTACATTCAAATCCTTATAATGGTTTTTAAAGAAATTGTAAATTATCCTAAGTATATCCTCCAGGGGTGTTAAACTAAGTGTGTAGTAAGTCCCATTGTCTTATACTTGTTTATGCTCGAGTGAATCCCAACATTCCATTTTTGGAGTTTTTAACCATAAGTACATCTGTGCTCAAACCACATTCACTTATAGTATCCTGAAAGGGATGTATTTCTAGGAAGACCAACATAATTTATACCTTAATAAAAATTTATGATGTTCTTATATTATTATCCTCAAATTCTATTATATAGTTATTTTCCATAATCTATGTTTTCATAAATGTTGTTCCAAAGGTTTCTACTTAACTTTCTCTGATACCAAATGTAACGACCTTGACTGTAGTAGCCCAGAGGAAATGAATTACGTTATTATGTTGGAATAAATTAAAGATTAAAGTCCCAAAAAATTGAAAATTTTAGTACTTTTCAAAACCAAATACATACATGATACACATTTAACATCGTGAATAAAAAATAAAACATAATAAATAAAAAATAAAGTAAACTACATCCTTGAAAACTCATTCAAGGAATATATTTTTCATAACCTGGGGAAATAGAATAAAATAAACTTGATATAAAATTCTTATCAAGGGTTATGTACAATGGATTCTATCATAAATAAAAAATAATCATCATCATGGCATGGTGAATGACTGAAACACATTCCAATTAATCAATAACTTGAGCACAATATGGTATGAATAAAAGTGGATCAAATAATACTATATAAATAGTCACAAGATATTAAAATATGACCATATATATTATAAATAATCAAATAATCACATATAATAACAATAATTATGGAATTAATAATGATGGATAGATGAATTATCAAGATCAATCCTCAATATAGTTATTTTCAATATCTATCCTTAAGATATTTTAAGTATGTGGGTAGAAACCTATCTGACTTAGAAAATTCAATCCTATCATGAGACCGTCGATGCATCTAGGGGGTTAAATTAAGAAGTCACCAACACATTTAATTCATGTCCAAAATATTCCTTATATATTAGAAAATCAATTTTAATCATAAACAATCCACCTTATCAAATATCCCTATGAATTTATCAATATTTCCCTAATAAATCATATAACATTCAAACTAAACACCCTATAAAAAATGGTATAATGTTTAGGAAATTATGATTTCAATCATAAAATAATATGGACAATAAAAATAAATATAATTTACAATGAAAAATTATTATAATAAAGTGATTGTTTCAAGAAAAAT